>OY728158.1:691888263-693315215 GCA_963277665.1 Viscum album
AAAGTCAATAAAACTCTTCAAATCTAAATCTAATATGATCCCTATAATTCTATTTCAATAAGAATGCTTTTCACCATTAGAAAAATAAAAACAATCATCCATAATAATAGTTTATATTTATATTTATAAATAAATTTACAAAAAAATTTAGATCATATAAAAAATCCTATTTCATAAACATTCAAATTAGCTTCTATTTTATTGTAAAATTACAATCTCTGGTCAATATAAATCAGAAAAAAACTTATGATTAATATTCATATCATACATTTATCATGGTTTTAAAATCAATAGGTAAATCCCAATTCAAATGTACAAAATATTTTAATCTAATTAAAGAACTATAGTTTAAAAAATTGTAATAGTCAAATTTAAAAATGAAAAATGGAAATAGAGGTGGGAAATGAGTAAAATCAAATGGAAATTAAAATTTAATGACAAAAATATATCTCTTAAACCCCAAAATAAAAAAAATGTTATCAAGATTTCTTAGTATAAATAATCTAATGAGATATAAGATGGAAAATTTATTTGATAATACATTGTATATTAAATCATAACCTTATATATCTAGAATTAAATTGATATAATATTTCATACATGTAGGTGTAGAGTCAAGAAAAAACAATGGAAAATAAGCATGTTCAATTTATTTTATTAAATACAACATCCACTGGAGGTTGACTCACATGGAACCAAAACAAATATTGACACATATATGACCGATTGGAATTGGAAAAAATTCAAATTGTAAAATTAGGATAAATAATTTATAGGGAAAAACTAACATAGTAAAATTAAAAAAACAAAAAATAGGTTCAAACATAAATTAACAAAAGGAGGTATTGTTAAAAGGATAACATGTCGTAGAAGACTGATAAGAGGCATAAACCATTTTTGAGTTATACCAAAAAAAATTGTGAACAAAAGAAAAATGGATATTAATAGGAGAAATAGTGAATGAAAACCATTGTTTGATATCGGCAAGATATTATGCAATGATGGATTCCAGTTGATTATGGTGATTGAATAAAAGAAAGTATATAATATATATCAGGTAGAAACTTTATAGGGAAGGATATTTAAAGATGAGTCATCAATTATAAAGAAAACAATAGATATATATTTTGAAAATGAATATAGATTCGATGGATGGAGGTAATAGAAAAATACAATAACTCATTTTTAGGGAGGTCAAGAGATAGTGAGGAAATGACGGGGAGGTAGAGGCCAACATATGTGGGGGTGATAAGCGGTGTAATATGAGAGAAATGCATAGAAGAAAGGGGGATTGGATATAAGAGATTTAGAAAAGGGGGGATACAAACATATGGGGAGGCCAAATAGAATTAAGTATACAGGTTGAGTGAAAACATAAGTCGGAAAACATGAGGTATGGGATCGAAACAAGAATGGGAGTTCATGGGTTTTATAAGAATTTGAGATTTTAACCAACTGTAAAAATTGAATTTTATATAATTTATTTTCTATTTGAAATTAGAATATTCAAATTATTTAATAAGATTAAATTTATTTTAATTCATAAAAATTATGTTTCCAAGGATGAAGTTTTTTACCTCAGCAAAGGTTAAAATATGTAAAACTGTTTTATCGAAGGGTGAAGTAAGAAAATATATAAAAATCATACCTTAAAATGGGTGTAGAAGGTTATTATTGACCTCCCATTATGTCACCTTCTCTATCTTTCAATTTTTTCCACATTATTTTGATAATGAACATTATTTTATGGTATGTTAATTGTATTTAAACAAATATTTATTGTCTCTTTTCCAAAGGCTATAAGTATAATCGAAAGGAGGATATCAAAAGAGGATGTAATATTATTAACTGAATTCATTTGTTTATTTTTCTTCTAAATCCTTATACAAATATACTATAAACATATTATCATAAAGAAATATGTATATTTATCTTATTGATATTTTAATATTTTTCTGTAAGAACCATTCTATACCTATTTTCTGTCGATTTAAAATTTAAAAAAAAATTATCTATGGTAATGTACGGATAATAGTATTTATGGACAACATATTTCATTTTTCATCACCACATCTAATGGATAGTCATGAATATTTTTTAAATGAATAATTCTGATATTCATTATATAATTTTGATTCTATAAAGATAAAACATTGCCTACCTTTTTTCCTTCTATCAATTGGAAATTGAAAATGTGTCTCTTGTAAATATGTGTGGACTACCACCTCTGTGAATAAAATGTTCCATTTTTCATCAGTATCTTAGATTACTTTTTGTAAAAATAATTTTAATGAATAAATATGATATTTATAATATTATTATTTGTATCAAAAATTAATAGTATCATTATATAATAAATAACTCTAACACATTCAATAATTATTGGGTTCTCTTATTTTAGTCGATTATTTAACCAATATAAACATTATTATAAAATTTGTTCATGAATTATTAATGAATGTTATGTACATAATTATTTTATAAATTTGATGAATTTAATAT
Source organism: Viscum album (assembly GCA_963277665.1). Taxonomy (NCBI): domain Eukaryota; kingdom Viridiplantae; phylum Streptophyta; class Magnoliopsida; order Santalales; family Viscaceae; genus Viscum; species Viscum album. The sequence continues at coordinate 691,890,766 of OY728158.1, forward strand.
TTTTATTAATTATGGAGTTTTAATATTCAAAAATATATTTACCTATAAAGTCAATTTTTTGTTAATTTAGTAATCATTAAAATATGGAATTTTTAAGCATTCTATGAAAATTGTTAACATAAGTTCAATAATGTGTCTATGTAACTCAAATACAACATAAAAACCATTTTCCAAATATTAATTATAATAATAGATATAATTAGACCATGGCTATGGTGAAATTAACAAAAACAATGAACCAAAATATTTATAGGAAAAGGGATAATTAACACATCAATTTGGATCATTACTAATAATTATTAATAAATGTGTAATCATAAATTTAAAGTGATTAGTACCTAATAAGAAAATATAAATATGTGTCTAATATAGGTTTATAATATATCTAAATTTATTATGCATAGAATTTAGAATGCTTCTGACAAAGTAGAATTCTGAGCTATGTGGATTCTTAACTCAATTTCATTTCATGTTATTTCATCCAATTAATTTTTATTTTATGAATGACCAAATATGTAAAAAATATTTCATTAAAATCATATTTTAAATGTTTTAAATTCATTATATATGATATATATATATATTCTTTTAAATGTTTCAATAAATTATTTTTTAATACATAAATTATTATTAATGGTTTTTATAACTATGTATTACTTTCTTTATAATGTTTTGAAAATGAAACTTTTTGAAATTTTCTGTACAGTTCACTTTTGATATTCTATATAAATAAGTCAAAATAATGTTTTAATTTTTTCTCAAGTGATCACCTTTTTTCCATCATCTTTATTATTCATTATTAATCTTGCTGAAAAATTTCTATATTTTTTTAAATCAATTAATATTCTCATTTTTTGTATGATTTTTGTATGTTTAACCAAAGAAACTATAATTTATAATCGTCTTTCAAAGAATATTTATAAATCTTTTACAATTTTTTTTAAAATATGTTGTAAGAACTTGGACTGAAACATTACAAAATATATATTTTTAAATTAGGATTTAATTTTCATACATTTGATGATATTTAAACTTTATACATTTAGATAATTAGTCCATCGCCATTATATAAATTAATATTACATCACAAGTTAGACACTTCCAATTAGAATAAGTTTTTTCACAAACCAAAACTTTTATGAAATAACGTTATTTATTTAAATAAAAAATCATCATCATTTTCATCTTGACCTCATTCTTTTCCATAATCATCCTTAAAACCTAGTGAAAAAAAATTATAAAACATAATACGAGCACAAAAAATATGGTAAAGGATGTATTAAAAGAAATAAAGAAACCATTTAGTTCATGAACACTTTTATATTATTTTTTTCATAATTAAGATTTGGGTTTAAAACAATCATTTTATTACCCAAAAAATCAACATTTAATCCAAAAAAATTTCATAAAAAAATTCATAAAAAACATAATACAAGAAATGAAAGTGATAAATGTTCCATTTCAATTAGGAAATACTTATGATAAACTATTTAAGAAAATTATATATTTCACCCTTACAAAGTTGAATATACTTTCCTTTAAACATAAGATATACACTAATCACAAGGGATAATAACATAAGTAACATTTTATGATAATATCATAAAACATAGGAAATGTGGTTTCAACATAAATCATGACATAAAAATAATTCAAGGATAACTTTTAATACAGTATCACTTGGGGGATGGAGTCCTATAGTGGATTAGGTTTATTACCTAATCACATATATAACATGTCATTAGATAAAATATCTACCGAGTTCTTTAGAGAATAATCTAGTTTTTCCCATAATAACATATTCATAATTATCTATTCCAAAAAAAAGGAAATAAATACTGATTCATAAACATTATAATTAACCATATAAAGGAAATAGTTTCATAATCTTTCCTCATGTCATAATAAAAAAAGTTTTTAGAAGGAAAACATTTGATAAATTATCATAATTAATGTATCACACTATTAAATGAAGGTAGATTAAGAATAGTTTATATATATTAGATACATATAAATATAATTAATAAGAACTCTATACCATTAAAGAGAGAGAAAGTTTAGTTAGAGAGAGAATGGTCATAATATGATGAAAAATGTGGTTTAGAGAGATCTGTTATACCCAAAAAAACATTTCTTGATATCAAAGTATCAATTCCATTTAAAACCAATTTTAAAAAAAATATAGTAAAGGGAAAGAGTTTTTTATGAAAATAAAATAAGGAATATTATAAAGAAGTCCAAATATAGAATAATGGTTATGGTGGATGAAAAATCTATTGAAATTGTAGGTGTTGAAATAAAATATTCCAATGGATATTTTTCTATGTTGTTTTTGAATATTTAGGATCTGGTGTTCATTTAGGTGATGAAACTGGGATTTTTATGAGGCCATGTCAACACCTTTGATGTGGTTACGGGTGGTTTTTGGATTATTCTAAAAATTATGTTTTTCTCTTTGAGGTGACTCGTGGTTCGTAACGATGTGGTATGATATTTTTTTATTTTGAATTTTAAGGGGTGAATTTTGTTTCTACTAGATTTGTTTATTTTGAGTTTTGGATGGAGGTTTAATATTTTTGTGTGTCTCTATTTTTGGTTCCTACTCAACCTAAATGTGTTTTATTGATAAAATTAAAAACTCAATTTATGGAAAAATAAAATATTCCTTTTTATTTTTAATATAATATAAAAATGTTTTGTATAAAATAAGTAAAATTATTCCTTTAAAAAATCAATATTTATAAAAATATGTTCCAAAGTGAAATTTACAATTAATTGAAAAATAAATAAAAATTTTCCAAAAAAATGTTTAAGAACATGGTCATGGAAAAAAGAGTTGGAAGGAAAAATTTAAAAGATTATTTTTTATAAAGAAAATCCCTTATCTTGAGTCTGACTCATCGTGTACATTATTTATATTCGTGAATAATAAGAATATGTTAATTATTTACATTTTAATAACCTTTTAAATTTTTTTATCCTTTATATTTAATTTTTTATTATGTTACATACAATTACCCAATAATTAATGTTCATGTTTGAGGTTTTAAAGATAAATGAATCATAAGTCCAAAATCAATTTTTTAAGTTAACCAAAATAAAAAATATTATTATTTCATCATATCCAAAATAATAATCATGATATAATTGTAAATTTAAAATATAAATAAAAGTTTTAAATCCAATAGAGAAATATGTTTGTGAAAAACAAACTCTATTACAATCATGGTGATGGTAGGTCATACATACACCGAAGTAACATTTCCATTTTTTAATTTCATGATAGAAAGAAGGTGAGTGTTACTTTTTCATTACATAATAATTATTATTATATTTTTATTTAAATATAATTATATATTCCATCTGTGTGGTTTTTAATGAAAAATATATCATGTCGCTTCATAGAGGTGGTAGTCGAGACAAAAGAATGGACATTGTTATCAAATTTCAATGAATTGAAAGGTAAGGAAATATATGATATAATAATTTTAAATAAAAATAAATATGTCATTAATTTAATATATATATATATTAATTAAATAATTTTAAAATATCATGAGATGCAATGATGGAAAAAAAATACATCAGTTTGTGAGGCGGTAGTCCTCCGTACACTCAAATGTTGATTTCAATTCCCATTTAAGGGGAAATAAAAAATATTTTGGTTATCAAATTAATATTATAACATATTGGTATATGATTGATACATATTTTTTTTATCTTCATGGTTTAAATATATTTTATGGAGGTGGAAGAAGAAGAAGAAATAAAACAAAATTGCCTGATTAAGAACAAAACCCCTTCTTCACAAAACCATGTTAGGTTTACACCATAAACCTTCTTATGAGGGTTTAAAATAAATAACATTATAGGATATTTTAAATGATTTGAGTAAGTAATTGGGGTACTTATTTATTGAAACAAATTATTTTTTATTTTTTTTTTGAAAAGAGGAGTAGAGGTTCCCTTTTATATGTGAGGTAGGGGCACTTTTGAAATTTCAAAAAATATTAAATTACTAAATTATTTTTCTTCTAAAAAATGATTAAAATATATATAAAAAATTATAATATGAGTATGGTTCAAAATATTATCATCCAATAAAAAATATATAATTTTAGAACAGTATTTCACCCTTTTTTCTTTATTTTAACCCATGTTAGCCCATATAGAATTACTATGACAATAATTTTTTTACTCTTTAGGTGTAATAATAGTTAGTATAAAAGGAAAATCATATAATAAATGGACTATAATTGATATTTTCATATATATCTCAATTACATGGAATAATAATAGATTTTCATGAAATTTAAATCATTTAATAAAATATTATTTATTATAAAAATATTTATTGACATTTTTGGAACTGTTAAATTAATTTGAATTAAAAAATGAAATAAATGGGATTAAAATATAATATAATAACATATCACTAACATGTTATATTTATATATAAAAATTGGGGACCACAATAATTAATTGAATATATATTTCTTTTATTATTATTTATTTCGTATTTTTATTAATTCAATAAATATTATTTCAGAGTTTCATTATAATATATGAAAAATATTTCATTACTAAAAAATATAAATAATTTAACATGATAAAAAATTCATTTATATTTAAAATAACCTTTTAGAACATTACATACGTTGTTTTTATCCTGATCAAAAAATATTATTGTTATTAAAACCTAGAAAGTGATATTTTATCTTTATCGTTTACTTAAATATCATGAAGGTCAAAATCAATGAAATATAGCACCAAGTCACAATCTATTATAGATATATATAGAAATGGAATAAAAACACTCATAAAATAGGATAAATTAAATTATTAGTGTCATATTTAATTCCATATCATATTATATTTGTCATTAATTACCTGATTTACCCATATCATGGTGAAAATTATTTATTATAGTTATTATTAAAAATTACTAAAAATAAAAAGGAAGTATTTACCAAATTTGGACCTCATGACTCAATATATTGAATACATTTTCAATAAAATATTCATAGATGGGGATGAGTTTAATTTAACATTAAACCCATGATACAAGATAAAAAAATATAGATACTTTTATGTATATAATGTTTTTATACTATATTCAATTATAAAATTTATTAAAATTGACATAATTAGATTATATTTAATAAAAATAATCTTGTTCATCTTTAAAAATAATGGAATAAATAATATTATATTATAAATACATAAAAAATATAGTTTTCAATAAAATTCATAGGTTTTCATAATTCATTTGAAAATTAATATTTTTCAAAAAAAATATAAAAAAATCATAATAAGATAATATTGATATTATGATTTCCAAATTTTTGTTCACTTTATCATGTTAAATTTATAAAACTTCTAAAAAAATTATAATATTTTCTCATGAATGATAATAAAATTCATTTTTGAAGAAAAAATATTTTTTAAAAAATAAAATGAATTTACTAAACATTGATTGATTATTTACTAAGAATTTATCAAAACAATTATATTCAGTAGGACCTTTATATATATTTAATTTATTATTTAATCATGTTTATACCCATCAATTTAATGTCTAGTTTATAATGATCATATTTAAATATTAATATTTTGTGGTTCTTTTGGCCTCAGTTTTGCATGTCGTATAAGCAACGAAACATAGTTTTTTTAATATCATGGTTTTACATTCCCCATCCCCCTGTAATAAATTTAATCCTCCCAATATGAAATAAAGAAAAGTTAAAAATTTGTTTACATCTGAAAATACCTTTATCAAAATCCCAAATCATAAAAAGGATTAATAAAACATCCTCTTGAAAAGAGGTAAAAGGAAATAAAAAGGTTATCTCATCTCTAGGTCTCCAAATTGGAAAACATTATATGGAAGTGAAAATAATGGAATGGATAAAAAAATTAATATCTAAATTTTTAAGTATAGGGATATATATAATTTATCATAATAAATTTAATGATTAAGAAAAATATAACAACCACAAAACCCTAAACCAAAGAGGTGTTAACAAGACTATTGATTCATAAAAAATAAAGTTAATATAATGACATTTTATTCATGATCATTTTCCTGGAGTTGAGGATTTTCACTACCATCTAGATGAAGAAAATAATGAAATATGCTTACTTGAGAAGTATAATTTCATACATTAATAAATTTCCACAATAATCTCATCTTTTTATCCACCTGATAATTATTCATGATGAATTTTTAATTACTGAATAATAAAATCCAATTTTAATGGATCTGATAATCTATAAAAGGAAAACATGATCTTCCTCCTATCAATATAAATTAACAAAAAATAAAATGTTTTGCACAAGATAATTCTCAAAATTAGTATTCCAACATATAAATAAATACAACATTAATCACCAAATCCTCAACAATAACACCCAAAGTTCAACTTAGATCATTAAATAAATTCATAGACTTAAATTTTTCAAAATGTTCTAAACTAAGATTTAAAACCAAATATTAGTGTAATTTGAAATTATATTATTCTAATTTAAATTTACAATTTATATCTAAATAAAATCAATCACTATTAATGTATCATATCAAAACTGTATATTTCTTAATCATATTATCTATAAGATATAAAACTTATTTCTACAAATAATATGGATCACCATAAAGCCACATTAAAATCATATATTCATCAAAAATATACTACATTATATATTCTTAAAAGAAAAAACCATATTTTTCTTTTTACCTAAATCACATAAGGTTCATAAAGTTGTGACCTTCTTACAAAATTACAATAATCACCTAATACTCAAATAACTTTTGTGTTCCAAATTTATCACTATAATAATGTATATGTTACCAAAAACAACTAAATAATTATCTATTACATAATTTTAAAAAATCTCATATCAATAATTGATAATGTAGTCCATTGGTAGGTATTTCACCCTTTTCTCCCTTTGATTGTGGCTTCAAGCCTCGTGGCCTTGATTAATGTGTCAATATTTCATTTTAAATGAAACTATTTTAATATAATTATTCTAAAATCCCCAAAAATATGATGAACATTCAAAAAAATAAAATTAATAATTTATGATCATATAAAACCTTAAGTTAATCAATACCATTAATCTTATGAAGAGATAATTCTTCTTCAAACCATACTTCATGATAAACCAACGAGTTACATATACCACAATATAATAAAATTATTCCCAAATTTCCAGTAATCACAACAAAATACTATTACTTAAAACCTCAAAAGTTGTGTCCACAAATTTTATCTTATGATAAAAATTAAACTCATAAAACAATTATGGTATCCATAACTCTTAATTTAACCTCACAGGAAAACATAATAATATCCAACGTTATCTAATCATCTCATCAAATACAAACAATAAGAACCTAACATTATAAATTACATAATACTGAGTTTTAAGTCATGAATTAATTTTCCTACATTTAATGATCCTTATGATTTATCATTTTATTGAATTTTTTCATCCCCAATACATAAATATTTATTATAAAAGGGGGAAATTCTACTTAATATTATTTTTCTCAATAAAACAAATTATTATAGAAAATGTATTATTTTCATGAAAATAAGATCAAAATTTTCATCTTTCCTTCATATTTATCCCAAATGATCCTTAAAACTTGGTGGAAAAACATTTTAAAATGTTTGATGATAATAAAAATATAATTAATGGACAAAAGAAAAGAAATAAAGAATGAAGATAGTTCATAAATACATATAAAAGATTGTCTTCTTTAAAGTTAAACTTCTTTCTCAAAATAAATTTTTTTTATTACCCATAAAATCAACTTTTGGTATCAATGAGTTTACTAAATCATTTCATAAGAATTATTAAAGGAAGAAACACATAAAGGTTTCTATTAAATCATTTATTTCACCCTTTCAAATTAGAACATACTTTTATTCAAACATAAAAAAGTGAGTAACCACATGGGAACATAACCTAAATAATATGGAATCATAAGATCATGGAAATATAGGAAATGTTGTCGATAAAAATCATGAAAAAAGAATAATTAAAGCATAACTTTAAAGACAACATCCCATGGTGGATAGAGTCCCAATGATTATTATGTTTATTCCTGAATCCCACAAATAATATCTCATGAGACCAAATATTTACACAATACAATGGATATATATTTTGGGGAACAAATTATAACATGTTCATAATTATATGATCCAAATAATCTAAATCAATAATAAGTAATAAACATGATAATTAACCATGAAAATGAAATGTGCTACGTAATCCTTCCACATATCATAATAAAAACATAGTTTTTAATAAAGGCATCTGGGAAATGATCATAAAGAATATATTACCCCCATCAAGTGAAGGGAGAATAAGATTGGTATATGTGTGATAAGAATATATAATAAATTTATAAGTTTTCAATAACATTAAATAGTTATATATAGTTAGTTCAATAGATAATGTTCATAACCTAAAGAAAAGGGTGGTTTAGAGAGATCACTAAGGGCCTTAAGTAAAATATTTCCAAATATCAAAATTTCATTTCTATTTAAACCCCTTTGTGAAAATACGTATAAAAATTAGATAGTGTATATATTTGAATAAAAAAATGTATATCATAAAGAAATAAAAATATCAAACAATTTTTTTGCTGGTGTAAAATTTTGTGGATGTCGTATACATTATAATAATACATTTCATTCATATTTTTTATGGAAATTCATAACATTCCATACAAAGTATGTAAAATGGATCATTTTTTAAAAAACCACATAGATATTAAAATTTGATCTAAAATTACCTATATAATTCATTGAATCGAAAAATAAAATATTTTCAAAAAAAATATAATTATATGTACATAGACGAAAAAAAGGGATTAAAACCTTTAAAAGATAGTTTCTTAAAATAAAGTGTCTTACCTCGTGTCTGAATCATCACATATTTTATTTATCTTATATAAAAATAAAATTATGTTAATAATTTAAATTATTAATAAATTTAATAATATTTATAATCAATTTTTTCCATTTATTATTATATTATATTTAATTACTTTATCATTTAAGTTCATGTTGGTCATTTTGATGATATTTTACTTATAAGTCCAAATCAATTTGGTGAGATTACCATGGACACAGAGAGTGTCATATCATCATATAAAAAATAATAATCAAGTCATAATTATCATTTTTATACCTACATTATAATTTTATCACCGTATATGAAATATGTTTATGAAAAATGAACTATGATACAATCCTGGAGACAGTTGGTCAAAAGTACTCTTGCGTAATGTTTCCATTTTTCAACGGTCATTATATAAAGAAGTTATGTATTATTTTATTTTTATATAATTATAATTATATATAAACTAACATATTATTTCCTTAAACACACGGATATATTTCATCTATGTGATGCAGTAATAAAAAATTAATCACATCACTTTGTAGAGGTGGTAATCCACACGTAAACATAAATTACATTATCATCTTTCAATAAATAAAAGAATAATAAAATATATAATATATTAATATTCCATAATTATTAATATGTTTTGAAAATAATAAGTAGAAATTTAATATATAATCATAAATATTAATGAGAGGTGATGATGGAATATGAATTACATCGGTTCGAGAGGTCGTAGTCCTCCATACACATGAACGATGGATTTGTTTCTCATTTTTTGAGAGAGTATATGGATATTGGTTATATAATTAATATAATAATATCTTATTATATGTAATATATTGAATTTATTATATCCTTATGGTTTAATATATATTTTTGGAGTTATAATTATAAATAAAACAAAAACCCTCGGTTATGAAGGATACCTTTTCTTCAAAAAACCTCATTAGGATTACACCAAAATCCTTCTAATGAATTTTTTATATTTAAAAAAAATATCTTCTATGATGTCACAATATAATTAAGGAAGTCATTTGGGTGGTTATTTTTATATCCAAGGACTTTTTATGCATTATTAAAAGATGATTGAAGGTCTCCTTTTATAAGTAAAGTTAGGGGTACTTTTGGAATGTCTCAAAATATTAAATTAAAATACATTATTTTTCTTGGATAAAAGACTCTAAAATGAAATAATTTGTTGTATGATGACTTTTAGTATAAATACTACCATATAATAAAAATATAACAATTTTATTTTTGTTTGTTTTACCTTTGTCTCTTTTTTTAACCTACGGTAACCCTTTTTGACAATTAACCTGATAGAAATGTTTTTACATTGTGAAGGTCAAGATAGTTACAATAAAAGTAAAATTTGACAATAAATTCTAAATGGATGATATTTAAACCATATCTCAATAACATGGATAATTATCGAAATTTTAGGAATTTAAAATCATCTAATAAAATATAGTTTATATTAAAATATCATTAGTTCAATTTTTGGAACAATTTTTTTAATTTTAATCTTTTAAAAAACATGATAAAAATAAAATTTAAATATAATACTTTCACATATCAATAAAATTTTATATTTATTTAAATAATTAATGGCACAAAACAACTCATTTATTTTTTATTAATTTTATTTCACTAAAATCATATATTTTATTTTTCTATTAATTGAATAAATATTGTTCTAGCATTTCATAAACATTTCATGTCATTATTTTTCTAATAAAATTTTAAAAAAAATAAAATTGTTAAAAAAATAATTTAAATTTCAAATGACTATTTATAATATAAAATATGTGGTTTTTATCCCTATAAAAAATATTATGGCTATTATAAGAAAAAAAAGGTTTCATTTTTGTATTGATTTGTTTCTTCAATAATATAAAGGTCAAAATCAAAGATGTATAGAACCAAGTGGCCATATATTTGTGGCTTTCCTTAAAAAAGATAAAATACAATCATCTAATAGGATAAATTCAAGCGTTATAGTCAATTATTAGTCCTTATCAATTTATTTTTAACTATAATTACATGATTTACCCTTACAGTGGTTATAATTATTTAGTATAGTAATTATTCAAAGTTACTAAAAATAAATGGTGGATTTAAAAAAATTGAACCTCCAAATTCAAAATTTGATATCCATTTTTCATGTTTCAATTCGTATATGTTGTATAATTTTACTTAAAATTGTACCTACGATACGTGAGGAAATTGTTTTTTAGAAAGATGTATTTTTATGTTTAAAATATTTTTATAAAATATATAAATATAAAATTAATTCCAAATAATATAATTAAATCATTTTTAATAAAAATTAACTAATTTCATTCTAAAACTCATCAAAAATATAATTTTAACTTTTCAATAATTGAAAGTAAAACATTGTTTGCAAATAAAATAAATATTTTTCCCTATTCATTGAAAAGTCAAACTTTTTTAAAAGAGTATCATAGTTTTATCATAAGAAAATTTTTATATGATGATTTAAAAATTTATATCATTTTTTCAAAATAAAATTTCGAAAATTTCAAGAAATGAAATATAATATTTTCTCATAAAAAGCAACAAAATGTATTTTTTTTGAAAATATATAATTGCATAATAAAATTGAGTGACTATTTACAATGAGAAATACATTTATAATTTTTAGAATAATTATATATATTTCATGAAGAATTTAACCATATAAAATTCTTCTTATTTTAAAAAAAGGTTATAACTATCATATTCAAATAATAATATTTCATGGTTTATTTAGGTTTTTTATCATGTGTCCTATACGCTATCGAACATAGTTTATTTAAGATTTCAAGGTGTTATTTGTTCCAACCTCATTTATTTCCCATGGATTAGTTAAGATATGGTTAAATTATGAAATTTTATAAGGTTTTATGATGAAAATATAAAACTTCTATGTGTTTTCAAAATCATAGTTCTTAGAAATTACATATTATGATGGGTGGATCTTATACAAGATACCAATTTATTAGGAAATGAAATATGATATGAATGAAATATATTGTAATAAACTAGGTTTGTTATTCCATTTGAATGGATCTTGTAAGGGTGATATGATAACATTGTTAAACGATTCCTAGATTTTATTTTATTCTTACTGTAAGCTTTACAATTTACCTGTGTAGTTTTTATATGATTATTTTGAGTTCTGATGGTTTTAGTGAGAAAAAGTTGGTTTTACATGGATCATGATGGTTCACTCGTTTAAATGATTCCACATTTTATATAATGATAAAAAATCATATATTACTATTAAATAATTTTTAAGACAAACAACATCTTAGTGATAAAATCCAAGATCCAATGTTTTAGTATCTTGGGAAAATTAGGCTCAAACATCACTTGGAAATTATAAAAAATATACTATTTGAATAATTGTTCTTTAACCTCTTAAAATATCTCATATTCTCCTTATAATATGTACTCACATAAGTATATACATAAAATAAAGGAGTTATATAATAGATTGGAAAGGGGGGATAACATGGGAGGGATAAGAGATATGAATCAATAATATGTCTTTCAGAATAATAACCATCATCATATCATAAGAATATTAACTTTATCAAAATCATGAGGGCAATATTTGATAACATAATGAAATGTAGAATATTCATAATAATGAAGCATCATAACATAGTGGTCTAATGCCACACATAGTTGAGAATAAATATAGCATCATATTCATGCATAATATATGTGTATAAATGGTAACATATTAATTTTAAACAAGTATATAATAATTTTCATTCATAATACACATTATATTATAATATATATCACATTTACCAATGAATTTGAGGTATATATAATTCAGTTCCCACCGATCACATAAAAAATGTTCATAATCATGCATGCCACATGGAAAATAAACAAATAAAAATTATATTAATAGAAGTATAACCATGTAAAGTAATGGGATTCCAAAATTACTTTCGAAGCAAAGTTTCAACAATTAACTTATTGTTTCCCAAATTACTAATTTAAATCATATTTTTGAATAATGTATCAGCATTCTTGAATGGAGAACAAACCACACATGAAGATTCAATACGGTGTTTTGAAAAATAATGTCTCCTTAAAAATTCATTATAATTGGAATAGAAAAAAAAATAACCAGGTGGAAACAATTAAAAAAACCAAATGATCATTTAAGGATTATTTAGTGGAAATTTTAATGATATTATATGAATATCCATACTAAAAGCAATGTTAAATAAGAGATAAATAAAGAGAAATGAGTTGGGTTTGAGAAACCCCTTACCTTAAATCTTGACCTATTTCATCACCTTTATAACTCCTATGTAATACAAATAGGTTTATTAAAACTTTAAACAAAAAATAAATTATTATAATATTTTAACTATTTTCAGTTAGACTAATTTTATTATATTTCTTAATTCCCATCACTAAATGTTTAATATTTTTTTATCATATAATCTTTAAAATATCTCAAATTTCTTAAATTTGATGATATTAATTTATTTTTATTTATAAATTATTATTATTAACTCTATTATATTATAAATACATATATTTATACATTTATATATTTTAAATAATTTATTATAGTCACCCATAATGGTTTTGAACAATAAATATCTACAACGTCCTCATGGGTGGTTAAATAACTGTTAACAGAACATTATCAATAGAGGTGAAAAGAAAAGTATGAAATATAAATATATTATAAATATGATAATTAATATAATTTTCAAATTATACTTAATTAATCATATAATATTTTGGTTAGAAAGGAATAATGGAAAATATGAATAGAAGATAAAAATAAGAGAAATGGTTTGTTAAAATTACCTCTCTTCTCATTGTTTTCTCTTTTTGATGAAACTAAAATATTTAAATTTGAGGAGTTTATTTACTCCAAAAGATCCATGAGGGTAAAAATTTTATTAATATATGGGATTCTAGAATATTATTAACTCTAGTAAGTGTAAGTGATGTTTTTTTAAAGGGAGGGACATGTGATATTTATACATGTGGAGAAGAGGTTTTAAGGATAAAATATTAAATATAATATAATTTCTTAGGTAATGATTTAAATAGTGAAAATTTACTCATAATGAAATTTATTTTAGGAAAAAAAGTTTTAAGGAATTTAAAAACTTCATAATAGAATTTATTAGTTTAATAAAAAAGAATGAAGAAAATAAAAAAAATTATCTAAAAGGACACTTTAAACTTTTAGTCTTCTGAAAATACTTTTTATTTTTGAAAATTGAATTTTATAGATTTTTAACTTATTCAACACCTATTTTAAATAATAAAATTATAAATACTTATTGGGTTTTTTTTAAAATGAATGATATAATTTAAAACACATCGGTTATCAAAAAACTGCATTTTTACTATTCACATAATAATTGAAGTATTTCCTAAAATTACCAAAAAAAATAACCCATAAAGTTTTTTAGAATGGTGATTCTAAAAGTATAATTCATTTTATCAAAATAATTTTATAACATAGTTTATAATAATTATTAACATCAAATTATGATTTTTACAAAATATGTTAAAATGCAATATATTAAAATCATGGTTATAGTTTCTCAATTTTCTTAGTCCTGATATTTATTTTATGGAATTATAATATTTATATTTTCATAAATTAAATATAATGAATATTATATATATAAATTTTTATTATTTTGAGGTCAACTTATTATTCCATCAGAGGGGTTACTCTTCCCAATGGTCATATTATTATTCTCAATGGTGAGATTACTATTATTAATGGCCACATTACTATTATAAAAGTCATATTAACCCATATAAATACATATTCATCCCTTAATTAATTATTCATCTAAAATAATATCAATGTTTTATATTTTTCATTTATAAAAATTTGATTAGTTTACCCTTTTTTTTGATTTCCACAGTGTTTATTATGGGAGTAGTGATTCTAGAAGATAATGATAAAATATATTTCCCCATTATACATTTTTTATTTTCTTATTTTTTGTACGACTCTAATATTTTTCTTTTTCATTAGTTTAGTTGATAACTAATGAAACAGTATCCATTACCAAAATAATGTTTTTTTGGTTTATCAATGTGTTGTATGTGTATAATACTATAAAATTTAATATAACACACATTTATTCAAGAAAAAATTATCATTTATAATGAATTGGTAATTACATTATTTCCCCCTTTAAAAATTTCTTCTTTGAAATTTCTAATCATATTCACAGTTGATAATATATGAGGGTACTTCTGTTTCATTTTTTCCTTTGGACCTCATGTTACCTCTTCATATTTTCACTTCCTCCATAACACATTAATATATTTTTTGTCATATTTTGTAAAACATTTTCTCTATGTTCCGGTATCATTGTGAGATGATCCTCATAAGGGAGTTCATGATCTAACTATACCACCTCCGGATTCAATACATGTGATTAATTGGATATGTACTACCTCAGGAGAGATATATGCAACACATCATGAAATTATACCAGGTATGGTGAAAGTTCTAGTCGATGGGATGCTACACCTATGTGATGAACGAGCTAGAATGTGAAAATGTACCTTGAAAAAATATTTTTATTATTTCCAAATCACATGACTCACTTAAATTGTGATATTCAATGGAACACTTTTTCTACATCTTCAAACATTATGTTTTATCTATGGTTATTATCATGGATATTATTCTAACTCTTAGAATTGTTTTTATGTTATTGGATTTCTTAAAAATTATTTGTAATTTATTACACAAGATTAGATACGGGTTTCTTCAATTTAAAAACCTCATCCAAACATATATGTGTTCTAAATCACATCCTTTATAGATAATCATATGGTGCCATTTTAATACTCGAGTAGAAGTTGTTGTACAAGAACTCAACAAATGGGAGATTTTTATCCCATACACCGTAAAATTTAATTGAGCATGCTCTCATCATGTCATCATATTTTTAACGGAACATTCATATTAGACGTCAGTTTTGGGGTGATAGTTCATATTAAAATTCAATTAATTATTTGGAACATGTTGAATACTTAACCTGAATTTAGAGCGGAATATTCGATCATGATGAGAGATTATTAAAATTGGTGCCCCATGTTGCCTCACCACTTCCTTTACATATATATACGCATGTTGGTCAATTGAAAAATATTACTAAATAAATGTAAATGGGTAATTATTTGTGATTTGATCCACCACATCGATTATCTCATTGCTTTATTTGGATGTCTTTAGGAGACTAGTGAAAAATACTCTTTTGATTCTCTCCCATTTCTATGTGGGTTTTGGGAGTGTTTGCTTCATCCCCTAAAATTTTTGTCACAATAATTTAGATTTATTAAATAAAAATCACTTTGAGTTATATTCAAAAATATAAATTTTTAATTTTTTTCCCACCAAAACTGCTCTTGAAGATCATGATACATCTTGGTACTCCTATTATGGATGGAGAAAGATGAGATATGTGGATTTTGTATTAAATCATTATTTATCTCAGGTGATGAAGACACAAAAAATACAAGTTCCAAACTAAATAATACCATCTTCATTTTGGTGGAATTCATTAGTCTTATCTTCCTTCAATGATTTTACCTTATTTTGAATCTCTAAATCATCAGTTTATGCCTCCTTAATATTCTATTATATAGATGATTGTGAAACATTATGGACTGATAGGATTTCTTCCCATAATTTATATTCTTTAAATTCATACTTTTGATATCAATGAAGCTATGTTCTTTCTCAATCCCAATATGGATATAGTAGTAAGTTATATTGTGATAAGATCATCATATAACTTATTCTCTATTCTGTGATGGTAATGAATAGATAAATCAAAATATTTGATCATCTCTAACCATAATTGTAGATGCATTTTTATATCCTTCTATGGGAATATAAACTTTAGACTCTTTAGATAAGTATATATGCCTCACATATCACCATAGAGGGAGTCCCACAAAAGCTTATATGTGTATATCACAACTGCTAACTCCATATCATGCATCCAGTAGTTATACTCATGGATATTCAACTATCATGACTCATAGGCTGTTAATTTATTATTCTATATAAGTAAAAACTTTAATACATTATTTGAAGAATCATTATATATCACAAACCCTTCTTCAGTTTATGGTATTATGAGTATAGGCATAGTGATTAGCCAATTTTTGAGCTCCTTAAATCATCCCTCGCATTCTTCCATCTAGACGTACTTTACCCCTTTATGTGTCAACATAGTTATTGGGATAGAAATCATGATAAACTTCCCAAAAATCATCGGTAGTACCCACATAATCCAAAAATATTATTGATTTATAAGATGTTTAGGGTCTAGGACATTCCTCTACTACCTTTAATTTTGAAGGATTGAAATAAATTCCATAATTGTTTTTCAAATGGACGAAAAAAGCGACATGTTGCATTCAAAAGTTACACTTGCTTAACAAAGAATGAATATTTATAATTCATTAATGAAACTATATTCTCTTCATATTCCACATTTATCTTGGATTAAATTAAAATATAACTAATAAAGTGTACCACAAATTTTTCAAGGTTATCCTTAAAGACTCTACTCATTAATATCTGTGAATATTGTAGGGACATTAATAATACAGAATGACATCACTATGACCTATTAGTATCTATATCATGTAAAGAAGGATTTACCCTAAATATCTTCCTTCATCACTATCAGTTGATGATATCAAGAATAAAGATACACATTTTATAATTGATGATCTCTTAAATGTTAATCGAACAATTCTTCAATCCTTAATAGGGGACAGTTATTCTTATTAGTGATATTCTTTATCTCCCAATAATCGATACATAGTTGTATTAATATATCTTTCTTCTTTAAAAAGATCATTTTTGCACCCTAAGGTAATACAATAGGTCATATTATTCCTTTTTCAAAATTATCTTATAAATTATTATTTAAATCATCTAGTTCAATTGGATCCATCATATATGGGGATTTTCAATTGTGGGTGACTTTGTGTATTTTCTCTATTGAGAGATCTATATAATAATTTGGGGGATTCATGGACAACTATTTTAGAAATAGATCAATATATTCCCTTATAATTATAATTTCTCTATGGTCGAGGATCTCTTTTTAAATTTCCATTTGGAAACAATATGATTCTTCATTGGGTATCAACACCCACATTGTTAATGGATTTTCCATATGAGATTCACGATATTCCTTGAATTTATATAAGATCATGGGGTGGATTGGAATATAAAAAGATAGTTCCTCTTCCTAGAAGTTTATTTCAACCCTATATAAAGAGATCCAACACATGCCTATTATAAAATAATAAATTGAAAATGGGATGTATTAAGGGATTTTCTGGGAGAATCTAACCATACATGCTAACAGGGTAAGAGTCCAACACTTGGATTGAAATTATTGGTCCTCTATATATTTTTAGGTTAATCACTACATCAAGGTATCGAGTATGTGAATCAATATTTCATGAAAATTTATGGGATGTAATTGAAAATGTAGAATCATAATAAAAAAAATTTCCACTTTTTATTGAATGGAATTTCACCTTGTAAAAATTCATTTTCATGTTCTACCTTAGTGGTGTTAATGTAATTTTTTTCCCTTGATCCTTCTGATTTGGTTATTTTCAACACTGGTTACCCTTGAAGGCATATGGTTTTTTTAATTTTTTTAATTGTTCCATTTCTGATTATTGTTTTATCATTGAACCCTAGTTTCTATATTGGGGGTTTCCTTCTTTTCTACTATCATGTCAGTTGGATTCTTCATGTCTCTTTGATATTCATGAGCTTAGTGGCCTTCTCTCACACAATTAAATCATTTCCTTTTACCTTTGAGGTAATTCCCATAATGATTCTTCCCGCATATTTAGAATATGGGTGGTTTCATCTTCTTTAATTATTTATCATTTAATCATTTATCTTGAAACTCAATTATTCTCTTATTATATCTATATCCAGGATTCATTTCTCTAACTTTATAACTACTTTGATATCATATCAAACTACATATTCGTAACCCTAAAGTCTTGAAAGCTTGGTAATTTTGAAGTTGTGTTTTGAAACCACTAAAGAATCTATCTATTTTTATATCATTGTAAATAAAAAATCCCAAGGTGTATGTTGAAATACTCTTGATATTTTCCTTGTAATTTGTGAAATATTTTGCCTCCTTTTATTAAGTTCAAGTAATTCTCTCCCCATATTATTTTAAGGGTTTTTAGAGAAATAATTTTTAGGAAATTCTTTCTTAAAGAATTACAATATTATTTATTCAATTTCATCCTTAATATTCATATTATTTATCAATTCCAACCATCGATCATCGTGTATATTTAAAACATAGATGGTCATAATCATCTACTACTTCTAATAATAGTGGATAATAGATATTATCTTTTCTACACAGTTATCACACTATTTCATGACAAGTGGTTTTGAAGACCCACTAAATGTTGGAGGTTAATTCTTCATAAAGGACTTGATGGAGAACTTTTCCTTATTTGGTGAAGGTAAACATTCCACATGCCTTAGTATATTATTGATTTTATGAGACAATTTGGTAAGAAATTTCTTAATATTTTGAACTCCACCTCCCATTTCATTGGAAATTTCATTAAAAAAATCACTATATTGTCCATCACATGGGTTTTTGGTCCCATTTTTCTCTACTCGTACCATTTTATATGGTAGAAAAGGTTTAAACTAAATAGAAGTAAATAAATCTTGAATATATAATTTATTCTCATATTGAAATTAAATCTAAATTCATGTCTTATGGGATTCCCATGTTTATCTTTTTTTGAAAAAATATTCTTCATGGATCATATAGATAAATAACTTTCTAACTTAAAAATTAATAATTAATTTGGGTACATTGAAATGTTTCAGACCATTCATGTCCATTACATTGTGTAAATCTAGTGTTTGTAGTGTTCTGGGATGTCAAGGTGACTTATTTATAAAACTTTGGAAAATTTCCAGTTCTATAAATAGTGTATCCTTGAAAGTTGGTTATCTATCAGTAGGTCATCTATTGGTAGGTCATATATTGGTAGTTCATCTATTTTTAGTTCAAATATCAGTAGATTATCTATAATTTGGTCTTCTATTTGTAGGTCCAGTAGTGTTTCAAGGACATTCTGTCATCTATTAATAGGTTGAACAATTTTTCTACGATGGAAGGTCATCTATTAGTAGATAATCTATTGGTAGGCCACATATTGATATGTTATATAATGTTAGTTATATAGTTTTTCTAGATCAGTATGTGTACATTGTTTCCATCTTCCTATAGTTTCTCCCCTTTTGAGGTTATCTTTGACATTAAAATCATTAAAAATCATGTTTTAATGGATTTAAGGCTGATTCAAATCCCATAACTCATATTTAAATTTTCCTAAGGATGGGGGTGCATTTACTCAATAAAAAATCATAATATCGACTAAATTCCTCTTCAATGGAAAATATAAACCATGTCTAAACCTCTTCTCTATTTATATTTTCAAGAGGGAAAGATATCTTATCTCTTGTTTTTCCTTTTTGTTTTCCCATAGTACGATATGCATGAACCTTTATATCCCAATGAGTTGTATGATTATGGTGTAGACCATGGATTTTGTTTTCCCTGGAGTACTTCCTACTGCATTCACACCCCCTATTTCGTTGCATCTAGGAAGTGTAGATCCGTATTCGATATAAGGTAGGTTCTTCCTCCAATATTTTGGTTTCCTCTACCTATTTCCTCCCAGTTAAACTTTCCATGAGATGGAATGTGATCTCCATGTTTTTAACGGATCTTTCAAAGGTGTTGGTTAATACGGTTGTGATGTGGCATCATCGGGTGGATGTCGTTGTTGTGGGAGAGGTGATTGTGATCCGTTGTGTTGGCCCATTCTCATGATATGAACATCGTAAAATAAGTGAGGTTGGTGATTTGGGTCTTATCTATTTTATTTATATGCATTCATAGAGATATCATGATTTAGTCACTGTATCACTATGAAATTGAAATAATTAATATTTAAACTAGATTAATGAATTGGTATCAATCTTAAGTTGTTATTATATACCCTGAAAATAGTTTGCCTCTTGATTTTCTAGAGAGTTTGATATCTATGATCTTCTTATTTAGCTTGTTTTTTTTGTGTAAATTAGTAAAGAACATAAACTCATGATTATTTTTAAATTAGTTTTCCAATGAAAAAGTAACATGTTTACTGGATATGGTTATTATTGTTTTTCTTTGAAGATAATCAAATAGATACAGTTATGCATGTTGAAATGAATCGGTTAATTCAATATAGATTAAATAATCATATGTGAGATAAGTATAATTACTTTTAGGGTTATAAGATACCTAATTTCTTGTAAATTCCATGTTTCTTAGGCTTTGGAGATGTGAGTGCTTGTTTAGTGTGAAGGTTGAATGCCTTGTTTAGGGTGAAGAGCCCAGTTGTTATATTATTTGTTTCCTAATGCTTGTGTTGTGTTGTGCGCTGGGGTTGGCTAACCCAAGAAGGCTATTTTGGTAGGTGGGGGAAGGAATACCAAGATTTGGTGGTGGAGATAGTTAACACCTAGAGTGGAAAGATGTATCGGTTTATATATTTGGGTGTTGGGGAGGACATTGGGGGCATAGAACATGTTGAAGTTGGGTATACCCATCGACGTGATTGTGGATGCAATTGAACATATTGTTTTTTTCTATTTCACCTTCCATACTGCTTGGGGTAGATGTTTATTATTTCCCACCTTCCAAAATTGGTGAATACACTTAAGGTATTCTACACAATTTTTGTGTTTAGGTTCTCAAGGATGTATGGGTCTACACACCTTCTAAATGTGGAAATGACTTAAAGGTAGTTCATCTACTCACCGTGTTGATCCTCTTGCATTTTGTATCTTATAATGCTTTCTTAGAATACATGGATTATAGAAATTGGTAATATTGTTAAATAAATTAATGAATAATTTTTAAACCATAGGGGTTGGATCTTGTAGGGATGAAATGCCGAGGTTGTGTTTCTGATAAGTTGGTTTGGTTATTCGTGGTGGGAATTTTTTTTTATTGGAATTGTAATGAAATACATTGTGGGAAATGATAACAGTTAATTAATGTTTAAATAATTAAGTAAAATAAATTGTAACTGATTGAAAGTAATAATGTAACTGAATATTTCTCTTTAAATGGTTATGTCCTTATAGGATATATAGTCTTAGCGATGGCTTCCTGGAGGTCGAGAGACATTAGATGTAGTTGAGTTTAAGAAAAGGTTATAACCATAGTGTGGTTGTGATCTATATTATATTCTATACTTTTTGTGTTTCTATATTCTACTCCACCCTGTCTAAAGGTAAACTAACACCTCAAGGATTCTGATCTCTGGGGGGTGTTTTCTCTAACATCCCAGCGGGAGGATTGATTTTTGACAACCCCCTTTGGCCCCGATCACTTCTCTTGGTAGTTACTTATGCTAGTAAGAACGACAGTTTGTTGTTCCCATATATGTTTAGAGGGCTGTAATGGATAGTGGTTATTCACAAACATATATTTTGGTTGTAGTTTCCTATGGACTACTATAGGTATAGCATGTATAGGCTGTGATGGATTGAGGATCTTTACTCGGTCTATGGGTTGTAATGGATTGAGGTATATTACCTGACATATGATACATGTAATGTGATCTATTTTGTCTCTTGGAAACTACTGGGTTACTTGTTGGTGTGATTCATAAGGTTCATGTTGACGCATGAGGTACATGTTGTGGTGCTTTACCCAGGTGTCTATGAGCAAGCCTTTTTAGAGAGAGATTCTCATGATGTATAATGTTGTAGAAAAGCTGTAAAATAGTGGGGAAGTGGTAGTGGGGTACCCTTAATATTAATTATTATATTATATTCTCTTTTATAAGATACATGGTGAGAGTATCCCTGGTGAGGTTGGGAACATATTATACATGTTTAGGTGATGAGTTAGTTTCACTTGTTGTTCAATCTACTTTAGAATTATTTCTATACTCTTGAATGAGAGACTTTGGGGAGAATACAAATATCTATATGATTATACACACCCTATATATATTGTTTTCTTGGTCTCTTGGAAGAGTTTGGAGATCATATTGGTTACTACAAGCTTGTGGGTTTTTCATGAGTTGTTTGGGCTTCGTGTCCACTGTCGTTTTACATTATTTAGGTACTTATAGTTTTCCCTTTCATTTGTAGTAGTATTTTTTGATATTACATATGTGTACTTGGGTTTCTTTTTATATTGTAGTCTGAGTAGGAGTTGTTTGGTATCTATCATATCTCTCTCTTCCCCATTTTTCCATTTGAGGGTAATTCAACCAATCAATGTGTTTTCTATACCCTCGATGCTAGTCACTAACCTAAGGCCTACTAAAGGTGGGACTCAGGTTTCATTATCTCTCTTCTCACAGTTTCATCCCAGGAGGGGAAGAATTTATGTGGAGGGGGTCATGAAATTGTGGTATCATAAGTCTGGTTGTAGGATAGGATGGAGTTTGGTGTTCGGAACAGGTGAGGTTGCATGGGTTGGTAAGGAAATGATTTCATCTAAGTTTATAAAGCACTATAAAAAATGGAAGACCGGTTGATAGATGGGTATTTAGGGCCCCCAATGATATGATGCATGGATCTTTAAGCTTATAGTGGCTACTAAAGTAAGTGATACTAGTTTAAGGTAGATACCTAGGATGAAACATGTGTCATTCTTCTTTAAATATTTGTTTGAATGGGTTGACCTTGGGATAGTTTAATATAAAATAAATAAAAGAAAATGATTAATTGATTTCAAAGTGTTCCATATTCTAGGTTTAGGGGCTCTAAATATTTTCTGTTTTGTAGGTATGTCGCCATCTTACGTTCTTCATTAGGTTTTCATAGAAGATGTTAAGGATGTTAAGATAGAATATCAGTGTAAAGATGAGTTTGATGATGAAGACATGCAGATGAAGACACTCCTAGAGTTTCCTCATCATGGTCTACATATGTATGAGGGATCTGTTTTAGGTACAATAACAAAAGACTAGTTCAATGATTTTTAGATTGCTTTTAGTTACATTCATTATCCAAAATAGAACTCGGAGTATTTGTTTTTGATGATGCTACATAGGGTAGCAAGGCAGTGGTGGTCCTCTACTGGGATCATGGGGAGTTGTCAGTATCGTGGGAGGAGTTCCAAGTCTAGTTTAGAGTCAAGTTTCATTATTTGATCATGAAGATGGCTAGTCTCTAAGATCATTTTACCCTTCTATAGGGGAGCTCTACTGTGTGAGAGTTCGGGATCCATTTTATAAACCTTTTAAGATATGCCTCTAACCTATTTTTATATTATGAGGTCAGGGTGAGGCATTTCGAGGGGGAATTTCATCCAGAGATCTAGAGCCAAGTCACCCCACTTATATTGATGATATATGTTGAGGTGATGATGAGGGTAGATGTCACCTAGAGGATTCTATACAGAACTAAATCATCATGAGAGGAGAGTCTTTCAGAATCCTCATGAATTAGACATATGGTTTAGAGTTCCCAGTTTTTAGGGTAGAAGTGTTTCTATTGAGCCAGGGGTAGGTCTCTTCCCACAGCATCTCATTTATCTGGGGACATCGGCTCTCAGGTCTATGCTAAGGGATCATGCTCTTATTTTTCTTGTGGAGTTTGATGTCACCACTAGCAATAGTTCCTGATCTTTCTGAGTAGTCAATGTGTATCAGGGGTCCCACTTCAGGTTCCTCTATTGAGGCACTTCTAGTCGAGGTAGCGGTAGTTGGTTTCACTACTATTGGATCAGCAATGATTATATGAGTAAGGTAGATGATAGCCTCGTGATGCTCCTCATCCATAGAGAACAGAGCGTATCCATGGAGGTGATTATCATCAAGGTCAGGGAGGTCTTGGAGCATGTAATGGAAACATTATTCTTTAGTGTTTCAAATACCAAGTGATCCAGGTACCATTTGTTGTTCCATTTTATTATTTTATACTTATGTCCATACATTGTTTGATTTAGGAGTGATTCACTCCTTTATGTCACCTACCCTTGTCCATGATTTCAGACTTGAAGCAGAGAGGCTTCCAGTTCCCTTTATGTTGACTATGCCTATTGGAAACTGAACTAACAAGTTTGAATAATGTAAAGGCTATGATCTAGTGTTGGGGAAGCATCACTCTTGGGATGATTTACAATGATTACAAATACAATAATATGGAATTCATCCTCAACATGGATTAGTTGTATTTGTTGAAGGCTATCATGGATTTCGTTATGTGGAAGGTGGTGTTTTTCAATGCTGAATGAGATCAAGTGTTTTTTTTGTGAGCGAGATGCTCATATGGGTTAGAGGCATGTTCTATCCTTATCATTCATGATAGCTCAGTTGAGGATGATTTCTTCATAGGTTTAATAGATGGAATTTTCTAGATTCATAAATGAGTACCCTTTTGTTTTTTTTAAATAGGTTTTAGCGTTACCCCCTCAAAAAGAGATTGTGTTCAGGATCAAGCTACAACCAGGTGCATATTTTATCTAAATGTCTCTATATCGGATGAAACATTTTGAGTTTTAGTAGTTTCATATATTTCTTGATGGTCAGTTACATTGTGGTTTTTTCATCAGTGTGTGTCATCGTGGGGTGCACCATTGTGGTTTATAAAGAAGGTCAATGGCAGTTTTCTATTGGGTGTTGATTATCGTCACTTAAATAAAGTGACAGTAAAGAACCAATATCCTATTCCATGGATTGATGACTTATTCAATCAACTGAACACTGAACGTTGGTTAACGAAGATTCACTTGTGGTCTAGATATCATCATATTCTTGTGAATGATGAGGATATCCTAATGAATATTTTTTGTTCTTTTCATGCACATTACAAGTTCATAGTGATGCCATTTAATGTGAAAAAAATCTTCACATGTGTTAATGGGGTTGATGAATGATGTGTTCTGTGAGTTCCTGGATAAGTTCAGGATTTTTTTATTAATGACATACTTGTGTACTCAGAATCAATAGTGGATTATGTAGAGTATCTGCATGTCATTTTGGTAGTTCTTCATTGACAACAGTTGTTTGGTATGTAATCAAAGTGAATGTTTTGGGCATGAGAAGTCCATTTCTTGGGGAATGTTGTATCCTAGTACGTATTAGTTGTGAATCCATCATATATAGATGCAGTCGGGTCTTGGGTGTCCCCCATGATTATGGAAGAGGTGCGAAGTTTCCATTCTTTTACAGGCTATTATACGAGGTGTTTGTCAAATTTATCTTAGGTTGCGACCCCTATGAAAACATTGAATAGATTGGATTAGGAATTTGTATAGAGTGATTATCGTTTGGTGCCTTTTGAGTATCTAAAGAAGAAGTTGGTATATGCTCAGGTTAGTTATCTTGTAGTAGAAGGAGTTCGTTTTGAGGTTTTCTGTGATGTTTCACATCTGGTGTAAGGTTTTGTTCTATTACAGCAAGGATAGGTCAATTTTAATTGGTCTTGGTAGATAATTCTCTATAAAAATTACAATTCCACCGATGATCTTAAGTTGGTGGTGCTGGTGTTTTCCCAGAATTTAGGGAGACATTACCGCATTGGAGAGAGTTTCATTGTCTTCACTGATCATAAGATCCTAAAGTGCATTTTCTACATGTGTACTTGAACTTGAGATAGTGTCAGTGGATAGAGTTCTTACAAGATTACAACTTCCAAATTTCATATACACCTGGAAAGGGGAATGTTATAGTTGATGCACTGATCTGGAAGTTTGTTATTACTATAGTGTTTGAATCATGTAATTCTTGGAGGGTGATGGAAGAGATATTGGAATTACATCTAGATATGGGAAAGGTTGGGGGGATAAGGTTATCTTTTCCAGATGATGTTTCAGTCATATCTAGTGCAACAGGTAGAAGAGTTCCAGTTAATGGATCTTGAGTTTCATGTCTAGAGACACTGTGTTTTTTGTGGCGAGGCCCCTACTAGTTGGTATTAGGATGAAAAAACTATGTGTTATTTCTGGGAAGACTTTTTGTTCATTTGTTGATGTGTGAGATGGTTCTCAGGGAGTTCCATAGTGCATCATTATAAGTACATCATGACGTGAAAAATATTTACTGATCTTTAAGGACTCAATTTTCGTGGCATGGTTTGAAGCATACATTTGCATAGTTTTCATCTCTATTTTTGGCCTTCCATAAATTAAAGTTTGTGAACCATGTTCCCGGTGGTTTTCTCAAAACAGTATATGTTCCTTAGTTGATGTGGTAGGATATCTTGATGGAATTTATTATCAGTTTACCTCTAGCCTAGGGAAGCCAAGATTCAATATGGGTGGTAGTGAATCGTTTTAAAAAAGCATCCCACTTCATAGAAATCAAGGAGACAATAACAATGGAGGTATTGTTGAAAAAATATATTGAGTAGGTGGTGAGACTCCATAAAGTCCCATGGAAGATCATTTCCGATCGAGATCCTCGTTTTACCTCCAAATTGTTGAGAGGTCTCCATAATGATTTTTGTTCACAAAAATGCCTCAACACTACTTTTCATCCACAAACAGATGGTCAAATATAAAAGACTATCTAGACTCTTGAATACATGTTTTGATCTAGTGTCAGGTATTTTATAGGTTCATGGATGAGGCACTTACCCTTGGAAGAGTTCTCATGCAATAATAGTGTTCACTCAACTATCAGTATGGTGCCATTTAAAGTATTGTATGACTGAACATTATATTATCCGTTGTGAGGAATTGGGGTTGAAGAGTCATCAATTCTCTGTCTGCAACTGGTACAAAATATGATAGATATGGTTCAGTTGACTCACGAGAGGATGAAGTAAGTACAGGTTAATATGAATACCTATTCCGATCATAGGAGGAGACCTTTGGAGATTCAAATTGGGTATCATGGGTTTCTAAAGGTGACTCCACATCATGGGCTATAAATATTTGTTCTTGAAAGTAATATTTCTTCCTAGTGTTTTGGGTCTTTTGAGGTGTTAGCTTGTATTGGAGTTGTGGCGTATCAGGTAGCACTTCCCCAACAGATGAGAAGGATACATGATGTTTCTCACATGTCGCAACATCATCGTTATCTTCATAAAAACTCTCACATCATCGATTTGGGAGAGATCTATTTTGATTATGTTGTTACTTTTAATGAGCAGCCATTAGATATCTAGGACTACAAGAATAATCTAATATCATTGGTGTATTATCCCTCTAGTTTCTATCTTATGGTATCATGGTGGTGTGGAGGAGATTACTTGGGAATGTGACTCACATGTATGTGCTTAGTACCCTGAGTTGTTTCATGTTTATCTTTTATCTTGTAACATTGTTCGTTTCATGGTTGTAGACCCTTTTTTATGAGATGTCCTTCTCTTTTTGGTTGTTGTGTCATGCTCTCTTTTGAGCGGTATCTCCCCTGGAGAGTGTTTAGGATCTTGTTGTGTTTGTTGTGTGGTTTCACATTGTACTTATTATGAAGCGTTTGAGCTCCAGTGGTGGATAGAGAATTCAGAGGTATCTTGCAGGGTGGATGTTTCGATGACCCCTTTTCGTTAGCTATATTGGTTGGTTTTGGATTTTAGAGGACGAGAATGTTTTGAGAGGTATCTGATATAATGGCTCTAAACACTCTGGTCCATTCCCAGTGAATATCTTCTGATTATTTTGTTTTGGGAGGTCAAGGTGTCTTCTTTCTAACACTTTGTAAAATTTCCAGTTCAATGAACAGTGTTTCCAGGATGGTAGATCATTTATCGGTAGTTCATCTATTGGTAGGCTATATATCGGTAGTTCATTTATCGGTCGGTTATATTTCGGCAGGTCATCCATTGGTGGGTCATCTATTTATAGGTTGAACATAGTTTCTAGGACGTTGGGTCATCTATATGTAGGTCATCTATTGGTTGGTCATCTATTTATAGGTTGAACAATGTTTCCAGGACGTTGGGTCATCTATCGGTAGGTTGAATAGTGTTTCTTGAATGATACTTCATCTACTGGTAGGTCATCTATCAGTAAGTTTATAGTGTTTCAAGATCAGTAAGAGTACATTGTTTCCAGAATCCTACAGTTTCACCCCTTTAAAATTAAATTTTACATAAAATGCGGTAAAATTCTTGTTTTAAGGGATTTTGAGGCTAATTCAAAGCCCAAAACTCCTAATTAAATTTTACTAAGGGTCCGGGTGCCTTTACGCAGTCAAAAAACATAATCCCGACCAGATCACCAATTAATGGAAAATCTAAATTGTATCTAAACTTCTAATCTATTTTGATTTTCAAATAGGTGAGATATCTTCCTCCCTTGTTCTTCCGTCTTGTTTTTCCCTAGTATGTGTAACACGTCGAGATATTGTGAATTTTATTTGGAAATAATTTAAACTTTTTTCACTCCATGCAACACTAAAAATTAGTTTTCAATATGTAAAATATTCCTTTCACATGGAACCATCTTGGAATACATTACATGCAATCCCAACTTGGAATGCGTTACACAGGACAACAAGGTTAGCATACATTACATTCAATATTGACCTTCCTCAATGGCTTGCGCAACACAGAACATTGCATGTTACCAAACTATAATATATAATTAAAAATATTATTATAATGAGATATAACCTAGACATTATGTTGTTTTATTTGAATAGTATAAACTAAATTATGAAAATATTTTGTATACAAAAATATATGATGAATTCACATGATACCAATTAATGAATATGAAAACCAATTGAATATATTATTATAGTCACAAAACAATTTTAACCAAATATATTATGTTAATTAAAATGGGTAAGTTATATTAATGAAAAACATATTTTATATATTCAATCAAATATTTTTTTATTTATCCAATAGATTCTATAGACATAAGATAAGAACAAACCCAATTTTATTCTTAAAAACCTATATTCTTTAAGATATTTTATGATCATTGAATAGAGAACCATTTTTAAATCCAATTTTTGGAACATTTATAGATTTAATATACCAAAATTAACTTCATATTTTGAAGAAATATATAAAAATAAGGTTAGGATAAATTTTTGGTATTTTTATGTAAGGTTAAATCTTAGAATTAATAGTTAAAAACTAGATTTTAATTCAAAACTTATTTTTCATCTAATTTATTTAAAAAGATAAAGTATATTTTAATTTGATTTCAAATATGAATTTGATAATATTTTTACCCTGAAATCCAATTTTTTTCATTATAATCATTTCCACATTTAAATAATACATAATATCTTCACAAAACTTTGATCCTTTTTACAATAAAAACTTGTAGTTTCATCTAGACTGTGAGATTAATTTTAAATTAATTTCATCCACTTCTTTTATAAGAATTTGGAAAAGTGGGATCCACAATTGGAATCATCATAATTTATATTTTCTAATAAGGTCATATTTTTTATGAAAAAAAGGATTAGTAAAGGTGATTAAAATTAATTACATTAGTTAAGAGAAAAATTAGGTTAATAAAGTATTAAACCATTAATTTAAGAACCAAAACGACCTAGACACTTGTCCAACACACATTGGCTACACATATTTCTACCCTATCATCATTTGGCTCAAAATTATTCCATTATTGGATCCACATTCAACATGAAAAGTGTGGGTGTAATTTTCTCTCCAAATATTTACTATGGTGACACTCCTCCACCACTATAAAAGACCACCACCTCTACCCATTATTCACACCTCTAAAACCATTTAGGTTCGGCCAAGATCTACCCATGTAGCCTCCCAAAAATCCTCTCTTCAACCTTTAAGCCTCCCTTTTGTCAGAAATATTCTTAAGTAAACCTTTTGGAATAAACCTAAAAGAGTTACCCAATTAAGAGGTGGTTTGAAAAAGTAATAATGAGAGTCAAGACACATGGTATGGGGATTTCATCTCACTTTTAATTTCATTGAGATATAAGTTATGTTCTCCAATAATTAATTTTGTGTGTTTTATATACTTTCAATGATTTTATTATTTGTATATTTTAATTTAATTTATTGTTATTCACATTCCCATTTGATGATCCATATTTAATGGTGTTTAACATTCAAAAGTTATCAAATCAGTAAAATAGTTTTGTCTCAATTATACTTCATTGAGACTCCTATTTTGTTATATTTTTAAACTCTTTTTCAAGGTTTATATACATTAATTTAACATGTTATATAATGAATCTCATTATTTTCATGATATCTTAAGCTTCATGTAATTTCCTTTCTTGAATGGAGAGTATAATCCTGAATTACCAAGTTATAAGAGTTTATTGAGACAATATCATCAGTTTTAAATATTTTTTATATCTATGCTTCCTTTATAGAAATAATATTACCCTTCTTGAAATAATATTATTTTATTTCCTTATCCTCTATTTATTCAAGATATCCCCATGTGTTAGTACCATTTTTAAACTCCTTGGTACTTAAGATATTGGTTTTGTGTAAAATTCGGCCATCTCTCTCTTCGGTCTGAAATATATTGTTTTTCAAAAATGACGTTTTCATAAATGTTTTAAAATATATATATCAATAGATACTTGAAGATAATTCTCAATGAAATAAATTTTATTTTTTTTTAAATCATATTTTATAATTTTTCAAATCTATTTTTAAAGAAAAATGTTTTCAAAAGGTTTTATTTTATAACAATCCTTTTTTGAAGAAAAAAATGTTATTTTCCTCAAGATAAATTTTTGGAAGATATTTCAAAACTATTTTCAATTTCAGATGACATATGTTGATGTTACTCATTCCCTTTTAGAAAATTAACTAAAGGTTCTATTCATATCCATTCTATGAATGGGTTACAGTTAATTTCATAGTCTTTATGAAACCTATTACTCTTTCCTAGGTTATATGTTTATGAAATCCATTTCTATTTCATGGGTTCTTCTTTAATGAAATGGTAATAAAACCTATCTATTTACTATATGTTATGATGTGATGAAATGATAATCATACCCATTTCATTTTATGGTTTCTGATTTGATATTTATAAAACATATTTATTTTTATGTCTCATGATATGATAAATATTTTATTATCTTGGCGAATATATATGAATGATTCTGTTATGATATGGGTGGGACCTATATATCCCTCCAATGTATTAGTTAATGATAAGAGTTATATAAGCTCAAGGTTATTTGGGTTGTAGCCCAAGGCTAATATAAAGTAGGTTCATAGATTGTATCCCAGGACTAAAAGAAAGAAGGTTCTTGGGTTGTAGCCCAAGCCTAAAATAAACACGGTTCATGGGTTGTAGCCCAAGACTGAAGAAATAAGTTTCCTAGGTTTTATACTATTGCTAAAATAAATATGTTTCATGGGTTGTATCCCAATACTAAAATAAAGAGGGTACATGGGTTGT
Source organism: Viscum album (assembly GCA_963277665.1). Lineage (NCBI taxonomy): Eukaryota > Viridiplantae > Streptophyta > Magnoliopsida > Santalales > Viscaceae > Viscum > Viscum album. Next base: position 691,923,141 of record OY728158.1, read on the forward strand.
ACCCTCAGCCCGAAAATAAGAAGGTATATGGGTTGTAGCCCAATCCTAAAAGAAATTTGGTACATGGGTTTCTAGGCCACGCTTGAAGTAGGTAGATAGACCGTATCCCAATACTAACATGTTATAAAGTTCTTCTTAGGTATCCTTGACATAAAAGTTTCTATTTTTATATTTATTTCAAAAATCATATTTCTTATTCCTTAGTTATGATATCACGGCCCATGAGGTTTATTTCCTTATGATTCATGTCTTATGAACTCAAAGGATATATCCCATAACTCATGTTTTTGATCTTTAATATGCAGGGTATGATCTACTAATGTAATGATCACATGATCATGCCCCTATGTTCATGTTTATGCTTTAATGTCTCCCTTTTTTACCCTTACTGAGCATCTGAGATCACCCCATTCTTATGTTTCCTTTCTCAGGTTATGAAGAAAGGTCATAACTATAAGTACTAAAGATGGAGATATTTAAGCTATATGATGAAGATATTTGACCAGGATAGAAGATTTTGATTCCATGAATTCATAGACATTGAACTATTATAGGCCTCAGGTATGTTTATTTGTATTGTACAAAATATTCATCTAAAATTATGTAATATCCACGTATGTTAATCATGGGTTTCTATAGTTGGTATCAATGGAATGGTTTTGTAAAAAATTGGAAACTAGGATAAGAAAATCTTATTGGTATCCCTAGGTATATGTATTTGGATGTATATAAGGATAATTATAAGGATGAGTTAATAATTAGGAAAATATAATGGAATTTTGGTAAAGGTTGGAGTGAGTGGTTTCGAGAAAATACATCACTATCTAGATATTATAAGTGGATGTGGCTCTATCACAGATGTACCTTGGGGTAACAACTCTGACAAGATTTTCTGGATTTTACTCATGATAATCTGGTAAATGACAATGGGACTTCCTACACACTTGGTTTGACACTCCTGGTGGATATGCTATGGTAATTATCATACTATTCCAAAATCATCAAGAATGATTTAAATATAATTTTTCTATGAAAAATATTGGGAAATACTAAGGAGTCATATACTAAAGAATGTTTTATAATTTAGACATCCTATAAGTGAATTTTAATGACTATGTGGTTCCTCAAGTTGATAATTGTTCTTAATCAATGATTTCTCGATTTAATTAATGATGTAACCCAAAGGAACCATGTTAATGTTGATTTTGAGGGACAATGAAATGATTTCTCTCCTGAGAATATTAATGCTTTGGGAGATGGAGGGAAAAAACTCATTAATATTATAACACAAATTTCTCAAGCTATGAATCATGATGATCAAAGAAGGGAACAACATCCTATTGAGTCCTTCATGAGGAATCATCTACCTTCTTTCAGTGGTTCATCTAATCCACTTATTCCTAAACTCTGGATCAGTACCTCTTAAAAAGATATTCTCATCTCACGACCCGTCCTCAGGGCCCGTGCCGTGACTACCCCAAGCCTGCCTTCCATAGGCCAGGGGCTAGCGACTAGCACCAAGGCATAATTCCCGGTAAAAAGGGAAGGCATTGACTTTGTAAAGTAAAAGAACACCACAGAGAAAGAAAGAAGAAGTAAACACTAAGTAAAAACTGGGTACAATAGTAAGTGAAGAAAAGTAAGTGGGCCAAAATACAAACCCAAACTGAAAGTAAATTACAACTGAAAAAGGGAGTACAGCAACTGAAAAGTAAAGCCGCAGCGTCGAGCTGTTCACTAGAAGTCCTACCTGAAGGGTGGGTACAGATTGCCTCCACAGCTCCTCGGGTCCAGCTGTCCACTCCGAGTACGCCCCGCCTAGTGGTCCACCTCCAGGTACCGACCTGCTCCTCATGCCTCAAACACGATCAGCGTTGTCCATCGTTTGCAACCAACACAATGTAGTGCGGGCATATCCCGTGCAGGGGTGAGTATAAGCTACTCAGTAGGGACCCCGAGACCCCTAAAGGTCTCCCAGAATCCACAAAGGATAATCCACAAAGGAAAGATACAATCACGAAGTAACATCTGAAACTACTTAGGTATATCCACATAGGAAACCAAGTCAAGATTCAGCTCACACATGTATACTTCTTCATAAGAAGATTGAGATGATCATATGTAGCCATTGATTCATCTAAGCCGTCGGACCCACACAGGATCGATAAGTACTAACCCCCACAATGAACCACAAAGGATCGATAGGTAACTAACTCCCGCAGTGACCCACAAAGGATCGATAGGTACTAACCCCCGCAATGACCCACACAGGATCGGACCCACACAGGATCTGTAGGCGCTGGCCCACACAGGACCGCTGAGCGCTGACCCACACAGGATCGGTAGCACTGATTCACAAAGGATCGCTGAGTGTCATAGTCGTCGTCGTCGAATCCACGGAGGATTTCTGTACAGTCGTCATCATCGTCGCAGTCGCAGCCAGCTCTAGGGTTTCCGCACACAGTAAGCTCATTCGGGAGGGTCTGCTCCACGAGCCGAGGGGCTGATACATCAGCTGACACATAGTCCGGAGTTGATGTATCCAAATGTTCTGTATCGCCAATAGGAACTCAACGTCACAGACGGCGCATCAATCGGACACCTGGTCTGAGAGTTATTGGCTTTTTCGTCCGAGGGGCCCGGTTGGTTTTTAAGTAAAAACCAACCCGAACGCACTCCAACTACGTCCAAAACTCAATCCGAGTAATCCAAAAGGTCTGTCTCACTAATAGAAATCTATCAAAGTCGACGGCACGTCAATCGGACGTCCGGAACTCAAGTTATAAATGTTTCTGCTCTGAGGGCCCGGTTGGTTTCGTGTACGAACCAACCCGGACGAACCCAAATTTCTCAGAAACCTTTAGTATAACATACCAAAACTACCGCCTCGATCCAAAGATCGCTATGCAACTAACGGTGCGTCGATCGGAGGTCCAAAGCCCAAGTTATGGGAAACAGACCGAAACAGTCCGAAAATGGGGGGTCTAGGCCGGCTCGACCCGGCCCAACCCCCCTGGGTCAGCCCAAACCGGGTCAACCCAACCCGATTCTGAATCCGTCCCGGCTGGGTGTAGCCCGGCCATGCCTGGGCGGCCTGGCCCGGTGCGGCCGGTCCGGCCCGGGGCGGCTCGGCACTGGCCGATCAGGTCGGCTCGGCGGTGGCCGAGCGGCTGCGCAAAGGGGCGCCGCCCCCTTGAATGAAACCGCGGCCCCGCGTGGGGGTCGATCCTTGCCAACGGATGCAGCATAGTGCCACCTCCCTGCATCCTCTGTCCCGCATGGTCGCGGGACCAGCAGCCTGCCGCCGTGCCTTTAGCCGCGGCGGCCCTTCCCGGAGGCGCGCCGGGCGCCGCCGCCTCCTGGCGGTCGGCCGGTGCTGGGCGTCACCGCCTCCTGGAGGCTGGCCGGTGCATGGCGCCACTGCCTCCTAGCGGCCGGCTGGTGCCAGCCTCCGGTTCCGCCGTGCCAGCAAGGCGCGCTGGAGGGGTTTTCCTAGGACCATCGGAGGAGCTCTGGTGGTCATTTTTGCCTGCCGTCTTCGCCAACGGCCCTCCCGGGACCGGTTCTTCACTACGATGACCTCAAAACGCCCTTGCGGCCTACTTCGTCGTCGCCCACCGATCTGCACACCAATAACGAAGAAAAGGTGGGTTCGGACTTGTTCGTTGGTCCGCACGCACCGTGTTAGCGGTTTAAACGGATTCCAAAAAATTTTAAACACAAGCCGAGGATATAAATCACATAGATTTAATTAAACCAAAACCCCTACCTCAAGCGCATCGAGCGAGGGTTCGTCGCAGAATTGCATGTCGCGGAACAAGGCGTCACGGAAAGGGGATCGTTGCGTCACGGAGAAAGGATTCACGTTCCTGTCGACCTTCTTCAGAGGTCGGCGTTCTTCGCGTTTTCTTCGCGTTCTTCGCATGTTCGTGTTCTTCGCTTTCTTCATCGAGAAGGAAGAACTTCATAACTTCAAGCAAATTCTCCCAAGCCTCTCACAAACCAAAAACATTAATAAAATAAGAGTTGTCTTATTTTATTACTCAAGCCATGCGTTTTGAAAATCAAAAATGAAACAATAAATTAAGTGAAATAATTGCAACGTTTAAACCGCCAAATTAATTGAGGCGTTTCATAAACAGAAAAATGCAAGAGTTGACTTCCACTAAATAGGGGTGCGGGTTAGTTACCTTATTAAAGGAGGGGGTTTAGGAAGAAAAGAAATGGTGGGGCTCATGTGGGTCCCACCTCAAAAATATCCTACCATGTGGGTAAGATATTGTGGGTCCCACACCATCCACTTAGCTTAGGTTAAACAAAAATAAAATAAAATTGGTTGCACCACTTTTATTTTTTTCCTTTACTTAACCCCAAAAATTAAAAACCACACTCGAGCAAATGAAACTCCAGAAAAGGTGTTTCTAAGCAATTATCGGCGCTGCGATTCCATCGGTGTCCTCAGATTTTGATTCCAAGCACCGGTTAAAAAGATAGAAAAACTCGCTTGTTCGTTCACTGAACGTACCCGAGCTAATCTTCGGAAAATGATTCCGGGCACACCGGGCCTCGGAATCAGGTGATGTCAGAAATCGCGTTCTTGTAAAATCCCAAAGAAAATGACGAAAAAAATTTCCCTTTAATTTTATGGGTCTTTACATTACTCCCACCTCAGGGCTTTACGTCTCAGTAAAGATATATGAAAAACTATGGAAACAAATGTGGGTACTGAGCACGCATCTATGCCTCCCACTCCCAAGTGCTCTCCTGGAGGATCCCGTGCTGTCATCTGATGCACACTAGAGGAATCGACCGTCCTTGTAGGACCCGCTCCTATCGATCCACAATCTCCACCGGGACCTCCGCAAAAGTCGCCCCATCATCAATGTCCACATCCACATGGTCAATGATATGTGTCGGGTTGTGCACGTATCTCCTCAGCTAGGATACGTGGAAGAAATCGTGCACCTGGTGCAACTAAGTTGGTAGAGCCAGGCGATAAGCCACCTCGCCAATCCTGCTGAGGACCTGGAATGGTCTCATGAAGCGTGGAGACAACTTGCCGCCTCGACCAAATCTATGTAATCCACATTGAGGTGAGACCCACAAGAAGACGTGGTTGCCATCCTCGAACTCTAGTGGCCTCCGCCTCCTGTCAGCATAAGACTTCTGCTGGCTCTGAGCTGTCCTCATCCACTCCTGGATGACCTGGACCTTCTCCGTCGTAGCGTGGACCATCTCTGGTCCCACAAGTGCTGACCACCCAGGTTCTGTCCAGCATAGAGGAGATCTGCAAGGTTGGTCGTACAACGCCTCGTAAGTTTCCATCCCAATGGTGGAGTGGTAGTTGTTGTTGTACGCGAACTCCACCAAGGGTAGGTGGTCCTCCCAGCTGCGACTGAAGTCGAGGACACATGCGCGGAGCATGTCCTCAAGAGTCTGAATGGTCCTCTCCGTCTGACCATCTGTTTGAGGTTGAAAGGTGGTGCTCAGACGTAGTTGCGTCCCGAACGCCTCTTGCAACCCCTTCCAAAGCTGGTAAGTAAAGCGAGCATCTCGATCGGAGACGATAGATGATGGCACTCCATGAAGCTGTAAAATCTCCTAAATGTAAAGACGTCCCAAGCTCTCCACTGAGCCCTGCTCTCTGATGGGTAAGAAGTGAGCCAACCTGGTGAGTCGGTCGACAATCACCCAAATAGAGTCATGACCTCTAGAAGTGCATGGAATTCCAGTCACAAGGTCCATATATATCTTATTCCACTTCCACTCCGGGACCTCCAAGGGCTGCACCAAGCCTGCTGGTACCTGGTGCTCTGCCTTCACCTACTGGCAGGTGAGGCATCGAGAAACGAACTCATCCACAGCCTTCTTCATTCCCGACCACCAGTGCTGTCATCTGAGATCCTGGTACATCTTCGCCACTCCAGGATGTACCGCCAAAGGGGAAGTGTGAAACTCTCTTAGCACCTCCTCCCGTAAAGCAACTGTTACCAATGTACATCCTCTGAAAAGGACGTCGTTCTCTCCTCCTAAGGAGAAACCATCAGGTGCCTGTCCTAAAGATATCTGTGCACACTTTATCTCACAGTCGGCGTCCCCACGCTGTGTCTCTTTGACCCGCTGTAGTAGTGGAGGAGTGACTGTGAGTGACTGAAGAAAGGATGCTCCATCTCTATCCACGAAGGATATCTGCAAAGCAGCTAGCTGCTCTGTTGCCTCCCCAAGTAGTTGAATGCCCGTCCTCCTTCTGAGAGCATCAGCTACTACGTTCCCCTCTCCAGTAGTATATACTATCTCAAAGTCATAGTCTTGGAGGAACTCGAGCCATCGCCTCTATCTCAGGTTTAGGTCCTTCTGCGAGAATATGTACCTGAGACTCTGATGGTCAGAATAGACTGTAAAGCGCTCGCCCATCAGATAGTGTCGCCACATATTCAGTGTGAAGACCACTGCTCCTAACTCCAGGTCTTAGGTAGCGTAGTTATGCTCATTATTCCTCAACTAACGTGATCCATAGGCGATCACGGCCCGCTCCTGCATCAGGACACATCTGAGTCCAGTCCCTGATGCATCGCAGTAAACTGCATACCCAACTCCCTCCTCCGGTAGCCTCAAGGTAGGTGCGCTGGTCAATCTCCGTCTCAGCTCCTGGAAGCTCTGCTGACATCTGTATGACCACACAAAGGGTTTCCCCTTCTTCTTCAAAGCTGAGAGTCGTTCCACAACTCTGGAAAAGTCTGGCACAAATCTCCGATAGTACCTAGCTAGACCCAAGAAACTCCGCACCTCCGTCACGCTCCTGGGTGGCTCCCAAGCTAGCACTGCCTCGATCTTCATAGGATCCACCACAACTCCCACCTCAGAGATGATGTGTCCTAAGAAGTAGACCTAACGTATCCAGAACTAACACTTTGAGAGCTTTCCATAAAGCTGGTTCTCTAAGAGTGTGTCCAGTACAACCCGCAAGTGGTAGGCGTTCTCCTCCTCAGTCGTCGAGTATATCAAAATGTCGCCGATGAAGACCATGACAAATCGATCGAGGTAAGGCTGAAAGATCCTGTTCATGTGTCCCATGAACACTACTCGAGCATTGGATACACCGAATGGAATAACCAAGAACTCATAGTGCCCATACCGACATCTGAAGGTCGTCTTCTGCACGTCCTCGTCCCGAACTCTGAGCTGATGATAACCTGATCTAAGGTATATCTTTGAGAACCACCGTGCTCCCTTGATCTGATCGAAGAGGTCATCAATCCTCGGTAGTGGATACTTGTTCCTCACTGTCACCTGGTTCAGGAGAAGATAGTCGACACAAAGTCGTAGGCTCCTGTCTGCCTTCTTGGCGAACAATATCGGGGAAGCCTAGGGTGAAACACTGGGTCAGATGAATCCCTTTCCCTACAAGTCCTACAACTGTACCCATATCTCTCGATGCTCGGAGGGAGCCATCTGATATGCTGGGGTGGATATCGAGGTTGTCCCAGGGTATATATAAATATAAAAGTCCACTTCTCTGCGAGGAGGTAGTCCTGGAACGTCATCGGGGAAAACGTCTGCATACTGATCCACCACTGCAGGAAAATCAGGACTCTGCACGTCAAATGCTCCTAGGAAGAGGCTAGCCAACTAATGAGTGATGGGATTTCCTCTCCTCTGCGAGAGTCCATCCTGTGCTACGAAGGCTCCCTTCTCACCAGTGAAGGTAAACCTGCTCCCGTCGGTGCGTACACACCGCACCTTGCGCCTAATACAGTCAATCTAATCATGGACTGTAGATAACCAATCCATGCCTAAGATGACATCATAAGGCCTCGACGCTACTACAAGAATATCCCATCTGAATATCTCGCCTCCTAAAGTAAGCTCACACTGCCGACACCAGTGCGTAATCATCGAGTATGCTCCCGTAGGAGTCTCTAGCTGTAAGGATCGATCAAACGGCTCTTTCAGAATCTCCGAGCTCCGAACAAGGGTAGTGGCTATGAACGAATGACTCGCTCCTGTGTCTATAAGAACTACAGAAAGGGTGGAATAGACACAGATAGTACCTCGAATCATCTCTCACGCGCCGTGGTCGTAGGCCTCCGCTGTCTGGATTTGTGCCTGTCTCTGCCCGCCAGTTCCCTGTGGTCAGGGTGGACCTCTTGGGGGTGGTGGTGGTAGAGCCTGAAAGCGTCACCCACCACCTATTGCTCGGCCAGAACCTCTGCATCGTCCGCTTTCTCCATACAGAATGCCACGGTTGACCCTATGCCTCTACCTGGGTGGTCCCTCAACCATCTGCTGCTCCTCTGTACGGCGGGTCGGGCAGCCACGAGCCATGTGGCCCTGCCCTCCGCTTGCGTAGCATTGTCTGCCTCCCGAAAGACTGGCTCCGCACTGTGTCCCCGCACCACTGTGCCAATGTCCTGAGGTCGTCCGCCTGAGGGTCTGGTCCGCCTGGACCCATGAGTCATCCGTCAACTTCCAGCTGCAGAAGACTCTGCTATGTGTCGCCCTGCGGTAGGTCTCGCCGCTGGTGTAGACTCAACAAGAAAGCTCTCGATGAGAAGGGATCGCTCTAGTACCCCTGCCTGTGTCGAAATGTTGAGGGAGATCAGCGATGCCCTAATCTCATGCCTCAATCCCTGCTCAAAGGTCTGGTCCCGGAATAATGGGTCTCGTACCATGTCTGTCGAATAGCGCGAGAGATCGGTAAATCTCGCCGAGTACTGGGCGACTGTCAAGCTACCCTACCGCAGCTGTAGAATCTCCTCGATGCGCACCGCACAGAGGGTGGCTGGGACAAACTCCGAGCGGAAGAGGCTCTCAAAGTCCCTACAGAGGAGAGATGCCTTATCATGCACTTGGAGCATCAAGCTCTACCATCTGCCTGCTTCTGCGTGCAGGAGGCTCACTGCGAGGATCACCATGAGGTCTGTTGGTGTCCTCACTAACCTGAAAACTCATACAACTGCCTCCAGCCAATCCTCGGCTTCCTGAGGGTCCGTCTCCCCACGGAACCTGGGCGTTCGCTGATGCTAAAACTCATGCAGTGCACTAAGGCGACGTGCATCGTCAGCGGTTGGGACTGGTAGCATCGGTGGCTCGGCGGGTGGAGGTACCACCAGTGCCTCTGCTGTCAAAGGGCCCTGTACCGAGGCCTCACCGCTCGGTGGGCTGTCATCATGTACAACGCTCGGAACCCTAGTTGACTGCCGCCGTGGGGCCATCCTGAAAGAAACAGGTGTGCCACGGTCAAACAGTATACCTGGTGAGCTGACACAAAGTAATCACAGAGAAAACATGAAACACACATGCAATCAATGTTTTCGTGCATTAAGTCAGAAATCAGAAGTCAGGGTCCTGGTGTACGGATACGTCGGCCGTTGCACCAACACTGGACTCCCTGGACTGATAACCTCACTCAATACTCTTAACACTATTGCTTCACATAGAAAAAGATCAGAGTCCTGAGTTCTGCGGTAGAACCAAACTCCTCTGATGTCAATTTTTCAAGACCCGTCTTTGGGGCTCGTGTCGTGACTACCGCAAGCCCGCCTTCCATAGGCTAGGGGCTGGTGACTAGAACCAAGGCGTAATTCCTGGTAAAAAGGGAAGGCATTGCCTTTGTAAAGTAAATAAACACCACAGAGAAAGAAAGAAGAAGTAAACACTAAGTAAAAACTAGGTACAACAGTAAGTGCGGAAAAGTTAGTGGGCCAGAATAAAAATCCAAACTGAAAGTAAAGTACAACTGAAAAAGGGAGTACAGTAACTGAAAAGTAAAGTCACAGCGCTGAGCCGTCCACTGGAAGTCCCACCTGAAGGGTGGGTATAGATAGCCTCCACAGCTCCTCGGGTCCAGTTGTCCGCTCCGAGTACGCCCCGCCCAGTGGTCCACCTCCGAGTACTGACCTGCTCCTCGTGCCTTGTAACGACCCAATCTTTTTGAGTAGTATATTAACTTACTCTTATTTATTTAATAAGATGTTAATGGTTAATGCAGAAAGAGGAGTCGATGGCTTCATCCAGTAGACTCAACCCTTATGAAGCCCACTTATCAGAGCTTGGGAAGGAGGTAGCATCTGTGGGCTTCGCTTTGGACCAAGCCCAATCCGAGCTCCAGCGTGTCAAGCTTGAACGAAAACGCTTGCAGGAGAAGTTCAAGTTAGTGGAGATTGCTACTAGGGCAATGTTATCTGAGACTCCCTCAGATTCTATCACCATAGCACACCTTACACTTAGGTCTTATGCCAGTGTTATAAGGGGCTATGTGATGAGACCCTAGTTTCCTTGTGCAATCCTTTCGGATGAATAAATTGAGATTTCTTCCTTTAGTGATGTTTGTGAAATTTCAAATGTCTAGATAATTTTAGAATGTATTTTATTGATGAATTTTGAAAAAGGGATATTTTGAAATATTTATGTAAACCCTAAATAACTAATGATGTGTAATGATTTTCAAAAAATGGTCTTCTACAAAAGTGTTCATTAAGGAATTTGGAGTCTAATAAGATCAACATAATTTTTGATGAATAGTAAATTATGAATAGTGATTTTACGCTTAGGATTAGTAATGTGACCAAATGGATTAGTAATTTTCACTTAAAGAAAGTTTTAATATAATTTAGACACCTTGGTTAAGTAATGTGATTCAATAAAATGGTTAAATAACGGTTTCATAAATTATTAATCAAGTATTAGTTTTTTCGGATGAATAGTGTTTTTTTAATTAAAAATTTAATTAAAAATAATTAGAAAATTATTTTTATAAAAATGACTTTATTTTTGAACTCAGAGCATCGATATTATGTTAAGGTAATTTTTGGGGATTTTTCTGGAAAAAATGAATTTTCGATGAATAGTGTTTTTATTTAAAAATTAAATTAAAAATATTTAGAAAAATATTTTTATAAAATGGATTTCATTTTTGAAATCAGAGCATTGATATTTGGTTAAGGTGAAATTTTGGGATTATTCTGAGAAAGTTGAAATTTTCGGTGAATAGTAAAAATACCGTTTTAGGGTTTCAGTATGTTTAATGACATCATAATGGTGTCATGATGATGTCATGAGATCTTTTGAGGGTTGGCCGGCCAAGGGTGATGAATTATTGTTTTGGGGGCCCCATGTGGCCTAACTCCATGATAAATGCCAAGGGAGAGCCCATGGGTTTGAGAAAAGCACATGTGAGGTGTCCTTTGGCCATTAATGCTTTGTCCCCTCACTTTCCCTATAAATACCCACCCTTTCCTCCCTTGGTTTTCACTCCCAACTCTTCCCCAACGAAGTTCTGGTCTTCTTACCATCCAAAGAGTCCTCCCAAGGTGCCCCCAAGCCCTCAAGGTCCAATCCTTTGAGTTTCAAGAGTCGCGTTTTAAGGTAAGGGATCCGACCCCTCTCTTTCTTTTCATGAAATCTCTTTTATGTCATTCCTATTATGCTCCATGTTTTTATGTGAGAGGATGTTCTTTTATATTCCTCTTACTGCCCTTTCATGTTTATATGATGAGAGATCCCCTCTTACTCTCATCATTTCGTTTTATGAAAGTTTAAGTGACGCCGTTAGGCTGCCGAATTTTTAAGGGATTCTTTCACCCTTCTCATTTTTCAAGTTCAATTTTCATGTCAAGTCTTTCAAGTTCCTTTTTATTATGTTGGGGTATGATCTCTATATCAATCATACTGATCTCTTATGATCATATGATGAGGGACCCTTTTTGATCTTGTCAAAACATTTTCTTTTGAAGTTAAGTGACGCCGTAAGGCTGCCGAATTTTCATAAGAGAAATCTAATCTTTTTTCCTTCCATGTTTTTCATTTCAAATGGTATGTCCCTAAAATTTCGTTACCATGTCCATATGTCCTTCTTATTCTTTCACCCTACTGTTTTATGGATCATTTATGAGTGGGTGACCCATGTCCCCTCTCATTTCAACGTTTTCTAAAACCCCGAAACTTAGCCGTTATGCTGCAGAATTTTCCCCTCAAAATGCCTCTCTCTTTTCTCAAAAATTATTTTATGTTATAAAGTGAATACTCAAAGCTCTTATTTCTACAAAGGTATTCACATATATATCAAAATGTTCCATTTTAAATTCTGGGATTTACATACATGAGACCCGCTTTCCCTTTCCGTGGGTTTAAAGTGACGTAAAGATCATGTCTTTAAAGCAGTTTTTAAAACGTTATGATTATGAAATGAAACCCATTTATTTTATGCTATGTGGGTTATTTATGAAATGTTTGATGATGATATATGTGGCTCACATGATAATAAAGGCAAATTTAAGGGTGCGCCCTGATAGCGCTCCAATGCATTGGGTAATGATGTAACCACTAGAGATTACAATTTTCACGATACCTTGGTGAATAACCTTGGTAATTTTCAAATGACACCTTGGGGATGGACCTTGGTGATATGTTCATGATTGTCTATGTTAAATGATGTAGCCACATCTTCAAGTTATGAAAAATGTTATTTTTATTATGAAATGCCTCATGATTTCTTTCTTATGCCTTAATGTTCTTTTCATGTCCTTATTGAAGTATCTCAAGTTCACATGTAAAATGTTCCTCTTATTTCCCTTACTGGGCCTTCTGCTCACCCTTTCTTTTGACGTATGTCCCCAGGTTATGAGATGCATAATGAACATAGGATGAACTAAAGGAGAAGCCTTTCAAGTGTTTAAGAAGAATGTTTTTATATTATGTTTTTTTTATGTTTTATGATCCTTGTTTCCAAGACACTAAACCTTAACGATCCTCAGTTTTGTGTAATGTAATGAAAGTTTATGTTAAAATGGTGGTATGCTATAGTTGGTATCAAAGAATGGTTTAGTTATTTGTGGAAATTAGGATATAAAAACTTTAGGAAGAACCCTATAGAAAAGTTTAAATATAGAAAAACTTCCTGGTATTTTGGTAAGTATTAAGTAAGTGGTCTATCAAACAAATACATCCCTGTCTGGATACGAGCAGGTAGAGGCGGATCTGGCACAGATGTACATAGGGGTAAAACCCGAAAACACCGCTTTGAGCTAGACTCGAACGGGAACTGGTGCACGATAACGGGCCTTGCTGCACTCTTGGTTACGACACTCCCGGGGGATATGTTTGGTTAATCACATGCTTTTTATGAATCATTATGAAGGAATTATAGAGAACTATAATTGTCTAAGCACGAAGTCTTAGTTAAAAGATTCATAAATGAAATAAGTTTCTCACTAAGGTTTTATTCTTTTAGAAAATGGCGGGCAATAGGAGAAACCGTGCCGATGGTGACCGCAATGCACCATGTGCTGACGGCCCTCCGATGGAAGCCGGAATGGAAACATTCATGCGGATGATGAACCAACTGACTCAAGTTACGAGTAATAACTTGAATCAAGCTTAGAGGCCGACCTCACCACGAAGGGAACAACTTTCTATTGAGTCCTTCATGCGTCAACGACCGCCAACATTCAGTGGATCTACTGACCCATTGGTTGCGGAACAATGGATAAGCTCCATTGAAAAGATCTTTTCTGTACTTCATTGTTCGGAACAAGAAAAAGTCACCCTTGCTGTTTACCGCCTAGAGGGAGAAGCTGATCAGTGGTGGTCACTGATCAAAAACACGAAGCCACGAGGAGAGATGGAAGCTATGGAGTGGGAAGAATTTCGGGGAATTTTCTTTAACAAGTATTTCCCTCGTTCCATGAGAACGAAAATGGAGAAAGAGTTTCTCGAGCTGAAGCAGAAGGAGAACGAATCTGTCGGAAGCTATGAGATGAACTTCACAAGGCTTTCCCGTTATACCTCAAGCTTTGTCATGGACCCTAATGGGAAGGTTGATAGATTCTTTGGCGGACTACGACCACATCTGCGGAAGAATCTAGCCAACAGGGACTACGATAGCTATGAAGAAATAGTTCGAAGTGCTATGAAAGTTGAACTAGAGTTTGGAGAGACACAGTGGTCTCACAAATCTAATGAGAAGAAGAGAACTCTAGAACCAAGCCTGGGAAGAAGTTTTGATCAGGAAAGAGGTGGAAATCATATGCAACATGCCACATGCAATAAATGTGGGAAGAAGCATCCGGGGAACTGCTTGATCGGAAGTGGCAAGTGCTATAGGTGTGGAAAAGAAGGCCATATTTCTCGGAATTGTCGTGGTGATGTGAAGCCTCAACTTCCCAACACTAACGACAGAGGAAAGATGGTTCTGGCCCTACCCGAAGTCACATGCTTCAAGTGTGGACAACTTGGGCACTTTGCTAATCAATGTCCAAATCCGAGGGCGGTGGAGGGGAATCACCATCAACCTCAGCAGAGGCCAGGGGAGCAAGGTCGTTCTTTCGCTATCACAACAACTGAAGTTGAAGTTCCGAACGATGTGGTAGCAGGTACTCTTGTTGTCCTCTCAAAACTAGCAAGTGCTTTATTTGATTCTGGTTCTACGCATTCCTTTATTTCTTCCAAGTTTGCAAAGAATATAGAATCAATCCCCGAATTGCTTGAGGTAGAGTTGTCAGTCAAGACTCCAAGTGGGATTATCCATGCATCAACAGTGTTTAGAGACTCTAGTGTTTACTTTGGTGAGCACAATCTTATCGCAAATCTAGTAGTCATTCCCATGATGGAATTTGACATTATACTAGGGATGGACTGGCTCTCAAAGTATAATGCTAAGATCAAATGCAGAAGTAAGGAAATCTCAGTAGTCTTGAATGAACGACCTACAGTTATCTTCCGAGGAGAGATATCCCGAACTGATCCCTATCTAGAAGCACCTCCTATAGCTTTCTTTATGGAGTTAATCGGTGATGAGGAAGAAGGGAAAGGGAGCATACAAATTGTAGATGTTCCGATTGTTCAAGAATACATGGATGTATTTCCTGAGGAGTTACCTGGACCTCCCCCAGAAAGAGAGGTAGAGTTCTCCATTGAACTCGTACCTGGGTCTCAACCGATATCAAAGACTCCGTATAGAATGGCAAATGTGGAGCTAGAGGAGCTAAAGAAACAACTCCAAGACTTGTTGGAGAAGGGGTTTATCCGACCGAGTGTGTCTCCTTGGGGAGCACCAGTTCTCTTTGTGAAGAAGAAGGATGGATCAATGCGGCTATGCATTGATTATAGAGAACTGAACGGGATCACAGTGAAGAACAGATACCCTCTTCCAAGAATTGATGATTTATTTGACCAACTTCGTGGGGCTCAATTCTTCTCTAAGATTGACCTTCGATCTGGTTATCATCAACTGAGGGTGAAGAAGGAAGATATTCCAAAGACTGCCTTCCGATCAAGATATGGGCATTATGAGTTTACTGTTATGCCCTTCGGCTTGACTAATGCTCCTGCTATTTTCATGGATTTGATGAATAGAGTCTTTAAGGACTACCTTGATAACTTTGTGGTAGTTTTTATTGATGATATTTTGATATATTCAAAAAGTCGGGAGGAGCATGAAGATCATCTGAGGGTTATTTTGAAAACTCTACGGAAGGAGAGGCTCTTTGGGAAGTTCAGCAAGTGTGAGTTTTGGTTACAACAAGTGGCTTTCTTGGGGAACATCGTAACCAATGAAGGAATCTCGGTTGACCCTGCAAAGACAATGGTTGTGGAGGAGTGGCCTCAACCCACAACAGTAACTGAGATTCGTAGTTTCCTTGGTTTAGCGGGATATTATAGGAGGTTTGTGAAAAACTTTTCACGGCTTTCTAATCCACTAACTAAGTTGACTCGAAAAGGGGTTAAGTTCATCTGGACAAAGGAATGCGAGGAAAGTTTCCAAGAGCTGAAGAAGAGATTGGTTACTGCACCGGTGTTAACACTACCCTCTATCAGAGAAGGATTCGTTATTTTTAGCGATGCATCTCTGAAAGGGCTTGGGTGCGTCCTCATGCAAAATGACAAAGTAATTGCTTATGCATCTCGACAGTTGAAGATTCATGAGCAGAATTATCCTACGCATGATCTAGAGCTGGCGGCAGTTGTTTTTGCTCTAAAGATATGGAGGAACTATCTTTATGGGGAGAAATGTGATATATACACTGACCACCAAAGTCTAAAGTATATTTTCACTAAAAAAGAATTGAACATGAGACAAAGGAGATGGTTGGAGCTTATTAAAGACTATGATTGTTCAATTCATTATCACCCTGGAAGAGAAAACAAAGTCGCGGATGCGTTAAGCAGGAAAGATCCTGTTGTTCTGGCAACAATGAGGATCCAGGGAGATCCCTTGATTAAAGATCTAGTAAAACTGGACATGGGAATTATAAGGAAAGGGACATCATCAACCCTATCCCAAATGATTTCTCAACCTTCATTACTAGAGAAGATCAAGAAGGCTCAAAAAGAAGATCCTTTGCTGCAGGAGAAGTTCGAGGCTGTAAAGGATGGGAAGTTCCCTGATTTCAATATTGATCAAGAAGGTGTATTGAAATTTCGTACAAGACTATGTGTTCCATCTATTCCGGAGATAAAGAAAGAACTGATGGATGAAGCTCATAGCTCTACTTTCTCTATACATCCGGGAAGCACTAAGATGTATAGAGACCTTCGTGATCATTATTGGTGGGATAACATGAAGAGGGAGATTGCCGATTACACTACAAGGTGCCTGGTGTGTCAGCAAGTAAAGGCAGAAAGACAACTTCCTAAGGGGGTATTACAACCGCTACCCATACCAGTATGGAAGTGGGATAATATCACCATGGACTTTGTAACTGGTCTCCCAAAAACATCCAAAGGAAACAATGCGATATGGGTTATTGTGGACCGTCTCACCAAGACAGCCCATTTTATCTCTACTCGGGAAGATTTCTCTCTGGATAAGCTTGCCAAGATATACGTGAAGGAAGTGGTAAGGCTTCATGGGGTACCACTATCCATCGTATCTGATCGTGACCCAAGATTCACATCAAAATTCTGGAGAAGTCTTCAGCATGCTCTGAATACTGAATAGAATTTTAGTACGGCCTATCATCCTCAAACTGATGGCCAATCTGAAAGGACTATTCAAACACTCGAAGACATGTTGAGATTATGCTCAATGGAATTTAAAGGTGGATGGGATCAACACCTCCCATTAGTGGAGTTCTCTTATAACAACAGCTTCCAAGCGAGTATTCAGATGGCACCCTATGAAGCTCTGTATGGAAAGCGGTGTAGAACTCCTACTTGTTGGGATGAAACTGGTGAGAGGAAGCTTCTTGGGCCTGATCTCGTGCAAGAGATGACAGAACAGGTTCATGCCATCCAACAACACATAAAGGCTGCTCAGAGTCGGCAGAAGAGCTATGCTGACAATCGTCGAAGGGACTTGGAGTTTGGTGTTGGTGACAAAGTCTTCCTTCGAATTTCTCCATGGAAGAGAGTCATGCGGTTTGGGAAGAAAGGGAAGCTCAGCCCTAGGTACATTGGCCCCTATGAAATCCTTGATCGCATAAGAGCAGTGGCCTATCGTCTAGCACTTCCACCGAACCTAGCTCAAGTTCATGATGTCTTCCATGTATCTCTCTTGAGGAAGTACATACCCGACCCTTCGCATGTACTGAACCCAGAGGTGGTACAACTTGAACATGACCTCTCTTATGAGGAGCAGCCAGTGGAGATCTTGGACCGTAGAGACAAGGTCCTACGAAACAAGACTACCCACCTTGTGAAAGTGTTGTGGAGGAATCATAAATATGAAGAAGCGACTTGGGATCCTGAGGAAACGATGAAGCAAAAGTACCCTCACCTTTTCAACTAGGCCTCAAGTATAAATTTCGGGGACGAAATTTCTTAAGGGGGGAAGAATGTAACGACCCAATCTTTTTGAGTAGTATATTAACTTACTCTTATTTATTTAATAAGATGTTAATGGTTAATGCAGAAAGAGGAGTCGATGGCTTCATCCAGTAGACTCAACCCTTATGAAGCCCACTTATCAGAGCTTGGGAAGGAGGTAGCATCTGTGGGCTTCGCTTTGGACCAAGACCAATCCGAGCTCCAGCGTGTCAAGCTTGAACGAAAACGCTTGCAGGAGAAGTTCAAGTTAGTGGAGATTGCTACTAGGGCAATGTTATCTGAGACTCCCTCAGATTCTATCACCATAGCACACCTTACACTTAGGTCTTATGCCAGTGTTATAAGAGGCTATGTGATGAGACCCTAGTTTCCTTGTGTAATCCTTTCGGATGAATAAATTGATATTTCTTCCTTTAGTGATGTTTGTGAAATTTCATATGTCTAGATAATTTTAGAATGTATTTTATTGATGAATTTTGAAAAAGGGATATTTTGAAATATTTATGTAAACCCTAAATAACTAATGATGTGTAATGATTTTCAAAAAATGGTCTTCTACAAAAGTGTTCATTAAGGAATTTGGAGTCTAATAAGATCAACTTAATTTTTGATGAATAGTAAATTATGAATAGTGATTTTACGCTTAGGATTAGTAATGTGACCAAATGGATTAGTAATTTTCACTTAAAGAAAGTTTTAATATAATTTAGACACCTTGGTTAAGTAATGTGATTCAATAAAATGGGTAAATAACGGTTTCATAAATTATTAATCAAGTATTAGTTTTTTCGGATGAATAGTGTTTTTTTAATTAAAAATTTAATTAAAAATAATTAGAAAATTATTTTTATAAAAATGACTTTATTTTTGAACTCAGAGCATCGATATTATGTTAAGGTAATTTTTGGGGATTTTTCTGGAAAAAATGAATTTTCGATGAATAGTGTTTTTATTTAAAAATTAAATTAAAAATATTTAGAAAAATATTTTTATAAAATGGATTTCATTTTTGAAATCAGAGCATTGATATTTGGTTAAGGTGAAATTTTGGGATTATTCTGAGAAAGTTGAAATTTTCAGTGAATAGTAAAAATACCGTTTTAGGGTTTCGGTATGTTTAATGACATCATAATGGTGTCATGATGATGTCATGAGATCTTTTGAGGGTTGACCAGCCAAGGGTGATGAATTATTGTTTTGGGGGCCCCATGTGGCCTAACTCCATGATAAATGCCAAGGGAGAGCCCATGGGTTTGAGAAAAGCACATGTGAGGTGTCATTTGGCCATTAATGCTTTGTCCCCTCACTTTCCCTATAAATACCCACCCTTTCCTCCCTTGGTTTTCACTCCCAACTCTTCCCCAACGAAGTTCTGGTCTTCTTACCTTCCAAAGAGTCCTCCCAAGGTGCCCCCAAGCCCTCAAGGTCCAATCCTTTGAGTTTCAAGAGTCACGTTTTAAGGTAAGGGATCCGACCCCTCTCTTTCTTTTCATGAAATCTCTTTTATGTCATTCCTATTATGCTCCATGTTTTTATGTGAGAGGATGTTCTTTTATATTCCTCTTACTGCCCTTTCATGTTTATATGATGAGAGATCCCCTCTTACTCTCATCATTTCATTTTATGAAAGTTTAAGTGACGCCGTTAGGCTGCCGAATTTTTAAGGGATTCTTTCACCCTTCTCATTTTTCAAGTTCAATTTTCATGTCAAGTCTTTCAAGTTCCTTTTTATTATGTTGGGGTATGATCTCTATATCAATCATACTGATCTCTTATGATCATATGATGAGGGACCCTTTTTGATCTTGTCAAAACATTTTCTTTTGAAGTTAAGTGACGCCGTAAGGCTGCCGAATTTTCATAAGAGAAATCTAATCTTTTTTCCTTCCATGTTTTTCATTTCAAATGGTATGTCCCTAAAATTTCGTTACCATGTCCATATGTCCTTCTTATTCTTTCACCCTACTGTTTTATGGATCATTTATGAGTGGGTGACCCATGTCCCCTCTCATTTCAACGTTTTCTAAAACCCCGAAACTTAGCCGTTATGCTGCAGAATTTTCCCCTCAAAATGCCTCTCTCTTTTCTCAAAAATTATTTTATGTTATAAAGTGAATACTCAAAGCTCTTATTTCTACAAAGGTATTCACATATATATCAAAATGTTCCATTTTAAATTCTGGGATTTACATACATGAGACCCGCTTTCCCTTTCCGTGGGTTTAAAGTGACGTAAAGATCATGTCTTTAAAGCAGTTTTTAAAACGTTATGATTATGAAATGAAACCCATTTATTTTATGCTATGTGGGTTATTTATGAAATGTTTGATGATGATATATGTGGCTCACATGATAATAAAGGCAAATTTAAGGGTGCGCCCTGATAGCGCTCCAATGCATTGGGTGATGATGTAACCACTAGAGATTACAATTTTCACGATACCTTGGTGAATAACCTTGGTAATTTTCAAATGACACCTTGGGGATGGACCTTGGTGATATGTTCATGATTGTCTATGTTAAATGATGTAGCCACATCTTCAAGTTATGAAAAATGTTATTTTTATTATGAAATGCCTCATGATTTCTTTCTTATGCCTTAATGTTCTTTTCATGTCCTTATTGAAGTATCTCAAGTTCACATGTAAAATGTTCCTCTTATTTCCCTTACTGGGCCTTCTGCTCACCCTTTCTTTTGACGTATGTCCCCAGGTTATGAGATGCATAATGAACATAGGATGAACTAAAGGAGAAGCCTTTCAAGTGTTTAAGAAGAATTTTTTTATATTATGTTTTTTTTTATGTTTTATGATCCTTGTTTCCAAGACACTAAACCTTAACGATCCTCAGTTTTGTGTAATGTAATGAAAGTTTATGTTAAAATGGTGGGATGCTATATGCCTCAACCACGATCAGCGATGTCCGTCGTCTGCAACCAACACAACATAGTGCGGGCATAGCCCGTGCAGGGGTGAGTATAAGCTACTCAATAGGGACCCCGAGACCCCCAAAGGTCTCCCAGAATTCACAAAGGATAATCCACAAAGGAAATATACAATCACAAAGTAACATCTGAAACTACTTAGGTATATGCCCATACATATACCTAAGTTATCAATTCCAGTTCAGCTCCAACATCCGAGCCCAAGTTCGATCACGTCCACACAGGATAGCACAACACAATCCACATAGGAAAGAAAGTCAAGATTCAGCTCACATAGGTATACTTATTTGTAAGATGATAGAGATGATCAGATGTAGCCACTAATTCATCTAAGTCATCAGACCCACACAGGATCGATAGGTACTAACCCCCGCAATGACCCAAAAAGGATCGATAGGTACTAACCCCCACAATGACCCACACAAGATTGGACCTACACAGGATCTGTAGGCGCTGGACCACATAGGACTGCTGAGCGCTGACCCACACAGGATCGGTAGCACTGATCCACATAGGATCGCTGAGTTCCATAGTCTTCGCCGTCGAATCCACGGAGGATTTCTGTACAGTCGTCATCGTCGTCGCAGTCGCAGCCAGCTCTAGGGTTCCCGCAAACAACAAGCTCGTTCGGGAGGGTCCGATCCACGAGCCGAGGGGCTGATACATCAACTGACACATAGTCTGGAGTTGATGTTTCCAAAAGTTCCATATCGCCAACAAGAACTCAACGTCACAGATGGCGCGTCAACCGGACGCCCGGTCTGAGAGTTATGGGCTTTTTTGTCCCAGGGGCCTGGTTGGTTTTTAAGTCAAAACTAACCTGACCGTACTCCAACTGCGCCAAAACCTTGAGAAGAGTAATCCAAAAGGTCCTTCTCACTAATAGGAATCCATCAAAGTCGACGGCACATCAATCAGACATCCGGAGCTCAAGTTATAAGCGTTTCCGCTCCGAGGGCCCGGTTGGTTTCGTGTACGAACCAACCAGGACGAACCCAAAGTTCTCCAAAACCTTTAGTGTAATATACTGAAATGGTCATCTCGATCCAAGGATCTCTACGCAACTGACGATGCATCGATCAGAGGTCCGTATCCCAAGTTATGGGCAACAGACTGAAAAGTACGAAAATGGGGGGTCTGGGCCCGGTCCGACCCGGCCCAACCCCCCTGGGTCTGCCTGAACCAGGTCAACCCGACCCGGGTCCGGGTCCGACCCAGCTGGGTGCGGCCTGACCCGGTGTGGCCGGTCCGGCCCGGGGCGGCTCGGCGGTGGCCGAGCGGCCACGCAAAGAGGCGTCGCCCCCTTGAATGAAAAAGAGGCCCCGCGTGGGGGCCGCTCCTTGCCAACGGACGCGGTATAGCGCCGCGTCCCTGCCTCCTCGGTCCCGCGCGGTCACGGGACCAGCAGCCGGCCGCGGCGGCCCTTTCCGGCGGCGTGCCGGCGGGGTTTTCTGCGGACCACCAGACGAGCTTCGGTGGTCAGTTTTTTCTGTCGTCTTCGCCAACGGCCCTTCCGGGACCGTTTCTTCCTTGCGAAGACCTCAAAACGCCCTTGCGGCCTGCTTCGTCGTTGCCCACCGATCTGCACACCAAGAATGAAGAAACTGTGGGTTTGTACTTGTTCGTTGTTCCGCACCCACTGCGTTAGTGGTTTAAACGGATTCTGACAAATTTTAAACACAGGTCGAGGATATAAATCACATAGATTTAATTAAACCAAAACCCCTACCTCAAGCGTCGTCGAGCGAGGGTTCTTCGCGGAATTGCACGTCGCGGAAGAAGGAATCATGGAAGGGGGATCTTCGCGTCATGGAGAAAGGATTCGCATTCTTGTCGACCTTCTTTGAAGTTCAGCGTTCTTCGTGTTCTTTGCGTTTTTCACGTTCTTCGCGTTCTTCGCATTCTTCGCGTTCTTCATCGAGGAGGAAGAACTTCAAGACTTCAAGAAAATTCTCCCAAGCCTCTCACAACCCAACAACTTTAATAAAATAATATTTTTCTTATTTTATTACTCAAGCCATGTGTTTTTAAAATCAAAAACGAAACAATCAATTAAGTGAATTAATTGCAACGTTTAAACTGCCAAATTAATTAAGGTGTTTCATAAACAGAAAAATGCTAGAGTTGACTTCCACTTAATAGGGGTGCGGGTGTGTTACCATATTAAAGGAGGGGGTTTAGGAAGAAAAGAATTGGTGGGGATCGTGTGGGTCCCACCTCACAAATATCCTACCATGTGTGTAAGATATTTTGGGTCCCACACCATCCACTTAGCATAGGTTAAACAAAAATAAAATAAAATTTGTTGCACCACTTTTATTTTATTCATTTACTTAACCCCAAAAATTAAAAACCACACCAGAGCAAACGCAACTCTGGAAAAGGTGTTTCTAAGTAATTACCAGTGCTACGATTCCATCGGTGTCCTCGGATTTCGATTCCGAGCACCGGTTCAAAAGTTAAAAAAACCATCTCATTCATTCACTGAATGTACCCGAGCTAAACTTCGTAAAATGATTCCGGGCACACCAGGCCTCAGAATCTGGTGCCGTCAGAAACTTTGTTCTTGTAAAATCCCAAAGAAAATTAAGAAAAAAATTTCCATTGAATTTTACAGGTCTTTACATCTCAATTATCATGTTATTGTATCATGAGAAAGTCATTCTGGCTATTTACTAGTTAGAATGTCAAACAGATCAGTGGTGGACTCTAATCAATAATATGAGGAAGCTAGATGAAATTGAATCCACGGATTGGGATGACTTCAATAACTTATTATTTATTAAGTACATTCCTCATGTCCTTCAAACAAAGATGGAAAAATAGATCCTCGAGTTGAAGCAAAAGGATGATGAATTTGTCGGTACCTGCGAGGCTACTTTCATAAGACTTGCATGATATGCTTCTAGAATTATCATCCAACTAGAATGTAAGGATAATAGGTTCTTCAATGTCATAAATTAAAGTCTTAGAAGTGTATTAGACATACGATACTTTGGTATCTATGAAGATATTTTTTGTTGTGCAATCAAAGTTAAAAAAGTGGTTTCATTTATGCATCAATATCAATGTCTTATTAAGAATAGGAAGATGGAGGTCAAAGGAAATTCAACAAACCCTCGAAATATTAAGATGAGCCTTCCTTTGTGATCTACATGTGGGAAGATGCACGGTGGTAATTGTCTTAGTGGGACTGGTTAATTTTTTAGGTGTGTAAAGGAAGGATATCGAGCTGTTGAATGCTGAAGTGATTGGAAACATTTATTTGATGATGTAAATAATTAGAGAACTCCTCACGATGCACCTTCTACACATTAGGGTTTCAATTGTAGAGAGTTTGGGCATTTCTCTAGAAAGTACCCAAATCCAATGGTTAAATGGTGATCGAAACCAAAATACTATGAATATAAAGTAAAAAGGGAAATAATATGTGGTATTAATGGATGAAATGAACCAAGATAAATTAAAATTACCTATCCTTCCTTAGTTGGGAATTTTATTTTTTATTTTGTATAATTATCCCTATGAAAGTCTAATTATTCATCATTCGGATATATTTAGTGTGACTATCTTTCCCAACATGGATTATGGAATAATAAAATCACATTTGATATTCTATATTTATAAGGATGGAACCATGTTTCTAATAAAAATGATTTTGGTTAAAGATAAGAGCTGATTTAAGGAATAATGGGTGAATTGTAATTATTTATGGAATGTTTTAGTTATAATTAAGATTATGTCTGTATGATTAATGTTTTATCTACCATATAAGGATTTATACATATATTATGGCCTTTTCAAACTACCTAGTGTTGAGGGTAACTAATGACCAATGGGATGGTATATCATAGGAATCATAATCTCTTAGTACTTCATGAATGAAAAAGGTACCTACTTTTTTAGATAAAGAGGTGATGTGGGTCAAGGAATTAAAAAACATAAGGTTGTCCTAAAATCATGTAAGTATATATTTTCATCAGAAATATTTAGGAAAATGGGATCTTAAAGATAAAAAAGAGGTTATCCTAGTACCTTTTTTCTAGTGGATTAGATGTTCCTTTAGGTCATTGTAAATTTAAGGTCTTGTAAATGTTAAATTTTTACTAACCTTGTTCTCTATCACTCTACATCATAAAATGATTGTATAATTTCTCTTCCATGACCATGGTTTTGTTTCCCACCTGTTTTCTTCAATGTGGGAATCCCATTATGAGTTCATTTGGGTTACCATTAAGGTTCCAACTTTCCATTTCAAAAGGATGTTTTATTATTCATTTTTACAATGTGGGTTTATTTGAATGTAACTTTCGTGTATTAAACCTTTGATGACCAAGATAAATTTTGAGGAAAAATCCATTTTAAGGGGGTTGAATGTAACAACATGAGATTTTGTGAATTTTTTCAAATTAATTTAACTTTTTTTCAATTCACACAACAATGAAAATAGTTTTTCAATAAGTCGAAAATTCCATTCAAAAGTAAAGAACATGTTTTATGTTAAACGCAATCCCCACTTTTTGTGAGTTCTAGATAACCACAAGGTTAGTATACATTACATGCAAGATTGACCTTCCTCGATGGATAGCCTTACACGAAAGATTGAGTGCTACCTAATAATAATATATTTTTAAAAATATTATTATAAAGAGATGTTACATAGATGTTAACTTTATGGATATAAATATTATAAACTAAATTATGAAAATATGTTTTATACACAAATATAAGATTAATTCATATGTTACCAATTAATGAATATGAATACTCGTTGAATATAAATGAAAATATTATTATAGCTACAAAGATATTTTAACCTAGTATATTGAGTTAATTAAAATTGGTAAGTTCTATTAATGTAATAAATATTTTATTTATTCAATAAAATATTTTTGATATTCATCTAAAAAATTATATAGACATAAGATTAGAAAAAACCCAATTTTATTCTTAAAACCTATATTTTTATTAAGGTATTTTTAACACCTTTAAATGGAAACCCCTTTCTAAATCCAATTATTGGATCTTTAATATATTTATTATGTCAAAATAAGGTTAATATTTTTAATGAAGACATAAAATTTTGGTTAGGGTAAAATTTTTGTATATTTATGAAAGGTTTCATCTTATAATTAATAGTAAAAAATACTGGATTTTACTTCAAAACACCTTTTTATCTAATTTATTTATAAGGTCAAAATATATATTAATTATATTTAAAAGTGGAATTAGAAAATATTTTTTGAAAGAAATATAATTTTTTTCATTAGAACCATTTCCAAATTTAAATTAGATATAAATACTTATCATACATTTGATCCTTTTTACTGTAAAACCTCACAGTGTTGTTCCGACAACGAGATTAATTTTAATTTAATTTCTTACACTTCTATTATTCAAATTTGGAAAAATGTATTCCATATTTGGAAGCATCATAATGAATAATTTTTAATAAGTTAAAAAAATTTCCTAAAGGATTAATGATGATGATTAAAATTAATTACATCAATTAAGAGATAAATTACGTTAATAAAGTACTAAACCATAAATTTAATACCCACAACGACATATAAACTTGTCCAACACCCATTGGATATCCCTATTTCAACCATATCCTAAATTTTCTCAACCATGGTCCATTATTAGATCCAATTTCAACATGAAAAACTTGGTTGGAATTCTCTCCTCAAATATTTACAAGAGTACCACTCCACATCCACTATAAAAGGCCAAAACTGCTACCTATTCCCAACACATATCAAACCTTTTATGATTAGTCATGATATAACCATGTATCCTCTAAAAAATCCTCCCTTTGACCATGAAGCCACCTTTTTTCAGAAAGATTCTCAAGTAATACTTTTGGCATAAAAAATGAGTTACCTAATTAAGAGGTAGTTTGAATGAGTACGAACGAGAGTCGAGACACAAGGTAATGGGATTTCATCTCACTTTTAATTTCTGTGAGATTAAAGTTTTGTTCATCACTCATTCCTTTTTTGTGGTGTATGTACTTCTCGTGATTTTATTATATGTATCTTGTACTTAAATATTTGTGTATTCACATGCCCATTTGATGAACCTTCATTCAGGGGGTTTGACTTTCAAAAGTAACCAAAACGGTAAAATAGTTTTGTCTCAATTTTCCTTCTTTGAGACTCATGTTTTGTTATGTTCCTAAACTCTTTTTTGAGTTGTATATTGTAACACCCCGAGCTTCCACGATACGCTTCTCTTACAATAATGCAATAGCTTGCATTGTATGCAAGTTCGAGATTCTAACGCACCGCGACCAATCAAAATAGTCATTATGAATAGTAATACCCACTTCTTGAAATTATATATATTTTATTTTTCAAAATTAACTTCATTTTTGGATTCGGAAAGTCGAAATTATCCTATGTTGAATTTTTGGTATTTTTCTGAGAACTTCCAATTTTTTATGAATAGTGAAAAATACTTAAAAACAACTTTTTTAATCAAAATAATTTATAGTGATAAATTATACTATTGATTGGTTTTAAAGTATAATTAGAATATATTTTTAATAGTTAATCCAATGGTGGTCATTAGAATTAATTTAACATTGAAATTGGACATAAACAATTGTCAATTTTTTGATATATATTGTTTCTTAAATACACGCTATTTGTTGTGACAGCGGGAATTAATTATAAAATAAATTAATGAAACTTATATGTTTGGACTTTTGAAAAATATACATCATTTTTGAATTCGGAATATCAATTATAGCTTAGGGTGAAATTTTGACATTGTTCTGAAAAACTTCAATTTTTGATGAATAGTGAAACCACTAAGTGGTAGTTAAATATCTGATTTTTCATTTAAATGAAATATTACCACTTCTTTGATTTGATTTTCAAAAATCCGATATACAAGGTTGTCATTAGGAAGTAAAATGTGGTTCAATGGGATTAAAATAATTTTTTGGTGAATAGTAACTTTTAAGTTTAAGTAATCGCGATTAAAGGTAATTAGTGAAATTTAAGTTAAAAATGGTATTATAAAAATATGAAATGACCTTTAAACTTGTCCTACCCCTATTGGATGAGTCATGGACGACCAATAAAATCCATGGGTCAACTTGGTGACCCAATGGAGCCTCTTTGGTAGGAAAATGACATTAAAAAACTTTTTATTTAATGTTAAAATAAAAATGTCACAAACATGAGTTGTTTTACTAAAACAATTTTCAAATGGAGTTATAAAAGTCATATTTTTTACTATAAATATTCATTATAAAGATAAAAATATTTTCTACATCATGCTTTTTTTTATAATTTTTAGAAATTAAATAAATTAAATTATATATGACACCATGATGATGCAGTGATTACCTCATTATTTAACGATTTAAATAAAATGAAAAAATAATGTACAATATAAGAATTAAACTTGTCCAAAGCCTATTGGATGAGTATATTTAGAACCCTTATCACCTTATCCTTGAATTATATAAGCGTGGGACGTTTAAAATCCGAAACTCATTATATAATAAAGTAACCTTTTATAACTTTCCAAGAGTGCCCCTCCTCTCCTCTTATAAAAGGCCCCCACCTCTACCACCTTATTCACACCTTCAAGCCATTTGGCTCAGCCAAACTCTGCCCAAATAATCTCTCCACATCCCTCTCGTACTCCTAGAAGCATCACTTTGGGCAGAAGTCTTCCCAAGGAAGCCTTTGTCTCAAATCAAAAAGAGTTACCTGATTTTAAGGTAATGTCTTCTCTTATGTTATTTTGTTTTATTTTTCTTCTCCAACCCCTTAAACTCTTTTTAATCATTTCTTTTGTAACAACACCATTATCCTCAATTTACTAGGATTTTTTTATAATACGGATTTGATCTACACTTACACACACCTATATCTAATGGTTAAAGAACATATTGTTTTTGTGGTTGGCGAATTTCTACCTCACGAAACGATGATTGTTCAGGACTCATACAACACCTTAAAAGGTGGCCATTAAGATGTCACTATATTTATATATGATATATAATATTTTTATATTTTACTTAAGCTTCTGTATTTTTCATTTATGGCATACCTTTATGGTTTCCATTATGGGTAAACGTGATATTTTCATTTTAGGAAGTGCGGACTACCACCCCCTCAAAGTGATTTGAATCGTTAATGCCATATGTGGGATGTATAAAGGATGGAGTAAATGGTATTATACATTATATTATACTTGAATTATTGGATACCTTTATATAATTATAATTTCATTCCATTAAATAAAAAATATAAATGAAAGTAGCGTTCATGCGTATGTACGGCTTACCGTCTCCATGAACAGTGCATTTCATTTCTTACCTCTAAATGTTATGTAATATTATGAATGCATGTATATACTGGATATATATGATATATATGATATCTAAATCATGAATATAATTCTATATATAATGGATATTTCACCATATGAACAAATTGTAATTATAATAAGTTTATTTTTGACTCAAGTACCAAAGATCGACAAAATGAATGATATTAACTTAAATAATTACATAATGTTCATAACATGGTAATAAGTGATATAAAAGGAATAATGAACATGGAAATGGTTCTTAAGAAAATATAAATTAACTATAGTTTGTTATTCAGGAGGTTAAAGAATGATCGAGTCAAGTCTAACAGAGGTAAGGGAACTTCTTAACCCAATTTCTGTTCTTTGGGTTAATCTCTAACTTTCAAATTATGTCATGATATTATTATGTCCTATATTGTATTTTTACTTTCTTTATGTTTAATTATAGTGAATATTCATAATAGATATATTTTATTTTAAAAAAATGATCTTTGTAAGGAAACTTCTTAACCCAACTTCCATTCTTTGGGTTAATCTCTTACTTTAAAATTATGTCATGATATTATTATGTCATATCTTGTATTTTTACTTTATTTATGTGTAATTATAGTGAATACACATAATAGATCTATTTTATTTAAAAAAATTATCTTTTTAAGGGACTTCATCCCAATCTCCTTTCATTGAGGCATATTTGGTTTTATACACAACTTTATTTTATACGGTGTATAAACCCCTTTGACTTTTACTTTTATTTAAAAGGAATCTTTTTATATGAAGCGTTTTACTAAACGACAAAAGGGAATGTTTTTTTTGTCGTATGTATGCGGCAACAACGACTTCTCCGCCGCCGTGACCATTATTTGAGTTTCGGCTTCCTCTACAAGCCATAACTTGTTTTAAGTGAAAATTAATTACAAAGTTTTAATTTTCTTTTATTTAGGTATTGAAAATGGTTTTGAAAGTGTTTTTTATATCATTGTGTTGTATTAATATCTTGTGATTGAAATGTGGAAATGTTATGTTTCCTTTGTGCATGTTTTATGTGATATGATTATGTTACGGTTTATGATATGTTTAAACCTATTCATATGAGGAATGCATTGGACTTAATAAGTGACGGGTGGAGCCCGCTATAGCTCCTCAATGCATCGGCATGTCTCATGAGACAAACTAGTGTCTTGGCACGAGGCCTTGACAAAATCTTATTTGTAGTCATGAGACGAGGCCTTGGCTACGTGGTTATGATAGTCTGGCATTATGAATTTCATCATTATGAAAGTGGTTATTGATATTTCATGTGATTATTCGACTAGTAGAATATCTATGTGAATAAGTAAATGGAATTATTTAATTTTAATTTTTCCATATTATGATGAAGTTAATATTTAAAAGGATTTTGTTTAGTTATACATTGCCTTAAATGTTTATGTTTATTTATGAAAGCTTCTGCTATATTGTTATCCTTACTGAGCATTAGAGCTCACCCCTTTCAGTGTTTTAATTTTTCCAGGATGTGAAGAAGTATTTTAGGAATAACCTATAGGGATAGTCTGAAGGGGATATGAGTGTGGGAAATGGAGACTATTTTATTGTAGTTTTTCACTTTATGGTGTAATGTAATATTTATGAATGTATCTAGTGTTTCCAAGGCTACTAAACTAATCGTTCTTTCGAGACTTGATATTTTATGATCATGCCAATGTTACGCAATAATGCACCGACTCTGGGTAACTTGGGTCGGGGCATTACAGTTGGTATCAGAGGCAGTTTAGTACTAACCTTGGAAGCTAGATTTAGATAAACTCTGATTAGAGCACATAGACTAAAGATAGACTTTGAGGATTAGTACAGAAGAACTTCCTAGAATTTTGGTATTATAGAGATTTTGTTAGTTTTCCGAGCAATACATCCCTGTCTGGATACGAGCAGGTAGAGGCGGCTCTGGCACAGATGTACCTAGGGGTAAAACCCGAAAACACTGCTTTTAGTTAGACTCGAATGGGAACTGGTACACGATAACAGGCCTTGCTACACTCTTGGTTAAGATACTCCCGGGAGATATGCTTAGGATAATTCTCATTTTTTTACAAACCATTATGAAGGGATTATTAGTATATAATTCCTCAAAGAAATTTTTTTTATGATTATGTATTGTATCCATAAACCGTTCAATTTACATTAAGTATTTTACAAGTTTGGAATTATTAATTTCAATTCATAAACTAACCTAGTTTATGCCATTGTATAGAAATGGAACCCAGTAGAAGGAATGTGAACTCCATCAATACGTATGATCCAAAGAGTAAGAATGATCATATCTTTCACGGTATTAAGCCAACATTTAGACGGGAAATTGTCTCCCATGTGTTCTCAACATATGAAGAAATAGTATCATGTGTTAATAAGATAAGTAAATAATTCTCTGAGTCTTATGGATTTGAAGAGAAGAAAGAGAAGAAAAGGATGGAAGAGAGAATGATGGATAAATGGGCGAGGTAAAAGAAGAATTTTCCAATATGTGATAACTGTGGGAAGAAACACCTTGGAACTTGCCTGAAGGGAATGGGAGTTTGTTATAAGTTTGGAGAAAAAGGACACCAAGTGTGTGACTGCAAGAGTAAGAAAAAGGTTTCAAATGTACAATGCTTCATCTGCAAGGAGTGGGGACACTACGCATACTAATGTCCAAATCATCAGAGTATGCCCCAAATGATGTTATTGGATAATAATCAAGTTATGATACTACCACAGATGAGGAGGAATGATTAGAGTTCTTATTTTTTTTATTAAATAATTTTTTCATTTGAGTGTTGTATCAATGATGTACTGGTTATAATAATTATGGAGTATATAAGGATTGTACTAAAGTATTATTTCATCAAGGAATTGAGATTGTGTGGAACCAAGAAAAGTGACTCCACTACAGGTTAAATTTTTGGAAAATATATGGTTGAGAGAAAGATAAACCATAATATGGTTCTGATACCAAGATTGTGATTTTGGAATAATACAAGATTGATTTGGATAAATTATATTAGATATTCTTAACTTCCTTGAAACTGATTAATGATTTGTATAAATGTTTGGATAGAAGGAGTATATCTAGTATTCTATAAGGAATAAGGGATCATGAATGTAATCAATAAGGATTTATGGTAATTCAGGATGTTGCAGTGTTTTAAAAGAATACATGATGAAGGTTTTCATATGTTGTTATGTGGAAAAAAGGATCTTCATTATGTTTACCTTCCTTATAAAATTTTTACTGTGAGTTGGACAGAAGTATTTTGGATAACTATAAAGGTTGGAATGGATTAAGTTGAACCTTGTATAGTATTTTTTAAGGTTAAAACATTTCTGAATATTATTTTTGGAATATTATAATACTATAGTTTTAGGAAGAGGACAACCTGTAGGCCGAGGGATAACTCGTCGCGTCGGACAAAGTTGTAGGAATAGAACCCACACCCATAGTGCGACATGCCTTTATTACCTACCACTACCCTACAAGAAGTCCCTAGTTATTACAAAACAGTTTTCCTAATCTAAATGGTATGTTTTAATATTTTGAACCTTGTACGATTAGGAAAAATATAATATTTTTGAGTTCTATTATCTCTTTGAGTGAAAGATGAGTTTGTGGTAGAAATTAGTTGAAGGTTGAAACTCTACTTGTAAAGCATATATATATATATACCTATCTCTTATTATATGAATAAATTAATTCATAATCTTTGTTAAAGGGATATTAAAACAAAAAATGTGTTATCCTAATACCTTATGTCTTGTTGAACTGATGATATTTTAAATCAACATATATTGAAGACTTTGAGGCCCTCAATTTTACACTTGTTTGTGATTGATGACCTCAATCACTCCCTAAAAATATTTAACTTTTTTCCTCCAATTATATGTCTCTAATTTCCACCAATGTTCTCCTAATCGAGATCATAATTTGGTGGTGACTTTTTCATTTCCCTTTCCCTCTTATTAAGGCTAAATTTTATTAACCTTATTTCCGATGTGGGTTTTCCACAAAGGTATTTTCTATTTTCAACCTTTTATTTTCAATGAAAAATTTCAAATTGCGAGAATGCAATTTATTGAAGGAGGAAAGAATGTAACACCCTGAGATTCCACGATACGCTTCTCTTACAATAATGCAATAGCTTGCATTGTATGCAAGTTCGAGATTCTAACGCACCGCGACCAATCAAAATAGCCATTATGAATAGTAATACCCACTTTTTTAAATTATATATATTTTATATTTCAAAATGAACTTCATTTTTCGATTCGGAATGTCGAAATTAGCCTATGTTGAATTTTTGGTATTTTTCTGAGAACTTCCAATTTTTTATGAATAGTGAAAAATACATAAAAAAACTTTTTTAATAAAAATAATTTATAGTGATAAATTATACTATTTATTTGTTTTAAAGTTCATTATAATATATTTTTACCATTTAATCCAATGGTGGTCATTAGAATTAATTTAACACTGAAATTGGACATAAACAATTGTCAATCTTTTGATATATATTGTTTCTTAAAAACACGCTATTTGTTGTGACAGCGGGAATTAATTATAAAATTAATTAATGCAACTTATATGTTTGTAATTTTTCAAAATAGACATCATTTTTGAATTCGGAATATCAATTATAGCTTAGGGTGAAATTTTGTCATTGTTCTGAAAAACTTCAATTTTTGATGAATAGTGAAACCACTAAGTGGTTGTTAAATAACTGATTTTTCATTTAAATGAAATATTACCACTTCTGTGATTTGATTTTCAGAAATCTGACATACATGGTTGTCATTAGGAAGTAAAATTTGGTTCAATGGGATTAAAATAATATTTTGATGAATAGTAACTTTTAAGTTTAATTAATCGCGATTAAAGGTAATTAGTGAAATTTAAGGTAAAAATGGTATTATAAAAATATGAAATGACCTTTATACTTGTCCTACTGCTATTGGATGAGTCATGTCCGACCAATAAAATCCATGGGTCGACTTGGGGACCCCATGGAGCCACTTTGGTAGGAAAATGACATTGAAAAACTTTTTATTTAATGTTAAAATAAAAATGTCACAAACATGAGTTGTTTTACTAAAACAATTTTTGAATGGGGTTATACAAGTAATATTTTTGACAATAAATATTCATTAGAAATCTATAATGATTTTTTACATCATGAATTTTTTTTTATAATTTTTAGACATTAAATAAATTAAATTATATATGACACCATGATGATGCAGCGATTACCTCATTATTTAACGATTTAAATAAAATGAAAAGATAATGTAAACTCTAAAAATTACACTTGTCCAAAGCCTATTGGATGAGTATATTTCGAACCCTTATCACCTTAGCCTTGAATTATATAAGTTTGGTACCTTTAAAATCCGAAACTCATTATATAATAAAGTAACCTTTTATAACTTTCCAAGAGTGCCCCTCCTCTCCTCTTTTAAAAGGCCCCAACCTCTACCACCTTTTTCAAACCTTAAAGCCATTTGGCTCGGCCAACCTCTTCCCAAATACTCTCTCCACATCCCTATATTACTCCTAGAAGCCTCACTTTGGGCAGAAGTCTTTCCAAGGAAGCCTTTGGCTCAAATCAAAAAGAGTTACACGATTTTAAGGTAATGTCTTCTCTTATGTTATATTGTTATATTTTTCTTCCCTAACCCCTTAAACTCTTTTTATTAATTTATTTTGTAACAAAAACAGTATACTAAATATACTAGGATATTTTTATAAGAAGGATTCTATCTACACTTACACACACCTACATCTAATGGTTAAAGAACATACTGTTTCTGTGGATGGCGAATTTCTGCCTCACAAAACGATGATTGTTCAACACTCATATAACACCTTGAATGGTGGCAATTAAGATGTCACTATATTTATATATGATATATAATATGTTTATGTTTTACTTAAGCTTCTGTATTTTTCATTTATGGCCTACCTGTATGGTTTCCATTATAGGTAAATGCGATATTTTCATTTTAGGAAATGCGGACTACCGCCCCCTCAAAGTGATTTGAATCGTTAATGACATATGTGGGATGTATAAAGGATAGATTAAATGGTATTATACATTATATTATAGTGGAATTATAGTATACCTTTATATAATTATAATTTCATTCCATTAAATATGAAATAGAAATGAAAGTAGCGTCCATACATACGTACGGCTTACCGTCTCCATGAACGGTGCATTTTATTTCTTACCTCTAAATGTTATGCAATATTATGAATGCACGTATATACTGGATATATATGATATATATGATATCTACAACATGAATATAATTCTGTATATAATGGATATTTCACCACATGAACAACTTGTAATTATAAGAAGTTTATTTTTGACTCAAGTACCAAAGATCGACAAAATGACCGATATTAACTTAAATAATTACATATTGTTCATAACATGGTAATAAGCAATATAAAAGGAATAATGAACTTGGAAATGGTTCTTAAGAAAATATAAATTAATATAGTTTATTATTTAGGAGTTTAAAGAATGATCGAGTCAAGTCGGACACAAGGTAAGGGAACTTCTAAACCCAATTTCTGTTCTTTGGGTTAATCTCCTATTTTCAAATTATGTCATGATATTATTATGTCCTATATTGTATTTTTACTTTTTTTATGTTTAATTATAGTGAATACGCATAATAGATCTATTTTATTTTAAAAATGATCTTTGTAATGGAACTTCTTAACCCAACATATATTCTTTGGGTTAATCTCTTACATTAAAATTATGTCATGATATTATTATGTCCTATCTTGTTTTTGTGCTTTCTTTATGTGTACTTATAGTGAATAAACATAATAGATCAATTTTATTTAAAAAAATTATCTTTTTAAGGGACTTCGTCTCAATCTCCTTTCATTGAGGCATATTTGGTTTTATACACAACTTTCTTTTATACGGTGTATAAACCCCTTTGACTTTTACTTTTATTCAAAAGGAATCTTTTTATACGAAGTGTTTATTTGTCGTACGTATGCGGCGACAATGACTTCTCCGCCGCCATGACCATTATTTGAGTTTCGGCTTCCTCTACAAGCCATAAATTTTTTTATGTGAAAAATAATTACAAAGTTTTAATTTTCTTTTATTTTTGTATTGAAAATGGTTTTGAAAGAGTTTTTTATATCATTGTGTTGTATTAATATCTTATGATTGAAATGTGGAAATATTATGTTTCCTTTATGCATGTTTTATGTGATACAATTATGTTATGGTTTATGATTTGTTTAAACATGTTCATATGTGGAATGCATTGGACTTAATAAGTAACAGGTGGAGCGCGCTATAGCTCCTCGATGCATCGACAGGTTTCATGAGACAAACTAGTGTCTTGGCCCGAGGCCTTGACAAAATATTATTTGTAGTCTTGGCATGAGGCCTTCACTACGTGGTTATGATAGTCTGGCATTATTCATTCCATCATTATGAAAGTGTTTATTGATATTTCATGTGATTATTCGACTAGTAGAATATCCATATGAATAAGTAAATGGCATTATTTCATTTTAATTTTGCCATATTCTGTTGAAGTTCATGTTTAAAAGGATTTTGTTTAGTTATACATTGCCTTAAATGTTTATGTTTATTTATGAAAGCTTCCTCTATATTGTTATCCTTAATGATCATCTGAGCTCACCCCTTTCAATGTTGTAATTTTTCCAGGATGTGGAGAAGTATTTTAGGAATGACCTGCAGGGATAGTCTGAAGGGGATATGGGTGTGGAAAATGGAGACTATGTTATTTTAGTTTTTCACTTTATGATATAATGTAACATTTATGAATGTATCTAGTGTTTCCAAGGCTACTAAACTAATCGGTCTTTCGAGACTTGATCTTTTATGATCATGCCAATGTTACGCAATAATGCCCCGACTCTGGGTAACTCGGGTCGGGGCGTTACATATATTCTTCCATTTTACATGTTATATCATGAATATACTTATTTTCATTATATTGTAAGATTCATGTAATTTTATTTCATAAATGGTGTGTATGATATTAAATTACCAAGTTATAAGATAGTATTGATACAATCTAATCACTTTTCGAGATTGTTTGTCTTTATGATTACTTCGATGAAATCCTATGATCCTTCTCTCAAAAATATTCATTAGTTTACATATCATCTATTTATTCAGGATATACTTATTTGTTAGTTCCATTTTTATACTCTTTGGTACTACAGATAATGTGTTTTGGTAAAATAATATTGTCTCTCTCTTCCATCAGAAATCTATTGTATTTCAAAAATAACCCGTTTTAAAAAAAATTAAAAATGATTTCAAAATGTCCTTGAATATAATTTTTATCTAAAAATTATTTTAGAAATGTTTTATTATATTAAAATCATAATTTATAATTTTTCAAAGTTTTTTTTCAAATAAAAAGGTTTTCAAAACGATTTATTTTATAAAAATACTATTTCAAAGAAAAAAGATAATTTTCTCAAGAAACATTTTTGAATAATATTTTAAAAATATTTTCCATCTAAGATGAAATATGTTGATGTTACTCATTACCATTTAATAAATCATCTAATGGTTCTATTCATAACCATTTTATGATTTGGTTACCCTTAATATCATGGACTTTATTAAACCTATTTCTCATTCACGGGTTATATATTTATGAAATCTTTTTCTTTATCATGGGTTATGCTTCAATGAAATGGTTATGAAACCTATAACGTTTCTATAGTTTATGATTTGAGGAAATTTTAATGATACCCATTTCATTTTATGGGTTATGATTTTATGTTTAAAAAATATATGTATAATTATGGGGCATGATATAATGAATATTTTATTGTCTTGTAGAACATGTATGAATTATTATATTATGAGATGGGTGGGACCAATATCTCCATCCAATTAATTGGTTAATGATAAGTTCTATATGAGCTTATAGGGTATATGTGTTTCATCTCAAGCCTAAAATAAATAAGGATCATTGGTAGAAACCCAAGACTAAAATAAAGAAGGCATGTGGGTTGTTGTTAAAGGCTAAAATAAATAAGGTTCTTATGTTGTATCCCAAGACTAAAAGAAAGAAGGATCTTTATTTGTAGCCCAAGTCTAAAATAAAGATGTTTTATGTTTTTTATCTGAAGCCTAAAAGAGAGAGGGTACATGGGTTATATACAAAGCCTGAAAATAAGAAGGTGCATGGGTTGTAGCCCAAGACTAAATGAAGGTGGGTACACAGGTTTCTAGCCCAAGGTTCAAGTAGGTACATGGGTATTATCCCATTCCTAACAAATTATAAAGATCTCGATAGGTATCCTTGACATAAATATTTCTAGTTTTTTGTATATGCCACAAATCCTATGTCTTATTCCTTAATTATGATATTATAGCTCATTATGTTAATTTCTGTATGATTCATGTCTTATGAACTGCCAAGGTTTATTTAATTTCTCATGTTTTTTATCTTCAATGTGAAAGGAATGATCTCTTAATGTTTTTATCACATTATCATTCCCCTATGTTCATGTTTATGCTTACATTCCTCCCTTTTTTACCCTTACTGAGAATCTATGCTCACCCCCTTCCTATGTTTCTTTTCTCTGGGTTATGAAGAAAGGTTTTAGGTATAAGTTTTAAGGGTGGATATCATTATGGGATATGTTGAAGATCATTCCCCAAGATAGAAGATTTTGTTTCCATGTTTCCAAATACACTAAACTATTATGGTCTGCAGGCATGTATTTTTTTAATTTAAAGAATATTAACCTAAAATGATGTAATATCCATGTATGTTAATCCTGGTACACTATAGTATGAGATTACAAAAACCATTATTTCCCAAGGAGTTATGTGATTGTGGTGTGGACCTTGGATCGTGTTTTCCTTGGAGTTAATCCTACTCTATGTGCACCCCATGTTTTAGTGAAACCAGGAAGTCTCGATCTATCATTGATATATTGTATGTTCTACCTCTGTTATTTTGGATTCCCCTATCTATTTCCTCATGTTTTACCTTTCCATGTGACGGAATTTGATCTCCATGTTTCTAATAAAGCTTTCATGGGTTTTGGATGATGTGGTTGTGTTGTGGTATCCTCAGGTGGATACAGTCATTGCTGGATATGTGATCATGATTCGTTGTGTTGGCCCATTCTTGTGAAAATAACTTTAGAAAAATTTTGAGATATGGGATTCATTTATTCACTATTTCATTTACATTTTGTTTTAGAGTTGACATAATTTACCCACTTGATCACTATGAAATTGGTGTAATAAATATTTTAACCGGATTAAATAGTTTGTATCAATGGCCAGTTGTTACTTTATAATGTGATAAAGGTTTGCCTATTAAATTTATAAATTGTATGACATCATTTATATTATTTTTTTCTTATCATTTTTTAAGGAAATTGGTAAATAAATTAGAGCTGAAAATAATTTTAAATTAATTGTCCAATTATAAAGATGCATGTTTAATAAATATGGTTGTTTTTTTCATGCTTTGATGATAATCAAATGTGTGCAGTTATTTATCTTGCAATGAATCAATAAATTCATTATAGAATAAAGAGATTTTTTTATAAATATAATTCATTATAGGGTTCTATTTTACCCACTTTCTTGTAATGGACATGTGCCTTTGGATTTGGAGTTGTGAGTGCTTGTTGTGTTTGAAGGTTGAATGCCTTGATATGGGCCAAGAGCTGAGTTTATATGTTATTTGATTCCTACTACTTGTGTTTTGTTGTGCGCCTGGGATGACTGAGCCTAGAAGGCTATTATGGTATGTGGGGGTAGGGAGGCCTAGTGGTGTTGGTGGTAGAAGTTGATGCTTAGAGTGGTGAGATGCATCAAGTTATTCATGTGGGTGTTAAGGAGGACACAAGGGATGATGGAATGGGTTAAAGTTGGGCTTACCCATCGATGTGAAATTGGTTGTTTTTTAAACTATTTTTTATCTATTTTACCATACCATTTACTTGAGGCATATTGTCTTTCTTACCTTCTTTCAAAAGAGCTGATGATGCGTGATGTATTCCACCAACTTTCTGTGTTTATGTTCTCAAGGATGGATGAGTCTATGCTCCTACTTTAGGTGGAAAAAACATGACGTGTAGTTCATCTACTCAAGGTGTTGATCCCATTTTATTTGGTATCTTACAATGATTTCATATAATACATGGATTATGGAAAGTGGAAATATTGTTAAATAAATAAATGAATAATTTTTTATACCATAGGGTGGGAGCTTAATGGGATGCAATGTTGTGGTTTTGTTTCGGAGAAGTCGTTGACTCGGTTTGGTTATGCCTATAGGGCATAGTTTTCGGTTGGAATGGTAATGAGTTGAAATGTGGGAAATTATAATGGTTAATTAATTTTTAATGAATTAATTAATGTAAATTGATACGGATAGAAATGGATAAGGTAACAAAATATAGATCCTTAAATTGTTGTCTGCTAATAGGATATCTAGTATTAGCGTTGGAAGCTAAGAGTCTGAGAGATGTTATTTAAGTTGAGTCTAAGACAAGGTTATTCCAATAGTGTGGTTGTGAGATATATTATATTCTATACTTTTTTTCTATGAACTACTCTACCCGTTCGGTATAGGAAACTGACACACTGACGATTCTGAGCCTTGGGGGTGTTTTCCCCAACATCTCGATGGGTGGATGGATGGCGGACTACACCCTTTGGCCCCACTGTCTTCATATTGTAGTTACTCATGTTGGTATGCATGGTGGATAGTTTTCCCCATATATGTGTGTAGAGGGAAATAATGGTTTCTTGTTATTCACACACATATTTTCTTGATAACGTTTCCTATGGGATACTATAGTTGTAACGTGTATAGGCAGTGATAACTTGAGGATCCTTACTCAGTGAATGGGCTGTAATGGATTAAGTTATAATTCTCGATGTATGATACATGTTATGAGAGATATGGTGGATCCCAAAAAATAACTGGTTACATTGGTTATAGGGACGTGGTGTTGTGATACATGAGGTTCATGTTGATTCATGAGGTGTGTGTTATGGTGGTTCGCCCATATTTCTATAGGAAACCCTTTTTGGAGAGAGGTGCTCAGTACGTGCCATGTTGGTAAAAAGTGGTAAACCAATGTGGTAGTTATAGTAAGGTACCCTTTGTATTCTTTATTATATTATATTCTCTTGCATGTGATACTCGGTGACAATAACCATAGTGATTTTGGGAACTTGGTATACCTATTTAGGTTATGAGTTAGTTTCACGTGTTGTTCAATATGCTTTAGCTTGATTTCTTTAATTTTTCACAAGAGGCCATAGGGATGATCCTATTGAGTATACAATTATACTCACCCTACATATATATAAACTATTTTTCAGGTCGTTTGGAGCTGTTTGGAGATCAGGTTGGTTACTTCCATCTTGTGGGTTATATTGGAGCTGTTTGGGCTTTGTGGTTGTTGTCCTTTTACTTTCTTTTTGTACTTCATGTTTTCCCTTTTAATTGTAGTATTTTTTCATGAAATTAAATATATGTACTTGGATTACTTGTTATATTGTAATTTGAGTTGGATTTGGTTGATGTCTATCTTATCTCTCGCTTTTTCATGTTTTCTCTTATAGGGTAATGCCTCTTATCGATGTGTTTTCTATACCCTCAGTGATAGTCACCAACATGGGGCCTACTAATGGCGGGACTTAAGGGCCATTATCTCTCTTATCACATTGCCAACACAAGAGGGGTACACATTGTGGGGAGTGGATTTTGTCATACATATCCTTCTCAATGGTTTTTATAAATTTTGTGATTAAATAAAGCATATCCTTTAAGAGTGTCAAACTAGGTGTGAAGAAACACCTATTTATCATGCACCAGGTGAAGATCAAGTTAATATTAAATCCTGTATTTTTAGGGTTAATAACCCTAGGTATATCTATTCTAGATCCACATCAGATTATAGTATCAAGATAGGTATCTTATTTCTCAGAAACCATATTCTCTTATACTTTACCAAAACATCAGGATGTTTCCCTTAAAAAACAAGATTATCCCGTAGATTTTCATTAATATTTTCTTATCAAAATTCTGAAATTAATTAAACCAATATATGATTCCAACTATAGAGTACCAAACATTTCATAAAGGACAATTATATTATTTTTAAGATAAACAAAAAAAATAGTTATACAATATAGTATCTAATAGTCTACTAACCTGGGAAAATTACACTCATAAATCACTCGTACAAAATAAAAAATAAATAGTATAAATATTTTTATTCATTATCCTATAGAACTATAGAATTTTAACCTTAGTAAATGTAATCACCTAATGATGTACATCATATAAAGGGATAATCTAATAGCTCGGTAAAGGGATAAATAATATGGGTGGGATAAGATATATGAATCAATAATATATGGGTAAAAATAATAATCATCATCATTTAATAAGTGTAGGATCTTCATCATAAACTTGATAAAAAATCGATAAAGGAATGTAATTTAGAATATTCATTATAATGAATCATTATAACATAGTGTTCAAATACCACACATAGCTTTCAACAAATATAAAGTCATTCCCATGGATAACATATGTCAACAAATCATAACATCATAATTGTGATCAAAGAAATAAACATGTTCAAATATAATACAAATAATCTCATGATAAATATCATATAACTCATTTCATTTGAGGTTCATAATTCCATTCCCACCCATCACAACATAAAAGTTTCATAATCATTCATTCCGTGTGGAAAGAAAAAATAATGACAATCATAGTCATGAAATAAATCCAGTGAATTTAATCAATTTCCAAAATTACTTTTAAATAATGAATTCATGAAAAATAGTTGGG
Source organism: Viscum album (assembly GCA_963277665.1). Taxonomy (NCBI): domain Eukaryota; kingdom Viridiplantae; phylum Streptophyta; class Magnoliopsida; order Santalales; family Viscaceae; genus Viscum; species Viscum album. The sequence continues at coordinate 691,966,087 of OY728158.1, forward strand.
TTCCAAAATAAAAAATAGAAATCATATTTTGGAAAAATTAATAATTATTCTTGGTTAGTGATAAAACAAATCAAGAGAAGTCAATGAAATGTTTTGGAAACTAATGTCTCTTCAAAAAAAGTTTTGTTTGAAATAAAAATAATTTTGAAAAGGTGAAAACAAAAATATCCCAAAAAATAGTAGTTAATAAATACTGAAATAAAATTTTAAAGATATTATAGGTTTATTTATATTATAAACAATGTAAAATATGGGATAACCCAAAAAATGGGTTGTGTTCGGTAATCCCCTTACATTAAATATTGATTTATTTCACGGTTTTTCTACCACCAGTATAATAAAAATATTTCATTATAAAATTTTACTAGGATTGAATTATGATCAATTTTTTAAAATTTATCAAATATAATAATTGGATTATATTTCTTAATTACTATTGTTAATGGTAATATTTTTTAATATCATATTTCCCTTAAAATTTCTCATCTTTCATTAATTTGATGATCATAATTTATTGTTATATATACATTGTTAAGAATAAATATTAATGATTTAAAATACATATATTTTTAAATTCAGTTATTATAAATTAATTATTATAATCATTTATAATGGTTTTGATAAGTAGAGAATATAAAATGTTCTCATGGGCTGTTAACCAATCATATATGGGACAATGTTAAAAGATAGGGAAATATTAATATCAAATATAAAAACATTATAAATGTAATAATTAAACTAGGCTAAAATCATAAATATAATGTTAAAATAGATTTTAATTTATTTTATAATATTTGGTTTTGAAATGAATGGATTCCAGAACAAAGATACTATGAAGATGATTGAAATTTTTGGTGAAAACATACCCTCTTCTCAGTGTTTCTTCTTTTCTATGGAACAATACTCCTTGAATTCATGGTTTGGGTTTACTCTATAAATTCCCTATGGATTCTGATGGTATAATGATATGTGATTTGGGTATATCTTTGGATTTGGTAAGAGGAAGTGATGTGGTTATCCAAGGTGAGGGAGAGGGGTATTTAAATTTGAAGAGATTGGAGTTTTTTGGATAAAATATTGAATAAAATTTATTTTTAATGGTAAACCTTATATTAGTGAAATATTTTAAATTATAAGATATATTTGACTAAAATTACAATTTTTAGGACTTTAAACCACATTATAATTTTAATTTATTACATTATTTAAAATGAAATTGGAATGATGTTAAATTCTTATTCAAAGGGGTAATTTAAAATTATAGAAATTGAAAAATACATTTTAGATTTGGAAATTTAATTTCATGGATTATTTAACTTATTAAACTTGTTCATGGTTGATTTTTATATTATTTCATTTCTTTGGTCATTATTAAATAATTAGTGATGTAATTTAAAACTCATCATTTATGAAAAAAATGTATTTCTCTATTAACTAAAAAATTGATATTTTTCGTAAAATTATCATAAATAACCATTATAAAATTTTAAATTGATAATTTTATAAAAGAAATTCATTTTAAAAAATTAATTTTCTAATATATATATTTTTAATTATTAGCATAAATTTTTTTGATTTTTTTGAAATAAACTAAAATTCAATTTATTAAAAATGTGCTCATTGTTTCTTTGGATTTTTGGTCTTTATATATATTTTATACAATTATAATATTTATGTTTGTTAAAATTAATCGTGGTGAATATTATTTATAATGAATTTTATTATTTTACGTCATATTTTTATTTGAACTGGCATGTTACTATTCAAAAGGGTCATATTACTATTCATAATGGTCACATTACAATTCAATCATTCACATTATTATTCGAACCATCGTATTACCTCTTATAAATACTTTATAATTACATGTTTCATCATTCACCTAAATTCCTCTCAATATTCTATGTTCTTCATTTCTTAAATTAAGATTGGTTTGCTAATATGTTTTCTTTCTCATAGTGTTGTCTTTGGAAGCGGTGATTCTAGTATATGGGGATTATACAAATTTTCTAATTCAAAATTTATTATTTTCAATTTTTTGGACCATTTAAATATTTTTAATTTTTATTATTTAAGTTATTGACCAATTTCACAATCCCCATTAATAAAATAATGTTTTTTTGGTATATCTATGTTTTTTAGTGTATAATACTATAAAATATAATATGATACACATTATTTGGAAAAAATATCCTTATTAAATTTTGGGTTCTTACAACTCATGAAAAATATTTATTTGCAGATTCATGATATATTAGTCATGTTTATTTGGGTAATAATTTTTTATTATGTGCACTTTTTTTGGGTTCTCATACTCTTATAATCATCTTATGATCACGTGCGATATTTGATTGTGAATGAGTTTTTTTTAACTTTATAAGAATTTTTGATCACTATTATTATAATTATATTTACCAAGATTATAAAGAAGAGTATTATATATTATAATATGATAAGGGTATAATGTTTGGAGATTTTTATTGGAGATGTAAAAGACATTAGTTAAAATAATATGTTCTTAATATAATAGGAAAAATGCTCATTTGATGATAAACACATAGGTTTTGTTTTGAAATGATATTTTTGGATTTTCCAGACCTCTTAATATAATATGTCTACAATATTTAATTGATTATTTATTTTTATGGAATTTTTAATTATAGATGATTAAATTTCAGTTCCTTCAATTTATATTAAATCATTTATGTAAAGAGTATGTCCTTAGCACTAAATATGGGAGTAAGAGTCTAGGTTTTCATAATTGGTGTTATAAAAAGGGTTTTGATAACATTAGAGGTTATAATGTTATCAAATGAGGATATTTTGACCACATAATTATATAGTAATTCTAATGTTGATCATAAAATTAAAGATGTATATTCTTTTTTTATGTTTTATGTAATGTGATTTTAAGTAGATTAATAATACCATTAGAGTTGTTTAATGGGTTTTAGTATATGATTGTGTTATATCTAAACCATAGGTTTAACTAATGAAATAGTGTAAATCCTATTTGGGAAGAATTTTATCTGGTATATGAGTTAAAATGTAAAAATAACTGTTAGGTATAATACATTCTTTGATGTAGATGTAATCATGTTTAATTGGGATAAAGGGTTATCATATTTTTTGGAACATTATAGGATTAAGGTTAATGGTAAATAATTTTCTAGTTGGGGATCTTATATTAATGTGGTTAACAGTAATTGGGAAATAAATATTGAGTTAAATTTTAGAATCATATACTATTTCTTTTAGTTTTATATCTTGGTGAATTGAGTCATTTTGGGAAAAGTTTTGAATATTTTAGAGAATATTTGATTAGGGTATATACATTTGTATTATGTGACATTATGAGTTATTCATGTTATTTATGGATAAATATTAAGTTTATTTTGGAATAATATGTGGTAAAATATTTCTGAGTTTTTGGGTTTCAAATTTTTTCAGGCATATTTTTAAGAGTTTTAAGGTATGTTAATAATGGAAAAATTGAAGTTGAGCTTTGTGTGCTATTGTCATGGATTCGGTTTTATTTATTCAAATTAATGTGTATTCATCTTCTGTATTGTGTTAACTTTTTATAATAATTTTTTGTTTAGAAAATGGATAGAAATTTTGGAATAAATATTATTTCTTTTATGGATCTCAGAATCCATTAGAAGTTTATTCTTGGAATTCAAAAATTAAAATTTTATCTTTGACATTCATCATTTGAACTGTCATAGGTGTAATGACGTCTATTTTATATTTATTATTTTTAAATATTACATGAATTATTTTCAAGACTAGACACTGAGACAACATGAGATTTTGTGGCCCGTTGTGTTCATAATAAATTTTCAAAATATATTAAATACATTAAATAACACCCACTCGTACTTTTCCTGAAAAAATGGGGAAAACTTCTAAATGAGTTTTGTATTGGAAATATAAGGGAACTATTATACTCAAAATGTGTGGTTTACCCTAGGAAATACTTAACAGTAATCAATGTGGGGTGTCTATGTAAAATTCCTCACGGTCATGAAAATTAATAATATAATAAAAATAAATTATTTTATTCCATTTTTTCAGTGTAACAATTGACTTGCCTTTAAATTGAAGATTAATGGGAAATATCAAGAATCATTGCATAAACCGGGAGGCACTACAACCTCATTGGAGAGAGATCCAAGGAATCCTGTTAGATAAATGATGATGGGTCAAAGATCTTCACACCTTAGATTCAATGAATCATACCAATGAAGAAAAAAATAAATCATCCTTAATCAGTGATTTAACCAAATCAAGGTAGCATGTGTGATTGATTTATTTTATTCTTTAATATTTATTTCTATAATAAACATGAATTAATCGATGATTGGACTGATTTACATATAATTCTTTTTTCCAGATGGGATTATATTTATAGTTTTTTTATAAAAGAATTATCATTGTGGTTATCAATTTATCCATTCCAAATGATAATGGAAATGGATAAATATTGACATAATCATCAATCAAGATATATTTCTCTTGATTTATTTTTAATTTTTTCTCCTCATTTTTCATTTTTCATTGGAATTATTTTATTTCCCTGTGACTCAACTAATCCCAATCAACTAATCAATGCACATTTATTTCTTGTAACAATGATTTGATATTGTATATCTGGGATTATAACAACATGAAAGTGGTAGGATTATTTATATATAAATCGATTTGGATGAAGGTGGATACCCTAATTAGTATTCTTTATTATTATTTATCACATGATGAAGAAATATGATTTAATCCATTTTCTTAGTGGATCTGATGATGTAACATGTTGTTCAATGAGAAAAAGTCTTCAATTTCATGGTGAAATGATCACATGATCGATGTCTGGAAGTAAAAGAGGTGTGAGGGAGGATCTTTTAATTCCATAAAATCATCATCCACTTGCCATGTAATCTAAGATTAAATGGAATATGGGTCCCCCTTTTGGTAGCTAGGTTTTTTAGGATAATTTTAACCATCACACAACATATGACCCCTATCACATGGAATGTGGTTCTTCCCTAGTGAACTCAATGTGTTATTTGGATGCTACGAAGACATAGGGTGACTACATGAGTATCCTACCTTTTGTTTACTCCCTTACACAACATGACCTAGACCAGGTACAGATGCTAAGTCATGTACTGGTACACAGGATGAGGTACATGGATAGAGATGTGTACTGATACAAAGGTATACTACACGTCCATCCTACATACTAAGTATTACTACATGTACGTGGTTTCAATCACACGATTCCTTTGCATGGGATGATCCCTTGACTCTTTTCTTCTATATCATATATAGGTTTCATTAGTGTTTATTCCCCTTATCATTTCCCTAAATGTGGGCATGAATTTTTTAGTACTCCAAGTACAATGATCCCTTCAGCAGGACTTTGAAGATAGATTTATTGGAATCCCCCTGAGAGGGCCTTAGTGAGATTTTATAATCATCTTCATGCCCTATGTAGAGTTATGGGTATCAATGTGACCAATCCTACTAGGCACTGATCCTCAACTTAGAGGGTTAATCTAGATTGATATGTTCGTATCACCTCATGGCCCTAGCTGCGAGCCTCATATTTTTATTGTATTCTATTCCGATTTATCTACGAATCATTATCATGATGAGACCCAACAAGTTGTACCGCTCGGATAGAAATTATCAGTGCTATTAGACTCAATATTTTTTCTCCCAGATGATTGCTTCATGGAATCTTAGATCTATAATCCTAGGGATTGTTTAATATGGTTGTGGCATACCTCTAGACTATGTTTCTTTATTTAGTATATCTAGATATTCTTAATATATGTTCTGTATACATATACCTATTTAGATGTCATTGCATTTCCTTTGTTGTATTCATTTTTGTTTCGGGGTGTCCTACTGAGTATTATTATACTCACCCTTTCATGGGGTTTTCCCACACATGTCATGTATTATGTAGATGATCAACCTTTTGATTGATTCATAGGTATACCAGGACCGAAAGGTGCTTTGTGATAATGGACATACCAAGGTTTGTTCCTACAACTTTCAGACAGCAGTCCTAGTACCTTTAATTTCAGGTTGGACTTGTGTTACACATTATTTGTGATGAAATTTTATTCAGCCTTGTTTACTTTTCATTACTTCCTAACATGCTCTATTTTTGGTATATATATATATATTAATGTATTTGTTTTTTAGTTGTTTTTACATTAAATAATTTTTTGGGCTTCGATGTGTATGTGTGTGTGTAGGTACTTAAGAGATTCCTCACATGTTAGGGATATTTATACTAGGTGATAGTTACTAGCCCCTAGACTATTAGAGGTGATCATGGGAAGTCACAACATGTGCCCCACTATGGGAATCTTCAAAGAGTGGTATTAGAGTAGTCAGTTCTACTTTAGAACCAAGATTATATGATATTGGTTTGGGGAAACATTGTTAAGTGTTTTGATATTGGATTTCAAGCCAGGGACTCCGGTGTTGGTGTGGTAGTCAACTTATCCATACGTTGGGAATCTAGTCACTTTATTTTTTACTCAATACATGAGATCACTGGTGAAGAGGAAAAAATGGTACATGCATCATATATGATTGGGTTGTGGTTCCATGTCCTTATTTAGTCAACTCTATAGATATACTCATTGATCGTGGTACAAATTGTTTATTTCAGAATGCCTCAACCACATATGCAATCTAGGATTTAGTATGAATATCATGAGTATAATCCTCTTAATGATGAGGATTTGAAACAGGGACTAGTTCCCAAGATTTTATCTTTCGTCGGTGTTCCAACCATACCATATTTAGAGTATCATGTGGTACCTGTAGTGCCAGTGAATAAGGATCATAGTCTAAGTACACTTCATGAGTTTTTTTTAACAGAGACCCCTCATGTTTAAAGGTGATCCTGACCCATAGGCCACTAACGACTATCTTGATGTGGTGACTTGACTTTTTCATCTAATCAAGACACCAGCAATTCATATGGTGGTCCTACTACAGAGCCTTATTATTGTATGAGTAGGGTGATTGTGGGTTTTAGTTACCATATATTACGATGAGTCAACTATTTTATGGACAGAGTTCGATCGTCTCTTCAGAGAGGAGTTCTCACCAATATCGATAAGGGTTGTGCATATCCAGGGGCTTATGCGGCTCCATCAGGGAATCATGAAAGTATTAGAGTATTCAATTAGGTTTATCATCCTTTTCAGGTACTCGATGGATATGGTTTGAGATCGGTTCATTACATCTCTGAACTTTGAGAAAGGTCTACATAGAAACATCTAATCTAAAATTATCCCTCTATCTATTCCTACTTATGATAGGGTTCTAGAGAAAGAATAGGTGGTTGGGGGTTTCTTGGTGGAGCAGATACAGTCGGTGGTTTTCACTAGTCAGAAATTTGGAGCAGAGACCTCAGTAAAAGGGATCCAATGTTAGTCTCAGAGACTTATATGTGGGATCAGTTTTGGGATTAGGCCTTAAGATAGAAGATTTGTAGTATAGGTCTTATAGGAAGGGTTCAGCCTTCCCATATAGAGGCTGTTCTACATAAGTTACACTAGGGGATATCTCACCTAATATTTTATCAACCCATTGTATAGATGATAGAGAGACTACAGATGGGCCATTGAGGTAGATAAAGTTGTAGGAGTTTGTAGTTCAATAAGATGGTGGACATGGAAGAGGATATTGGAGAGTAGTATGAGGTGGTTGATTCATTGACATGTCACCACCACCACCCCCTTTTAATCCACGTTAGGATTAGGGATCTAGAGGATAGGGGAGGGGATAGTTGTAGGTGGTCTAATCATATGACCCATGGAATCAAAAAATGATTTGAGGTATGATCTATGTCTTATATACTTTATCTTTTGTAATGATGGACTGAGGATCTAGTTATTCTTTTCTAACCACCTATCCTGTTCAAGACCTAGATATTTGGGTTGAATCATTAACTAGACCATTATTCTTAGAGAGACCTACTAGAGAAGTCTTAGTGATAACACACTTTGGCTGATAGGGTGACTTGACTCTTCGAGGTGAGATTTTTTTTTGAACTCTTGGTTAATGCATCTAGGCCTTACGATTCCATTCTTGGTATGGATTTGTTATCTAAACTAAATTCCTAGATTGACTACTTTAGTTGAAGGTGTGGTGTGCTCAGAGTGATGGAATTAGGTTCTTCTTTGCTGTTGAAAATAAATCTCAAGTAGAACAAGATGGACTCATGTCTTAGAGGGTGAAAAAAAATATTCATCTGTTGGATAGCCTGACCCTTAGTGTGTTGGATGTTTTGAGTTTCCAGTTTCCTATTTTAGTGGTGGAGTACAAGTTATTCTTCTAAGAAGATGTTTCAGGTTTACCTCCCCACTAACATATAATCTTCTGTATTGATCTACACCCACAAATGACACTAATATCATTGACAGAATATCAGATGTCTTCTGAAGAGATTCACAAGAAGAGGGTGTAGTTGGAGGACTTGTAGAGGAGGGGCTTTGTTCGACCCAATGTTTCACTCTGGTCATACCCTATTTTTTCAAGAAGTATGAAAGTATCTTGTGGTTTTTTGTGGACTATCAGTGATTTAATTAGGTAAATGTGAAGAAAAATTATCCAACTCTAAAGATCTATGACGAATTTGATTAGTTGTGAGGGGTGTGATGGTTCTCAAATATTGACTTCAGAATAGGATATCACCAGCTTCGAGTATAGGATTTGGATATACCGAAGACAACATTCATATGTCATTGTGGTCATTATGAGTACTTATGGATTACATTTGGTATCAATAATTCCCCATTTGTGTTCATGGGACTCATGAACTAGATCTTCCAGCCTTTCCTCGAATGGTTCAAGGTAGCCTTCGTCGATGATGTCCTTCTGTACTCGGAATCCGAGGAGGATCACAAGAGACACTTAAGGATAGTTCTTTACATGCTCTAAGAGAACAAGCATTATAGAAAACTCTCAAATTATATGTTATGGATAAAGGTTTCCCACTTTATGGGGCACATTTTCTCAGTAGATGTAGTGGTAGTGGACCCAGCCATGGTATAAGTTGTATTAACTTGGGAGCCACCTAAGTTCATGATTGAGGTGATGATATTCCAGGGGTTGGAAATCTAATTCCGAAGATTCATAATATATTTCTCTAGGATATTAACACCCATGACATCTTTGACTAGAAAGGGGTAGTCTTTTTGGATAGAGAAGTCCCAACAAGGTTTTCAATAGTTGAGGAAGATTTTTATGGGTGCTCTGATCTTGAGATTGTTAGAGGAGGGAATCAGGTACATAATGTTCTTTGATGCATCCAGAAATAAGATTGGTTGTGTCTTAATGTAGAGGCAAGCAGTGACTGCCTATGGTTTACACCAGTTGAAACCAAATGATAAGAACTATGAGACCCATGATCTTGATTTGTTCATGTTAGTCTTTTCTTTGAAGATGTGGAGACACAACCTGATGGGTGAGCGGTCTATACTATACGTTGATCAAAAGAGTCTCAAGTATAGATTCATTCATAATGATCTAAAACTAAGGCATATTTTATGGATAGAGTTCTCCCAGGATTATGAGAATGAAATTTTCTACACTACTAGGAATGAAAATGTGGTAGCATATTCACTCAGTAGGAGATCTTGTTTTTAGTTGTTGGCTGAGGTGTCCAAGAAGTTGGACTCATTGTAGTTATCTTTTGGGGATGGAGATGGAGAAAATTACATCAAGTGAATGGTTATCACACATCCACATTTATAGTGATTTGGGGAGGCATATCTTGGGGATTTCTATTATGAGACCCTACATTCTTAGATATAAACAGGCCATGCTATAGATGGATATTCAAAAGTTGGGGAGCATATCATTATCTTCAGAATATGAAATATGGTAATAGTGGCATTGTAGGATGAGGTTCTGAGAATGTTCCAAACATCTCATTTTTTTGTAAATCTAGGAGTGGAAAATATGTACCAAGACGTATGATGTTAGTTTTTGTTTCCATTGATGAAGAATGGAGTTGTATAGTTTTTCTATCGATTCCTAACTTTTCAGCATGTGAAGGATGAGCACCATGTTCTAGTGGGTTTATCATAACCTCTTGAGGTTCCATAATGGAAGTGTTATGGGATATATATGTAATTCATGATGGGATTACCATGTTCTTCCATGGTACATGATTCCATATAGGTGATCAAAGAATTTATCACCACGTCGGACCACTTCCGAGGTATAAATGATAAAAGTTCTATAGAGAGATTGGGACGCCTCTATGTTCAACAGATTGTTTTACTCCATGGACATCTATAGAATATTGTTTATGATCATGACACACACATTACAACCCAATTTTGGAAAGGATTACAGGAGGTTTTTGGGACCTAGTTACGCTTGAGCATAACATTTCACCCAAAAATGGTAAGCCAGATAGAGAAGACCATTCAGGTACTAGAGGACATGTTGGAAGCATGTATTTTAGAATTTCCATGTATTTTGGAGGTTCACCTAACACTAGGGGAGATTGAATCTAATGACATATACTATTCCACCATCAATATGGAACCATTCACAACTAAGTACAGGAATCCTTATTGGTAACCACTTTTCTAGACTGACATAGGAGAGTCAGAACTCATTGGCCCGAATTTGGTGTGGGTTACTATAGAGAAGGTGAAGATCATCTAGGAGTGGATGAAGTCTTCACATATCCATAGGATGTCTTATGTGGACCAGTGATGGATGCCTTTGGATTTTGAGGAAGGATACCATATGTTCCTATCGATTTCACCTCAAAATGGATTACGGATATTTGGCAGGGGAGGAAAGCTATATTCTTGGATCATTGTCCCTCTCCACATATTGCATAGTGTTAGAAAGGTGGAATATCACATGGCTCTACCCCCCGTAGTTGGACTGAATACACGACATCTTCCACATGTCATAGCTGGGGAGGTACATGTATGACCCAACACATGTTATTGATAGGGGGAATATGGACATCAAGGATGGAGTGACCTTGACAAAGTATACAATGGAGACCGATCATAAGCAAGAAAGGATTCCTCATGGGTAATTCATTTCTTTAGTGTGTGTTCGACGGTAGCACCAGAATCTCTAGGAGAGAACATGGGTGTCGGAGGATTAAATAAATTCTCAATACCCTCATCTTTTTTAGTATCCCTTGTTTTGGACTTTTGGAACATAAATCACCAAGGTGGTGATAATGTAATGGCCTATAATTTTAGTTTATTATTTTTAAATATTATATAGATTATTTTTGAGACCAACCAATCAGATGGAATGCGATTCCAAGGCTCAGTGTTCCCGAGATAAATTGTTGAAATATATTAAATAGCACATGCATATGTTTTTCAAAAAGTGTGTAATAACATTTAAAGAGGTTCCTAGACCATAAATATGAGGGAATCATTTTTCTCAAAACATGAGGTTTACCCTACGCACGGCTTAACATGATTCAACAGTGGTCATATTTTGGAAATGTCATTGTGGGAACAGAAATGAATAATGTAATTAAAATAGATTATTTTATTATTATTTTTCAATGAAATAATTGAATCACCCTTAAATAGATGATTAAATGGAAATCTCCGGGTTAGCCTCATAACCCTGGAGATGCTGGAGGACCATCACAGAGAGCTATGGAGAATCCTCTCAAACCAATGGATATGGATCGAAGATTGACCTACCTCGGATTTGAAGCATCTTGATAATGATGACAAAAACACATCATTATTCATCATTGATTGAAATGAATCGATGTAGGGTTTGTGATTCAATTTTTTATTTCACATTCAATATTTATACACTGAACATGAATTTATTGATGAATGGATTAATTCCGGAATCACGTGTATTGAGGGATGGAATTATATTTTTGGGGTTTTTGATGGGAGAATTATATTTTTGGTTATATAATTCTTCATTCCTCGTTTTAATGGAAATAAATCATGATTGAAAAAAATATCGATTTAGGTCAATTCCTCTAGATTTATTTTTTATTTTCTCCCCTCTACTCATCATTCATCAAGGGAATTATTCTCTTATCCTGTGACTCGACTAATCCCGATCAATCTTTCATAAAGCATTAATTTATTGGTTTAATTATCTGATATCGTAGATCCTCGATCAGTATGACACAAAGGTGGTGTAATAATGGAATTGGAGTGATTTGAATGATGGTGGATAATTGAATTCATTTTCTTTGGCATTCTTTAGTGTGAAATGATGAATGGAGATTTAATCCATTTTCTGAGAAGGTTTAGTGAAAAAACGTGTTGTTCGATGATGAAAAAGTTTGTATGAGATTGAATAATTGATTTCATGGTGAATTGGTCTCTAGATCGATGGCCAATAGTGAAGGAGGCATGTGGTAGAAGCTCTGGTGATTCTAGAAAATCATAAACCACGCGGCATGTAATCTCGGATTGCACGGCATGTGGGTCCCCCTTGTAGTGGCTAGGGTTTCAGGAGAAGGTTAAGAATCACATGAAGTGTGACCCCTATCACATGACATGTGGTTCTTCTATGGTGAACTAGTCATGTACTTTGAAAGGTAGATGGACACGTACTGGAATAACTAGGAATCCTATATGTTGTGTACTCCCCCACATGGAACGACATAGACCAGGTACATAGGCTAAGCCCAATAATGGTACAAAAATAGATGTACATGGGTGGGATCTATGTACTGATTCACGGGTAGACTACCTGGGAATCCTACACACCATATGGTACTACATGGACACAGTTTGAATGACATGGTCCATTTGTAAAAGCAGAACCCGGGGTCAATGGACATGGTCTGTAACCCCTCACATGCCATGTACTCTTTCTTTCATGTCATATATCACTTATCCTCTATATCTTGGACAAGACTTTTTAGTGTTCATTCCCCTTATCCTTTCTCGGAAGGTTTGTACGAATCATTTCATACTCATAGGACACTAATCCCTTCAACAAGAGTTCCTAGATAGAGTTGTTGGAATCCCTCCCCCCAAGAGTCCCAGAGTGGGATCCTCTATTCATCTTCATGACCTAGGTAGAGTTATGGGTATTGACATGACCATTCCTACTGGGTGGCGATCCTCTACATATAGATTTAATCTCAATTGATTTTTTGTTATGTCCCTAGTAATGATCATCATCCACATATTGTATTCTATTTGGATCTATCAACATATCATTCTCATGATGAGAACCAATGAGAACTCCATCTTGGATGGATGGCATCATTGCTATCAGACTCTATAGTTTGTTGTCCTTGATGTGTGCATTATGGAATCTTCGAGCTAGAATCCTTGGGATGGTATACTATCGGTATAAGTTACCTCTACACTATGTACCATTATTGAAAATATCATGATATTCTTGTTATATATGTTGTATACAAATACCTATATAGAGATGAATATGTTTCCTTTGTTGTATGATTCGGGTTTCTGAGGTGTCCTACTGAGTAATGTTATTCACAACCCTCTACGGGATTTTCTCACATGTGTCATGTCTTGTGAAGATGATCGACCTTTTGATAGAGTCCTAGGTGGTCTAGGACCAGACTATTCTTAGTGAGACTAAACAGACAGAGGTGTGTTCTTGAGGCTTTCATACAGAAGTCCCGGTACCTTTACGTTCATTTTGGACTTGTTTTATTGACTATTATTTGTGTGATTGTATTTATCCATGTTTACTTTAATTAACTACATTTTGTACTCTAGTTATGGGATATGAATGTATGCACACATTGGTTTCTTACTTTTTTAAAAATTTCAACATTTTTTGGGCTTGAAGATGTGTGGGTGTAAATAGGTACTTAGGAAATTCCTCCCATGAAATTGATATTCCTACTTTGTTATAGTCACTATCCCTTGGCCTATTTGGGGTTGGAATAGGGAGTCGCAGCATGGGCCCCACTAGGCTAGGTCATGACACGATGATATGGAGGTAGAAACTAAATGAAACATGTAACTAGGGATGATATTTAACCTATGTAAATTGGAATAAATCAAGTCAATATTATATATCCTATTCACTATCTCTATGGGGAAAGAATTCAAGTTAAATCTATTGATCATTACTACTCCATTATCTATGTATTCTTTTAGTAACCATTCACAAGTATGGTTTTTGAAATATTTATGTAAATTATCAATTATTAATCATAAAAATATACATTTGATAGTATATTTCTAATTGTATTGATTTTTTTTTGGGCATTACCTTTTTATTCCAAGGTTGATTCATTTTGGTTTGGAGGTTTGGGTGACTTTTTGGAAAAAAAATTTATCTAAATTGTGGTTTCTGAAATTATTTTCAATGTGTTTTATGTTTAGGATACTTATTCAGAGGGTTTTAAAAGAATTAAAATAATTATAAAATATTTTATAAGGTGGATTATAAGTTTTATTTCATGAAGAAAAAAATGTCCTTATAATTAATAATTTTTTGGCTAATGAAATGTTACTTTTAAATAAAAAGAAACTCTTACATTGGACCTAATGTCTAAAAAAAGGTAATGTTGTTTTTAAAAAGGGTTAATAAGGGTAAGGTCAAGATAACCTTATATGAGTGTTGTGATAGCACTACATAAGGGTAAAATATGTTTACCTTATATAGACCATCAATTGTTCGTTAGGGTGAGGTGGATTTTTAAAAGTGTTTATAAGGGTTAGATGTGTCTACCCTTAAATGATCCCATTCATGACAGTACGTAAGGTTAAAACAAGTGACCCTTACATAGACTACCTACCACATGTATGGGTAGTGATAAATTTTCTATGATTATATAATGGTAAGATAGAGATACCCATACATGAGGATTCCCAAAGTGTTGTGTATGTGTAAACCATGTTACCCTTACATAGACCCCCAAAAGTATATAAGGGTATCATTTTTACCCTATTTTTCTATTTTTTCACTTCTTCAATCTTTAATTTCCCCAAACACATTTTCTAATGTTCTTAATTGTATCATCATGGAATTGCTTTTTATTTAATTTTTAAATATTTTATAACTACGTTTTGGAGAGTTAGCTCAATATGAAATTATGTTATGACCTATAAACCATGCGGATGGGACAATTAAATGGGGTTTCAATTATTCTTTCCCATTTTACACATTTTTAATATTTCCAAATACTGGACACCTTCACCCTTTCTTTTATACTTTTTTCCTCTCATTTGGATGACCTTAAAACCATCTCTTCATGTTTTAGGGATTCAACAGTTTGTAGGCACTCTTCCTTTGAAAATTCCCATGTGAGAAAGAACCTTGTGTATCCTTTAATCCTTGACTACAAAATTTCACTATAGAAAAATAATAGGAATTATATTCACTACTTATCCAATTAATTTATGATAAATGGTAATTTTAACATTCTATAATCATTTATATGTCTAGAGAGTTGAGTATAATAAATATTATATAGGAATAATGAAATTAATAGTTTAGGGAATTTCGAGTTTTCATGTTATTACCAAAATAATAATTACATCTCTCTTATTTTACTAGATAGTGCGCCATATATATTTATGATGCATTTATAATGTTTAATTTTATGAAAATGGTTAAAGAAGCTGAAGTCGATATTTTTTTATGGATAAATAATTAAAGAGTCATATTTTATAAACCATTTTACTTCTAATTTGATGGAAATAAGATTGATGATTAAATAATGACTAATTAATTTTTTATTTCATTTGATTAATTGAGTGGGAAATGAAAATGAAGTTTTAAATTCTTGTTATATGTTGTAATAAAGTGGAATTTTAATGAAATTTTACTTCTTTAAATTCATTGAAACTAGATGATATGCTTGAGATCATATTTAAATAATTTATAACTTTTAATTATTTGTTTCTTTAGGCTACCTATGTTATTAAAATATGATAAAATAATAGGTTAACTAAAGGTAGATCTAAAAATATTGTGATAAAGATAAGTTGTTTGGTTTGATTGAGCTTATTTGCATGTAAAGGATTGATGCCTTGTTTAGGGACTATATACCATGTTGACTCTGTTAGTTGTCTGATTCATTTATGATTGATCTAGTTTTCTGACATTCTATATTATGTAATGTGAGCCTCAGATGGATTATTGTTTAGGAATTTATGGTCTAGGATGCCCGAGTTTGAGGAAGAATTTTATGCATGTGATTAAGTGATGCATGGTGATATACATGGGGGTTTTGGGATGTAATTGAGTTTCATAAAAAGGTTTTTTGTGGGTATTTCTCATTTTTTTATTGAAAGATATGATTCTTTCTTAATAACGTTGTATTTTAAATTCTATGTTCTGAGTTTAACATTTACCTTCATTTCATTCCCTACCGCTTGAGGCAGCTGGTTATGCTTTGTTTATGAATCTCCTTTATGGTATCTTATGATATTTACTAGAGTATATTGAAATATGGAATGAAAATGTTCAATAAATTTTTTAACCCATGGGGTTAGTGCTTAAATGCAATGAAAATTTTGATAATATTGTGGAACCATGGAATTGGTTGGATTTTTCCTAGAGGGCATGGACTTCACCTTTTGATTAATGAATTGTTGAATGAAATAGTTATTATTAATGGATAATGAATTTATTGGTATAAATTGAAATAATAAAAGGAAAGAATTATTTAAATTAATATCCTTGAATAATTGTATTCATATGGGATATCTATTTTTTAGTAATCGAAGAATTTTTTTCGGGATACAATAGCTTTATTTTATCCTAAGACTAGGTTATATACTCTAGTTTTGTTATTATATATATTATATCATGCATGTAATGTGATTTAATACACTACCCCACCCATTTTGGTAAGGTTTCTCCCACCTAGTGGACCCCGGGAGGGTGTATTCCCCAATATCCATATTGGAGAGGAACTGATGGATGACTACCCCCTCTAACCCTTATCTCTTATCTGGGTAGTATTATGAATTGGTATTCATGCTGGTTATCTCTCCAGATATATGTGTATAGAATGTTGTAATGGATTTTGGTTATTTCACACACTTCTATATCTGGATATAGTATCCTAATGGTTATTATAAGTATATTCTTTTTGGGTTGGGATGGATTTAGTTATAATACATGATGAACGGGTTTTAGTGGATCCCATAAATTAATTATTTACACTTTGGAGATGTGGATGTTATGATGAGATGTTGTGATGAAAAACATGAATGATATGACTGTCTAGACAATGTGTCTTTTTCTTGGATTAATTTTTGAGTGAGATGGATCTGGACATACGACATTAGGGAAGAGTGGAAACTAGTGGGGAAGTGGTAGTGAGGTACCATCTTTTTTTTATTATATTATTTATTCACTAGTGTATAATACATGGTTGTACTTAGCCATGGTGAGCCTGGGAATCTAGAATACCTCTTTAGGTGACAATTTATCTTCACTTATTGTTCACTGGGATTTGGAACACATTATTTATCTTTATTATGAAAGGATCTAGGGAGGATAAAATTGATCATACATATTATTCTCACCCTATGTATAGGTAAACATGTTTCATGTTATTAGTAGTAAGATAGAGATAATATTGGATAATAATTTCTCTAGAGTTGTTCGGTCTCAATTGGGAATCGAGGTCACAGTATAGGTTGTCTTCTTTGTACATGTAGATTGGTTTTTATTTTTTTCAGTTTAGAATGACATTAAATAAATGTACATTTAATCCTTTACTTTTTATTTTGATAAATAGTTATTAATGTTTCTATCTGGTTTCTCATAACTCATATCATAGTGGATGATTCCTCTCATATGGGTTTATGATATACCCTCAGGGCTTATTTCCAACCCATGGCCTATTAGAGGTGTGATTCAAGCATCATTATCTCCCTTATCTCATTGTATACCTTAGAGGGGTACCTTTGGGTGAGGGGTTCATGATAGAGTTGAATAAAATATTGAGTTTGGGGGATATGATGGATTTTAGAGATAGGAGTAGGTGGGTACCATATGGGTTGGTTGGAAAATAATGTTAGTTGAACCGTATTTTGATGTAAATAGGGATACCCTCGTAGAAAAAGTCATTTAGGGACCCCGATGATCTATTTCAAAGACCATTACATTTGCTAAGACTATTATGAAAAGTGATACTGGATGTGGGGTAGAGACATGGGAAAGGATCATAAACCATTATTATTTTTATGTTTGTTTGAAGTGAGTAGACCTTGATATTAGCTTAAAACTTGAATAAATAAATAAATAATAACTCTTAAATATTCCATATCCTAGGTTTAATAGTACCTAATGCTTGTTTTTCTTTCAGTATGGCTCTAGTTCAATATCATTATCAGGTTCACACTATTTATTTTCAGCATTATGTACCTATAGATCTCATCGAAGTAGTGTTTGATAATAATGAACCATGGATGAGTAAACTCTAGGAGTTTTGGTGATATAATCTTAAAAATAATGAGTTATTCACATAAAAATCTATGCTAGAGAACTGTTTGGTGAAGGTGGGTATAGCCTTTATTTCAATTCATACTCAAAATAGCACTAGGATTCATTGGTGGTGATAATGATGTGTGGAATATTGAGGCATTGGTGGTTCTTATTCCTTTAGTATTGAAAGTAGTTATTTATCTCTTGCGATAAGTTCTAAGACCAATATGGAGAATACTTTTTTTTCTTTGATCACAAAGGCGACAGGTTTGGGGAGTTCTAGTGTGTGGGAGTCGAGGATATACTTTCACACCCTTCTCCGTTACTCTTAAAACCTATTTCTAGATTAGGTGGCAAGAGAGAAGAATTTCATGGAGCATTTCCTCCCAGATATCTATTGTTAGGTCACTCTATTTATGTTACCGACATAACATTAGTTTTTGGTGAGAGAATAAGACATTTAGATGAAATTTTCTTGGACTAGATCATAAGAAGATGGGATTAATTAGGATTCTTCATAATAATAGTTATGGTTTTGGGATTTCATTTTCCTATATGAAATATCTTTTGAATAGCTAGGGGTATATCTTAGCTCAAAATATCATTTTTATTTTGGGGTGGAGAATATCTATCTCAATAAAAGAGAGAATACATATGTTTCCATTGTAGAGGCATATATCATCAGTGGAGAGAGTGTCTATCCTTTTTGAGATGGTATCTTACAACAGGTGTTCCAGTTAATATTCTTTTATTAATCTGGTTTCAGCTGAGGAAGTAGCAGCATGTTACTCCATTTCGGGATCAGTATAGAGGTGGTTTGGGTGGGTAGACGATAGCTATATGAATCTACTCATCCTTAAAAATCAACGTTTATCCATGTTGTTGGTCAACATCACAATCAAATATGATATTCATCCTATAATTTTTAGGCGCATGTTTTAGAGCAACCAATTATAGGTGATCTAGACATCATTTGAGGTACCTATTTTTTCTACTTAGGCTCATTCCTTTTCAAATCAGGAGATACTCACTCCTTCAAATATCATTCCCTGGTCTATTATTTTGGATGTGAGGTAGAGAGGATTCCAATTCCATTAGTTTTTACAAGGATAGTGGGTGGTTGATTTTATTTTAATGATTTTTTTAGAAATTAGGACCTACTATTGGGAAATCACCACTCATAAGGATACATACTTTGTTGATGGATACAACCTTTCAACCTCAACCTTGAAATAGACTATTTGCATTCGTTATAGGTAATTATGTACTTCTTCAGGATAAATATTGGGTTTCATAGTGCAGATGGAGACTGTGACATGTTCACTAGAAGGCTAGACCCACAAATATGTAAAATTAATGTTCCATCCTTATCTTCGTTAATTTTTGAGCTAATACTCAGTTTTTTAGAGGTTGAACAAAATCTATTTCCCATGTTTGTGGAAGTGTTCCCTGATGACTTTATCATTGATTTAGTAGTGTTACCCCCTCAATAGATGATTTAATTTTGGATATTTCTATATTTATATTCTTCTATGATCTCAATGTATCAAAATAGTATAGAGCCTTATAAGTTGCAATACTTATGGGGAATGATCAGCGATCTAATGTAGTGTGGTGTTGTTTAGCAGAACATGTCACCTTGGTGTTCTACAGTTCTATTTATGAAAAAGTATGATGAACATTTTCATCTCCAGATGTAGAGACCCTAAGCTTGACGTACATGGAAATTACATTACTTTTGCGGAATACTTACTACATTACAAAAACACACACACAAGGACTGTAATAGTTTAGTGTCTTTGAAACTCGGAATATATTCTTCTAATCGTGGTGAAAGATCTTCAACATCTCCCATAAAGATCTTCCCTTTTTTTCTTACCTAAAACCTTTCTTTATATCCTGGGGAAAAGAAAACATAAAAGGATGAGCTCAAATGCTCAGTAAGGGTAAAAAAAAAAGAAATATCAATCACATCATATTCATAAGAACATAACAATTTGGAAATCTTACCCTGCAAAAGAGATCATAATTTCATAACATGGGATAAATCATGGTAGTGAAATGTAATCACAATAATCATAACTTAAAACATTAAGATTTGTGGCATACAGACATAATCATAGATAATCATTTCTTATTAGTCAAGACTCATTTCCAAGACTATCTTAGTGGGCAAAGTCCATTTCTGAACCGAGTTCATTCCTCATTTCAGTCCTGTTTCACTGAACCGGTTTAACCTGTCGTTCCATCCATGTCTATCTCATGAGATATAAAATATTTACCCAATGCATTGGAGGGAGATATAGGTCCCACCCATCTCATAATGATACCATTCTTATGTGTGCCACAAAATCATAAATCATACATCATTGCATAACCCATGTAATAAAAATGGGATTCTTAAACAACATGACATCATAAAAAATTTCATATAAGATAAAGGAATTCAAAAAAATAATTCCATCACAACATAGTCAAATCAATGTAATAATAGGGATAGAAACAGAACCCGATATTATCTTAGATGGAAAATAATTTTGATAAAACACTTGAACTCCATTCTTGAAGAAATATCCTTTCTACTTCAAAAACATTTTCCTTTCTTAACATGTCATACAATTTTAAACTAAAAGAAGTTGATTGAAAATAATCTTGAAAATTTGTAAAGGAAGCTTCTTGGAAATGATGTTTTAAAAATCCATTCATGCCGTATAAGTTAAAAAAACATTCTTCTCGTACTTTTTTCAGAAAAGTCAAAAAGTACCTCGTATGAAAAACGACAAAAGATTCCATTCATATCTTTTACTAAAAATTCACCGAAGGGTAAAATAGGATTTAAAAAATTTTCATTGGTTGGAAAAAATATTACATATCTCGGAAACATGGATTTGGATGATAAAATACACCCCAGTAAATACCAAAGTATAAACAATCTCGGATAAAATGAGATTGTGATATTTTCCCTTACCTTAGGTCCGATTTGCTTCGTAAGTGTCTGAACCTCCTGTATAAAGATTTAAATAATTTCATTTAATTATTCCAGAATCATACTCATTGTTATGATATCATATATGGTCATATTCATAGCTTCTTATTAGTAATATTTCATTGTTACTTGTTATTCGGGTGTTTATTGCTTTTTGTTCTTATGCGTGTTTTTTCGAATAAATTCTTATTATTCTTTTAGGTTATAGATAACTCATTTCCACAATGGTATTAGTGTAATATATATCATATTAATTCACTCAATTCATTTATGTAATAATTATGTAATGAAAATCATGTAGAACGAGTCGCATCACATCGTAGAGACGATATTCCGTACGTACGCACGGGCGATGATATCGTTCCCATGTTCGTGGAATTGTATTGGATTGTATGTATACTATTTAAGAATCAATATCACTTTAAAATAATCATATATATTCATTATTTACACCATTATACCCATCCAAATAAGGTGGTGGTGGAAAATAGATTACATCGCGGCGTAGAGACGGTATTCCATACGTACGCACGCGTGGTGATTTCGTTTTCCGTAGGATGGATAGATGGTGAAATAGGATTGTTTCATACTTATAATAACGTATCAGTATATGATTGATACTGATTTTATAACTTCATAATGAAACAACTAAAGAAGAATAAGTGGAAGATGAAATAAAGTTGAAAGAATCGGTAACGGACATTACCTCTTCTTTGAAGCCCTTCTTTGAGACCTCCTTTTAGGGAACTAAAATTGATCTTTGAAGAAGACCAGGACCTCTAGGATGTCTCTAGGGAAGTGGGGAGGAGAAAGTAGTAGGGTTTGGCCGATCTTGAAGGCTCAAAGTGTTGTGAGGAAGAGAGGGAAGAGGTTCCCTTTTATAAGGGAGGAGAGGGGCACCTTTGGAAAAACTAAAAATATTATTTTATTATAAAGTCATATTCGGTTTTAAATAGCTCCAAATTGATTTATTTCAAAGATAAAGTGGGTATGGGTAGAAATCCTCTCAACCAATAGAATTTAGACAAGTTTAGGTCATTATATTAACCTTATCTTTTAGTTTTAACTCTTAGTTAATTAGATTGACATTTACCATGTCACTTTGTATTTTTATATTATATAGTTAATAAACATACCATATACATCCAATAGACCCCCGAGTCGTTTATTATTAATATATATAACCTTATATAAGTCATTTGGCCGAACCTTAGATTTTTAGGAATA
This sequence comes from Viscum album, assembly GCA_963277665.1. Classification (NCBI taxonomy): domain Eukaryota; kingdom Viridiplantae; phylum Streptophyta; class Magnoliopsida; order Santalales; family Viscaceae; genus Viscum; species Viscum album. The sequence continues at coordinate 691,988,738 of OY728158.1, forward strand.
AAATAACAATTAATAATATAATATTTGTTTTAACAACTATTTTATGTCATTTTTGACACTATTTGGTAATTGATTTTTGTGAAAATCATAACAGAATTATTAGTTCTAAAAAAGTTAATTAAATCAATAATAACATGTCTTATTAACCTAGAAAATTATTTTAATTCATAAAAAGTCTCAAATTACATTTATTTGTGTATTTATAACATCAATTATGTCAATATTTCATTAATAAGATAATTATTGCATCATCATTGTGTCATATATAAATTAAATTATTTATTGTCTAAAAATTACAAACAAAATACCATTATGTATTACATCTTTTTATATTTCTAATTAATATTTATAGTTGAATTTATCTTATGTATAACCCTATATTAAAAATGATTTACTTATTAAACTTTGATTTTAACTATTTTAACCCTTCTTTAAATAAATTAATAATAAATGTCCTAATCTAATCCAAGTGGGCCAAAATGGTCATATTTTATTCCTAAGGTTGTTTTTGGTCGAATTAAACTTATCCAATAGAATTAGGACATGTGTTAGGGTAATAATAATATCGTTTTTACCCTTAGTTACCCTATTTACTTTTAACCGTGGTAAAAAAAAGTAAAAAGTTACTATTCACCAAAAAATATTTTCATCTCATTGAACCACATTTTACTTACTGACATCAACCGTGTCTCTTGGATTTTTGAAATTCCATTCACAAAAGCGGTAAAATTAAGTTTTATGTAAATTTGAAAATTCTCCTAGGAGGTGGGTAAAAGACGGTGAAAAGTTCAATAAAATTTTTATATATCTAAAATTATTATAAAATTACTCCAATGAATTAAATTAAACTTATATAGGTATTATGTATCAATTTTTACCTAAAAAAAATTAAATTAAATAAATAATTATTTAAATAAAAAGTCGGTTTTTAAATAGTAACCCAGTTTTTTCACTATTCATCAAAAATTGAAAGTTTTCAGAAAAATACCAAAATTTCACCCTAGGCTAATTTCAATATTCCGAATCCAAAAATGAAGTCCATTTTCAAAAATAAAATTTATACAATTTCAAAAAGTGGGTATTACTATTCATAATGGCTAGTTTTAATAATATTTTAATAGCATATCGTTGTTTAGCGAAACTTGGTATTGCGTACAACACACGCTATCGTGGAAGGTCGCGCCTGCGTGTAATGCAAGACAAGTCAGGGATGTGTGTTGTGCATGCTCCTTTTGGTGTAGCGTACAACACAAGACATTAATGAAAATAATATTTTTCATAAAATCTTGGGGTGTTACATTCTACCCACCTTAAAATGAATTTTGCCCTTGAAATTCGTCGGGGTTATAAATGGTTTACTACTCGAAGGTTTCTTTAATAGAAACCCACATCGTAAAAAAGAATAAAAAAACTTGGATTTAAAAACTAAAGTATGAAAAGTAACGGTTATCCAAATTAACTAATCACTGGGTTTCCACATAGGAGAACATAGGTGAAAATATTGATATGGAAGAGAAATCTAACCGTCATGTTCTGATGGAGAGTGGTAGAGAACATTACTATGAAATATCCAACAATCACAAAGCCATAAATTTGTGATGATCTAGGGTAGCATCTGATTCATCGGATATAAAGGCACTATGAAAACATTTTTGGTTTTCAAGATCATTTCCCTAAAGTTGAAGAATTTGAATTAGAATAAATACTTACTTTATTTTTGGTACAATCTCACTATTGTTCGTGATTTGAACAATTTTCACTTCATATCTTAAAGAAATGAAGTTGAATTTGTTATTCATTAAGTGTTAATAGATCGTGTGATATAATGATGGGTCATTCCATCTGTTTCAAACAAAAGGTTAGAAAAAGTTATCAAATATACATAATTCCATCTATGGCGAGGTTAATCATATATGATTCCAAGAATGAACTTATACTTCATATATCATACCGCGTAATAAAATAAAACAAGTTTCTTCTAACCAGGGACTTCCTGTAGGCCAGTGGTAGGCGATAAAGGCTAGTCGCACTTCGGTTGTGGGTTTGATTCCCACGGCCTTGTCCGACGCGATGGGTTGTCGCCTGTCCTGCAGGTTGTCCTTTTTATAAAGCTATATTACTATAACATCCTATCAAATATAGAAAAAATTTCTATCCTTAAACAATACTAATCTTATGTCCAACATAATTCATTCCAATCTTTAGGCTTATCTAAAATACTTCGGTCCAAGTTCATAGTATAAAGAAAATGATTACTTGAAATGTCACATAACAATCACGTGAATGCCATCATTTATCCCCCATATATCATAAGATATATCTTATTGGTCAAATTACAAACATGTGAATACCTTAATCATGTATTCTATTGAAGAATGAATACCCATTGAACCTTAGTGAAAACATGAATGCAGTTAAAAGTTAACACTTTCCACAAACCAAAATCCTCAAAATTCATTATACTAAACCATGATATCACTTAGTCCTTATATCAATCATGAGATCGTGAATACAATCAGACATATCATTATCTTCTTATTCATTCATTATGCGCATATCATCTTCTTACCCAAAATATCTCAATCACTTTCCATGGTTACTAGTACCATAAAATTATTGAAAACCACAATAGACCAATACATAAATATTCCAATATTCCACGATACTATATACAACTTTATTTTGGCATCCCATTACATAAACACTTAATCATTCCACCACATCGTTTTCATATTCAACATTTCCAATAGTGATCGCATGTGACTTCCCTTTTTCCTTTGCCTTAAGTGGTTTCTCATGTCGATCATCATTAACCCTTGTATTAGGGCATTGATTAGCATAATGCCCCATTTCCTTGCACTTGAAGCATTGAAGTGTTGGTGGTGAGTTCTCTGCAGTATTTTCTTTATTCACATCATTAGAAACCCTTTTTCCATTACTTCGACACTCAGCTGCTCGATGACATTATTTTCCACACTTAAAACATTTTCTAGTCCCTTTAAGACAATCTCCACCATGCTTCTTTCCACACTTTGAGCATAAGGAAAAATTCATCTTCTTTTCACCATTATTCTGAGATTTCTCCTTGAACTCCATCTTTCGTTTCTTGTCAAAACCATTAGATGGATATGTAACACCAACTTCCATTTGTATCTTAATAGCACAGCGCACAATTTCTTCATAGCTACTGAAGTCTCTTATAGCTAATGCCCTTCGAAGATTTGGTTTTAAGCCACTGAAGAATCGATCAACTTTACTTTCAGGTTGGATGATAAGGCCAGATGCATACCTTGAAAGCCTTGTAAAATTCTCTTTGTATATAACAACGGATTCATCATTCTTTTTCTTTAGTTCAAGAAACTCCTTCTCCATCTTTTTTCTAAGAATACGAAGAAAGTACTTATTGAAAAATATGTTCTTGAACTCTTCCCATTCTATGAAATCAATTTCATCTCTTGGCCTAGTATTCTTGATAAGATTCCACCATTGATTAGCATCACCTTCCAAACGATATACTGCTAAGATGACTTGATCGTGTTCATAACATTGAAGAAATGAAAATATCTTTTCAGTGGTACTGATCCATTGTTCAGTAACAAGTGGATCAGAAGACCCACTAAAAGAAGGTGGGCGTTGCCTCATGAAGGACTCAATAGAATATTGTTCCCTTATCTGCTCATTTGGAAGTCCAGAATGATTCATAGCTTGTGTAAGTATAGCAATAAGATTTTTTACTCCATCTCCCATAACGTTGGTTTGTTCAGGAGGACAATCATTTCATCGTCCATTACATTGATCAATACGGTTCCTTCGGGTTCCAGCCATTGTCTAAAACCCAAAAAGAATAGTTTGAGAGGAAAAAATCACACTAGGGAAAACAACATAATAAAGGGAGAGTACCATCAATATCTAACATCTTAGGTTTAATTCTAAGATGGTTAGTGCAATTCTAGGACTATAACGTATACTTAACCTTAGGGACATCCCTATACATACCTTAGAAATATCTCTAGGGATCTCACTAAAGTTCTCGCATCCTAGTTTCCAAAGGTTGACTAAACCTTTCCTCTGATACCAACTGTAGAGACCCTAAGCATGACGTATATGGACATTACATTAATTTTGCGGAATACTTAGTACATTACAAAACCACACACACAAGGACCGTAATAGTTTAGTGTCTTTGGAAACTCAGAATATAATCTTCTAATCATGGTGAAAGATCTTAAACATCTCCCATAAATATCTTCCATTTTTTTCTTACCTAAAACCTTTATTTATATCCTGGGGAAAAGAAAATATAAAAGGGTGAGCTCAAATGCTCAGTAAGGGTAAACAAAAGAAATATCAATCGCATCATATTCATAAGAACATAACTATTTGGAAATCTTACCCTACAAAAGAGATCATAATTTCATAACATGGGATAAATCATGGTAGTGAAATGTAATCACAATAATCATAACTTAAAACATGAAGCTTTGTGGAATACAGACATAATCCTAGATAATAATTTCTTATTAGTCAAGACTCATTGCCAAAACTATCTTAGTGGACAAAGTCCATTTCTAAACCGAGTTCATTCCTCGTTTCAATCCTGTTTCACTGAACCGGTTTAACCTGCCTTTCTATCCATGTCTATCTCATGAGATATAAAATCTTTACCCAATGCATTGGAGGGAGATATAGGTCCCACCCATCTCATAATGATACCATTATTATGTGTGCCACAAAATCATAAATCATACATCATTGCATAACCCATGTAATAAAAATGGGATTCTTAAACAACATGACATCATAAAACAATTCATATAAGATAAAGGAATTCATAAAAATAATTCCATCACAACATAATCAAATCAATGTAATAATAGGGATATAAATAGAACCCTATATTATCTTAGATGGAAAATAATTTTGATAAAACACTTGAACTCCATTCTTGAGGAAAATATCCTTTCTACTTCAAAAACATTTTCCTTTCTTAACATGTCATACAATTTTAAACTAAAATAAGTTGATTAAAAATAAACTTGAAAACTTGTAAAGTAAGCTTCTTGTAAATTATGTTTTAAAAATCCATTCATGCCGTATATGTTAAAAAAACATTCTTCTCGTACTTTTGTCTGAAAAGTCAAAAAGTACCTCGTACGAAAAACTACAAAAGATCCCATTCATATCTTTTAGTAAAAACTCACCTAAGGGTAAAATTAGATTTAATAAAAAAATTTTGGAAGGAAACAATATTACATATTGAGGAAACATGGATGTGGATGATAAAATATACCCCAGTAAATACCAAAGTATAAACCATCTCGGATAAAATGAGATTGTGATATTTTCCCTTACCTTAGGTCTGATTTGATTCGTAAGTTTCCAAACCTCCATTATAATGATTTAAATAATGTCATTTAATTATTCCAGAATCATACTCATTGTTATGATATCATATATGGTCATATTCTTAGCTTCTTATTAGTAATATTTCATTGTTACTTGTTATTCGGGTGTTTATTGCTTTTTGTTCTTATGCGTGTTTTGTCGAATAAATTATTATTCTTCTTTTAGGTTATAGATACCTCCTTTCCATAATGGTATTAGTGTAATATATATCATATTCATTCACTCAATTCATCTACGTAATAATTATTTAATTAAAATCAGGTAGAACGAGTCACATCACATCATAGAGACGGTATTCCGTACGTACGCATGAGCGATGATATCATTCCCATGATCGAGGAATTGTATTGGAGTGTATGTATACTATTTCAGAATCAATATCACTTTAAAATAATCATATATATTCATTATTTACACCATTATACCCATCCAAGTATGGTGGTGGTGGAAAATAGATTACACCACGGAGTGGAGACGGTATTTCGTACGTACGCACGCGCGGTGATTTCATTTTTCATAGGATGGATAGATGGTGAAATAGGGTTGTTTAATAATTATAATAACATATCAGTATATGATTGATACTGATTTTATTACTTAATAATGAAACAACTAAATAAGAATAAGTGGAAGAAGAAATAAAGTTGAAAGAATCGGTAACGGACATTACCTCTTCTTTGAAGCGCTTCTTTGAGACCTCCATTTAGGGAACTAAAATTGGTCTTTGGAGAAGACCACGACCTCTAGGATGTCTCTAGGGAAGTGTATAGGAAACATTTTCAGGGTTTGGAAGAGCTTGAAGGCTCAAAGTGGTGTGAGGAAGAGAGGGAGGAGGATCCCTTTTATAAGGGAGGAGAGGGGCACCTTTGGAAAAACTAAAAATATTATTTTATTATAAAGTCATATTCGGTTTTAAATAGCTCCAAATTAATTTATTTAGAATATAAGGTTGGTATGGGTCGAAATCCTCTCAACAAATATAATTTAAACAAGTTTAGGTCATTATATTATCCTTGTCTTTTAGTTTTAACTCTTAGTTAATTAGATTGACATTTACCCTGTCACTTTGTATTTTTACATTATATAGTTAATAAAATTACCATATACATCCAAGAGACCCCCAAGTTGTTTATTATTAATAATTATAACCTTATCTAAGTCATTTGGCCGAACCATAGATTTTTAGGAATAAAATAACAATTAATAATATAATAGTTTTAAAAAAACTATTTTATGTCAATTTTGACACTATTTGGTAATTGATTTTTCTGAAAATCATAACAGAATGATTAGTTCTAAAAAAGTTTATTAAATAAATAATAACATGTCATATTAACCTATAAAAGTATTTTAATTCATAAAAAGTCTCAAATTACATTTATTTGGGTATTTATAACATCAATTATGTCAATATTTCATTAATAAGATAATTACTGCATCATCATTGTGTCATATATAAATTAAATTATTTATTGTATAAAAATTACAAATAAAATACCATTATATAGGAAATATTTTTATATTTCTAATGAATATTTATAGTCGAATTTATCTTATATATAACCCTATATTAAAAATGATTTACTTATTAAACTTTGATTTTAACAATTTTAACCCTCCTTTAAATAAATTAATAATAAATGTCCTAATCTAATCCAAGTGGGCCTAAATGGTAATATTTTATTCATAAGGTTGTTTTTGGTCGAATTACACTTATCCAATATAATTAGGACATGTTTTAGGGTAATAATAATATCATTTTTACCCTTAATTACCCTATTTATTTTTAACCGTGGTAAAAAAAAGTAAAAAGTTAATATTCACCAAAAATTATTTTCATCTCATTGAACCAAATTTTACTTACTAAAATCAACCATGTCTCTCGGATTTATTAAATTCCATTCACAAAAGCGGTAAAATTAAGTTTTATGTAAATTTGAAAATTCTCCTAGGAGGTGGGTAGAAGACGGTGAAAAGTTCAATGAAATTTTTATATATCTAAAATAATTATAAAATTACTCCAATGAATTACATTGAACTTATATAGGTATTATGTATCAATTTTGAACTAAAATAAATTTAAATAAAATAAATAATTATTTAAATAAAAAGTCGGTTTTTAAATAGTAACCTAGTGTTTTCACTATTCATCAAAAATTGAAAGCTTTCAGAAAAATACCAAAATTTCACCCTAGGCTAATTTCGATATTCCGAATCCAAAAATGAAGTCCATTTTAAAAAATAAAATTTATAAAATTTCAAAAAGTGGGTATTACTATTCATAACAACTAGTTTTAATAATATTTTAATAGCATATCGTTGTTTAGCGAAACTCGGTATTGCGTACAACACACGCTATCGTGGAAGGTCACGCCTGTCTGTAATGAAAGCCAAGTCAAGGATGCGTGTTGTGCAAGATCCTTTTGGTGTAGCGTACAACACAAGACATTAATGAAAATAATATTTTTCATAAAATCTTGGGGTGTTAAACCAGATTAATTATATTCACATGAATTTTTTGAAAATTAATAACCACTATCCTATTTTATGGATTGATGATTTATTTTATCAGCTAAAATAATATTATTGGTATTTAATGATAAATTAGTAGTCAGGGTATCATTGGATGTGATTGAAATAATAGAATATCCCAATTTCTATATTCAAATGTTGTTATGGGAATTAAAATTTATTTGTTTCATCATTTGGTGTGATTAACACTCCAATCATGTTCATGGTTTTGATGAAAATTATTTTTATAGAGAATATTTATTAGTTCATGGTGGTTTTTATCAATGGAATTTTTATTTACTATGTGTCTGAGGTGGATCATGCATAGCATCTGTGTATGTATTAGGGCTTCTTTATCATTAATAGCTATTTTATATGATATCTATGTATTATTTATAGTTTTGTGAAGTTCATTTATGTATAATTATGTATTCCAATGTGTTGAATATTTATATCATTCAAATATCGGTGTAGTCTATTCATGGGTATCCCCAAATACTGTTACGTAGGTATGAATTTTCTTTGGTCATATAGGCTATTATAGAAGGATTGTATAAAACTTACCTCTCGTTAAAAATCCTATTATTCCTTTTAAAAAAATGGATTGTTCATTATTTTTGAATGATCTGTGTTAGGAGGTTTTTGAGTACCTAAAATAGAAGCTGGAAATCACTCTAATTATTCATTTTTAAAAAGAGGGAGTTCATTTTGAGGTTTTTAATGATGCTTAATGACTTGGTTTGGGTTGTGTTATGATGTATTAGATATCATTTTTATCGTATTTTTTATGAAGTTATATCCCCATGTGTGTAATTATTCCACCCATGATCCTGATTTGGAATAATTTTTGTTTTCCTTAAGGTAGTGGTGAAATTTTCTCATCAGTGAGTGTTTTCTAGTTCACAGACACCATAAGATCATGAGGTATTTCTTATCCCAAAAATACCTAAACTTTCTAATGCATAAAGTGAATATATAATATCAGGGCCCACATGTCAATGTCGGTCCAAATAATGACTCATATATCGAATAGTCTATTGAATTTATGAATTAGTATGCCTTATCATAAAATATCCTTATTTAGTAAAAGACACACATTTATGAATATAATACTATTTAATATAATAACTTTCTAATTAAATCACCATATGTTAAAATGAGATATGGTTTAAGAAATAATCATATCTATGGAAAAAAATATAGATATTTAAGTTAAATTAAATGTCTAATGATCACAGGAAAGTAAATATTTCAAAGGGAAGTTTTTGACTAAAAAATGAAACAAGGAAGTTAATTTCAACACTATCCTTGGTAAAAATAATCATAAACCATCTAGAGTAAGAATAAGTATGGTATCAATACATAATATCCCCATTGTATTAGGAATAAAGGGCTTTTTCATTGATGAATATGAATACCATAATAATATCTTTAAAAAAATTCTTAAGGGAAACATCCTTTTCATTTTTAAAATCACTTTTTAAAATAATGAGTTGAAAAAAAGTTTGAAAAAACATATCATTAACAATAAAATTGGAAGGAAATAAAATAACCTTAAAAATATTTAATTTTTCATGATGCCTGTAAATTTTTTCCATGTCGTACAAGTTAAAACAAATATTACAAACACTTATTTGGTAACATCTAAATGAGAATTTTTTTCAAAAATACATTAAGATCTCATTCAAAAAATTTATTAAAATTTAAATGTGTTTAAATATTTCTTTAATAAATCATTTAGAAATGGGTTTAAAATATTTTTGAGGAAATTTTTTGATAATAGGTTTTTTGTAGAAAATAGATTTCCGACCAAAGAGAGAAATAAAGTCATGTTTTCTTAAATAAAATTTCTTAATTATTTTAACTACCAAAGAGTTGGAAAATTTCACTATAACAAGAAAGAATCCTAAATAACCATAGTATAATTAAATTAAACTGTTTTACTATGAAATTGTAAAATATTTTCCCTCAACCGAAATTCAAGATTAAACAATCTTGATTGGATTGAGATTGTGAAAAAACCCTTATAATGATCATAACATTGAAGTGAGAATTAATAATTTAATAGATTATGTGTTTCAATATTAAATACAAATAAGAAATTTTAATTAAAAAAATAAAAAAAATCATTATACGCAATATATTATAATATAAAATATGACGAATAAGTAATATAACCCAATTAAAAGAAATTGAGTTATGATATTCTTTACCACTTAGTATGTAACGACCCAATGTTTTTCAATGGAAAATTCCTTTATTATATTTATGTTATAAAAACACAAAATAATGAACTGCAAAGTGATAAGTGACCTTTAAACATAATTTTGTCACTCCTATATTTGGAATTTTGAAAATCTGATATACACGGTTGTGTTCAAGATGATTTTTGGAGTCTAATGAAACAAAAATAATTTTTGGTGAATAGTAATTTACCATTAGGAATAGTAACATACCCTTATGAATAGTAATATGACCATTATGAATAGTGAATCATCCAACATAAGAGTAACATTACCTATGAATAATAAAATAAAATTTAGATATCTTAGAAAGTGATAATTTGACCTTAGTAAATGTTTTGGTATTTTGTAAGTCATAAATAAATAAATAATTGATTAATTTAAAAGAATATTTATTTCCCTAAAATGTATTCATAAATTATTGAATCAATTTCTTATAGTTTTTATATAATTTTATAAGACCCTACGTAATTTTTGAAAACACTATAAAATCAGTTTTAATCTTAAAAACTGTTTTTTAAGTAAATTATGATTTTAATTAAATATTAAATTAATAATATTTGGAAAATTATTTTTGAAAAATGGAATTCATTATTCGATTATACACATCAAAAACAGGTTGGGGTAAATTTTTGGGATTTTTCTGAGATGCTTGAATTTTTATGAATAGTGAAATACCGTAATTTACAAAATAAGCTAAATTAGCTAATTATAGGGTCATGTGTGATGTTATGCTGATGAAAGCCCACTTGGTTATGTATTAAATTATAAAATTACTATTCTTGGTCATTCAAGACTCATTATTCCTTTTCATAGGGGAAATTAATAAACTGATGAATTTTATATTAAGGAAACCCATCTCCCCTCCACTATAAAAGCCACCCATCACACCCTCATTTCCTCACACCTCTCAATATCCAATCCTTCTCTAAACTCTGACCAAACACCTTCCCTATCCCCTCCCCCACATCTGATATCTTCTGGTCTCATCAAAAGGCCAAGATTAGGCCCTTAAGGAGGTTCTCAAGAGAAGTATTCAAGAGGTAATTTCCCTCCCTCTTCTCATTTAATTTCTTTTCAAGTTCAAGTTCAATTCTTGATCTCTCCCCACCTATCTTCATCCAAATTGTATTGTAACTCTATTATTATACATATAATGTAATTTTATGATTATAATTGGATATTATATCATCAAACCCCCTTTTCCTCTTCCTTTTATTTTATTGAAGAGAACGTTGTTCGTGAGGTGTTAATTTATCACCTTCAAGAACGACATGCTTTCTTCGTCCATTTCTACCTTCATATCTGGTCATGAAACCATTTTTATGGTTGAACCAAAATATGTTATGTGTATTATGTTCTATTTAAAGTTCTTTAAATAACCTATGGACATATTACTAAGTGATAAGTTAAAACAAGTTCGTTGTGATCCAAAACCACCCCAATTGACCCAAATAACCATCATTTAATTCTTATCTAATGATTCATCCACATAGATCTAATATAATTCATTATAAGATCATTGAATTTCCTGTAATATCATTAATTACATGTAATATAATTTATGGATGTTTACTCACGTTCTACCCAAACTTAAATTTAAGAATATAAGTGAACCACCCAACAAAAACCATAAAAACGAACATCCCCGAAAAATATTTTTAAACTCTATAAGTCATCCAAAAGAACATAATATGACATAATGAAACCATAATGAACCCTATTAATGTAAACATGGTTCTGGATTTCTAATTAATGAATATAATGTCATTATACAGGACATTAAAGAGAAGGAAGCATTCAGGTACAAGGTAAGGGGAAATTCTCGAACCCAACTTTCATCCTTTGGGTTCTACCTCTTTCAATCCATTTTTGATACGGTAAATCCTTAAAGATCATTTTTTCATCATTGTATTTTCTTTTTTGGGATATACTTTTTTTATAAGGAAGTTTATTTCAATCCAAATGTTTTCCAAAAGAACTTTTCTTTCAAGAACACACATTTTACCTCTCATTCAAGATTGACGGTTCTTGTAACATGTATGTTATTCCCTCATTCTTTTGGGAAGCCAATGTTTATGAATGTGTTATTATGATATGAAACTAATTCCTTTTCTCGGGTTCATTATTTTCATTTATGTTATATTTTCATTATTTCATGCATGATAAATGATAATGTTATGATGTGACGGGTGCGCTCGGAATTATATAGCGCAATATGAATGTTTCAAAGTGATGGGTGTGCCTGGAATTATACAGTGCTCCAATGCATTGGGTAAAGTGATGAATCTCATGGTTAAATGTGAAATGATGTGTTAACAAGATGCTATCTTGGTTCAGAAGTATGTGTGGTAGTTAACCACTAAGACATGATGTTTCATTTTTATGCATTGCTTCATTTCAAGTCTTTTATTTGTGATCCTCTCAGGTTCATGATCTTTTGCCTATGTTATGATTATGCTCACCTCATGATATATTGTTCTTATCTATCCTCTTACTGGGATTATAGATCACCCCTTTTGATGTATATCCTCAGGTGGGTACATGTACTAAGGAGAGGACAAGTGCCAATAAGAAGCTAGAGAAGAAGAAATTAAATAAATGTTTATTCTAGATGTTGTATTTGTTATGTGTGGTCCTAGTTCTCCCAAGACACTAAGACTTTGGATCCTATTTGTGTAATACTATTATGTTTTTTATCTTTGAAAAGATGTAATAGTAATATAAGAAAAGGTTGGGTCACTATAGTTGGTATCTGAGGCAAGGTTTAGTTAATTTGGGAATTAGGATTAGTGAACCCTATAGAAAACTTCTAGTATGAGACTAAGTAAAAATATGCACATAAGAATATTTACCTAGGGATCCCATATGTTATATTTTTGGTATAATTGTCTAAATTAGTAAGTTATTCATGAATTTTTTACTTATGTTTTGTTCTAACCTTTTCTATTTTAGAAAATGGTGGGAACCAGGAGAAATCAGGCCAACAACTCATGCGAGGGCCAATGTAATGATTTCCCGAATGACATCCCTAATGATTTGGGGGGTGGAGTTCAAAAATTCGTGGAGATTCTTACCCAATTATCTCAGGTTATGAATAATAACCATAATAATGGGGACCATCCTCCTTCACCAAAAAGGGAGCAACTGGATATTGAATTTTTAATGCGACAATGACCACCGACTTTTTGTGGATCTTCTGATCCACTAGTTGCATAATAGTGGGTCAAATCCATGGAGAATATCTTTTATGTGCTTCACTGTTCTAATATGGAGAAGGTTACTCTAGCCATTTATCATCTTTATGGAGAATCTAATCAATGGTGGGATTTGATTAAGAACACCAAGACAAGGGAGGAAATTGATGATATGGAATGGGAAGACTTTAAAATATTGTTTCTTAATAAGTATTTCCCATGAACTCTTCACACGAAGATGGAGAGGGAATTCATAGATCTCAAGCAAAAAAAAGTAGAATTTTTCACAACCTGTGAAGAAAATTTCACAAGGCTCGCAAGGTATGCTTCGGGTTTTGTTATCAACAATGATAGAAAAATTGATAGATTCTTTAGTGGATTAAAACCACACCTTCGAAAGGCTCTTGAAATTCGAGACTTTGGGAGTTATGAAGAAGTTGGTTGTTGTGCTCTCAAGGTGGATATGGATTTTGGAGAATGGTACCATGGCTACGGGGATATGAAACGAAAGATGGAGTTTCAAGTTGGTGGATCTAGTGACAAAGGTGGGAAGAAAAATCAACGACCCACATGCCAAAAATGTGGGAAGTTGCACCATGGGAACTGCCTCAAAGGGACTGGGAAATGCTTCAAGTGTGGGAAATAAGGACACCATACTAAAGAGTGTCGAAAATACATGAAAAGGAAGGAGAATGTTGCCGATGAAATGAGAGAAACACTCATGGTTCAATGCTACAAATGTAAGGAGCTAGGTCACTATACAAACTAGTGCACTAAACCTTGAGTTCTCGAGGGTAATCAGTGTCAGCAACCACAAAATCCAAAGGAACAAGGGAAGTATTATGCCCTCACTACTGTGGAGGTGGAGCATGATAATGAAGTCATACAAGGTACACTTCCTATTCACTCAATAATGGAAAAAGTCTTATTTGATTCTGGTTCTACGCATTCCTTTATATCTTGCAGGTTTTCTAGAACTATAGAATCGAAGCCCCAAAACCTTGAAGTAGAGATATCTGTAAAAACTCCAAGTGGTGAAATCATTGCAACCCAAGTGTTTGACTCTTCTCCTGTTGTCTTTTGTGGGAAGATTCTTCCAAAAAATCTCGTAATACTTCCCTTGGTGGAATTAAATTCTATAATGGGAATGGGATGGCTCTCGTTATATATAGTGCATATTAACTGTTGGGAAAAGGAAATATCTTTTCATATTCCAAACCATCCCATGCTCCTTTAAAAATGAAAGGAAGATCATGAATATCCTTTGAAAAATACTTCAATGGTGTGGGTGTTGATTCCCTATGAAGAAGCATACCTCGCCCAAATGGTTGAGTCGAAGGAAAGTTCCAACCTTGAGTAAATGCACATCGTGAGGGAATACGACGATGTATTTCCCGAAGAGTTACCTGGAATTCCACCGGATCATGAGGTAGAGTTCTCAACTGAACTCATACCCAGAGCTACTCTTATCTCAAAGTACCCCTATAGGATGGCTCCTATCGAACTGGAGGAGTTAATGAAGAAGCTACAGTAACATGTGGACAAAGGGTTCATATGCCCTAGTGCATCACCTTGGGGTGTTCCAGTGCTCTTTGTGAAGAAGAAGGATGGAACCATGCGGTTGTATATCGATTATCTGTAAATCAACAAGATCACCATAAAGAACAAGTATCCTCTCCCAAGGATTCATGACTTGTTCGACCAGTTAAGAGGAGATTAATACTTCTCAAATGTGGATCTTCGTTCTGGATATCATCAGGTAAAGGTGAAGAAGGAATATATTTAGAATACTGCCTTCCGTACAAGGTATGGGCACTATGAGTTTTTTGTGATGCCTTTTGGACTTACTAATGCCCCTGTAATCTTTATGGATTTGATGAATAGAGTCTTTAGACATTACCTCGACAAATTTTTGGTAGTGTTTATCGATGATATTCTCATCTACTCCAAGAGAAAGGAGGAACATGAAGAACATCTACGACTTGTGTTGGTGACATTGAGAAAAGAGAAGTTGTACACCATGTTCATCAAGTGTGAATTTTGGATGAATCAAGTCACATTCTTGGGACATGTGATCACAAGTGAGGAAACTTCTATGGATCCTTCAAAGACAAAGGCGATTGAGGAATGTCTTAGGCCCTCTAGTGTCACAGAAATCCGTAGTTTTCTTGGATTAGTTGGGTACTACCGATGTTTTGTGAGAAAATTCTCACGATTGTCAAGGCCTATAACTAATTTAACAAGGAAAGGGGTAAAGTATGTATGGACGGAAGAATGTGAGGGAATCGTTAAGGAGCTAAAGAGAAGAATGATCACTACACTTGTACTCACACTACCAAAAAGTAGAGAAATTTTTTTGATATACAGTGGTGCTTCAAAGAAAGGCTTGGGTTGTGTAATCATGCAAAATGATATTGTGATAGCCTATGCCTCACAACAGTTGAAGATCCATGAGAAGAAATACCTAATGCATGATATAGAGCTGGAATTCGTGATTTTTTCCTTGAAAATCTGGTGGCACTACCTTTATGGTGAGAAGTGTGACAGATACACTGACCACAAGAACCTAAAGTATATATTCACACAAAAGGAGCTCAACATGCATCAAAGGACATGGTTGGAGATAATCAAAGATTATGATTTCTCTATTCACTATCATCTTGGAAAGGCGAACAAGGTAGCTGATGCTCTAAGTAGAAAAGAACCTACTACTCTATCCATGCTCTGGATTGAGAAAGACCCTATCTTCATGGATTTGAAAAGAATGGATTTGGAAATCATAATGGCAGGGGATACATCCTACCTTGCCTAAATGATTTCACAACCATCCATCCAGGAGAATATTAAGGAAGCACAAAGGGATGATGTGGAGATACAAAAGCGGGTGAATGTAGTAAAGGAAGGGATGCTGCAAGAGTTCCATATCGACGATGATGGTGTGATTTGGTTTGGAACATGGATTTGTGTTCCTTCATCACCTGGGATAAATAAGGAGCTATTGGATAATGCGCATAGATCAATTTTCTATATCCATCCTAGGAGTACCAAGATGTATCGTGATCTCCGAGAACACTTCTGGTCGGATAACATGAAGAAGGATATTGCAAAATATATATCAAGGTGCTTGGGATGTCAGCAAGTTAAATCTGAGCGACAAAAGTCCAAAGGTATGATGCAACCATTTCCTATACCCATGTAAAAATGGGAAAATGTTACTATGGACTTTATCATAGGTCTCCTGAAGATGTCGAAGGGAAATAATGTGATATAGGTTGTGGTTGACGGACTCACCAAGACTTCCCATTTTATCGCTATTCAGAAAGACCTCTCGCTTGAAAGAATTGCACAGATATATTTGAAGGAAGTGGTGAGACTTCAAGGTGTTCCACCATCAATTGTCTCTGACCGTGATCCAAGGTTCACATCTAAATTCTGAAGGATCCTTCAACATTCTTTGAGTACTGAATTAAATTTCAGCATGACCTATCACCCCCAAACTGATGGCCAATCTGAAAGGACTATTAAGATGCTTGATGATATGGTAAGAGCCAGATCTCTTGAATTTAAAGGTGGTTGGGATCAGCATCTCCCATTGGTTGAGTTATCATACAACAATAGCTTCCACTCGAGTATTCAGATGGCTCTATAGGAAGATCTGTATGGAAAGTGATGTAGAACTCCAACCTGTTGGGATGAAGTTGGAGAAAGAAAGCTACGTGGACCCAATATTGTTTAAGAGATGACAGAGAAGGTTCAAGTCATCCAAAAACACATCAAAGCTGCTCAAAGTCAGCAAAAGAGCTATGTTGACAACCATCGAAGGGACTTGGAGTTCAACATTGGAGATAAAGTCTTCCTACGAATATCTCTATGGAAGAGAGTCATGCGATTCAGGAAGAAAGGGAAGCTAAGCCCAAGGTATATTGACCCCTTTGAGATCCTTGACCTCATAGGAGTCGTGGCCTATCGTCTTGAACTTCCACAGAATATGGATCAATTTCATGATGTGTTTCATGTATCACTACTGAGGAAGTACATACCAGACCCCTCACATGTACTAAACTCAGAGGTGGTGCAGCTGGAAGATGATCTCTCCTATGAGGAGCAGCCGGTAAATATTCTGGATCGGAGAGATAAGGTTCTACGCAACAAGATAACCCATCTTGTCAAAGTGTTATGGAGGAACCATAAGTTTGAAGAAGCAACTTGGGAACGAAAAGCGGCAATGAAGTAGAAGTACCCTCACCTGTTTGTGAAAAGTGAAATTTTGGGGGTGAAATTCCATAAGGGGGGAAGAATATAACGAAATAATGTTTTTCAATGGAAAATTCCCTTCTTATATTTATGTCATAAAAACAAAATATAATGAACTAATATATGATAAGTGACCTTTAAACAAAATTTTTTCACTCCTATGTTTGGAATTTTGAAAATTTGAAATACACGGTTGTGTTCAAGATGATTTTTGGAGTCTAATGAAACAAAAATTATTTTTGGTGAATAGTAACGTACCTTTAGGAATAGTAACATACCCCTATGAATAGTAATATGACCCTTATGAATAGTAAATCATCTAACATAAGAGTAACATTACCTATGAATAATAAAATAAAATTTAGACATCTTAGAAAGTGACAATATGACCTTAGTAAACGTTTTGGTATTTTGTAAGTCATAAATAAATAAATAATTAATTAATTTAAAAGAATATTTATTTCCCTAAAATGTATTCATAAATTATTGAATCAATGTATTATAGTATTTAGATAATTTTATAAGACCCTACGTAATTTTTGAAAACACTATAAAATCAGTTTTAATCTTAAAAACTGTTTTTTAAGTAAATTATAATTTTAATTAAATATTAAATTAATAATATTTAACAAATTATTTTTGAAAAATGGAATTCATTTTTTGATTCTACGCGTCAAAAAATGGTTGGGGTAAATATTTGGGATTTTTCTGAGATACAAGAATTTTTTATGAATAGTGAAATACCGTAATTTACAAAATAAGCTAAATAAGCTAATTATAAGGTCATGTGTGATGTTCTGCTGATGTAATCCCACTTGGTTCAGGATTACATTATAAAATTACTATTCTTGGTAGTTCAATAATCACTATTCCTTATCTTATGGGAAATTAATAAACTAATGAATTTTATATTAAGGAAACCCCTCTCCCCTCCACTATAAAAGCCACCCTTCACACCCTCATTTCCTCACACTTGTCAAACTCCAATACTTCTCTAAAATCTGCCCAAAAACCTTCCCTAGCTCCTCCCCCATGTCCAAGAGCTTCTGGTCTCATCAAAAGGCCATGTCAGGCCCTTAAGGAGGTTCTCAAGAGAAGGATTCAAGAAGTAATTTCCCTCCCTCTTCTCCTTTAATTTCCTTTCATGTTCAAGTTCATTTCTTGATCTCTCCCCACCTATCTTCATCCAAATTTTATTGTAAATCCAGTATTATAAACATAATTTAATTTTATGATTATAATGGGATATTATATCATCCAACCCCCTTTCCCTCTTCCTTTTATTTTATTAAATAGAACGTTGTTCGTGAGGAGTTAATTTTTCACCTTCAAGAACAACATGCTTTCTTCTTCCATTTATACCTTCAGATATGGTAATGAAACCATTTTTATAGTTGAAACAAAATATTTTATGTGTATTATGTTCTATTTAATGTTCTTTAAATAACCTATGTACATATTACTAAGTGATAAGTTGAAACAAGTTCGTTGTGATCCAAACACCGCCCAAATTGACCCAAATAACCAACATTTAATTCTTATCTAATGATTCATCCACATGGATATAATATAATTCATTATAAGATAATTAAATATCTTATAATATAATTAATGAAATATAATATCATTTCTGGATGTTTACTCATGTTCTACCCAAACGTCAATTTAAGAATACAAGTGAACCACCCAAGAAAAACCATAAAAATGAACATCCCCAAACAATGTTTTTAAACTCTATAAGTCTTCCAAAAGAACATAATATGACATAATGAAACCATAATGAACCCTATTAATGTACACATGGTTCTAGATTTATAATTAATGAATATAATTTCATTATACAGGACATTAAAGAGAAGGAATCATCCGGGTACAAGGTAAGGGGAAATTCTCGAACCCAACTTTCATCCTTCGGGTCCTACCTCTTTCACTCCATTTTTGATATGGTAACTCCTTAAAGATAATTTGTTCATCATTTTCTTTCCTTTTCTGGGATATACATGTTTTCTAATTAAGTTTATTTCAATACAAATGTTTTCCAAAAGAACACTTCTTTCAAGAACACACCTTTTACCTCTCATTCAAGATTGATGGTTCTTGTTACATGTATGTTATTCCCTCATTCTTTTGGGAACCCAATGTTTATGAATGTGTTATTATGAGATGAAACCCATTCCTTTTCATGTTATTATTATGTTAATTTATGTTATATATTCATCGTTTCATGAATGATAAATGATAATGTTATGATGTGATGGGTGCGCCCGGAATTATATAGTGCAATATGAATGTTTCAAAGTGACGGGTGTGCCCAAAAGTATACAGTGCTCCAATTCATTGGGTAAAGTGATGAATCTCATGAGTAAATGTGAAATTATGTGTGAACAAGATGATATATTGTTTCAAAATTATGTGTGGTAGTTAACCACCAATACATGATGTTTCATTTTTATGCAATTCCACATTTCAAGTCGTTTATTTATGCTTCTATCATGTTCATGATCTTTTTCCTATGTTATGATTACGCTCACCCCATGATATATTGTTATTATCTATCCTATTACTGGGCTTCTAGATCACCACTTTTGATGTATATCCTCGGGTGGCTACATGTACTAAGGAGAGGTAAAGTGTCAATAAGAAGCTAGAGAATAAGAAATTAAATAAATATTAATACTTCATGTTGTATTTGTTATATATGGTCCTAGTTTTCCCAAGACACTAAGACTTTTGATCCTCTTTATGTAATAATGTTATGTTTTTTATCTTTGAAATGATGTAATATTAATGTAAGAAAAGGTTGGGTCTCTATATAGTAACTCTTAGGAAAATCAACATTAATGAAATAATTCAAATTGACACTTAAAATAACATAAATTAGTAATGAATAATGATATTACATGTTAAATTAGAAGTGTATACAACATATAAAATAAATTTGGTTCTTTTTAACAACTAAGTATCAATGGAATTTTAGTTGAGATAAAATTTCTTGCCTAGTGCTTATTTTTGATTAAATATTATTCAAACTCTTGCATAGTGGTTATAAACAAGTTATTAACTTAAACCAACATAACTATTTATAATATCATATTTTTTTATTTTAAATCATCTTATCACCCATTCATTAATAATTTTTCATTATTTTCATTGTTTTTAATATTAATTTCCTCATTTTTTATGCTTATTTTATTATTAAAGATCCAGTTCTTTCATATATTAAAAGTTATGTCATATCTATAATCATAATAATGAAATAATTTTCAAATTTATAAATCAATTAAACTTTTAAAAAGTCATGATATATGGTTATGAAAGATTTTGTGTTTTACAATCATTAAGATAGTAGGTCGTACGTATGCATGAGTAATGTTTCCATTTTCTGATGATCATTGTGAAAATAAGGTATGTAATATTGTATCTTTCCATAATGATCTTTATATTTCATTGATTTTATAAGTATTTCCATTATATTATATATAATAATTAAAATAATCTGTATCACCTTAATTTTAAATTGTTAATGAAAAATAAATCACATCGTTTCGTGAGGCAAAATCTACCATAAACATGAGAGATGTGATTGTATCCCTAATGGAATGAAATGTAAAAAAATTATATATTGTATAATTAATATAGAGGTATAAGTATGTTATAGATATAAAATAATTATATATATTATAACCATCAACATACCCAACTGTAAAAAGTGGTAATGGAAGAACATATGACATCATTTCATGGGGAGGTAGTCCACCGTACACACAAATGAGGATTTTGTATCCCATTTTGTTGAATTTGATATGGTTATAGGTCTTATCATTATTATAAAATCATAATATTATATGTAATGTACTTATTTTATTTTATCATCATGTTTTAATAATATTTAGAGGTAGAGAGAGAGAAAAAATAAAGATGCTCGTTGAATAACATTACCTCTTTTTCAGGTATCCTTCTTAGGTTTACACTAAAGCCTTCCATGGATAGCTTTATCCAAAAAATAAGGCTTTTAGGATGATATGAGATAATTTTGGATGTTTTTTGGGTAGGTATTGTCTGAACCAAAGATTTTTTATAGTGTAAATATGATACGACAGGGGAGTCTTATTATAAGTGAGGTGAGTGTAGCAATTGTATGTTTTTGAAACAATTTAATCATACCCACATTTTTATCATTAAAATAGCCTAAAAATTAGTAAATTATAGTATATGGAAGATATGAGGTAGAAATAAATCCATTAAATGGGTTTTGTCAATTTTGGTAGGTAATTTTAACCCTTATTTTCTTAGTTTATAACCTCGGTAAATCCATTTTCAACTAAACACATTAATTAATATTTACTATTTTTATTTTTTATTTTGTTAAAATATTAATTTAAACATATTAAAAAACTATAAATTATTATTATTTCAAGTATTTAATCCATTTTTCCAAATTCAATTCAGATAATTTGAAAATTGTAATTTAAAATTAATCCCACAAACACGATGACGAAACATGATTTGAAATAGAAAATACTCAAAATATTATAAAGTATTTATATCTAAAATCAATATTAAAATGATTCCAAAGATAACAATTTTCTTAATTGATATAAAATTAAAATATATTTACTTAATTAAAATTATAAATATAGTTTTATATTAGTAATTATTTAAACAAAAAGGCAGTTTTCTATTAAAATTTAGTATTTTTAACTATTCATTAAAAAAGAAAACTTTTCAGAAAAATTAAAAATAATTAACCATAAAAAAATTTTGATATTTTTATTTCAGAAACTACGTTTATTTTTTCAAAAAAAATATAAATTTTGTAAAATTTAATTTTAAATTAGTTGTGCATATTGGGATTAAACCGTATTTGAGAAAAATACATTTTTTCCGAAAACATTTCATTTTATTTTAAATTATTCTTAATTTATTTCCAATAAATAGATAAATAATAAAAGTGTGTAAACTATATATTTTCATAATTTATTTAATGAAATTTATACCCATCATTCCCAATTCAATGTGATGACTTTAATATTAAATAATATTATTATTAGTATATTATTTTTTGGTAAAACTAGATCATGTGTGTAACATAAGATGGAAAAGTAACTCATTATTCTATGTAACACATGTCAAACTCATTATTTCTGGTCATATACTCTATTAAATAAAATTTTTTATTTTCAATTTTTTGATTTTTACATATTCTTTACTAGATGATAGTGTTATTGAAGATGGTGAAGAAAGTGGTGGAATCCTAGCCGGAGGATTCTGATGTAGGGGTCAAGAAAGACTGAGTTATCTTTGGTGAATCCTCTTATGGTTACTATGAGGATTAAAAACACTAGTTGTTAGTCGATAATATTATTTTAATCACTTTGTTGATGTATGAGGTGGTTCTCTATGAATTCCTAAGATCACCCTTGGTGGTACATCCAGAAATGAAAAAGATGTATCGAACTCTAGAAGTCAATTTTAGTGGCCAAGGTAGAAGTTCTTAGTTTCAAATTTTGTGACTCGATGTTTGGTCTTACAAAAGGTGAAGGTCAACCATTATGTTCCCTTATGTTTTCTACATCCATTGTATTTTCCTAATTTTTTTTTGGGAGGATATCTTTATGGACTTTATTACTAGTTTACATGAATATTAGTTAATCTTTGATTCTCTATGGATGATTGTAGACCGTTTGAAAAAATTGTCTCAGTTTATAGAAATCAATTAGTCCAAATCTATAGAGTTTTTTCATGGTAGTGCTTAGAATAATCAGTGAGAAACCACAATGTCTGAAGGATGATTATCTATGTTCATAATATTTTTTTTCCTTCAGGATATAAAGAGGTATCTAGAATTATTTTTTCTCTCAGTTATGCCTTAGATCTGATTTTGAATAGTAGAAATATGGTATGAAAGAGTATACCATTAAGTCTCTTGAGGATATGTTTCATACATGAGTCTTATATATTTGATGTTTTTGGATGGGGAAAATTAATTTAGTTGAGTTTTACAATAAAAATAGTTTTCACTCTTCCATTAGTATGGCATAGTGTGGTGCTTTGTATAAATTCTCATTCCATTATCCATTATGCTAGACTAGAGTAAGATATTAAAAATATTTCTAGAAAGATATAATTTAGAGCATGATAAAGATGTTTCAGTTTATTTTTCAGAGGATAAAGGTATCACATTATTATTCGAACTCATATACCAATTATAGGAGGATACCTATGTAATTTAACATTGGATATCATGAATTCCTTAATGTGACACCTCATCTTCATAGTGATTGTTCGATCATCAGAGTAATATTTTTCCTTATATTTTTTTGGTCCTTTCTAGGTGTTAGACCATATTAGAATCATTTTATATCAGATAAAATTTTCCTTGTAGATAATCTAGATACATGATGACTTCCATGTGTTGATGCTTTTTCTTTATATTCATGGTGACTCTCACATCATTGGTTGGGGAAATATCAATGTTAATGATGATGCAACATTTGAGGACAAACATTTTCATATCCAATAACATTAGGATAAAGTGTTGTATGTATTTTTTGTTATATTTTTCATTTATTTTGTAGACATATTAAAATGAAAGAGATTACTTGAGAATGTGATTCATAGATAAGTACTCACTATATCAATATTATTTTTAGAATTCCTTTTTTATTGATGTTTCTTTCAGTAGTTATTGAACTTTATCTATTATATGATATTCGTTTCTCTTAATTTATTCCATGTATGTGGTCATTCTCCTACTTCATAGGTATCTCCTATGGGACAATTTTTAAGAGATGATTATTAATTTTCCATAATTTTTTACTATGTTCCTCTAAGTGAGGTTGTTGAGCTCAAATGATTGTGTTATTCTTAAGAGGTATCTCACATGGTAGCATTTGGGATAATCCTTTTTTCATTCCTTTTATATAGGTTAACTTTAATCCTCAAAGATGAGAATTGATTGATATGTATTTAATGTAAAGGTATGGATTTTATCCATGATTCCCTTTTTTCTTACAAAGATATATCCTCATGTTTTTGAGTTTCTGGTGACATTTTGGAAAATAATTTTATTTAAAAAGTGGTTTTGGAAATTATTTTCCAAGTTTTTTAACCTTTAATGATTTACTAAATGGCTATTAAATGTTTTAAAATAATAATAATATATTTTTTAATGTGGATTGAATTTGTTATGATACTAATAAACCCTTTTCCATATAATTATTAAAAAAATTATGAAAACTTAATATTTTTAGGTAAAAACACAACCTTACACAGGACCTACTGTCTATGTAAGGGTAAGGCTACTTTTATAAAGGTTATCTAAGGGTAAATCAAATATACCATTACATGGGCCTTGGAAGAGCACTTTATAAGGGTAAAATAGGTTACACTTACATATTACACTTATCATGCATAAGGGTAATATGGTTTTTTCAAAGTATACATATGGTTGAGCTAGTGATACCCTTACGTAACCCCATCTAGAGCATTGTGCAAGGGTAAAACAAGATACATTTATGTAGTAAACCTACCATATATAAGGATATGGTGAAATTTCAAAAGAATACATAAGGGTGAGCTATAGTTACCCTTATGTGATCCTTTCTGAAGTATTATATATGGGTAAAAAAGGTAACCTTACACAAACCCCCTAAATTACATAAGGGTATCAATTTTACCCTATTTTCATGTTTTTATCCTCTTCATCAATATGTGACTTCCACGTTCTCATATTTTAGTGATATTGAGTATTAATTTCTAGGAATTAACTTCTATTTTCTTGTTTAATATTTTATAACTCCTTTTAAGAGATTTGGTTTGATCAATAATTAATTTACAATCTATAAGAAAAATGATAGGTAAAATTAAATGGGGGTTTCAGTACTAATTATCTAGTTTACTCAATGATAATGGTTCAAAATACAAAAACCATTCCCCTTTATTTTATCCTTCATTTTCCTCTTATCCAGATAACCCTAATACCCTCCCTTCAAGACATCAGGCTTTAGTGGTTTGTGAGAACTATTTTTTTCAAATTCCTTATGAGGAAGAACATTATATCTCTCATATTTCATACTAAAATGTTTTATATGGTAAAATATCTAGTATGTGATTAAATAATTCTCAAATTATTTTATGTTCAATTATAAGGATAACATTATTTAATAATTTTGATGGATTTAGAGTTAACTATAATAAATATTAAATTACAATAATGGAAGGAATGGTTTTTTTTATTTTAGAGGTCATACGTTCTTCCCACCATAATAACGACTTTACTTCTATTTTCCTAAATAGTTTTTTATATATAATTATTTCTTAACATTGTTTTATTTTATGAAAAATATTTAATGAAAGTAAATATAGTATTTTTTAACAGATAAATAATTAAAAATTGGTGTTTTATAAACTATTCTACTTATAGTTTGGCACAAATCAAATTAATTCTTAAATAATGTGTCGTTAATTTATTATTTCATATTATTGATTGAATTTTAAAAGAAAAATTATCTTCATTTTCTATTAATAATAATGTGTCTTGTTATTGGAATTTTTCTTCACTAATATTGTTAAAAATGTAATATATTCTTAAGAGTATATTTGAATAATTTATAGTTTTTGATTAAAAAATGACTAAGGTTACCTATATTTATAACATATGATAAATAAATTGGTTAGCTCAATATATAAATATAATGGTTTTTTGACCAAGATAAATAGTTGGGACTAACAAACCCTATTTTTATGTAAAGGTTGGATCCCTTTTTTAGGTCCTAGATGTGTTGTTGACTCTGTTTGTTATCTTGTCCCTTTTTTATTTCTCTTGATATGATACATCATATATAATGTAATGTGGGTCTAGGATAATTTATGAATTGTAATTATATATTCTTAGAGTCTAAGGCTTATGGTATCATTTTATTCTTATGAAATTGGTATGCATGGTGGTATGCATTCTGGTGTTTGTTTGAGCAGTGGGTTTGATAAAAGGGGTTAAATAAAGGTTTTTATATTTATTTAATAATAAATTTATGCTTTCTTGATAGTTTTATTTTTTAGGTCAGAGGGTTGGGCATCACTTTTAAATGCATTCCTCTCTCAATTTCTTTATTTAGCTGATTATACATGGTTTATGCTTGTCATTCATGGTAGATTAGGATGTTTCCAAGTGTACAAGAAATTATGAAATGAAAATGTTTAATAAATTTTTTAACCCATGGTTTTGGTGATACAATGGAATGAAAATCTAAATAATCATGAGAAACTATGGAATCGGTTAGATTATTCCTAGAGGTCACAGAATTCACCAAGTAGTTAATGAATTGTGGAATTAAATAATGCTAATTAGTGGATAATGAATTAATTAACGTGTTGTGAAATATTAAAATGAAGTAAGTAATTAAATTAATTTCCTTGAATAATTATGTTTTTATGGAATATCTAGTTCTTAGTAGTGTCTTTTGGTAATTTGAAAGACGATAACTATATTTGGGCCTAAGATTAGTTTAAATCCCATATTCTTTGTAATAAATATTATATCTTATATGAAATATGTATTTATAGAATAAACCGTCAATGTTTTTAGGGTTGCAGACACCAATTGGAATTTGGGAGTGTGTATTCTCTAATATATTGACTATAAAGGAAAGGATGGCTAACTACACCCTCTGACCCCACTCACTTCTCCTGGTAGAATTGGGCTCCAGTATGCATGGTCGTTATTTTCTCTATATTCCTATATAAAGGGTTATAAGGGCTTGTGGTTATTTTACACACATGTATATATAGATATTGTATCCTAACTATTATTATTGAAATTTTTTGTATTGGTTATTATGGATTGAGGTATAATATAGGACTTACATGTTGTGGTGGCTCCCTGAAACTACTCGATTACTATTTAAATAACTGTATTGGATGATGAGATGTTGTGATGCATAGGGTGTTTGATGTGATAATTCATCCCATGTTTCTTCGGTTCGGATTACTTTTGGAGAGAGAAGTCCCATGATTTGTAACATTAGGTTAGATTAAAAATGAATTAGGTAAGTTTTAGCGAGGTACCCTATTTTATTTTTATATTGTATGTTCACTTTTATTATATTCTTGGTGAGATTTACCATATCATTTCATGTGACAAGTTAATTTCACATGTTGTTTACTAGGATTTAGAATGAATTCATTATCTTTTCCCTAAGTAGCTCTAGGGAGGATCCTGTAAAGTATACATGTTATACCTAAAATATTTATATGTAATTTAATTTTCAGGTCATGAGAATAATTTTGGTGATTTTATTGGATATTACTAGCTCAAGATTTGTTCAGGAGTGGTTAGGATTTCAGATCCCTTATGAGTTTATATTTTTGTATTTATGGTATCCTTTTAAGATGTATAGGTTCTGAATGATATTAGTTGATTTTAATTGGGATACTTTACAATTTATCTTGAGAAATATTTTTTTGTATTTCTACCTTTTCTCTCTTATCTCATATAATATAGGGTAATGCCTCCAATATATGTGTATGATAGACACTCAGTGCTTGTCGTAAACCCATAAAATATTATAGGGGGGATTCAGGTGTCATTATCTCTCTTCCCACATTATTAGCCTAGGATGGGTAACTTATTGGGGAGTCGTTCATGACAATTCATATGTCAAAATACATTCATTTTAGTTAGATCAAATTAAAATTGATATTTAATTATGTATAACATTAATAAATTATTATATTGAATAGTGTGTTATATAAGAAACACTAAACTAAAGTGAATAATGAATTATTAAAACACATTACAAATATCAATAATTATGAAAATAAAATGTGAAATCAAATAAATTAACACTCATTGGTAAATGATATAATGTTAAGAACACTTAAAAGGGACATTTTTCTACAAAAAAAATGTTTTTCATTTTTTTCATTAAAAAGATAAATTTACGAATTTAATAATTTTAATTAAATTAAATAAACTTAGTGTTTTATGAATTATATCAACATTGTCATAGGTTTATTTTTTATTATTTTTATAAAAAAAATATTTATGGTCTATATTGAAAAAATACATTTTTCACAAACACTGTCAATTTTATGAAATCATCCAGATAAAATAATTACATGAAAGTTCATGAATCTTTTTTAATAGAATAATAATAAATAATAACTAAAATAAATTTTTTAAAAATATTATTTTAAATTTAGCCACTCATGTTTCGCATTTAAACCTTAGTGATGTTTTATTCAATTAAAATAACTGTTTTATCCAATTATTTAATCAGGTATTTACAATATCAAATTTTATTTTTAATTGTTCATAAAGTAATATGACCCTCATTGTTTAGTTATGATCAAACAAATTTCATGGGGATTATTTTTATACCTGATTTTTGGGTAAATTCAATTTTATACATAATCAAATTTTTAAAAAAATTCATTATAAATACTTATATTAAAATTAATTTTTACTACCCCTATAAATTGATTTTTCTAAATTTATTAAATATTTGGAATCATAATATTAATATTATATAATAAGTTTAAATTCATTTTTATTCATAAAAAAATAAGTTATCAAGGTAAAATTTAGTAACTATGGTTTTGGCTAAAATAATTAATGATATTTTATCAAAGGGTAAAGTTAATAAATAACATAGAGAATATATTAAAATGAGTTTATGAGGTTATTATAGACATACCTTAGTGTTATTTTCTCTAGATTAAAATTTCTTTGCCACTTTATTTTGATAATGACCTTTATTATATTTTATTTTAACAAAATTTATAAAAAAATATCTCTCTTCCCAACATAATATTTTAAATGTATTTTTAAGATAATGATAAATTTAATGATTAATTATTAATTTATATATATGAATATAATTATGGTTATTAAATTATATTTATTTCATTAATTTATTTTTAATTATATATAATATAATTGTTATGAAAAATTTTTATTCAGACTCATGGTTTGTGAAAACACTATAAAAGGAAAATGAAATGTTTTTAAAAATATCAAAAGTGAAAATATTTGGATTAAACTAGTCATTTAAATAATTTTAGGGATAAAAATGATTGTTAATATGTAATTTTAATCATTAATTAAAAATTCCATGGTTATCTAGATTTCATGGAATTCAAATTATGTGAAAACTCTTAAAAATAACTTTAAATGGTATTTAATGTTAAAAAATCTTTAATTAATTGATTTAAAAATAATAATAATAATAATTGAAGTTAATTTATTGATAAATGGTAAATAATACCATGCATTTTCCATTTATGTTCCACTTATATTCAATAATATTACTTTCTTGGTCCTAAAGGTTCAATATTTTTCCACACACGAATAATGTTTCCTATAAAATAGGTATCAATTCATCATACAAAAAGTGAATATAAGTTTACTTTTACTTCAAAATTATGACCAAATACCTCTTAACACATACCATAAAAAGTTATCATTTATATTCTATGACTATACACCTCTCTTCCAAATTCCTTATGTTTATTCAAAAGGAGGACATCAAAAGAAGAGGTAACCATCTTAACAAAGTTAATTCAGGTTTATTTCTTTTTAAACCCTCTCCAAATCTTAGATAAACATCCTAAAATAGTGAAATAGATCACATTATTTTGCTAGAATATTTTAATATTTATTTACAAATAATTCTATACCTTCTATCTATATATTTAAAAATGAAAGTTTTGTTCATGTGAACATGCAGACTACCACCTCCATAGTTGATATATTTGATTTTTCATCACCACCTCACATAGATGGTTATAAAGATGGATAAATTGATTAATTATTATATTGAGAACATAATTTTGATTCTATAAATATTTTTCATTGTCTACCTTCATTTTCTTTCATCACTTGGATGGTTAAATCATTATTTGGGTGTATGTATGGACTACTGCCTCCACAAATGGTATATTCCATTAATTATCACTATATTACATGGATGGTTATGAAAATAAATTTAATGAATTAATTTGATAATAATAACAAGATTAGTCATCTATAAATATGATATTATAATTATACAATAACATTATTTACTCGTTCAATCGCTATAACATGTTCATTTTTTTTGTTGGTTCTATAACCAATATGACCATTGTTATAAATTTTATGTCATGAATGATTAAGAAATGTTATGTATAGGTAATATAATATTATAATATTAAATTAATTGTTTTTTCATAACTCTGGAGTGGTAATATTTTAAGGTGTATTTACCTATAAATTCGATTCTTTTGTTAATTCAATAATCCCTAAAAATGTAATTTTTAAGTGTTCCGTGAAAATAATTATCATAAGATCTATTAAGTGGATATGTAACTCAATAACTTTTTCAAAATTATGATCTAAATATTCATTAATATTTTTATGATAATTAAACCATGTCCAAGGTGAAAGGACTTTAACCACTAAACCAAAACATGGATGAGAAATGGGATAGTTCACACATAAATTTTAGTCATTAAAAAATAGTATTAATAAATGGGTAATAAGAAATTATAAGTGAATGTTATCGAGTAATAAAAATATAAATATTGTTTTCATATAGGTTAATAATAAATCCAACTATATTATACAGGGTTGTTAGAGTGCATCTGACTAAGTGGAAGTCTAAGATAAGTGGATTCGTAACTCAATTTCCCTTCAATTGGTTATATCACTTCATCATTGACTATATTTTGGAAAGATTATGTGGGTTATGAAATCTGATTTTTTAAGGTTTTATTTACACTTATTTATGTCTATTTAGATATTTCTATACAAAATCAATTCATTTATTTATTCCTACTTCAAATGTTACAATAATTATAAGGGTTCTTAGTATCAATTTCAATTCCTTGGGACTTCTTTCATTTTTTTCACCATGAATTTTTTTATGGTGTTCTTAAATCCCATGAATGTATTTTGGATTTTTATTTCATTGAATTCATGGGTCTTATAGAATAATTTCATGTTATTTTATTCAATTTATTTTTGATTTATTCATCACCATATTTTTAAAGGGGTTTTCTTTAAAACGATATTTTAAATGTTTGAAACTCCTTATCACTCAGTTCTAAGTTCTTTTAAATGTTTCAAAAAATTTATTATCTATACATAAAATATCGATATAGGTAATTTTAAATAATTTTACACTTTATTTATAAAGGATTTAAAAAAAATCTTTTTAATATTTCATGTATGGGTGAATTTTGAATTTCTTTTTAAAGTAATGAAAAGAATGTTTCTTAAAATTTAACATTTTATCTCCTTTTATAAAATTCAATAACATTATTTATTATTAAAATTCCTTTATATGATCTATTTTTCTTCTATTTAAAATTATATTCCTATTATTCTGAAGATTATTCATTTTTAAAGGATACCATAATAATTTGTTTTTTTGTAATTTTTTTCTAAGACTATTTATAATTATTTTATAAAAAATCATTAATGTAAACATACTTCATTTTCTATTATTCTACACTGAGGATATATTCAAATTTTATTATCCACCTTATTTACCTAGATGTCTTATGGTGATTTTTAAGTATGTTTTCAGGAAATCCATTTATTTTCTATATGTTAATTTAGTGATAATGAAATTTTGAATGTTTTAAGAGTTATATGATGAAAAGAGAAAGTTTTTAAGTGTTTTTTAAACTAAAATTATTGGTTATTTTATATGATTTTGGGTGGGACTAATATAACCCTACAATTCATTTGGTAATGATATGTTATCTAAAGAATATATGATGGAATTAACCAGGTAGGTTATTCTATTTTAAGGGTTCTAATAAGGGTTATTGTAAGGGTGATATAACAATAGAGTCACATAATTCCTACATGGATTTTATATGATTTTTTATAAGATTTACTAAGAAACCATCATGTTTTATTTATTATTTATATATGTTTTAATGGTTTTCTTGAGAAAATGACGGATTCACATGGATCCTAATTATTGACTCATTTGAATTTTGTCTTATATTACACAATAGGTTTTAAACATGCCTCGTGATATTTGAATCATTCTTTATTTGTAATGAATATTTTATTTTATGGAATTTTATTATGTTCAAATACCCATATACTCATCTTATGTTCACTTATGATCTTCGATTGGTAAGTTATCTTTTTAACTATACTAAGAATTTGAGTTCAGATTTATTATGGATTTATTTCCAAAGACTATAAAGTAGTGTATTACATATGATAAGTCTATAATTGTATCATGTATACATAATTATTTAGGATATTTTGAATAATTCATGTTAAATAATAATTTTTTATTCTAATGGAGAAAATACACATTTGATGAGAATTACATGGGTAATTATGTAAAGGGTTTTCCAAATTATCTAAAACATTAAATATAAAAGGTCTTTGAGTTGTAAGTTATTCTTTATTTTTTTTGTGTAATTTGGTATTAAGGATAAAAAAATTTTTATTTATATAGTTTATATCATAGAATATATAAATAAAATATTTTCTTAGAACTGTGTATGGGTGTATGAGTATAGGGATTTGTATATGAAGCCTTTTTCCTCCCCCTTATTGATAATAAATACATATAATGTTTGTGAAATGGGTGGTAGTATCTTCTTAAAAGAATTTATTTTTAAAAAATATAACACTACGTCAACATGAGATAAATAAATGTATAAAACAATAGTTATTAATTAGTGAATAAAATTTTCCAACAAATGGTCCAAGAGATGAAATCTCATAATCTTCAGTTCGAAAATTTATAACTAGTTTTTAGGCACATTATTTTACTCACTCAATATAAAATTGAAACAATCAATATAAATATGGTATCTACCGATACAAATAACTCATACCCTTTTATAGTAATTAGATCATAATTAAAGTAAAGGAAGACACTCAAAAAAGACCTCATCTTTGGGAGGGGGGTTATACTCCCATTTGAAACCACAACTTCTCAAATGATATAATGGAAAAAATTCTAACTTCAACATGATTGAAACAAAATTATAATTTATAATGTGAAACATAATATCTAATCCCTTTCATCATTAATTTTTCATGATATTCTCATAATTATTTATGGTACTTTGGTTGTCACATATAATAACCAGTGGATATCTAGTTATAACATTCATATACTTAAATTATGTCTTCTTCCAAATCATCTATATATATTACTTTTATATAGCCATATATTTGGATTCAATGAGATCATGATGATTATTTATTTCTTATTGGATATATATTTAACAAATATTTCTATCATAAAATTTACTCCACCTGATGTGAACTTTCTATCATTAAAACATCCAGTAGAGTTTGCACTTGTAAATACCTTTAAATCCAAATCTCCATTATTCTTATACCTAAATCCATAATTAAAATTATTTGAGACACTTCTAAAAATTATATTAGTTAAAATGATCATTGAATATTTTGGTTTGGATTGATACCTACAATAATGAGTAACATCATGTATAATATATATCCTTGATAGAATCAAGTATAAGAGATTACCAATAAACATTCTGAATTCCTTCCCATTAATAAATTTCCATTCATCATCCTTAGATTAATTATAATTGGAATTGGTATAGAAATTCCTATTGAGTTTCCCATAACAAAACCTTCAAATAACTCATTAGTATAGTTTTCTTGAGAAATGATAATATTTCCATGAGAATTGGTAATTTTAAAACCCAATAAAATATTCATCTCTCCAAAAAGACACTTCAATATTATACATCATTTGGGTGAAAAATTCATCACAAAACTTATTATCATTACTTGAAAAGATAATATAATCAAAAAATAAAATTACAATGTGTAATTTGGTCTTGGACTTCTTCCTATACATATTATTATCCACTTTGTATTTCCTAAATTCCAGTATTCTTAGGCAGTCATCCATGTTTTAATAACACACTATTACGGATTATTTAAGGTCATAAATTTCCAATTCATTTTTTTTACTTTGTAACCATATTTAAAAAATATAAAAATCCCAAAATTCTCCATATTAACATCTCCATATTTCATAATTTTGAAAAAGGCATACTTTACATCCATTTGGAAAACATTAAAGATTATATGAATAGTAATTTCATGGAATATAATGGTGGTCTCAATCCTATAAAAATGGGAAGTGTCACAAAAAAATAAATGTCCTCTATCTATTAGTACCCCATTCATGTATGTCTATATTTTTTAAAAACATAAAATTTCACATTTATATTGTTTACGAATAAACCATTTTTTAATTATTGTATTATCTTTTGGATAAAGAATAAACTCGTGTATTTCATTTGTTTCAATTCAATACATTTTTTCATTTATTTCATGAATCTATCCTTTGTTCTAAAAATATTTTTCAATACTTTGGGGATTAATTTTTCAATGTAAATAGGTGTGACTAGATTGAATTATTTTATAAATTTTTTATAACACTTGATAGTTTTATCCGAAGTATCAACATGATTCTTTATTCTTGTATTACATTATGTGGAAATCTGATCTATTTCATCATCACTAAAGTAATTAGAATCCATATCTCTATACTGAATATTTTTTTTCTTTAGTTTATTCTATATATCGAGAATTGAAATATTATCCACCATGAATGATTTTTTTATCACCACTTAATTATAAATGCATATCACAACATCATAGTCTGCTATATTCTTATATTTTTTGTATTTGAACATATAATAATTTTTCTTTGGTGTGGAACCATTATATATTTCATATTCAGAATTATCATAAAACATACAAATATTTTTTATTTTCTTTTCTTTATCAAAAATGGACTTAAAAAACTCTAATGTTTTTCACATTTTACTCCATATTAAACAACATTTTATAAGGATTCATTCCTACGTTTGGCCTCAAGAAGCACCTATTTTTTATGATTCCAATAGTGTTAATAGTGTGAAACCATAATTATCATGAAGTTTCATACATATTTAGCATGGTTATATATATATATATAATATTTTAAGAAGTTTTCTAAGAATGGGTTCACTATTGATATGGGTGGGATGAATAATTTGTAATTTATTCTATAATTTCTTATCTAGAAATTTAACTTTGTGATCTGTTTAGATCCGATCAACTCAAATATTAATCTTAGCATTACCTAAATGAAAAAAATTAAATATGTTACGAACAATTTTTACATGGTTTGGTCCTAACGAGGGTACCTAATCCTTGTTGTGTTTGGTTTTAATCATAGGCCATAGACATTCCACTATATGAAAAAAAATGTTTACATGTCACAAACTGACCTATGTCATCCCTAAATTGAATACAAATGTCGGCCCATGGTAAGGTGGGAATTGAATTACTAATACCTCAAAAGCTATAGACTCTCTCCTTTTCATCGAGAACAAAATTTGGTAATGATTTTACCCATAAAGTATCACAAGAACCAATAAAAAACAAGAATAAGATTATTTCATAAATATAGAGTCAAATAGTGGGAAACAAATAAAGAATTCAAATACATGTACCAATCCAAAAGGGAAATTAAACAAAATAAAATACCCTCCAACATTGTGTTATGTGAAGATCGTCATCCCACCATGTCATCTCCAAGCACCCACACCCAGCTAATATAAATACCCAAAAATTCCATGGGGGACCTTTCCTTTTCCTACATCAGATAAACTAAGTTAAATATATTCCCAAAGGAATATGCAATTTTTGAGAAAAATAAACCTATTACAATCCCACCAAGTGTTTCAGAATAATTCTTTAATAAATAAACCAATTAATATCATTTATAGAAAATAAATGCATGAAAAACTGTTTTTCACTATTTAAAATAAAGCATAGAAATTCAACCTTCAATAATAGTTTACAAAACATTACATAATAAAAATATTTTTTTATAACATGTAGAAATAAACATTTCAAAATAAATAAAAAATTAAACTAAATCATATGACTCATTAGGCATGGTTTACCTAGGATCCTTACACATTAGTGAATAGATAAATATGTATGCATAAGTCTCTAGAAAATTGGACTAGGGATTAGAGAACATCCTAAAAATATGGCCCCCTATAATAACATAGTTTAGTTAGATTTGTAACAAAAATACATACTAGGTAGCTGCAAACTATCCTAGCATGATTTTCCCAAATTTACCGCCCTCCCATGTGCCCCAAATTCCCATGTTTCATATCCCACACTTGGAGTCTTCACATCCATGGTTAAAATAATTTCAAGGTTATGTCACACATCAATAGTCAAGATACCCAAATTCATAATAAAACATGATTTTAAATCCATATTAATCCACAATTTCAAATGGTAAATCCATTTCATAAAATAAGCCCAAAAATTCACATATTAAGAATCAAAAATCATATAATTAAAATCTTATAAAAAAAATTTAAAATGAATAAGAAAGAATGGATCATAAAAAATATATTTTCAGAAAACCATCTACCTTTGTCAATCACTATTATCAATGAAAAAATCAATAAACTTAATAAATCGTGGCTTATCCTCTTTCAATAACTTATCTCCTAGTAATATTTGTGATGAAAAATGATATAATGGATGAAATTACATAAATATGTAGCATAAATATAAAAAAGAGATGAATAATATTCACCATTGAATTGGATAGATAGGATATCCGTTAAAGGGAAGAAAAAAGATATGTAAAACATAGGGATAATGAGTTGAGAATGTTTTAATAACATTCCTAGGAAAATAAAATATGCCCTCAAAAATGGGAATAACACACTTAAATGACCAGATGGATAATTCATCAATTCAACAAAAACCAAAACTATTGACACTACAGAGTGGGGTTATCCACCTTTTCCATGGTAGATTCAATCACACTACACTAAGGAGACTGACCCGGGAAATCAAATATGGTGTGGTGAAAAACCCGTGGATATTTTAGACCCACCTATCATAGAACTATATTGTGGTGATTCCATCCTATCCATGGTCTATATGGATACATCCTTGTTCCCTATGCATGTAAACATGCCCATCCTGGACATGTTGATCTCCCTATTTTACATAGGTGATGTCCCGGTGATCCACTACATAGACTGTGGCATACATGAGCCTATGTTACACTATAATATGAAAAAAAAACACACTAAATGTCACATTGTGTTATAAAATACTTCCCAAACCTAAATTAAAATGAAATGTAACTTACAATACAGAAGTGAAAATATCTCCACTATAACACTTTTTGCCCCCATTAAGTCATATTAGTGAAGACTGATCTGAGAATAGATGGATCCATCTCACAGAAATATTTTATTCTCACTCCAAGGACTCCAGAGAATATTTTTCAGGCTTCCAAACCATCTAGACTATATCACCCATATATTTTATGAAATATTTTTAAAAAAAAATAATTTTTTATTTTTTACATCATAAAAGACATGTTACTTTTAACAAACCATGGTATATTATTAATGTCATTATTTAAAAAAATATATTTTAACATAGTAATTAAACATGAGAGTATGAATAGGAATAACCAATTTTTAAATGTTATGTAAAATAGTTTTAAATAAATAATCTATATAGATAAAAAAGTAATTAATAATTTGAAAATTCTTTTTATGTTTTGAAAATAATATTTTCCGAAAAATGTTTTTATTTAATTTCATAAACAAATAAAAAAAATTTCCACTTTTCTAAAATTTATTTGAAAAAAATAGTTATTTTTTCAAATATACATGTCAAATTTACCTTGGAGTGAATTTTTGATAATTTTCTGAAAATATAACTTCTATAGTGAATCATGAAAAATACTAGTTCTTATTAAGAATTGTCTTTTCATTTAAAATATTTTAAAACATAAAAAATATTTTAAGACAGTTTTAAAATTCAAATTAGTTCAATTATGTATTTATAAATCCAATTTTACTTATTTTAATAAATTTTATTTTTAATTTTTATATATATACATTTTAAAATAATGAATATTTTCTCTTTGGATAATATTTTTTCCACACATCTACCATTTTAATTTTCAATTAAAATTTTCCACTTCAATTAATTTAATTTGAAAAAATGGATTAAAAATTTGGAATAATAAAAAATAATATTATCAAATAAGGTCAACATTATTTTACCATACATAATCATAAAAAAAATTGAAATTTATTATTATGATGAAGGATAAAATGGGTTTACTGGGGGTTAAAATAAATAGATAAGGAGTAAATGACCTATAAAATTTTCCAAATCCTATTTAATGGAAATATTTAGATCATAAAAACTATACTATTTTATAATTACTCATTTTTTATCCTTTTTCATGTAGAAAATGTGAGAACACGTTATTCTTTTTAAAAAAATTCATGTGTGTCATTTCCCCAACCTATAGAAGGCCAACCCCTATCAACCCTTATTCATACTTCAAAAACCCAATAGTCCATCCAATACATAAAAAACTATATCCATTTATTCCCTTATATCATCCCATATTACTTTTTTGTCATTAATCTTTCTTAATAAGGTTTTAGGAATACACCTAAAGAGGCTCTCTAAAGAAGATGTAAAATTACTAAACAGGTGTGTTTATTATATATCTTCTTTCAACTCATTAAAATATTCTCCAATAATGATGATATATTAAAAAAATTATATAAACTATAATGATATGTTATTATGTTAATTTAATAACGAATATAAATCACATCTTCCATCAAGTGAGAAACGAAATTGTCGATCGTGTGTACGGTGGACTACCTCTTCACAATCCAATGTAGTTTGTTTTATATAAACACCTCTCATGACTTGATATAATGATGGATTTAACATATTTATATTATATTTATTACATTATTAAACTTATATAATTATAATATCACATATAACTTTTTTATTATCTATTCCATGGGAATACGACAATGTCGCTCTTGTGTATAACGGACTACAACCTCACAAAGTGATGTGATTCAGTCTTGATTTTCATGGAAGGAAATAAGAATGGGTTTAATTAAAATATATGATATATATATGTGTGTGATAAAAATTATTCATGAAGGGTAATAAATTATTTATTTTTATTTAATTTCATCCATTGAGATATTGAGAACTGCAATCATGTTTACGTGTGGCCTAACATCTCAATAAATGGTGTAATTAATTTTCTAAATATAACATTAATGGAATACTCTAAATAATTATATAATTAATATATATTATATTTATATAATCTTCAGGATTATTTAAATTATGGAACCATTATCTAAATTAAATCACTGAAGATACCAATGCAAAAAATACATGAAAAACAAAGCAATTATAACTCAAAACGTTATTTTAATAATGAATTATTGATAAAAAGGTAATAAAAGGTCTTAATTAAATTGTATATGATATAATAAATATTATTATGGTTATATAATAATATTATGGTGATAATACTATATATTCAAATATTTACGAAAGTAGTTGATACTTATGGTAAGGGATTTTTGTCCCAATTTAACTTTTTTGAGACATATGTTATGTAAGACACTTATATTATTTTATAAGGTGTATATAATACCCCATTGAATATTTATATCATGAATATATTTATATTCATAATATTTTCTATTTCATTTTATTTTTTCCTTTATTGGGTATTATGATTCAAATGATACCCAGGTTATAAGGGTTTGATAATAAAATATCATTGTTTGTCGGGATTGTTTGTGGGAAAATCAATTTTTTTGTATTTTAAAATACCACATTAAGGATGAGTGGTAACTTCATTAATATACAAATATTTTAGATTTCAAAAAAAATTAAATAAAAAAAATAGCAACAAATTCAACGTTAAAATGTGATTCCAATGTAAAACATTCAATATTGGGATTGTTTATGATTATTCTTTTGATGATGAAATACTATAATCTATTTCTCAATAAATTCCTGAATTTTATTCTCATATATTTATTTCTCAAAAATATATGTTTTATATTAATTTTTTTCTCTTAATTTATTAAATATACCCAAATAATTTTTTTAATAAGATTCATCTTTATTTCTCACTTCAGTCGAAAACCCTTTTCTTTTATATCCACTTTTTTTCTAAAAATGTTTTCAAAAATATTTTACCATTATTAAAAATATTTTCAATGTATTTTTTGATCTTTAAGTTTTAAAAATTATACTTTCAAAGTGAAATTTTTATTTTCCTCTCTAAATTTTTTAAATTATCTTTCAAGATTCTTTTATATGTTACATAAGTAATTTTTAAAGAAAAGGATTGTGAAAATGTTTTATGTTTTAAACAGTGTTTTACAATTTAGAAAGGATATTTTCCTTAAGATATTTCTTAAATGAACTTTAAATATTATTTTATAAATTTTCAAGGTTATTTTCATAGAAATTTTGTTTCATAATATTTTTTTTCAAATTTTTTTTAAAATGGAGAAAGTATATTTTTCTCAATAAATGGTTTAAGTGAACTTTCAAAATATTTTTCTATTTATGCTGAAAAACTTGAATGTTACATATTATTTACTAGGGATATTATTTAATGACACTATTCTTATTATTTCTCTAAATTATTTATGTTTTTGATGACATGATGTTTATGACACCCATTTCGTTTCCACAGGTTATGCCATTGTGAAATGTTTTATGAATTCCATTTATTTACAGGGATTTTAATATTAAGAATGATTTTTGATCTTGTAAAAAATGTATATATGATTTTAATTATTTAATAGGTGAGGCATATTACACCCCAATATTTTGTAGTTTGTATATTATTAAATAAATTCAATTTATTCAATATCTTATGTTGCACGCAACACTTAGATTAAACAAACTATGATAAACTATTAAATATTAACATGACCTTTAGAATAGTAATTTGACCATTATAAATACTAATTTGGAAATTATAATAATAACCTCAACTATGAAATTATAAATAGAATTTAGTTTTATTATAAATGGAAATATGATATTTTTATATAATGGTATAAGTAAAAAATTGTTTTAAAAATGATAAATTATGTCTTGGTATTTTTGTAAAACGTAAATGTTTATTTGAAATTTTATATTTAATAAAATAATTAAAAATAAAATATATTTTCATATAATATATTTATAAATTAATATTTTTTTATTATAATTATATGATAATTTTTTGAGACCATAATTAATTTTTCAAGGTGCTGTAAAATCTATTATAATATTAAAATCAGTATTTTTTGAATAAATAATGATTTTAATTTAAAATAAAATTTCTCATATCTAAAAAATATATTTTCAAAAAATTGAGTCAATTTTTTAAATATAAATTTAAAAAAATGATTTATTTTTTGGTTTTTTTAAAATAATTGAATTTTGGTGAATAATGAAATACAGTAATTTGTGGTATTTAATTTCCTAAATAAATAAATGATTTTTTTCATGGATGATGTGTGGATTAGGTAATATCCTTTTAGTTAGAAATAATATTCTATATTTACTATACTTAGTCACAATAATCAACACTATTTATATTCTTGAACCAAAATAATAAACAAATGAATAAAATATTAAAAAACATCCCTCTCCTCCCTCTATAAATACAACCCCACACCGCCACATCTCCTCACACCTCCAAAATGATGTAGATTTTCTAAATTCTACCTAATTCCATTAAAAATCATCTTCTCCACTTACAATACCTATTGGTCTTATGAAAATACGAAATACAATTTTTTTAAGGAGGTTCTTGTGGAGACATGAATTTCAGAAGGAAAATCATCTTTTTCTATTAATTTCATTTCATATCCTCTCCTCACCCACCATATACAAAGTGTAATGGTAACACAAAAATCATATATATATATTTATTTTATGGTGCTAATGGA
Organism: Viscum album; assembly: GCA_963277665.1. Lineage (NCBI taxonomy): Eukaryota > Viridiplantae > Streptophyta > Magnoliopsida > Santalales > Viscaceae > Viscum > Viscum album. Next base: position 692,031,198 of record OY728158.1, read on the forward strand.
TTATCCATCATCAAATATCTTCTCTTCTCCTTTTATCTTAAAAATAAAAATAACATCCGTGATGTGACGATTCACCGCCTTTGTGGATGATGAGTTTTCATTTTCCATTACCACCTTCAAGGATGGTTATAAAACTATTATTATGGATATATGATATTATACTCGGTAAATTATAATTTTTTTGTTCTATGACTAATATATATTCATAATATTAAATAAAAAAACAAAACTAGTTCATGATGATTGAGAAATTGTCAAAATAAACTAAAAATTTATCATTAACTCTTCATCCAATGAAAAATCATCATAAAAATGATATATGGGACCATTTAAAATAATTTATGTATATTAGTATTATTTCATTATAGTTTTGGAGTTTACCTTCCATTTTATAAGAACTCTTATAATTATACACAAGGGAACTGGCCATAAAATTATGAAACAAAATGGTACCAAAAAAATAAACATTAAAACTCATCATAATATATATAAATAAACATAATAAAATTATAATAAATCAGATATATATTAAATAGTTTTGTAATTAATTAATTAATTAATCTATTTTATTATCCAAGACATTAAGTACAAGTGCATAACATTTTAGTGCATAAGGTATGGTTTTATCTTCTTACTTTTACTTCTGTGAGATATAAGCCTTATTCACCAGTTATTTATTGTGCGTTTTGTATATACAATTATATTTGATATATTATATCCTATATTTCATTAAATTAATGGTATTAAATGTTTCATTTTATAATTTTTTCTTTTATGGGGCATACAAATTGATTTATTACAAAGTGGTAATGGATTTCATAACAAAATTTCCATTCGTTGGGTTAAACATCCATTTCAGTGATTATGTCACGATAAAGATATGTTTAAAATGAATTTTTGTTATCTTATATTGTATTTACACTTTTTTTATTTATTTTAATACACATAATCTGTTCTTATGATTAATAATATGAATCTTGTATGGGACCTCGTCTATTTTTTTCATTGAGGAATATTTTTAAAGTTATGAACCAATTTTATTATCCATTGTGCATGTACTAACCCATTTATTTATGATCATAAATAATTAAATATTTCATTAAATATACATGTTTATTTCATCATAGATATGATTATTTATTATATTGTATACCATTTTTATATATAGTGTTTACTAGGAATGTTGTTTTAACTGGAGAAATATTGATAAATATGTATCCTCAATCTAGTAAAGTTATTTTGATAAGGAATATTGTTTACAAATAATATCTATGTATGAACAAATATTTGTACATTTAGTAATAGGTGGTACCCTTCTTTATATATCCCTTCAATGCATCAACATGTCTCTTGAGACAAAAGAGTCTGCGACAAAACCAGCATGTTTTTTTCCAAGAAGAATCTAATGGGTTTCTACCCAAAGACGTTAACCATCTTGTGAAAGGTGTTGATGGTAATAGTTTCTATTCCCAATATAGGACCTCCAGTAATCTATCATTTTCTTCATTCTCTATTTAGTAATTACTATCCATGAGAGTTTAACTATGACAAAATATATGGATGCATTTTCATTCTCAGTTTATTTATTAAATGTATTTTGTTTTCTCAATTATTTACCTTTCTATATTGATTATTTCTTATTTACTATGCTCCACTTGTTATTTAATCGTGATTTATCTATATATAACCCATATTGAAAATTTTAGGCCATCATTTTATTTGATTTTCTCCCCCATGTTATTAAGATGAAATCATTGAATAAGTGTCAAAGAAGAATTTTATTTTCCTTTATTATCTTATATGCTTAATTATCAACAGAATAAGTGTACCATGTTTGTATCCAGTTCTTCAATACTACTAAAATGATTGATATTTTTAGATGTGGTTTCTTGTATATTGTCCATTATAATAAAATAACCACTCACTCTAGGATACTGGGGTTAGGGTTGTTACAATTGGTATTAGAGAATGTTTAGTAAAAACCTTGGGATCTAGATGTTAAATCAACATGAGAATTATAATAATTCCTTATAGTGAATTTTTTTCTCATTACTCATTATTATTATAAACTAACTCTATGTGTTCCATTATTTAGTGGTGGAGCCTAGTGTAAAAAATCAAATCAATACCCGCCAATAATATAGGGATTTCTCCACTGATCAAGTAAACACATTTCGTGTTGGAGATAAGAAAATCATGTCCATATTACAGAAGATTACTCAGGTTATGATTTATAACCATACTACACCTATTTTAGATAATTTCATGTGTTATAAACTCCCATATTTTAGTGCGACTACAAATCTTGTTGTAGTAGAGAAATGGATCAAGTCCCTTGAAAATAAATTTCTAGAATTGGGATGTGATGGAAGAGAAAAGATACTAGTAGTGGTATATTTACTCAAGGTATATGCTTATCAATGGTGTTCATTGATCTATAATACTTAGGCGGAATATGATATAGAAGACATTTAATGGATAACTTTTAAAGAAATATTCTTTGAAAATTATTTCCCTTGTGATAAATAAACTAAAATAAAGAGAAAATTTCATAGCAGAAAGAAAAATGAAGAACACAGTGTTGAAGAGTATGAGGCTACAATCACAATACTATACAATTCTTATATATATTACATATGTGATTTGGAAAACAAGATTAATCATTTCTTTGAAGGTATTAATCCAAATTTCCCAAGGGCACTAGCTTTTCTAACATTTGCATTATATGATGAAATAGTATTAACAACCATCAAAAGGGAGAAGTATTTTTATTTATCCAACACATTCAAGTGAAAAAAATATAATAATAGTTATTTTGATAACCATGATAATGGTAAATAATCAAGGAATAATATGGTAATAGGAAAGTTTCCATTATTCAAAAAATTAGGATAGAATCATCTTGGGAAATTCTTGAAAGGCATGGGAGTTTTTTGTAAGTGTGGAGAACATGATCAAAGATATATTGAATGTATAGAGAATAAAAAAATACATAAAGTTAAATTATTGAACTATAAATAAATGGGTAATTATTTAAATCAATTTCACATGTGTTAGGGGAATCTACCACAAAAGAGGATTGGGGGAGATGGCAAATCTTAAGTGATCACCACAGTTAAAGTAGATGTACCCAATAATGTGTTGGTAGGTACATAATTCTTATATTAAAATTTATCTAATTCTTTATTTTATTCTGTGTCATCACACTATTTTATATCTACTTATTTTTTCATGAAAATTTAACATTTACATTTTTATTTAATAAGGGAGTTATTAGTCAAAACTCTTAAACGAAGTCTTATTTCAACAAAATGTGTCAAGAAGGCACCATTATGACACAAAAATGTTCTTAATTTGTTGACCTTATCATAATACCTTTTTTTAATTTTATATAATCCTTATTATGTACTAAATTTCAAAATAGGATGTAACAATTTATCATAAGAACAAGTAAATTATGATTTGTAAAGAAGATGTATAATTACTTATCATTATAGAATAAAATCCCTCATATTATTCTTATTTGGATCCACCCCTATTATGTCTACTTAATGAAATTACTGGAGAGGTAGAGAAAATAACATCTAGTGATGAAGAATGTAATATTCAAATTTATTATGTACCTATTATATAGGATTACATTGAAGTATTTCCTGAGGAAATACATGGACACCCCCAAAGTGTCATGTTGATTTTACCATTGATTTAATCTCTGATATAAGGACAACATCAAAGACTCCTTATAGAATGGAAACTATGGAATTAGTAGAGCTGAAGAAAAAACTATAGGAGTTGATTAATAAGGGATTTATTATCACGATTTTTACTCCATGGGGAGGCCATGTTCTCTTTGTTAAGATTAAATATGAATCCATGAGATGTGTGTTAATGATAGATAAATTAATGTTATTTTAATAAAGAAAAAGTATTTTATAACTCACATTAATTATTTATTTGATCAAATTCACAAACCACAATATTTTTCAAAGATTGAACTTCATTATAGCCATCATTAATTGAAAGTAACAAAAGGAATATATTTCAATAAAAAAAGTTGGTTGAGGTATAGTCATTAAGAGTTTACAATAATTTCATTTGGATTGACTAATGAACCCTTGGTTTTTATGGAAATAATGAATATAATATTTAATAAATATCATAATGATTTTTTTGTAGTATTCATTGATGATATTATAGTGTATTCTAAAAACAATGAAGACCATGATAATTAAGTGTGGATAATTCTTGAGACTCTTATAAGGAATGTGTAATATGGTAAATTTAGAAAGTGTGAATTTTGGAACCAAGAAATTTATTTTTAGGGATATATTATCTCTATTTATGGCATCTCATTTGATCTTATAAAGTTAAAGAAAATCCAAGAATGCCCTACACTAATGAACATAACTGAGGTATGTAGTTTCATTTGTTTAGTAGGATGCTATCGAAGTTTCATTAATAATTTTTTCTGATTAGATAGACCATAAACCAGGATCAAATGTAAAGGGGTTAAGTTCGTACTGATAAAAGAATGTGTAGAATGTTCTGAAGAAATGAAGAGAATATAATTCAATGCTCCAGTTTTGAATCTTCCATCAATAAATGATGGGTTTTTGATCTATTGTTATGCATCGAAGAAAGGAATTGGTTGCATCCTTATGAAAGATGATAAATTTATTACATATGTATCAAGGTAGTTGATGATTCATGAAAACAATTATCCAACACATTATCATGTGTTAGCATCCAAAAAAGTTTCACTAAATATATGGAAACACTATCACTATAGTAAAATATTTGATATATATTTGAATCATAAGAGTGAGGAAAACATATTTTCAAATAAAAAACTCAATATTAGGAAAACATTGTGTCTCTAGTTACTAAAATATTATTATTTCTCAATACACTACTACACATTAAAAGAAAATAAGGTAATACTTTCATTAATAACGAATGATCAAAGAATAGTAACCCAAATGAGGAATGAAGAAGATCATATTTTGAAGTATTTAATAATTATGGATATGTTAATTGATAAGGAAGAGGAAACATCACTCCTTATTCAAATTATCTTTAAAACAGCTTTATTGGAAAATATAAAAATATCTCAATATGATGATGAGAATTTTCAAAAGAAAATTAAAGTCATAATGAATTGAATATTAGAAGACTTAGTGTGTGAGGATTAAATTCTAGAATATGGAAATATATTATATATTCCATCAATACCTGAGCTGAAAATGAAACTATTGGATGATTTTTATAGCTCAATTTCTCTATACACCTAGGTAGTACCTGGATGTATAGAGATCTGAAGAAACGTTTTTTGTGTGATAATATGAAGTGTGAAATTACAAACTATGTGTCAAGATATAGAGTATTTTAATAACTGAAGGCCGAGAGACATCATCATATAAGATTGATGCATCCTATACCTATTTTTATATAGAAGTGGGATGAAATTACTATTTACTTCATCATTATATTACTAAAGACATTCATAAAAATGATATGATATATGTTATTGTTTATCACCTTAAAAAATTGGCACATTTTATTGATATAAGACAATATTAACATCTTAATCATCTAGGAACAGTATATATTAATAATTTTTTATGACATAATGGTGCACCTCTGATGATTTTTTCTACTATGGTTCCCCAATTAACATCAAAATTATAAAAGAGACATCATATGTCGATGGATACTGATCATTGTATGAGTACTTCTTATCACCATCAAACATGCGTACAATATGAAAGGACTATTCAAACATTTGAATAATGTTTTAGACCATTCTCACTTTACATTAAATGTATGTAGGATTATTATTTTTCTTTGGTAGTGTTTCCCTACAATAATGGTTATCATTAAAGTTAACAAATAACATTATATTAAGCATTTTATGGAAAGAGATTTCATACTCCAACTTGTTGGGATAAATTTGGTGAGTGGAAAAGTATAATACTAGAACATATTGAAGAAAAAATGAAAAAGGTAAAGACTATCCAAACTCATATTAAAGAATCTAAAAGTAGAAAATAGAGTTATGCTGACAACCAGAGAAAGAATTGGAAATTCCTTGTGGGATATCATGTCTTTTTGAAACTATCACTATGTAAGGGTGGAATAAGGTTTGGTAAGAAAGGTAAATTTTTTCCTAGGTACATTAGACCATTTAAAATTATAAAAATAATTTGAGTGATAAATTACCAATTGGAAATTTTACCAGGTATCTCAAAATTTCTTGATTTATTCCACATATCATTATGAAAGAGGTACATACCAGAGCCAACACAAGTAGTCACTAATGAATAAATGAACTGGATGTTGAATTATCATACTATGAAGAGCCTATCTATGTTATTGAAACTAGAGAGAAAGTATTGATAAATTGGAATACTAGACTAGTAAAGGTTCATTGGATAAATAATAAAATCCAAGAAGAAACTTGGGAACCTAAGGATGTTTTGAATAAGAACCACTGCCATCTATTTAGAAGGTAAAACTGATGAACATTTTGAGGATGTAATTTTTTTTAAGTAGGGAAGAATATAACACCCCAATATTTTATAGTGTATATATACATAAATTAATTAAATTTATTTGATATCTTACATTGTATGAATCACTGAGCTTAAGTGAATCGGGATATACTATTAAATATTAACATGATCGTTGGAATAGTAATGTGACCGTTTAGAATTTTAATATACTCATTAGAATAATAAACTCACAAATTAATGTATAAAAACAATTGGTATCACATAAATGAAATTATTATATATTTATATCATGGAATGGGAAAATAAATGTTTCAAAAATGAAAATTTAAGTATTTCTATTTTTATGAAACATAAATGTTTATTGAAAATTTTGTAGTTAATATAATGATTCAAAACAAATTTTATTTTCATAAAATAGATTCATAAATTAATATTTGGTTTTATTAAAATTATATAATAATTTAATGACACAAAAATTAATTTTTTCAATGAGTTCTAAAATCAGTAATAATATTGAAATCAATGTTTTTTAATAAATTATGATTTTTATTAGAAATAATATTTCTAATATTTAGAAAATTATGTTTATAAAATGGAGTCCATTTTTAAAATATACACTTTGAAAAATAGTTTGGGTGAATTTTGGTATTTTTCTAATATATTTGATTTTTTGTAAATAGTGAAACATGGTCGTTTATGATATTTAACATTATAAGTAAATAAATAAATTTTTGGGTCATTAGTAATTTATGGATGAGGTAACCATCCATTAGTTCAAACTCATATTCTCTAGTTACAGTAATTAACCACAAGAATAAATACAATTGATATTCCTGATCTAGAATAAAAAACAAATGATTAGAATAATCAAAAACACCTATCTATCTCTCTCTCTCTTCCCCAATAAATAACACACCTTCCACATGTCCAAGACCTACTAGTCTTACCAAAATTCTAAATTGATATGTCTTAATAGGGTTTCTAATGAGACAATATTTGAGAGATAAAATCCTCCTTTTTTCTCTCTTAATTTATTTCCATATCTTATCCTCCCATCACCTTCATATAGAAAGTGGAATGGAAATTATAGTATCATATATATACTAGAATTTTATTATTATAATGTAATATCCTACATCAAATATTTTATCTTATTCTTTTATCATATAACTGAAAACATCATCTATGATGTGTCGATTAACCACCTTCGTAGACTATGACTCTTCATTTTCTATTATTGCATTCAAAGGTATTTATAAAACCATTATTATGAATATATTAAATTTTAAAATTTAAACTAGAACTTTTTTTATGTTCTATAATAGATATATATACATAATAAAAATAATTAAATAAAACTGGTTCATAATTATTCAAAAACTACCAAATAAATTAAACATTTATCATTAACATTTTATTAAATTAATCATCCTCATACTAGAAACAAAGATGATATATGATACCATTAAAATTATTGAAGTATATTAATCTCATTTTATTCCTCTTCTAGAGTTTTTCTTCAATTTTAAAATAACATACATAATTATACACAAGGGAACCGACCATAAAACCCTGAAATGAATGCTCTAAAAAGAATGAAATTAATCATTATAAGTCTTCAGAATTTTCATAAATGAAATTAATAAATTTATAATAAAAAATAAATTTTTTTAATATATTATTAGTTCATTAATTAATTAATCTAATTTTATTATCCAAGAAACTATGTATAATTTCATAATGCTTTCAAATACAAGGGTCTATTTTGTGGTATCACTTTTACTTTTGTGAGATATATGTCTTATTCACCAATTATTTCTTGTGTGTACTATATCTATACCCCACTTTTATCTATTATATCATTAATATAATTATATTCATGGTATGAAACGTTTCATTTGATAATTATTACTTTTATGGGGAATATAATTAGATTAATTTCAATGTTTTAAGGGGTTTCTTAACTCAATTTTCATTAATTAGTTTGAACATCTATTTCATTGATTAATCCATGAAAAGGTTTTTTATGAAATTATTATTTTTTATATTAGGTTTCATTTCCGCATTTATTATGAGGATTTACATTGAACACACATAATATATTCATTTAATTAATGTTATGATCCTTGTATAGGACTTCATTTTGATTTTTTTCAATGAGGTAAATTTTTTATGTATGTACCTATTTTATTTTACTTGGAATATATATTGAAACTTTTATTTATGATCAACAATCATTGATGATTTCATAAAATATATAAATTTCTTATATCATGGATATGATTATTTTGTATGTTTTATACCTTTTCTACATATAGTGTTTACTTTGAATGTTGTTTTAACTGGGGAAATGTTGATAACATGGTATCCTCTACTCAATATGAATATTTTGATAGGTAATATTATTACTGGATTAAATATATATATAAAGAATTAGTTGGACATGTAGTGACAGGATAGGCTCATCATTTTATAACCCCTAGATGCATTGATAAGTCTCATGAGACAAAATAATTTTCAACAAACCTTTCACATTTGTTTCCATGAATAATCAGACATGTTTCTACCCACAGACATAAACCACATTGAGAAACATATTGATGGTAGTGGTATATTTTCTAGGGACTTGATGTTTAATAATTAGACATTTCATTATACAGTATTTAGTTATTACTATACATAAGATTTTCACTATGACCAAATCTATGGATGTATTTTTATTATCAGCTTATCGATTACATGGAATGTATTTTCATTATTATTTACCTTTCCATATTGATTATTCCTTACTGGTTATAATTCAGTCATTATGGATTCATGATTCTGATGTATGTAACCCTTACATAGAAATTTAGGTAACCCTTTTATTTTTTCCCTTTCTTGGTTATGAATATGAATTCTTTGAATAAGTGTCAAAGAAGAAGTTCATATTCCCTACTTATATTATATTATTAATAATCAACTTAATAAGGAAATCATGTAAGTAACAAGTTCATAAATTCCAATAAATAGATCTATCCTTTGTGATTTTATCTCTTTTATATATTTCATTGTAATAAAATTACCATAGACTCTAGGCTACTAGGGTAAGGTTTATTACAAGGCATGTATTTCCCTATAATATATTGAGAAAATATTTATATATCATGAGATAACAACATGAAATTAGTAAATATTCTTGATCTATCATGGGAAAAAGGATGATGGGTTTGATCCTGAATGGGAAATAGGCTAGTGGATTGATCAAATATAGGAAACGGGTTATGAGACTTGATCCATTATATTTTATTGTCTTAGTAGTTAACCATGAAAAATGTAACAGATTCTATACCTATATTATTTCCTCACTTTTATGACAGGATCATATGGTTCATGAATTATGATGATATCACACTCTTATGAATCATGTCTTTTGGAAAATTAATTCTTTAGGCAATGACTCATGATTGTGATCTATGAATAGTTGGGTATAAACTTTATACATTCTTATCATGATCTCATACACTTATTCTTATCTTATTCATTAACATGATCATAGAATTATATATTTTATGTTTACCATTACTGATCCTTTAAGATCACCCATACTTTTGTTTTTTTTTCGCTAGGTTGTGAATAAAGGGTTTAAGTAGGGTATATCAATGGAAAGTAATAAATTGGAAGATCTTTATGGGTGAAATTTAAAATATTTCATGAAACAATAAGATTATGTATGTAATCCTCAAAAATATAAACCATTGTTATCCTAAGGATTGTATTTGTGAAATATACTAAATTTTCAACAAAAAATATGTATTATTTATTTATCAGAAGCCTGGGTCCATGTAGATGGTTTCAGAGAAATGTTTCTTCAACCTTTAGAAACAAGGATGTAAAACATTTATTAAGTACCCTTAGGATGATCCAAAATATAGGATAACATTCTAATGTTTTGGTAAGGAAGAGATTATTTTGTTTACCTAGAAATAAATACCTATGTCAATACTATAAGTGGATGAACTTCTTTCATAGATGTACCTAGGAGTAATAAGTCCAAAAATGTTACATAGGGATTGACTTGAGAATTTCTTGGTTCATGATGATCCTTATTATTCACTTAGTTTGACACTCTTGGGGACTATTCATCTGTTAATTAACATTTTCTTTACAAAACATCTGGAAGGATTTGAATATGTGATGATCATGGATGACCTATGTAATTCTTAAGTTTTAATAGATTTAGAAGATGGTTTCTTGATTTATACAACCTATAAAATATAATTTAGGACAATGTGTTTTCCCAATATTATTAGTGTTGTTCACAGTATGATTTTTGGTTTCAGTCAATGGATGTACCCTAATGTTACTATGCTAGTGCTGAATTTTATGTAAAATTTAATGATTATCCACTTGGTTAACAAAATACTATAAGATCTAGGATATAAAACTTATTTTATATTCTCACACAACTTTCTCATTTTATGAATCACGATGAGCTTCCAAATGATCAGTGGGGGAACAATGTTATGTATAATCCTTCATGAGATAGAATCTAACCCCTTTTATTGGTTATTCTAATGTACTAGTGGATTATAAATGGATCATCGCTATTAATAATATATTTTATGTTCTCTATTTCTTAGAACATGAAAAGTTTTTCCTAGAAATTTTTCATTTGGAATGTGAAGATGAGAAATGGTTGAGCATTATTAAGAACACAAGGCAAGAGGATGAAAATGAATCTATGAAATGGGATGATTTTAATGGGATAGTTCTCAATAAGTATTTCCATTATATTCCAAGTATGATTATGTATAAGTAATTCTTTAAGCTTAATAGAAAGGATTATGAATCTATTTCTCCCTATGAGAATAATTTTACCAGGCATGCAAGGTATTCCTCTTGGTTAATTATCATCCCTAAAATTAAAACTGATCAATTTCAATAATGAGTTTAAACCATGTATCCAAATTGATTCAGTCATAAGATACATTAGTATATATGAAGATGTTATCTAATGCACACTAAGGGTGGAAACAAAAATTGGAGATTCCAACCATTCCCATGGCTTTGACAAGAAATATAAGATAGTGTCTCAAAAAACTATAATAAATCACATGGAGGAAATAAATTCTAGAAAAATACATGCCATAAATGTGGGAAGAAAAATCAAGGAAACTATGGGATGGAATTTCTAGGTGATTTAAATGTGGATGTTTGGGTCATAAATCCCGTGAATGTTGAAATTAAATGAATGGGATAGCTAATGTAATGGAGGATAAGAAGATTACAACTAATGTTCCACCCACTCTCTAAATCTTCAAATGAAATTATTATGGGCATTATACTAATGAGTATATAAATAATAATGTTTTTTATTATCATTTTAAATATCCTTATAATCCTTGTGTGAGTGGGAAATTTCTTGTGATCGTGACTACCGAAGTGGGTTATGATAATGATGTGGTGAAATATAGACTTATCACCCAATTTAGAATGGATACATTGTTATTTTATTTTGGATACACCAAATCTATTATATCACTATAATTTAAAAAAATTATTGAATTACCATCTTAATGATTAGATATTGATTTAGTGGTGGAAACTTCTATTGGTTTGATGGTTGCATCAAAACTGTATTCTTTCTCTTTGATTTATGTTTTTGGGAACATGATAACTATAAATAAAATGATTCTTTTTTAGTTGAATTTGATGTGATTCTGTTTATGGATTGGATTTCATTATATATAGCCTATATAAATTTCCATGGTGGGGTAGTCCCATATCATATTAAAAATGAACCCATGCTCATTTATCAGTATGAGGATGAATACAAAAATTCCAATGAGAATTAATTCTACCATATGAGTCTAAATTACTATCCATGAGGGGTGTTTATCTCAAATGGTTGGGGAGAAAATAAAAATTAAATAAATTCATATTTTTTGGTGTTTATTGATGTATTTACAAAATAGTTACATAGTCTTCCACTAAACAATGAACTTGAGTTCTCAATAGAACTCATTCCTAGCATTACCCCCTTTTTGAAGACTCCTTATTTAATAGACTTCATTTATTTGTAAGAATTGATAAAAAGAAATTAGAATAGAATATTGATAAAGTATTTATACACCCTAGTGCATCACTATGTGGTTCACATGCCCAATTAGTTAAGAAGAAATATAGATCGATGCGACTCTACATTGATTACTGTGATCTGAACAAGATCATGTCCAATAGCTTGTATCATATATCCCATATTGATGACTTTTTTGAGGAAAAATGGTAATATCAATATTTTTACAAGATTTACCTTCATTATTGACATCCTCATTTGAGGTTCAAGAAGTAGAATATACCCTTGAATGTATTCTTTATATGGTATGGACACTATGATTATACAATGATGTCTTTCGGTCTTACTAATTCCCCAACTATCATCGTGGAATTAATTAATATAGTTTTTATAGATAAACCTTAAAAATTGGTGATGGGTTTTATTGAAGATATTTATATATATTAAAAGATAAATGAATATTATAAATATCACTTGATAATATTACTAAAGACCCTAATTAAAGATAAACTGTATCAAAATTTTACAATGTTGGAATTTTGGATACAAATGGTTTCATTTTTATGTCTTACAATCCCAATAGATGGTATATTGGTGGATCCATCAATGACATATTCTAATAAATGTATTCCAAAACAAACCATAGTACCAATGATCTGATGTAATCTTGGTTTATAGGGATATAATCATTGGTTTATGGAGAATTAATTATGGGTATCTAATCCACTCACCCAGATAACTCAGAAGGGATCCAAGTTCCTCTAAAAGGATGAATGAAAAAAATAAATGAATTGAAGAAAAGATTAATCATTAAACCATTTACTACATTATGCTTTAGTTAAGAAGGGTTTTTAATCTATAGGTATGCATCAAATAAGGGATCATGATGAATTCTCATGCAAATTGACATGGTTATAGACTATGCCTCTTGATAATTGATGGTTTAAGAGAAAAATTACCCAAATCATGATTTGGAGTTATCTATGGAAATTTTTTTCATTAAAGATATGTTGTCGTTATCATTATAGAAAAGAGTTTGATGAATATAATAATAACATGAATTTAAATTATATGTTAACAAATAAGGATTTGAACATCCTCTATAGAAGATGGTTAAATATGATTAAATATTATGATTTCTCAATACAGTGCCACCCTATGAAAGTGGATTAGGTGGAATATTCTTTAATTAAAAATAATCATTCTAGTTTATCCATGATGAAGACGGTAAAAGATATGATATTTGTTTTATTTTCAAAGGAAAGATCTATAAATTTTCAATAAAGGGTATAAATATTATCTTTTTCTAATGGTTGCCCAAAAATATATCTAATTGAAGATTAAGGAGGCATAGAATAATGACATAGAGTTATATAAGAAGGTGATAAATGGTCATAAGTTTAAATGTGATTATAATTTAATGATAAGGTTCAAGAATAATGTTTTTATTCAATATATTTTAGATTTCCATAAGGATATGTTAGAATATTATCATAGTTCATCATTCTATATTTATCCTGTAAGTATAATGATGTATGGAAATTTGAAATATTATTCATGGTGGGATGGAATGAATATATATATATTAAATAGTTGGTACCTCGGTGCTTGGTATGTTAGCAAGCTATGTTTTAGACAGAAATGCATAAGGGGATGTTATAATAATTACTTATTTCAGAATGGAAATGGGAAAACACCACCTAGAATTTTTCTGTTGGACTCCCAAAAATGTATAAAGGGCATAATTTCATATCGGTTATAGTGGAACTCTTTTAAAATTCCTCACACTTCATTATTATTAGAGTTTATTTATATATGGATCATTTTTCTAGAATATACATTAAGAAAGTGGTAAGGTTGCATGGAGTACCATATTATATTATATTTGATCATGTTTGGAGGTTTACCTTAAAGTTAAAGAAAATTATTCATCAAGATATTAATAAAAAATCGAGTTTCTAAATTTCATATCATCCTTAGATATATGGTAAGTCTAATAGAATAATTAAAACCATTTGGATATGATAATATCTTATTATATGTATTTCAAAGGTGGTTGGGATCAACACCTTCTTCTAGTTTATTTTTTATATAATAATATATTTCACATGGGAATTCAGATTTATATTCATCATTCCTTATATTGAAAGAAGTATAAAAACCCAATGTAATAGGATGAATTTTGAGAATGAAATATTTTTGGACCATAGTTGGCTGAATAAATGGCATGGAATATTAGATTAATTCAACATCACATAACGTAAGCACATTTATGGAATAAATTTTTTGCTAAAAATTATTAACGTGATCTAGAATATGAATTTGTTGAAAAGGGTTTTTAATAATCTCAACCTAAAAATGTTAAATATAATTAAAAATAATTTAAATCTAATCCCAAGTTGTATCATTACTATTAAATTATTGATTGTATTTTGGTGTTATATTATCAATTATTGCTTCTACGAAACATCTCTCTAGTCTATTATGTGTTCCATGTAGCTATCCTTACAAAGTATATAAGGATCCTTCCCATATACCGAACATAGGGGTCGTACTATATGAGAATAATCATTCATACGAGGAATAATCAATGGATATTCTGGATCATATATAGAATGTTCTAGGAAGCAAGGACACTCACATGATCAATGTTTTGGGGTGAACCACTAGTTTAAGAAAGCTATGTGTGAGCCATAGGATGTAATAAGGCGAAGTCCCCTTAGTTGTTTATACCAATGTGATAGAATATATATGGTGAAATTAATTTTAATGAGGTTTTAATGTAACAACCTTATATTTTAGGAAATATTTTTTTAATAAATTTAATTTTTGATATCTTGAGTTTCACAAAACACATAATTTATAAAGAATCGTCATGTATTATTAATAATATTATTTAAAATTCCTATTATAAAATTGAAATTAAACACAACATTATGAATTGTAATAAACAATTTTTAAATATTAATTATAATGGTTTCATATTAATAAACAATATTGATAAATAATTAATTAATTTCGAGTAAAGTCTTTATATATTTCGAAAATATTGTTTTCTCAAAAAATATTTTTAGATCATTTTGTCAAAAAATTTAACAATTTATAAAATTTATTTGAAAAAAAATAAATTTTGAAAGTTTAAATTTAAAATTCTATTATATTTAATTTTTGATAATTTTTTTAAAAGATAAAATTTTCTGTGAATAGTGAAAAAATACAAAGTATTTATTAAGAACTATAATTTAATTTAAAACATTTGAAAAATTATAATATATTATAATTTGGTACTAAAAGTAATTTTTTTAATTATATACTTATTAATAAAATTTTGTTTACTTTAATATATTTCATGTTGAATTTTGATATGAAACCACTATAACCATTTGAAGATTTTCTACTCAGAAAATAGTTTTTTCATCATGTCTCTGAGTCTTAGTTTAAATTTAATTTTTTCAATTCTGTTAATTGAATTTAGAAAAATGTGTTCCATATATTTAATCATTATAATAAATATTATCCCAGGAGTTTAAATTAGTTTTAATCATTATGAATAGTAAAAATATTAAAAATTAATTACTGTGTTTAGGGTTAAAACTTGTTTATCTAGTGTTAAATAGAAATTATAAGGGTTTAAATAACCTATAAATTTGTAGAAATCATATTTTTGGAAAACATTTTTAACTTATCACATATAATGTTTTTAATGACTAATTTTTAAGCCTTTTGTCTTTTGAAAAATGTGGGTACAATTTATTCTATTCAAATATTATGTGTGTCCTCTCCCCTACTTAGAGAAAACCATGCACACTCCTCCCCTCTCCACAATAAAAAAATACTTCAATTCATCTTATATCTACATATCTATTCCCTAATTCCCAAAAAACATTCTAGATGATTCATTTTAATTTTTAAACCCTCCTAATAAGTCTTTAGGTACAAACCACAAAACCTCTTGAAAGAAGAGATAAAATTATAAAAAAATTGTTTTTATTTTATTTCTTCGTCCACCTACATAAAATTTCTCCAAATATTATGTTATAATATAAAAATTATCTCTCATATACTAATATTTTAATATTTGATTTTCATAGCATGTATCATTCTCCAATTTCATCTAATGGGAAATAAAATCATCGTCGTGTGTGTAGTGGACTAATGTGCCTTGAACTGATGTAGTTCATTTTCCATCACCACCTCTCAAGTTAGGATATAATGATGAATTTAAAATACTTATATGATATTTATTAAATAATTATAATTTTTAAATAATCAAATCATATATTTCTTCTTACATTCCTTTATGGGAGAATACGATATTATCCCACATGTGACGGTAGACTCCCACCTCAAGAAGTGATGTGATTCATTCACACTTTAAATAGAAGGCTATAAGGATAGTTTTAATGAAAATTAGTTATATATATTAATTAAAAACAATTATTTAAATGTAATATATTATTTAACAATTTTTATTTTAATCCATCATTAAAATAGAAAGAGAATTCTTGTGTATGTACGATATACCATCTCCATTGATGGTGTAATTCATTTTATATCTCTAAATTTAATGGATTTGTTTAAATAATTTTTTAATGAATATATATGATATTTATAACATGTTTAAAATTATTTATATGATTTCAACATGATCAAAATGAAAATTTCTGAGATACCAAACAAAAACATACATGAAAAAAGATTTAGTTATTACAAAAAATGTAATTTTAACAAGGAATTATAATTAAACAGTCAATATAAGGTCATAAGAAATTAAAATATGATATGATACATATTATTAGATTTAATTAATATATTTATTATATAGGTGGATCTATCATTTATAAAGGAATTTGAGACTTGTGGTAAGGGATTTTTGTCTCAATTGTTTTTCTTTGAGACAAATGTTATGCTATGTACCTATATTATTTTATGAGGTGTATATATTACCCCTCTGACATGTTATATGATGAATCACTTTATATTCATGATATTTAATTTTTCATTTGATGTTACTATTTATTGGGTCTTACGATTTAAAATCTACCTTGGTGTTAAGGGTTTGATGTTACAATCTCATTGTTTATCAAGATTATTTTTTACTATATTTTTAATGATAAAATATTATGATCTATTTTTCAATAAAATCATGAATTTTCTTATAATATGTTTATTTTTGGATAGTACCTTCCATTTTTCCTCTCATAATTGATTAAATAGACGCAAGTAACATTTTAATAAAGACCATATTTATTTCCCTCTTCAGTCAAAAAACCCTTTTTATTCCATTACCATGGTTTATCTAAAAAACAATTTACACTATGGTAGATATTTTCATAATTATTTTTGAAATTTTAGTTTTAAAAATTTTATTTTCAATTCAAAAATGGTATTTTCCTCAATTAATTTTTTAAATTATATTCAAATCTTCTTTAATAATTTTTCAAAGTTATTTTCAAAGAAAAGGATTTTGAAGATGTTTTTTGTTTTCAAAAGTGTTTTACAAAGTAAAAAAGGATATTTTCCCCAATAAAATTTTTTAAATGATATTTAATCATTCCTTTATAATTTTTCAATGTTATTTTAAATAAAAATGATTTTGAAAATTTTTTATGTCTTAAATTTTTTTTTCAAATTGGAAAGGTTATTTTCTCGAAACATATACCAAGTAATATTTCAAAATAATTTTATGTCTAAGATAAAATAATTTGATGTAAATTATGATTTAATAGGGATATGATCCCATGATACCATTATCATTCATTCTCTAAATATATTATTTTTGTGATGATATGATATTTATGGAACCAATTTCTTTTCCATGGGTTATTCAATGATGAAATGTTTTATGAATCCAATTTCTTTTCGTGAATTATAATATGTTGAATGTTTTATGAAAATGTGGAACACATATGTTTTAATTTCATTATGTGATTTGTGGAACCTATATCTCTCACCAATTCACTAGGTAAATTTTTATATCTCATGAGATAATAAGGAAAAATAGGCTGATGGGCTTGATTCGTAATGGGAAACATGCCGATGGGCTTGATACACAAATAGAAACATTTGATGAGTCTTGGTCCACTATGTTTTATGGTATTCATAATTAACCATGAAAAATTAAATTGTTGTTATACCTATGTTAGTTCCATATATTTATGACATGAGATAATGGTTCATGAATTGTGATGATTTCAAACTCTTATGAATCATGTCCTTTAGAATGATAATGTTTTATGACATGACTCATGTTTATGATTTATAATAGGTTGGGTAGGAACTTTGTAAGTTCTATTCAGGATCTCATAACCTTATTATTATCCTATTATTTCATATTATCATATAATGATATCTCCCATTTTTACACTTATTGAGATTCTGATTTCACCCTTTCTTATATTTCTTTTCCCCAGGGTATAAAGAAAGGGTTTGAGTTAAATATGACTATGAAGAGTATTAAATGGGGCGATATTTGTAGGATATATTAAAGATCATTCATAAAATAAGAATATTGTTTCCCTAGTCTCTAATGACACTATACCATTCTAGTCTTTGGGAATGTATTTGTTAAATGTATTTAATATTAATTTAAAAATATATAATATTTACATATGAGAAGCCTAGATCTTTACATTGACCAATAGAATTAATTTCACATGTTGGATATTTATGATTTATTTCACATATATATTTTCTAAATCCTATAACTTAGTGGTGTCCAAAATTAGGATAAGATATAAAAAATTTATAAATTGATCAATCACCATCTATATAGAATTTTTTCCTTAGGGAGCCTATGATTGTGAAATGATAAAATCCATGGACACCTCAGGTCATTTCATGATATGTGTGGGATGAGGCTGGAGTAAACTATTTTTATTTTGGTGTTTACCCTTACTTTTCTTGTAGGTGTAACAATGATACAAAAATTAAGATATGTCACACTTTATACTAGTTTAATAAAACCAACATTTCATTCCATAATAAATATTTTTAGAGCCTGTGAGAACATTATACAAAAAATAATTACAATCCAGATTATTTTCTAGTCTTATGGATACTAGAATAATAAACCATATCTTGATGTAAATCATTCCCGATAAAGATATATACCAATATCCCATGGTATTTTCACTGTATAAAGTGTTCATGATACTCTAAAACTCCACATCTTACAACTGATCCTAAACAATTGACTTGTGGATAGATGATACCAACTCTACACTAGAAAGTATAATACTATTCCCTTATTCCTTCACTTATAGGTGCATGTGAGTGATTATTTAAATGAAGTTTCATTAATATTTATATTCTATCAATGCTTTAGTGGGTGATATTTTGCTAAAATTATCATTTAAAATGTTCCACTTTCCTTTTGTGTAAGAAATATAGAAGGTAAAAGTCTCATGGTGCACCATCCATATCATTTCTCTAAGTCTCAAGTATTTCTGAGAAAATATATAATTAGAACTATTATGGTAGAAAATATGGTGAACCATTATATGAAAAGTTAATTTCACCATCACATAATAGAATTCATAACTGATGTGAGTCATAAATCATTAGTGGGGTAATTTTTCTCATGTGGTTAAATTTTAAGAGATCTATAAGAAAAAGCACGATATCCTTGAATTAAAACATGTCCCAAACATACACCTAAAGAATCATAATTAATAATATATCCCTGTCCAAATTTTAGAAATTAAAATGGGACAAAAATTAAAAAAAATTAATTCATAAAAAGAAGTCTAACACTTTATGGTGTATAAAAATATCATATCTTTATGGGTAAGATTAGTTAATGGTGATGCTATTTTCAAAAAATATTTCATGATGCATTGATAATTACATATTTTACTCAAGAAGAATAAAATATAAAACATATTAAATGTCACTTCCTATGAAAAGATTGGTTTCACCTTTTTGGATAAACTAACATTCCATATTCTAAATCCATGTGTCTTATAAACTTCACTTATCAAATCCATAGATGTAATTTCAAAAATTTAGAATAAAGTTAATGGCCTCTCAGGATTCCCATTATATATTTTAGGTAAATCGTATGCTTTTCCTCATATTTTAATTATACTAATATATCATCAGGAATACCCAAACAATGAAATCAAGGTATTGATGTAATATTTGATTCATCAGGGATATGAAACTAATTTATTATTATTCATATTATATAGAATCATAAGATATTCAATGTGGCCATAATTTTTCCTAATGGAAGTATTTGTAATATCCAACTCCTTAACTCTGAGCATATCACATCGTAGAAAATGTTCAATTTTTTAGAACAACTTTTATCCTTAAATTTTATTAAACTAGTCATCAATATAAGAAAAAGGATACTTTTTCTTAATCATTACTCGATTAATCTTCAAAAAATTAACACACAAAAAGACTGTATAATTAAAAAAAATTAAAAAAATCAAAAGGGTCCCATATGATACACTAGAATTAATGATACCCTTTGCTTATAAATCAACCTAATGAGGATTATATTCCTTCAATACCATTAGATCCATATGGTATGAAGGAATAGATATTGACTGTGTTCTAAACAAAAAATTGATCAAAAACTCAAATTAGCCATATAATGGAAAACCTGAGAAATATGTAAGAATTACTTTATAAAATTTCTTAACATCTAAAGGAATATCAGAACCCATAAGTTCATCTCCAAGTTCAATTGTGTAAGGTGAAATAGTTTTGTAATGATTCGGTAGAGGAGGTCCTACTCGACTAGACCTCAAACCACACTCTCCTTGAATCACTTAGGAGCTCCCATAATACACCATAAAGGAAAAATTCTTATGATGAAAATCAACTTATATTTTATAATAAACTAATTGATCCATCACAATGATAAAATCAATAGTATCTATATTTATAACTAGAAAATATGAAAGTAAATCAACTTCTGATATCAGAATGGAACATAAGGGATATCAAAAACCCTACACCTTCTTCTTTAAAAGAGGTATCTCTAACAAAATAACAATGCTAATGAGTTCCTTTTAAAGATTTAATATGTTAAAAAATTAGGTTGATATTAAATAATATGTGTACAAATATTAAGTAAAGTTTTTGATAAATCCAAATAATTAAATATTGTACCACTTATAGTTGTGGGGCCAACCTAAACTACCATGAGAGGCTCATGAATTATGTGTAACTATTTCATTATAGATTCTTAGAGCTTGAGCACTATAATAATTAAATCGTTCAATTTCACTATAAAAGTTTTAGGTATTTATCAAACTATTCTATAATCTGAAAGTATATATAAACTAATAGAAATTTTCTAAATAACTTAACATCCAAACAAGTTATATATTTTAGGAGGTACATAGAAAAAATGTCTTGTGTTCCCTACCTTTAAAAAAATATATCATGTCTATGAACCACTAATGGATTCTATTGCGATCCATAGTCATCACGCTTTCAAGTCGTGTAACAATTTTTATTCTTCCCGAATGAGACACTGAAACGACCGATAGGAGAAAGAGGAACCCCAAAAAGCTCTGAAATTCCTACCATGTCAAATTCTACCACTGTGGATTTCTCCATTACTTCATAATATATGTTATGATTATCCATGAAATCCATAGATAGAAAGGGTTGTTATAAGACCATATAAACCATTGACACCTAAACTTATCATTAATTATAATCTCTATAGAGAAATGAAATAGTTTGGAGATTCCGTTGACATATTCCATTATAGTCTAATAAATATATTAAAGGGCGAGGAATACCAACGATGTATCTATATTTAATGATTTAATGAAATAATTCTGAAAAAAATATGGTCATGATGTTTCCCCACTCAGAAACATCATGATATTTTTCTTGAACTGACATTTCCCACTGTCTCATGTTTGGACAATCAATCTTAATAGTATAAAATTTTACTTTATAGAATTTGGAGATTCCAAAACATCAAAACATATCTTATTCTTCTCCAACCAGTACTCAAATTCATGAAGGTTCATTTACCCCTTGAATGGATGACATCTTTTGACAATTAAACATCAAGGATCAATCACTTATCTCATCTTGGTCCTTCTTCCACTTCCCTAGCTTATCCATGTGTAAGGACAACATCCAATTATATAGAATGGAATACATGTATTACTACTTCAATTATATATAGATCCGCTTAGGGTATTCCTATATAAAATTTACCATATAAAACTCTTGAGTAATTCTAAGGAGACTTCTAGTCCGAATGGTACTATATCAAAGAAATTAAAGAGACCATGATATATGTGAACAATAATAGCTTGAATTAAGATAATATGAAAAGAACTAAGGTAAGTCACAACTCAATACATAAGACATATATCCCAATGTCTCATAGTAATTTACATCTTGTTACTTTGGGATCTAGCTAGGAAGTAACTCATAACCCTCCCCTTAAGTCCCAGCAATCCAAGCCTCTAACTACAATAAAATTCCAAGACATGAAGACCATGAACAAAACCTCCTTTGATACTAATATTTCTTGAACCTACTTGAGTAATCTCTAAATTAGACACCTGATTCGGCCTATGGTAAGGCCCAAAGGGAATTCTTGATCCTAATAGGCTAAAAATAAGAACCTGGGGATTAAAAACTATCTTTGATAATAATTTCTCCAACAAAGGATCATAATAAATAGTTAATGACATGAATTAAAGTATATCATCAATACATAGACAAATAGAAGAAAACGATACAAAAATTAAAATGTTTGCACCAATACCTAAGGGAGTATAAACTAATGAAGAAAAAATAAATTGCACTCTATCTTCATTTAATATGTGTTTCATAATCCCAAAATGTAACTTTAAAACTCCCAAACTCACAAATAGAAAATTATTTTTTTCCCTGGTTTTAAACTGTGGATATAGATATATAACTCGTGGTTATAGTTAATAGCCACAGTCTATCTGGTCGTAGCTCCTATTTGAATGGAAATAGGTCTAGTATTATTCTCATAGTTTATAACCAAGGTAACGAATCCATATCCATGTTTAAAACTATGAAAATATACTAATATTTGTGGTTTCACCGATAGTAATAGGGTAAATTCCATATCCCTCAGTTTTATCAATTTTTTCTTCCATGGATACTTGTTTCAGATCTATATCCACTGTTTATAATTATGGATAATGGTTTATTTCTAGGGTTTGAACTGTAGTTATTGGTCTGTATCCATGGTTTCACCCATGGAAATATGGTAAATAAATTCATGATTTTTAACTATGGTTTTTACTAATAATAATGGTTTAAAATGTGGTTATATCTTCCAAATTCCATCAAAAATAAAGTCTCCCTGAGGAACTCATATCCTCCATCTGCTAAAACACATATCTTATAAATTATATAGCTGAAAGTGGCACTCATATACTCTATCTACCATCAATAAAACATCATACAATACATATTATAACAACATGCATACCCTATAAAAAACTCACATACTCCAGATTACAACAACACTCATACACTAGAGATACAAAAAGATCTACAGAATAAAACACTATTCCCTTACAAAAACCAAACTCAAACATTATACAATATATATCTCTATAACTAAAATGATCACCATAATAAATAATATCAAATTTCAAAATCAATATCATCTAAATTAAAAACAACATGATAAAATTCTATGTATAAACCGCAAATAAAATTTACATCAGAATAGTTCCACACAATCAATATCAAAAGATCCATCATCACCCTCATCATCTCTAGCATAAACACCAAAATCATTATCACCTCTATTCATACAATCAGTATCGTCATCCTCATGAGAATCGATATTTGTATTGGCATATGCACCTAAATAATTGGAACGAGTTGAAAAATCTAAATAAACCAAATGCATAAAAATGAAAACAAGTTTAATTAATGAAAATATAAAAATGTTAAACACATATTTGATAAAATTAATTTTTAATTATGTGAACTTTTATTGATAAAAATTTGACATAAATAATTTTTTAAATTAAATGTCATGTTGAAAATAAATTATTTCACACTCCAACAATATGATATTGCATAAAAAATAGTAAAATGGGGGTCATAAAATAAATATTCATTATATAAATTTTATTAACATTGTTACTCTTTATAAAATTTGAGATGTGATTATATTCATAAAATTAATCATATATGAGATAAATTGAGGGTTTATTTCTACTGATAATATTAGTGTTAACTTAAACGAGATGATCAATCATTTAACAAATATTCATTAAAAAAATTCTTCTATATTTTTAATATGAATGTGGTTTTTCTAAACCCAAATAAGATTAATTAAAGATTAATTTCCTAGATGAAAATATATGGATCATTTTATCTACTTTATTTAATGGACTTTAAAGTACAATGTTTTTTTAATTAAGTTCGACATGTAAAAACATATTAAGAATAAACTGTAAATGGTTGATCACATAAATAGAAATCATGACTAATTTAATAGACTCAATTCTTTTCATGATGACTATAGGTTTATAGTTACTAATATAAATCTAATCCATCACTATATTGGTTAATTTAGAGTCTATTAATTATTTCTCATAATATTCTAAAAATATCATGTTCAAACTATTGAAGAGAAAATTTTCCATCCTGAAAAATAATGGAGCTATCGGTGATGAATAAATTATGATATTTAAGAAACTTATCTTACTATTATTTTTTATTTGGATCATATATAATAAAGTGAAAATTAGGTGAACCCTATAAATATTTTTTATATTCATTATATGTCAATCTGTGTGTTAAGAAATGTGTAACAAATTTAGGTGAACCAAAGAAGAAGCTATGGTGCCCAAAATATTAAGACCTACATGGAGTATTATGTTATGATATCAAGAAAAATTCTTTATCATAAATATTATTTTAAACATTTAGTGATTTATTGAACTATATACCAATGTTTAAAATGAAAAGTAAAATTAATAATTCATTTAATTATATTTTTTTCATGATTGTAACTTAGTAAATTTTTTCATTGTGTATAAATTTAATGTAAATACTTTTTTATATATTCTTTAAGTAATTATTATACAATGTAAAAAAATTTATGCAATTTTCTGTATTTTATGTATTTTATGAATATATTTTATGCATATTGTTGATGAGTGAATATGGTGATAAAATATGATAAAACGTATATAATTAATGAATAATAATGACTTTATTGAGTATAATTTTTGATGACATTTAGGAAACATATTTTGATATATTATTTTAATGGTTAGTCTCTCATTGATAGAATCATTAAAAAAATTGGGTAATTGTAAAATATTGAATGATGATCTTGATTTGAAAACTATAAATGAGTAAGAAACTCAGAAAATAAGCTAGATTAAATATGTTGATTAAATTGGGGATGGAATTAGTTTAATTCATAGTTAATTTCATAATAAAATAAATTCTTTATTGGATATTAGTATTTTTATCAATATATTTCAATCACAATATTTCCCAAAACCATAAGATTCCCCTATTATACTATTTTTGATATAGGGTCTAGCTCTAAAAGATAATTAAATAACTCTATTTATTATTGAGATATTATAAAAGTGTTTAAATATCATTAAATACAAAGATGAAATCAAAATAAACTATACTAAAACTCAAAAATAAGTAAATGGTCTTTAAATATAAAATAAAGGTTGATTTATCACTCAAATAAGTATAATAAATACAAAAACACAACCAAAGTTGAAATTATTTCAAAACATTTGACTTAACTTGCTTAAAATAAAGGGGAAGGAAAATATTAGTTTTTTTAAATTACATAGTTTTTTAAAAAACCAATATTAGTTTTGATACCTATATGAAAAGATGAAGATGTGACATTTAACATTTTCCTAGTGTAAATAATATCATCAGACCAATGTCATCACTCAGAAGCTTCAATAACAGTTACTTCATTAACACCAATGATAATGTTAAAAGAATTCTAATAAATAATAACCACAAAATAATAATTAAATCTTAAAGAATAATTTTTTTTTACACTGAGAGGGGTTGCTAGAGTCCATGACCTCACTATTAGATTAGGGATGAGTATGGAATGTCTATATTCATTGATATAACACCAACATCTAATCATGATATATCTCAATATTTTTTTCTCATACTTAAAGCTAATAAAAATTAAAACCATATTTATATATAAACAAATTAATTGTATTAAAATATAATATGTATAAACATATTTACAATACTAACATATAATTTTATAATAATATATACTATATTAATATATAAAAACATATTTAAACCATTTCTAAATCATAAAATATTTAGGTTAACGTAAACAACATTTAAATAGTGTTTATATATATATTTATATGTTTATTTCTTTAGTAAAATTAACATATAAACTATATTGACATTATGGTATAATTATTTTTTACAAATATTACCCTATAAGGTGAAAAAAAAATCAATACAAATAACATATAAATTCTTATTTTCATAAAAAAATTTAATATACAATCATTATAACATCAATAACTAAATAGAAACACAAAGTGAAACAAATCCCTTTGAATTATTGTTTTATAGAGAATTAAATTATTGATAAAATAAATTATAACATATCGTTAGTTACAATTATGAAATTGATATAGTATATGAGTTAGTTGTACAATATATTCCATCATAAGAGGAACCCTATAAGGATCAAATTGTAATATCATATTAAATGACTACTCATATCCTAAACATAAGTGGATGGGAGCATCTAATAATCTATACTCTTGTAAGTAGAACTACATTCTTACACTTGTCAATTATATAAATTCATCCCTAATATTACACTAAATTAAAGAAAAAATGCATATAAAGTATAATATAGTGAATATTTTATATGAATTAATACTAAAGCATTATAAAACCAATTAAGTAAATATTAAATGATAAAATAATAATACTTAAACCCCATATTTAAATATGAAATAAAAACTGAATCACACTTCACTAATAAAGGGGTTCACATAAAAATTCAGAGTCATGAAATAATAAGAGTGTATTTCAAACTCCATTCACAAAATAACCACACTAATGGAAACCAAAATTACCATATCAGTGAAAACCACAAATATGATAACTGAATTGAAATATTCTTATGACTTAGATTAATTCATAATAATAGATCCAATAAAAAACACAAAAAACACCAGGTAATAAGGATTAAACTGTCATTGTAAAATAACTAAGAGTTGTGTTTAAATTACATCTATAGTCTAAAATTAAAATTTGAATGTACAATATGATAATTAAATAATCTAGATAATAATAATGTTGATGAAATTTGAGTCACCTATCTTTTTTTTAGTACAAAACAATTTTAAAACTGCTTATAACACTAAAATTATTGTTTCTGATAAATTTTTATATCAAAATAAAAATTGCTTCTATTTTATTAATAGAAAACAATTTATAGTCCCAAATAAAACCACATAAATGAATAACTAAAACCTTAAACCCATTTAATTTATATATAATACATAATACTCAACAAAATAAATGATATTGGTTGGTAACATCATACAAAAAATTTACGTATAAAACTCTAACAAAGAAATAAGGAATCAAAACATGGAAATTCAACATAAAGAATTGAAGTTGAAAACTATATATTTTGTGTCATAAAAATACATTTGATACCCTCCAACTAAATTTCTCATAATAATTTATAAATAACATTCCTTCTTAAAAATAAACATAAAATAATGTTTTTTTTCAAAATGTATTATCTATCATGAATAGATACCCACCCAAAAATTAGTTCTTTATCAAGAACATACATTCCTGAAAAATAGTTATTATGTATGGAAATATATTGGGATAATAAGATATAAATATGTTTAAATATATAACTTGATGTGTTGATCTTATAATTTTACCAAGAACATGCCTTTTGAAATATATAAATAACGTATAAATAGTATTTTGTAATAAAATATATACCGTCTATCATTTATCATAGAACATTATATAGATCATATCATATTGAATATATAAAAAACATAAAATAGTGGTTTTGAAACATGAATTATTTAAATATATTATAGAAAATGATTTTTTTTCAATGTGATGTTCTTTTACAAAATCTGATATCGTATATTATATATACTATAGACAATTTTAAATTATTTTTATCAAATAGACCCTCGAAATATTTAAATCTTATAGTTTTTCAAAAAAAATGTAAACTTGTAATCTATAGTTAATATCAATACAACCAAATGGTGATTATGATCATAATATAATAGGGAATACAAAAGATAACAACTAGCCAATATTTTTAAGTTACATAAATTTAAAAATAAAAAGATAAGAATTATAAACAACTCATAAGGAATAAATTATCATAATAATAATAATATAACATATAATATTTTTCCACAGTTAATAGAAAAATATAAATAAAAACGAATTACATTTACTGACATACATGGAAAGGGAACTTGTAAAATTAGTCCAACCTAAAAATAACTTGAATCTACACATATACACATTCCTCAACCACTTTATATGTTAAAATATCTTTATTTTATTATAGAATAGAATAATATTTCAGAATAAATGTTAATGTAAAATTTCTAATGAAGGAAAAAACAATTAACCCTGAAATAATTGATCCCATGAATGTAGCCATAATTAAGACATAATAATTCTAAATAATATTAAAATAGTAATAAATTTAGAAAAAAAATAAACACAATTAAAATAATATAATGTTCATAAAATGAAATTATTTTCAATATAAAAATATTAATCTAAAATAATTATTCTTGTATTATATTAGAGGACATTTAATTAAAAATTTATTCTTTAGATTTTGAATTACATGTCACATTGTCATATATACTTGTAAATGGAAAAAAATAACAAATAATAAATTTCCAAAAATTAAAATCTCATATTATTTAAAATAAAAAATTTAATATGGATTATTGTAGAATATTGTTTTTAAAGACACGTAGAGAACTATAAAAATGTAATAATATTATTATACAGGAAAAAAAATATTTAATGTGCCAAATTTATAGTTTTTTATAACAGGAAAAAATAATTATTTTTATTGACAACTGTTTAAGAATGTATCATGAAAATACTTTGTGTTTTATTAATTTCACTTATTTAATATTTCTTACGCACTTTTCACATATAATAATTAGTTAAAAAAAGTAAATGTTTCTCATGTTACTGAAAATATGTATAAGTAAGTTATAGAAATAAATTTTATCAATAGGAAAAAGTTCTAAAAAAGAGAATTTAATAAGTGATAATTTATATCATTATTTTATAGTATGTCGTATAAAATAAACCTTAATGATATAAAAATCATGTATCAGATCATTAAAACATTATTATGCATGTAATATCCATTTAATATTAGTATTCAATACAAAAAACAGAAAATTAGTGATGATTGTTTAGAGGGTGTTATGAACAACCCCCTCTAATCATTGAATTTAGAGGGAGTTTAGAACCCTATATAATTTCTTCGCATTACTTTTTTAATATTTGATTGGATTTTAGAGTCAGTTTTGTGAAAACCACCACTAATTTAATAAATAGTGGTGTTATATGTTTGGTTTGATTTTAGATGCACTATATATATATATATTCATTCTAATATTATAGGAGGCTCTCAACCCCCTCCAATATATGACATTACAGGGGGCTGTCAACCCCCTCTAATATAATAAATTAAAGTGGTTCATGAACCCATTTAAATCCCTTAGATTAGAGGGGGTTTTGAACCCCCTCTAATTTAAAAAAGTAGATAGACTTGTTAACCCCTATAATCTATGACATTAGAGGGGGTTGTGAACCCCCTATAATCTATGATATTAGAGGAGGGGTTGTGAATCCCCTTTAATCTATGAAATTAGACGGGGTTTTGAACCCCCTCTAATCTAATATTATGTATACCAATATTTATAATATATATTTTTGCGTGTGTGGATGTGTGTATATATATATATTACATAAGAATGTTATATAAATGTATTTAAATGCATTATAAACATATATATATATATATAAATACATTATATAAATACATAAAATAAATACTTATAAATATAAACAAAACTGTATACATATATAAATATTGATATACATAATATTAATGAAATTATAAATATATTTATTAAAATATGTACAATTTATATATTGTTTTATAAGTACAATACTTTTATATTATGATTTATATTATAAAAATATTATATTAAATACATTTCTGTTGTATATTTATGTATAAATAAATTTATATTTTATTATGAATACAAATATATATACTATAGATAAAATTAAATATAAATAT
The DNA here is from genome assembly GCA_963277665.1 of Viscum album. Lineage (NCBI taxonomy): Eukaryota > Viridiplantae > Streptophyta > Magnoliopsida > Santalales > Viscaceae > Viscum > Viscum album. Next base: position 692,062,129 of record OY728158.1, read on the forward strand.
AAATATTATATTTATATTATATATATTATATTATAAATATATAATAATATATATATTTATATATATTATTAAATTATTATATATATAAATATTAGTATACCATATTATTTATAACTTAATTTAGTAAATATATATATATATATATCATTTAATTATATTATATATTTCTAATTATATGAATGTATTTAATTTTGTGTTTGTGTAAATGTGTATACATTATATAATATAAATTTATATAATTACGTACATAAATATATAATATAAATGTATTTAATATAATATCTGTATAATATAAATCATGAAATATATAAATCTATAGTATTTATAAAACCAATATATATTTATCATAGACTAATAAATAAATGTAATAATATTATTATTATATACACACACATATATATAAGTATATAAAATTAATTATAAATATATATATATTATAATAACATTATATTTATAAACGTTATATAAATACGTAAATACATAAAAATATAAATGTATAAATATATATTTATATATGTAAATATAATTATTTATATATATTATATACAAATATTGTACACAAATATATTATATATACCCAAATATATTATATATACCAAAATAAATTGATTTATTTATATTTGTAAACACAAATATATATATATATATATAATATTTTTCTATATAAGTAAATATAACTTAATATGTGTAAATAAATATAATATATTGTATATAATATAACAAAATTGAATCAGGTTGTTTGGTTAGGTCGATGTGCACAAGTGGAGGCGGTACATGGTTCGACTCACGCAGTTGGCGATTTTTTCTCCCTTTATTGGGCTATGATAACAGGCACCTAGGAGCGTGCGTGGGGGTGTAGGTTTGTCTGCCGGGGTGTCAACTTCTGTGGGATTGTGGGTGTCGATTGTGTCAGCGTGTGTGGGAGGGGGTGTCTGGGATTAGATTGTGTGGTGACAGAAGAGTTCAGGGTGTGGTGTGTGTTGTGGGGATGGGTGGTGGGGTGACATGGGCATCTGGGGTTTGGGATTCAATAAAAAAATAACTCTATATTTGGGTTGCTTGTATAAGATCCCCTAATATAAAAAATATGTCTACATTAGGGGTGGTTATAAAACCGCCCCTAAATTGAAATTTGATATTCAACTAGGGGTGGTTTTCATCGCCTCTAATTGAATCTCAAATTTTAATTCAGTTCTAACCGCCCCTAAATGATTAGATTACAGGAAAAATTTGGGCAATCTCAGAGGGGGTTAAAACCCACTCTAATGTAATCGGATCTAAAAATAGTATCATTTTACCAGCACTTACCCAAAACCGCCTCTAATCAGAGTACGCAGGCACATTAGCATCGGTTTTGAGTAACCTCTGCTAAACTATTTTGAAGGGGTTATAAACCATTATAAACATAAAAAACCCTTCTAATCATCTAGTTTTATTGTAGTGATTATTATAATTTGGATATGATCATATTGTAAAATAGAATACATAAAATTATTTTCAATCAACACTATAAAATTAAAAAAAAAATCAACATGGGATTATATGAAATATAACCATTTTATACCTCAAATAGAGTCTAATATGGTACAAATATAGGAAATCACATTATGAAATGATAATACAATGGGATCCAAATAAGTCATTTCTACAGAGAGAAAATTAAAAAAATATGTTTTTGAAATAAATATGCTAAACTTTATAAATAACCACATATTATAAAAAAATAATTATCAATTTGAATCGGAGATTTTGGGAATATAAATTCATAAACATAAATCCATTTACAATGGAAAATATGGGAAGGTGAAAAAAATAGCATGTTACCTATAATTGTGGCCATACCCTTGCCCGGAATAATGAACTATGATGGGAACCCTAAATATTTATGAAGATTCAATTCAGTATAAGAGCAGGATAAAGGTATTTTATATGAGAAATTGTAGGAGGGGTAATTTCTCTAGGTTCCACCAAATGGTGTTAGTAAGAAATCATGAGAGGAGGACCATCATGAGGGTATGGAAATTCTTGAGTGAAAACCTTGGAGGGGTGTTCGTATAGGAGGAGTTGTATTGGGGATGACCATATTAAATGAGGAGGATACTATGAGGTGGGTGTCCATGTTGGATCCACTTCAGAGCCATGTCAAAGGAAGGGGATCAGAAGGATATGGGGTTTCCACGTGTGAGGTTTATCGAAGTAAGATGTGAGGAGGTTGCCTTAGAATACTATCGAAGGGGAAGTGGGGTGGCCACATCGGAGTAAGATGATCATGGGGAGTTGGGGTGGCCATGTTTGAGGAGGATGATTGTAGGAGGGTGGTTGTAAGTGTTGGGGAAGGATGTTTGTGGGTAGGAGGGAGATTATGCAGGTAGGTCTTAGTCGAGTGAGAAATATGGGTATGGGGTGGCCTACAATAATGGCCCATAAAATTCTCATAGCTATATGTAAATTATATACATAGTCTTTATAGTCATGGGAATATGTCCATGGTATTATCCTCAAATTATAATAGTGACTCAGCTAACATGAAAACCAACCACAACCATGTGGTCGAATTACTTTTCAAATGTCATATAAAATGGTCTATATACTCCCAATGGAATATCCATGAATTGAAAAAAATATATCATTATGATCCCAGTAAGTGTATCATAACGAGTATTTAATAAATATATAAATTTTTCTAATTTAAATAATATAAAGACATGAAAAATAATTAGTCATACTTTAAAAAATATAGAAATTCACCTTTTTATAGCATTTTCTAAAAAAATACCTAATAAAACATGTTTTTTAGAGCATATATAAATTACCATCTCAAACATGAGAAATATGGAAACTGAATTCTATGATTAATTACATTTAGTTTAACTAGGATCCTCACACAATAGTGAAAAGATGATGATGTTCACATGAATATCTATAATAATAGCATTGAGGATACGAGAACACCACAATAAGTTAACTATCTACAATAACATAGTTTATTTAGATTTTTAGCAATAATCAATAACAATTAACCATTAACCATCATTGTATTCTTTTCCCAAATATATAACACACCTAAGTACCTCATATTACCATGTCCCAATTCCCACACTTCAAGGATTCAATTCCATAATTTAAATCATTTTATTGGAATATCACATATCAAAAATCAAACTACCCAAATTCACAATAAAACATGCTTTTAAACAAATTTTCATTAACAATAAAAAATGGAAAATCAATTTAATATAAGTATCTCAAACTATCACATTTCAAGAATAAAAAATCATTCCATTAAAAAAAATTAGAATACCAATTTAAAATAATAAATAAAGAAAGGTTCATAAAATAATTTATCCTCATGAAATACCCACATTTCACAAACACAATTCTCAATGAATCACTTAATGAACATATTTTATATGGGTTTATCCACTTCCTATGATTTCTCTCCTAGAAATATTAGACAAGAATGTAACTAGGAAGGTGGAGATCACCCTAAGTTGTATCTTTAATAGAGAAAAAGGGTTCAACCAATATTCACCCAAGAATCATCTAGATCAAGAAATCTATCAAAGGGAATTAAGAACATAGATTGAATAGGGGTAAATAACTCAATAACTTTTTAAATGCCTTCCCAATAAGATCTCATAGACCCTCATTAATCAGTGTAACTCCCTTGTAAGAGTAGGTTGTTGATTCCACCATTTTAAAAAAACATAAACTATTGATCCCATTGCATGGGGGAATCCACTAATGTAATGGTGGAATTGATCACAATATTCAGAGAGTAACAACCACAGTAACTGACTATGGAATGGAGGAATAACCTTGGATGTTTTTATCCCACAACACCATATACCATGGAATGGTGAGGTAATATATTTTTTCTATAGGGTGACTCTTCATGATCCATTCTTATGAGCATTCCATCCTGGTTATATTGATCCCTCTATTATACATAAGAAATCTCCATGAAAACCATGTCTTGGACTAGGGCATTGTCTGATCCATGATGCACCATAAAATTCTTAAAATCACATTTAATGTCATTTTTCATCCACTAACACATCAAAAACCATAACTAAAACAAAAAATAACTTAAAATATAGATGTGACATTAAAATGGGCATCCTCCTCAATCCAAAATGCATTCATAAAAAACATAGCATCCCATTGTGGTTACAATAATCCCATTGGATTCATAGTATCCTTTCTCTACTTACAATATTTTCATAATAGGGTGAGAAAGATCACAAGAGAGTTCATGTTTCTTCAACAATTGATGACAATCTTCTTGTTTTGTCCTTCAAGATAACATGAAAAGAATATGCTCACTTCTTTAATATCTTCAACTTCTGATCACCACATTAAAAATCATACCAGTCATATATGATTATTTATTTATGATCTTAAATGATCTTTTTATGTATCTTCAATTACTAAATATTCATCATTTATAATTTTTTCTCACTTTTGAAACTAATTTTTTCAGTATCTATTCTACTCCCCTTTGATATTCTCAAAAAAACATCATGCACTCTATTTATATTGAATACTTTATTTTATTTGATAAACATAAATTTTACCATGGAGTGGTCTAAAATATTTCAGTGACTCTTGGCCAATTACTTCCTCATGAACCCCATTAATTAATCATGGAAAGTTTACTTAAAACATCCTGAGTAACGACCTACTTTCTGGCCATCACCTTTTTATGAATGAAATACAGTATATAGGACATGGAACCTCTGGTCAAACACTCTATTTTTCACCACTCACAATAATTTCAATGATAATGTGGAAATATTCCTCTTTAATTATCAAAAAATACTCAACATTAATTATAAATTAAATATAAGACAATGATTAAGAATTTAAGAAAAACATGGCATTGCCATAGTTAATTAATCAGATCATGAACTGAGATATGGGGACATCAAATTATATAGTTACAATCTTCTTAAAAATTTTCTAAGTAACTAACTATTTCAAAACATGCAAATGAAACATAAGAATTATCTGAAAGTCTTTACCTTTTCAAAATTTCACATTTAGTTGAGCCTTAATAAATTTGGGAATAAACCTTATGAAAAGTTAGTGGGTCTCTTCCATTTTTCATTTTTTCAATAATAAATATTATAACATGGGTAAATGGACCTTACAAAATCCATTATGGCCTTTATGAAATCTAAATGGACCTTATGAAATTGGAGTACACCCTTACAATATCATATATCACCTTTATGGTATCAACTATTTACTGAATTTAAAGTCCCTAATGACCATTAAAAAGTTAGGGAATAACCATTATGAAATTTCAACAACACTTACAAACCTTGAAAATAGAACTTATTAACATAGAAAATAAAGCTTATAAACTTAGGGTTTTGTTTATGTATTTTACATTTTTTTCAAAATCTACATATGTAATGATATTTATGGAAAATAAAACCACCCTATGCAATCATCAATAACCCTTAAAGAATCATCAATGGCCATTATATTTTTTATCAATGAAAATTATGGTTTTCATATGACCGATACTGAATTTCAGATCACCCATACAAACCTCATTGAACTCCTTCCTGTTCCAATATTTTCGTCTCTTCAGTGAACATTTTTGGTTACACACTAAAAACATATGTAAATAATACATATGATAGAATGTATTTCACCCAATTTTTTATGTTATTTTCATGAATATACCACCTCATAGGATGAGTATATACATCTTTTACATATGCATGACATTAGGTGAATGCATCTTTCTAGGCAGATTCATCTGTTATAATCTATTATGAAGAGATTAAATGATTTTCATTTATTAAATTAATTCAATGAATAAAAAAAATAGAAATTATCATATTTTGATACATTGAATATATATAATTTAATTCATTAAATGGAACAAATCTAGGATTTATATATAAATGGATGAAATCCATCTTGTTGGTAAATATTGATTTTATGACAGCCTCCTAATACTCTCTTCCTCCCAAAACTAAAATTATCACTGGGTGAAATTGATACCCCCATTATTTTTTGGGTATCCTTAAGAAATGTTTTAGGATCCATTTTTCAGTGTAATCCTCTTAGTGGAATGTTTAATTAATCTTCTTATTCCATTAATCAAAATCAAGCAAACTCCATTAATGATAAAATATGTATCTTGTTATTATCTAAGTATTCACTTTTATGTTCTTCAATTTTATTACATATTTAAATAACTATGGATTTTTCATGAATTATATTGGTTTTATTTCATTAACAATCGATCAAATAAAGATCCCCTAAGACCCACCGGTGAAATCAAAACATTATCTTCGTCATCGAATCAATGTGTTTTGTACACTACTAAATGGAGAAAACATTTTATGAAATTGTAACTAGTTTTCCCCTTCTCCACCTTAAGTTACATGATAATATAGTATCAGGAGTACCACTTATCATTATGTTAAATTTTTAATGTATTATGGAGTGGAATTTTTTGGTTACCTTAATCAGTTAATGTAATTTGTGTCACTATTTTGAGAAACTAGAGCATCAATGTTTTACGTTATTTATATTTTTTTATAAAATAATAGAATTAGATATGTGTAATAGTTTTACAATTTTTAAAATATTTTTATAAATTAATTAACTGTAAAATATTTTTTTTTTGTATTAATTTTTTTGAAACAATTATGATTAGTATTTCATAGATATTAAACAGTTAATATTAAGAATATATTTCTCAAATTTATATGAATTATAAAATTTATATAAATCATATAAAAAGTCATATTGGAATATTTTAATTTATAGAGAGTATATAAATTAATTAGTTATAACTATTTTATAGTTAATTATATAATATTTTAAAACATTTATAAAAAAATATGCTATATATTGAATGATAATTTTAAAAATAAATTTTACTAAATTATGTCACATGCCTTATGATCCTGAAAAATGTTTTCATTTAGAAATCACAATTTTAATTTGTATATAATTTATAAATTACATAAATAAGTGAAAAGAGGAGTATATTTAAAATTATAAATTTTTTATAATTAATTAATTTGATTTTTTCAAATTAAAAGGGTCCTTGTTTAAGATATTATTTTAGACACATCACAAGTGTTTTGATGACTAATTTGATCATAGGTTTTAATAATGTAAATTATGTGATATTTTGACTATTTAATAAATTTTTACATAATACAAATTGAATTATAGAATGTTTTTAATTCATAAATTATCATATATTTATATTAAAAATGTTATATAAAGAATAAAATGAAAGTGTTCATAATAAATGGGTATATTTTGTTTTTATATCAAAGATAATAGAATATTGATAATTTTTAACTTAAATATATAAGGTTTATAGTAATATTTTATTTATGAATAGTTTTAAATTATATATATGAGGTTTTTGAGAAAACTTAATGCTAAATTAAAATATGAACTTTCCTACTCAAAGTTTGTAATTTAATTATAAATGATAAGTGTTATGATTTATGAAAATATGTATTTATAATTTTAAATTAAATTTGAAAATTTAATATTATTCAATAAATAATGTTTTTATATATTTAAAGAATTGGGGTTTTAGTTTATAAATTATTTTTTAATTATAAGTGTCAAGACTTATAAAAATGGATTTATAATACATTGTTTAATATGTAAATTCTCATTTTATCTCATGAATAGATAAAAATTTTATTTAATTATTGAATACATAAAATTACTCATATTTACAAAAAAATTATCGAATACAAATAAAATGTGTGTTTAATATGAATATTCATATTTTTTAAACATGTTAAATAAAATTTTATTTAGGTATTTATTCTTTTATATTATTTATGTTTATAATTTTTTATAGAATATGAATAATTTTTATTCTTTATTTATGTGATGAATGTAGTCTAGAATATATATCCTTACAATAAATGCTAGGTGAAACTATATAAAATTTAATTTTTCTTCAAACTTAACATCAGTTTTTATTTGAGTTTTCAAATTTATTATATATTATTATTATATATTTAAAATATTTGTTGTTAAATATATCATGAATTGAATTATATATTTATTAAATATTCCCATGGGATAGTGGATTGGGGTTAGACCACCCATTGGCCTGGAGGATTATACATTGTTCTGGAAAGGTGAGTGTTTGGCTATTTGTCACGATGGGATTAATCATTTGAAGATTTTAAATATCATGTATCTCTATTCCATTACAATAAAATACAAAGTACCTTATGTATAAGATGAATTCAAGTACATATGAATACGTTTGTCCTCTATTTTTGGGTGAGTAAAAAAAATGTTGGGTTGTCTAAATGGTTACACCTAATGTGGTGTGAACACATTAATTTTGTAGATGGAATTGGGATTCAAAAACTAAATAATTATAATCATTCATACATAAAGGAATAATATTGAGACTATAATTATTATATAATATAAAATAGTTTTGAATTTAATATATATATTATTTATATTAAATGGCTGATACATTTAATAATTCCCTTTAGATTATAATTTTGAGATTCCTTTTAGAAAAAAACATATATAACCTTGATCATCCAACCAAGTAGTTTTACACCAAATTGAGGTGCCCATAGATAATCCTATGTAAGGAAATAAAATAATGAGTGACTCTAGGTTATGTTATCTTGTATTTTCACACCAAATAATGGTTTTATTATATTTTCTTGTGTTAAATTTTTTTTGAAATTCTCATTTGGTTAAAATTAGATAGAAAACCCTAAGGGCTAGAATACTAGAGGAATAGGGTTGACTATTTTATATATGATGAATGTAAACAAATATTTATCCACTAAAATGTTCAAAAATACTATTTATTGGCTTGATAGCCTACCAAAATAACTAATGTGATGAGTTTCATGAAAAACGTGTATATTTCAATTAGTGAAATCTGGATCTTGGACCAACAACTAGATATGATGTATTGATTAATCCTCTTAATTTGAATAATTTAATTTAAAATACTTCAGGAAAATAAATAATATATGATACTCATCTGATTAGAGATACGTTTATATATTAATAACATCATTGTTAACCTAAAAAGTTAATTTAATTATCGAAAGGTGAACCTCAATTTATGTAACTCCTATTATTGGAAATAAGAAAAATAGTTCTTGATGAATATTATATGTGTTAAGAGAAAAAAATTCATTTGTAACCAAGTGTTGAAGATGTTTGATTAGTGAATTTGGATGATTCTGATAGGTATATAATGATTCACTTATGGTTATGAAGGCATTAGATAAAAAATTACCAAATAAATTTAAATCTCATATATTAAATATGTTTAAATTTTCCATTAATATTAAATATAACTGTATATCTTATTAACATGGATAGATTTTTTGGTAATATTAAGTATTATTATATTTAACGAATTAATCATATTATTATCTATACAAATATTCATTCAATAAAAATTAATTTAGGAAATTTTTACCATTTGTTCTCAAGTGTTGAGGATAAATGAACTTGGCATGTGATCCCATGATTCTGGAATTATGTTGATAGAGTAAGTTTGTAAAAGTTTAAACTAATAAAAAAAAGTTAATTGGATAGTCAAAAAATTCTTCTTCAATTAGCTTGTTAATGTCACTAAAACCATTGTGATTTATTAGAAAGAAGTAATGATTTCATAGGATGGAATTTTTCATCATACCTGAATATGTTTTTGAAACTCCATGGAACGTTTGTATTAGGTATCAATTTTATAGAAATCTGTTCATAGGTTTTGAAGGGTGTGAGAAAAAAATGTATAATTTAAAAGTGTTGTAAATATACTAGATTTTAAAATCATGGGATGAATTGATAGATATTTTAGCTTTCATTCTAGATATGAACAAAAGAGTTACCACATCATAGATGTAAATATAAAAGAATATTTCAAGCTAAGATGAATCTAAGTAAAATATATTTACCTTCATTTGATTTATATTATAAGATAAGATGCATTATTTGTTAACAAATAGTTTTTATGAAAATAAAATGAGATGATTAATTGAATACATATTTTTGATGAACCATTGATTTTTATAGCAAGTTTGAAAATTATATAAGGATAAAAGTGTTTTATATATGATAAAATGTTTATTCTGTTATTTGTTAAAATATGAGGGAAGTTATTCCCAATAATAATCAATGACATATTCTAAATAATAATATTCTTTTCAAGAAATTTCTCTAAATAAATATAATACCATATATGATATGAAAATTTTAGTTTATTTTTTAAATATTTATATTAAAAGAAATACTTGTTATTTACTAACATAGATAAGTTTTTGTTGAATCACAGAATGATATTATGGAATCAATATTATGTCTAAAAGGATTTTGGAAGCATGTTTGAGCTTATAAAAGTTTCATGTTAACAATAACATTTTATAAAAGTATAAAAAGAAATTAATATCCTAAAAGTATTAGGATATGTTATGGTAAAGAAAAATATAAAGAGTTAAATTTAGTTATCATATCATTGTTAATGTAAATTGATTATAAAAGATTTAAAACATAATGGTTAGTAATAATGTAAAATATTATGTTGATTCTAAGGAAAATGTTTAATGGAATAGGGTTCCAAAGCTAGTGATGTTATGCTTAGAATTATTTATAAGTAGATAATGTAAGTAAAAATTATAATATTTAATGTTGTGAAGTTATTGATATTGAATAATTTCAAGGGGATAAAATAGTAATATGATTCCCATGTCTCACTAGTTTTCAAACTTTATTTCTTTATAGATGTTACTCATTAAAGGGTTCAGTTAGATAGTTTTATCATAAGGTCAAAAAAATGTTTTGAGAATGAAAAATAAATATAATGAGTTAAAATTACCTTTAAAATAAAGAAAATTAGAGGCTAAAAAGGTAGTTTATCATATATGATATGATAAATAGGTGATTATATTTATTTTTGTTAAATATTCTTAAAAGATTTTATGACTATAATAAGTATCATGGTTGTATAGTTATGTTAAATCAATATTTTTCATTCAACCATGTGTGTTGAAATTTTTCATGAACTGTGGAATGAAAATATCCCCTTAAAATACACTTTTTAGTTGTCCCTAATCAATGGTAATCATGGTGTCTTATGGGTCATGGTGATTTGTTAAGATCATCATGTATAGAATCTTGTATTCATTGTAATGGGTTGTATACAAGATATAGAGAATAAATTCATGAGTTAATAGTTAGAGACTTATTACATGGTCAGGGCCGCCATAATATATCTCATGGAAAGCTATATAGCCATTGGTATAATTAGGGGTGTATGATTATTATAGATCATTATTACCTAAGGTTTGTATGATACCTAGGTTGAGAAGCTTTATAATTTCATACCTTTCTTTCATAATTAAAAAGCAACACAGCTAATCTGGGGATGGTTGGGTATTTTTTATTATCTCATCGATTAGAGTGAAACTAATATGGGATTTTTCAACTTTTATGATAATTAATGACATCTATCCCTTGATTTAATTATTTTAAAAAATAAATGGATGTACTTATTTATGTCACATGTTATTTTCTTGGATACTTATATGAGGGACACATGATGTGATCATTAGTTAGATGAATTATATGTGATGTATTCATCAACTTGTTCATTATATTTCAGAGAATTGAGAAAAAATAAGACTGCCTATACTGGATTGAAATTTTTACATGTCTAATGTTCACTTGATTTCATGGAACAAGTGTTTTTATAGGTTTGAATATTATTTATATGATGTATATTTTTGTGATAATGTTCTTATATAGATGTATGTTTATTAGATAACGATCCCACTAAGACCCATAGTAGATTGGGTAGCACTAACACTTTTATAGAGCCTTCTCTTTGATTAAATATATGAAATATCAATTTATATTTGTTTTCAATATTTTAAAGGCTAGTGGGTTCACACAGTTAATTATTTGGATAAGGATTGAGTTTTTTATAAATTGTTTGATCTAAAATAAAGACAGTTCAATGAAACTATAATTAAAATACTTTTTGTAAGGCTTCATAATGATTTGTGGAGTTTTTCATAAAATCCTTATAGATTTTAGTCCAAGTGTATTATTATTTCTGATTCAATTAAAACATATGTATACGATACACATGAAAAAATATAATTCAAAAAAAATTTAAGATAAGTGTATGAATCTTAGACATCATAGTCTAAGTGAATTCATCTTCCATATATGCATGACTGGATGTGAATCTAGTGGCTCACATGGTTTAATCAGTTATAATCCATTATAAATAGATTAAATTAATTAAATTCATTTAATAAATTTTATGAAATTTTATGATAATAATTAATATATATAAATATGTTTCATATCGATGATGTGTTTCATTAAATGAAATTCATCGAGTATGTATATATAAAGGAATGGGGTCCATTATAATGTCTCTGACTGATTTTATATAAGCCTCATAATACTCTATTCCTCCTGGAATTTAGTTTATCGCCAGTTGAAGGCACTAGAAACCCTTTCTATATTTATTGATCCTTAATAAATTTTATGGGGTCCTTTTTTAGTGTAATCCCCTCATAGGAAAGAATATTTAATTTATTGATCCAATTATTTGAATGAAGTGTACTTCATCAATATTTGAAGATATATGTTATTTTAATCTTGGTATGAAAGTTTATTTTCTTCATTTATATTACATGTTGAAATAATCATGGATAGATTAGGCATTATATGAGTTCTTTTCCTCTTCCATTTGGTCATATGATAATCCCCTAAAATCTTTTAAGTATAACACTTATAAAAGAGTTAAATTAATTGTAATGTTTTAGAGTTATCCCAATTCATCTTCAATTGATTAATTCTTGAATTATTTTATTGAAGTCAAAAAACATTCTATAAATTTTATGAAATCTAAAAAAAATCATAAATTCACAAAAAAAAAATTATCACTTTATGGTTAACTTCAAAAAATTACAATTATTCTCAATCAAATCTTATAAGAAATAAAATCCTTCAACAATTCCATTAGTCTCTTAAATCGTCCCCCTAATTATTTGTTATCAAATTTTTAACGAAACTTTTCCAAACTCAAAAACTCTTGTAACATACATCACATCACAAACTTTCTAAAGGATATATTTTCTAAAACCACACATCCACATATGATAGAGTTTTGAGATAATAATATTTTTCGGTGATAAGAAAAATTTAGCCAAGTGGCTGCTGTGATCTTCCCCTAAAAACATTCACTAATTGAATAATGTAATCATTCAATTTTTATTTCCCTTGTTTATAAGAACTAAAACATTAGATTAATAGTAATAAAATAGAATAATTTGTTTGTTTTTAGAATCCCATGTAATTATAGAATAACACTTTTTCATATTTATTAATATTTATGAATTATATTGTGAATTTACCCTAACAATTATGCTATGTCTGATAGCGTACTCGACACATAATAATGGCTTTCTCTAAAATCCTATGGCGCATGAAATACTGAGTTGTACTATTATTATTTTATGTGTTAGTCATCACTTATCCATTCTATTTTTATGAATGAGTATAACTATATATATTATGTTTTTAAATTCATCTAATAAATTTTATAGGCTTTAAATGAGAATAAATTCAATTTTAAGGATAAAATACTCTAATAAATTTTTAAAGGTTGTTTTACCTACTTTTGATGATAAAACCATTTTAAATATATTTTTTGACATATGAATTCAATTTGATAAAATAAACTTCTTTTTCTGTAGCAGAATATCAAAATTCACTTTGATTGATTTTTTAGAATATTTCTAAAAAATTTATTTTTTGATGAATATTGAAAAATACTACATTGGAGTAAAAAAAATTCATATAAATTATACATTAAACTGATTTTTAATTTCATAATATATCAATAATACATTTATTAATACAATTTAATCCATTGGAATAATATTCTATATTAAAATTATATATAAAAGACATATTGAAATTTTAAACATCTCTTTTACCTGCATTCTCGCCACATCTATGGGATTAGTTTTAAAATTAATTTATCCACTTATATGAATTGAATTTTTAAAAATAGAAATATATGGTTTTAATTAGTATGAAAATTATGGTCTAATAGGATCAAGTTAATTTTTTGTGAAAATAAACTTTAGTATTTTATTTACCATGGTTAATGGTGATTCTAATAATTAAAGGTAAAAAATAATATAATACTATTAATAAAATACCTTAAAATTGTAATTATATTATTGGATGAGTTTTTTTCAACCAATAAAATACTTTTGAAAAACTTATGGACTTTGTAATCCACATGGGTGTGATTATGACATTTATAACATTTTATTTAAAGTAAAAACAAAGATTTCATAAACATGCCACTTATTTGTAAAACAATTTTAATATGGGGTAATAAAAGTTATATCTTAGACTATAAATAGACCATTAAAATATAAAATTATTACCTACATCTTGGTAATTTATTTATAATTTTTTGAAAATAAATAATTAAATTAAATAGTGACACAATAATGATGTAGTAATTTCTTAATTAATGAAACATTCAAAGAAATTATATTATAAATATAAAAATAAATATAATTTGAAATATTTTATGTCATCCACAAATTTTATGGATGACTTATACATGTTATAAATAAGTTAAAGTAGTTTGTTCTATGGAATAAAGTACTTAATATTTTTTTTAAAAATACATGTAATAAATAGTTTAAAAATTGACATATTTCATATCTTAAAATATAAAATATTTAATAAAATGATATAATGATTATAAAAATATAATATTTGGCCAAAAAATATAGATATGTCTAAAAATTTCATTAATGACTCATTCATTTATCATTTTTCATTTTATGGTAATTATTTTAACCCTCAAGTGTAAATTACTTGATAAAACAATAGAGTCGAAAGGGGTTAAAACAAAAAAAATATAAGTTATAAAATAAAATAAATATGTAACATCCCAACCTGGGTGCCATGATATGGTGCCATGATCCAGTTCATCAAAGTACCGCAAGTGCACCTCCCCATATGCTAGAGGTTGTCGACTAATAGTGAGGGTCTGGTAAGTCATTCATGGGGAGTCTATACCCTTATTTGTCTGAGTAAGATGCAAGAAGAAACAAATTAACAATAGAGGAACCATATATAATAAGAAAAAGACTCATGTCACAAGATAACAAAACAAGGAAACAATACTCAACCAAAAGAGAGAACATTCTATACTAAAAAAATAGTCAATTATCTAATATGCAGCTGAAAATAAATACACTACGACTCCCAAATGAGATCCCAAACCATGTCCAATTCCCTCCACCAAGATCCATCCCTAATAATCCACCAATCCCATGGATTTTTCCCTTATCCAATCCTCCAACAATATAATTTATTCGAGTACCAATCAAGCAACTGAAATAGGGTGTGAGTACAACTTAGTAGGCCACAACCAATGGTGTCTAAAATAATTCCTGTCAAAAGATAGTGCATAAATATCTAAAAGGAAATAAGCAAAATGCAATAATAAATAGTTTATCACATTTTTATTTATTCTTATATAACTACATTAACTCCAGGGTTCCTAGGGACAACCATTCCTCAATACTAAATTCATATCATACCATAGCCTGAAGTGTTCCCTAGGTAATACCATATCTTAATACCTACTTCTAGATGAAGCTCGAAGTATTCAAGGTTCTATGATATCTTAGTACCTCATTAGACTCATACAGTAGATTGAATTTTCTCTTGTGAGGCCATAACTCGGAGTGCCATTATTTCCCTTCTTTAATTTCACATTTAAATTCCCTATTGCCAAAATGCCCAGTATCACAATGAAATAAGTAATGTGACCATGTTATTATGTTAACCCCCTCAATTTAATGACCATGTTCCCATTCTATTTACTCATATGTATAATGACCATGTTACAATGTGTACTTCTCAATTTAGAATGACCATGTTCTCATTCTCTTTACTCATAAGTATAATGACCATGTTAGCATTTATAATTCTCAATTTATAATTACCATGTTCCCATTATTTATCAGATAATTTATTTACCAATTAATTATCTACCCCAATCCCATTACTAATTCAACAATTAGTTAAACCCATCTATTCAATTAGTTACCTGAAAAATTAACTAAGTGATTTACACAATTAATTAATTAATCTATTAATTAATAAATATCACAATTATTACTCCATAATTAATTTTCTAGAATTAATTATCTCATTCAAATATAAACTTTCCATAATTAATCTCACAATTAATTATCTAGTTCATATTATCCAGGGAACAAAACTAATCAATAAGTAATTATCTCAACTTAGCCAATTCAAAATTTCACAATTAATACCCCAATTTATTAACCAGATTGAAACTCCTACCTTTTAAAATAAATTTCCAAAAATTAATTATCTAGTGGGGAATCCCCTTATTCTAAAGATTGATTCCCCCAATAAACCACCTTTTCAATAAGGCTTCGAAAACTAAATGGGTCAATCTAATAAATCCAATTCAAGGAAATCAATTTCTAAAGGATGATATCAGTTCTAAAATCTTTCATATAAATTTAAAATTCATTAATATGGGAGTTATATTTATACCAACCACCTCGGTATGTTAACGGATGTTTTCCCAACATAAATCCCAAAATCTGAGCAGCAAAATGATGTTTATATGAGTTCTGGATCTAGATCCCTAAACCGAAATCAAGATCAATGACATCAGGATCTCATAAATCATGATCTAGATCAGCACTCCTTGATAAATATCTCACCACATAGGTTTAGATATAAGGAAACATAGGATAACTTCAATGAAAAGATCAAGTAAAGATAGAAAATGGAACGATAGAATCATCGGGATGAAGTCCACATACTCAGAGAAGAGGGGATCTTCAATTTGGGATTTCGATCTCAAAAAATTATGTTTGTAATGCCTTGGAATCCCTCCAGGTCGATGGGAGATCCTTCCTTTACCCATATGAAATTAAAATCCTAAGTTATGTATATATATAAGGTGAAACAAGTCATCAAAGTTTTAAAATGAGTGAGATCCACAATTTTAGGATTTTACTATTAGTCCTCGCACGGTATAGTCACACGGTTAGAAAAACTCTGTGATAACCATGTGTTATCCACTACATAAAGGGGTCACTTCACATGGCTTCCTTGAATGACTTATTAAATTGTACACTAACCAAGCCAAAGCTATTTCCTAAAAAACCAATTTTTATACGACTTCTCTTAGGTAGCCACACGGTTTGGTCAAACTGTGCCCCAACCGTTCCCAACCTATTTTCTCCAACATTTTCATAGAATTCACCCAATCACACCCCAGTCTATAACTCCCATAAAATAAACTTATGTAAAAAACATGAAGTATCTGAAACCACACCTGATATAACTCTAAAAAAGGTTAGGATCTTACTATCTCCTAGCCTTATAACAATTAGTCTTTGAGCTGCACTTCTAAGGGACTTTAATATTCTAATCCAAAAAGATAGTTTCATTGAGCCCACATATCTTATTATTTTTACCACGTTTCCTCTTGTACATTTCCATGTGGACATAACACATAAACTATCAGTGTGGTCTTTCCTCGCAACACTTTCTCATTGTGATCCAACACACCTATCAGATAATCCTTAAAGGACGCATTTATCTCAAGTTCAACCTCAGCCACATCGATCACATGAGAGGGTTTTGGGTGATCCCTCTCAGTTTGTGATAAACAGAAAACATCATGCATAGCAATGTATCTCTGTGAAAGATCCAATCAGTATTCCACTGGCACGATTCTCTCCACTATCTCAAAAGGTCAAACAAACTTGGGTTCCACGTTTCCCTACCTCTATATCCTATGGTGACCCATCCTAGGTGACACCGAAAGGAACACATGATCACCCTCTGAAAACTCTAGGGGTAATCTCTGTCTACATCATACACCTTTTTTCAACTCAAATCTATAGCCATACATTTCGGAATCAACTATACCTTCTCATATGTCTCCTACATGAAACTCAATCCCAAAAACTCTGACTCACCAACCTCAATTTCACATAGAGGTGATCTACAAGGCCTATTATAAAGATCCTCATATGGTTCCATCTGTATAGTTTCCTGATAAATTTTTTTATAGGAAAACTTCACTGAAGACAAGTTTTTTTCCCAATATCCATAGATTCAAGCACACATGCCCATCAAAAATACTAAAGCACCTGTATAGTACGTTCCGACTATCCATCTATCAATGGGTGGAAATTCGTACTCAATAATACTTGTATGTCAAGAGCCTTCTACAATACTGTCTAGAAGAGTGAATTAAATCATGATTTGCGATTAGAAACTATAGTCTATGGAAATCCATGCAGACAGAAAAATTCTTGAACATAAAGTTCTCCCAATTGTTATACTATAAAGGTTTCCCTTATTGGAATGAAATGAAATAACTTTTTTAGTTGTTCAAAAAATGACCCAAATAGTGTCATTTGTCCTAAGAATCTTTGGAAGATCCACCATAATTTCCATTGTCATGTCGTCCTTCTTCCACTTTAGAATAGGCAATGGTTGTAGTAAACCTCTAAGTCATTGATGATCTGCCTTCACCTGCTGACAAGTGAGGGATCTTACCACAAACCCTGTTATCTCCTTTTTCATTGCTAGACCCCAAAACTGTCATTATAGGTCATGATAAATTTTGGTTACACCTAGATGCACCACCCACATTGAGGAAAAAAATTCCCACATGAACTCCTGTGGCATGCTCGTAGATACCACAACCTGATTCATCAAATAGATGATTTCATGCTTGTCTATAAACCACTCCGAAGATGTATCCTCACCTTCAAATATTTTCCTCAATGATATGAGCTTTAGATCCTCGTATTTTCTATCCTTGGTCTGTCTCAAAAGTATAGACTCCACTGCAACTAAAACCAGAGTCATCTTCTCCTGAATCTCCGAAACCACCACCTGAATTTCAGCAAATAAGGTCTGCATCTTCCACTCTACACTCAACTCATGAACCATCTGAGTCTAATTTTTCCTTCTCAAGGAATCATCCAAACTATTTCCCTTCTCAGATGTATCTTCTATTTCAAAATCAAAAGACTTCATATACTCATCTCATCGCTACTACTGAATATTCAAATCAAACTGTGAAAATATATACTTCAATCTGTTGTGATCTGTATAATTTGTAAACTTTTCTCCAAATAGGTAGTGTCACATACACTTAAGATCATAAACAATTTCATTCAATTTGAGGTCATCTATATGGTAATAATATTCATGTGGCCTCAACTATCGAGACCCATATACCACAACCAGATCTCCTTACATTAGCGTAGCTCCATGTCTAATCCTAGAAGCATCACAATAAACCGTATACTCTACACCTAACTAAGGTAGGATCAATATTGGTGCCAATGTCAATCACTTTTTCAACTCCTATAAATCTCTCTCACATGCCTCTAACCATTCAAACCTTTCTCTCTTTTTGTTCAATCCCAAAAGAGTTGCTCCCAAAAAGTAAAAGTCGTTGATGAATCTCTTGTAATATCCAAATAATCCTTGAAATATTCTGATATCAAAAACATTCTTAGGATTATCCTAAGAAACCACTACATGACCCTTATCTGGGTCCGCTGAAACATGTTCCACAGTGATGATGTTCCCCATGAAGTGTACCTAGTCAATCCAAAACTAACACATAGATAGAATGGTGTATAATTGATGCCCTCTCAGTGAACCCAGGATGTTGTCAACATGCTGGGAATGATCTTCATTAGTCTTAGAGTACACCAATATGTCTTCTAAAAACACTAGCACAAACTAATCTAGATACAAATGAAATATCTTATCCATCAAATCCATAAAACCGGATAAATAATTTTTTAACCCAAATGGAATTACCACAAACTCATAATGAACATACCTTCTTCTAAAAGTAGTTCGTAGTATATCAGATGTCCAAAATATCAACTGATGAAACCCTGATCTCAAATAAATATTTCCAAACACACAATATCACTTCAATTTTTCAAATAGATCATTGGTACATGGAAGAGGATATCAGTTCTTTATATTAATTTTTATCACCTTCTGGTAATAAAAACATAAGTGTAAACTCCCATCATTATTCTTTGAGAACAAAATAGGTGATCCCCAAGGTGACATTCTTTAATGGAAAAATCCCTTATCCTAAAACTCCTCCATCCGAGTCTTAATCTTTGGATTCTCAGTTGGTTCTATTCTATATCGTTGAATAGATACTAGATCATCCCCCATCATGAACTCAATAAGAAATTACACATATCTCTCTAGTGGTATCCCAAATAAGTCTTCAGTAAAGACATCCTAAAAAAGTTACACTACTCATGAAAGGACATCAAGCCTAACACTCCCATCATCCAACAAAATAATAGAAACTTGGACTGTGAGCTCTTCTAGTTGTTGAGTAATTGTCCCTACATGGCCTTATTGTGTATCCCACTCTCTGTGATAAATATAATGGTTACCCTTAGGGTATTCCAAGGTAACCCTCCAATGGTAATGGTCAATGTAGGCTCAGTATGCAACTATCTAGTCTATACCCATAATCAAGTCAAAGCCAATAATATCAAGAACAAAAAGATACCATAAAAACGATATTCCCCAATCTCTATGGAACATACCTTGAAAATATAGATTTCTATGGACCATACTCCCAACAATGTATCTATAGTCATAACCCCACTCACAAACTCCACTACCAGGCTCAATCCATTAAAAATTTATGTAGATATAAAGGAATGAGAGGCTCCATTATTGTTGAAGTAACTAGATAAAGTAGAAGCTACTAGAATAGTACCTCTCACAATCGATGGTCCAACCACTATATCAAAAAGTGTAGGCTTTACTACATGTAAATCTATGGCCCCTCTTCCTTGTGATGATGTCTGACCCCCCGGAGTAGCACCACTCTACTGATGAGGGAACTCCTACCCAAAATCACCACATCCACTACCTCTACCACCTTATCTTGTTGAAATCCAACTGCTATCCCGATTTGGTGTAAAAGTTCCTCTTCCCACACTCTAACTCTGCCCGTCTACTCCTTCAGTACTAGTATATCACTATGAACTATAGTATTTCTATAGATGTCCCATCTTTATGCAAGATAAACACTTTATTGGTGGATAGGAAAAATGTTGATGATAGTGTCGCAACCTACCACACAAATGAAGAATCACCCCAGTAATTTCATGTCAAACCAAACCTCCTGTTTGTGTACTCTTCTTCCCACTAACTTAGCTAAAGTTGTCATGACAGCACGTCCTACTTCTGGAAGTCCCACCTTCTGATCTTATATTAACAACTACATGTCTAGCACTAGAGGCCTCCCTTAGGTTCCCTTCAACTATGAGAGTCTGATCTACCACTTCTATAAAATTCTTCAACCTGAAGATATTCACCTGGGGCATAATATCACATATAAGTCCATCCTGAAAACATTTCACCATAACTTCTTCATCTCCTACTAAAGTTGGAGAAAAGAATTGAATATATGTTTATCATCCAGTGTATTCCATCACCGACATGCTCCCCATTTTCAGATTCATGATCTGTTCATCTTTACCTAGTATTATCATATTTGGAAAGAAGTGTTCTAGAAACTTCTCTAAGAAATATTTCTATAACATACCGTCAGTCTGTCTAGTTCATGCCGGAATGTCCCACCAGTGCTTAGCTGATCCCCTTATCATATAAGTATCCAAAATGACCTTACATTTAGCTAGAGTCTCCAACTATTCAAGTATTGTCCCTATGTACTCAACACATAATTCAGCTCCCTCCAGTCCACCCTCTCCAGTAAATGTAGGGGGTGGTGTAATAAAAACTCCCTTGTCAACTCAGACATACTTTTCAAAACCCGACTTGAGTATCTTTCCATAAATTGCCTAAATTGACTGAATTTCTCTTGAAACTACTCCCCTTCTCATCAGTTTGCATGATCATTGACTCAAGTTCCCAAATAGGAAAAACATTCCTAGGCACACCCCTTAGTCATCCCCTCAACAAGCATCGTGGAGGCATACTCTCTAAAAATCCGAACACATGTCTGAGTTCTCATATCACAGCCTTATAACATTTACATAAGATGAGATGTTTACATCCAACAATTTTCCCCCATCTCACTACACAGGTAAAACTGAGGTGTTACCACTACACTTAACCACCATACACCAACATTTTGGTTAAGAAAGGGTAAACACACTATCATAAAAAAATCTCATTTAGACACCCAATTATTCTCATTTTACATAATTTTACAAACATTATCAATTCATGTTATGCACTATTTTTCATTATAATCTCACAGTAAGAAAAACCTTTCAAGCTCAATAACTTACCCATAAGCTATTTCCCAGTGCATACATAAAATGATACATGTTACAATAACCTTGAGTGCCTAGAATGATTCATGCAGACTCAAATCTCATTCCATTATAAGCCACAAACCAATACTCAAAAATTATAAGAAAAAATAATCACATCATACGACAATTACATCACCCAAGGTGAAATAACATTCAACTCTAACAGTAAACAGAGATAAAAACAATCCCACCCTGAGTACTAGGATTTTCTCCCATTCATGGGTTTAAAACTCCCATGTACGAGATCATTACCAAGCCCCGACTCTTTATAGTCTCCAATCTAACATTCCCAAAATAGTATGAAAAAAGAAGGAGAAAGAAAACAAGAAATCTTATACCACTTTGTAACATCCCAACCTGGGTTCCATGATACGGTTCCCCGAGCTAGTTATCTAGATGGCTTCTAGCACACCTCCTTGTATGCTAGAGGATGCCTACTAGCAGCGAGGGTCTAGTAAGTCATTCATGTAGAGACTATACCCTCATTTATCAAAGTAAGATGGAAGTGGAAATAAATAAGTAATAGCGAAAGAATATTTTACTAAAAAGACTCATGTCACAAGATAAACAAATAGGAAAATAATACTCAGCTGAAATGGAGAACATGCTATACCAACACAACTATCAGGTTCCTAATATGAAACTGAAAATAAAAGCACTATGACTCCCAAATCCAGTCTCAAACCATGTATGGTTTCCTCCTTTAATCTCCATCCCCAATAAACCACTTGTCTTATAGACTTTTCCCTTATCTTGTCCTACAAAAATATAATCTATTCGGGTACCAGTCAGGTAGCCCAAATACGGTGTGAGTAAAACTCAGTAGGACACCACCAATGGTGTCTAAAACAATTCCATTCAAAAGATATTGAATGAAGTTCTATATGGAAATAAGTTCAATGAAATAATAAATTGTTTATCACATTTTCATTTATTCTTATCTAACTATATTAACTCTTGGGTTCCCAAGGATACCCATACCTCAATACTAACATCATCTCATACAATATCCCGAAGTGTTCCCTAAGTAATACCATATCTCAATACCTGCTTCTAGCCAAAGAAAAAATTATTCAAGGTGCTATGATATCTCAGTACCTTATTAGACTCAATCCAAAGATCGAATGTTCTCATGTGAGGCTATAACTTAGAGTTAAATTATTTCTATTCATTAATTTTACATTTAAATACCCCATTTAAAAAATTACTAATATCATAATCTTGTAAGTAAAATGACCTTGTAACCATGCTTACCCCTCAATAGAAAGAACATGTTCCCGTTCTCTTTACTCATAAGTATAATGACCATGTTACCAAGTATACTTATCAATTTTGAATGACCATGTTCCCATTCATTATCACATAACTAATTTAAAAATTTATTATCCACCCCAATTCAATTACTAATTCAACAATTAGTTAAACACATCCATTCCATTAGTTTAATAAAAAACTAACTAAGTGTTGTACACCATTATTTAATTCATTAATTGTTTAATCAATATAACAATACAAATATCATAATTAATTTTCTAGAATTAATAATCTCATTATAATATAAATTTTCCATAATTAATCCCACGGTTAATTATCTATATCATATTATCAAATGAACATAATTAATCAATAATTAATTATCTCAACTTAGCCATTTCAAAATATCATAATTAAACCTCATTTAATTATTTATATTACAACCCTTAACTTTTAAAGTAAATTTCCCAAAATTAATTATCCACTGGGGAAGACCATTAGTCTTAGTATTGATTACCTATAAAATTATATATTTCAACAAGGCTTCAATAACTAAATGGGTCAATCCAATAAACCCGATTTAAGGAAATAAATTTCTAAAGAATGCTAGAAATTATAGAATCTTGTATATACATATCAAATAAATGAATATGGGAGTTAGACTTAAACCACCCACCATGATTTGTTGATGGATGTTTTCCCAACAGAAATATCCAAAATCCAAGCATCACAACCATGTTGATATGAGTTCCAGATCTAAATCCATAATCCGAAATCATTATCAAAGACATCAAGATCTCATAAATCTCGATCTAGATCCCAAATCTTAGATCTAGATCTCACCATATAGGTTTATATCCTTGCAACCCAAGGATACCTTCCATTAAAAGATCATGGATAGATAGAAAAAGGAATGAGAGAAGCATCAGGTTGAAATCCACTTACTGAGAGAAGAGTGGATCTTTAGTTAGGGGTTTTGATATCAAAGAATGTTGTTCGTAAGGCCTTGGAATCCCACCCAGTCAATAGGAGAACCTTGTTTCCCTTATCAAAGTAAACTCCGTAGTTTGGGCCATATAGGAGGTGAAACAAGTCATTAATGGTTTAAAATGAGTGGGATGCACAATTTTATGATCTCACGGTCAGCCTCACATGGTTTAGTCACACCTTTAGAAAAACTGGGCACTAATCATGTGTTATCCACTACTTCAAGGGGAACTTATCATGGATACCTCACATGACTTGTTAAACCATTCTCTAACCATGTCGATCATACATTCTCAAAAACAAGATTTCGAACAGTTTCTCCTAGGTAGTATCACAGATTGTTCAAACTATGCACCAGCCATTCATGGCCTCTTTTACCTACAATTTTCTTAAACATCACCCAATTTCACCCCAAGTCATAACTCCCATCAGATCTACTTAATTAAAAAACAAGAAGTT
The DNA here is from genome assembly GCA_963277665.1 of Viscum album. NCBI lineage: Eukaryota > Viridiplantae > Streptophyta > Magnoliopsida > Santalales > Viscaceae > Viscum > Viscum album. Next base: position 692,087,283 of record OY728158.1, read on the forward strand.
CCTAAAACCATACACGAGATAACTCCAAAAAAGGTCAGGATATGACACAATACATGCTTAAAAATTATTAGTTGAGAGTATTATGAACCAGAATCATTGTATATTTGAACTAATAGAATTTTGAGACATTTGGATTCAAAAAATAATATAAATTAATTTAATATTTTAAGGGTTTCCAAGTGTGTCCATCCCCTTTCCTATAAAAAGGAACTCATTCCTCTCTATTATTGACACTTCATAAACCATTTGGATCTGCCATTCTCTACACAAAACCTATAATAGAATACCTACCCATATTCTAGAGTCCTTATTTTAGGCATAAGTCTCTCCTTAAATTTGTTTAGGTGTTAATAATGGTGATCATTAGAAGAAAAGTTAATGTTTTTATTTAAGTTGTTCTATTTTATTTATTATTCTGATTCATAAAAAACTAATTCAACCATGATGAAATAATAAATACAATATCCTAAATATTCTGGGATGTTATAATTTTAAAATCATCACCTTAATCCATCTCCACTTCCATTAAATGGGAAAATAATTAATCATTCATGTGTAAGTGTGAACTATCACCTCCACGAACCGATCTAATTCAATTTCTATAACTATCTCTCATGACAGGTTATAATAATAAAATTAATGTTCACATGTGATATTCCTAAAATATTTATCATAATAAGAAAATAATATATCAATTACATTCTTACTTTACATACACATAAAAATGATAACATCATTCATGCATATGTGTGAACTATCACCTTCACAAAGTGATGTGATTCCTTTTTATTCACTATATCACTTTTTTGATTTATATAAGTATATTAAAATAATTAATATGATATTAATTATGTTATTATTACTCTATAATGATAAAATAATACTTACCTTCTTTCCATAATGATAAATAAAAAATAAAAAACGTTACTCATGCGTACGTACATCCCACCATCTCCATGATTATAACGTAGTTAATTTCCCATAACCCTACATAATGTTTTGATTTAAAAGTATAATTTATGTATAATAATGATAATAATTTAATGAATATTATTATGATTATGATGGACAAATCAATAAATTTACTATTGACATCATACCAAGTTCATTTTCAACTCAAGTACCAAATATGGACAAAACACCTAATATGAACATAAATAATTATCTAACTCTTATAACATAGAAATAACTAATAAAAATGGAATAATAAACTTGAAGAAGGTTCTCAAGCAAGTATAAAATAACATATGTTTATTATTTATGAAGATAAAGAACGTACAATATGATCTGATCTCGAAGTAAGAGGACTTCATCTAAATCTCCTTTTAATGAGGCATATTTTGATGTTATATACCACCTTATTTTATGAGGTGTATAATACCCCCTTGGACTTTTAATTTCATTCAAATGTCTTCAAAATTAATCTTTTTATATGAATTGTTTTACTAAATTCCAAAATCAGTATTTTTTAACATATACAGTGACAACGACTTTTTTTCCACTATAACCGTTATAGATAATTGGCTTCCTCTATAAGCCTTGATGTTTTTAAAAGGAAAAGAAATACATTATTCCTTTTTAGGGGTTTTAGTATTGAAAATGGTTCTAAAATTAGATTTATTATTTCAATGTCTTGACATGATTTCTTATGATTGTATATTTTAAGATTGAAATGTTGATAATTGAAATATTTTATGGTACCTGAACTTTTGATGAGTGGTTGTGTGATAAACCAAAGACTTGTGGTTTTTTGATAAACCAACAATGGGTGGTAATGTTATAACCTCTAATTCATTAGGTATGGTAGTCATATTTATCGATATTCCATTTGTAAGATTGAGATGTATTGAATTTTATTGCATAGTTGTTCCATTTATGTATGATTATATACCAAGTTGCCTTTATATGTTACATATTATTTATATGGGTTTTAGAGTAATATTTTTATTTTAAAAAAACGTTAATAAATTATATTATATTCAATGGAAAGTATTTACTACTTCTTAAAGGTGAACAATATTACTTTATGATAAAGTATTCATGGTTTACATGTTTTCACAAGACTAATAGTTTTCTTTCTTTGTGTATCCCTTACAGATCTTTTTATTCTCATCCCAAGTTTTAAATTGTTTTTCACATGATTTAAGGGGGAATAGAGACAAGGATGGGGTCATTGGAAAGTTTTCTATGATTAAACATGAAATTAAACCATGATTCTTTTTAAAAGTTTTTTTTTAAAAAATAGATAGTGAGTTAAAGTGACTACATTATAATATTAGAGTTGTTATCTATGGGTTAGAGCTCAAAATTCTAAATATCTCTACCTGAAAATATCCTCAATGTGAATAAAATTCAAATTCTTTACATAAATAAAGATTATGTAATGCTTTAAGTTCAGGGCCATATATTGTCTCCTATAAGAATTGTGTACTTCTTCTTCACCATTGACAGAAGAATACAAATCATAGTGGGGGTAATCCAACGCATTATCAAGTGAGAGGGAAAGTGTGAAAATGATGTTTTATCCCCAACTCAATAAACCTCTTTTTTATCGTTTCTTTTTTAAAGAATCATATAATATTTTCTTTTTTAGAAATGTATTCTAGTTCAACATCTCTATTTTAAACTCTTTATTTGATGAAATGAAATCCGATATTAATATTTTTTGATCTTGACTATTTCATAGAATTCTTTGATATATCAATAAAACTCTGATTATGACATGAAAGACCCAAAATCCTCTAAAATCTAAATTTTAGATCTTCTATATTCACTTTCATCCAAAATATCTATTAATAAGCATGATTTTTAGCTATATATTTTGACTATGTTGAGGTCACTATCAAAAAATTCAAATATTTACTTTTCCAACTCACATAGAATTGACAAAGAAAGAAAATCCTACAAGATTTATATTTCCTTTCCTTATAATATCTTTCCTAATATGCATCTATCAATCCTAATAGATTTAGTTCATCTCTAAATATATACAGAAGATCGTAACTCAAAGTTAATTTGAAATATCTCAGAATTATTTTTGTTATTATCATGTGAGACTATTCAGGGTAACACTAATATCTAACACACAAAAAATTTATTTCTGGTCTTAATTCAATTAGATAAAATTGACTTTAAAGGATTATCTTAAATTATTTTTTATTAACATCATGTCCAACTTCATCTTTAAATATTTTTGTTCCCATTGTTATGGAGAATATTTTCATACGTTCTCATATTTGTATGAAAAATATTTTTATGGGTTCTCCCATTTTATAATAAACCTAATGATTATGATTTTTTCATTTATACATTCTTATAAATTTTTCTAAGAAAAAAATTGAACAGTAATGAAAATTTTATGTGTAAATAAACAATTACTTGAGCACAAAGTTTATTATTGTAAAACCAAACTCTCTTATATTATCTCATGGTTTTGAAATGGAATAACAGGTTAATTTTCAATTAATTACATTACTATTATTTGTTTTTATCATCCCTAATATTGAAAGGATATTTAATATGGATTATAGATGAGTATAAATGTTAATAAATATATAAATCTAGGTATATGAGTAACCTTGAACAAAGAATGTCCATTATAAGTAACTATTTTTAAAAAAAAATGGATACTATATAAAAAATTTCATTTTTATATAATATGTTAACTAATTCTATAAAACTCTAAACCTAAAAATATATTTCGGAATATAAGAAAATGAATTTTTATTTTAAAATTAAATTATGTTTTGTATAATAATTGGGTCCTTATGTCTGGTATCAAATGAAAGGTTTAAAAACATTAGATGTTGGGATTATTTGGATGATTAATTTTTAAGAGTATTAGATACCATCATTGGTTAAAATGTATATGATTAAAATAATATAAACCCCTTTAACGTTTTTATGTAAAGATAGTACTTTTGGAGACATTTATTGAGTTTTGATAAATGCTTGATGTATATGTAACCCTTAAATTTAGCTTGTGTTGTAGTGAAAGGATTATTTAAAAAATAATTCTTTTATAATTTTTGAACATATATTGAAAGGTATTGATAACATTTAGGGTTCATAATATATTTTATATTTAAGTTATTATGGTTAATTAGGGGGTAAATTATCATATTTTGGGATCATATTGTTTTCATATAAATAACCATGATATTGAAAAGTGATTTATTGAATATGTGATTAATATGATTTTTCAAGAAGTTCACTATTTTTAAAACATTATAATATTAAGGTAAATAGAAATTATTTTGTAAAATATTAGATTTTATTTTTAGACTAAAGATTAAATTATATTTTAGAAGTATATATTATTTTATTTTTTATTTATGTTGATCTATATTATAAATGGAAACATTATCATATTTTGGAGATTATATGATTATGACATATTCATTTTTGGTTATATGATTTTATTATTTACTAATTTTTTGAGATAAATATTAAATTGATCTCAGAATAATATATGATCAAATACTTGGGACTATTAGGGTTTGAACTCATTTAAGAATATTTTGAATAATTTTAATCTTTTTTTATTCATAGAATGTTTATATTTTATCTTTGGGTGTTTTTTTTTGACGTTTATATGATTATAGTAGTATTTATTCATATTGGATATTATCTTACCTTATTGTTATATTTTTTGTTTCTATCAATGAATAAAGATATAAGGAATAAATTTTTATACTTTTCTGGATCATGTGATCCATTAGAAGTTTATTTTAGTGCTTTAGGCATGAAAAAATTATCCTAAATATTCATTTCATAGAGTAAAAGATATGATAGAAGTGGAAATTGATCAAAGAACAACCAAATTGTGAATTTTTTCTTAATAAAGAGAAATACTTAAAGCAAGTATATTTTCTCATGTTCTCTATCTTGATGGTAAACAAATACCTCAACTCTGGGAAAATTTACTAAAAATAATAATATTAGCCTTTTATGAACATTTTTAAGGAATTAATGGTCTCTTATCTTTTAAAAATAGAATAACATTATTTCTTAAATGGATACTCCTTTTAATTCCATGTTTCTCCATACCACCAATGTCCATCTTATTTAAGAACCACATATTTTTTTATTCTTGGTAACCCTCCTATTTCACATTTCCACTTTTCAAAAGGATTTTCTATTAAACCTTTTTTTTATGTGGGTTTTCAAAAAAGGTGTTTTAAAATATTAATGCCTTTAACAACCATCCTAAGATCAAATTCCAAGGAAGTAATTTATTTAAGGGGGAAATTTTAATACATCGTGATTTTAAAATAATAATATTTTTTTTATATACAACATGTATCATTGAACTTAAACAAACCACAAAATAATATTGTTTTAAATATGGAAATGGTAACCAAGTCATTAAATTAGTAGGTATAGATTGTAGTAACTATATTATGAAATATATATATATATATATATATATGTATATATATATAACATTTATACAAAAAAAATTGCAGTAATTTATCATTAGTAAATTAGCACTAAATTTTTAGTGAAGTAATTTTATGCTTCAAAATTTCTTTTTCTTCAAAATTGATTTTTGATGTTTTTCTGAGAAAATAATATAATTAATTTATTCTAATTTTAGATATTTTATTTTTTAAAATAGATAAAATCTATGAAATATTCATATTAAAATTAAATTAAGATGATATTTTGGATTTTTTAAAAAAATATAAAGTTTTCAATGAATAGTCAAAAAATATTGATTTTATAGAAAGTCGTCATTTTTTCAAATATTTAAAATGTCACATTTTATTTTTAATTAGATTTAAATTTTTCATTAGTTAAAATTTATTAAATATAATACAATTAATTTATTTCTAACTGATATTTTTATAAATTTTTGTATAAAAACATTTCTATACTTAAAAATGCATTTCATTATAAAAATGTTTTCTACCTCATTATAAGGGTTTATTTAAAAAGTTACATATCAAAATTATAGGTATATAATTTAATAAAATGGATATCATGTTTTGAATCATATTTTTCAAATTTGGTAATTAGTTCAACTTTACATTTGGCCATAAGGATTAGAAACCTTGGTAAAATAATTATCATTGTAGTAATGGTAAAATGAGTAGAACAAGTTTAAGTAGTGAAATAAGGCTTCAAAAACATCTATAAGATTTCATACTTTTTATTGGATGAGTTTAATTCTACCACCTCTTCATATATTCAAAAGGTTTTTTTTGGTTCCATTTTCATTGATAAAGACCTCTATATTATTTTAAGTAAAGGAAAATTCCAAAAATGTATCTATATTAATTTTAATATTTATAATATTTTGTTTAATGGATGAAAGTATGTTATTAGTGGTAATAAAAAGTTATTTTGAATATGAATAATTTTTTAGTGATGTAAATTATTTTAAACATTTATTAATGAAATAATTATATTAAATTATCATGCAATATCGACACGGTGCATGTGAAAGTAGTAAAAAAAGAAACTAAATGGTTATAAAAACATACAAAGTAATATTTTTGGGAAATTTATTTTGTTCCATGATTTTTTAAATAAATAAAATGTATTATTTATGTTTCAAATGTTTATATTCAAACTACATTACTATTATGATATTTTTTTAATTATAATCTTGTGAATAGTGTTAATAATGACATTAATTGTATATTAAAAAAATATTTTATTAAATGATTAAAATTTTTTGAAAATATTATATTTCACTAATTAAATGAAATATGATCAAGAATTTCATACATTTTCTATTTTTGGGTCATTTTTTCTGGTATATTAACTCTCTAGACCCGCTAAAATTTAAAAAATCATTATTATCATGGTATTCATTAAATGATTTTTGTTGGTTACAACTAAGAGATAAGAGTTAAAACATAAAATAAAATATGTATAAATTTTATTTAATGGGATTAATTTAACTTAAATTCCCCCTATATTCGAAATATATCAATTTTCCACTTTAATAAGAAAATAAATTTATATTAATTTAACGCTTTATATAATTCCAAGGGTGCCCCTCTCCTCTCTTATAAAAGAACACCACCTCATCTATCTTCCTCACACTTCTTGAGCTACATAATTTGAAAATAACCTATAAAAAATGCTTAAATTTCTTCTATACATTATAGATGTGATTTTATTCCTAAAAACTATCCCCTGGGTCATTTTGGAGAGATCCAAATGAGGTTCTTCAAAGAGGAAGTAATCATCTCAACCAAGCATTTTCACTTTAATTCTTCTAATACCTTATTTAATTCTATCCTAAACATTCCAATATAATAAAATCAGTATCTCTCACATACTGATATGTTATTTTGTTAATTTAATTACCTTATCTATCTCATTTTCCATTAAATGGGAAATGAAACCATCATTCATGAACACATGAACTACCACCTCGTGAACCAATGTACTTCTTTTCTCAACACCTAACATCAGGTCCATTTATTATATTGAATTTAATATATATATATATATATATATATAAGATTAATTAATAATTAATATTATATAAATATAATGTATCATCTATCTTGTGATAACCTATGATTTTAATATATATTTTCCACTAATTAATTCAAATGTGTTTTTGATAGCCTTCTCTACATGCAACACTGAACATAAAACAAAATTTTGATATGTTTAGACCAACAAAGCAAGGTTTTTGAGTTAGTAAGTACTAATATGAGAAATCCAATTAGGAAAAATATTAATATATATGTTTATATATATAAATTTTATTTTATAAAAATTTTCATAATTCATTATTGTGTCTAAGAATTTATATTTTTATATGTTTTACTTTTTATTAATGAAGAATATAAATATTTTTATTAAATAATTATTTTAATAAAATATTATATTCATAGATGATATATTCATTATTATTTATTATAAATAAATAATTAGTACAAAAAATGTTTTAAAATTTTATTTTCATATGGAGATAGATTCTCATTGTATTTTATAATTTTAATTGAAAGATAAAATAAAAAATTCTAGTAATTAATTTCAATTATAAACATGATTCTTTTATTTATAATTTAAATATTATTTGAAGATTTTTTTCCTCAAAAATATTGATTTAATGTGAATATTTTAAAATACAATTTTCATAAATATCATGACTTTGACGACATTATTAGTGTATAAGTATAAACTATAAATTCTTTAAAAAAATTATATGGAAAAACATGTATTTTATAAGGTAATTTATGATTTAAAAAAAAGTTATTTTTAATTTACAACGTCATATTTGACATTTTACAACTTATTTTGTATTTTTCAAAAAAAACAATTAATACATTATACGTTTCTTATTTTAAATTTATTTTTAATAACTTATTTAATTTTTTTATAATAAAATGACTTCCTTTTTTTATTTATCCTGTGAAAAAAATTATTTGGATCAATTTTTTAGATTTTTTTGGAATAATTTATTTAGAGATAATAGTGAGGAAAATAATATTTTTTTTGAAAACGTTGACTTTTACTATTTTATTATTATATTAGTGGGGAAAAATTAAAAAAACTTTTAATTGATGAAATATTTATTTATATAATAATTTAATGTATTATAAATATAATTTTTTAAATTTATAAGGCCTATGTTAAACTATATGAAAATTAATAATTTAATCCAAATAAAAAATTGTTCTTTATATTTTGGAAAATTTGGTTTTGGATTTATTAGAAATCTACTTAACACATATTTTTTTATAATAAAACAATTTATTTCTTCCAAATCATAAACATTCATAATCATTTCCAATACATAAATTTTAATCTTAAAATAAACTTTCTCTAAGAAACAGTTTTTATTCATTATATACACTAATACTAAATTTAATTTCTATAACTCATGAATTGTTTTAATAAAATTATTTAAATATTTAAAATATTATTTCTTAAATTATTAAATAATTTCAATTTAAAATTTTACTATTAAAATTAATTTCCAAGGGTGAAGGTTGAGTTATCACAATAAGGGTAAATTAGGGTAAAAGTGGTTTAATATTGTGAAACTACTTAAAACAAGTCCAAAAAATATTTGATATTGGATGATAAAAGGATTATCAAAATTATGTATTTTAGAAAATTTTTATTATACATTTTTCGATCCTTTGGACTTGAATAATGGTTTGATATTGTTGAGAAATGATAGGTGTTACAAAAGATCCATTTTCTTCACTTATAAAATGATACAACCTTCTCCCCAATTTTCAATTCATTAAAAATATTTTTATTAAGAAAAAACATCAATAGTATTTCATTAACACACTATTCATGCCTTTTATCATTTTTCTCACAAAAAATCCAAGCTGACGTTCTTTGAGGTGCTAACCAAGGGAAAACTTTTGAGGTAAAGGTAATACTCTCAAATCGACTTCTCTTGCTTGTTTCTTATCCTACTCCCATCATTTTCAATCTATTCATGACGGAATGATTAAAATATAATTTTTACTAAGTTGAAGTGTTATTATACTAATTTAATTATAATTTTATACTTTCCTATAAAATCATTAGGAAAAGGTAAAAGAATTGGGTGTGTGTGTGAAATACCACATCCATGACCAAAGTGTTAAATTTTCTGCCACCACATTAAATTTTAGGTTTAAAAAGTTATGTAATTACCAGATTTGATATTTTTTACACCATTAATATTATGATAGAATAATATTTGGATTTTCATATCCTTTATTAAAAATAAATTTTCATAGTAACTTTAACCACCTTAAATGTGCTTATTAAGGTACCTTTTTTAATTTGGATCTATTTTTTGATAACCTTTGAAACTGTATAGGAAATTTCCTTATTATAAAGTAATAAATAACCTAAAACTCAGTATTTTAAGAGATAAATAAGTTATTTTGAATCACATTTCACCATGGTCAACAAACTAAATGTGTTATGAAGAAATTAACCAATAAACCCTGAGTAACCGGGATAAGAAAAACAATATTAAAATAAGTACCTAAAGATAATAAATGGACATTTGAAAATTAAATATATATGAATAATATAATTAATCAATCTTCATCACCTTAAATACAGTGTATATTCACTAAATTGGAACATATATTACAATAAAAAAGATCCAATAGTTTATTATCCATAGGAAACTAGATATATAAATAAGTTTTGCATTATATTGAAACTAAAATTACATCATTTTGAAATCATAAAAACATTTTTATTCTCCTTGAATTACATTTTTCATATTAATTTATCTTATATATTTATTTTGGAAAATGAAAAAAAATTCAAATAGTGATATCAGATGCTCAGTAAGAAAAAAGTGTACAACATAAGTAATTATAGAGCTAACTAATAAACTGACTTATGCCCTAACAAATGAAACTGAGAGAATAAATAAATCCATAACCAACATAAAAATGAATATATTGTAGGATATAGATAACTGAGAGAACAAATAAATCAATGTAAATTATACAAATTAATAGGTTCCCTGATATCAATAACTAAATATAAAGTGAATGAAGGAGTTATTGAATAAAACCAGTTAATCCATATCATTAAAAAATGAGAGCACAAATTTATCCATGGACAAGATATTTGTGAATAAATTCTAGGATATCAATAATAGAAAATTTATTGATCATATTCCACAATTACAAGAACCATAAATATACCATCAAGACCATTTTTTCATGACATACTATATAAATGGTAAGTATGCTCACATTACCTTATCATATTATCACATGGGATAGACTAGTGTACTAAAGGGACAAATAATTTCAATCCACACCTATATTTTAATGTCTAATTAATTACATAACATAAAAAATGATTACATTGAATAATATTAATTTAATTAACTACATAAATACATACCAAAATTTTTCAAAGAGCTATATCTTACAATATTTTCTTATATAGAATAATGAATTATATGGTGAAAAATTATTTTCCATAGTTAAATACCAGACTACTTAGCATAATTTCTCAATGTATTTTGTCTTATCATATATAAAAAATGATCATATGGTATAAAAAACATATTATATTTAATAAAAGAATCAAAAAAAAATATCGCGGTGATATTCATTAAGAAATAACACCGGATTTCACATGTAAAAATTAACACCCATAACAAGTTAAGTATTTGATAATTTAGTCATTGGGAGTTCACAAGAACTAATATTTCAAAGTATCCAATTATTTTTAATACATGTATATGAAAATTTAGGATACCAATGAAATGACAAATAAATACTTATAATTTTTCTTGTAAAGATCTTTTAGATTAACAAAAGAATATCCCCCGTGAATGTCAAATAAGGAGCCCAATATAGCTTTATTTTTTATACTAGTTAACGATTGAGTCAAATCCAGATGCACCCTTTTCAGGTTTATTACCCCTAGTTACAACTTTACCAGATCTTAATCTACTTTTATTATCCAGATTAGGATTTCGTTCCTTGTAGAACCATATACTTCTTACTTTATAAAAATATTTGGTTTTTTTATGACTATAGGATAGTTTGAGTACTATAATTACATGAAAAGGAAATAATGAGAGAGAATAAAATAAGTATCAATTAAAAAATATGAAATGGAATATAATACCAATGAATAATATACATGCTAGTATATAAAAAGGTAATTTATAAAAAATATAACTAAAGTAAAGTTCTAAAAAATGGGAGGCGAGAGATTGAGTATACCATTACATCGGTATAGGAATAGCTTAGGAAATGAAAAAAATGGGATGGAATTAATAAATTATCATTAAAAATAAAAAATAGAATATAATACCGAAAAATAAATAGCTTTTATAAATAATTAAATAAAATTTAAAATGATAACATAACAAAGGTAATTAACATGAAAAGGAAAGAGGGGATTGATGAACCTTTCCTTGAGAGGATGTATCTTAAATCTAGATAGGTATTCAATATAACCTTATAACCACCTTAGAAAGACACGTTATAGGGTAATTTATATAGATATTGTGAAAAAAGTTTTTGGTGTAGTAATTGAGGAGGGTATAAGGGTATTTATACTTGAGGTGAGGTGATTTTAGGAGTTAAATTATAATTTATTTTATTATGTAATTTAACAACATGGGTTTGTAATGAATTCAAAAAATTTATTGTCTTATTAGTTAACTATATAGGGAAGGAGGATGTTAAAGGCTTTCAAAAATTTAAACTTACCTTCCAATCAACCCATTTTGTGCACACAAACTAAAGAACAGTACCTCAAAAAAATCTAATTTTTTTTCCCAAATGTTTGTGTAAATTTAAAAATTAAAATTAAAATTATTAAATTGATTTTAATTCTTAAAAAAATTAATATTCATTGGATAAAATTTTTCCAAAATTTTTAAATCATGATTAATTATTAATTATTTTATTAATTCACAGCACCCAATATGTTTTAATTTTCACCTCATCACCAAAAAATAACCCTATGATAATTTTTATGTGATGAGTCTAAAAATGAATTTCATTTTTAAAAAATAATACAATATATATTATCAATTTAAATTTTAAATAAAAAATATTATTTATTTAAAAGTAACAATTTTATAGCATATAAATATTCTGACCATCATACATATAACTTAAGACTTTGTTAAAATATATTAAAATTTAAAAAGTGTTTATAATATTATTTCTTAAAAATAAATTTTTTTAAAACTTTTAAATTTATCAAAAAACATTTTCTTATTCGAATTTTTTTATTATCTAATAAAACACTTTATGTTATATCATTAAAAAATCTCATTAGTCAGGTAATTGCATCTACATAAAAAATAATAATAATGTCCAATTATCTTATTGACCAATGATTATAATTTTGATCAACCATATTTCTTGAAAATCATAATTGGAAAAATCATATTTACCTGTTAATTCACCTTCATTATAACTTCTTAACTCACTAGATTTTTTTCAAATATTCTTACTCGCTTTTTGATAATGTCGTCATTTTCATAATGTTTATCTTCCTTTTTATAGTCTTTATTGTGGGAACGATCATATTGGTGTATTTTAAGCCTGTGGAGTTTGTTTTAGTGAATTTATGCTTATTAAATGTTCATACCCCTTTATTATTTCTAGTTTTACAATTCCATGTCTATGAATAATGTTGAATGTTCTTATAAAATATAAAATCTCTTCTGTGTGTCTACTTATTGTAATAGTTGGTATATTACTAGATATGATCATATAATAAATGTATTTTTCTAAATAAAATAAATAATTCCTGATTTTATTATTATAAAATATGTTACATAACATTTTTAAATGAATGTTTTAATCTACTAAAACCTATATATATAATAAGATAATATATAAAGATTTAGTAATTAAATGAACTCTAATATAAATTAATGATTCATAATAAACTACTAATTACATTTAACAAAACATAAAAGGTAATAATAAAATTTCAATAATGGTTTTAGGTTATAATTTTATAGAAATGAGAACATGCTTCATACATTGTTAACTATTAAATTAAAATGATGTAACTACCAAGATGATGTGAAAATAAAACAGTTAGTAAAAGAAATATAATTTTAAAATAAAAATACATATTTAAAAAATAATCATGTATATAATAAAAGAGATTTTTATATATATAAATTATGAAATATAGTAGTTGGTAACCATATATATTGGTGGTAGGTGGTGTTCCCATGTTACCCTTTAATCAGGATTTTAAGCTATGTGGCCCTTCCAGATGAAATAGTTTGTCACTTGGCCAAAGAGATTCCATTTTTATAAATCCATTTTACTTCATAAATTTAGCTTTTCCTTGAAATAATGTAAATGAAATATCTTAGGCTTCAAATATTTGGTCTGTTAGAAGAATTAAATTGATTGATCATTTAAATTTATTTTATTGGGAAAAATGTTTATTTGATAACTGTGATGTTAAATTTTACCCACTTAACAAAATTATATCATGGAAATTTCACTCATTGATAAAGAAATACTAAACCTAAATGTTCTTTTAATTGTTATCTACGTAAGGGAAACATTATAAATACCTTATAAATATTAATCCTAGTGGTTCATACTAGTTATATATAACCTAGTTCTCTTAAGATATCTATCTAAGGATTTATACCCAAATATTATGAATCCTAATTCCTAAATTAATCAAAATATTATTTGATACTAAGACATGTCTCATTTTAATTTTCAAGAGGTAAATACCTATGTTTATGTTGACATTATTTTTCCTTGCATCCTTATAAATTTCCTTCAAAATAATATAATTAAAACAAGAAATGAACAACCTAAAACCCAATTATAATTTAATTAGTCACCTCTTATTTAAAGTATTAAAATAAAACCCAAATAATTAACCATGAGTGATATAAAATACTAAATAAAATAAAAGTAAATAAATTTTGAATGATTCATCTTATGTATTTCTAAGGTACCCTATTTTTAGACTTGTATATTTTTATTTCAACTTATATCACTCTTGGATCAATCTGGCTTTCTCTTAGGTGGGTTTTTTCATACCCTTAACATAATTTCTTAAAAAAATATCCCAAAAATATCCTAGAATTTAACAAAATAATTAAAATATATTCCATTTCAATTTAACATATCCTTTATCCATAAATTCACATGATAAAAAATATTTTACTTAAATTGGGTATCATTGTGTTTTAACATATGTCATCAATGAACATTTTTTTTCATATTTTCCAAATATATTTTTCCAAATATAATTTCTAAGGTTTATAATAAAATATCCTTTGATACCAAATGTATCAATCCCAAATCCAGCACCATGGATCTGGTGGATATTTTACTACATTGGCACGTAGGTGACAACAGATAGAATCCAATAATTTTTTAGACTTATATAACCAGATAAATAAATGATTTTACATTAAATGGAAACTGAAATTACATTATATGAATACCAAAAATTATTATTATTTATACATTACTTCTATTTCATGGAGTACTCTTCTTGATTACTTGGGAAAAGGAATAAAATTTAATGGTTGATCTCAATTGATTAGTACAAGAAAATTGTATAGTGGATGTTATTATAGAACTAAAAAATAAACAAACATATGACATAAAATATAAAACTAGTGGTATAAATAAATATGTGGAAAATATACAATTGAGTTTATTCCATGGTATCAATAATTTATAGAAAAAAATATTTCTGGGGCCATCATAAAAATGATTATATTCCAAAATATCAATAATTGATCATAATGTGAAAGGAAGCATGAATGAGTATATTGTGTTATGCCATATCTTAAGAAACTAAGACAATAAATAAATACATGACCAATATAATAATGAATAGATATAAGGATATCAATAAAAAACATGTAGTAATGGGAAATCATAATGTCAGACACCTTAAATATATAATCAAGGTCTTGTTTCAATACATCTTATATAAAGTGTATGGATACTCCCTTTACCATATCTGATTTTTCTCATGACACCTACCAGTGCACATAGGAGCTGTATAATTCTAGACCCCACCTATCATTTCATGTATAATCAATTCCATCACATAAAAAATTATTACTTGTCATAATGTGCAAGGAATTAACAATATAAATACTTATCATAACTAGTCAATGAGAAATATCTTATAATATTTTCTCATATTGAATAAAAAAGTATATATTACAAAATTATTTTCAAAATTAAAAAACTGAACTACTTAGCATAATTTCTCAATGTTGTTTATATTACCATGTAAAATACAAGATTATATGGTATGAAAAATATTTTTTAAAATAAAATAATCAATAAATATATCAATGTGACATCCCTTACAGAATAATAAGGGATTCTATATGTGAAAATAAGCACCCTTAACAAGTGAAGGATATCAGAATGTAGTCACTGGGTGTTAAAAAGGACTACATAATAAAATTATCTTGGTAGTTAAAATATATGTATTTTCAAGGATATGAGACCAATGAAATTATAACTAAATTATTTAAAATGGTATTGTAAAGATAATGTAAATTAAATATAGAATATCTCCTATGTGTGTCAAACAAGGTGTGCAGTAATGCCCGTTGTCACGCACTAGGTGATGATTTTGCCAAATAAAAATGTTCCTTTTTGGGGATATTTCCCCTAGTTACAGTTGTGTTATATCTACATACACTTGTACTATATATACAAGAATTTAATTTCTTTGAAAACTACACACTGCATACTTCACAAAAATATTAGGATGGTTTTCTATCTATGGTATAGTTTGAGTATTATAATGACCTGAAAAGGGATTTAAATAGAGGGAATGAAGAAACTTAAATTTTAAAAAAAATTAAATGGGATA
This sequence comes from Viscum album, assembly GCA_963277665.1. Classification (NCBI taxonomy): domain Eukaryota; kingdom Viridiplantae; phylum Streptophyta; class Magnoliopsida; order Santalales; family Viscaceae; genus Viscum; species Viscum album. Next base: position 692,103,597 of record OY728158.1, read on the forward strand.
TATTACCATTGAATAAAATACATGTTATTATATAAAGGTGGATTTTCAAAAGGCAATATAAGTAATGTAATGTAATGAAAATGGATGGAGAAAGATTGAGGAAACCCATACATCAGTATAGTAACAAATCCGGAAAAGGATATAATGAGAGGGAATAAATAAACTTTCATTTACAATAAATAAAAAGGAAGATAACATCATCTCATAACAATCATGGCAGGATAATAAAATGAAATTTTAAAAGATAATATAACAAAGGTAATGAACTTGAAAAGGAAAGATGAGGATTGTGGACCCATACCTTAAGAGGACGCTTCTTAAATCTTGATGGGTACTCCATAGAACCTTAGAACCTCTTTATAGAGAATATTGAGTTGGGAATTCATAGATAAATTCATATTTCTCATGAAGTGGCCATTTTCACTTTTTCACCCAAAAAATAAACCTTTTTAGAATGTTACAAAAAAATCACTCTTAGATAATTTTTATGTTCTGAGTCCAAAAATGAAATTTATTTCTTCAAAATAGTTATTTAAGTATTATAATTTTCACTTTTAAATAAAAAAAATTATTTTTTTAAAATTAATATTTTTTATAGAATATAAATATTGTATCCATCACACAATATTTATAGGTATTTGTTAAAATATATTATCATTTAAACATTTTTATAAGATTATTTGATGAAAATAAATTTTCTTAAATACTTATACATTTATCATAAAAAATATTCTTATAAAAGTATTTTTATATTCCATAATAAAACAATTTTAGTTATATTATTAAAATAATCTTATTAGTCACTTAATTACATCTAGATAACCAATAATAATAATGACCTACTGCCTTGTTGATTAATGTCTATAATGTCGATCGACTATATTGGATGAAAATAATGAAGTAAAAATGATCATATTTCCCAATTAATGTAACTTAATTATCACTTTTCCACTCACTACATTTCGTATAAAGGTTCATATACACTTTTTAATAATGTCAAACATTTTCCTAACATTCTATTACTTTTTATGATATTTATGTTGGGAGTGATCCTCTTGGTTGATTTAAAGCCTATTTAGTTTGTTTTAGTTATTTTATAATTATTCCATGTGTATATCCAGTTATTTTTCTTAGTTTTACTAGTCTATATTTATATAAAATGTGTAATTCTCTTATAATATTTTTAATTCTTTTTGTGTGTCTACTTGTTGTGATAGTGGGTATTTTACTATATGATTATACAATTAATGTATTTTTATAAATAAAAATAATAATTGATGATTTTTTTATTTTGAAACATGTAAATTAACCTTTTAATTGGTTATTTTAATGTAATAAAACATATATATGAAATAAGATAAGATAAAAGGATTTAGCCATTAAATTGGTAGTAATGTAAATTAAAAATGAATAATAAAATACCATTTCAATTTAAACACACATAAAATATCATAATATAATTTCCCCAACAATTTTATGTTATAAAATTTTGATAATGAAAACATGTTTCATACTTTTCTAACAATTAAATTACAATGTATTAATTACCAAGGAGATGATAAAATAAAACTGTTTGGGAAATAAATATTGTTATCAAATAAAATAATATTTTTAAAAAGATTCTAGTGTATAATAAAATTGATGTGTATATATAAAAATGGTGAAATGTAATTGTATTTAATCACATAAATTGGTAGTAGGAATTATTCCCTTGTTGTTCTTTGTTCATGATTATGAGCCTTGTGGCCCTTCCAAATGAGACGGGTTGTCCCTTGACATGTGAGATTCATTTTTCTAAGAAAAATAATATATAAATTCCCATTTTTCTAGAAAAATATGTAATTAAATAACATATGAGATAAATATTCGACCTATTAAAAGAGAGAAATTTATTTTGAATTTATATTTATTTTTTTGGAAACATATTCATTTAAAATTGGGATGTTTCAAATCAGGTTCTCTGGTGTATATATAATGAAATTAATTTAATTTTTAAAGGATTTATTTGTAAGTGAAAATAACTTTCGAACATGAGATAGGGTTTTTGTCACAATCACCATTCATTGAGGCATGCTGTGATATAATGCTCCAATCATCATTTTTATAGTGTTATTGTTTCCCCTATGTTATATAATATCATACATTATTGGGGAAATTATAAAATTCACATCCATTAATGTTCTTCATTATTGTGGTATATGACTGATGAAATCCCTGAAATATAGGGTTCTTTTATAACTCAATCTAATTTTTTGATTTATAATGTTTCTCCTTTAGTCTTTTCTTTCATTTAATGTGTTATATATATATTTATTTATTTATTTGGAGGTAAATTTTTATTTAAATGTTCCATTCTTATTTAATGAAATACATTTTTTAAAATGAAACAGTTTTAAGTAAGATTCTGATCTATTTAAATAATGGTTTCCCCTTTGTTCATAATTTCCCTTCCCACAAATGTTATACTTTTCAATTGAAAACATCATTAAGTATTTTCTCTTCTGAACATCATATTTACCTTCACCCATTTTTAAAATAGTTTTTTGTTATCTTATTTTCATTAAATGATCTCCAAAAATGTGTTTTAAAACATAAAAATGGATCTTCTGAACATCTGTTATGACATGTCGGTTATACATTGTCTTTATTTTTATCACTTTTATTCAATAATATTTTCATGTACCTATTTAATTTTTTAATATATATCCCTAACATATATACCTTGTTAAATATCATTTTCATTATTAAGGTTATACAGTTTTTAGTTCCCTTAGAAATTCCCACCATTAAGTAAATTTTTTTTAAAGGAAATTTCTGAATTCTTACCTCAGATAAAGAATCTTCCGCACCCCCACCCCAAAAATTATTTTTAACCATTAATATATTATAAAATTTATTATTATTTTATAGAGAACCCTCTTTATTGAATTCTGGATTCATAGAAATTAATAATCACTTTTTCTCTTTAAAAAAATCCTTACTTATTTTATAAATCATCAACCATGTGACCATTTTTATTCTTTCTTCTCTTAAATAATTTTAATGAATTTTCTACCTCGAAACACCATGTTAAAGACCTATTCCCTTTTTGAATTATACAAGTTTGAATTTATTTATTTATTTCTTCTATTAAGAGTCTATGATTTATACTTTTCTTATTCCATGAATCAGAATTATAAAACCCACTTCATTCTCATGGGTTTGATCATGTTTAGGATTTATATATGGTTTCGTTTCCTCGTGTGTATTATATGTGTATTATTATAATTATTTGAAAAGTGTGATCAGAATTATATATGCATCCAATGCATTATGTGAATATTTATAACTCATGATATGCTATGTATGGTTCATGGACAGTTATCCTAAGGACACTATATTATGTAATGTGTGGTCCTTGAATTATATATCTTATAAATGAATTAGGTGAAACTTTATATCATGGTAGATATTATGTATGGGATTAAAGAGTTAACTTACTCGATGATGGGACTTTTTCCACTATATTTTTGGGAAAGGGTAGTGAACTCAATCTACCATGGGACATTGTCCACTTTAGGAAGATGATTTTGGGAGTGACCCTTAACATATTTTTATGATGCCATTTCTTATTTTGTAATTAAATATTCTAGAATATTATGATTTAATTTCTTTAATATATGTTTCCATGCATGGGATTATTCACTTTTTGATATCATGTTATGACTCTTGACAATCATTTTATGCATTATTGTCATGATTATTCCCTTACTGGGATTTCTAGATCACTCTTTTCCTTATATTTTTTACCAAGGGTATTCTATACATTTCTAAAATATCTATATAAGCTAATATCACTATATAGTGTTTTAAATAAATATATTTTTATCTGTATTTTTATTTCAATATATTTTTTATCTAACATTCCTAATAAAATATACCTCTTTATACATGGATTGTATTGTTGGGAAAGTATTTTATAATTCTTAAATTAATGTTTGTTTAAGGATTGTGTTTCTATAGTTGGTATATGAGAAATGTATCATTATTTTCTGATATTAGGATGAAATAATATTATTAAAAACACTAGGGATAAGACTAACCATAGCATAAAATACTAATGTTTTTGTAAAATTTAAATTTTGTAGTCTTCCAAGAAAATATATCCCTCTTTGGATATCGGAAATGGGATACAGCCTCTTGCATAGTTTTACCTAGGGTTAATAACCTTGAAGAGGGAGTGTTAGGTATTAACTCAAATATGAACTCGGGGACGAAAAAGATGGATAACTACACACCTTTCTAGACAATCTCAAGGGATATGATTTAATTATTCATTTTTTATTTACAAACCACTATGAAAGATTGATTTCTAAGTTACATTGAGTTATTAGGTTGAGAAGTATAATATAACACTATATAAAGTAATCTAGGTTAAACTAAGAAAGATATAGGCTGAACTCAATTAATTATGAGCTATCGTGATGATGTAGAAGGGTAAAGTGTTTTAAGATTGAATCCATTCTTTGTTATTTATTATGTTAATCCTCTTTTAATGTTAAATATTCATGACTCATGTTAACCCTTTTGGTTTTAGTGATGAATAGAACATGAAGGAATTGAGTTATCCACGGGTAAAATGGATAATGAATAGATTTCCCCATTTATCAACCAATTATAATTGGATATCAATAGAGAAATATTGTGATTATTCTAAAACAACTATCATTAAACATGATTAACAATATAACCATTGTTAAAATCATAATTTCACCAAGGAAGAGAATGATTGTGAGTCATGAGAATTTTGGAAGTGAATATAATACAACAAGGGATATTAAACCACATATATGTCATAAATATTGGAATAAGAAACCAATGAATTCCCTTAATGTGATCATAAAATTTTTTACTTGTGGTAAAGGATAGAATCAAGAAACCAACTATTGAGAGAAAAATATGGATTCAAGGAAGGAATATAATTTTCTTTATAAGGATACACTAAAAATTTGATGTTTTAGGAGGGAGAAATTTGGTCAATATGCAATTCAATGCGCCAATGAAAGGGTTAAAATGTAAAACTAACACCGACTAAAACCCAGATCATTGGAATAAGAAAAATCCTATGAAAAGAATGTTTTTGAGTTAGATAGTGATTATTTACTAATTATTTGTAGATGTATTATTTCATTTACGATTTCACCTATTTGATATCATGATATAAATAAAAAATAAGAGGTGTAATTATTTTATCCATTATATAAAAAATTATTCAATATTTGAGAAAAGTTACACATTATATATTTATCTCTTCTTTACTTATTAGTATTTTTTTAGGAATGGACTATTTATTTTAACAAAGATCCTATATCAATTTCGTTATAGGGATATGTCAATTTTTATACTAAATAAAACCATGATCAATTATTAGTGTATGATTAATTAGGCGCTCCATATATAAATTTACCCACACACAACACCAAACCTGAAATGAAATAGTGATATGTTCGGGCCATTAAAAACTATCTATTAAATGGTTTGGTAAGAATAGTTGTAACATAATTATGAAATGAATTAACATATTTTTTATATATATATAAATTATTTTATATAAATTTACATCGTTCAATATTGTATTTTAGAATATATCTTTTCATTTACATTATTTATTATTAAAGAAAAAAAATATTATCTTTAAATGATCAAATTAATAAAATATGTTATATATTTATGATTTCTTACTTAGTACTTTATAAAAATTAAGAATATGAATAACTAATATTTTAAAAATCTCTTTTCATACAAAAAATATTTTTTCAATGTATTTTATAATATTAATTAAATTTTTAAATAGAAAACTATAGAAATCTAATTTTTAAAAATAAACTTCATTTTGTAATTTATAATTTAAATATTATTTTAAGATTAATTTTTGGGATTTCCCAAAAAATAATGATTTATAAGAGAATAATGAAAAATAATATTTTTATAAATAACAAGAATTTTATGACATTATTAGTATATAAGTACGAATTTTAAATTTATGAAACCTTTTTTATAAAAAAAATATATTTTTTTATTAGATAATGTATGATTTTAAAAATGTTGGTTTTAATTTACAAACCCATATTTGAAAATATAGAACTTAAGTTATATTTTCCTAAAGAATATTTTTAATATATTCCATATTTTCTTCCATAAAAATTAATTTTTATCACTTATATAAGTGGAAATAATTAAATTACTTCTATTTTTGGATTTATCATGTGAAAATAAGGTTAGGATAAATTTTATTTTATTTTCTAAAATGACTAATTTTTTAGAAGAACAGTAAAAAAAATACTTTTTTCCAAAATGATGACTTTTGTTGCTTTATCGGTATATAGGTGAGATGTATACTTTTATAAAACCATTTAATTGATTGAATAATTATTTAAGTACTAATTTCATTCATACCTAATATATTGTTTCAAATTTTTATAACATATTTTTAACATTATAAAAAAGAAATATTTTAATCCTCATAAAAAAATTTACATATTTTGTTAAATTTGGTTTTAGATTGATTTTAAATACAAATAGAATTTATTTTATTTATAATAAATCAATTTATTTTTTGAAATCTTAAACATTTACATTCTTATCATGCACTTAAATTTTATTCTTACAATGAACATTTTCTTTGGAACGGTTTTTACGAGAAATATGCGATAAAATTAAATTAAATTTCAATAAATCATGGAAACATTATTTTCAAAGTGAAATAAATATTTAAAATCATTATATTCAAATTATTAAATTATTTAAATTTAAATATTTTTCCATTAAAATTATTTTTCATGGGTGAAAGTGGAGTTTCCCTAATAAGGGTAATTTAGGGTAAAAGTTGTTTAAAATAGTGTAAAAGATTAAAACATGTGAAAAAAAAGTTTGATATTGGATTTTGGAGGGGTCATAAACCTTATATATTTCTCTCACACCATTATTGCCTATTTTTTAGCGTTTTTATTATATAAATAATGATATTATTTAGAAATAGTGAAATTTTACAAAAGTTCACTTTTAATCACTTATAAAATGAGATCTCTACACCCCCATTTCTCCAACCATTACAAAAATTTTTATCAACAAGGACTCTTCCCTAATGTATCCTCAACACCCTCTCTATTATTATTTTTCTTTGTCTCACTAAAATACCAATCTAAGGTTCTTTAAGGAGTTAACCACGGTAGAGCATCCATGGGAGGGGTAATACTCAAAACACAACTTCTATAGCTATTTCTTTCTTATAAACCACTGAAATTCCATCTATCCATGAAGTTATAATAACACAAAAAAATTTAATATGGAGTTTTTTTTATAATAATGGAATATCCAATTTATAATTTCATCTAAATAGTAAGAAAAACGAAAACATTATCATGTATGTGTGCGGACTACCGCCTCCATGAACAACTCATTCAATTTTCCATCACTAAATTAAAAGGAAGTTTCAAAACAATTATTTAATTAAATAATATGAAATTTTTCAAAATACTAATATTCATTAAGAATAATATTGTTATTTCAATAAGATTGATTAACAAGAATCTATGATAGTAACTTTAACCTCCTTAAGATGACTTATCAATGTATATTTGTTAATTTGGATCTAGTTTGGGATAACCATTAAACATGTATAAGTGTTTACCAAATATAATATTGAAGGAAATAAAACCCTACAATTATGTATATAAAGAATTTATTTAACAACACCTTTTTCCATAGGCAATAAACTAAAATTATTTTTATGAAATTAACCAAACAACCCTAAGTAACCAATGAAAGAAAAATTTATATTAAAAATAAGTAAAAAAGATAATAAATAGACATTATAAAATAAATATATATTAATATGTTTATTATTTTTATATTTATATATATAATAAACATACATTAATTATTTTATTAAGTTAATTAGAAGTGTAGATATCTCTTGGATAAAAGGTAAGTATTTCTATCTCAATCGCCATTCATTAAGGCATAATTTGATAATATGCTCTGATGTTCATTTTTATGGTGTAACTTCTACCCCATGGATTATAATATCGTATATTTTTTTTAAAATTGTAAAATTCACTTACATTCATTCCCTTACTTATTGGGTTCAATTAATTATATCTTCTTCAAAATATAAGGTTCATCCAAAACCTAATCTTATTTGTTGTTTTAAAATGTTTATTCCTGATTTTCATCATTTATTTTATATGGTACACCCCATTTTTAAATTGGTAGATCACTTTTTATTTAGATATTCATTGTTTAGGAATTATAATCCTTCTTTTAAATTCAATTTTGTTATGAATAATTTCTATATATTTAAATGAAAATTTCCCCTCCTTGCCTATAATTTCACTTCGCACAAATGTTTTCCTTTTTAATTTAAAGACTCATTATGTGTTATCTCATGTGAACATCGTATTTACCTTATCCTTTTTTAAAAATAATTTTTTTATCTTATTTTAATATGTATTATTAAAAATATAACTTCTAATATAAAAAAAATGTATCTTCAGTTCCTCATTTGTGGCTTGTTCATTACATGTTATCTTTTTATCACCATTTTAAGAAATATTACTTTAATGTAACTCTTATATTTTTTTAAATATCTATTTAAATCATACCTATTTAAATATCCTTTTTATTTCCAGGTTTGTATAATTTTCTATTTCAATTCGAAATTCCCACCTTTAAATAAACTTGGGTTAAGGGAAATTTATTTTTTTTTCTTCATGTATACTATCACCCCCATAAAATTCATTTTAACCATGAACAGTTTCTAAAAACCAACATTATTTCGTGTATAACCCTATTATTTAAGTTATGGTTTCATAAAAAATATTATTCTCTCTCCTTCTATAAAAATATCCTTACTAATTATATAAATCAACACCCAAGTAGCTCATTATTATTTAGTCTTCCCCTAAGTGATTGTCATGAATTTTCTAAATTGGAATAGTATGTTCAAGACCTATGACCCTTTTAAAATTATAGAGGTTAATAATAATTTTTTCTTCTTCTTATTTTGATAATCCTTATGATTTAGCCTCCATTTATACCTTGAATCAAAATTATGAAACCCACTTCATTTTTATGTTTTTGATCATCATTTTGATTCATATATAGTTATGTTTTTTCATGTGGTATTCATATGTATGGTTTTCATTTTGTGACAAGTGGCCCCAAAAATATATATTCCTCAAATTAATTAGGTAATGTATTATATCTTAAGAGATACAACGTATGGTTCCAGGGTGGTAATCCTGAGAACATTATGTTGTGTTACAGATGGGAGCAAAATTATATTTCCCTCTAATGTATTGGGTAATTATTTATATCTCATGGGTTGTTTTATATGCGTTTATAGATAAAACCTAATCCACCAAGGGTATTTTTACACTATATCTATGGGAATGGGGAGTAAACTCAATTCACCATGGGTCTTTTTCCACTTTATGGTGATGGTCTTGAGAGTGGTCCTTGACTTATGTTTATGATGCCATGTCTTAGGTTTTTTCACATGTTCCATGATTCCATGATCTTATAATTTCATTTACTTATTCCATGTTTCCATTCTTATCATCATTATCTTTATGGTATCATTTTATTTATCTTAACTCTCATGTTATGATTTATTTAAATTATTATTCCCTTACTAGGATTTATACCTCACACTTTTTTTATGTATTTTCCCTAGGGTATCCAATGTATTTTTATATGATCTATGGGAGTTTGGATCACTATGTGGTTTTTCAAATTTATAATTCATTTTTAATGTTTAGTATTATGTATATATGTATCTAATCATCCAAATAGACTATACTTCTAGATACTTCACTACTATTTTAGATAAATTGTATTATAATTTTGAAATAAAATTGTGTTTATTGCTTCGGTTGATATAATTGATATAAAAGACAGGTTTATTAATTTTTTGATATTTAGATTAGAGAAAATTAGTGGAAATCCTATATATAATACTAATTATAGGATAAAATCATGATGTTTTGGTGAAGTATATTTTGTATGGTTTTCATAGAAATTGAATCCCTATATGGATACAGGAAAGTGGATGTATACTCAAAAATAGTTGTACCTAAGGGTAATAACCTCGATAGGTCATGTTTGGTGTTAACTCAATCATGAAATAGACCATGAAAGAGTATTAGGTTCACACATGGATAGACACTCTTGGGGGATATAATTTGGTTAATCATATGCTCTTTAAAAACCATTATGAAGGGTTGATTTACCAATTACCTTGAGGGATTATGTTGATATGTATGAGATAACCCACCTAGGTTAAACTAAGATAGATATTTGTTGACAGAAATAAATCATAGGATAACATGATGATGTAAAATGGTAAAAGGTTCTAAGGTTGAATCCCTTTTATATTATTGATTATGATAATAACCCTATGATGTTAAATGTTCATCACCCCACTTAACCCTATTTATTTTTGTGATAAATGGAACCAAAATGAACTAATTTAACATTGGGTGTGAGGGGAAATATGATGATTACCACAATGATCAAACCATTTTAATGGTATATGGACTGAGAAATTTGCTGATTATTCTAAACCAACTATCACCAAACATGATTAACAATATAACCATAGATAAAATCCAAATTATATTGTAGAGGAGAAGGATGGGGAGTCCAGAAAATTTAGGCCATGAATATGGTGAAAGTTGGGATATAAAAACACTTATATGTAAAAAATTAAAGTTGTTCCAAGATAATTTCCTCAAGGGGACTAGAAAATGATTCACTTGTACTAAAGAAGGTAATCAATCCATAAGTTGTCAATGGAAAAAAGAAGGATACAGTGAAATAAAATAATGTTCTTCCTAAGGATCCCCTAATGATTAGTTATTTTAAATATGAGTAATTTGGTCATTATAAAACCCAATTCACCTATCATGGCCCATCCCAAAGGGTCCCATGTCATTACTACCCCAAGATTTCCTTTAATAGGCTAGGGACTGGTGACCAGCACTAAGTAGGCATATCCCACATATGGGAGGTATTTTCTTAAAGTACTTGTACACATGCACACATATCCTATCACCCACAATGTTGAAATGTAAACAACTGAAGTAATGGATGCATAAAACTAATATCCCACAACAAAGTGTGACGATAAAGTACTGAAAAGGAAAATTGGTCCAAATACAATCCCAATCAAAAAATGTAAATAGATCAACCTACTCCAAGTGAGAGGAATAAGCCAAATTAAAGCACCTATAAAACACCTAAATCTGATAATATTCAGCTATGAACCACTCACTCCATGTACTCTATGGACACCATCAAAAGGTATGTCATCTACACAAGACAATACATATGCGGGAAAAGCCTGTGAAGGAGTGAGTTTAATAATACTTAGTAGGACATCCTGAAAACACAAAACATGAAGCACAAAGTATAGTCATATCAATAATAGTTATAATAATCAATTTATAAAATAAACACCCATATATTTTGAGAAAATACATCATTTGAAAATTAAATCATAACCAACTACCAGCCACATGATTCTATTTGTTTCAAATTTCATTCCAAGAGATATCACTCCACAAGCCATGCTACTATTGGATACACTCGATGAAGAGGTTTAAGTCATTGGACCTCGCCCAAGGAAGTTCACTAGTCTAAAAGGAACATGATATATATAAAGGGGTCACACCCAGAATCACTGGGGGACACAATGAACCCAGTCTTGATCAACCCTCTATATATGGTATTATACATCAATGATTCTATAAACCCTACCGATATATCCTAATAGATGGAGGATCAACTCCTTACTTAGGGAGGAAATTCTAATTCCAAAAACTCCATATATGGAACAATGTTAATAGAGGAGAACACTGGAGTCTTATATAGGGACACCACAACTCAATATGAGACTCAACCCCTAGAGTGGATCACAATCTAGTGGCATGGATATCATTATTCCATATACCCTCAATGAAAATGACCAATTAAATAAAAGCATCCTATACTGGTACTAAATCAGAAAAAGAAGAGTCCTAATCACTCTTTACGGGGGAACAGGCATGTCCTAAGGGGTACAGAACATGTCCAGTTATCCTCTTAGTTAACCATGTGGAAGATCCTCACATGGAATGTATCCTCCATAAACATTATGTGTAGAATGATTAATCTACATTTAGAGATGTGTGGTATCCTTCCTAGGTCACATGGACATGTTCTTGTATTGAAGTCATGTTGGTGTACCGTTCCATGTATTCCAATTCATTTCTATGTGGGAGTACACGGTGTTTCTGTGACCGTGTACTCTAACCCATTTATGTGTACTCTCTGAAGTACACACTGAGTTATCTGGGGAGGGTCGCATACCATGTGACATTGTTCGCACACCAAGTGAGACTTATCTTAATCCTGAAACCCTAGCTACCACTGAAGGTACCCCACATGCCATGTAATCTAGGATTATAAGCTTTGTGTGTTTAGATTTTATAGAAACCATGTTTCTTCCTCTCACTCATGCTCACACCGTCATCTATAAGAAATCCAGCTCCAATATCATCAGGATTTGTTGATCTACCTCATTCGATCATAACTGTTGACAAGAAATGTAATCTGTCTGTTGAATCTGATCGAAAAAAAAATTGTTCTTTTGAAACATCTTCCATGCATCTCTCTCAAAGATCAGGGGTTTCCAAATAGTTTTGATCCATTATCCACCACCATATTCACACCTCCATTGCATCATACTGGGTCCATATCTATAATCTTAGATTCTTATGCCAAGAATCGCATGTAAAATGATTGATCGATCAGTATGGTGTTGAACCGTGGACCAAGGGTTTGTCTGTGATTAATGAGAAGGTAGGGATAAAAGAAAAAGGAAAATCCATAAATAATGACCCTTGTCAGTTTTTCATGTCAACCTTGATTCATTCCCAATAAGACGAAAGTCAAAGAGGTATCAAACATTCATAATAAATCTCCTAAATAAACCCTCTACTTATAACCCATTCTTCAAGGTGATCTAACTAAAAAACAATTCATTATTTGATTTATTTGTTTTCATATTAGAAAATAAGAATATAGAATAAATAAATTGAAACACATTCCCTACCTTGATTTGGTTTGATCACTGATGGAGAATGATTATCACGTCATATTCGTTAGCAAGATCTGTCGAATCCAAGGTGAGTTGATTGATCAATCCATCATTGTCTTCCAACGGGGTCTCCTCCAATGCTCCAATGGAACTCATAAAATTCATTGGGTTATGTGAATAATGCTATAAATTTTCCATTAGCACATATTTATAGAACCAACTATGTCACTGAATCTTAAAATAGTTTTATTAAATTATTTTAATTATTTTTTTCCAATGAAAAATTTCTTAAAACAACCCATGTCGATTAATGTTATACCTTTATTAGGGTAAAAATTCCATTATAAACTAAAAGTTTCCCTTTGATTTCTAATCTAGGAACCAATTTAGATGTTATTCCACATTTTCAAGAACATTGTGCATTCATTCTATTTAATGTATTGAATATATTTCAGAAAATTATCCTGGGCACATAGAGTCTCAGAATCACATGTAGTCTCAATTCCTAGTCTCTAAAATAATCCATATAATATTTAAAAATAATACATAAAAAATATTATACATTAAATTCTCCCAACCTTGAGTCTTTATATCCTAGAAAATCCAAAATATGGTTTATTCAAAAAGGTGTGGGTACTGAGCACGAATCTTATCCTCTCACTTTTATGTGATCTCTGTAGATTATTGTGATTACACCGGACCTACTCCAAAGAAATCAATCACCCCTGAAAGATCCTCTCTTTCCAATCCTTGATCTCTACTAGGGACTCAGCAAAGGTTACTTAATCTTCGTTTTCTAGCTTGCCCTGGTCGATAAACTGCGATGGGTCATGCACGCACCTCCTTGGCTATGATAGAAGGAAGACGTCGCTTACCCAGTCTAAAATAGAAAGTATAGATAAAGGGTATGCCCCCTTTACAACTCTACAAAGTATATGAAAGGTACCAATGAATCTCAGATATAACTTGTGTCAAAGCTAAATCTCCACAATCCATGTCATGGTGGGACACTCAGGAACACATGGTCTCCTTCCCTAAACTCCAAATACCTCCATAGCCTGTCATAATAAGACTTATGATGGATCTGTGAAGTCTTCATCCACTCTTGGATGATAGTCACCTTCTCTGTTATAGGTTACAAAAATTTAGAGCCCATGAGTGCTGACTCTCCTGGATTTTTCCAACAATGTGGTGACCTACAGGGTCGACTGTACAAAGCCTCATAAAATTCCATGACAATGGTGGAATGGTAGATATTTTTTTACAAAAACTCCACCAAAGTTTAGTGATCCCAAATATAGCCAAATTTCTACATGAAATCTAACAGCATGTCCTCTTGAACCTGAATGGTTTGATTAGTCTAGTTGTCAGTTTGGAGGTGAAATTTTGTGCTCAAACATTATTGGTTCCCAAACCCCTCCTATAGTCCCTTCTAAAAAAGGTATGTTAATAAAGAATCACATTCTAAAATTTTCATCAATGTAACTCCATGTAGTAGAACTATCTCGTGCAAGTAGAGGCATACCAAACTCTCTATTGAACTATTCTCTCATATAGGTAGGAAGTGGGCCAACTTGGTGGGCCAGTTTACAATCACCCATATGCAATCGTGTCCTTAGGATGTACATGGTATGCATGTCACAAATTAGATGGATATCTCATCCCACTTCTACTTTGGTACATCAAGGGGTTTTGAAAACCCTACTGGAACTTGGTGCTCTACTATCACTCATTGAAAAGTAAGGTATCAAGATACAAACTCTGCAACTTCATTCTTTATCACTAGCCACCAAAACTGATTTCAGAGGTTTAGGTACATCTTTTCCAAACCTGTATGGACTACCAAAAGAGATGTAGGAGAATACATCAAAACCTTCTCTCACAACATCATGGTACCACCGTTCATCCTCTAAAAAGAACGATATGCTCCCCATATTATAAAATCAATCATGAGCTTGTCTTGAGGATATCTGAGCATGTAGGTTATCTCAATCGGCATCCCCATGTTGTACCTCCATAAATAGATGTATGAGTTGAGGGGTGAAAACCATCAACTAGACATCTCCATCCAAAAATGATAACTGCAAGGAGGTTAACTACTTTGATGCATCATTCAACAATTGCAAACCAGATCTCCTACTGAGAGAATCTACTACCACGTTCCCCTTCCCAATATCATAGACAATATCAAAGTCATAATTCTAGAGGAACATTTTCTATCACCTCTATCCCAAGTTAAAAAACTTCAAATAAAAGATATAATTGAGACTCTTGAGTTCAAAGTACATGATAAATCCATCTCCCATTAGGTAGTGTCTCCACATATTCAATGTTAAAACTAATACTGCTTGATCAAGGTTGTGGGTCATGTAGTTCTATTCAAGTGGTATTAGCTGGCATGAAAAATAAGCAATAATTTCTTGCCTCTGTATCATAACACAACCAAGTCTGGTTCTTTATATATCACATAACACTACGTACTTGATACCCTCCACTGGTAACCTTGATATGGGAGTTCTCGTTTAGCTCTTCCTCGGGTCTTGAAAGAATTGGTGGCACTTTTCCATCCACAAGAAACTCTACCCCTTTCTGTTCAAGAATTTAAAGGGTGATACCACTCTGAAGAATTTAGGTAAAAACCTATGATTGTATCACACCCATCCAAGAAAACTCTGCACTTTAGTGACACTCTTGGGTGACTCCCAAGAAAGTACTACCTCAACCGTCACTGGATCCACTGGATCCACTTCAACACTTCTGGGGTATTTTTCATGCCCAATGATGTCACCAAGTACTCATAGTGGACATAACGACATCTGAAGTCCATCTTCAGTATATCCTTATCTGGTACTCACAACTATTGATAGCTTAATCTGAGGTAAATATTTGAGAACCATCATTCATCTTTAAACTCATCAAAGAGGACATCAATCCTCAGTAATGGATACTTGTTCTTCAAGGTCCCCTGGTTCCAGTGTTGATAATCTACCCAAAACCTCAATATCCCATATTCCTTCTTGGAAAACAAAATTGGGGATGCCCAAGGTGAATCATTGGGTCAAAAAAATCCCTTCCAATGTAATTCCTTTAACTATATCCTCAACTCATGAAGCACTATAGGATCCATCAAATATGTTGACGTATATATTGATTTCATCTTAGGGGTGTAGATCAATACATAAGTCTATCTATTGGTGGGGAGGTAATCCTGGAACATCTTCAAGAAGAAATCCTCATACTCCACCACCACTATAGAAAACTAGAAACTCACAAAATCCATTGCACCAAGGGTCAGGCTATCCAACTGATGAGAAATTGTATGCACCCTCCTATGCACGATCATATCCTTTACAACCTAGTTTTCCTTTTCACAAAAAAAGAAAACCTGGTCCCATCAATTTAGAAACACTGCACCCTTCTTCGAAAATAGTCAATATGATAATGAACTACTGATAGCCAATCCAAACTGAGAATGACATCGTAAGGCCTCGACATCACTACTAAGAGATTCAAACAGAAACTCTCACCTCCAAGGGTAAGGTCACAATGTCAGCAAAAGTGATAGATCTCTATGTCTTCCCTAATAGGGGTCTCCAAGCGTAAGGGACGATTCAATTGTTAAACCAAAATCTCTAAGTATCAAATAAGATATGTGGTTAGAAATGAATGACTATAAATTTTGACTATTATTACATCAACTAAATTAGAGAAGAAAAATATTGTACCTCATCTCATCATAGGATATTCTGGGTCATAGGACTCCATAGCCTGCAACTAGACTCGTCCCTATATTCCAGCTCTATGAGTCTGGCATGGACCACCTCTGGGTGGTGGTGGTAATAATTCAATCCTCCAACAACCTCCTATTTCCTAGCCGAACTCTCTTCTATATCTTCTACCATGTAAGCCACCCTGATCCTGCTTATGTATCTACATCGGTAGTCCTTATACCATTTCATGATCAACTACACAATAGGTGGGACAATCTTGAGCCAGAAGTCCCCAACCTTTACAATATAAACACCACCATTATCTTGGATGATTCAAGAATCTTTGGGAGCCCTGAATCACTGAAAATGAGTCTTGGGATTGGCTCCTAAAGTGCATAACCCACTTAGATCCCTATGAATTCCATCATCTACCTACTTCTGCGGTCTCAAAAACTTCGTTCCCATTGCTAGCTCCCATTACTGGTGTTTGATCTTCAAAAAAACTTTCATCAAATAAGGATCACTCAAGAACTCCAACATAGGTGGAAATGATAAGAGATACTACTTATGCCCTTATGTCATGGTGCAATCCCTAACAAAATGTTTTATCTCTAAGGATCTTCTCTTATACCATATTCGAGGAGTAATTCAAGAGATTAGTGAATCTCACTAAGTACTCTATCACATGTTCATACTAACCTGTTACAGATGAAGAAGCTCCAAAATGAGTACTGAACACAATGTGTACGGATATTACTTCTCTCTAAAGAGATGCATGATGTCTATCCAGGACAGAGCTATCTTGTCTTGTGACTAAGTCACCAAGATCCACCATCACCCCACAGAGCCCTGGAGAATACTCACTGTAAGTACTGTCATCTAATCTGTACGCATCCTCATAAGGAAAAAAATGTGAGTGACTGACTCTAACCAGTCCACAACAAATTTGGGGGTCTAGGTCACCCTAAAACATGGGAGTTTGGTACCTTTGAAACTCATGCAATGAACTAAACCTATGTGCATCCTCATTTGGTAGTTCTTGTGTCAGATAATTCTCAAAGGCTGGTGGTATTTCTGATAAACCACCCGGATGTGCTATCTCTTGTAAAAGTCCGTATACGAATGCCTCATCTCTCAGTGGAACATCCTTTTCATCCCT
This sequence comes from Viscum album, assembly GCA_963277665.1. Taxonomy (NCBI): domain Eukaryota; kingdom Viridiplantae; phylum Streptophyta; class Magnoliopsida; order Santalales; family Viscaceae; genus Viscum; species Viscum album. Next base: position 692,121,586 of record OY728158.1, read on the forward strand.
TGGAAGAATCCTGGATGGTTTTCTATGTGTATTCATCCATAAATAAAATAAGATATAGCATAGTTAAAAGAGTATATTTAGGGAGTTGACTTAATAAGGAAATGGAAACCACAACTCATTAGTATATAATTCATATACCATTGTATTCCATACAATCAATGATCTCATGTACCGAGTTGAAATGCAGGTGATCAGAATCATGGTGTATGGATACGTTAGTTATCACACGAACACTAGAGTCCATTTCCTGAAATACAAACTTGAAACACATGACACTGTTTCCCCAAAACAATATCACTTACTTCTGATATTTAAAGTAGCACAAACCACTCTGATACCACTCTTTCATGACCCATCCCAGAGGGGCCCAAACCATGACTACCCCAAGAATGCCTCTATTATGGTAGGGGTGGCGATCAGCGCTAAGTAGGAATATCCCACAAATGGGAGGCATTTTTCTAAAGTGTATACACACACACACATATCTATTCACACACAATTATAAAATTTAATCATCAGAAATAATACTTGTATACCTCTATGTTCCCATAATAGAGTATGATAGTAAAGTACTGAAAGGGTAAAAGGGTCCAAATACAAGCCTAATAAAAAACTGTAAAGAGTGCAGCATGTTATAAGGGAGAGGACTATGTCAAATGAAAACTTCCATAAAACACCTCATTCTAAAATGATTCAGCTACACTCCACCCACTCCCTATCCTCTAGGTACACCATCAAAAGGATCCACATCTGCACAAGACATGACATGTGCGAGCAAATCCTGTGCATGGGTGAGTATAAAAATACTCAGTATGAATCCCAAAAAACACTAAAAATGAATCACCAAATTTAGTCAGCTCAACAAAAGATATAACAATAAATTAATAATAGAAACACAAAAATATACTTAAGAAAGACACCACACCACCCAGTAGTCAAAACCAACTACCATTCACAAGATTCTATTTGAAGAAATTCCCATTAAGAGTGAAAAAACTCCACAATTCATTCTACCATCGAAGACACTAAATGAAAAGTTCTGGGTCATTGGGCCCCACCCAAGGAATCTCACAGATCTAAGGGTACCATGACACGCAGATAGGGGGGTCATTCTCAGATCCACTAGGGGACACCATGAACCCTTTCTCGATTAACCATCAACATAGGGGATCATACATCAATGATTCCACAAACCCTACCTATACAACCTTCGAGATGGAGGATCAATGCCCAGATCGAGGAGGTCATGCTAATTCCACAAACTTCATCTAGGTAATAAAGGAGATAGAGGATCGTACTCCAGTATTGTAAATGGAAACCACAACTCTATATGAGATTCATCCACTAGAAGGGATCACAATCTAGTGACGTGGATGTAATTGTGAAATTTATCCTTGAGGAAAATGACCAAGGGAATTCACTCAACCTATAATGGTAAAAACTATGAAAATGTAGAGCCTCATTGACTCTTGAAGGGGGTACATAGTGTGTACTATGTGGTACACTGTGTGTCCAGCTATCCCTTTAGATTCCCATGTGGAAGACCCTCACAAGGAAAGTAGTCTCCATATACACGACATGTAGAAGGAGTAAACAGTGTGTAGAAACACACAGTATCTTTCCCATGTCACATGGTTGTGTTTGTTTGTCTAATATGTGCATGTGTACCGGTCTGTGTATTCCAAGACATGTTTGTATGGGTGTACACAGTGTATCCATGATAATGTACTCCAACCCATGATTGTGTACTCTCTAGAGTACATGCCAAGTTAATCAAGGATGGTCACACATTATTTGATAGTGGTCACATGACATGTGATCTTTATCTTCATTCTGAAAATATATGTGGTATTGATGGGACCCCACACACCCTGTAATCACAGATTACATGCCATGTGTATCATGATTTTCTGGAAACCCTGGTTCTTCCTCTCACTTGTGCCAACACTATTGTCACCTGAAAATCCACCTCTAATCTCACTAGTATTCAATGATATACGTCATAAGAGCATCGTCATCGATGAGAAATGAACTCCGACTATCGAATATTATAAAAAAATATTGTTCTTATGAATCATCTCCCAGGAATCTCACATGAAGATCAGGGGTTTCCAAACCAGTCTGATCTGTTCGTCACCTCCACCGTAGAACCTCTATTGTATCATAACTTGTCTAGATCTATAATCTCATATCATTGTTCCTATAATCATGTGTGAAACAATCGATCCATCATTAGGGTGTCAAACCACAGACCAAGGGGTCAACTATGATGAATGAGAAGGGAGGGAGAAAATCATAAGGAATATCCATGAAGAACGAACCTCAGTTTTTGTTCATGTCATCTTCATTTTGTATCTATTATAACACTAAATGTGGATAAATCAATCAATCCTAAGAAATCACCCAAATAAACCAAACAATTATAACCCATGCCGGAAGGAGATTGATCTGAAAATAAATCTGTTAGCTGATTTATTTGTGTTGTTCATAGAAATTAAGAATGGAAAATAAAAAAAATTGAAACATGTGACAATACATGATTTGGGTTGATTATTGATGAAGAATGGTTGTCATGTAATGTTCCATGGAAAGATCTATAGAATCAAAGGTCTGTTAATTGATTAATCTGTCACCATCGGCCAATAGGGCCACCTCCAACAATCCAATGGAACTCATAAAATTTCTAGGTTTATGTGGATAACAAAGTTAATTTTATATAAGGGTATATTTATAGTGACAACTAAGTCGTTGCGGCGTAAAATAATTTTTTTTAAATTAATTTTTTTATTTTTCACCTGTGACATATTTTCTACCAATGACCAGATCCAACTAATGTTAAGTATTACCTAGGGTAAAACATCCATTATAAACTCAATGGTGCCCTCATATTTTTGATTTGGGCACCCATTTAGAAGTAATTACACTTTTTCAATAAAACTGCACATGTGTTCTATTTAATATATTTAATTTATTTAATATGTTTCAGAAATTTATTTGGAGAACAAAACACCTCTGAATCACACGTCGTCTTAGCACCTGGTCTTGAAAATAATCTGCATAATATTTCAAAAAATGCATAGAGAATATGAGATTTTACAACACCAATCCAGAGGTTAAAGTGGAAAACTGACACTAACCGCCTCTTAGGTTATAGGAATTAGTAAAATTTGATACAATGACTACTGTTGAGTTAGATAGTTATTTCTCACTCTAGATTCTTCGATGTCTTATTTCATGTAAGATTTCACCTATTAGGTTTTGAGATACAAATAAAAAACATTGGTGGTATAATTATTGTATCCATTCTATATAAAACCACTTCAAGTTTTTAGGAAATTTAAACCTTATAGATTTACCAATACTTAAATAAATTTCATTCTATTATGAATGGATTATCTATTTTAACAATGGGCTCATATAAAATTGTATATAGGGATATCTCACCTCATATCATAAATTAACACATAATCAACTACCATTATATGGTTAATTAGGATATCTCCATTTAAATTACTCCCATCATATGTGTTTTAGAATTGTGAATATGTAATTTATTTACGGGAAGTATGGTGTAACAACTCGTGATTTTAATATATGTTTTGTGCTAATTTTGTAAAATAATCTGTATAGCTTACTCTAAATGAAACATCAAACCTAAAAAACTTTTATTTTTTTATACCATTAAAATATATTTTTTGAATTAGTGGTTATTAATTAGAGTAACTGAATTATGAAATATAATAATAAATATATTTATATATATATAAATATTATTTCATACAAATTTATTTAATTCGTTATTGTATTTAAGAATCTATTTTTCTATATGTTTTATTATGTATCATAAAAAAACAATGTATATTATATTAAAATGATTATTTAATAAAATAAAATATTTATTTATGATAGATTTATTATTATTTAATATAAATTAATAATAAGAACAACTAGCATTTTAAAGGTTATTTTCCTATAAAAAACATTCCTAATTATATTTTATACTTTTAAATAAAATTAAAAATAGAAAATTAAAAAAATTAAATTTTACAACATTAATTTAGTTTTTATATTTTTAATTTCAATATTGTTTTAAGTTAAATTTTGTGTTTTATTCTAAAAAATATTCTTTTATATGGGAATAAAGAAAAATTCCTTTTTTATATATAACATGACTTTTATCACATTATTACTTTATAAGTATGAATTGTAAATTTTTTTAACTTTTTTATAAGATCAAATAGTATTTTAAAAGTGAATTTATAAGTTTTATACATTAATTGTTAATTTAAAAACCCATATTTTATATTTTAGAACTTAGGTTATATTTTTTCAAAAAAAAATTTAAGACATTAGACATTTAGAATTTTAAAATTATTTTTCATCACTTATATTATTTTAATATATTAAATCAACTACCATTTTTTGATTCATCATGTGGATGTAATATTAGGAAATGTATTTTCTATTTTTATAAAATAATTGATTTTTAGATGAATGGTGGAAAATATACATTTTTTTCCAAAAATGTAACTTTTATTACGTTATAATTATATAAGTGAGACTTATAATTTTATCAAACCTTTTAATTGATCAAATATTTATTTAATAAATAATTTTAAACATTTTGAATATTTATTTTAAAATTTATAAAACATATGTTAAACATTATATGAAAGAGATATATTTATCCTAATAAAAACATGTTTTAATATTTTGGTAAAATTAGTATCGACATGATTCAAATTCCATAGAAACGTTTATTTTTTACAATGAAAAAATATATCTCTTGAGAATCATAAAAAATGAAAATATTATCCCACACTAAAATTTTATGCTTAAAATTGACTTTAGCTAAGAAATCGTTTTTATATGTTAAATGCATTAATATTAAATTTAATTTCTGTAAATCATTGAACATTTATTTTTTAAAATTGGTTAAATATTTAAAATAATCAAATTAAAATTTTTAAAAAGTAAAATTTTACTTCTTTCCATTATAATTATTTTCCAACTCTGAATGTGGAGTTACTACTATGAGGATAAATTAGGGTAAATGGTTTAACGTTGTAAAAAAGGATAAAATATGTGAAAATATGTTTTATTTTGGATTTCGGTGGATGGATTGACCTTATCGCTTTCTCTACACCATTATTGGTCATTTTTTATCCTTTTCCTTGAATAATGTTGTGAAATTATTGATAAATAATGATTTTTTTTTAAAAAGTTCCCTTTTCTTCTCTTATAAAAGGAGACTGCACCTCCCCATTTCTCCTCTAATTAAAAATATTTGTGTCAACTAAAACTCTACCCTAGTATCTACTCAACACCATATCCATAAATTTGAAGACATGTCCCCACCAAGATACCATGATAATATTCCTTAAGAAGTTACCCCTAGAAGAACCTCCAATGGAATGGTAATATTCCCAACCCGATTTCTCTAACCCTTTTCTTATTTTACACCTCAAAAACACCATATATCCATAAATATATGATAATACCATAATTATTAATATAATTATTTTTTATACTAATATAATATACATTTTATTCTTTAATCTAAAATCATTAATAAAAAAAGAAAATTTTATCATATGTGTGTACGGACTACCGCCTCCGTAAAAAACTTTTTCTCTTTTCCTTCACAACCATAAATTGAAGGTTAAAAAGGTTATTTAATTAACTAATATTATATTTATCAAAACATTAGTATTATATTAGAATAATATTGGTCTCTATGTATGTCTGATTAATAAGAAAAAGTCGTGGTAACTTAAACCACCTTAAATGGACTTATCAATATATCTTTCATAATTTGGATATATTTTGGGATAACTGTTGAAAATATAAAAGTATTTTCCTAAAAGAATGATTAATGAAATAAATTTCATAATTCGGATGATTATGAAGTTACTCTATGACACCTTTGGTCATGGTCAACAAGTCGAAATTGTTATAAATAAATGAACTGAATAACCATGAGTAACCGACATAAGAGAAAACTATATTAAAAATAAGTACTAAAATATAATAGATATAAATTATAAAATTAAATATAGATGAATAATTTTATTAGTTATATATATATTGAAAATAATTTAATTTTTCTATGACTTATGTGTAAGTTCATAGCACTTTCGGACATGGTGTAAGGGTTTCCATCTCAGTCACCCATCATTAAGGCATGCTTTAATATTATGCACCAATCATAATTTTTATGGTGCAATACTACCCCCATAACTTATTATATAATATGATATTCTGGAACTTGTAAAATTATAATTTATTTATGGTCTTAATTATTTTGGGCTATAATTGTTGTCCTCCCTAAAATATAATGGTCTTTCATAACTCAATCTGATTTCTTGATTAATAAAGTTTATTCTATAGTTATATCTTTCATTTCATATTTAATACCCTATTTTTATCTTGGGTGGCCACTTTTGATTCAAATATTCCTTACTAGTGAATTTTAATCCTTTTTAAAAATGCAACTAGGTTAAGAATAATTCTCATCCATTTAAACAATGGTTTCCGCTCCTTGTTTATAATTTATCTAATCACCAATGTTATTATTTTTAATTAGATACTTCATTAATTGATATATTAGGTGAACATAATGTATACCTTATACATTTTAAAAAAAGTTATATTATCTTGTTTTTTATTGTGATATTTCAACAAAGGTGTGTTAAAATATTAAAACATAATCTTTTTTACCACCTTTTTGACTTATTGGTTATATATTCTTTTTATTTTTCTCCATTTTATGAAATTTTATTCTCATATACCTATTATATTTTTTTAAATATTTCCATTATATATATACCTAGAAAAATATCTTTTCTATTTCTCTATTTGTTATTGTCTTTAGTTCCAATTGATATTAAAACATTTAAGTAAACTCAGTTTGAGGGAACTTTTTTATTTCTTCTTTCACATCGATCATCACCCCCCCCCCCATAAAATATTTTTAGATAATAATAGTTTTTAAAAAACATCATTGTTTAATGGATATCACTATTGGATCAATTTTGGTTTCATGTAAAATAATATTCACTTAGCATTATGAAAAATATCATTCCTTATTTTATAATGTATCACCCAACTGGTTCATTTTTATTCTTTCTCCCCTAAATTATTCTCATGAATTTTCTAAATTAGAACACCATTTTCAGGACCTATGTATCTTTATCAATTTTAGAATTTCAAAATGAATTAATTACTTCTTATCTTGAAAATCATTATGGTTCAGCCCTTGATTATTCCTGGAATTAGAATTATGAAACTGAATTCCTTATCATGGGTTCGATCATGTTTATTATTTTTTGATAGATTATTTTCCTGATGCAGAAAAAAATATTTATGAAATTGATTATGTTATGGGTTAGATCATAAATATATTTTACTCCAATTAATTAGGCAATTCTATCTCATGATCTGTTATATATAGTCCATAGGCAGGTAGCCTAAACACACTATGTTATGTGATAATTGGGATTGAAACTATATATCCTTATAATGAATTGGGTAATAAATTATATCTCATGAGATGTTATGTATCATATTATAGATTGAAATCAATCCACCATGGGAATTTTTCAATTTTTTTAGAGGAATGGATAGTTAAACCAATCCACCGTGGTATTTTTTTCACTTTATGATGATGGTCAAGGGATCACTACTAGAAATAGGGCCTTTAGCGACCGCCATTGGCAGTTTCTAAAGGTATTTACAGACCGCTTTGATACCGCCAATGGTGGTAGTTGTTGGCCCATCGGTGAAGATCTTTAGCGACCGCCAATGGAGGTCGCTATAGGTAATCTATCGAGCCACATTTGGGGTGGCCGCTATTGGTTGAATGTGAAGATTCCCGCTTTTAGTTACCACCTATAGCAGTCGCTACACTATTTTCTTTTTTGATTTCTGTAGGAATTCTCTAGAGAGCACTGGAGTATTTGAGGCAGGTATTAGCAACCGCCTACAGCGGTCACTAACCTGGAATTTTTTTTAAAAAAAAATATGCAGTTCTTCTTCTAGAACTACACAACTCTAAAAAAACCAAATAGCAAATAACAAATAGCGGGGAAAGATAAATAGCTCCAAATAGCTCCAGAAAAGCACCAAATAGAAAATAACAAATATAAAATAACAAATAGCACTAAACAACTCCAGAACAGCAGGAAAACATAAAAAAACAGCACCAAACAGCTGGAGAGGCCTCACCAAAAATAGAAAATAGCACCAAACATCTCCAGAACAGCAGGAAAAATATGCAGTTCTAACATGTCCAGTGATCCAAACAGCTCCAATCCATTCCAATCTTCTATTTCAAAAAACCTACAAGAAGATAAAAAAGATAAACAAAGAAAATTCAAATTGGTTAGTGTGATTGGGTCATGATGGTTATAAGATGATAATGAATGATAGATGAAGAAATAACACATACATGCACAAATGTATTTAAAAGGCTTACTCACACTTATTATTAGGTGGATATTACTTTTTGTAGTGGTTGCAATCCCCCTACCCATGTTTTAATTTACCACCAAAGGATCAATAAATGGGGAAAAATAGTTTTAATGTGTCATTCAGAGATGTGGTCATCAACTATCATAGATTATCATTATATATTATTAACACTGGAATGAAATCTATAGAACAGAAACACATTCTGAAACTATTTCACCTAAACAATATCAAATTTTCTAACTCTACATGTTGGACTGGAGTCATAGGCATCCAACCACCTATCATCAAGGAAATCCTTGTGACTGAGGTGATGTCTCACAAACTTCATTAGTGCGGTCTTGGATGACAGTAAATAGGCTATATTTGATAACATCGTGCATAATTTTGAACCAAATTAGTTTTTTTTTCAAGAGCTCATCCTCGGGTCCTAGTCCACTGTATAATCTATGTCTGCCATAACTCCATGGCCCTTTCCCTAAGGAACATAACATTCCTAGGTCACCAAAATTGGAGGGGTCCATATCTGTATTTGAGGACCTTTTCTATATCCTTGGGTAGTAGTTCACACCTTCATGGTACCCCTATGAGAAACTATCCATGATTCCCCTGAACAAAGATACTAAAGATGACCCATATTGTCATGCCAATGGTAGTTGTTCTAAGGTCTGAGAATTTTTTTTCAATAATCCCAAATTTTTCAGTAGATGATACACTGAGGATCTCCTAATCCCAAAATGTGTATGAAGAAACCCCACTCTAATATGATTACCTACCAACATCATTTGGCCTCTCCTCATCCTTCCTCTTCATGCTATAAGAAGAGGCAGCCACTATAGGTATCATATGTTTATTGATTGATCCTCTTATAGTCAGAATAAGACATGTAGTTCTATGCTCATACAAACCATTCGTGATCATCAAGTCCATGCTTAGCACCTCAAGATATGTCATATGGTCAATGATCATGACTAGACACCTCAACTCTGGTTGAAGGATGCTTTCAAATATTTATTCCTTATGCACCTCCTCCCCAGACAAAAGATGAGTTAAGAAAAGATACCTCATTAAACAATTTCATTAAAAAGAAAAAAAAATTGGTCTATATAGAAGCTTCATAAACTCTGTGACACGGTCCTGCTTCATTGTGTCAAGAAATTACTCATCAAAGAAAAGGTCTTTGAATGTTTCTCTTATAAGGCCCTCACATCTTCTCTCCTAGTTCACGACACACCACCTCCTCTTGGAGAGTCCATCAAATGTATTTAAGGTGGAATTTTCTCAAATAAAGAATAAATGATTAGAGAACCTAGAAAATCCCACTAAAGGTAACGACCTAAGAAATTATTCTACACAATAAGGGATTTTTAATAGAGACCTATCCTAGGAGGCAACCAATGTCAATAGGGCATAACCCTCATAACAATATTCAAGGCCTAATCCTAGCCCTCTATACCTACATGTTATCCAAAATTGTATACATTTTTTAACAATCATTCTCATGTTCAAATAATCCAAATGTTAGCATAGTATGTCCCAAAATCATAGATAAATACTTTTAATAAAAAGATCTACCATGAAGAATATGAAGATGGTATATATGAAAAATTATCATAGGTGATTATTCATGACGAATAAATGTGCCTAAAACCAAGAAACTATAACAGCAAAACATACTCCTGATAAAAAAAATCATAATTCCATAACTATAACAATATTCCAATCACCAATAACATAGAGGTTTGTTACATAAGATTTATCCATGACCTTACATGAATCATTAAATAAGGTTCCATATAGCCTAAATCATTTATAACTTGTCCCAAACATATTAAAGAATAAAAGAAATGGAAATCACCATCTGATACCACCTTTTGATGTCCCTACCTAAATCACCATATCCTGTCAGGAGACTACATGACCCCATGTGTGCCTCCTTATACAAAAGGGGTTGATGAATACTAGTGATAATTGGAATGGTACAATGGGAAGACTATAATCTCAGTATTAATATCCATACACAAGAATAATAACAATAACTGGGAAATAATCCAAAAGGAACAAAAAAACTAAATAATAATAAATAAAAAATTAGAGTGTATGTTAGGAATTATAGTTCCAAACAAGAACTAAAACAAGGAACCCTAATGTAGAAAATAAATCCCATGTACAAAAAAGACACTAGAAAATAAGTAAAGAAACTACCACATCCTAGCAGATTCTATCCTAGTATCACCTTCAAAAAAATTCTAAATTTAAACTCTAAATCAATATATAACATTAATTCAATAATTAATATAAAAGAAACACACCTCGTTAATATGATATGTCATGTGTGGCCATGGATGCTACCTCCATCCAGTATGCCAGGGGCCTACAGAAAATAGAAATTATAAATATTTTAATAACAAAAATAATAGAATGTAAATAAATAAATTTAGTATAAACCAACATCGTATGATCCCCTGCACCATAACCTGGACGCACATATTCTCACAGTGTTCTAACCTCAGAAATAAGTTTCACATTTACCTCCTCAGAAGCGTGCAACCATGCCTCAAAATCTAATAGCTGTTTTGTATGCCTAGAAACAACAGGAATGACAACTTCATCACGTGATACTATAGAACGAGGAATGCCCGTTCCATAGGTCAGACTATATCCATGCCCATCACGAACAATAATTCGATGGAATATCTCATCCCTTCATATAGGAAGATGTCACTGGTCCTCTGGTAGTTGTTCTAACTCAGCTTAAAATTGATCCTGTGTAATATTTATCAGTTTCACATCAAATCCTAAATGAAAACATTGGGAAGATGTGAAATGGATCTTATACAACATAAAGGGTTTGGGGGATAAAACATTAAATTTTGGGGATGATGATCATGTGAAAGGTTTTATAGATGAATATTTTACTAGGGACATGGAAGTATTGGTAATGAGTATAATAACTTACTATAAGATCTGCAGCCTCTGGATCATTTCGATCACGAGTCCTCATCCACACCGACATTTTATCAGTTGGTGAACCTTGTTCCTGTAAATATATACCAATAAAATATAAAAATGTAACACAAAACCATATTAAATAATAAATTAAAAATTGAATAATAAATACATCATGTCGGATCTGAGACACGTGACGAGTCCCAAGCCTGTGAGGTGGTCCCTGCAAGGCTCGATTCTCAGAATGGCGTGTTGATACCTCCTGCATTCAATTAATTCAAATTTCAAAAAAAATAAAATGTCACACAATCTTGAAAATATATATACCATAATAAATATACTAACCACAAAGGCCTCAGTAGACCAATATGCAGCTAAGTCATGCCACTGAGATGGGAGAACACCTCTCGGTACTTTTTATAGAATGTCTGGGGCCCCCACATTTGCCACCCAGTGCTCCCTCTTGACTTTTCCTTTATGATCTTTCCATAGCTTGAAAAATTTTCCCATACAAACTAGCCTAAACTCATCATGGAACACTTTTAGGTTATTCTATTTATGAAAAAAAATCACACATTTTAGTACTTTTTAAACATATGGAAGAAACAAAAATGGTCTTCTTACCTGAACTTCCCTCCAAAGTCAGTCTAATGTATCCTGAGGGAAAGAAGCCCAGTCACGTGTAGTCAATGGAAATCAATGTGGGTCACATATGATATGACCTAGCTGGTGAATAAATGTAGGGGAAGTCAGTCCCATAGGATGAAATATCTCTTCAAATGAAACATCTATTGTCGTGTCGGAATTCCATGATGAAATGCCACGATCAGGGCCTCTCCTGTGAGAGGAAGAATTGGTCGAGTCTGATCCTGTTGAAAGCAATTTAATACATAATTATATATTTTTTCATATATATATATATATATGTGGGAAAATAACATCCAGATGAACTTTGGTCCTATAAGAGACCAGTGGTGAACGGTATCAATGTATTTGGAAGTTTCAAAAAAGTTCACATCAATGGTAAATATAGAGATAAGTTGTAGGATAAATCCAAGGATTGCTTCCTCATCACATATGGTTATGATATCTTTGGATATAAATATAGGATAATAGTAAGAAACAAGTCATATAGGATTATGATTATATGATCTTTCTACTTCAAATAAATGTAGGGGAAGAATAATGTCATGAATAGGCAGCTCCTCCTATAGATACATATTAGTTGGAGTCGCCATGGTATAGTAAATTAATTCCTTAAATATCAATAATAAATTGTAAATAGAAGAATTACTAGAAGGTAAAAGAGATATAAAAAATGATTTTTTCATTTGAAAGTGGAAACTGATGGAAGTAAGAGATACAAAGAAATGTTGGTGGTAAAGGATTTTTTAAAAAATAATGGGATAGACTCATTTCGTGCAAGAACTTCCCTAACATTATGGATAATACGAAGATGGTTAGGAGCTGGAATTTCCCGAGGTTCTTTGATTCAAGATGGGTTGGAGCAGGTTGTGGTTGGGAGGGGTCTTGGTGGCTGAGTGGATCCTGATGGTTAGGATGGGCACTGTATGCCGGAGGCTATGTATGGGGTGTCTTGGTTGCAGGTTGCTAGTATGTTGCAGATTGGGCTCGTTTCATAATGCTTCCTGGGGTTGTTGCTAGTTGTTTTGGACAAGTTGGGAGCTTGGATGGTTCTGGATTCTTGTTGGAGTTTGGGCTGTCAGTAGGTTGTGTAGGTGTGGTGTGGCAGGATGGGTGATGCGGTGGGGGTTTTGTTATGTTGTCCTACTGCTAGTTTTGGGAGTGATTTATAGGGATGTTGGTTGGCCGATGGATGGTAGTAGGTTATGCAGGAGGGGTGTGGAAGGATGGGTGATGTGGTGGGGGTTTGGTTGTGCAGTGTTGAGATGCTGGTTGGGTGATGCTTTGGTTTACAGGGATTTTGGTTGGCCAGAGGTTGCTCGTTTCTTACTGCTGGTTGGGTGATGATTTTGTTTTAAAGTTTCCTATTTATAGAAATTGTAAGGCCAACAATAATGATACTACTCCTATTATTGTTTAGGTAGTAATTAAAATTTGTTGGGATGAGAAACTTGGTAAGGGGGATGAATTTTTTTCTCCCATTAAAAATGGCGTCAACTCTAGTGATTTTGATCCTGTTAATGCTACTAGGATTTATTTTCCTGCACAGAATTCTGTTGGTCTTGATAAAGTAGAGTCCTCATGTGATGAAAAATCAGAGACATATTCTTTTGTAAAGTTTCATGTTGGTGGTAATGGTAAGGCCAAAAGTGAGGACACTGATCCCATTGCTATGTAGGATTATGTTGGTCTTAATGAAGTAGGTTCCTTGTGTTCTGCTTTTGGACATGAGATCATCAATTTTAAAGATTCAAAATTGTTGGACACTTCGTTGGAAACTACAAGAATCTATGGAAGTGAAAATGGTTTCAAAAACAGTTCTCATATAGAAGATAGTAGTGCAGATTCTTTTTTTCACTTTAGTGATGAGTTAAGGGAAGTTACCTCTTCCACTACTTCTGATGTTGGGTCAGTGTGTCTAGTCTTAGTAGATGGAGTTGTACAATGAAAGAATGTTTGGAATTCAGAGTCTAAACAAGGTTGTTTTTCGATGAAGTAGAGACTAAAGTGGGTTGATCTTGTCAATTTACTAACAACTATGGCTTCTCATCCTTGAATCAATACCGTTGTTCTAATAGGGTCTTTGAACTACCATATATTTGAATTATCTTTTTAATATTTGGGTCCCCTACTGAGATGTTTATTTTTTCATTTCCTTTCCATTATCAAATACACATAAACCATCCTACTAAGTTAAATTCAAACATACCTCTACCTTGAGATGTAGATGGCTCTACTGGATGATGTGGATCTGTTTCTTGTTCCCTTGAAATGCCTAGAATCATAGAAAACATTATAAAATCAGTACAGGGATGTCTTTATATCTATAGAAAGAATGAACACTTTTTTGTGGCTGTAATTTCATTTTCCATAAATGAAAATCTTCAAATGATATCATGCAATAAATGTTCCATAAAACATTTTCATGACATATAACACTAGGTCCACACATGTTATAGTAGTAATTTGAGAGTGACACTACATTCCCATATCTAATAGTCCATGAGAATGAAAGCTAAAATGAGTAACAATGTAACAAAAATTTGAGACCTTAGACTAATTAACCGTCATGAACACACACCACCAAACTATATACAAAGCATAAGAGTTATTTAATTGAATCAACTAGAGTGTATGTAAATATATGAAACATCAACTAGATTGTATGTAAATACATGAATCTCGTAATTTTTTTATGCCCTATGTGACACATACATAAACAGAAAGAACATATATGTAACTCTGAGTTTACATCCTAAATTTTTAGCTAATGAACCAAATTAGTGTTGGGTTGTTTAATTGAAAATTATCCAAACAAGTTGATTGATTTTTTAATATTGATTGAACGCATTGAAGTAAAAAATTGAAAAAAGGTTAAACAACTCATAAAAGGTTAAATAATTTCAAAAAAAATATTTTAAAATGAAGCGCGGGAAAACAATTATACCTTTCATTAAACATGAAAATATACAGTTTCTCCTTCAACGGCTGCTCTAACCCAATAAATATCTTCTTCACATTGAACTATGGTATGTTGATCAATTTGTTGGCCAACTAAGGCAACGGTATCGGATTCATCTTGTTCAAATAAAAACACTCCTCGCCGGGACATTTTCACAACAACTTGCCAACTAGGATTCAAAGGAAAAGTAACGAAGAATACTTGTTCTTCTAGATATCTCAAAATGAAAGGTTCATTCCCAAATCGTGCATTTTTGTATAACAAATAGTTAAAATTCACCAATGTAAACTGATATTGATCGACTTTACACCCACGCACTGGATCAACCCAATTACACTTTAACAATATGTATTTCAACCCGTGTGCATATACAACTTCAATGATGTCTGTCAATTGATCATAATAATAAACAGAATCGACGAATGGAAAACTGATGCCACTTTTTTGTGTTTCTCATTTTTCATCAATATCTTTAATACGAAATCGAAATCCATTAGCATCTACAGCTTTATAACGATGAGACGTTATAGATGGACCCTCAGTTGGTTGGTTAAATTTTTCAATTAGTGTGGGGTCACCTAACTCCCTCAAGTTATGAACCTACATAATTCATAGAATTCAATAATGATATCTATAGAAATAAATTATTGTTATACTTCACCCATAATCAAAATCAATTTATACGTACAAAATCCTTTAACCAATCATGAAACTACACATAATGAGATTGTTTAATTTGAGACTTAGTCGCATGAGACATCACTTATTTTAGCTCATTAATGTGTTTCCTGCAAATGATAATGTGATGTTTAAATGATCAAATTATGCAAACAAAACAAGTAAAAGTTAAATAATAAAAGTGATAAGACACTTACTGCATTAATGGAGCAACTGATGGGGTATTGAACAAAATATATCAATTCGCTTGTATCTACTCGATGTTGTCCATATCAAATATGGTTCTTTCTCCAACTAGACCATTATGAATCTAAGAGGTCTTATCTAATTTTGTTTCAGAATCCATAAGATATTCTTCACAAAAACTTGTACACTCATCCATCATATAACCATTGGATATTGATGACTCCGGACGAGCTCTGTTGCATAAAAATTGTTTCAATGTATTCAGATACCGCTCAATTGGATACATCCACCTGAATTTCGCTGGACTAGCAGCCATTACATCATCAGTTAGGTGCACTATCAAGTGAACCATAACATTAAGAAATGAAGGGTGAAATAGTTTCTCAAAGTGACAAAGTGTAAGTTTGATTCGGTCCTATAAACTTTTTAAATCACTCATTCGTTGATTTCTTAAAAAAAGTTTTCTAAAAAAATTACTCATCTCACTCAACGGTTGAACAACATTAGGGGATAAACAATCACAAATTTCAATTGGAATCAACTGCTGAAGTAATATGTGATTTTCATGACTTTTCAACCCTTGCAATGTCCTACTCTTCAAATTCACACCCTTTGAAATATTAGAAGAGTAACCATCAGGAACATTGGGCATCTTCAAAATGGAAAGAAATGTCTCTTTCTCCTTTTTAGTCATCGTATACTATGTAGCAGGAATATATGACTTGTTTCCCTCATCCAACTTTAAATGCAACTATTTCCTTAAACCCATTTCTTCCAAATCACGATGTGCATTAACATGGTCCTTTTATTTTCCACTATCACCTAAAATGGTCTATAATATATTATCACAAACATTTTTTTCAATGTGCATGACATCCAAATTATGCCTTAGCATGTTAGTTTTTCAATAGGGTAGATTGTAAAAAATACTTTTCTTTTTCCAATTGTGACTACGCTGTCTACCCACACCACAAATATTAGGGAATGGATGATCCACCAAATCTTGAAATTCATATACCGTGCGGATGTTTTCTTCCTCAATCTGCGATAATATTTCTACTCTTTTCAGGATCTTTGGTGCCGGGTTGAACTCTCTAGAACCATCAAATGTCACTTTGTCCTTTCTGAACCTGTTCTGAGGGAGGAGAAAATGTATGTGACCCATGTATGCCCACTTTTTGTAATGTTTAAGCCATATAGAATTTTTTACTTTTATTACAATAAGGGCAAGAAAATTCCCCTTTCGTACTCCAACCTAATAAATTTTCATAATCCAGGAAGTCAATGATTGTCCACAATAAAGCATCCTATAGTTTGAACATTTCATTTGTTTCACAGTCATAATTCATCACACCCTCTCTCCAAAATTCATTCAACTCATCAATCAATGGTAGAAGGTAAACATAAATATTATCCCCCAGACTTCTAGGTCCATCAATAAGAGTGGAAAGTAATATAAACTATTGTTTAATACAAAGACACGGGGAAAGATTATATAGAACCAACACCACGGGCCATGTGCTATGAGTTGCACCAAACATAGACTTGAATGGATTGAAATCGTCTACTGTCAACCCCAATCAGACATTACGACCATTTTTTGAAAAATTAGGGTGTCTCTGATCGAAATCCTTCCATGCATGAGACTCTTCCTGGTGGGTTAGCATATCACTTTCCTTATTTCTTTCTATATTCCATCTCATTAAATTAGAAACTTTAGATGACATAAAAAATCTTTTCAACCTCAGCTTCTGGAGAAAGTAACTCATTTGCTTTATGACAATCGATTTTCCCTGGTTCGCTATCTGACTTTGATGAGTCTGATTTCCCCTGTTATCTTTCCACATGGACGCACCACCAACCGTACAAATATCCAAATGGGAAGTTTCATTTTTGAACAACATACAGTTGTTTTCACATGAATCTATGGTCTCATATTTAAAACCTAATTTCTCTATCAACCTACAAGCAAGGTAATACGACTCAAGAATCTTAGCGTCGATAGGAAGTACCTTCTTCAATAACACCGACAGCATGTCGAACGATTTGTCTGACCACTAATTCAAAGTCTTCAAATGCAACAACTCCACGATAAACAAAAATTTATTGAAAGAAGTACATCGAGAATATAATTTGGTTTTTGCATCATCAATTATTTCATAAAACTTCCTCGAATCATGATCTGCACCAGTATGCAGATTTTTCTCATAGGTCTCAACATTATGAATGTCAATTCCTTCAGGAGCCAAACCACGTACCATTTCAGAAAGAATTTCATGCATTGGATTATTCATCATCGCATAAACATCCATCTAAACTGCATCTGTATTTTGACAATGAATATATTCTTTCCCGTGACGAGTCCAACTCTTATAATTTTTCAGAAATCCATTCAAGAATAGGTTCTCCCTCACGGTATCTCTTGTGAATTGATATCTATTTTCACATTTTCTACACGGAAACCTAATATAGTCACTTTGAAATCCTCTAGTGAACTGAATAAACTACATAATAACCTCAAAATATTCTTTAGACGTATGATTTGGAAGATCAATCCAACTCTTATCCATATAAACATCTGTATAACAAGTAGTAACATTTACACAAGACTTTATATTACAGGCATTTTTCATATCACAAAATATATTTAAAATATAGACTAACCAATTTCATGTTGACATACCATTGATAAAATAAACAATTTATATCTCTGAATAATAAACAGGAGAATATACAATGGAAGGTTTGATTCAATATGATTGAAAGAACGCCATTCATTGATGAATCCAGATGGAAGGTTTCATTCAATATGAGTGAAAGAACACCCTAGAACCCAAAGATAAAACTTTTTCACATGAATGATTGGGGACTCGCCACTATCCCATTCAATGATGAATCTAGATGGAAGGCATCATTTTATTTCCTAAAACAAAAAATCTTATATATTTGAAGGGTATTTATACACAATGATAAATAGAGAAATTGAATCCACTACCAAGAAAATAAGTTCCAAAACATGATACACAAAAATAGGGGGTAAAAGATGATATATATTCTTGGATATTATAACATTAAGGGATTGATCAATCATATACCATTTATATATAATGGATGAATATGAGGGAGAAACAAGCTCCTATATCAAATGAAAAAACATTGTTTTCAAAAAATAGTTGGAAACCAAGCTATCGAACATGCATAAAACTAAGAACTTGGAGGATCTAAGTTGATGCATAAAACTCTTCACGGTTCAAGAACAAATTTGTGTTTAATCTTGATTGAATAAAAAAATGAATTGAAAAAGGAACATTGTATACTTTAAGATTACAATATGGATTCCTGATAACAAAAGATGGGAGATAACAAAAAGAGTAAGATTCACTGCATTAAAATAACACATGTGAGATAACAAAAATACAATAAGTAAGAAGAAATGGTAAAGGAATGATTGGCGGTGAAGGAATCAATAGAAAAAAATGATTGAAATGAACCAACCTAGGTGGGTGAAAAGGCGGAGGTAGGGCGATGCGTGAGGAGAGGCGGTCGGATGGGTGCCAAAAAGGACTCATGGTGCAACAGTGGCGATGGGTGAGGTGCCAGGGAGAGGGCTTGTGCGGGCTGGCAGTGGTGGAGGGAGTTTGTGGAGATGGGCGAGGGAGTTTGCGGTGACGAGCATCGGCTTGTGCGGGCCGGTGGCGGCGGAGGGATTTTGCGGCAATGGGAGAGGTTCCAGGGAGAGGGCATGTGCAGAGACGGGAGAGTTTGTGGATATGGAAGCGGAGGCGGCTGGCGGCGGAGGGAGGGTAGGGCTTGTGCGGGCTGGAGGTGGAGGATGGTAGGGTTTGCGGGGGTGTGTGCGAGCGATGATGGGGCAGGTGGGGGAGGGGGGTGATAGATAAGTGGGTTTGTTTAGATTTTTTAAGTCTATCAACCACCTATGGTGTTGCTATTTCCGGTCATTAGCAACCGCCAAAGGTGGTCACCTGTGTCAGGGGGATTTTTTTCCCATATTTCTAGTAGTGGAGTGACACTTGAATTATGTTTATGATGTCATGTATTATATTGTTGAAAAATATTACATGATTCCAAGATAATGTTATTTTATTTCCTTATTCCATGTTGTAATGATTACAATAATTCCATTTATGATATCATGTTATGTATATTGACTCTCATTTTATTCTTTATTTCTCTAATTATTCCCTTATTTGGATTTCAACTCACCATTTTTTCAATGTATTTTCCCCAAGGTATCCTATGTAGTTTTATAATATTAATAGGATTCATGATCACTATGTAAAGTTTTAAATAAATATCTTTTTTTCATTTAAGATGATGAATTAATGTATATAATATTCTAAAGACACTATACCTCTATATATTTTTCATCTATTGTTGGTAACGTATGTTATAATTTAATGAATTAAAGTTTGTTTAAGGCTTGGATTTTTAAATTTGGTATTGGAGATAGGCCTAGTTATTTTGCGAGATAAGGTTGATTTAAAATTAGTTGAATCCCTATGGATAGTCCTAAGAATACAATAACATATTTAGGTTTTGGTAAAGTAGAGATTTTTTTGTTTTTATAGAAAATAAATCTCTATTTGGATACTGGATAGTGGATGTTGGATCTGGTATATTTATTCCTAGGTGTAATAACCCCAAATAGGGTGTGTTGGATATTAACTCAACCATGACCTGGTGTATGACAAAGTGTCCTTACTCTACACCAGGCTTGAAATACCCAGTGGGATATTTTATAGTTAAACAAATTATATTTAAAACCCATTATGAAGGATTGGTTTCCTAGTTACATTGAGTTATTAGGTTGAGAAGTTTAAGATAACACAAGTATCCTAGGTTAAAAAAATATTGATATAGGTTAAACTAAGGTAATTATATAATAATGTGAAAATGTAAATGTTTAAAAGTTTTTAAAGTTTAATCTAGTTAATGTAATTGATTATAATAACCCCCCTATAATGATAATAATTCATCACTCATGTCTACTCTTTTGGTTTTAATGATGGTTGGAAATAGATGGAACTGATTTTACCATGGGTGTGAGTGACAATAAAATGATTACCTCAATGATCAAAACATTATAAGGGGATGTGGATTGAGAAATTTTTTGATTATTCAAAAAAAACTATATGAAAACATTATTAATAACGTAACAATAGTTAAAATCTAGAGTACACCAAAGAAGATTAAGATTGAGATTCATGAAAATTCAGTTAATTATGATTATGATTGAAGGGATATTAAACCACCTATATTTCAAAAATGTGGTGTTATGTTCCATAGAAATTTATTCAAGGGGGTTTTAAAAATTAGTTACTTATAGTAAAGAAAATCATTGATCAAAAAGATATTGAGGGAAAAATTAGGATAAAATGAAGGAATAAAATGTTCTTCATAATGATACACTAACTATTAAATCTTTTAGTTGTGAGGAATTTAGTCACTATAAAAACCAATGCATCAATCCAACGGTCAATGTGGACAACCAATACCAACCACATCCTAAAACATGGGAACAAGTAAAATCCAATGCAATGACTACAATTGAGTTATATAGTTATTTTTCAATATAGATTTATTTTTGTCTTATGTCGTGTAAGATTTAACCTATTAGGTATTGAGATATAGATAAAAAAAATTGGTGGTATAATTATTATATCCATGTTATATGGAAATTATTCTAGGATTTAAGAAAGTTACACAATATAGATTTATCTCTTCTTTACTTATTAGGATTCTATTATAAATCGACTATCTCTTTTTATATAGGGGTTGTATCAAATTGCATTAAGTGGGATCCTACTATATATCCTAAACTAACTGATGATCAACTACCACTGTATTTATAATAAGGAGATTTATATAGAAATTACTCTTGTCATATGAGTATTAAATTTATGATTATTAAATTTATTTTTAAGAGAAGAAAAATGTAATGAACTAAGATTTTAATATATGTTTTACTCAAATTATGTCAAATATGTTTTGTATCTTTCTCCACACATAACGTCAATCCTAAATCAAAACTATGAATTTTCTAAAGTAGTATAACCAATCTATTTAATAAATAGGTATTAATAGGAGTAATCAAATTTTTAAATATTTTGATACATGTGTTTATATGCATAAATTTTATTTTCTACAAATTTACTTAATTAATTATTGCGTTTAAAAATTTATCTATTTATGAATAGTCCTTTTATTAGAGAGAACTATGTGTGTTTTTATTAAATTATTATTTTAATAAAATATAATATTTATTTATAATAACTTTTTTAGTTTTTATAAAATTTAATAAAAACAACAACAAGTATTTTGAAAAGTTAATTTCCTATAAAAATTTTCCTTTTATTTTATAATTTTAAATAAGTGTTAAAATAGAAAATTATATAAATTTAATTTTAAATAATAGACTTTATTTTTGAATTTATATTTTCAATATTTTTATGAAATTATTTTTTAGGTTTTTCCTTAGAAATATTGATTTCTAGGAAAATAATGCAGAATATTGTTTTATAAATATCATGAGTTTAATGACATTATTAGTATATAAGTATGAATTTTAAAGTAATGAAAACTTTTTTCTAGAAAATAATATGAATTATATGATTTAAATTAGGATTTTAAAAAAATATTCAATATACAACCCATTATTTGACATTTTAGAACTAAATTTATATTTTTGAAAAGACATTATATTTAATATAATGTACATTTATTATTTTGAAAATAATTTTTTTTCAATTATATAATTTTAATATAATAAAATGATTTAAATTTTTGTATTCATCATGTGACAATATTCAAAGGATTATTTTTTGATATTTTTTTAAAATAATTCATTTCTAGATAAATAGTGATAAAAATATTGTTTTCCCAAATACTGACTTTTATTAATATATCAATATGTAATGGAGACTTATAATTTTATAAACCATTTTGATTTATCAAATATTTATTTACTGAAAAATTTTATAAAAAATTCATGATATTGATTAAAATTTATAGAACCTGTGTTTAACCTAATAAAAAGTAATATTTTATTCTTAATAAAAAGTCAATTTAATATGTTGGTAAAATAATTTTTTGATTCATTTTAAATCCACATATAATATATTATTATATAATAAAAAATTGTTTTATTAAATCCCTAGGCAGTGGTAATATTATCCTATACATAAATTTTAATCTTAAAATGAGCTTTTTCTATGAAATGGTTTTAACATGTTATATATACTAATACTAAATTTATTATATATAAATCATGGAAATATTATTTTATAAATTTTTATAAATATTTAAAATCAAAATCATGAATTTATTAAATAATTTGAATTTTAATTTTGTCCATTAAAATTACTTTCCATTGGTGAAAGTGGAGTTACCATGATAATAGTGAATTAGGGTAAAAGTTGTTAAACATAGTGAAAAAGAATAAAAAAAGTGAAAAAATGTTTGATATTGGATTTTGGAGGGAATACAAAGCTTATATATTTTATAACACCATTATTTACTATTTTGTATCCTTTCCCCTTGAATAATGGAGGGATATTATTGAGAAATAATGATTTCTTACAAAAGTTCCCTTTTATTCACTTGTAAAAGGAGACCACCTACTACCCATCAATCCAAATATTAAAAATATTTGGATAAAAAATATACCATATAATATTATCAACACCCTAAAAAATCTTTTTAAGCCATGGTATCAACAAAACATGAAGATACGGTTCCTTGAGGAGTTTCCACAAGGGAGAACTTCCAGTGGAAAATTAATACTCTCAACCCTAATTCTCTATCTCTTTTCTTAATGTACACCCATAAAATTCCATATATCCATAAAGGTATGATAAAATCATAATTTTTACAATTATAATGTTATAATAAAATAATGGAATTTCTATTTTATACTTTTCTCCAAAATCATTATGAAAAAAGGAAAACATTATCAAGTGTGTGTGTGTGGACTACCACCTCCAGGAACGACATGTTCAATTTTTCATCACCAAAAACAATGGTAGGTTCAAAAATTTTATTTAGTAAAATAATATAATATTTTAAAACCGTTAATATTATAAAAAAAAATATCAGTTTTTTTATATGTGTGATTAACAAGAAATCTTTGTAGTAAGTTTAACCATATTAAATGGACTTATGTAAGATCCTTACCTTTTCTAGAGTTATTTTTTGATTGATTTGAGGTAATTTTTCTTTTTTACATAAGTATCATTAATCTTTGTTATGGATTTTGGTGTTTTTTGTTGAATTTTATGAAAATTTTGGAAAAAAGAGGTTGTGCACAGTTGGTGCAGGTTTTGTATAAATTGTGTGGCTTCCTAGGTGAAACCGTGCGATCTCCGATCTTTGAGGAAATAACTTAGGAATGGTTTAATAATGGTTTGAGAGACTATGTGAGGTATCTATGTGAATTTCACACTTGAAGCAATGGATAATGCATAGTTAGTGCACGATTTGTCTAACCATGTGACTAAACTGTGCAAGTGCTGACAGTTAGATTCTAAAATTGTGGATCTCACTCATTTTCAACTTTTAATGAGTTGTTTCAACTCCTATGTGTCCCTAACTCTAAATTTTACTTTAATAAGAGTAATTTAAGGTTTTCCCATCGAACTGAAGGGATTACAGTTCCTTAGAAACACTGTTCTTCGATATCAAAATCCAAAATTAATGATTTGCTCTTCTCCCAGTAAGTAGATTTCATCCCGATGCTTCTCTTGTTCTTCCTCCTTCTTCTATTGACATTTTAGTGGGGTTTATCCTCTATTTCTTCATATCTAAATCATTGTGGCGATATATATATTGAGGATTTTAGATCTAGATCTAGATTGATTAGATCTTGGTATGTTGATATCCTAATTTTGGGATTTAGATTTGGAATCTCATATCAACATCATTGTGGTGCTCGGATTTTTGGGATTTTTATTGGGGAAACATATTTCAACTAACCAAGGTGGTTGGTCTAAATCTAATTCCCATAGTCATTTATTTTATATGTATATTCCGGATTGTAGAATTTCTAACATACTTTAGCAATTTATTTCCATGATTTGGGTTTACTAGATTTAACCATTAAGTTATCGAATCCTTTTTGAAATTGATGATTTATTGGGTGATTAGTCATGAGACTAACGGGCTATTATATTAGATAATTAATTTGAGAAAATTGGTTTTTAGATATAGGGGTTAAAATCTAGATAATTAATTGGGGGATTAATTATGACATTTTAAAATGGATAAGATGAGGTAATTAATTATTGATTAATTATGTACCTTTGATAATATGATCTAGATAATTAATTGTGGGATTAATTATGGAATGTTGATATTAGAATGAGGTAATTAATTCTATAATATTTATTATGGGATATAATTTGTGATATTGATTAATAAATTTGTGAACTAATTAATGGATTAAATCAATTCTTTCATTTTTTTAGTTAACTAATAGAATGGATGTGTTTAACTAATTGTTGAATTGTTAATGGGATTGGGATGGATAATTAATTGGTAAATTAATTATGTGATAAAAAATGAGAACATGGTCATTCTAAATTGATATTTACAAATGGTAACATGTTCATCATACTTATGAGTAAATAAAATTGGAACATAGTCATTATAAATTGAGAAGTATACATGGTAACATGGTTGATATACTTATGATAAAAGAGAATGGTAACATGTTCATTCTATTGACGAGTAATCATGGTAACATGTTCATATTACTTAAATTTTTTATATTGGTACCTTTATAAATGTGTCTTTTAAATTTAAAATTAATTAATGGAAATGATGGCACTCTAGGTTATGACCTCACTGGAGAATATTCGAACTTCGGAAAGAGTCAATTTAGGTACTAAAATATCATACCACATTGAATACTTCTAGATTTATCTAGAATTTGGTATTAAGATATGGTATTACCTAGGGAACAATTCAAGCTCCGATATGATATGAATTTATTATTGAGGTATGGGTATCCTAGGGAACCCTTGAGTTAATGTAGTTAGATAAGAATAAATGAAAATGTTACAAACTGTTTACTATTACATTGTACTTATTTTCTTATAGAACTGAATGTACTATATTTTGACTAGAAATTATTTTATATTCCATTGGTGGTGACCCATTGAGTTTTAATCACACCCTATTTGGTCTTCCTGACTGGTACCCGAATATATTATATGGTTATAAGACTAGATAAGGGTAAAGGCCTTGGGATAGGTGGATAATTAGGGATGGAGTTTGGAGGAGGGAACCATACATGGTTTGGGACATTTTTGGGGAGTCTTAGTGTCTTTATTTTTAGTTCCATTATAAAAAATTTACACTCATATAAACATATCATGTTTTCCCTTTCAGATGAG
Organism: Viscum album; assembly: GCA_963277665.1. NCBI lineage: Eukaryota > Viridiplantae > Streptophyta > Magnoliopsida > Santalales > Viscaceae > Viscum > Viscum album. The sequence continues at coordinate 692,147,887 of OY728158.1, forward strand.
TATTTTATTTCAAGTTTGGTTATCTTGTGACATGAGTATTTTTCTTGTCATATATGCTTCCATTATAGTTTATTGACTTCCACTGGCTTCTTAATATGATAAACAAGGGTATATTATTCCCATGGATGACTTACCAAACCCTCTCTACTATTCATTATCTTCTAGAGTACAGAGAGGTGCACTTTAGGTTATGTATCTAACCGGATTGGGGCACCATTGAGTGGCACTCGAGTCGGGGCATTGTAAAGTGGGATCAGAGGTCCATTTTTTTCATCTACTTTTTTCTTACTATTTTGGTAAAGGTAGATAAGATACTAGGAAGATTCAGGGCTTGGTAATTAGCTCATGCATAGGAGTTGAAAACCCATAATTGTTGTTTGTTGTTATAGTTAAATATTGTTTCACCTTGGGTGATGCACTTGTGGTGTGTTGTGATTATTGTTTCTGAGAATTTTTGTTATTGATTCATGACCAGGAATGCCATGTGAGTTGAGTCTGTATGCATAATTCTAGGCACTTAGGATTATTTTGTTACATGCATCATCTTATTCACGCATAGGAAAATGGGTTATGGTAAGTTATTAAACTGGAATTGTTTTCCTTGTTTGTGAGATTAAAATTAAAAATGGTGCCTAACATGAATTGAGGAATATTTTAAAATTATGAAAAATGGTAATAATTGGGTATTTAAATTATAAACATGATTTTGATATTGTGTTTACCCTTGTTAACCAAAACCTAAGTGTAGGATGGTTAAGGGTGCTGGTAGCACCTCAGTTTTGACCATGTGGGGAGGTGGGGGGAAAGTATTTTTGTGATTATTTTTCCCCTTAATTAATTGTTATAAGGTTATGTTATGAGACCAAAGACATGTTTTTGGCCTTATATATAGTATGCCTCCATGATACATGTTGAGGGGACAACCCAGGGGCATTCCTAGGAATGACTTTCCAGATAGGAAACTTGAGGAACCAATCATGCTAGTTGAAGATGAAGGGGAGAAATTTTGAGAGAACTTCACTCTCTTCATGTAATTCATGGAAAGAGACCTAGGGCGGGTTATGAAAAGTATATCTATGTTAACAAGGGATTTTCTACTGGAAGACCCTATGACTTTTACTATGGAGGTTAGACCTAAGGGATTTTAATCTTGGGTTGATTCCATAGAGACAATACTTGACAATTTGGAGACTCGGACTAAGAGGAAGGACATGTTAGATGCTTGTATGATATGGAGATCAGCTAAGAACTGATGGGAAATTTAGGTGTGAACTGGACATATTGACAGTATGTTATGAAAGGACTTCCTGGAGAGGTTCTTGGAACACTTTTATGTAGAGATGCTAAGACAAGATAAAGTTGCTATGTTCATGCATCTGACACATGGGAGCATATCGGTGATGGACTATGTTGTATGATACACATATTTTCAACCTTTTTCCCTATGATTAGCAGAAGATGAGTAAGGTAGATTGAAACATTTTTAGGATGGACTTAAGTGTGAGATTAATTCCCTAGTGAATATCTTCAGGCTGGAGAAGTTCATGGAAGTGGTGGATCATGCTTTCATAGTTGAAGGGAACCATAGGGGGGCTTCCAGTGCTAGATAGGAAGTTGTTACTAGATTATCAAGAGGTTTATCTTCTGAGATCATGAAGCGTCATTATGACAACATCATCCAAGGATGTGGGAGGCAGAGTATGCAAACAGTACAGCCAGTTCGATGGGAACTTACTGGGGTGATCTATCATTAGTGTGGTAGTTCGGGGAAATATTGTTGACATTATTCCCAACCACCAGTAGAGTGTTGATGTTTCGGTAATATGGGACATCTATATTAGTTTTGTAGATTTTAGTGATAGATAGGTACTAATGATGTATCTTGGGAGATTCAGGGTATGAAAATAGGATCATCTATATAAAATTGGGATATCAGTTGGAGTTATACTAGACGAGTTTGTGAAGGTAGTGGACTTTGTGCTTTTAAGCAGGAGCAACCACATTAGTAGTGTGGTGCTCACTTAGGGGATTCAGAGATCATCACATGGAATTAGGGTAGCACAGTTTCATGTAGTATGACCTATTCTTGTGGATAGAAAGGTCGAACCATTGATAGTGAGAGGTAATATTCTAGTGGCTTCTACTTTAACTAGTTCCCTTTTTTATACTAATTCCTCTCATTCCTTTATATATAAAAAACTTTTTAGTGGGTTGATCCTGACAATGGATTTTTTGAGTAGGATAATTATTATAGATACACCATTGGGAGTACAGTTCAGATATATTTGTCTTTACAAGGTATGTTCACAAGAGATTGGGGAATATCGTTTCCTATGGGATATATATGTTCTTAATATGATGGGATTGGACAAAATTATGGGTATGGACTAGCTAGTCACATACTGAATCTAGATCAACTATTACCATAGGTGAGTGAACTTTGGGTTTCCTAAGGCTGACCAGTATATTCATCATGGAGAGTGGGATATCCAGGCAGGCCGAGTAGGGCCAATTATGCAACAACTAGAAGAGCACACAACCCACGTTTCTAGTCTATTGTTGGATGATCGGGGTGCTAGGAAAGTTATCCTTCCACCAGTAGTGGAACTATTTTAGGATGTATTTCCTGGATACATTTCAAGGATACCACCTGAGAAAGATGAGTAATTCACTATTGATCTCATGTCGGGGGATGATCCAGAATATATTCCATTGTATATAATGGAACCAATTGAGCTTAATGATATTAAGACTCGGTTGGAGGAGTTAGAGGGTAAGGTATTTATCCATCCAAGTACATCTCCTTGGAAATCAACTATATTTTCGAAAACAAGGCTGATGGGAGTTTATTGTTGTGTGTTGATTACCATAAGTTGAACAAAATGACTATCAAGAATCGATATCCTCTTCCGTGTATCAATGGTGTGTTTCACCCATTGAAGGGAGATTGTGTGTCCTCAAAGATTTATTTGAGCTCAGGGTATCATTAGTTGATATTACAGACTTCTGATATACCCAGAACTACTTTTTGAAGTAGGTATAGCCTTTATGAGTTTTTCTTAATGTCCTTTGGGTTGAAAAATGAACAATTAGTGTTTATGTTGTTTATGAACAGGATATTTCATCCGTATATAGATAAGTTCATGGTGGTGTTTGTTGATAAAATATTGGTGTAATCCAAGACTCATGATGATCATTCCCAACATTTTGACGTTGTCTTGAGTATACTAAGAGTGCATCGATTATACACCATGCTATCTAAGTGTCGGTTTTGGATTTACTAGGTATGCTTCTTAGAGCACATCATCTCAGAGGAATGTGTGTCTATAGACCCAAATAAGGTTCAAGAAGTGGTTTCTTGGGAGCATCCCAAGAATGTTTTTGATATCTAAAGATTTATAGGATTATATTGATATTACTAGAGATTCATCCAAGAATTTTCCTATTTGGCAGTGCTGCTTTTGGGCTTGACTAAAAAGGGATTAATGTTTGAATGGTTAGAGGATTGTGAGAGAGATTTTTAAGAGTTAAAAAATCATGAAAAATCAATATCTATATTTACCGTACCTATGATAGGTGAGGATTATATGGTTTATTTTGACACTTATGATATAGGACTTGGAGGTGTACTGATGTAGGGAGTTTGAGTTGTGTCATATGAGCATTTTCAGTTAAGGAATAATGAATGAAATTGCCCTACGCATGACCTCCAGTTGGAAGTAGCAGTTTATGATCTTAAGTGTTAGTGACACTATCTTTTTGGAGAAAAGTTTATAGTTTATAAAGATCAAAATATCTTGAAGTATATATTTCCACATCATAATTTGTATCATTGGTAAAATATTTGGGTTGAGTATATGCAGTCATTTGATTTTGAACTAGAATATACACCCGAGAAGGTAAATACTATGGTTGATTCCTTGAGTAAGAAAACAAACACTTAGATGGTTTAGGAGTCGAGTGTAGAGTGGATGATGATAAATTTTATGTCTAAATGAATGTGGTGGTTTAGGAGAGTCACGAGTATATGAACCTAGATTTAGTTCCTGTGGATTCTACACATTTGAGACGGATCAGGTATTGAAAGTAGGAGGATATACAGTGCTTAGCCATGAACAAAATATTTTATGTTCGGGAGAAAACTTTGGACAGGTTAATATATGAAGATGAGATCATCTATGTGAAGAATCAAGTTGTGGTACCTATGTGCATACGAGAGGAGATCATGCAGGAAACTCATGCATTTAAAATGGGCAGTGCATCTGGGTGTAACCAAAATTTACCGTGACCTACAAGGATAGTTGTGGTGGATAGGCATGAAAAATGATATAACGGGAATTGTAATATGATGCTTCACCTGTCAGCAAGTGGATGGCGAGCATCAACAATCTGGTGGTTTTCTACAATCATTGCTAATTCTGGAATGGAAGTGGTATGACGTGACCATGGAATTTTTAGTGGGTCTTCAAAAGACTCTTTGGAAGAATGACACTATTTGGTTCATTGTGGATCGACTAGAAAAGGTAGTGCATTTCTTTTCTATAAGGGAATCATTTACAGTAGAATAGTTGGGAGAACTGTACATTTGGGAGATAGTTTTTCTGTATGGATTACCACATACTATAGTTATAGATCATGATTTATGCTTTACTTCATGCTTCTGGAAGGCTTTGTAGAAATTACTTGGCACATAGTTATTATTGAGTATATCTTTCCACATATAGATAGATGGGAAGTCGGAACGTACTATACAGGTTCTTGAAGATATGCTACGAGAATGTTTTATTGACTTAGGTGGATCTTGGGAAAAGAACTTGGATTTAATAGAGTTTTCCTATAACAAAAATTGTCAGGAAAATATACAGAAGGCACTATACAGGGCTCTTTATGGTAGGTCATTTAGATCACTATTGTGCTGGATGGAGGCCGGTGAGTCAGAGTTGTTGGGACAGAGTTTCATGTAGGAGACATCTGACCAAGTATAGTTGATTTAGAGATGTATAGCTATATCTCAAAGTAGACTGAAGTCGTATGCTGATAGAATAATATGACCCCTAAAGTTTGTAGAGGGTGATCAGGTGTTACTTCAGGTGTCACTTAACTTGGGTTATCATAGGATATGGAGGTAGGGAATACTTTCACCCAAGTTTGTTGGACCCATTGAGATAGTGGAATGAATCGGGTCGGTGGCTTACCGATTGTCTCTTCCATATAGATACAACACTGTGCATTATGTTTTCCATGTATCAAAACCTTATAATTATCACCATAACCCATACCATGTGATCGTTATGGATGAGGTTGACCTTGAGATATATGTGTCCTTTGAGGAGCATTTGATACATGTGTTGGGTCATATTGAGAATTTATTTCAGGGAAATACTGTGTCGATAGTCCGTGTGTTATGGAAACATGGATGTGTGCAAGAGAAAACATGGGAAAAAGAAGAATATATGAGGACTCAATGGACCAATATTTTTGGCTTGGAATCTTAGAGTGTCTTGGATGTTTCGCTCAAGGATGATCTATTATAAGGTGGGTAGATTGCAAGATCCTGACCTTTTCTAGAGTTATTTAGGACACAATTTCATGTAATTTGTTTTACTTATATACCTCTAATCAGAGTTATGTCATGGGGTGAATTTGTGTGAAGTTTATTAAAATTTTGGAAAAAGGAGGTTGTGCACATTTGGCGCATGGTTTGTATAGACCATGCATCTTCCTAGGAGAAAATGTGAATTACGTGGTCTTTAAAGAAATAACTTCGATAATGTTAAAGAACATTTGAGAGGTCTTGTGACGTATCCATAAAAAGTGACCCCTTGAAGAAGTGGTTAACACCTGGTTAGTTCATGGTTTTACTAATCATACGAATAAACCATGCGAGGGCCAATAGTGAGATCCTAAAATTATGGATCCCACTAGTTTTCAACTTTAACTTGTTTCACCTCCTGTGTAGTCCTATCTCATGATTTTACATTCCTAAGGGTAAAAGAAGGTTCTCCCATCGACCCGAAGGGATTAAAAGGACTTATGAACACCTTTCTTTTATATCAGAAGCCCTAATTTAATATCTTCTCTTCTCCCAGTAATCGGATTTCATCTTAATGCTTCTAGTGTTCTTCTATCTTCTTCTATTGATATTTTGGTGTAGTTTATCCTATTTTTCTTCTGATCTAAATCTATGTGGTGATATCTAGATTTAGGATTGTATATCTAGATATATATTGATAGGATATTTATATATTGATATCTTGATTTAGGGATTTAGATATGGAATCTCATATCATCATCAGTGTGGTGCTCGGATTTTGGGGATTTCCATTGGGAAAACATCCATCAATGAACCAAGGTGGGTGGTCTAAAACTAATTCCCATTTTCATGGATTTTATAGGAATATGAAATATTTTATAATTTCTATCACCCTTTAGCAATTTATTTCCTTGATTTTGGTTTATTATATTGACAAATTGAGTTATCGAATCCTTGTTGAAATATGTGATTTATTAGGGAATTAATCATGACACAATGGGGCTTCCCTATTAGATAATTAATTTTTGATAAATTTATTATAAGAGGTAGGGTTTGTAATCAACATAATTAATTAGGGGGTTAATTTTTATATTTTGAAATGGTTAAGTTGAGATAATTAATTATGGATTAATTATCTTCCATTGATAATATGATCTTGATAATTAAATGTGGGATTAATTATGGAAAGTTGAGATTATAATGAGATAATTAGTAATGGAATATTAATTATGGAATATGAATTGTGATATTTATTAATTAATTTATGAATTAATTAATGGTGTAAATAACATAGTTATTTGTTTATTTAACTAATGAAATAGATGTGTTTAACTAATTATTTAATTGGTAATGGGGTTGGGGTTGATAATTAATTGGTAAATTAATTATGTGATAAATAATTGTAACATATTAATTCTAAATTGAGAAGTATAAATGGTAACGTGGTTTTCATAATTATGAGTAAAGAAAATGAAAATATGGTCATTCTAAATTCAGAAGTATACATGGTAACGTTGTCATCATACTTATGAGTAAAGAGAATAGGAACAATGTCATTCTATTGAGAAGTAATCATGGTAACATGGTCATATTGCTTATGTTTTTTATATTGGTAACTTTGAAAATGTGGTTTTTAAATGTGAAATTAAATAATTGAAATAATGGAACTCCAAGTTATGGCCTCACATGAGAATATTTTAACTCTCGCATGAGTCGAATCCAGAACTGAGATATCATAGTACCTTGAATACTTCAAGCTTCAGCTAGAAGTAGTTATTAAGATATTGTATTACCTAGGGAAAACTTTAGGATTTGGTATGAGATGAATTTTTTATTGAGGTATGGGTATCCTTGAGAACCTTGTAGTTAATTTAGTTAGATAAGAATAAATTAAATTTTGAAAAACTATATATTACTAAATTGTATTTATTTCACTATAGAACTCCCTTCACTATATTTTGACTAAAATTTGTTTTAAAGACTATTGGTGGTGGCCTAATGGGCTGTAATCTCACCCAATTTGTGATACCTTATCAATACCTGAATATATTATATTTTTTCAGGACTGTATAAGGGAAATGGACCAGGTATAGGTGGCTGATTGGGGATGGATCATGGAGGAGGGAACTATACATGGTTCGGGACCTCTTTGGGGAGTCATGGTGTATTTATTTTTAGTTTCATTATAGAAACTTGACACTTATATTGACATATAATATTTTACCTTTCAGTTGAGTATTATATTTCTTGTTTGGTTATCTTGTCATATGAGTATTTTTTTGGTTATAAATGATTCCACTATTGTTTATTTATTTTTGCTAGTGTCTTACTCTAATAAATGAGGGTATAGTCTCCCCATGAATGACTTACCAGGCCCTCTCTACTATTCGAAATTCACTAGAATATGGGGAGGTGCGCTTGAGGTCATGTGGAAAACCATCTCGGGGTCCTATTGAGTGGCACCTGGATCAGGGTGTTATAACTTATCAAGGTAACTTTCTGAACATGGATCTATTTTGAGATAGCCCTCAAAAAAAAATAAGTATTGAACAAATAGTATAATAAATTAAATAAATCTATAAATTTATAGATATAATAAATTTATTTTTACTACACTTTTGACCATCATCAATAAACCGAAATTGTTATAAATAAATTAATCGAACAACCCCCAGTAACTGATGCTAGAAAAAACTATATTAATTATAAGTATTAAATAATAATATATAGACCTTATAAAATTAATTATACATGAATAAGGCTCTAGGATATATATATATATAATGAATTTAATTTAATTATTCAGTTATTTAAGTGAAATAGAAGAGGTATTCCATATATAAGGTATGGTTTTTCATCTCAATCATAGTTTATTGAGGCATGCTTTGATATTAGGAACCAATAATTATTTTTATTTTGTAACTACTTACCCTGTGACTTACAATATCATAAATTATTATTTAACTAATAAAATTCACCTCCATTCATTCTCTTCCTTATTATAGGATACGATTTATGTCTTCCCTAAAATATAAGGGTCTTTCATAACCCCATCTGATTTCTTTATTTTTAATTCTTCTCCTAGATTTTCATCTATAATTTCATGTGTTATATCATGTTTTTATCTTGACAGATCACTTTTAATTCAAATATTTCTTACTTATGAGTTCTAATCATTTCAAAAATGAAACTATGTTAAGAATAATTCTCATCCATTTAACTGCTGGTTTCCCCTCCTTATCCCTAAATTCTCTTCCCACCAATGATCTAATATTTAATTGGACATATCATTAAATAGTATCTCATGTGAAAATAATATATAACTTATTCTATTTTCATTCTATGGTTTAATAATATTATTTTACATTGTGTAATTTCAATAAAGGTATTCTAAAACATTAAAATGGATCCTTTGTACCTCCTTTGGGACTTGTCAGTTAAACATTCGATTTCTTTTTCTTCTTTTTATGAAAATTTTTTCACATGTTAATCTTATATTTTAGTTTATATTTTCCTTAAATATATACCAACATAATTTTATTTTTCATTTATATTGTTATACAGGTTTTTATTTCCATTCAAAATTCCCACCATTATGTATACATGGTTTAATTAAAATTTACTATTTCCACTCTCACATCAAGCATCACCCACATAAAATGTTTTTAACAATTAATAGATTCTAAAAACAACAATAATTTTATATATAATATTATTGGTTCAATTATGGTTTTAGGTAAAATAATATTCACTTTACTTATTTAAAAATATCCGTACTTATTTTATAAATCATCACCCAAGTGGTTTGTTTTTATTATTTCTTCTCATAAACCTTCTCAAGAATTTTTTATATTAGAACTCCATGTTAAATACCTATGTCCATTTTTCAATTATGATACTATAAAATGATGTAATTAATTCTTATCTTGGTAATCCTCATGATTTATCCTTTCGTTTCACTTTCAATTGGAATTATAAAACTCATTTCCTTCTCATAGGTATGGTCATGTTTATGATTTATTTATTGTTTATTTTTCTCAAGTGGAATACATGTGTCTTACAATTATTATTTTATAGACGTCTGTGACAATAAATATCCCTCTAATAAATTGGACAAATATTTATTTCTCCTTATATGTTATTTATGGTGCATAGTTGATTAGCCAAATCCCACTATGTTATGTGATGGGTGGGCCTGGAATTATATATCCCTCTAATGTTTGGGTAAAACATTACATCCCATAGTATGTTATGCATGGGATTAGGGAGTAAACATAATCCCCCATTGGACTTTTCCACTTCGTTTATTGGAATGGATAGTGAACACAATGCAACCTGGGAATTATTCCACTTTATGATGACGGTCTTGAGAGTGACCCTTGACTTATGTTAATGATGTCATATATTCTGTTTTTTCCACATATTTCATTATTCAATTATTTTATAATGTCATTTACCTATACCATGTTTCTATGCTTTTGATCATTATTTTAATTATATCATGTTATTACTCTTGACTCTTGTGTTATTCATTTTTATCATGGATATTCCATTTCTATGGTTTATAGCTCCCCCTTTTCCTTATTTATTTTACTTAGGGTATCATATATAGTTTCTGAAGATATATAGGAGTTAGCATCACTATATGGAGTTATAAATAAATATTTTTTAATTTAAATTTAAGTTTATTTATTTATATACCTAATATTATAATGACACTAGAAATCTATATACTTGGTTTTTATTTTTTGGAAAGTATGTTATAATTCATTAATTGATGTTTTTTAGGCTTACGCCACTATATATCTTTATACCATTCTAATCATTAAAAATTGAATCATATCTTAAGTATATATTCATATTACCGCCTCCACATACTGATGCTCTAAATTTTTAAAAAACTTCCTCTCATGGATGATCATAAGAATGGATTGAATAAAGGTATTTTATTCTTATACCATTATAATGATTCTGGAAATATAATATTTTATTTTATTTACTTATTTTCCATCCAATGAAAAGTAAAAACATCACTCGTGTGTACATGTGAACTATTGTATCGTAAACCAACATATTTTGGTTTTAACAACTAATTTTCATAGATAAATATGAAATTATATTTTATTTATAGAAAATAAATTATTTGATGATTATTTTTCTTGATATTATGGTTGAATGACTCCTTTGAACTTGGTTAACCTACCAAATTTGTTTTTGGGATTATGAATCGAACCTCCTCAAAATTTCTGATGTGAAATTTATCAATTTAGTAAGTATAAATAATAATAAATTAAATAATAGAGAATATGATAAGGGAATAAACATAAATAATGGTTATTAAGAAATTAATAAAATTTAAAAAAAATATTATATAAGATTAATGGAATGTATCTGGAATGTTAGGTCACATGGTAAGGAATTTCAAATCTCAATTCCCATTCCTTGAGAGTTAAGTTATTTCGACAATATATTTTCTATTTCATGGTGTATAAAATTACTTTTGGATTTATTTTATCAACATTATCAAAAAATTAATGTGTTTAAAAATCCATTCAAAACTAATTCCTTTAATGTTTTATTATATCTAAATTTATCAAGTTATAAGGGATGTTATATCTTAAAACCTAGTTTAAAAATGTTTTGAAGATTTATTTCTTGAATAGTTTACACTATATGAATATTTTGATGGATGTGAAAATATTTAAATAAATTAATAAACAAATTCATTTTACTTATCCTTCAAAATTATTATAATGGCCTTTAAATGGAATCTTTTTTTTTATATTTTATACGGAATGTTTTAATTTCTTTACAAGGTAAAAAGGCAATGGTTTTTTTTAAATATATGAATTTAATGATTTACCTTCTAACACAACCATTATTTTATAATTGGATTTATTTAAAATCTTATATGTTTTCATAAAATAAATATAGAAACCGATGAATTTTACACATATTGTTACATGATTTTTAACATAAACATATAATAATCACAACCCAAAGAACATAAGGCCTAGTGTCTTTGGAAGACTAGTTTCATAACAAATAAATAAAACAAAAACAAAAAATATTCCTTTTATTTTAAATAATTAAATATTAAATATATTATATATTCATAAACTATATATTATGACCATGGGAATAAAAAAATAAAGGGTTTTATAAAAAAACCAATAAAGTGAATAAACTTTTTAATGGAGCATGATATGTGATTCAAACAACACAACATGATATCATAATATAGAAGTCTCATAAACAACTGCATGGTATAATAACATAAGAAACATGGTATCATAATATTAGGGAATCATAGGAAATATTTAGAACATAAAACATGAAATAATCAAAATTAAAGGCTAACTACTAGGAAAACATCACATGATGGATAGAGTCCCATCATAGATTAGGTTTACTCTATAATCCCACACATAAATTTTCATGAAACAAAAACATTACCCAATTAATTGGATTACTATATAAGAGAATCTATAATAACATGTACATTGTTATGTTTTCAACAAAAGGAAATCAATCATAAGGCATAAAAATAGTAATTTTCTGTGGAATGAGATGGGTTTCATAATCTTGCCTCATGACATAATCAAAGAATATTTTAAAAAATATTAGAAACATAACAATGAATTTACTTTTCTAGAAATTTATATATTATTACATAAGAATAGGTACCAAAATATGGTTTTCTTTTGTAATTATCATTATGAGAAAGGGTAGAGAATTTTGTATACAAATTATCTTTCAAAATGATGTTTTAAGGAATCGATTAAAGTCTTTTAGAGAAAGTGTAAATATAGAATTTTATTTTAAAACTAAAGGTGAATAAGATGGTTATAAATAAAATATTGCTTTATTAAATTAATTAATTTATGGGAATAAATAATTTTAATGATCATTGCATAGAATAATTAAGGGGTAGAAAATTTCCCCTTAATAGGGTTTAATTTTAAAGAAGACATTTGAGAAATGAACATAAGGCACGTATTTTCCCATTAAGGTATTGTATAATATCAATATATATATATATGAGGCATATATATAGAATTTATAATTATATTATAATATAAAATTGTGGTATAATTTTATTTATAATGATAAATTTCATAACCCCAAGAAAAAGTTGGGTTTTGATAAATCCCTCAACTTCTGTTCCAGAATTGTTCTTCACTTACACATAATTTGTAGAATAATCAAATTATATTAATTAATTAATTAATTAATATCCTTTTAAATCTATATTATATTTTATAAATTTTATTATGTTCATTTACAACTATTTAATTGAGTTATAAACACTACTTTTGTTGTTCTGAGGGAATTTATTTCATGTTTCCATGGTCGGATCACTTGTGGGAAATTATTGACATTCATGTAAAATGGAACTGAAAATACAAAAGAAAATTAAAATGGTATTTATTTTCATATTGAAATTTTAATTGTTTTAAATACTCATATTTTTTTACATAGGTTTGATTAACTTAGTAAAAATTCTATCATTATGTGGTTAGTTCAATTAGGTCATTTTACTGACTGTCGCAAACTAGATTCAATTTATTTAATTAAATGATTATTAAAACATTAAATAACTTTAAATAAGTTCTAAAATAATTATTTAAATGTGTTGGTCAAAAATGTATTATGTTTTTCATGGAGATGGTAGACCAACCGTATTGTAAACATTGGTTTCATTTTGAAATGTTTTCAGGAGAGGAGAAGAGGGTATATGGTAGATATTACATTAAAAAATAAAATTCTAGTATATATAAGATACTATAGTAATTATTCCATTTTTTATAAAAAAAAATTGGATGATGGATAAGAAAAATTAAAGGAATTAGTTACAGGAATTATCATTTCCATTGGATGTCTCCTCTTGGGATTCCACATACGGCGCATTGGAATTATATTTTGGAAACAAAAATAGAACTATGGAATGAGGTATTGTATTGGTGATGGAATTGTTAAATTATTTATCAATATAAAAGTCTTATATGTTTTTAGGGGAAGGGGTTGTGAGGGGTGGTATTTATAAGGGGAGAAGAGGGGTCTTTTTTAATATTATATTGATTAGTTTTTTATTTTTGATCAAGACTACGAATATTATTGATTATTATGACTATATGCATTAAATAGAGAATGTGAGTCCTAAATAATGCGTAATTATATCATTCATTACTCATAAATTCATGTATTTATCTTATAATGTAAAATATTGTTTTTTATTGTATTTCACTATTCACCAAAAATTCAACTCTTTTAGAAAATTCCAAAAGGTTACTCTAAAAAAACTTCAATGTATAGATTAAAAAATTAAAATCCATTTATTTTGACTAATTTTCTAAATATGATAAATTTAATTTTGACATAAAATCCTCATCGATTTGAAAATACTAATTTTAATATTATGATATATTTTTTGACCCTTTGAAAAATTTCATATTGTCTGGTAAAATTATATTATAATTATAATAAAACATTATATTAATTTATAAACCCATTTTACAAAAATAAAAATTATTTAAATATTTTTATTTTTTATAAACATAAAAATAAAACATATATGTTTTAAAAAAATACAAACATGAATTCCATCATTTTTAAAACATTTATTTTGTGCATCATGATATAAATATATAATATTTTCATTTTATAGGACACCTAAATTTTATTTTACACTTCTATAGGTGTGTAAACTATTACAATTTCTAGGTTAGTTTTCCTAACAATCAAATTTTTAACCTTCACATGGGATCCCTAATACCTATAAAACCCTCATATTTCATTCATTTATATTTTCACTCAAGGTTATATATTTTTTTTCTCAGATTAATATTGCATTAGTAATATTCAGGTCCATTTCTAGAGTGTTTTTCATTTGTGAAATTACTCTGGGGGTTCAATCAGATCTAAATATTCCTATTTGTATCATCAAATTTTCTATTTATTATCCCATTGTAATACCTTCAATTTGTATAGAAATTTTTATTATCTAAATGTATTGTTCAGATTATAATAAAAAAATTGGTTATATCTTATGGTGTGTGTGTGTGTGTTATATAATATTGTATGAAAAAAATAAATATTTATCCTAGAAACTCCCCTGATAAAATTCTAGGTCATTACATTCTTCACCCATTTGAAAACATCACCCTTGAAATTTCATTTTAAATAATAAAGTGGAAACAGTTTAGAGTACTTTTTCATTATGGCTCCCTCCAATTCCCATGTTTCCTCTGAATACATGTGGTTTTTATATAGTACTTTGAAAATGTGAGTTGTATTTAGAATAGAAGTTTATCTCTATGGTCTGAGATCTTCACCAGCTACTCCTCATAAGAGAGGTCATTTTTCAGTTATACTACCCCTGAATTAAGTACAAGTGAGGGATTTAGAATTTAATTCCTTCATATAGATTTTTGGAATGTGTTATATGCCTAAGAAAGTGTTTTAGGGAGTTCAATTTTAAATACTACATCAATTATGTGATAGATAATCTAAAAATTGGTGATGTACCTTGAAATTAGCATTCCCTTCTTCACAAATCTCATAACTCTATTCCATGAACATATGCATAGAAACACTTTATCTCTAACCTCAAACTCCATGTCACATCAAGGATTATAAGTATGGAACTTATATTGACACTGAGAATAACTAACATTTTGTTGAATGTTCTTGACCTTTTCTACAATTTCCTTGAACATTTTAGGGCCCAGTAGTCTATTTTCACCCACTTCATCCGAATACAAAAGTTTTCTATATCTATAAGGACCTGGACTTAAAAATTACATAATATTGAATTAAATGAATAATTCACATTGAGTATATTTTAAGGTTTAGAGTTTTATAGAATTAGGACATTACATTTACATCTCAAAAGATTACAAGGTAGGCATATCTACACAGTTTCCATTTTTTCATAAAATAAAAACTCTTGAAAAAAAAGAGTCATGTATAGTTCCATGTTTTAGACATCATGACTTTTCCTTGATCCCATCCTTGACCCTATTCATCTTTAAGTCCTGTGAAAACATTTCAAAACTTGGGATGAGCATAAAAAAGCTCAGTAAGGGTTATAAAACAAAGAATGAAAACATTTGTTCATAAATAAATACAAAACATGAAATCATTTACTTACCTCATGAAATAATAATATTTATGAAAGACACATAGAAATCATTAATCATAAAGGTAACTTGTGGCATCCATATCATACTTACATTGTAGTTATCACAGCTACATAGGGAGTTACTTTGGAATACCTATCACAGTATACTCCCTAAATCTCTTAGGAGAAACATTCACATTTACCTCTATCACATTACCCAATGCATTGGAGAGCTATCTCGGGATCACCCTCCCTAGGTTTATCACGGAACTACTCGTATACATAAATAATTCCCAAGAACCATAACATGATCATAACACATAACCTAAGCATAAAGGAAAGATAACATTTCCACATTGGAATAATAAAATATCATTTCAAGATATAAAATAATAAATCTATTCTCAAAATCATTTTCAATTCCATAATATGTAAAAAGAGTATATGGTATTTATTTTTCCTTTTAAAAACATTTCGCCTTGTTAAGGAAGCCAAAGATCAAATAATACTTGTGGTGGTGAAAAGGTCGTTGTCACCACTTACATTAAAAAAATTCATTTTTGTCGTTTAGTAAAATTCTTAGTATAAAAATATTACCTTTGATTAAAATGAAAATTCAAAGGGTTTTATACACCATATAAAATAAAGTCGTGTATAAAACTAAAAATGCCTCAATGAAAGGAGATTGAGACGAAGTCCTTTACCTTGTGTCCGAATTGAATCGTTCGTTCTTTAATCTCATGAATAATAAACTAAAGTTAATTTATACTTGATTAATAACCCTTTTCAAGTGTATTATTCCTTTTATATCAATTATTACCATGTTATAAACATCATGTAATCATTTATGTTAATAACGTCCATTTTGTCGATATTTGGTACTTGAGTCAAAAATGAACACCTTATATTTATAGTTTGTCCATCTGGTCAATTTTACATTATATTCAGAATTATATCCATGATTTATATATAATATATATCATATATATCCAGTTTATACATGTATTTATAATAGTACATAACATTTGGAGGTAAGAAATGAAATGCAACGTTCATGGAGACGGTAAGCCATATGTAGTCATGAATGCTACTTTCATTTTTATTTCTTATTTTAAAGGAAATAAAACCTAATGATATATAGATATATTATAATTACAGTATAATATCATATATAATATCATTAACTGTATCCTTTATACATCCCACATAAGGCATTAACGAACCACAACACTTTGAGGGGGCGGTAGTCCGCACTTCCTCAAATGAGATTATCATATTTACCCACTATGGAAACAATAATGGATTGATATAATTGGGAATTACATAGGCATAAGGAAATCATAAACATAATATATATGATATATAAATACACTTCCATCATAATGGCCACCATGAGAGGCGGTAATATGTAATTGAACAATCATCGTTTCATGAGGCCTTAGTTTTCCATCCACATAAACATTATGTTCATCACCCATTAGATGGAGGTGTGTGTAAGTGTAGTTCTAATACTTATCATAAAAATATCCTAGTATATTGAGGATACTGGTGTTGTTAAAAAAGAAAGGAATAAAAATGTTTTTGGGGTTGGAGAAGTAAAATAAAATAAAACAATTTAAGAGAAATCGTTACCTTTAATTTAGGTAACTTCCTTTGGTTTGAACCAAAAGGACTTCTTGAAGTGCCTTATTCCTAAGTTAAGGCTTCTATGAGGAGTATAGGTATATAGGGAGCTTAATTGGGCAAAGTTTGGTTGAGCCAAAAGGCTTGAGAGGTGTGATTAATTGGTTAGAAGTGGTCTCCTTTTATAAGGGGGGGAGGGGCTCTTTTGGAAAGTGTGAAAATATTATTTTATAATATAATGATATTCGGTTTCTAATGGTCCAAAAATAATTATAGTTGAATATAAGATGAGTCATGGTCGAAATAAAATCATTAAATTAGAATTGGACATGTTTTGGATAATATTTTAATCATTATAATCTTATTTATTTAAATCATTTATTAATGAGGTAAATACTGTGTCATTATTGTGTCATAAATAATTTAATTTATATGATGTCTAAAAATTATAAAACAAATACCATGATATATGAAATATTTTTATATTTCCAAAGAATTTTTATAGTTTAAAATATGACTTATATAACACCATATAAAAATTAATTACTAAAAGATTTTTGTTAATGCCAATTTTGTCTTCGCATTTAATTATTTAATCTAAATTGTCATTATCACTCCCAAGTGGCTCAATGGGGTCTCAAAATCGACCCAAATATGTCCATGGTCGTAAATGACTCAACAAATAAGGTTTTGACAAGTTTTAAGGTAATTTTTAATTATTATAATATTTTTTTAACCTTGAATTATCCTATTTACCTTTAACCGTGGTAAATAAAAGTCAAAAGTTACTATCCACCAAAAAATATTTTCATCTTAATAAACCACATTTTAATTCTTGATAAAAAACATATATGTAGGATTTTTGAAATTCAATTCACATAAGTGGTAAAATTTCATTTAAATGAAAAAGTTGGTTTTTTAACTACAACTAAGTGGTTTCACTATTCATCAAAAATTGAAGTTTTTCAGAAAAATACCAAACATTCAGCCTAAGATATATTTGATATTCCGAATTCAAAAATGATGTCTATTTTTAAAAATTCAAAGCATAGAAGTGGAATTAATTAATTTTAAAATTAATTCCTGTTATCAAAACAAATAGTGTGTTTTTAAGAAACAATAACTATCAAAATATTGATACTTGTTTATGTCCAATTTCAAAGTGAAATTAATTCCAATGACCAAAATTGGATTAAATGGTAAAAATATATTATAATTACACTTTAAAACCAATTAAAATGATAATATAACCATATAAATAAATTAGATTAAAAGGCACTTTTGAATTAAAATACAATATTTTCACTATTCATTAAAAAATGAACTTTATCGAAAAAATTTCAAATATTTACACAAATTAGGTATTGATGTCCCCGTTCTAAATAAGGATTTTATTTGGTCAATTAGAATTTATTAAAGTAACCAAAACTGTATTTAAAGAGGGTTCTCCATTAAAAGGCAGTAAATCGACCTTTTAATTTAAATTATGCTTAAAATTAGATTCATTCATATTTTAAGCCTCTAACTTTTTATTGGATAAATGTAAATAAATTTAATAATTATGTATAATCATATTATAGTTAGTTTTTTTCATTCCCTCCAATACAATGGCTATGAGTTAACTACCATTTAAAATAATAATATTATATTATTAGTGTGCAATGTAAGATTTCAAAGAAAATTGTTGTTGCGTATCGGGTATGCTATCGAACATAGCAACCCCTTTAAAGTAAAATTAATATTTAATTCACAAATATTAATAAATATGAAATATTTCTTATTATTCATTTACCTGAGATGTTACAATATCTCTTCCCATAAATGGCTTCATATGGATCCATTTATATTCTTAAGTGAAAACTATTAGTGTATAAGAACTCAAACAGTGGAAGGTGTTAATATCATATCCATTTGAATTACATATATCATGCTATATATAACAACCTTGGTAATTATATAATAAAATACCTTCATGTTTTTTTTAATCATAAAATTACTAAAAAAATATAAATCAAAATAAAAATATTTTTAACTAAACTTTTTGTTATAAAGTTTTTATTTGAAAGTTTAATTAATAAATTTTATATTTTTAATTAGAAAAAAGTAATATTATTTTTTAAATAATCATATAAAAATTTAATTAGGTTAAAATTTTGGGATTTTTCAGAAAATATTGATTTATCATTGAATTGTGAAAAATAACATTTATGTAAAAAACATTTCTTTTTAAAATATTAAGTAAATTAAAATTATAATTTATTTGAATATGATTTAAATTAATAGAATTATTATTTATTTTTATTTAATTAACTTAATTAATTTATAATAAAATTTATATGTGATTGTAGTATACGTTTTTTTGGGTTTAAAAATGGGTTTTTTCAAAAAAATGTCTTAAAATGAATAATGTTTCTCCATTTTAATTAATTAAAATAAAAACTAATAAGGAATGTTTTAAATGAAATTTATATATTATATATAAATAAATATTAATTTTTATTCATATAATTTTTATTATTATTCAATGGGTTAATATAAAATCTTTTTTTTCTTGAAAAATAGACTTCTTGGAAACCCACTATTTCATTGTGTCAGCTGATTTTTTTTAAATTTAATTTTTTATATTAAATGAATTTAGTTTGTTAAAATGGATTAAATATTTTGAATAAGAATAATTTAAATGATATAATATGTTTAACTTAAATTTTGACCGTAATGAAAATTGAAAATAGTAAAAATTAATTACCATGGTTAAGTGGAAATGGTTTTACCGAGGGTTAAACTAAAAAGATAAGGGTTAAAATAACCTAAAACCATTTCTAAAATATATTTACTATAAATAATTAGACCTTATAATGTCTAATTATCTATAAAATTCAATTATTTACCCTTTTCAGGTTAAAAATTTCGTCACACCTTTTTCTTTTCAAAAATTACATGTGTGTCACTTGCCTCACTTATAAAATACCACTCCATATCCTCTCTTCTTAACACATTAAAAAAAATTGGTTTGGATAATCCCTACCCGAATAACTTTTAAGCTTTATCAACTCATCCTATAAGACATGTTTTTATTATAAATCCATCCTAAGAATTCTTTTGGTGAAAAGAAAATGAATTTACCCGGAAAGAGGTAATGTTTTCTGTTGTGTTTTTGTTTTATTTCTTATTCCACCACATTATAATATTATACATTTATTATTATATAATAAAAAAATTATCCAATATAATGTTATTTAATTATTATATGTTCATGAAAAATATCCATATCCTCTTCCCTGAAATTCTAAATGATAATGTCACTTGTGTGTACAGTGGACTACCGCCTCACGAACCGATGTGACAAATTTTTCATAAACACCTCTCACAGTTGGGTATGATGATGGATAAAAATAATATATATGATATTAATAACATATTTATACCTATTTATTCATTATATAATATACATATAAATTTTAACTTTCCATTTTATAGGCTATACGATAACGTTGCTTGTGTCTACGGTAGACTACCGCCTCACAAAGCAATGCGATTCATTTTTCACTGACACCTTAAATAGAATATAATAAGGATAAATTTAATGAATATATGTGATATACATGAAATAATTATCATATTCATTACATTTTTTTTCATTCTGAAAATATAATATATCATTTTCATTATTTTATTTTCACTCACTGAAAAATGATAATGTCGTTCGTGTACATGCGGACTACCACCTTCATGAAGTAATGTGACTCTCTTTTCACCAAAACACCATATGGAATATATATATATATAAGTATATTTAAAGAAATTTCTTGTTATATATGAAATTATGATCATTCTGAAATGATAAAATATTACATACCTCATTTTCATAATGATTGTTGAAAAATGGATAGGTTAATAATATATATATATATACGGACTACCATCTCCATACTTGTAATGTACATAATTTATCAAAACAATATATTATGATTGGTATAAAAAGCATAAAATTTTTATAAATATGATAATCATTTCATTATTATTATTCTAGATATGCTTAAATAATTATCTCTTTGACTATATTCAACCTACCAAAGTTATTTTTGACACATAATCCAAATATCATCAAATGATCCAACGTAAACCTAATTGATCGTGTAATTGTATATGAAATGGTAATAAGTGAAATAAAATGAATAATAAAATTGAAATAGGTTCTCAACCATGTAATTAATTTACATAAGTTTATTATTTAGGATGTTAAATACAGACATAAAAACTCAGGATCATGGTAATGGACTTTGTCTCAATTTTCTTTCGTTGAGGAATGTTTTGATGTTATGCGCCTATATTATCTTAAGGGATGTATATATAGACCCTTTGATATTTTATATCATTAATTTTTATATTATCATGTTATTTAAAGTTTTTTCAACGTTATTCTTTCATGGGGCTTATGGTTTAAATATTTCCAAAGTGATAAGGTACTTTTCTTCAAACAATGTATCTTTTAATGGTTTCCTTATAAGTCTCAATTTCTTCCATTTCTATCTTTTAAAATGATTTTATTATTGAAATTATATTTTTATAATGGTAATTTTGGTATTTCATTCAAAAAGATTCAAAAAATAAATCTTTTTTATGAAATGTATGACTTTCTTTACAAATGACAAAAGAAACATTCTATTTTAACGTATACGGCGAAAAAACATTATACAGGTGTAACCATTATTTTAAGTTTGAATTACTTAACATGGTTTCATGTTTTATTCAATAAAAAATATTATTTACCTTTTTTGGTATATTGGTATTTAAAAATGGGGTTTTAAAAGGTATCTATATTTTAATATCTGAAAATGTTTTCTTATGGGTGAACATAACATTTTATGAATGTGATGTGGAAATTGTAATAATTTATGTGTTATTATTTTGTTATGGTTATTGAACATTATTTAAGATAAATTGTGGTTATGTTATAAAAGATATATGGGTAGTGGTGCTATAAACCAAGAAATGTTGGTTACGTTACAAAACAAGGATGTCTGGTTAAGTTATTAACCAAGGATGGTTGGTACTATTATAGACCTCCAATGCACTGAGTATGGAAATTAACCGTAAGGTTATTCCATTAATAATATTAATATGGATAATGATTTCACAAGATACATATATCAATTTTCAATTCTTTTTGTAACTTTAAAAATTTGTGATTTTCATTCTACCCAGGTAGTGTATAACATCCTAGACCCTTTGGGCAATATTCTTTTGTGCAAGGAGATGTCAATGAAATACATTTTTCTTCTATGGCATGTTCGAAAAAACAGATTTCTCATGGATGAAAGCCTCCAATGTAGAGGATTCATTCTAGCTTCCAAATTCCCATGTTGTAGGGATCTGATAAATGAGTCTTCCATCCTTCTATTCTTTATAAGAGAGTGGGCACAGGTGGTCTGGGGGACCATCGGCCAGTTTATCGGCATCTATGAGCATGCTTATTCCACATCTTATTTCCTAAAACAATGGGTTCAAGGTGTGATCAATCCATACCCAGAGAGGAAATCTATATCTATAATCCATATTTTCGAGTTTTGGGTGATCTAGGTAAACATGGATGACAAGCACAATATTACCTCTCTGAGGACTATCATGTGTATTTTTTTCATACCAAGAACCTCATCCTAGACATCAGCAGATTGTGTAAAGGATGGGTGGAGGGTCATTCTCTCAGGACCATTTGTTCCTCTCCTCCCATACATAATCCTTGTTCCACTATTTGGGGTCATTTGTTCAAATGGAATCCCCCTCTCCTAGTTAACAAGTTAAACACTGACGGTTCATGTTATATGGGATCCATGAGTGGTGGTGGGGTGATCAAAGATATTAAAGTGTTATTTTTGGTGTCTTTCTCAACATTATTTAGGAACAACAACTCTCTTCAAGAAAAGGTCCATTCAATCCTTGTGGTACTTCCTCTTTTCAATCAGCGGATTATTTCTGTTGGGGAGATTGAGACTGATTCAATTACTATCTATAATAAAATTCCATGCATGGGACCAATTCCTTAGTCCATTGAATACTCTATTATAATGTTCAATAAGATTATGATAAATTACATGTTTATCCGTTATACATGGAATGAGGGTAATGTTGTGGCTGACTTTGTTTTCCTCTGGTGTGTCATAGGAAGATAAATTACTTTTCTTTTCCAGTCTTGGTTATTTACCCTTAGAGGGAATCATCTTTGTTCCTGATGACACCCTTGGGCTTCATTACTTCAAACCTCCTTAAATATATCTTTTTAGGTTTTTTGGCATTTCTTATTATATAAAAATATAAAATCTTTGTGTTTGTGTGTATTTCAGTCAATGAACATTGATATAAAGTAAAATATTTCATGGGTTTTCATGTTTCACAGGACTAACAATTTTATTTAATTTGATATCCCTTAATAGATTTTTTTTCTTATACCTTGTTTTAAAAAAAATAGAGCTTAATGATGATTAATGGAAAGGTAGTGAACATATTTAATGTCTTGAATATTTTTCATTAAAAGGATATAGGTTTCACCTAAAAAGTTTTATATTGTGAAAAAATTGATACTGATCATATGTGTCCACTTTGAATTACATTATTACGGTATGTATAAGTTATAGACTAAATATAATAATCTCTAAACATGAAAAGATCCAAAAATATAATATAATAGGTTCTTAACATAAAAATTCATGATTATGAAATGTTTATAGACAGTCCTTATAGTTCATATCAAAGGTCTGGTTAGATAACTTTAGAGTTTATAAAAATGGTAATAGAATACCCTTGATTGATTTAACTTTATGGTTAAGTTTAAATGGTATATTATTTAAAGATTATCATGTTTTTTTATCTAAACTATTTCTCATTATAATGGTTTTTCATAGAGGATGTACGGAAGATGTATTAGGAAGAAACCAAGAGGAAAATATCCTTACAAATCATCATGCCAAGAAGGTTGGAATTATAATAAAATAGTTTGTTTTAGTGATAGCTCAGTTGACACAGTATATTTTATGTGGTGGTATTCAAGCTAGAGATAAACATGATCTACCATGAAGTAACTTAGAAATAGTGGTTTGATGTTTTGATATGTTAGAGATAGAGTATGTTGATGATCATGTCTCCAAAACAACAAGAAAAATAAGATTTTTAGTCTGTAGGAAAAGGGAAAGAACTCATCAAATAAGTATAAAGATAAGAAAACTAAGTTCTCATTTTGTGAGAAGTGTGGTAAAAAATCATCTAAGAGAATGTATAATGATTTTTGGGAAGTGATTATGATGTAATAAGTTTGGTCATATGGATCTTTGTTGTATTAAAAATGATCAGATAAGAAATTATAAGTTGATTGTGTGATGTTTTGAATGTGATGAGTTTGGTTATTATGATAATTCACGTCTTAACTTAGTTACTCATAGTCGAAATAGGATAGATTGAAAGAAAAGGGGTGTGGAAAAATATTTTTCTTATTAGTTGATGTTGTCTCATCAAATGAAGTGGTCGAAGGTATGTTACATGTTTATTAAAATTAATCAAATACCATATTTGACTCTAGATATTCACATTATTTTATAGTAATATCACCACTTGAAAATAAGATAGAACTTTTTTTAAAAACATTGATTGGAAATATTAAAGAAACCAAGTTTTAATGGAATCTTCCTGTTTTTATTATTTGGATTGTCTTTCCATAAAATCTTATTGAACTATCCATATTAGAGTTTTGATATCATTCTTGGTATGAGAGGACCAGTTTGGGATATACCTAACACTGAGAGGGGGGGTGAATCAGTGTTGGGGACTTTTTAAACCAATTCTAACTTTTATCCCTGTACCTCTTGACCTGTTAGGATCTTGATTCTCTTATTCTTTTTTCCCTATCGCATGCAATAATAGAAAGCAGTAAAAATATGTACACTATATTTTTACAAGGTTCACCACTCAATAATAGTAGCTATGTCTTTTCCATGCATGGATATGACTAGTTCATGGATTATTCACTATGATGTGATATGATATTACAGTGGAGTGGCTATGAAAGAAATCCTCTATCCAGTGTGATTCCCTACACTTTAGAGGGGAGTGGGAAATAATCCTCTTCCCTGGACTGGTGATGACCAAGTCCAACTTGCAGCCTCTAGTTAGTTCTTTATACTACCTAGGGAGACAATATTCTTCCTTCTTCAAAAGGTAGGTTCTGCTCTTGGTCTTCTTTAGTGCTCTTTAGTTGATTACTTGAAAAGCAGTAGGCAAGCAATTCATCCTTCTTTACTTCTCTTCTTTTCTAGTGCAACACCAAATGCACTAAACTTCTACTTTATTCTTCTTAGTGTAACAACCAACTGAACTAAAATGTTTCTCTCTTCTGGGCTTGAATCACATACACTAATGTGATTATTCAGACACAGAGGATCCTCTCACATAGCATCATATGAATTAAATTTCCTTGAATAATTGTTAGCATTCAATTCGGTATACTCTATTTTTCGTATTCTTATCTCCTTTTTATTTGACACAGTAGAATATAGAATGGTACAGCTATGTTTTAATCTCTTTCTTCAGTTCTCAATACCAATACTTATGTGTGTCGGTATACTACCTTCTTCTTTTGTGCATATATGATTTTGATTTCACGTCTAGTTCTTCTTTACTTCACAAAGTACAATGAGGGTGATAAACCCCAGTCATGTGAGTGCGGTTCAACTTCTCTGTGTGAAACCGAATGGTTCACAGTTCATTCTTATTCACAAAGCTACTTCGAGAGTACTATGCACCTATCGAAGGCTCACGGGACCCCCAAATTTTTCGCGCACCCTTCTAGGTGGCTTGCACGTAAAATTAAAACCTTACGTGTAAAAAAACCTTTTGGCATGAAAAAGGATTTTCACGCAACTCTATTTTTTTTCATGCAGAACTTCCCTTTATCGCGCCTCACTTCCTTTTTCGCACAACACTTCTTCTTTTTGCGCACCACTCTATACTTCAATTTTTTCACGCGTCAGAGATCAGGATTTGTCTAAGTGTCGAGCCTTAATAAAATGAGAGGGGTTCACCTCATATTTATATGAATTTTTGACCCTGCATGAAAAACAATAATCCACACGTAAAACCCCCTTTTGTGTGTGTAAAAACTCTTTCATGCAACTTCATATTCCACGTAATGCTCCAATATTTCGCGCACCTCATGCCTTTGACAATTTTCGAGCTTCTGATTTCGAAACACCTTTGGCATGAAAAACTTCATTCATGTATTTCATGCACCGCGCCAATATTTCGTGCATCCTTCATTTTTCGCACAGCATATTGATATTTCGCACACAGCTATCTTTTTCGTGCATCCCGTAGATATTTCACGCATCCCGATGATATTTCGCGCATCATGCTAATATTTCATGCATCCCATAAAAATTGCACACTGCCTTCATTTTTTGCACATCCCAATGATAATTCACGCATCCTGTAATTATTTAGCGCAACTTTTTTATTTTTCACGCAACCTGCTGATTTTTTCGCGCATCTCGCTACTATTTCGCACGGCCTTCATTTTTTCATGCACTCAGCCCATTTTTTCGCGCACTGCATTCCTTTGCCATTTTTCAATGTTCTGAAGTTTAATCATTCCTTGCACAAAAAAATCTAAACCATCTTCAATCTTGTGCGCAAAATCCATTTCTAAAAACGCACTTCTTCATCTCTTGATTTTCAGGCCCTAAAATTTGGCAAACACTGGAAAATGGCGCCACCTTAAACTGTGCTTTTGTGCTGCCTCCCGATTTTCCATTGCTTTGTCATTTCTCTCTTCACTTCTTCCCATAACCATTCTTTGGCTTTCATCACAAACTCCACTATTGTGATATATATCCTTTGATAGGCCAGATTTAGCATCGTCATAGTTACAATGGGAAGTACTAAAACATTCCTATCTTCTAATAGCATCATTCCTTCCAAAAAAAACTGTATATGACTAGCATCATCATTTCTCCCCCTTTCCTCCATAATTCTTTCATCACAAGTTCTCCTAACTTATGATATTTCTAAAATATATATCATCAAATCATCCTCTGGTTTCAACACAATGTAAAATGCATGGCTACCTCAAAATGTCATGTCCTTCCACATTCTCCCTTCTTCTTCAACCAAATTTTACACTTCATGAAAATAATATGATTCTATTATTCAACTAATATCTTACATGGTTTTCTATCATGAAGAACTTCATGGTATTCTTTAAATCCCCATTCTTCTTCAATCATCCTTAGATGGATGATACCTCACCATTCTTCATTGTTGTAAACAATTTTTCACCTTTGACACAAGTTCATTGAACTTAGGATCATCTCAATAGGTGTTTTATTTAAATTCATGGATAATTTCCCAATCATGACATGCAATGATATGATTTCATAACAATTCTTCAAACATCCTCACTTCAGCTGGTCCCCATTAACTTTGGAGTCCTTCTTCATCTCTTTCTTAATTTTGACCATCATTGGAAACTATTGACAACAAATACAATATTCAAACATAAAGCGGTCCCAATATGGTATAGATTAGATTTAATTTTACCATGATAAGAAATATTTAATATCTATGAATGTTATGTTCAAGGATTTCATTCCTTTGATAACTTACCAAAAATATGAGAAATTGATTAGAGGTGTAAGTGAAAGTTACCTATCTCATTTTGATGAATGTAAGGAAACTTGTACTAGTAGTAAATGAATACATAGATGTATTTCCTAGAGAGTTTCATACTATTATTTTTGATTGGGAGGTTGTGTTTAATATTGGTTTATTTCTTGATTCTAACCCTATTTATAAACCCCCTTAACAAAAGGATCAAGTGGAGCTTTTAAAATTGAAAAATAAATTAGAGGAGTTGTTAGATAAAGGATTAATTCTCTGTAACACTTCACTTTAGGGTGATCATAGTTTTTTTTAAAAAAATAAATATGGTTTAGTGAGACTTTTCACTGATTATAGATCCTTGAATAACATCACTGCTAAGAAAAGTTAACTTTTATTCATATTGATGATTTGGTTTATCAACTCCAGGGAGATTAGTATTTTTTCAATTTTGACATAAGGCATGAGTACCATCAGTTGAAGGTGAAGTATTTTGACATTATAGAGACTATATTTTTTACTATATATGGGAACATTTTTTTAGTTATGTTTATTGGTTTTTCAAATGCACCTATTGAATTTATACACCTTATGAATATAGTTTTTTAGAAGTTCTTAGGAAAGTTTTTTGATTTTTTTATTGATGAAATTTTCATATATTCTAAAATTTATAAGGAATATGGAAGACACCTAAGATTTGTTTTTTTGAAAACAGTAAAATAAAATAAACTATATAAAAAATTTAGTAAGTGTGAATTTTGTTTTCAACAAATTTCATTCCTTGGTTATATTTTTTCTAAAGATACCACAATTGTTTACTCTCATAAAACAATAGTTTTTAAAGAATGTACATGACCCAAAAATATCATGGAGATTCATATTTTTCATCAATTAGAGGGTTATTGAATTTTTTTTGTTGAAAAATATGATTGGTTTTCTATCCCACTAATTGAGTTAACTTTAAGAAGAATTAAAATAATTTGAATAAAGTAATGTGATTTTTTTTTAGGGAAAAAAGTAATATTATTGAATACTCTAATTTTGGTCCTGCCTTTTAGAAATGAAAAAAATTAATCAATTGTAAAGCTTCCTTGAAATTAATTGGTTGTGTCCTAATGTGGAGTAATTAGGTAATTTATTATTCTTTAAATAAGTTGAAACCTCATGAATTAAATTACCGAACACTTGATTTTGGAATTATAAACTATGGTTTTTTATTTAAAAAATTAAAGACATGTTTTTTATAGAGTAAATGTGGAATTTATAATTATCACAAAATTTTAAAGTATATATTCACTCAAAAATAATTATAAATGATATAGAGAAAATAGTTATCACAAAACAAGGACCATGATTGACTGATTCATTAACATCCTGGAAAAGAAAAAAAGTGGTTGATGAATTTATTTGAAAAAATAAAGCTATATTTACAATGTTACATTTGAAATGTGACCCTTTGGTTAATGATTTGATTGATTTGGGAATATAATTTATGGATATGGGGATGTATTTTATTTTGTTTCAGGTTTCAGTGTACTTGAATTTATCAGAAGGAATTAAGATAACTCAAAAATAGGATCAATATTTACAGGAAAAGGTATAATTTGTTAAAAAGGGTGAGTTTTCTAAATTTAATATTGATGAAGAAGGTTTTTTATGATTTGGAAAAATATTATGTGTTCCTTTTGATTTCTAGTTTAAAAAATAGGTATTGAGGGAAATGTATAGTTCTCTGTTTTCTACTCATCCAGAAAGCATTAAGATATATAGAGACTTTTTGAAGTATAACTAGTGAGTTGGAATAAAAATATACATTTCATACTTTAACATGAAGTGTTTTAATTGTTTGTAGGTTAGAGTTTAATGAAAATTACTATAGGGAATGCTTCAACATTTTCCAATGTTATGGGGGAAATATGAAATAATATCCATGGATTCCATGGTGGGATTACAAAATACTTCTCAAGGTAATAATACGATTTAGGTTATTGTTGATCGATTGAATAAATCTTCATATTTATTTTCCACTAAAGTTTCAATATCTTTATATTATATTAATTTTTTTTATATGAAGGAGATAGTCATGTTTCATAGAGTTCCTCTATCCATTGTAACATATCTTAATCCCAAGTTCACATCTAATTTTTAGAAATGAATTCAGAAATCATTATGTACTAAATTAAAAATTAGTATATCCTTTCATCCTCAAACTGATGGTTAGTATGAGTAGATAAAATAGACCATGGATGATATACTTCATTCCTTTTCAATGGATTACCTGGGAAGTTTTGATTAACATCTTTGTCAGGTTATGTATTTGTATTATAACAGTTTTCATTCTAATATACAGATGTCACCATTTGAAACATTATACAGAATGTGATGTCAAATGGAATATTTTAGGGATTACATAAGAGACATTTTTCTTATGGAACTAGAGTTAGTATATCAAATATATTATAAGGTTATGTGGATTCAGAAACATGTGAGGATAGATCTGAGAAGGAAGAATGGATAATCAGAGGAAGGATCTCTCTTTTGAGGTAGGTGGTCATTTTTTTCTTAAAGTATATCCATGGAAAAGTGTTATTTGTTTTTGTAAAAACTGGTAGGTAAGTCCATGGTATATTTTACTATATAAAATCATGGATAAAGTTGGATAATTTTCCTACCGGGTGGATTTTTCCTTGAGTTTATCTCAGGTACACAAAATATTTCTTGTTTCAATGTTAAGGAAATATTTTTTAGATTCATCTTATGTTTTGATACCTTAATTTGTTTATATTTAATAGAATATTTCTTATAAGAAATAACCAATTCAAATTAATTAGTGTGGAGATAATGTTTTTTGCAATAAATATATTCACCTAGATAAGGTTTTATGGAAAAACCATACGGTTGAAGAGGTAACATGGGAATCTAAAACTATTATGAGGGAAATATATCCCAATTTGTTTAATGAGAAAATAAAATTTCAAGGATGAAATTCCAAAAACTTGGAAATAATTCAAAAACCTAGGTAATGATATAATAAATCATTTTAATGTTTTTATTCATTATAAAAATTTTATTTAATGTTTAAACTAAAAAAGAAATAGTTATAACTAAACACTTTTGTTATAAATTTTTCATTTAAAATTTTAATGTCTAAATTTTAGAATTTTATTTTTAAAAAATTAACATAATTTTTGAAATCATCATATACAAATTTACTTAGGGTTTGATTTTTTTTTTCTTCAGAAAACATTGATTTTTTAGTGAATTGTGAAAATTACAAGATTTTTATATAAAAAATAATTTCTTTTCAATAAATTAAGTAATTTAAAAGAACCATAATATTTGGAATGTGATTTAAAGTAATATAATACATATTTATTTATATTTAATCCAATTAATTAATATTTAGTAAACTTTATAATTGATTTTATTAAAAGTTTTTTTGGGATTTAAAAACGGGATTTATTCTATAAACTGTTATAAAATGCATAATGTATCGCCATTTTAATTAACTAAAATAATATATAATTAGGAATGTTTTAAATTAAATTTATTGATTATATATGAAAATATATTATTTAATATTTATACAATGATTATTATTTAATATAATTAAAATCAAATCGCCTATTTCCTAAAAAATACACTTCTTGAAAACCTGTATTTTTTCGTGTGTGGGTTTTGTTTTAAATTAAAATTTTCCACTTCTGTGAATTAAATTTGTTAAAATGAATTAAATAATTTTAATAAGAATAATTTATATCATCTAATATATTCAAATTAATTTTTTTTATAATTATAGTGAACATAGTAAAAATTAATTACCACGGTTAAGGTAAAAATAGGTTTATTCAGGGTTAAACTAAATCGATATGCATTAAAGTGACCTAAATATTTTATAAAATATATTTTATTGCCATATTTAGACCTTATAATGTATTTTTATATATAATAATATATTTTTTACCCTTTTCATGTAAAGAAAATTGGTACACCTTTTTCATTTCAAAATTTAAAAGTGAGCCACTCACCTCACTTATAAAAGGCTAACCACTCTTCTCTATTCTTCACAGCTTCAAACCCATTTGGTTGGCCAATACCTGACCAAATACGTTTCCAAAATATATAATCACATCTTAAAATTATAATTTTAGTCATAAATCCAACCAAATAATCCTTTTGATGCAAATCAAATGAAGTTACCTGAAGTAAAGGTAATGTTCTTCAAATGTGATTTTTTTATTTATTTTTCCACATCCTTCAAATAGTATTAATTTATTATTATATAATAACACCAGTATCTAACATATAGTTATATTTAATTATTTTATTTTAATTACCAATATTTATCTTATATTCACTCAAATTGTAAACAATATCATCACTCATGTGTGTAGTGGACTACCGCCTCGCGAACCAATGTGACACGTTTTCTATAAACACCTCCCACAACATGGTATGATAATGTATATAAAGTATATATATGATATTTATAAAAACATTATACCTTTGTACTCATTATATCATTTATACCTTCTTAGTTTTAATTCTATATGTGATATGATAAAGTCTCTAATGTGTGCGGCGGACTTCCACCTGATGAAGTGATGTGATTCATTTTTCATTAATGATTTACATGGAAGGTAATAAGAATTAATATAATGAGTATATGTTATATAAATTACATAATTATTTTATTAATGACATATTTATCATTTTTAAAATATAATATATAATTTTATTTCTTAACTTTTCACTCATTGAAAAATGATTGTGTCATTCATGTGTGTGTGGACTACCGCCTTCACAAATTGATGTGACTCTCTTTTCATCATCACATCACATGGATGATATATATATATAAGAATATTTAAATAAATAATATGGTATATATTATATTATTTTTATTATTTTAAGATAAATTATTAATTAACTTCTTTTGATAATTCTGATTGAAAAATGGAAACGTTACTCATGCGTACATATGAACTGCCATCTTCATGATTGTAACATATTTAATTTCTCAAACCCATATTTAATGATTGGTATTAAAAGTATAATTAATTTATAAATGTGATAATTATGTCATAAATATTATTATTTAGATGTTTAAATGATGACCTCTTTGACCATAGTCAACATACAGAATTCATTTTTTACACATAAGCCAAATATCGTTGAAATATCTGGCATAAACCTGATTTATTAAGTAATTAAATATGACATGGTAATAAGTGATTTAAAAGGAATAATAAAGTTTAATTGGTTCTAAATCATTTAAAAATTATCATAAGTTATTTAGTAAGATAAAGACACATGTGACAAGTTAGACTCAAGGTAGGGGACTTCGTCTGAATTTATGTTCACTTAGGTATATTTCGATGGTATACACCTATATTATTTTATGAGGTCTATATATAGACTTTCTAAAATTTTATGTCCTAAATTTATCTATTCTCATATTATATAATATTTTTTTAATTTTATTTTTTCAGGGGTCTTATTATTGAAATATTTCTAAAGTGATAAGGGACTTTTCTTTAAAAAATATCGTTTAATGGATTCCTTATAACACTATTTTTCTTCCATGTTAATGTTTTTAAAATGATTTTATTATTTAAATTATATTTTTAAAAATGGAATTTTGATGTTTCATTCAATATTTTTCCAAAAAAGGAATCTTTGTATGGAATGTGTGACTTTCTTTATAAATGAAAAAATGATTGTTCTATTGTACTGTATACGATGATGACAACCATTCCATTATTTTAACCTTTATTTTAATTTTGTCTTCCTTCATAATATTTCATATTTTCTTCAAAGAAAAAACCTTTTTACCATTTTTTGTTATTTTGGATTTGAAAAATTGTTTTTTAATATGGGTGGATATTTTAATATCTAAAAATGTTTTCTTATGGGTGAAGAGAATATTTTATGAGTGTGATGTGGAAATTACAAGATTTTATGTGTTACGATTATGTTATAGTTCCTAGAAATTATTTAAGTCAATGGGTTTTTTCGTTATGAACCAAATACGGGTGGTTACGTTATAAACAATCGGTGGTTATTTATGTTATATACCAAGCATAGATGGATACATTATAAATAAAGGATGGATGGGTCAACTATATCCCTCTAATGAATAATGTATAGACTAAAATCGTATGGTTGTTCCATTTGTAAGTGTGATATGGATAATTGTTTCCCAACATACATATATTATTTATCTATTCTTTCTATGGGATTTAAATATTTTTATCGATAAAAACTTTTTCATTATTTTTATTTGAAAATTATTTATTTCATTCTCTCAAAGAACATTGATATAAAGGTAATTATTTAATCTGTTTTCATTTTTTTCCCTGGAATAACGGTTTTGTTTCTTTTTATTTCACTTATTGAGCATTTTTTTATCATCCCAAATTTTAAAAAAGTTTTTTTAGATTTTAAGGATGGGTAAGGGAAATAAATAATTCTAGTTGGAAGTCATAAATATTTTTTATAAAATGAAATCATTTTTTACATTAAATGTTTTATATTAAGGAAAAATTAATACTAATCAGTTGTATCAATTTTGTGTTATATGGTTATTTTATATATGATTTATGGACTAAATCTATAAAACTATAAACTTGAAAATATTCTCAAATGTAAGAGAATGGTTTATTGACTTAAAATTCAAGATTATGTCATTGTTAAGGTCGGGTCCTCATACTCTCCACATGTCTTTAAGTGTATAGACTTTCCACTTAGATTGGACATCATTTTGGGGGTGATAAGTCATATTAAAGTTCAATTTAGTTTTTATATCATGTTGAAGACATTTCTAGAACTTATAGGTAAATCTAAAATCTCGGTTAGATAAAATCTATAGTGGTGTTCTATATAGTTTCACCACTTCTCTAGTTTAAATCCTTAAAAGTTGATTGAGTGAGAATTCCTATCAAATTATAATAAAGTGAGAATTATTTTTAAGATGATCCACTATAACCCATATAGAAATATTTTCATATTAATTTCTTCAAAATACCAGTGATAATGTCCATGGTGATGTTTTCCCATTTCCTTATATGAATGGGAAGTGGTTTTATCATCCCCGTGGACATTTTACTTTAATCTTTCACTTACTGACATACCATGCACATTGATTTATATTCAATGATCTCCTTATTTATATTTTCCCACCAATAGTGATCTCAGATATCTCGATACATCTACATGATCCCTACATGCGTTGTGAAAGAAGATCTATATACATAATTCAATATCTCCATATTTATCTTAGAATTTTATGGTTTATATAGTCGTGACCAAAATCTTACAACTAATTCTCAATAAATTTTTAACAATTATGATTTTCCTTTTCCTATATCCATTCTGTATTTACACATCCTCTCCTTGAGTATTAATTATCTTCTCTAAAACAGAGGTTTAAGCTATCATTAGAGAAGGAATTATGATTTTCCTTCTTTTATGATTCCCATGTACATCCATTATAAGTATAATAATATTATATCCTTCTCAAATATCATCATTTATAAGGTTTAAAAATCCTTTATACTTATATAATATTCTACATTATTTGATTTCCCATGATGGTAGTGGATTTAGTATTCATTTTCCTTGATATTCTCTAAACATCTTAGTTGGTTCATATTAATATCCTTTTATTGATTATATATTTAAGTCTCTTATAATAAATATATATTTCATACTTTTCCCTATAAATATAATACCATTATATTTTCAATATTAAAATCAGTACATCAAACTCTAGATCATGTGTTGGATATTTTTTCTCATAAAATTTCAACTACCTAAAGACATAGGTTATCACTTTGTCATTTTGAATTAGTAAATATCCCAATCCCTTCTCTAAAGCATCATTGTATACCATGAAAAATTACCCACTTGAGGGAATCATGAAGAATTGTGTAGTGATAAGACTCTTTTTCAATTCATTGAATTTCTATCTACCTTCATGAGTCCAAAAAATATTACTCCCTTATGATTCATCTTGGTTAGAAAATTTTAAAATCATGTGAAATTTATCAAAAATCATCAAAAATATCAATCTAATCTTAAGAAACTACATATATTCCTTAAAGATGATTCTCTAGGACACCAATCAATTTCCTTTATCATAGAAGGGTCTATAGATACCCTTTTGTTTGTAATAAAAAAAACAAATAATGAAACATCCTCTATCCAGAACTCAAATTTACTATAATTTTTATATGGATTCTAATTTTGTACATTCTTTAGCATAGTATTCAAATACTCTCCAAGATCTTCTTTACTTTTGGAGTATATCAAATTATCATCAAAAAATACTACCACAAATTGTTTAATGTGATATCTCATTAATTATATGAAAAATAATAGAGCATTAGTGATTCTAAATGAAGTCATTGTGAACTCATAAAGTCCATACCTTATTTGAAAGGCAGTCTTGGGAAGATCTTCTTTCTTCACATTTAATTAGAAATATCTTGACCAATTGTCAACCTTAAATAAATATTAGGGACCACTTAGTTGATTGAATAAGTAATCTATCTATGGTAGGGGATCATTTTTCAATATCGTGATTTTTTTAGTCTTTAATAATCAATAAAGATGTACATTGGACAATCCTTACTATTGATAAAGTGAACTGAAACACACCATGGTGAACAACTAAAGCATATAAAACCCTTGTCTAGGTTCTCTTGTAACTAATTCTGCAGTTCTTCCAACTCAATGGTGGGAATATTTTTATAGAGTCTTGTATATTTTTATATACCTGAATATAAGTTCAATTCAGAACTCAACCTCTCAAATAGTAGTAAGATCAAAAAAATTCTTTAAGGAATACATCAGTATAATACCTTATAATGGATATGTCCTCAGGCATTAATCTCTCCTCGGTCTCAATAATTTATGAAAAATATTTTAATCATAAATAAATAATATCCTTATATGATAAGAAGAATCAAAAGAATATTAATCCATATCATTATACTTGTATATAATTGGAGGAAGAATCAATATGTTAAGATTGATCTCCCTATCCCAGTAATTGATGTTCAATTTATATAAGTAAATACAAACCATAATCAATATATAATCATACACTAAAAAATGAAGTATGATAATGTATTTTGGGAGGTTTAGTCCATAGAAATTATCGAGGAGGAGTTATACACTTGGGATGGAATAATTTCTCTTTTTTCTATTCTCAAAGATCGATCAACCCCATGTTTTGAGGTGGTGTATGAATAGTTCTACTAAAATTTAAATATATAAAAGAATGCATAGAACCAAAATCAAATATTACATTCTCAATTATTGAATTAATCACCAGTGTACCTATCACCACATCATTTTTGGGATCCACCTCAGTGGTAATGGTATCATATAACCTTATTTTCTCTCTTAGACTTGGAGGTTTTTATCATTGATTTTCTTATAAAAACCATGTATTAAGTAATTCTTTCTCATCATTATTGGTTTCTTTATTTTTGAAACACTATACTATAGGTTAATTATTGATCTAAACCTTATTTTATTCGATTTAATATTTTGTTTTTCTTCATATATCTTCAGTGTTGAAGATATTGATGCCACGCTTTTTCACATTTTAAGCATTGTTGAGTTCTCTTTTGAAAATTTTTAGGATGCTTCTTCCCAATTTTTTTACATATGGTGAGTTGGGATTTCTTTTTTTATGAGATATATCTAATTATCCTCTTCAAAAAAAACCTATATTTTATACATTTGATCACTAGGACCATGAGACCATAGATACTCACCAATCTCCATATTAAATTTCAGGTCACAATGGAAGATATCTTCATAAATGTTAAAGTCACAAATCACTAAATATTTTCTAAGACTCGTATTTATCCCACTAAATAAATGGTTTACCTTACTACCAGTGTTGATGAAGTAGCCATAGGTGTTCTATGATATCTTTACAAATCTTTCATTATACACCTCAATAGAATGATCTTTATTTTTATTTAGTTTAAGGAACTCCCTATATATTTTATGGTGGAGATTTTTGGGAAATTATTTATTGAAAATATTTTATTTTATTATTTCCATTATTTGAAATCAATTTCCTATTTTGACTTCTTGTTCTTGAATAGTTTCCACCACTGATTGGATTCCCCTTTAAGATGTCTGAAATCCCACATGAATTTCTATTATTTTGATCATTGTAGGAGAGATAATATATTCTCAATGTATCTAATAAATTGTATCATAATGAGGGGATCAAAAGATCCAATAAATGTATGAGGACATTTCACATAAATTAATTGATTGAAAATTTATCATTCATAGGATATGGAGGGTGTACCAAAATATTAAATTTATTATTCATATCATGATTCTTCTATTCTAATACTTCCCTAAAGGTCCCATCTCCCACTCACATATGGCTAAGCATATCATTAAGGTAATAATCACATCGCCTATAATGATGTTTATTGGTTTTTTTCCATATATTTACCACTATTAACTAAAATAATATATGCATGAGAATATCAAAATTAAGAATTATGTAAAAAAGGAAAATTAATAATATATAAGGAATAAATTATAAATAAAACATATATCCTAACATATGACTCTCGTGGTTTCAATTTAGGTTATCCATTCTAATTTTCCTCTTAGGTTTTATAACAAATTAATTTATTCAAGTATTTTATAAAGGTTTGTAAATATTTTTTGAATTTCCCAAGCCATATCCCTTGGGATTTTCAAACTAGATGTGTAGTGAGTCGACTTTTTCATGCACCAGGTGATGATCAAGTTAATACGAAAATTTAAGATATTTTCTTGTACTTAGACGTACCCCTTGGGTTATTACTAAATTTTTATAGTACTAAACCCCTAAAAATAGTCATTTCTATGATACCTACTATAGTTACCCAATCCTTTTACACGTATTGTTGCATCATTTTAAACAAAACATCCAATAATCCCAACCCTAATATTATGAGGTTTAGTGTCTTTAGAAGAATATGTTTATAATACATCAAAAAGAAACTAAAATGAATTATCTTTATTATATTCTACTTAATGATATATTAAATACCTAACATATCCTAAAATTATATGGGATAACCTAGGGAATACATGAAATAAATAAGTGATTCATTTTTTCCTGTAGGGGAATAAAAATGATAACAAAGAATAACATGTGAGTCAAATGGCATAACATGATATCATAAAATAAAAGGCCTATGAATAATCAAATGGGATCATAATATAAATAACATTTTATCGTAATATCATGTAAACATAATAAATTGGTAGTAACATAAAATATAACATAAGCATAAGTAAAGGATAACCGCTAAGACAACATCACATGGTGGACAGAGTCCCATCATATATTAGGTTTACTCCCAAATTATATACATAACATTTCACGTAACAAAAAAAATACCCAATTTATTAGAGTTCTATGGAGGAACACCCATCATAACATGAATATGATTATGTGTTCCATGAAAGGAAATCAATCACAAGGCATGTAAATCAGAATTTCCCATTGAAAGAAATGGGTTGTATGATCTTATCTCATATCATAATAAAAGGGTATTTCATAAATATTCCAAAGAGAACAATGAATTATGTATTTTGGACATTAATATATGAGTGAATAAGAATAGGGATCATAATATGGTTTTTATTTTTAAATATCATCATGATAAAGAATAGCGAATTTGGTATAGAAATTATCTATCCAAATTGTGTTTTATGGAATCAATTAAAGACTATTAGAGAAAGAGTAAGTATGGAATTTTATTTGAAACCCAGAGGTAAAACAAAATAGTTATACCTAAAATATTCATTTATTAAATGAAATAATTAATGGGAAAAATGCATTAAATTATAATTGCATAAAACAATTAAGGCAATGAAATGTTCCCCTTGATCAGGTTTTATTTTAAAGAATGTATTTGAGAAATGAACATAAGGTGTGTATTTCCCTATAAAATGAAGGTATGGTATGCTAGGTATATATGTAAGATAAATATAAACATAATTTAGAAAAATTAAATCCTTTCAAAGAGAGAAATTTCTTTTTAGAGGGAAATTCCATAACTTAATGAAAAGGGATGTTGGGAGAGATCACATACCTTATGTTCTAGAATAATTCTTCATTTGAACATAATGTATTGAATAATAAAATAAAATAAAATAATTAATTAACTTAGAACCATTTAATTATATATTTTATTTAATAATGTTTTAGTTTTTTCAATTACAACCAATTCATTGAGATATAAAAACTTATTTCATTATTACAAGGATATTTGTTTCACAGTTCTAAGGTCGGATCACTTACAGATAATTGTTGTATTTCATGTCAAATGTGACTACTACCACATAAGTGAAATTAAATGTTATTAATGTAATTATAAAAAATTAAATGGTCTCATATACTTATATGTTTTCTGATATAGAGATGATTAACTTAGTAAAAATGTTAACATTATGAGGTTAGTTCATTTAGGTCGTTTTACCAACAATCCGGAACAATATTTATTTTATTTTATTAAATTATTATTAAAAAACTATAGAATGTGTAATAATTTATAAAATACTTATTTTAATCATATTTAACTAGAATAATATCTTTATAACCATTCTTTAAGGTAGTGGAGAAAAATAAATTACATTGATCATGGAGGTGGTGAACCAACCATATTGTAAACAATGTTTTCATTTTAGAATCAATTGAGGGAAGGATAACAGGATTGATCATAGATATTGCAATAAAAATAAAATTAATATGTATATAATACAATGTTTTTATTATTCCATTTTATATTAAATTTTTTTTAGGATAAGGATAAAGAAAAATTAAAAGAATCGATTGAGGTAATTACCTTCTCCTTTGGATGTCTCCTCTTCAACTTCCTCTTAAGAAACATTGGGATGGTATTTTATTGAGAAAAAAACAAAAAGATGTATTGGAGATGATTGGGAAGGTAATTTTTAAAAGATTTATCTATATCCAATGCTTATAAGTTTTGATTTGAATGGGTTGTGAGGGGAGGTATTTATAAGGGGAGGAGAGTGGTAATTTTAAATATTATATTCATTACTTTATTATATTATCTCAAG
The DNA here is from genome assembly GCA_963277665.1 of Viscum album. NCBI lineage: Eukaryota > Viridiplantae > Streptophyta > Magnoliopsida > Santalales > Viscaceae > Viscum > Viscum album. The sequence continues at coordinate 692,188,929 of OY728158.1, forward strand.
ACTAAAAATAGTGATTATTCTTGTGACTATATATATTAAATGATAAATTTTAGTTATAAATAATGGGTTCTTATATCATCCATGACTCAAAAATTCATGTACTTAGTTTATATTGTTAAATATCATATTTTACCATATTTCTCTATTCACCAAAAATTCCACTATTTTAGAAAAGTACAAAAAAATTCACCACAATTATTTTTAAAATTTTAAATTCCAAAAATGATATAAATTTTATGAAAATAATTTTCTACGTATGGTAAATTTAATTTTTAAAAAAAATAATCACTTATTTGAAAAACTTCAATTTCAAATTTGTGATCAATTTTTCTACCCTATGAAAAATTACATATGGTCTCATTAAATTATATTATCATTATAATAAAACATAATATTAATTTATAAACCTATTTTATGAAAATATACATTCTTTTAAATCTTTTTATATTTTTAAAAAATGAAAATAAAATATATATACATTTTACAAAAATACGGACACGTATTTTATCATTTTTAAAACATTTATTAACTTGTATCATAATATAAATATATCATATTTTCATTTTATTTGATAAATAATTAATATTTTACACTACTAATGGTGTGGATACTATTATAATGTTTAGGTTACAATTCCTAGCGGTCATATTTCTAAAAATCATATAGGACACTTATATTCTTTAAATACCTCATATTTCATTCATTCTTTATTATATTTGATTTTCTCTCAAGGTTATATATTTTCATTTTCAAGATTCATAATTTATTACTAATATTATAATTTATTTATAAATTATTGTTCATGAATGAGATTATTTTAGGGGTTCTACCATAACCAAATTTCACTATTATTGTTATCTTATTTATTATTTTTGTCCCATTGTAATAATTAATATTCTTATTTCTCTTTTTATTCTATAAATGTAATGTTAAAATTATTATAATAAATTTTCATTGGTTCTATCATGTTGTGTGAGTTTATTATATAGTATTATATAAAAAAATTATATATTTAGAATGAAAATTTCATTAATAAAATTATGTGTCATTACTAGAAAAAACCTTTATTCCCTGTGTTTTGGGTATTTTAGTATTGAAAATCAGGTTTTAAATGATAGGGACGTATCAATAACCAAAAATGTTTTACTTGTGTTTTAAAAAGTGTATTTTTAGGAGTTTGATGATGGAAATGACATATTTTATATGTTTTATGTATTTAATGATCCTTGGAAATTTTTTATAATGATGGATGATCATGATATAGCTCTCTAATATTTTGAATAATGGTTATTTTCTTGGTAAAATAATGTTTTAATTAACCAAGTATTATATTCCCTTTGTAAGGGTTTATGTATGGGTTCTTATAAGGGTTATTGTAAGAAATATATTATAATTTCTATGATGATGATGTCTCACAGAACCTACATGGTATTTTTATTATTTCTAATGTGTTTTAAAGAAAATATTTTTATTTCAGAAGGTAATCTAATGATATTGTTTTTAATAGAGTGATTATTCCCTTTAATGGTAAAATTGTATGTTTTTTAGAAAATATTTTCATGGGTTATCATGTATTCTAAGAACCCTCATGATTATGATTTATCATTTATTCTTTATTATAAAGTGTTTTATAAAAAACATTGGGTAGTAAAGAAGATTCCATGTTCAAATAAAAAATTATTTGAGCTAAAATTTTATTATGATAAAGGAAAACTATCTTATATCATCTCATTGTTTTTTAATGAAATAATGGGTTTATTTGCTTTTATATCTCTTAATGATATTTTTTTTCTTATCCAATGTTTTCAAATTATTTTTCACAAGGCATATGGATGAGTAGAAATGTTAATAAATTCATAGTTCCAAATATGGGAGTTACCTTGAACAAATAATGTTCTTATAAATAACTTGTTTTTTGGGTAAAATGGATACTCTCTCGAAATTTCCACATTTTTTATATAATTTCATTCCTAATTCAATAAAACTCAAAATCTGAAAGGATCATCAAGAATAAAATAATGTGAATTCTTTTTGAAATGTTAAATCATGGGTTGGATAAGGATCTGGTGTGTATACTATATCTCAAATTATTTCTTTAATTTAAAACTCATTTAAATATCTATGAAATCTAAACATTTATTACCTGTTGAAATATCCACATGCATGGGATTGTGACATGGAACTAACTTTTAGTGATTGGAACTCACCCTTTATCATAATAAAAATATAATCTCACTATTGTTACCAAACACCCACTAGTAATACAATATGGTGTGGTGGAATCTTCATTTCACATCTCACTATGAAATGGTCTCATCTCTTCAACATGGAGCATCTCAAACTTACCAACTTATCCCTTAGCTAGTTCATTCTTTTTCCTTTATTGAATAATGATCCACATATGATAATTATGTTTTATCAGTGAGGATCAATTTAACACCATCATTAGATTTTAATCTATTCTTTATAATAAATTAATTCTGGAAACTCAAACTTTTCACCCAATAGACTTCTCAAAATTTTCTAACTATTGAAGTTGTATTTCTTCCCTCAATGTATTAGTGTATGAACATAATTATGATTTCAATGTTATATGATGGGTTGAATTTCTATAAAATTGTAAATATTTATGATTTTCAAACTTACGTTAGAACTCATATGCATCCATTTAGAGAAGAAGTAGTAAAATCTACAAATTATGATGATGAAGTCCTATGGTGAAGTCTTATAATGAAAACTTATGATAGAATTTAATGTCATACACTTGGCTCAAAGTCTTGTAGTGTATTAATACACTGATTATCTCAAATAAATATGGTCTTTACAAATAATTCTAAAAAAATCATTTGATCAAGTGAAGATAAATGTTCGGTCCATACAATCTGGCTTAAATCCATACAATCACCCATGAAGACTTAAAATGGAGTCTTATGATATTATATTTAGATCAGTATAAAAATTGTAACAATCGAAGACTTTAGTATTTTTTTAATTTCAGATCTAGTATTCAATAATTATTTTCAATTACTCTAGGTTATTCTCAAGCTAGTCAAAACCTCATCCAATGCATCTTCATACTCGCAAAAATTTACGTAAATGTCAACACCCACTGGATTATTTCTTCATTGTTTCATCAGTTCCATCAACCATCCATCCATATTGAAACATTTCAATGAAATATTATGTATAATGTACATAAAATCTGGGAGTTATCCACACTTTTGGTAGAAATTCCTCTCACCTTCATATGTACTTGTCATAAAACCATGAATATCAATTCAACAGACATCACAATTTTGGGGAATCCATGAATCTATCTACCCATGTTTTCTATGTAAAAGTATTACACATAACCCCTATTTATTATCATTAGTTTATATATTTAATTATTTCTCATCTTTTACTTGAGTTTCGGGTTGAATAAGTGAGCAAATAATTAATTTTTGAGGTTTCAACAAAGGACCACAGTTTGTGATAATTGTGTAGAGGCCTACAATTTTCAATAGAATAATTTTATATGGTTTTTTGGCTCTATAAAACACATCAACAAGATATTCCAAATAATTCCATATGTGTTCTAAGAGTGTATATCATTTCATAATATTCGATTTGACTAGTCATAGAGTCCAAATAGAGTTACATAATAGGAGTTATGGAACTTCGAAATTGGGCTGGAAAACTGGTTTGTGGAGCTCCCTCCGCGATTGTAGAGTATAGAAACATGATCGGAGCCTCCACAAGTACTGTAAATGCCATAAAGTAATCCTCTGTGAGTCAGAGAAACTTTACTAGAGCCTCTGAGAGTGCTGCAAAGGCTGTGATGGTAGCCTTTGTGGCTTCAAGAAACTAGAGGGAACGGCCTCTGATTACGGAGCACGATTTCTATTACGGTATCATTTGTTCTTTGCGAAGCACATTTTTTCTCTGCAGAGAGCTCTTCTAACCTCCATATCATATAAATATCCATCTCACCCTTTTCAAAATGATGGTCACACCACCCCTTTGGCATCCGATCTCCTATTTCATGGTGCTCTCGAGAACTGCAAAGTGATGCCCCTCACGATGGCATCCACCCTTTATGAAGGAGGGAGCTCCTTCAGGTTTCTCTAGGATTTTTGAATCTCTATTCTCCATGATACTCTAAGATCTTTGAAACCTTATTCCTCATGAGACCTTGAGCTCTACGAAGCCTCTTTCTCCATGAGACACAGAGCTCTATGAAGCCCCTTTCTTCGTGAATCTCCATCCTTCGCGAGACCCTAAGCTCTATTAACCCCTTTCCTTTGTAAAGCCCTATCCTTTTTAAAGCTCCTACCTTCACACACATTGATCCATACCAGGGGGGATACGCCCCCGCACCCCCACTTGGGATCATTCCTGGGCTTCGGTCTCGACCCTCCAAGCTGGTCCCTTCACTGTAAAACCCTAGAACACCCTGAGAGGGGAGGGTGAATCAGGGTGTCAACTTTTTCTTTTAAACTGATAGATCTTATTACCACATTGGTAGGAACTCATTTAACTTGTATTATGGATAAGAACAGTAATCAAACAATCACATGCAAAGACACCACACAACATTTTTACTTGGTTCACCACTAAGGGCAGCGTCTAAGGAGCATACGCAGATAGTGTGTCGGTCGTACCAAAATACACTAATCTTCACTAGTTGTGGAATACAAATATTCAACCATAGTAACTCTGTTTCAGGAATAATTACTTTACAAAATTTCAGGGATATCTCATTACATCCCTTAGATCACTTCCATTTAATTTCCCTAGCTCACTGCTCTGAGAGAATTATAACTCAATTTATCAACATGAAGGTCACTTCAAAGGTTAAGCATTCAATCTTGCATCAAAAACTACAAATGGATTCTATTTTATAGTCTTTTTTTCATCCAAATATGTATATCATTTTTCCCTGCACTCGTAGGCTATGGAAACTACTATTTCAAACTGATTTGATCACTTTATAGGCCTCCTTGAGTGTTTTTCATACCACTTCACCTCCTCTGCATACTGAGTTGTGGGTATGGTTTGTGGGTCACCTCTTCCATGTAACATTTTTGTTTCCACATACCATCCATCTCCACTGCATACTTCCCTTCTCCTATACATACTTGTCTTGCTCCCCCGCGTACCAGCTCCATATACTAGCCTTCGCAAACCACCTTCTGCAAACAGCCCATGTTTCACATACTGCCTCTTTCTGATCTGTGTATAACCCTACATTATCAGTTTACTTCTTTGATCTGTCGCATACTGCAAGATATTCCTCTATGAATCATACTCTCTTCTGTAGACTATTTTTATTTACGTGGATGTTTCTCTCTGCATACCCTCTTCTCCTCCATGAACCACATCGGACTTCCCCGGATTTTTTCCCAAAATTTTGATCATTGTTTTATCCACTAAATTAAGGGGATTATTGCTCCTTATATATGTACAAATGGATCTGAAAAATCCACTAATCCAAGTCTTACCAAATCATTGACTTGGAACCGCCTCCACTGTGTACCACGAATCTCCCATGAACTATGATCCTCATCATGAACCATCCTTCATATGCATACTTCACACCTTTGTTTCACACCATTCAGACATGCAATTTCCTTCCACGTATTGCATTCCACATCCATAAACCATATGTCGTGAACCATTTTCGGTTCCCTGAACTATAGAAATCATGTGAACCTCCAACATTCATTGTATTGAACGCCTTCTCCACAAACCATCACTGCAAACCATTTTTGGTTATGTGAACCTCTTCGCATACCATTCTCGTTGCCTGGTACATGGCTGTGAACCATTCCTAAAACATGGTACAAAATCCATGTTCCAAGGTATTTGGTTCCCTTATTTCTTCAATTTTCTTGGTCATTTTGCAAACCATTCACTCCTAAGTGAAAACCCTTCTTTTTCAAACATCAAAATCTCGATGTTGAGGCCCAAAAATTTGGAAAATCACATGGAAACTATGGAACCTTTAATACTACTTTCAACCTCAATCATATGACCACATTCCTTGAAAAGTCCATAGTCATCCATGTGCAGATTGAAAACAAACACAAGCTAGACTCCATTATTATCAATGAATAGTATTGGTTCCAACAATCTCTACCATCACTAGCCCCCATGTAAAATGGAGAGTCATACCACGAACTTTTTAGGTCAGGTTGCAGATATTTCACATTGCGCCCTTATGCACACCAACCTTCCACCTATGGAATACCATGATTCAAGATACTCCTACACACTCTATGAAATACCTTGAGTTGACATATTCTTCTTTGTCCCCTTCACAGGTTGTGAGTTGATATTTTCATCTTCAATTCCCTTAGTACCTTGATTTGAACCATTCCTCAAGACACTGCTCCAAACCCAATCACTTAACTCCTATGTCAGGTTGAACTAGAAAGGTTCACTCTTGCATAAGTCTTGAAATAGCCATTTCTAGGAACCTTATGTCTAATATTCATCACTAAATGACTTTAAACTATAGTATACCCTATCATTCAATAATAGGATGCCTCTTGTTCCAAATAATATATGGATTATGTGATAAGAATAACATACCTCATTCCATGATTACAGTGGATTAATTTCAAGAGCCTTGGAATCTATTCAAACATTCTATCACTCCACCTCACTCTTTGTGTGTCCTTTATTTGGATATTCATCATCTATCATGTCTATATGGACCCCCTAATGGTCTAGTCCCATGTCACTTCGGCTCACCTACTGTTCTGGTCCAACTCCCTGGAAGACATTGGAGGAAACTTTGACTTTGGCCATGTGTTTCGAATATGGTCAGTGGTTGGAGATCATTTGTATATTTCAATATTAGGCTAATACGATATGGATTCTTTTATTTGAATATGGTTAGCAGTTATCTCCCATCATCATGCCTCCGCCATTGTGTTCTGTATGTTGGTCTTGTGATTTACACTTTTTATCTCCCTTTTTTGGACTGATTCTAACACCCTGGGTGTTATACCGGTTATCCACTGGTGCATAGGTGTAGGAATCAATTATATTCCTCAACTAACCAGTGACTTGGGATTTCCTCATGGCCAGACAATAGGTAGACATTACCAGTAGATTCTATGTGTAATCCACTTTCACCATTGCTGCTCTATCGTGGCACCGGGGAAACTTCCATATGTTAGCCCCATTCACCATTTCCACTCCCTTGCATCAACCTGTAATCTTCCATTCATAATCCCCATTCACCATTGCTAGTACTTAGTAGAACCTGGAAAGATTCCATGCGTAATCCTCTTTCATCATTGTCACTCCTTAACGGCACCCGAGCAGCTTCCATGCGCAAGCCCCTTTCACCATTACCATTCTTTAGTGTCACCCATGAAGCTTCCATGAATTAGCCCCATTCACCATTTTTGTTCCTTAGCATCACCCAAGAAGATTCTATTTTTAAGCCCCATTCACTATTTCCACTCATTAGTGGCACTCGAGAAGCTTCCATGTGTAAGCCCCATTCACCATTGTCTCTCCTTAGCGGCACCCAGGTAGCTTCCATGTATAAGTCCCATTAATCATTTTTATTACTTAGCGACCCCTGGGTAGATTCCATGCCTAGCCCTATCCATCATTACCACTCATTATTGGCACCCAAGAAACTTGCATGCATAAGCCTCATTCACCACCCATCATGGTTTCACTTTTTCACCATGTTCATCAAGTCCGTTTTTGCCTTTTTTTTCTCACACTGAGCACAACTCACGTGAGCATAGAGTAAATAGATACCACGACATCCTCTTTGGGACACCTTAGTGTGTAAGACTCATGGACCTTACTAATGAACTATGTAGACATTTATCCTTTACCTTTTTCAAGAAAGGTATGTAGGAATCCTTTTTAAGGTTCAAGACCATCACCCATCAGTCCCAACCACTTCACATTGGTTCACCCTCATCCCGTATGATGTTAAACTGTATGTCCCTTTCACCCGCATGACGTTAAATTGTATTCTTCTGAACTGCATGGGTTTTGATCCATGTCTTACAAAAAGTGTACGTAGAAATCCTCATTTAGGTTTAACCCCAAACAATGGTAAACATCATTTTTCCATTTTTTGGGATTCACACCCTCAATCCACCACTTAGTGGTGTTAGACTAGCTCCCATGAAGCTAACCATGCATACGCCCCACAAAAAATCCATATTCCTACAACCAAGAGTATCCCTCTTGTGATGGGACACTAACCATGCATAAGCTCTTGTATGTCTCTAGGTAATTGTCCTTTGTGTACACCCTGACACTATGATCCATTCAGAACTACATGAACTTTAATTCCCTACCACAAGGATACGTAGGAAGCCTCCTTGAGGTTCAATCCCATCACTCAGGACCCATCCTGGTATCTCCCTTGAGTCTTTTTTTATGAAGTTCATGACACAATCCATTGGTTATAGTCCCTTCAGGTCCCCACCCATGCATCCATTCTTACAAGCCACCTCCTCAGGTGACTCATCATCCCACCGAACTACGTGAACTTTGATTCCCACCCACTGGGATAAATTGGAGTCCTTCCTAAGGATCAAGACCAACACCACCATCATCTTCACATCTGTTCCATCCCATTAATCTCATCCATTCTATCACTTCATCCACATCCATCCTGATTCCACCTGGGCTGCCACATCCTCGTGAGATCATGTCACCCACTTCCTCGCTGCTCCTACCAACACTCGGGATATTAAACACGCATAAACCTCATCATATCTTCAGGTTGTTCTCCATTAGTTACACCTTAATCCCACAATTCACTCTCTCAAAATATATGGGTTTTTATCCCTATCTTCTACATAGGGCACATAGGAATCCTCCCTGGGGTTCAATCCCATCAAATAGTAAGCATTGGTTTACCCTTTGCTGGGACCCACCTTTCTCTGATCCACTATTTTTTGTTTCTAGATCATCCTTAATGGTGTGATATATTACCTTTATGGGACACACCACCCTGGGTCTTCTTTCATTGAGAGTTCTGATTCATCCATCTGATGTACCCTTTTTGGGGTGCACTTTCCCTGATTCACCCCCAGTGGTGTCTCGGTCAGACGCCATGGTTTGATTTCTTCCCTTTATGGGACACACCACCATATGTCTTCTCTTATTGAGTGTTTTGATCCATCCATACAACATCCATCTTTCTGGGGTGAAATCTCCCCGATCCTCCCTTAGTGGTGTCTAGATCAGACTTCACGGTGTGATTTCTTCCCTTTATGGGGCACACCACCCTGGGTCTGCTCTCATTGTGCGAGTTGATCCATCCATCTGGTATCCATCTTTCTGGGGTGAACTCTCCTTGATCTACCCTCAGTGGTGTTTATATCAGACTTCATAGTGTGATATCATCCCTTTATGGGACAAACCATCCTTAGTCCTCTCTTATTGAGCGTTCCAATCCATCCACCTGGTAAACACTCCAGGTGCTCCCTCATAGGGATATACCAATCTGATCTTCCTCCATTGGGAGTTCTGGTCACTCTCATTATGTCTCTAAAAGATGTTAAACTTGTGGAATACCCCTTTTTAAACATGGAAAGATGAGGAAAACATAAGGGACATGCCTATGGAATACAATTATCCGCACTTGATGTGGGATTCCTCAGGTTCTGCACCCTTGAGATGCACTCTTATGGGGAAGAATACAAGTCCCCCAATGTCCACGAATCCATAGATTCACCAACAGTCCTGATGTTACCATCTACTCTGACCAAAGGTTGATTCCATGTCAAGACCCCTTATAATTTCCTAAAATAAGTAGTGTAATTAACTGGTGACCATAAGGATATGGCACTGTGAAGAGTTTCACGAACAATGTCTTATTATTTAAGGGAGACCTGGATTAGGTGATGAATTTCGAGGACGAATCCATAGAAGGAGAGACCAAAATCCCATCAACCCATTTCAATCAAGGAGAAAACAACATTGAAGAAGTGATGGATGTCGCCCGCCTTTTGAAATCTGGAATGTAAGGAAATGATCAGTGTGTCCTCGATAGATGGATGTGTGCCCCTACAAAAGTGTTAAAAACAAAAATGTTGAACCCAATGTGAATCTCTTCTCCTTCAATAGCAAGTGGAAAAAATATGTCATACAGATTGATGAATCGCCTATGTGAATCCCCCCTCCATCATGTGTGGGAGGATGGGTAAAAAAATTGACCAAAGGCCAGAGGACATAGTCTCCTCACTGTCTTGTCTATCCTTTCAGTCCGCGCAGGGGGCATCCTCCCCCCGACTCCATCGATTCCTTGTCGATTCCACCATCGTCATCAGCCACAGAGGGGGAATAATCCCCCGAATCCATCAAATCCTTACCAAATTCATGGTTTTCATCGGCTGTGTAAGGGAAATCCTTACCCCAACACCAACTTATCCTCACTTACTTCGCCACCCTTTCGGGCCACGTAGGGGGCATCCTCCCCCCAACTCCACCGACTCCTCACCGACTCTATCACCGTCATCATCTGCATAGAGGGAATCCCCCCCAACTCCATTGGCTCCTCACCAACACATCTTCCATCATTGGATTCTCAGTGGGAATCCTCCTTCCAACTCCATTGGCTCCTCTCTGACTATGCCTCCTTCATCGAATGCACAGGGGGCAGCCTCCCCCCAACACCATTAGCTCCTCGCCGACTCTGCCACCCTTTTGGGATTTCTAGGGGGCATCCTACCCCTGATTCCATTAGCTCCTCATTGACTCTGCCACTATCATCGACCATGCTAGGGGCATCTACCCCCAACTCCATAGACTCCTCACTAACTATTCTACCGTCATAGGCCATGCCGAGGGAATCCTCCCCCAACTACATTGGCTCCTCGCCGACTCTGCCACCTTCATCAGCTGTGCAGGGGGCATCCACCACCAGACTACATCAGCTCCTCACAAACTCTGCTTCCCTAATAGGGTGTGTAGGGGGAAACCACACCCAACCTAATGACACATTGGAAACAAAACCAGAATCCACAATAAAGGTCCTCCCCGCACTTCCATCATCAATCATGGGAGTCCTCCCCATATCTATCATGAGTGACTACTGATGTTCTCCATGCACTGCTTCCATTCATTGTAATGGTCCTCCCCATTATCGATATCAACTAGCATGTAGGTCCTCCCTATTCATCTCGAAAAGCTGTCAAAGAGGCCCCCCTATGTCAAATCCATTCCTCTCTATGAAGAACCAATATTGGGAACGATTCGATTATATCCATACTCCAGTTACTCTGCATTATGAGATGACTTTTGAGGCTTCCATGCCTTTCTAGCTCCTTCTCCTCATCATACCGATGTTCCAGGCTTCCACTCCTTCCAGGCTCCACCTCCCAATCATACCAACACACCATTCTTCCATGCATTTTGGGCTCTATAGCCACTGTTGTACCGATGTTCCAGGCTTCCACACCTTCCGAGTGACATCGCCCCATCGAACCGATGCTCTAAGCTTTCATGCCTTCTAGGCTCCATCACCCTATTGCACCGATGCTCCATGATTCCATGACTTCTGAGCTCAATCGCCCCCATCGTACTGGAGTTCCATAATTCCACACCTTTTGGGCTTCATTTCCCCCATTGTAACGACACTCCAGGCTTCCACACCTTCTGGGATCCATCGCCTCATCGTACTGACAAATCAGGCATTCATGCCTTTTGTCCTCTATCGCCCCACCCAATTGAGGGCATGCTATAAACCCTACCACCCTTGTGACACTCTGTGTCATCCCTACTACTATATTCATTGACCACAAAGGTCCTACCTACGTCCCCGACACCAGCTTGTGGAATTTTCACCATGGGATGCCCCATCTCATGCATCGAGAACATCCATGCATGCGTTGGGGTCATTTTGGGGTAATCCCATCAAATAGATTCCCCCTCATCATCAAGAATCTCAGACTATTATAAAGGGGTAGAGGTGACCATCCATATACCAACACAATCCATGTGGATTCATGTCCCATTTTCATGACATTAAACCGTATAACAAGCATCATCCTAGTCACACGATGTTAAACTGTGCAACATTTTGGTCAAATCTATGAGACCTAAAACTACAACAACCATCATCTTGGTCACACAACATCCTTATAGTAGGATGTTAAACTACTTGTCTATCATCCTCAACACAATACATTAAATAGTTTCCTTACCCTGTGTCAATCACATGGGGCCTCATATGATTTTCATGAGATGGCTCCACATCCCAATCACATTATATAAAACTGTGTAGTTCCATGATATTCTATATGAGATAGATCTCTCCATTTGAAATTGGACCACTACTATGACACTTTCAATAACTACCTCAGGACCCTGATCCTTGAGAAGGGGTTCGACTCCCTCCTTCAGATATTCCATGTTGACGTGATCAAATACAATATGGCATAGAACATAAAGTGTTGGAATCTAAATGGAAATACTTTCAATCCATTTACATTCTTTGCATTATCCATCTATTTGGATCCCCATAATCTTCATGTCTGAAGGGACCCCAAAACAGACTGGTCTCATGCCACTTTGACTCACCTACCATTTTGAGCCAACGCCCCTGATGACTTTGGACGACACTTGGATTTTGGTCCCAAATTTCCAATATGGTCACCAGAAAACCCTCATTTGTTTGTCCCCATCCCTGGTAACATGATATGGATGTTTTTTTTAATACAGTCAGTAGTTATCCTCCATCATTACACCACCATCATTGTGATCCAAATATTAGATGTCATGATTCACATCATTCCACCTGATTATGTTTAGGTGGAACTCCAAAACTCTTGGTGTTACCCCTCCATGAATCTATTTCTATTGAGTAGGTAGGTTAGTGTAATAGGGATTTTTTCACCCAGCATTCCCTTGACCTTGATGTGTGCTTCCATGTGTTGGGAAAATCCCATCACTACTCCTTGTTTACCACACCACCCATGACTCATGTGGGATTAGTAGTTTTGGTAGGGTGTGTACTAATAGAGTTGAGAAACATAGGCATTGTCACCATTCATGACATTAAACTTCTCATCTTTGTCATGCATGATGTTAAACTCCATTATCGTCCTACATGACATTAAACTGCTCATCTTTTTCCCGTATGAAGTTAAACTACATTATCGTCCTACATGACATTAAACTGCTCATCTTCATCATACATGACGTTAAACTACATTATCATCTTGTATGACATTAAACTATTCATATTTATCCCATGTGATAATAAACTGCATTATTGTTCTACATGAAATTAAACTGCTCATCTTCATCTCGTATGACGTTAAACTGCATTATCATCTTGCATGATATTAAAATTTCTCATCTTAATCCCGCATGACATTAAACTAAATTATCATCCTACATGACATTAAACTTCACATCTTCGTCTGGAATGATGTTAAACTACATTATCTTCCATCATGACATTAAACTACTCATCTTCATCCCGCATGTTGTTAAACTGCATTATCATCTTGCATGACATTAAACTTCTCATCTTCGTCTCATATGATGTTAAACTACATTATCTTCATGCATGACATTAAACTTCCCATCTTCTTCTCGAATGATGTTAAACTGTATTATCACCCTTCAAGACATTAAATTTCTCATCTTCAACCTTCATGATGTTAAACTGCATTATCGTCCAACTTGACATTAAATAGCTCATCTTCATCTCGCATGACATTAAACTATATTATTATCCTCCATGACACTAAACTACACATCAATGTCCTTCATGACATTAAACAAAATTATCATCCTACATGACATTAAACTACTCATCTTCAATCCAGATGATGTTAAACTGCATTGTCATCCTACATGACATTAAACTTCTCGTCTTCATCTTGCATGACATTGAACTTCAATATCTTCCTGCATGACATTAAACGGCTCATCTTTATCTTGTATGATGTTAAAATGCATTATTGTCATGCATGACATTAAACTGATTATCTTCATCCTGCATGATGTTAAACGGCATTATCGTCCTACAATAAATTAAACTACCCATCTTCGTCCCGCATGATGTTAAATTGCATTATTTTCTTGCATGACATTAAACTGCTCATCTTTATCCTGCATGGAGTTAAACTACGTTATCATTCTTCATGACATTAAACTGATCATCTTCATCTTGCATGATGTTAAAATACATTATCATCCTATATGGCATTAAATTGTTCATCTTCATCCTGCATGACGTTAAACTGCATTATCATCTTACATGACATTATACTACTCATTTTCATCCCTCATGATGTTAAACTACATTATCATCCTGCATGACATTAAACTACTCATCTTCATCTTGCATGATGTTAAACTACATTATCATCCTACATGACATTAAACAATTCATCTTCATCTCACATGAAGTTAAACGGCATTATCGTCTAACATGACATTAAAATTATCATCTTTGTCCTGCATGAAATTAAACTAAATTATCGTCCTGTATGACATTAAACAACTCATCTACGTCCCGCGTGAGGTTAAATAGTATTATCATCTTTCAAGACCTTAAACTGCATATACTCATCCAACAAGATGATAAACTGTAAATGGTCTGAGCTCTAAGACCCTAAACTAAGATCCCTTTCATCCTGCATGACGATAAACTGTGAATGGTGAATATAATGCCTGGTCCAAGATCTAAAACCTTGAACTAAGATCCCCTCATCCTTACCACATGAAATTAAACTTCATAGATTTTGAGAACTTTGTATGGATAGATTCCCATGCTTATGGGATACGTAGGAACGCCTAGACCTTTTATTCATTTTCCATCCTCATTTACCTTGACCTTTTTGGCATCTTGGATCGTGTTCTCTCATAGGATTGTGCGATGTGGTATAGACTCTTTTTTTTTCATTCACATTGGGAAATTTTTACTACACCGCACATACCTCCTTGAGACACTCCTCCTTCCACATCATGGTCCCACGATGTTAAATTGTACAACATTTTCAAAACTATGTATGGCTTGACTCCCATCCTTATGGGATATCTAGGAATACCAAAACATTTCGTCTCTAGGTCCATTCCAATAAATCCCCTCGGGTCTTGTTTTCATTGAGGGATTGCATATGGTGTGGTATATAGAATTCGTTTCTCCCCATTCACGTCGAGTTTACAATGGACTCATCATGTTCCCCCTCCTTCCGAAATGTCTTTCCCCACATCCTTATAGTGTGAGGTTAAATAGCATGGTGTGTTCAGAACTAATTTAGGCTTGAGTCCCATCCTCAATGGATATGCAGTAATGACCAAACATTTCGTCTTTGGGTCCATCCTGGGTTCATCTATTCATTCTCCCGGCCACTTGGCATGAGTTCTCTCCTAAAATTATGAATGGTGTAGTGTATGTGAGATTTTGTCCTCATTCGCGTCGGATTATATTACATGCCATATGAATTCCTCTTTTAGATACCCCTTATGCCCTTATCTCATGATGTTAAACAGCACGACAGTTTCAGAACTACATGTGGGTTTATTCCCATTATCATGGGATATGTAAGAACACCTAGACATTTCATATTTAGGTCCAACCCTATTTTTAAAGAAACCTTCTCTTCCTTATGGCCCCTTGGCCACATTTATCTGGGGTGTGTGTGGTGTGGTGTGGACTTGTGTCCTCATTCATGTCGATTTTTCCAAAAAAACATGTCACGTATCTCTCCCTTAAGAGCTTTCCATTCCCCTTTCCTCCACTCAGCCCCTCAATTCATCTTCTCTCAATTGGGCCCCTTAACCCTTTTGGAAATTCAACAATGTTCTCAGATGAATTGTGGTTTAATAACTAGAGTGTTGGGTTCTACGTGGACATCCTTTAATTTTTTTCATCCTTCACGTCTCCCTTTATTTGTGTTTTCATCATCTTTCACATCCAAAAGGACCCCCAGACGGTATGGAAGCTCGGCCTTATGGATCACCTACCACTTTGGGCCAATATCCCAGAGGTTTTTGAATGACATTATTTGACTAGTTCTACGATTTGAATATGGTCAGCAGTCAACCCTCATTTTTTGTTCAAATTTCAGGCCAACATGATGCGAGTACTGTGTTTCGAACAAGATCGACAGTTATACTCCATTGTTGTGACACCCCCATTGATCCCTAAATATTGGACTTGTGATTCACATCTCATTCCACTTCATCATGTTCAAGTGGAATTTCGAAACCCTTGGTGTTATCCCTCCATGCACATTTGCGCATTAAGAGGATGAATCAACGTTGTGGTGTCATCCTTGAATCCTATCATTTAACCTTTCTGTGTATTCCATGTGTTGTGAAGATATTATATTCCCTTATTTCCCACATCAAGAATATCTCACAAGGGTATAGGGATTTGTTCAAGGTTTATGCCTTCTTGGAAGAATCTCACTATCTTATAGCCTGAGCTCTACAACCTCAAACTAAGATCCCATCGTCCTCGTCGTATGACGTTAAACTGAATGGAATTTTTGGAACTACATACAGCTTGATTCACATCCTCATGGGATACGTATGAAATCCAGAACATTTCATCTTTGGGTCCATTCTAGGCTTCACTGATTATCTATTTTGTTGGTCCTTTTGGCCTTGATTCTTATGGTATGAGGTGTGGTATGTGGACTTATGTCCTCATTCACATCGGTCCTATAATAGATGCACCACATACTTCCCCTTATGGGCTAGTCCCCCCATCTATGTCCTTTCTGCATGACGATAAACTGCATGGAATTTATAAAAATATGGCAGGCTGGATTCCCATCCTCATAGGATACATAGAAATGCCCAGAAATTTCATCTTCAAGTCCAGCCCAAGATCCTTTGACCTTTTCTATCCCCTTAGCATGAGGTTTCTCCCATGGAATTACATGAGGTATGGTGTGGACTTATGTCCTCATCCACATAGGGTATGCTTTATCACGCCATATGCATTCCCTTTAGAACCTCGTTCTTCGGTATGCGTCTAATCCATATAATGTTAAACAATGCCTCCTAGTCCCACTTGAGTTTAAACTATTGCGTCTTTTCTGTATGACTTTAAAATTCATTGGTTGGTCCTATCATACGACCTTAAATTGTGACATTATCATCCTGGCCGCACGAAAAAAACAGCACTACATTATGGTGTCCTCACTTTATAGGACATCCTGTTTGGTATTGGTCATCCACCATTCCATTTTTCAAGGCCTACATATGGCTTTATTCCTACAGCGATGCTCAGATTCTCTATCATGGGTTTGATACATCAAAACAACACATCCACACTAAAGAACAAACAATATCTATCAAATGCTACTTATTTTGGTGCATAGGCTAGACCTTCATGACAGTATTGTCCTTGGAATTGGTATCCTACCATGAAATTTTAAATAACTATGTTTGGCATGATTCCCATACTTATGGGATATGTAGGAATACCAAGAAATTTCATCTTCAGGTTCATCCCCATGTTCATCAACCCATCTTTCCCCCTTCTTGTCTGGACTTCTTGGCCTCTATTATGCCTCACCAATGTACTCAGATGCACTATGGTTTAAGACCTGGAGTGTTAGATTTTACATGGACACTTTTTTATCTATTTATATGCTTCATGTTTGCCTTTATTTGGTTTTTCATCATCCTTCACGTCCGACAGGACCCTCCAAAGTCATAGATGCTAGGAATAAGTGCTCTCCAACCATCTTAGACCAACATCCCCCTAGATTTTGAATGATAATTTGACATAAGTACCACATTGAAAATATGGTCAGTGGTTGATGATCATTTGTTTTCTCTCATTTTGGGAAAACGCAATGTGGATGCTATGTTTCGAACACGGACAATAGTTATCCTCCATCATTGTGCCACCCCCATTGAACCCTAAATATCGGTCATGTGATTCACGTCCCTTTCCACTCTATCATGTCCAAGTGGAATTTTGAAACACTTGGTGTTATCCCTCCATGCACCTACAAACATTAAAGAGGATGAAGCAGTGTTATGAGGGTCATATCTGACTCCCCACTATCTCCCCCTATTGAGTTTTCTATTTGTTGTGAAGATCTTCTCCACTCTTGTATCCCACACCGAGCACAGCTCACGTGGTATTAGGGATATTGGTAAGGTTTCTGTATACATTGAAGAACCACACACATTATGGTTCAAAGCCTATAACCTTAAATGTTGTGTTTGTGTCTTAAACTAGATTCCCAAGTCTAGACATCATGACTCTAAGATGTGTGTGTGTTCTCTTAGAAATTTTTGTTACCATGTGGACTTCATTAGTCCTCGTTCATGTTGGGTTTTTAGTAGCTATACCACTTACCTTTCCTGGGAGTTCTCCATTTTTATGTCTTTATTTCATGAAAATAAACTACACGGGCATGTCTAATGCACATGACATTAAATTGGGAACCTTAGGGTCTGAGCTCTATGACCTTAAACTAAGATTATTACCATCAACAATCGCACGATGTTAAACTTCATAACAATTATGGTATTCCCATTTGAAAGAGGGTATATCCCCTTTTGGTACTGGCCACCTATCGTACCACCTTCAATAACTACATGTGTCTTGATTCCCATCCTTATGGGATATGTAGTGATTCCCATACATTTTTTTGTGGTCCATCTACATCACCATGAACCCTCTTGCGCAATTTTGGACTGAGTTTCCTCATATGTATGTGGTATAGTGTGGACTTATATCCTTATTCATGTTGGTTTTGTAGTATCCACACCATGTACCTTTCTCAAGAGTTCTCCATTGTTATATATTTACCTCATGACAATAAACTGCACGGGCATGTCCCATGAACATGACATTAAACTAGGAACCTTATGGTTCGAGCTCTATAACCTTAAACTAAGATTCTTATAGTCTATGATCACACGATGTTAAACTACATAAAAATTATGGTATTACTCTTTGAAATAGGGTATCTCCCCTTTTGGTATTGGTCACATTCCATACCACCTTCAAGAACTACGTTTGGCTGAATTCCCCTCCTTACATGATACGTAGTGATGCCCAGAAATCCTTTCTATGGTCCAATAACAACCAATTTTTCCATGACCCTCTTTTGGCCTGGGTTCTCCAAAAATTACATGATGTGTTTCAAACTTCATTTATCCTCATTCATATCTATTTTATAATAACCACATCATGTACTTCCTTTGAGATTACCACTCCTTGTGCTCATCCTTCATGATTCTTAAACTGCATAGGTAACGTTTACTCTTCACACATTACTTCATTTGGGGTTTCATTATATTTCACATCCTAAGGGACCCCATAACGGTATGGATGCTTGGCCTCAATGCTCTCCTACTGTCCTGGGCCAATACCCCAATGGATTTCAAACAAAAATTTGATATAACTCTCACGTCTTGAATATGGTCAGTGGTCGACCTTCATTTATTTGTTCCCATTATAGGATAACATGAAATTGATGATGTGTTCTGAACATTGTCAACAATTATCCTTCATCATTATGCCACTCCCATTTCATTCCAAATATTGAATGTTATTAATCACATGTTTGTTTCCCCTTTCCGTTTAATAGACCCTTGACACCCCTGGTGTTATAACTCCACACATTCATGCGCATTGAGTAGGAATGTGGATTCATCTGGGATTTTCCCCACCTGACATTTCCTTTCCATCATCACATGCTCTCATTAGTTATGGAAGTATTGATAACACTAATTGTTTCTTACACCGATCATTACTCACATAGGATTAGGGGTTGTGATAGGGTAATATCCATATACGAGATGGTGTGACCCTTTGGTCTGTCCATACAACCTTATAATATGACACTATCATCCTCACCACATGACGTTAAACTATTTTGAATACAAATAACTACATATGGATTGATTCCTACCATTTCAGAATATGTAGAGACATCTGAGCATCTGATTCCTGGGTCCAGCCACTAAATGGTAAACCCCCTCTCTTGGCCTTCTCGGCCCCGACTTCCCTTTCAGGAATGTGTGATGTGGTGAAGACCTCTCTTCTCCTCATTCACATTTGGTTTTGAACTGCACCACACATTTCTCTTTTGGGGTACCCATATCCTTGATGCATTAATTTAAACTCTGGCCCTGCCCGGAATAAGTTCAAGATGCCCATGATAATTATGGGATTCATCATATTCCTTACCAGAGAGGATTTCCCTCGCCATCATTGGTCTCTGACCACACTGTTCTTGATAACTTTGTTTGGATTTATTCTCATCCTTATGGGATACATAGCGATGTGTAGGAATTTTTCCTCGGTCCCAGCCCCAGGACCATTAACATTTATTGTTCTTTTCCCATAATTATGGTCTAAACTCTATGACCCTAAACTAGGGGTTCCTAGTCTATGTAACATTACTTTAAACAATTGGGAAGGATCCATGAAGTACAACCTTAAACTATGTGCAACGTCCTGATCATATGATGTTAAACTATTCTGTGCATCATCCTGATCGTATGATGCTAAACTTCATGCTTATCATCCATATTTACATGACATAAACTATATATCATCCTAGGTCCTTACCAGATAGGTCCTTCCCCGAAGTAGGCTTAATATTGATTCAGAATGATATGCTCACCCAATTCATTTTTTTTCACTGTGGCGTAATTCTAAGAGTGTTGGAATCCATTCGAACAGCTCATCACTCCACCCCATGCTTTTCTTGCCCCTTATTCAAATCCTCACATTCTTTTACATCTGAAGGGACCCCTAAATGGTATGGATTCTCAGCCTTTCGGTTCACCTACCGTTTAAGGACAATGTTCCAGAAGATATTGGATGACATTTCAAGTTAGTTCATGTGTTTTGAATATATTCTGCAGATGTACCTCATTTGTTTGTCCCCATTTCTGGATTACTTGATATGGATACTATGTTTTGAATACATTCAATTGTTATCCCCCATATTCAATATACCTCTCATTGTGTTTTGAATTTTGGGTATTGTGATTCACACTTCTCATTCCCCTTTGTTTGGGTTGATTCCAACGCCCCTAGCATTATCCCATGCATGCACTAGAGCACATTGGGAGAAGCAAGTGAGTTGTTCATAGTGTCTTGTTCTCCATTCACAATCCCTCGAATTCATAATAATTCCAATGGTGATTGAAGTCCCATTCTGGTCCCAACACATATTCCGCTATTTAGCACTCTCATATCGGTTAATAACCTTCTATTGTATCTTGTTTCCAACAACAAGTATGACTCACTTGGGCTTAGAGATTTAGTTGGTTGTTTATTCAATATGATTGAGAGATAGTGAACCCCAAGGAAATCATTTTCCTTAGTTGTCTCCTTAGAACGTCGTCTGCCTCTCCCTCCTCATCCTCATTGGAACCCATTCTTTGGGGGGGAGAATTTTTTTCAATATAAAACACATCGACCAGATATTACAAGTGCTTCCATACATGATCCAATAGCATATCCCATTTCACAAGATTCAATTTTACTGGTTGTAGAGTCCTAATGGAGTTATGGATTAAGAGTTATGGAAATTCAATGTTGGGATGGAAAAGTGGTTTAAGGAGCCCATTCAAGGAGCTACCTCCACAATCTTGGATTAGTGTAACTTGACCGGAGCCTCCGTAAGCACCGTGATGGCCATGAAAGAAGCCTCTATGAGTCCGATGTACTTGACCGGACCCTCCATGAGCACTGAAAAGGCTGTGATGATAGCCTATGTGACTCCAAGAAACTAGTGAGAACTGCTTCAGGATAGAGAGCACAATTTCCTTTGCGGTGTCATTTTCTCTTTGCAGAGCACATTTGTTCTCCACAGTGAACTCCACCAAACTCCATCTCCTATAAATAGTTGGCTCACCCCCCTCCTTCATAAGGACAGTTACACCACCACTTCGATGGCTGATCTCCCATTTTGTGGTGCTCTTGAGCACAGCAAAGTGGTACCCTTCATGAAGGCCTCCACCCTTTACGAAATAGGGAGATACTTCAGATTGCTTGAAGCTTCGCAAAGCTCTATGCTCTGTGAGACCCTGAGCTCCATGAAGCCCCATTATCTGTGTGACCCTGAGCTCAGTGAAGCCTCTTTCTCTGCAAGATGCTGAGCTCCGTTATTCCCCTTGATCTGTGAGACCCTGAGCTCTGAGAATCTACATCCTTAACGAGACCCTAATATTCACGAACCCCTTTCCTTTGTGAATCCCTATCCTTCAAATAGATCCTACATTCATGCCCACCGGCCATACCAGGCAGGCTACACCTCTACACCCCCACTCAAGATTAATGTTTGGATTCGGTCCTGACCCTCCAGGATTATCCCTTCACTACCGTCACAGACCACCATGATAAATGGAGAGTCAAACCGTGAAATTTTCTGGCCAACTCATAGATATTTTACATTGATCCATTATACACACCCACCTTACACCTATGGAATACCATGATTTGAGAAAATCATCTAAAATCCATGAAATAAATTGAGTCAACATATTCATATTCTCCCCTTTCACATTTTGTGAGTTGAGATTCTCATCTTCAATTTTCTGAGTACCTTGAGTCGAACGATTCCTCGAGAAACTCCTCCAACCCCAATCACTTGACACCTATTTCTGGTTGAACCAGAAAGGGCCGCTCTTTTGTATGTCCCACACCATCCATTGCAAGGTTCCTTATGCCTAATAGAGCTCACTACATGACTTTAAATTATAGCATTCCCTATCAATCAATAATAGTATGCCTCTTGTTCCAATAGACGGGTTATGTTACAAGCATAAGATACCTCATTCCATGATTATAGTGGCGTAATTTCAAGAGCATTGGAATCCATTCAAACATTCCATCACTCCACCTCATGCTTTGTGTGTCCTTCATTTGGATATTCATCCTCTTTCATGTCTAAAGTTACCCCCTAATGACTTGGTCCCATGCCACTTCGACTCACCTACCATTCTATTCTAATGCCTCGTAAGACTTTAGACAACACATTGTGTTTGGACCCATGTTTTAAATACGGTCAGCAGTTGGACCTTGTATGATTGTTTCCATCTCAGGACAATGTGATTTGGATGTTGGGATTCAAATATGGTTAGCAGTTATCTCTCATTGTCATACCACCGCATTCACCATTTCTGCTCATTAGCAGTACTCAGGTGACTTCCATGCGTAAGCCTCATTCACCACTACCGCTCATTAGTGGTACCCAGGAAGCTTCCATGCATAATCCTCATTCACCATTGATTCTATTTAGCTGCATCCAGGAGGTATCCATGAATAATACCCTTTCACCATTGTCTCTCCTCAGCATCACCCGAGCAGCTTCCATGCATAATCCCCATTCACCATTGCCACTCGTTAGCAGCACTCGGGCAGCTTCCATGCATAAGCCCCATTCACAATTTCCACTCATTAGCTATACCTGGGTAGCTTCCATGTGTAATCCACATTCACCATTACCTCTAATTAGCGAAACCTGGGAAGCTTCAATATGTAAGTCGCATTCACCATTGCCGCTCATTAGTGGCACCTGGTAAGCTTCCATATGTAGGCCCCATTCACCATTTTCACTCCTTAGAGGCACCCAGGTAGCTTCCATGAGTAAGTCTGATCTATAGTTGTCATTTATTAGTGGCACCAAGGTATCTTCCATGCCTAATCCCCACCCATCATTCCATCTCATTAGCAGAACCCGGGTAGCTTCCATGTGTATGCCCGATTCACCACCCTTCGTGGCCGCACTTTCTCTCCATGTTTGTCAGCTCTGTTGTTGCCTATTGTTTCTGACACTAAGCATAACTCACATGATCTTAGATTAAACAGTGACCATGACATCTTCTTTGGGATTCCTTGTTGTGTAAGCACCATGGACCCTACTACTAAAGTATGTGGACTTTGATCCTTTCCATTTTTCAAGAAAGGTATGTAGGAAGCCTCTTTGATGTTCCAGACCATCACTCATTGGTCCTGACCACTTAACGCCATTTCACCCTCATCCCACATGATGTTAAACTATATTCCCCTTTCATCTCACATGACGTTAAACTATATACTTTCACACTACATGGGTTTTGATCCTTGTCTCACAAACTAGGTATGTAAAAAGACCCCTTGAGGTTTAACCCCAAACAATGGTAAACTTTGGTGTCCCCTTTGTTGGGATTCACACCCTTGTTCCACCACTAAGTGCTGTTTGACTAGATCATGGGCATCTAATCATGCATAATCCCCACACTCTATCCATATTCCTCTAACTAAGAGTGTCCCTCTTGTGATGGGATGCTAACCATGCATAAGCCCCAACAATGTCTCTGGGTCATTGTCCTTTGTGTACACCCTGATCCGATGATCCATCCTAGACTATGTGGACATTGATTCCCTTCCATGGGGATATGTAGGAAGCCTCCCTAAGGTTCAATCCCATCACCAATTTCCCATCCTTGTATCTCCCTGAAGCCTTTTTTTATGAAGGTCATTCCACAACCCGTTGGTTTCATCCCCTTCGGGTCCCCATCCATGCATCCATTCTCACGAGCCACCTCCTTAGGTGACTCATCACCCCATCAAACTTTGTGGAAATTGATTCCCACCCACTGGGAAATGTAGAAGCCTTTCTGAGGTTTAAACCCAACACCACCATAATCTTCATGAAAATTCCATCCCATTCATCTCATCCACATCATCACTTCGTCCATATCCATCCTAATTCCACCCAGGCTGCCACATCCTAGTGAGATCATGTCACCCACATCCTCACTGCTCCTAGTAGTACTTTGGCTGCTAACCACACGTAAGCCCCAACATGTATTCGGGTTGTTTTCCATTATGTTCACCATGATCCCATGATTCACCCTATAGAACTATGTGGGTTTTGATCCCTATCTTCTGCACAGGTCATGTAGTAATTCTCTCTGTGGTTCAATCCCATACAATGGTAATAATTGGTGTCCCCTTTACTACGACCCACTATTCTCTGATCCACTATTTTTGGTGTCTAGGTTAGCCTTCAGGGTGTCATATCTTCCCTTCATGGGACACCTCACCCTGGGTTATCTCTCATTGAGAATTCTAATTAGTCCATCTATTTCACACTTTCTGAGATGCAGTTTCCCCTATCTTCCCTTACTGGTGTCTCGATCAGACTTCATGGTGTGATTTCTTCCCTTTATGGGACACTCCAACCTGGGTCCGCTCTCATTGAGTGTTCTGATCTGTCCATATGGTATCCACCTTTCTGGGGTGAACTCTCCCTAATCCTCCCTCAATGGTGTCTGATTATAATTGATGGTTTGATTTCTTCCCTTTGTGGGACACACCATCCTAGGTCCACTCTCATTGGGCATTCTGATCCATCCATATAGTATCCACCTTTCTCAAGTGAACTCTCCTTGATCCGCATTTAGTGGTTTCCAGATTAGACATAACAGTGTGATATCATCACTTTAGGGGACACACCATCCTCAGTCCACTCTTATTCACTATTCTGATCCATCCACCCAATAAACACTCTAGGTTCTCCCTCCTAGGGATCTTCTGATCTGATCTGTCTCTATGGGGAATTTTGATCACACTCATTCTGTCTCTGCAAGATGTTAATCTGGAGGCATACCCCATGTTAAACATGGGAAGATGATGAAAACCTTAGGTACATGCCTATGGAATACAATTCCCTACACTCAAAATGGGATGCCTTAGGTTCTGCACCCTTGGGATGCCTTCTTATGAGGAAGAATACAGGTCCCCCAATGTACACTCATCCAGAGATACCCCGACATGACAAATGTTACCATATAATCCGACCAAAGGTTCATACCCTGTCAAGACCCCTTGGAATGTCCTAAAAGAATAATTTTAATTAATTGGTGTCCCCAAAGATATGGAACTAGGAAGAGTTTCATGAATAGGGTCTTAATCATTAAGGGAGTCCCATATTAGGTGACGAATTCCAAGGATAAATCCACAGAAGGAGAAAGTAAAATCCCATTATCCTGTTTACATCAGGGAGAAAATATTTCTGAAGAACTGATGCATGTTTCCCTCCTTTAGAAAGAGACAATGCAGGGAAATGATTAGCGCATCCTTGACAGACGAATGTGTGCCCCTACGAAAGCGTCAGAAACAAAAAATGGTTAAACTGATGTGAATATCTTCTCCTTCAATATTGAGTAGACAAAAGATGTCATGCATATAGAGGAATCACCTATGTGAATCCCCTCACCTTCATGTGTGGGAGGATGGGTAACATTGGTTGACCAAACACCATGGGACATTGTCTCCTCGTCAACTCTGTTTCCCTTTTGGGCCACGCATGGGGCATCCTCCCCCTGACTCCATCAACTCCTCACCAACTCCGCCAGCATCATTGGCCATGAATGGGGGAATACTCCCCCTAACTCCATTGGATCCTCGCTAACTCCACAACCATCATCGGCAGTGCAGGGGGGTATCCTCCCCCCCCCCCTCCCGAATCCATCAGCTCCTCACCAACTACGCCACTTTCATCAGCCGCGCAGGTGGAATCATCCCCACGACTCCATCGGATCCTCATCAACACCGCTGTCATTGGCTTCACAGGGGGAATACTCCACCCCCCCCCCCCCCCCATGACTCCATCATCTCCTTGATGACTCTGTTTTCATCATTGTCTGAACATGGGGCATCCTCCCCCCAACACCATAGGCTCCTCATTTACTTAGTCACCCTTTTGGGTCATGCAAGGGGAATACTCCCCCTGACTCCATCGGCTCCTCATCGACACAGCTACCCTTTAGGGTCGTGTAGCAGGGCATCCTCCCCTCGACTATATTGGCTCCTTGATGACTATTCTGTTTTCATCAGCCGTGATGGGGCTATCTGACCCCAAACCCATCGGATCCTTATGGACTCTTCCACCTTCATAGGCCGCATAGAGGGCATCCTCCCCCAACTAAATCTAATCCTCAACAACTCTTATTCCTTCATCAGCCACATAGTGGGAATCCGCCCCCAAACTCCATCAGCTCCACACTGACTCTTCCACCCTCATAGGGTGCTCAGGGAGAAACCACCCCCAACCCAATGGAAAATTGTCAAAAGAACCAGAATCCATTGCGAAGGTCCTCCCTGCTCCACCATCATCAGGCAAGGGAGTCCTCTCGGTTTCCATCATTAGCCACTACGGAGGTGCTCCCCACATGACTAGCATTATGCAAAAAGTTCTTCCATGTTCCCAACATCAACCATCATTATGGTACTTCTTATTAATATAAAAATCCATCATAGAGGCCCTCCCCATGTCAAATCTATGACTCGTTATGAAGAACCAATACTAGGCACAGTTTGATCATATTCCTACTCCATTTACTCTGCATTATGAGATTACATTCCAGGCTCCCATGCCTTCCGGGCTCTTTCTCCCCGTCGTGTGGACTTTCCAAGCTTCCACGCCTTTCGGCCCCCATCACCCCCATCATACTAATTTTTCAGGCTTACACACCTTTAAAATACTATTTCCCCATCGTACCGACACTCTTGGATTCCATGCCTTTCAGGCACCATCTCCCCATCATACCAACGTCCCAGGATTCTATGCATTTTGGGATCCATTCCTCCCGTCATACCGATGTTCCAAGATTCCATGCCTTATAGTCTTCATCACCCCATCGTACCAACGCTCAAGGATTCCATGCCTTATGATCTCCATCGCCATGTCATACTGACGAATTAGGCATCCATTTCTTGTATGCTTTGTCGCCCCACCGGACTAAGGGTATTTTGTCAACCCTACCACCCTTGCGATACTCTTTCTCATCCCAACTACTGCATTTCATCGACCACAAAGGTCCTCCCTATGGCCCTAACACCAACTTCTGGAATCTTCACTGTGGGATACCACATCTCATTGATGAAAAACATCCATTCATACCCTGGGGTCATTTGGGGGTAATATCATCATATAGATTCCACCCTCATCTTCAAGGATCCCAGACCATCAAAATGGGGTAGAGGTTACCATCCCTCTACCAACATAGTCTTTATGGTTTCACATCTTAGTTTCTTGATGTTAAAATGTGTAACAACCATGTCCTAGTTACATGACATTAGACATCATAACAACCATCATCCATGTCACATGATGTTAAACTTTGAGATATTTTGGTAAAATCTATGAGACCTAAAACTGCAGCAAACAACATATTGGTCACACAATTTTCTTATAATATGCGTTAAAATGCTTGTATAGCATCCTTAGCACACGACATTAAACTTAATCCTTACCATGTGTCAGTAATAGGGGGCCTCATATGCTATGAATGAGATGAATCTACATCCCCATCGCATGTAAAACTGTGTAGTGCCATGATCTCTAGTATGGATAGCTCTCCCCATTTGGAATTGGTCCACTACTGTGCCACTTTCAAGAACTACCTCAGGACCCTTGTCCTTGAGAAGGGGTTTGAATCTCTCCTTTGGATACGCCATGTTGACGTGATCAAATGTAGTATAGAGTAGAACCTAGAATGTTGGACTTCAAATGGTAATGATTTCAAAACATTTCCATGCTTTGCGTCATCCCTCTATTTTGATCCCCATCATCTTCATGCCTAAAGGGACCCCCTGATGGAATAGTCTCATGCCACTTTGGCTCACCTTTTGTTTTGTGCCAATGCCCCAAAAGACTTTGAAGACCCTTGGATTTTTGTCCCACATTTTGAATATGGTCAGCAACTGAACCTTATTTGTTTGTCCACATCCATAGTAACACGATATGGATGTTGTGTTTTGAATACGATTAGTAGATATACCCCATCATTAAAACACCATCATTGTGATACAGATATTGGATTTTATAATTCACATAATTCCACCTCCTTATGTTTAGGTGGAACTCCAACACTCTTGGTGTTACCCCTCTTTGCATCTATTTGCGTTGAGTAGGCAGGTCAGTTTCATTGGGATTTTTTTCACCCAGCACTCCCTTGACCTTAATGTGTTATCCCATGTGTTCGGAAAATCCCACCACTACTCCTTGTTTCCCACACTGAGCATGACTCGTGTGGGATTAGTAGTTTTGGTAGGGTGTGTACTGATAAAGTTGAGAAACCTAGGAATTATCATCCAACATAACATTAAATTTCTCATCTTCATATGGCATGATGTTAAATGGCATTATCATCCTACATGATATTAAACTACTCATCTTCTCCCCGCAAGACGTTAAACTCATTATCATCCTGCATGACATTAAATTAATCATATTCATCATGCATGACGTTAAACTATATTATCATCTTGAATGACATTAAACTGCTCATCTTCATCTCGTGTGATGTTAAACTACATTATCGTCCTTCATGACATTAAACTGCTCATCTTTGTCCTGCATGATGTTACACTGCATTATCATCCTACATGACATTATTCTTCTCATCTTCGTCCCACATGACGTTAAATTGAATTTTCATCCAACATGACATCAAACTGCTCATCTCCATCCCCTATGACATTAAATTGCATTATCGCCGTTCATGACAATAAACTGATCATCTTCGTCCCGCATGACATTAAACTACATTATCATCCTGCATGACATTAAACTACATATCTTCATCCCGCGTGAATTTAAATTTCATTATCACCTTTCATGACATTAAACTACTCATCTTCATCCCACATGATGTTAAACTGCATTATCTTCCTACATGACATTAAACTGCTCATCTTCGTCCCTCATGATATTAAACTACATTATCATCCCTCGTGACATTAAACTTCTCATCTTCATCCCGCATGACATTAAACTACATTATTGTCCTACATGACGTTAAACTGCTCATCTTTCTCTTGCATGACATTAAACTGAATTATTATCCTTCATTACATTAAACTACTCGTCTTCATCCTACATGACGTTGAACTGCATTATCTTCCAGTATGAAATTAAACTACTCATCTTCATCCTTCATGACATTAAACTACATTATCATCCTACATGATATTACACTTCTCATCTTCATCCCGCATGAGGTTAAACTACATTATCATCTTGCATGACATTATACTGCTCATCTACGTCCCTGCATGACGTGAAATTGTATTATCATCTTTCATTACATTAATCTTTATTATCTTCTTGAAAGAAGTTAAATTGTGTGTCCTCATCCAACCGGATGCTAAACTGTAAATTTTCTAAGCTCTATGACCCTAATCTAAGATCACATTCATCCCACATGATGATAAACTGTGAATGGTGAATATACCACTTGGTCTGAACTCTACGGCCTTAAAATAAGATCCCTTCATCCTTACCACATGACGTTAAACTACATGGATTTTTAGAACTATGCATGTCTTGATTCTCATCCTTATGGGATTATTAGGAACACTCAGACCTTTTATCTATGGCCCAGCCTCTGGTCCATTGACCTTTCTAGCCTCTAGAATCAATTTATCTTTTAATACTATGAGATGTGGTATGGACTCTTCGGTATCATTCATATCGGGATAATTTTGTCGCACTGCACATATCCCCTTGAGACACTCCTTCCATGTCTTTATCACACAACGTTAAACTGAATGGAATTTTTTGAACAGCGTATGGCTTGATTCCCATCCTTATGGGATACGTCGGAATGCCCAGATATTTTTTCTTTGGCTCCATCCTAACAAATCTCCCCCCCCCCAGGGTCTTGTTCTCTTCAAGGTATTGTATTTGGTGGGGTATATTGACTAATTTATTCCCCATTCATATCAGGTTTACAATGGCTACCTCATGTTCCCCCTCCTTCCGGAATTTCCATTCCCACATCCTTATCGCATGAGGTTCAGCTGCATGGCATCCTCAGAACTACATTTGTCCTGATTCCCATCCTTATGGGATACATAGGAACACCCAAACATTTTGTTTTCAAGTCTAGATCAGGTTCATCTATTCTTTCTCCCATCCACTTGGCAGGAGTTCTCTCCTAGAATTATGAATGGTGTGGCATATATGGGCTTATGTCCTCATTCACATCATATTATTTTCCATGCCATATGCATTCCTCTTTGAGATACCCCCTATGTTCTTACCGCATGATGTTAAACTACATGGAGGTTTCAGAAATACATGTGGCCTGATTACCATCCTCATGGGATACATAGAAACACTCAAACATTTTGTCTTCAGGTCTAGTCCTATTTTTTTAAAAACCTTATCTTCCTTCTGGCCCCTTGGCCTATGTTCTCTGGGGGGTGAGGTGTGGTGTGGACTTATGTCCTCATTGACGTTGGTTTTTTAATAACCACGTCATGTATCTATATCTTGAGAGATCTCCATTACCCTTTCCTCCACTCATCTCCTTGAGTTGTATGCTCTCAATTGGTCCCCTCAACCCCTTTTTGGCGATTCACCAACGTGATCAGATGCACTTT
The DNA here is from genome assembly GCA_963277665.1 of Viscum album. NCBI lineage: Eukaryota > Viridiplantae > Streptophyta > Magnoliopsida > Santalales > Viscaceae > Viscum > Viscum album. The sequence continues at coordinate 692,220,292 of OY728158.1, forward strand.
GCTTTATGACCTAGAGTGATGGGTTCTGTGTGGACAATATTTCATCTATTTCCATGCTTCACATATCCCTTTATTTGGGTTTCCATCACATTTCACTTCTGAAAGGACCCCCGGATAGTATGGATTCTCGGCCTTATATATTGCCTACCGCTTTGGGCCAATGTCCTTGAGGATTTTGAACAACATTATGTGACAGGTTCTGCAATTCTAATATAGTTAGCAGTCAGCCCTCATTTTTTGTTCCCATTTTAGTCCAACGTGTTGTGGGTATTGTGTTTCAAACACAGTCTAATGTTATCCTCCATCATTGTTCCACCCCCATTGATCCCTAAATATTAGACTCGTGATTAACATCCCTTTCCACTTCATCATGTTCAATTGGAATTTTGACACCCTTGGTGTTATCCCTCCATGTGCATTTTCATGTTAATAGGATGAATCAACGTCATGGTGTCATACTTGAATCCATATCATTTCCCCTTTCTATGTATTCTATGTGTTGTGAAGATCTTCTCCGCTATTTTTTCCACATAGACCGTAGCTCATGTGGGCTTAGGGATTTGGTCACAGCTTTCTCCTGCTTGGAAGAATCCCACTATCTTACGGTCTGAGGCCTATGACCTTAAACTAAGATCTCATCATCCTCACTACATGAAGTTAAACTACATGGAATTTCTAGAACTATGTATGGATTTATTCACATCCTCATGGGATACGTAAGAATTACAGAACATTTTGTCTTCGGGTCTAGCCTAGGATTCACAAATTATCTCTTTTGTTCGACCTTTTGGCCTTGATTTTTATGATATGCGGTGTGGTATGTGGACTTATCTCCTCATTCACATCAGGTCTATAATAGTCACACCACATACTTCCCCTTGTGGGCTAGTCCCCCCCCCCCCCCATCTCTTTCCTTACTGTATGACATTAAACTACATGGAATTTATAGAACTACGGCTAGCTTGATTCCCATACTCATGGGATACATAAGAATGCCAAGAAATTTTTTATTCGGGTCCAGCCCTAGGTCTACTGACCTTTTCTGTCCCCTATTCCTGATGTTTCTCCACTGTAATTGTGCACGGTATGGTGTGGACTTATGTCCTTATCTACTTCGGGTATGCTTTATCACCCCATATGCATTCCCTTTAGAACCTCATTCTCCTATATACATCCATTCCATATGATGTTAAACTATGATGCCTATTCCCACATGACTTTACATTGTTTCATCTTTTCCGCACGACAATAAATTCATGGGATGGTCCTATAGTACGACCTTAAATTGTGGAACTATCATCCTGGCCGCGTGACAAAAAATGAAACTGCATTATGGTGTCCTTGCTTTAGGGCACATCATGTTTTGTATCGGTCATCAACAATGCCATTTTTAAAGGCCTACATATGGGTTGATTCTTGTGGTGATGCCCAAATTCTCCCGCCTCAGTTTGCTGCTTCAAAAAAACACACATCCACACTAAAAAACCGACAAGATCATTCAAATTCTACCTCTTTTGGTGCATGGTCCAGAACTGCATGACAGTATTGCCACAAGTATTGGTACCCTACCATTCCATTTTCATAAACTATGTTTGGCTTGATTTCTATCCTTATGATATTTGTAGGAACTCCCAGACATTTCATCTTCAGGTCCAACCCCGGGTTCATTAAGCCATATTTCCCCTTCTTGTTTGGACTTCCCAACCTCTATTATGCCTCACCATCATGCTCAAATGCATTGTGGTTTAGGACCTAGAGTGTTAGATTCTACATGGACATGTTTTCATCCATTTATATGTTTCATGTTTCACTTTATTTGGGTTTTCTTAATCTTCCACATCTGAAAGGACCCCCCGAACGATATGGATGCTTGGAATCAGTGCTCTCTTACTGTCTTGGACCCATGTCCCCCATGATTTTTAATGAAAATTTGACACAAGTACCACGTTGTGAATATGTTCAATAGTTAATTCTCATTTTTTTCTCATATTATAGGCCAACGTGATGTGGATGTTGTGTTTTGAACACGGTCAATAGTTATCCTCCATTGTTGTGCCACCCCCATTGATCCCTAAATATTGGTCGTGTGATTCACATCCATTTCAACTTTATCATGTTCAAGTGGAATTTCAACACCCTTGGTGTTATCTCTCCATGAACCTACATGCATTAAAGAGGATGAATCAGCATTGTAAGTGTCATATTTGACTCCCCACCATCTCCCCTACTGATTATTCCATGTGTTGTGAAGAGCTTCTCCAAACTTGTTTCCTGCACCAAGAATAGCTCACGTGGGCTTAGGTATATGGGTAAAGTTTATTCATACATTGAATAACCATGCTCATTAAGTTTTGAACCCTAAGACCTTAAACTATGGGTTCACCTCTTAAACTAAACGCCCAAGTACAGACATCATGACTCTAAGTTGTATGTGTGATCTCTTGGAAATTTTTGCTGCAGTTCGGACTTCTTTAGTCCTCATTCATGTTGGGTTTGTAGTAGCTTCACCATGTACATTTCTCAAGAGTTATCCATTTTTATGTCTTCACCACATGACAATAAACTACATGGGCATGTCCCATTCACATGACATTAAACTGGGAACCTTATGGTCTAAGCTCTATGGCCTTAAACTAAGATTCTTACTGTCTATGATCACATGATGTTAAACTAAATAACAATTATGGTATTCCCCTTTGAAATATGGTATCACCCCATTTTGGTATTGCCCGCCTACCATACCACCTTCAAGAACTACATGTAGCTTGATTCCCATCCTTATGGAATATGTAGTGACGCCGAAATATTTATCTATGATCCAGCCACATCACCATGAACCCTCTTGTTCCATTAAGGCCTGAGTTTCCTCAGAAGTATGTTGTGTGGTGTGGACTTATGTCCTCATTCATGTTAGGTTTTTAGTAGTCGCACCACACACCTTTTTTGAGAGTTCTCCATTTTTCTATCTTTACCTCATGAAAATAAACTACACAGGCATGTCCCATGCACATGACATTAAACTGGGCACCATATGGTCCACAGTCTATGACCTTAAACTAAGACTCTTACCGTTTATGATTTCATGATGTTAAACTGCATAACAATTATGGTATTCCTATTTGAAAGAGGGTATCACCCTCTTTTGGTATTGGCTGCCTATTGTACCACCTTCATGAACTATGTCTATCTTGATTCCCCTCTTTATGAGATACGTAGTGACATCTAGACTTCATGTCTAAGGTCTAGTTGCAACCACTTTTTCCCCGACCCCCATTTGGCCTAGGTTCTCCCAAAAGTACATGGTGTGGTGTGGACTTAATTGTTCCTCATTCATGTTAGGTCTATAATAATCATGCCATATACTTCCTTTGAAAGTTTCACTCCTTGCGCTCATCCTGCCTGATGGTAAAATTTCACAGGTAACTTTCTTTCATTACACATTTTTTCATTTGGGTTTTCATTATATTTTGCATCTTAAGGGACCCCCTAATGGTATGGATGTCAGGCCTCAGTGCTCTCCTATTATCCTAGGCTAAAACCCTGAAGGATTTCAAAAACAATTTTATAAAAGTCATGAATCTCGAATATGGTCACCGGTCGACCCTAATTTGTTTGTTCCCATTCTAGGCTAACATAAAATGGATGTTGTGTTTCAAGTATCATCAACAGTTATCCTTCATCATCTTGTCGCTCCCATTGTGTCCCAAATATCAAATGTTATGAATCATATGTTTAATTTCCCTTTCCATTTTACAGATCCTTGACACCCCTAGTGTTGTGACCTTGTGAATTCACCCATGTTGAGTAGGAATGTCAGTTTGTCTAGGATTTTCCCCACCTGACATTTCCTTTCCACCATCGCACACACCAATTATATGGGGAAGTACCAACAACACTCCTTGTTTCCTACACTGAGAATGGATCACGTAGGCTTAAGGGTTTTGATAGGGTAATATCCACATACGAGATGGTGTGACACATTGGTCCTTCCATACGACCTTAAACTATGAAACTATCTTCCTCACCACATGGCGTTAAACTGTTCAGAATACAAAGAAATCCATAAGGCTTAATTTCAGTTGTTGTAGGAAACATAGAGACATTCGGGCATCTGATTCCAAGGTCTAGTTACTGAATGGTAAACCACCTATCTTGGCCTTCTGAGCCCTGACATCCCTTTCAAAAACATTTGATTTGGTGTGGACCTCCCTAGTCCTCATTCATGTCGGGTTGTGAATCGCATCGTGCATTTATCCTTTGGGGTACCCATATCATAGACGCATGACTTTAAAATTAATCCCTACCCTGAAAAAGTTCAGGATTCCCCATTATAATTATGGGATGCATCATTTTCTCACCAGAGAAGATTTCCCCCACCAATGTTGGTCTCTAACCAAAATGTTCTTAAGAAATACGTTTGTCTTGATTCTCATCCTTAGGGGATATGTAGCGATGCCTATGCATTTTGCCTCAGGCCCAAAACCAGGACCGTTAACTTTCCTGGTTCTTTTCCCTTAATCATGTTATGAACTCTATTACCTTAAACTAGGGGTTCTTAGTCCATATAACATGACTTTAAACTGTTTATAAGGGTCTTGGAAGTACGACCTTAAACTATATCCAACGTCTTGATCATACAACATTAAACTATTCCATGCATCTTCCTCACCATATGACACTAAACTGTATACTTATCATCTCCATTTACATGACATAAAACTGCAGAACATCCTAGTTCCTTGCCATAGGGGTCCCTCCTATAAGTAGTCCTGATCTTGATTTAGACCGATACACTCTCCCAGTGCATTGTTTGTCGTGGTGGCATAATTATAAGAGTGTGGGAATCCATTCAAACAGCCCATCACTCCACCCTATTCTTTTTGTGCTTCTTATTTAGATCCTCACCATCTTTCACATCTGATGGGACCCCCAAATGGCATGGATTCTCAGACTTTTGTCTCACCTACTGTTTAAGGCCAACACTTCGGAAGATATTGGATGAAATTTCGAGTTTGGCCTTGTGTTTTGAATATGGTCATCAGATGGCCCTCGTTTTTTTGTCCCCATTTTAGGCTAGCATGATATAGATACAGTGTTTTGAATACAATTAAAAGTTATCCTCCATCAGCATGTCTCCTCTCCTTGTGTTCTGAGTTTTGGGTATCATGATTGAAACTTCTCATTCCCCTTTGTTTGGGTTGATTCCAACGCCCCTAGCGTTATCCTACTCATGCACCAGAGCACATTGGGAGAAGAATGTGGGATGTTCAGAGAGCCTTGTTCTCCATTCACAATCCCTCTCATTTATGATACTCCTAATTGTGATTGATGACCCATTCTGGTCACAACATATATTCTGGTGTTTAGCACTATCGTATAGGTGAATGACCTTTTATTTTCTCTTATTTCTCACAATGAGTATGACATGTGTGGGTTTAGATAATTATTTGTTGTTTATTCAATGTGATTGAGATATAGTGGACCCCAAGGAAAGAATTTCCCATAGTAGTTTCCTTAGAACGCAATCCGCCTCTCCATTATCATCCTCATTGGGCCACATTCTTTGGGTTGTAATTTGTTGGCATTGGAGAACACATCCATAATATATTCCAAATGATTCCATAAGTGATCCCATAGTGTATCCCATTTTTCAAGCATAGATTTTACTGGTTTTAGATCCAAAGTAGAGTTACGGACTAGGAGTTATGGACATTCGATGATGGGGTGGAAAACTAGTATGTGGAGCCCATTTGCAGAGCTCCCATCACAATTACAGAGTAGAGGAACTTGACCGGAGCCTCCATGAGTTCTACGAAGTTCGTGATAGAAGCCTATTCAAGTCCAAGGAACTTGACTAGAACTTCTTAAAGTACCGCAAAGGCCATGACGGTAGCCTCTATGACTCCGAGAAACTAGAGGGAACTACCACCAGTTGCAGAGCGTTATTTCCTTTGTGACGTCATTTTCTCTTCATGGCATACATTTGTTCTCCGTTGTGATCTCCTTTGACCTCCATCGCCTATAAATAGCTGGCTCACCCTCCTTCATAAGGATAGTTATTCCACCCCTTTGATGGATGATCCCCAATTTCAAGGTTCTCCTGAGCACCATGAAGTGATGCCCTTCGCGAAGGCCTCTACCCTTTGTGAAGGAGGGAGCTCCTTCATGTTGCTTGTGGCGCTGCAATGCTCTATGCTTCATGAGACCCTGAGCTCCACGAAACCCCATGTTCCGCAAGACCCTGAGCTATGTAAAGATGCTTACTCTATATTACTCTGAGCTCTGTGAATCCCCTTTCTCTACGAGACCCTAAGATATGTGAAGCTTCATCCTTCATGAGGCCCTAAGCTCCATGAACCCCTTTTCTTTGTTAAGAACTATCATTCATAAATATCCTACCTTTACATCCACCAGTCCATACTGTGGGGGCTATGGCCCCACACCCCTACTCAGGATCAGTGCTAGGATACAGTCCTGACCCTCTGTTCCAGTTCATTCGCTATCGTTGCTGACTCCCATGAAAAATGTAGATTTGGACCATGAACTTTTTTGATCCGGTCATAGATATTTTACATTTTTTCCTTATGCACACCCACCTTCCACCTATGGAATAACATGATTCGATATACTCCTCCACACTCCATGAAATACCTTGAGTCGACATATTCCTCTTCATCCCTTTCAAAAATTTTGAGTTGATATCCTCATCTTCAATTACCTGAGTACCTTGAGTCGAACCATTCCTCAAGAAACTCCTCCAAACCCAATCACTTGACTCCTATGTCAGGTTGAACCAGAAAGGTTTGATCTTGCGTAAGTCCCACACCATCCATTGTTATGTGCCTTATGTCCAATATTCCTCACTGCATGACTCTAAAATGTAGCATTCCCTATCATTCAATAATATGATTCCTCTTATTCCAAATAAGAGATGGGTTATGTGACAAGAATAAGATACCTCTTCCCATGACTATAGTGGAATAATTTCAAGAGTGTTGGAATACATTAAAACATTATATCACTCCACCTTACACTTTTCATGCCATTAATTTGGATATTCATCCTCTTTCATGTATAAAGGGACCCCCTAATGGCCTGGTCCCATGCTGCTCAGGCTCACCTACCGTTCTGGTCCAACGCCTTGAAAGAATTTGAACGACACTTCAATTTTGGCCCCATGTTTCAAATATGGTCAGTAGTCATCCCTGGTTTTTTTTTCTTCCATATCAGGCTTATGTGATGTGAATTCTATTATTTGAATATGGTCAGGAGTTATCTCCAATCATCATGACACACCTATTGTCTTCCGAATGTTGGTCATGTGATTCACACTTTTTATCTCCCTTTTTTAGAATGATTCCAACGCCCTTGTTGTTATCCCACTTGTGCACTAGTTCATTGGTGTATGCCTCAATTATATGCCTTGATGAACCATTGAACTGGGATTCTCTCATGGCCAGACATGAAGAAGACATTACAGGAAGCTTCGATGTGTAATCCCCTTTCACCATTGCCACTCTATAGAGGAACTCGTGTAGTATCCATGTGTAAGCCCCATTTACCATTGCCACTCCTTAGTGGCACCCAATAATCTTCCATGAATAAGCCCTATTCACTATTTCTGCTCCTTAGTAACACTTCTTAAGCTTCCAAGAGTAATCCCCTTTCATTATTGTCGCTCCTTAGTGGCATTCGGGTAGCATCCATGCGTAATCGCCATTCACCATTTCTGCTCCTTAGCAGTACTCGAGCAGCTTCCATGTGCAAACTCATTCACCATTGTTTCTATTTAGAGGTACCCAGGTAGCTGCCATGCGTAAGCCCCATTCACGATTCTCATTCCTTAGCAGCACATGGGAAGCTTCCATGCATAATCCCCTTTCACTATTGTCGCTTCTTAGCAGCCCCCAGGCAACTTCCATGAGTAAGCTCCATTCACCTTTTCCACTCTTTAGCAGCACTTAGGAATCTTCCTTGCGTAAGCCCCATTCACCATTGCCACTCCTTACTGGCAGTTAGTAATCTTTCAATCCTAATCACCATCCATCATTACAGCTCATTAGCGACACCCGGGAAGATTCCATGTGTAAGCCCCATTCACCACCCTTCGTGGCCGCACTTTTTCTCCTTGTTCGTCAGGTCTATTATTGCCTCTTGTTTCTCACATAGAGCAAAATTCATGTGAGATTAGAGTAAATATTTACCATGACATCCTCTTTGGACCGCCTTAGTGTGTAAGACCCATGGACCCTACTACTATAATGCATGAACTTTGATCCTTTCCTTTTTCAAGTAGGGTATGTAGGAATCCTCTTTGAGGTTCAAGACCATCACCCATCGGTCCCGACCACTTCACGTCGGTTCAACCTCATCCTGTGTGATGTTACATTGTATTCCCCTTTGTTTCTACATGACATTAAACTATATTCTTTCGAACTACATGGGTTTTGATCCATGTCTCATTGTTAAGGTACGTAGTAAGCCTCTTTAGATTCAACCCCAAACATTGGTAAACTTCAGTGACCCCTTTGTTGGGATTCACACCCTTGGTCCACCACTTGGTGGTGTTAGACTATCTCCCGGGAAGCTAACCATGTGTAATACCCACACTCAATTCATATTAATCTAACCAAGAGTGTCCCTCTTGTGATGGGCCTCTAACCACGTGTAAGCCCCAACATGTCTCTAGGTCATTTTCCTTTGTGTACACACTAATTCTATGCTTCGTCCTGAACTATGTGGACTTTGATTCCCTACCACAGGGATATGTAGGAAGCCTTACTGAGTTTCAATCCCGTCACTCATGACTCATCCTTGTATCTCCCTTGAGCCTTTGTGTTTCAAGAAGGTCATTCCCTAACCTGTTGGTTCCAGTCCCTTTGGGTCCCCATCCATGCGTCCATTCTCACGAGACACCTCCTCAGGTGACTCATCTCCCCACCAAACTACATGGACCTTGATCCCACCAATTGGTATGTGTGAGAAGCCTCCATGAAGTTCAATCCCAAAACCACCATCATCTTCATGTTATTTCTATCCCATTCATCTCATCCAAGTAATCACTTCATCCATATCCATAATGATTCCACCTGGGCCTCCACAACCTAGTGAGATCATGTCACCCACTTCCTCGCTACTCCTAGCAGCACTCCAGCCACTAACCACGCGTAAGCCCATTCATTTCTTTTAGTAGTTGTTCATTGTGTACACCCCGATCCCATGGCTCACCCTCTCGAACTACATGGGTTTTTATCCCTATATTCTACACAAGGCATGAAGGAATCATCCCTGAGGTTCAATCCCATCCAATGGTAAGCATTGGTGTCCACTTTTCTGGGACCCACCATTTTTTGATCCACCATTTTTGGTGTCTAGATAAGCCATCACAGTGTGATATATTCCCTTTATGGGACACACCACCTTGGTTCCACTCTCATTGAATATTCTAATCCATCCATCCGGTGTCCCATTTCTGGGGTGCACATTACCTAATCCTCCCTTGGTGGTGTCTCGATCGGACATCATGGTGTGATTTATTACCTTTATGAGACACACCACCTTTGGTTCATTCTCATTGTGTATTCAGATCCATCCATCTGGTATCCACCTTTCTAGGTTGAAATCTCCCTAATCTTCCCTCAGTGGTTTCAAGACCAGACTTCACGGTGTGATTTCTTCCCTTTATGGGGCACACCATCCTGGGTCCACTCTCATTGAGTGTTCTGATCCATCCATATGGTATCCACATTTCTTTGGTGAAATCTACCTAATCCACCCTCAGTGGTGTCCAAATTAGACTTTACGGTGTTATATGATCCCTTTATGGGACACACAATCCTCAGTCCACTCTTACTGGGTGTTCTGATCCATCCACCTGGTAAACACTCCAGGTTCTCCCTCCTAGGGATGTACCAATATGATCCGCCTCCATGGTGAATTCTGATCATTATCATTCCATCTCTGCAAGATGTTAAACTCACAGAATACCCTGTATTAAACATGGGAAGATAGGCAAAACCTCAGGGACATGGATATGGAATAAAATTCCCCATACTCGATGTAGGATGCCTCGGGTTCTGCACCCTTGAGTTTCCCTCTTATGAGTAAGAATACAGGACCCCCAATGTTTGTGCATCCAGATATGCCCTGACATGCCTAATGTTACCTTCTACTCTGACCGAAGATTGGTGCCTTATCAAGACCCCTTGGAATATCATGATATAAGTAGTGTAATTAACAAGTGTCCGCAAAGATATGGCATCGGGAAGAGTTTCATGAACAATGTCTTCATCTTTAAGGGAGACCCGGATTTAGTGATGAAACCCAAGGAGGAATCCATGGAAGGATAGACCAGAATATAATCATCCTATTTCGATCAATGAGCATGTTTCACTAAAGAAGAAATGGATGATGCCTGCCTTTGGAAAGCGGGAATGCGGGGCAACGATCAGTGCGTCCTCAAAAGACAGATTTTTGCCCCTATGAAAGCGTCTGAAACATGTATATATACATGTTTTTAAAAGAACTTATGATATGACATATTTTTAAATAAACATATAATTGTTTAAAAATAGAATAAATTTAATTTAAACATTAATAGTCTTGAAAATAGTCATGAAATAAATTTAAAGAATAAATAGTTACCATTTAAAAATAAAATTTTAATGAATAATTTAAACAATCCCTTAAAAATAAAAACTATAATTATTAAATAAATTAATATTATCTAAATATTCACTTTTAAAAAATATTAAACTTCCTTAAAAATATATTAAAATGGATATATAATAAAACAAATTTCATTGTAAAGAATGAATATAAATAATAACATAGATCCCTCACGAATTTGAGAGATTATAGATCATAGTTTTAGAAATATATATATATATCCCTTACTAAGGGTTCTCTTCGAATAGAACGACATAATAAAATTAAAGAATCATAAAACTGGAATATTAAAACATGATTTAAATTAATTTATCTTCCACAACTTTAAATTAAAACATTAATTGATAAATAAAATAATTATTATAGTAGACCAGATTCAAATTTAAACATAATTTTGGTACAAATAAATTTTGTCCCTTGTAGAATTTATTAAAAATCAAGAATCAAAATCTGATAATAAATTTAATAACAACTTTAAAAATAAATTTGAACATAAAAATTATTAATAAATTTCTTAAAAAACCTTAACATAAAACTTGAATTGATAAGAAAATTATTTATAATAAAAATATAAACAATAAAAATAAAGAATATAATCTCCCTTACCTTATAACTTATAGGTGAGTTGATCAACTACAAAAGGAGACTAGAGTTAACAACTAGTTCTTGACAAAAAAAAGGAACAACAAGGTCTCCATTTATAGGTGATTATTACAATATGTTATTAAACAAGTCTAAAATTTTGAGTATATAAAATATAATCGAAGTTTCAATTGTGGTCCATAATAGATTCATATAGAGATCAGAAATCAAAGATGTTTCCAAGCCTAAGGGGCAAGATTGGGTGCCCAGATGCAGACCTTGAATTTATATATTCATACTTTTGTAGAAATTTAATCATTCAAAGAATGTCGAAAAAAATCCAGATAAAAATATAAAAAAACAATATAAAGTAACTAAAATAGAGACATTTGATTGATTCATGGTAGCAAAAAAGAAGAAATTAACAATACTAGGTGACAATCAAATACAGAGGTGATGGTGAAAGAATGAGAAAATAAAAACGAGTAAAGTGGAGAAGATTTGGACACCCACAACATAAAATAAACACCTATAAAACATATATTTGAAGACTATGAAAAAAATTTCTACCTTTCTGACTACTAAAACACTAATAGAGACTGAGACCCATCGACATCAATCGGATCATCATTGGTGATCAATCCTATTCCTCATCCATGGTTGAGGCCTCACACTAGACTCCCCATCCTTGCTCGGTAGGATGGCGTCAGCCCTCAGACCTCAGTTTTATAGCCCACTCATCTTCGATTGATGCCCGCAACATCACTGAAGCCCTAGGGTCCCTTCTACGCATGACTTAACTCTCTTAGTCCCCCCTTAATACAAAAGAAACATGAAACCCCTATCCCTACTTCCCGATTTTCTTCTTCCTTTTTTTATCATTTGATTTTTTTAAATAGAAAAAGGAATATTTATTTAAAATTAAATTAAATTATCATAAAATGAATAGGTATAATTTCGTCTCTTTATTAGAAAATATATATAATCACACTTAATATTTTTTTTAAACAAAATTTATAGAAGTGATAATTGTATAGAAAAGTAATCTAATCATAATTTATAATTGAAAACTAATACTTATAATTTCATATCATATTTTCGAAAATCAAAATCTATAAAAAAAAATTAATTATATTCATATATGAATATAATTATTCATTAATTCAGATTAAATAATTATAATCATAGTTAGCATATATTAAAAACACAATCATTTATATTGAATATACTCATAACATAGTTTTTTATTTTTTATATATTTATCAAAATAATTATAAAATTCATTATTTTTATGATATATATATACATATATATTGATATTTAGAAATTTTTTCATTAAATATATTTTATTAAATAACCTTAAAATAAGTTTTTTTATTAAAATTCTATTATAATTATTTTTTAAAAAATAATCAAATAATATTTTAAACTAAATAATTGTATTAATTTAAAATAAATTTGAAAATATAAATAATAAGTATAACTAATTATAAGTATTATAATTAAATTAATGAAAATAAAATAATTTCAATTATTATTTTCAAAGAAAATTGTCTCAAAAATATTATCAGTTTATTTTGATTTTTAATTTATTCATTTAACAAAATATAATAAAACTAAATTTTGAATTTCTGGGATGTCACATTATCCCCCATTAAAATAATTGTGCGCTCACAATTCATTCATCAAACTCTACAAAATTCTTAATTTCCATCTTTAAAATTAAGAAAACTAGGACTGACAGACTCCAATACTCTACCTCTTAGACAAAAACATCTAATCTCTAAAGATTTATATAAAATTTCTCTGATACCAACTATAACGAATCGATCCCGCACTTCCGAAATAAACTCAAATAAATGTTGTTTATTATTTTATAAAAAAAATTGAACTTATATTTTTCATAATGAGGACCATGGGATTTATTTTAAACCACGAGACTATAAAAACCATTACATAAAAACAGCGTTCTTGATTATATGTGTATCATGGTAAGAGTAGGTTTACAACATTTTTTCATAAACATTATGTATACATATATATACTGTAATGGCCCGGCCCCCCCTAGACATTACTTTTCCAAAAATAGGGCTCCACCATGACGGTGGCACCGTGATAGGGGCACTGGTCACGGTGGCACTGTGACGGTCGCACCGGTCACAGTGGCGCTGTGACGGTGGCGTCATGACGGTGGCGCCGTGACGGTGGCATCGTGACGGTGGCGCCTTGACGGTGGCGCCGTGACGGTGGCGCCGTGATGGTGGTACCATGTCCTCACCCAGCATTTTCTTTCTTTCTAGCCCCGCTCCCGCAACGTAAGTTTTGACGTAAATTAATTCTTTTACCCTTTTTAAAACCATTTAAAGCCCATAATTAATTCCAAAAAATCCCAAGAAACATCCCCGATGGGGGATATTAAATAAAAACTTAATGCCATCATGCGTAACTGCCAAACCGCATAGGAAACAGCGATCCAACTTTCTAGGCGTTCAAAATTACCATATCCCATAACAACAGGATCTTATCTATATATCACACGGGAAGTTCTTTTTACTCTTCTTCCTTTGGCCGACTTCCTTCTTCCCCCTTGTGCGTCTGGAGTCCCTTCTTCCTGTGGCTTGTGGTGCGCCTCTGCTGGAGCTTCCTACACCCTTGGAGTCCACGGAATTCCTCCCCTGCAAGCCGTGCATCCCCTGTTCCTGGCACGTGCAGAAAAAATTTGATCTTTGATCAATCAAGTAGGGATTTTTCCTTCTCCTCTCCTTTTTGTGTATCATACGGGGTGGGTATGCCTTTGTCTCTGTGGGAATTGAAGAAACCAACCTTAAAGAAGATAATGAACGAACTTTAAATAATGAAGGGGGGTGTAATCAATGTTCTGCTATACTCTTTTATGTTGATATGTGTTGTGAATTTTGTGGGCCTATGCTCACTGAAAATCATGGTCGTTGGTGGAATTTCCTTGCACACTAATTAACCATATCTTCTGTGAGGCTTAAATGAATTAACATAGAATTTGGTTAATCACTTAAACTCGGCGAGTTAAATGGACGTTCGGTAAAACAGGAATCCATGTGTGATCACCTCGGTTAACAAACAGAGAAAAGAACCTAATGAATAATGTGTTGAACCTGGATGTTTCCCTCATTTGTTTTGGTAGTAGGCATGTTGTTCTGTTTGATTTCCTATGGGGTGATGTGGATGAGGATGGGATCCTCTGTTATGGTACGGATGTTGGTTGTGAATCTGAAGCTGTGTGGTTTCTCTGTTGTGACACGAACTCAGGTAGGATCCTCTATTGTTGAGAAATCATTGGTTCCTAGTTTTGGGGACATGGGGCTGTGTCTCGGGGTTTTCTTTGTTTCCAGTACTTTGAGGGATCTCACTAATCCCCTTATTATTGTTGTAACTTTACAAAAAAAAATGGGTGTGAATGCTTAAATTGTTGTTTGGTTGTTTCTCTTCTTTGGCTTGTGGTTGTGCTTACTAGTTGCCCAGTGGTGAAGAATTTACTTAAACGGGATCACTTGAACATGAAAATAAGAATGGTTGAATGGGTATTTAGTTGGGAGTGAGTTTTGACTTGGTCGTGAGTGTCATGGAATCTTTTATGAATGAATAGTAACAAGTGTGTTTGTGCTTAGGATTTCGAGCCCCTAGGTTGGGATGAGTTCCTGTTACTTATACATTTATTGTATTTCTTATGTTTCTTATTCACGCCCCACCCAAGTTGAGCACTTAATACCGAACACCCCATTTCATGGGGAGGGTGTTTTTTCCAACACTCTTATGAGTGGGTGGTTATTATCTCCTTTTCTGCTCCCTTTCCCAAATAGCCCAAGACTCTTCGAGCAGGCTGTGATGGACTGAAGTCCATTATTAGCCCAAGAATCTTCGGTCAGTGTAGTTGTGGTGGTTATCCCAGGTGTTTGCGGGCAGGTTGTTTCCCAAGTGTCTTTGGGATGAGGACCAGGTGCCTTCGGGCGTGATGGTATCTTTCTGGCCCAGGTGTCTTCGGGCGTGGTAGTAGTTTTCTTACCGAGGTGTTTGCGGACATAGTTACATGCGGTTGTTTTGGCCCAGGTGTCTGCAGGCGGGATACTTGTTGTGGACCTGGTGTTTGCGGGCGGGATGTGTGGTTGTGGACCAAGTGTGTGCAGGCAGGTGTGGCAGTGGGACTGCGTTGAGAATGGCGGGATTGGTTCGATGCATAGGATGTCTTCAATAACCAGTGGGAAAGTGGCGTGGGGTACCCAAATATCAATGTGTTATTACTATACTTTACTTGCCTTGCTTTATTTGGGGATTGTGCCTTGGTGAGGCTTTGGTGGATAGTTTTTACTTGCTAGGTGCTTCGGTTATCTCTTTTCTCATAGGGAATTAGAATGCCTCTCCACTTGTGCACGAGAGTCTTTTTTTTTCCTATTGAGTGTACTTGTATGCTCACCCTATGTATATAAAAATTCTTTCAGGTTTCCAAGAGGATTTCAGGGATCGTGCAGGACTGTACTAGCTCGGACCTCGGGGCAGTTGCTGTTGTCATTTTCCTTTTCTTGGTACTTTACCTTTGGATTTTTTGAGGCTTGTATTATTTATTATTGAACATGCATATGGGAATGGGTTAATTTTGGCTTTACCTTTACTTTCAGCTTTGGAATTGTTGGGATTTCTATCTAATCTCTCGATCCTATAAAAATAAAAAGGGTAATTCCTTCCATTTTTTGTGCGATTATATACCCTTGGTGCTAGTTGCCACTCTGGGACCTATTGAAGGCAGGTCTCAGAGGTCATTATCTCTCCTTCAACTTAAAGAATGAAGGGTATGGCAATCTGCTGTCCCTTCCCTCCTTTTGGTGAAGGCGGGTCGTGACAGAATGGTATCAGAGGACGATGGTTGAGAGATAGGATGGAGTCTGGAGTTAGGCACAGTGAGGATTTCATGGGATGATACGGCAATAGTGTTGGGTGATCTTGGTATGTGAAATAGGCCAGGGAATACTAGTTAGGAAATAGGATTTTAGGGCCCCCCTTGATCCAATGAAAGGACTCTAGACCTACCGAATGACGAAGTAAGGCTATACTGATTGCAGGGTAGAGACCCTAGGAAAGGTACATGCATCATAATGACTTGTGTTCTTGTGTTTCTGGGGTGTTTTGGGATTTAAAATGAATAAGAAGTCTAAGAAAATTTTAAGAACAATATTCTGCACTACTTAGGCTTAGGCATTCCTTTCTTACCTTACAGCTATGGAACCTAGGAGACGACCACAAGTGGTGCGGGCGATCGAGGTTCAAGAGGTTGACGTGGCCGGTCAGTAGAGGACTGAACGAGAAGAGGAGGATGACCAGTGGCAGAAGACACTTCGTGCCTTTCTGTGACAGACCCTCGAGAAGTATGAGGGCAGCACCTCTGACATGGAGACGGAGAGCTGGATAGAGGAGCTGGTGATAGCTTTCAGCTTGATCCAGGATCCGGTGGAGTATTGGGTTCCTTTGGCCGTGATCCAAATGCGGGGAGCGGCACGTCAGTGCTGGACGCTTTATCTTGGAGAGAAGAGGGAGACTGAGGTTGCGTGGGATAATTTCAAGAGGGAGTTCTGGGCGAAATTCCTCTCTTCTACGATGAAAGTTGAGAAGAGGCAGGAGCTTCTCTCCCTCCAGCAGGGGGGTATGTCAGTGAGAGAGTTGGGGATCAAGTTCAAGGATCTCCTCCATTTTGATCTGGACCTCTTTCCGAATGAGGAATCTCGGGTGAGACGTTTGGAGGAGGCACTTCAACCTTCCCTCCAGTATGTCGTTACTCCCTTCACCCTACTGACATACATAGAGGTGCAGAAGAAGGCTGAAGTGGTGGAGAGGATGCACATGCTGGGAGGTGTGTCATGAGAGGGAATCCTGTTGGGCTCGTCAAAGGGGAAGGCTGTCAGCAGCAGGCCTCCAGCATCAGGGCCCTCTAGGTTCCGACAAGCAGGGAGCAGGCCGCATCAGTTCCAGTTCCGATCTCCCGGTCCTCTCCCTTTCCCCTCAAGCCCAGGACTGAGGTGATTCGTCTGTGGCAGCCATGGTAACCTTTGAAACCAGTGCCCGGATAGAGTACAGTACGGTGGGGGTGGGAAAGTTCAGCGCGCACCTCAGCAGCAACAGTTTCCAGCTGGGCCCTATCAGTAGTAGTAGGGGCAGCGAGCTCCCACCCCTCCGAGGGAAGACATTGTAGGAGGAGGACGACCTCGGGGTGCTCCTCATGGACCTCGACCAGGGCGTGGTCGGGGAGGTGGCCGATAGCCGAGACGCAGAAGAGCCGGGCATGGGCAGTTGCACGTCACGGAGGCATCGGTTCCAGCAGGGCTAGAGGTTATTCGAGGTACAATCAGCTTGTTTAGAACCCTTGCATATTCCATGTTCAATACAGGAGCTTCGCACTACTTTGTTACACCCAGTCTGGCCCATGCTCTGGGTTTAGATGCTGAGAGACTTCCAGTGCCCCTGGTGCTGATCACACCAGTCGAAGGTCAGACCGACTTGTTGCATGTTTTTCGAGGATGCATACTGATTACAGGGCCACATCAGTCAGTCAGTTATCTTTTATTGTTGCAGATACAGCCATACGATGTCATCCTAGGCATTGACTGGTTGTTCTCTGTATGTTTCATCATCGACTGCTTCCAAGTAAGGGTCTTGTTTTCAGACTTGGGCTGTTGACGGGTGACTTTCATCGGCGAGAAGAGTTTCCAGGGAAGCAGCAAGCAAGGGGAACCCCTCCTCTCCTTGCTGGCTGAGATATCAGTGGATTCGGTGGATGCAGAAATAGTGGAAGTCCCAGGAATCGTCAGTGAGTTTATGGACATCTTCCCTGAGGAGATGACAACTTTACCCCCTCGATGTGATATCGAGTTTGGGATAGACTTGCAACCTGGTGCTCGTCCAATTTCGATGGCCCCCTACCGGATGGCACCTTCTGAGCTCTTGGAGTTGCGGATTCAGATTGAAGATCTGATGAAGAAGGGTTTTGTTCGACCAATGTGTCACCATGGGGTGATCCAGTCTTATTCGTGAAGAAGGAAGATGGTGGTCTCAGGCTGTGCATCGACTACAGGAGGCTGAATCAGGTGACAGTCAAGAATCGCTACCCTCTTCCAAGGATAGACGATCTCTTTGACCAGTTGAAGGGGTCATGATGGTTCTCTAAGATCGATTTGTGGTTGGGATATCACCAGTTGAGGTTGAAGGAGGGTGACATCTCGAAGACAGCCTTCAGGTGAAGATATGGACACTTTGAGTTCGTGGTCATGTCGTTCGGCGTTACGAATGCTCCAGCCATGTTAATGGGACTCATGAACTCCATCTTCCAGGAATATCTGGACCGTTTTGTGGTCGTGTTTATTGACGACATTCTGATCTACTCAAGATCAAAGGAGGATCACACTGAGCATCTGAGAATGGTTTTAGTGGTCCTCCAATAGCACCAGCTCTATGGGAAGTTGTCCAAGTGCAAGTTCTAGATGTGAGAAGTTCATTTCCTTTGAAACGTGGTGTCCGATAAGGGGATAGAAGTGGACCCATAGAAGGTCAAGGTGGTTGTTTCTTGGGAAGCACCCAAGAACGTGGCAGAATTTCGTAGTTTCCTTGGTCTGGCAGGTTAATACCGGAGGTTGGTGCCCAACTTATCCTGAGTTGCGGAACCCTTGACAGCCTTGACCAAGAAGGACCAGGTTTTGTGTGGGACAAGAAGTGTGAGGCAGCCTTCAGTTATCTGAAGGAGAAGTTGGTTAGTTCCCCAGTGTTGAGGTTTCTAGAAGAAGGGGCGGCGCATGAGGTGTTCTGTGATGCTTCAAGTCAAGGCCTCGGATGTGTGTTGATGCAACGGTAAGGGGTGATCTCCTATGGGTCTAGGAAGTTACGTCCCCATGAGCATAACTATGCCACCCATGATCTAGATCTTGCGGTGGTCATGTTCGCACTAAAGTTGTGGCGGCACTACCACGTTGGGGAGCGCTTCGTGGTCTACACGGATCACAAAATCTTGAAGTACATCTTCTCCCAGCGGGACCTGAACTTACGACAGCGAAGGTGGATGGAGTTCCTTCAGGACTACGACTTCGATATTTCCTACTCCTCGGGAAAAGGGAATGTGGTGGTCGATGCCCTGAGTAGGAAGTCGTAGAGGGATGCAGTTCGAGAGTCGGCAGATACTTGGAAGGCGATGGAGGAGTTGGCTGCCCTGCACCTGGATGCTAGGATGGAAGGTGGTAGAGGTTTCCTATATCAGATGACAGTGAAATATTCTCTGTTGTGGTAGGTAGAGGAGTCCCAATGGGGAGACTCAGAAAGTGAAGTGATACGTGACTGGGTTACCCAAGGTGATGCCCTGGAAGGATGGGCGGAGGATGGTTAGAATCAGATTCTTTTCCGAGGAAAGCTGTTTGTTCCAGAGGCGATGCGCAGTGAAGTTCTTAGTGAGTTCCAAAACTCACCCCTGGTGGTGCACCTGGGAGTTCCCAAGACGTACCAGGGTCTAAGGAGACAGTTTTGGTGGCCCGGGATGAAACATGATGTAGTGGAGTTTGTAGAAAAGTGCCTCGTGTGTCAGTAGGTGAAGGTCGAACACCGTGTTCCAGGCGGTCTGCTGTAGTCTCTAGATATCCCCGAGTGGAAGTAGGAGGACATCTTGATGGATTTCATCATGGGACTACCCAAGGTTCAGGGGGGCTGCGATGCTATCTGGGTAGTGGTGGACCGGTTGACGAAATCGGCTCACTTTCTGGTGATCAAGGAGTCGGGTGCAGTGGATGCTTTAGCCCGAAGGTACGTGGATGAGGTGGTGCGGTTGCATGGAGTTCCGAGATCCATAGTCTCAGATAGGGATGCACGGTTTACCTCACGAATCTAGATAGGGTTGTAGCATGCTTATGGCACCCAGCTACGTCTTAACACTTCTTTCCATCCCCAGACAGATGGACAGACAGAGCGCACCATCCAGACCTTGGAGGATATGTTGCGGGCATGTGTTCTGGACTCAGGAGGATCCTGAGTGCGACACTTTCCTCTGGTAGAGTTTGCCTACAATAATAGCTATCACTCTACCATTGGCATGGCTCCATTCGAATCCTTGTACGGGAGGCCATGTCGCTCACTCGTGTGCTGGACTGAGGTTGGAGAAGCGATTATTCTTGGCCTGGAAGAATTGCAGAGCATGACAGAGAAGGTTCAGCTTATACCAGAAATGATGAGGGCGGCACAAGACCGACAGAAGTCATATGCTGATAATAGGAGGAGACCCTTGGAGTTCGGGGTCGGGGACCACATGTTCTTGAAGGTCTCCCCTCGGCATGGACAACGGAGGTTCAGTAGGGGGAGCAAACTCTCTCCAAGATTCATCAGACCCTTCGAAGTGTTACGGCGGGTCGGAGAAGTGTCTTATTAGCTAGCTTTACCACCGCCGCTACTAAGGATACATGACGTCTTCCATGTGTCCCAGCTCCGTCGGTATCTGCACGATGATTCACACATCCTCGACTGGGGAGAGCTGGATATTGAGGATGATGTGATCTTTGTGGAAAGACCAGTGAGGGTCGAGGATCGTGAATAGAAGGTGCTTCGTGGACGAACCATTCCTTTGGTTCGTGTGTTGTGGAGGCATGGTGGGCTTAAGGAAAGTACCTGGGAATGAGAGATGCAAATGTGTGCCCAGTACCCCGAGCTGTTTTTAGTTTTTTCCAGTTCTGTTTGTACTTAGTAAATGGAACCCCCTTTTTCTTGTTAAACTATGGAATGTGTGGTTTTTCTTTTCTCTGAATGTGTGTGAAAAGTTCTGGCTATGGGGAGGGGAGGACCCGATCCCAAATCAAGATGCATTAAGGTGGATGCGATTAAACCTGTGCGGGGGAGTCAGTGCCACCCAAAGAGGATAGTATCTTGACATGGAGGAAGAGACTCCCCAACGAATATGACTGGGCTGTTTGACCCTTGTGTGTTGTCTGGTTTCTTGAGGGAGAGGTGTTTCTAGGTGACGATGAGGTTCACTCCTGAGAGGTATCTTTTGAGGTGGTTATTTGAACCTCTCTCATTCCTTCAGGCCTGGTTTTAATTCTCAAGGGAGAGAATAGTTTGAGAGGTATCTGATATAATGGTTCGGACCCCCCCCCCCTGGCCATTACTTTTCCCAAAACGGGGCTCCACCGTGACGGTGGCACCGGTCACGACGACACCGTGACGGTCACACCGGTCACGGTGGCACCGTGACGGTGGCGATGTGACAGTTGCGCCATGACGGTGGCGTCGTGACGGTTGAATCGTGACGGTGGCACGGTGAGGGTGACACCGTGACGGTGGCACCGTGTCCTCACCTAGCATTTTCTTTCTTTCTAGCCCCACTCCTGCAACGTAAGTTTTGACATAAATTAATTCTTTTACCCTTTTTAAAACCATTTAAAGCCCATAATTAATTCCTAAAATCCTGAGAAACTTCCCCGATGGGGGATATTAAATAAAAACTTAATGCCATCATGCGTAACTGTCGAACCGCATAGGAAACAGTGATCTGACTTTCCAGGCATTCAAAATTCCCATATCACGTAACAATGGGATCTTATATATATATCGCAAGGAAAGTTCTTTTTCCTCTTCTTCCTTTGGCCGACTTCCTTCTTCCCACTGTAGTCTCTTCTTCCCGTGGATTGTGGTGCACCTCTGCTGGAGCTTCCTGCACCCCTTGGAGTCCACGGAATTCCTCCCCTGTAATCCGTGCATCCCTTGTTCCTAGCGTGTGGAGAAAAACTTCGATCTTTGATCAATAAAGTAGGTATTTTTCCTTTGCCTCTCCTTTATGTGTATCATACAGGGTGGGTATGCCTTTGTCTCTATGGGAATTGAAGAAACCAACCTTAACGAAGATAATGAACGGACTTTAAAGAATGAAGGGGGGGTGATCGATGTTCTGTTGTACTATTTTATGTTAATATGTGTTGTGAATTTTGCGGGCCTATGCTCACTGAAAATCATGGCCGTTGGTGGTCTTTCCTTGCTCACTAATGCATGTCTTCTGTGATGATTAAATGACTTAACATAAAATTTGGTCAATCACTTAAACTCGACTGGTTAAATGGACGTTCGGTAAAACAAGAATCCATGTGTGATCACCCCGATTAAAAAACAGAGAAATGAACCTAATGAATGATGTGTTGAACCTGGATGTTTCCCTCCTCTGTTTTGGTAGTAGGCGTGTTGTTCTATTTGATTTCCTATGGGTTGATGTGGGTTGGATGGGATCCTCCATTGTGGTACGGATGTTGGTTGTGAATCTGAAGTTGTGTGGTTGCTCTACTATGACACGAACTCAGGTGGGATCCTCTATTGTTGAGAAATCGTTGGTTCTTGGTTTTGGGGACATGGGGCTGTGTCTCGGGGTTTACTTTGTTTCCAGTACTTTGAGGTATCTCACTAATCCCCTTCTTATTGTTGTAACTTTACAAGAAAACTGGGTGTGAATGCTTAAATTGTTGTTTGGTTGTTTCTCTTTTCTGGCTTGTGGTTGTGCCTGTTAGTTTCCCAATGGTGAAGAGTTTACTTAAACGGGATCACTTGAACATGAAAACAAGAATGGTTGAATGATGATTTAGTTGGGAGTGAGTTGGGACTTGGTCGTGAGTGTCGTGGCGTCTTTTATGAATGAATAGCAACAAGGGTGTTTGTGCTTAGGCTTTGGAGCCCCTATGTTGGGATGAGTACCTGTTACATATACATTTACTATATTTCTTATGTTTCTTATTCATGCCCCAACCAAGTTGAGCACTTAGTGTCGAACACCCCATTTCATGGGGAGGGTGTTTTTCCCAACACTCCTATGAGTGGCTGGTTATTAGCTCCTTTTCTGCTCTCTTTCCCGAATATCCCAAGACTCTTTAGGCATGCTGTGATGGCTTGAAGTCCATTATTCCCCCAAGAATCTCCGGGCAAGGTAGTTGTGGTGGTTGGCCCAGGTGTTTGCGGGCAGGTTGTTTCCCAAGTGTCTTTGGGATGCGGCCCAGGTGTCTTTGTGTGTGATGGTAGCTTTCTGGATCAGGTGTCTTCGGGCGTGGGAGTAGTTTTCTGGCCCAGGTGTCTGCGGGAGGGATGGTTGTTGTGGCCCAGGTGTTTGCGGGTGAGATGCGTGGTTGTGGCCCAGGTGTGTGCGGGTGGGTGTGGCAGTGGGACTGCGATGAGAATGGCGGGATTGGCTCGATGTGTAAGATGTCTTCAATAACCAGTGGGAAAGTGGCGCGGGGTTCCCAAATATCGATGCACTATTACTATACATTACTTACTTTGCGTTATTTGGGGAGTGTGCCTTGGTGAGACTTTGGTGGATAGTTTTTCCTTGATATGTGTTTCAATTATCTCTTTTCTCATAGGGCATTAGAATGCCTCTCCACTTATGCACGAGGGTCTTTGGTTTTTCCTACTAAGTGTACTTGTATACTCACCCTACGTATATAAAACTGCTTTCAGGTTTCTAGGAGGATTTCAGGGATCGTGCGGGACCGTACTAGCTCGGACCTTAGGGTAGTAGCTGTTGTCGTTTTCCTTTTCTTGGTACTTTACCTTTGGATTTTTTGAGCCTTGTATTATTTACTGTTGACCATGAATATGGGAATGTGTTACTCTTGGCTTTACCTTTACTTTCATCTTTGGTATTGTTGAGATTGTTATCTTATCTCTCGATCCTATAAAAATAAAAAGGGTAATTCCTTCCATTTTTTGTGAGATTCTATACCTTTGGTGCTAGTTTCCACTCCGGGACCTATTGAAGGCGGGTCTTGGAGTTCATTATCTCTCCTTCAACTTAAAGAAGGGTCTGACAATCTATTGTCCCTTTCCTCCTTTCGGTGAAGGTGGGTCGTGACATATACATGAATTTGTTTATATATATCCATATGTAGACATTAGGATAAAACCTAATTTTGTGTTCATAAACATATCAAAAATACTTTTATATAAAAAAATGACACATGTATATACATAAATTTATTTTCATACCTATATATAAATAATAACAATAAATTTTTTTTATATTGTAATACTTATATAATTATTATTTTTACACATATCTAATAATTTCAATAAAAAATCTCATTCTCTTAAAAATATAACGTATTTAGATATATATACATATACATATATACATATACATACATACATATATATATGCACACGTTTTTTTTAAAATCATCTTATGAGATGAAATTTTTATAAATGAACTTATAATTTTTTGAAAATAGAATAATTTTGTTGTAAACATTAAAAGTCTTGAAAATATTCATGAAATAAATTAAAATAATAAATAGTTTCCTTTAAAAATAAAATTAGAAAGAATAAAATTAAAAAATACATTAAAAATATAAATAGTAATTATTAAGTAAATTAATATTACCAGAATATACACATTTAAATAAAAATAATAAATTTACTTACAACTATACTAAGATGGATTTTTAATGAAAGTGGTTTCATTGTGTAAATAGGGGAAATAATAACAACATAAATCACTCAATATTTTGAGAGATTATATATCATAATTTCTAAAATATAAATATATATCCCTTAATAAGGCTTCTCTTAAAATAGAACAACATAATAAAATTATAGAATCATAAAACTAGAATATTAAAACATGATTTAAAATAAATTCCCTACACAAACTTAAAATTAAAACATGAATTTATAAATATAATAATTCCTTATAGTAGTCCAAATTCAAATTTAAACATAATTTTGTTACAAATAAATTTAATCCCTTGAAAAATTCAATAAAAATCAATAATCAAAATCTAAAAATTAATTTAATAACACCCAAAACATAAAAAATATAATAAATACCTTTCAAACATTAAAATTAAAACTTTAATTGACAAAAATAATTATTTATAATTAAAATCTGCAAACATAAAATAAATTATATAATCTATCTTCTCTTATAACCTGAAGGTGAGTTGATCAACTATAGTAGAGAACTAGAGTTCACAACTTGTTCTTGAAAAAAAAAAGAGAAACAATGGGGGATCCATTTATAGGTGATTATTTCAATATGTTATAAAATAGTTCTAACAGTTTGAGTATATAAAATACGAATGAAGTGTCAACTGTGGTTGATAATTGATTTATATAGATTCAAAATCATAGATGTTTACAAGCTTGTAGAGAAAGATTGGGTGGCCAGATGCAATCTGCGAATTTATATATTGCTAATTTTTTATAAATATAATCATTCAAAGAAATTCAATACAAATCTAGCTCAAAATACAGACAAAACAAAAATATAAATTGGATAGAATAGATAAATATGAATCATCTGTGGTAGAAAAAGTAAGAAACAAACAAAACCAGATGACAATCAAGGGTAGAGGTGATAGTGAAAGCAGAAGAAAACAAAAATAAGTAAAGCAGAGAAGATTTGAAGACCAACAATATAAAATAAACACCTATACAACACAGATTTGAAGACTATAATTAGTTAACATACATTTCCAACAACCAAAACCCAAACAGAGATTGAGACCCTTCGACATCAATCAGATCTTCATCGGAGCTCGGTCATCTTTCTCGTCTTTGGTCAAGGTATCACACTGGAATCCTCATCCTTGCTCGATGTGACGACGTCAACCCTCGTTCCTTTTTCACAGTCCACTCATCTTCGGTTGGCACCCTCAACATCACTGAATCCCTAGGGTCCCTTCCGCACGTGACTCAACTCGCTCGGGCCCCCCTTAATCCCAAAGAAACCCGAAACCCCCTATCTCTACATCCTGATTTTCTTCTTCCTTTTTTTATCATTTAATTTTTTAACACAAAAAGGAAAGTTTATTTTAAATAAAATAAAATTATCATAAAATGAATAGGTATAATTTCATCACATTATTAATATATATATAATCACACTTCATAATTTTATAAAACAATATTTATAGAAGTGATAATTTTATAAAAAAATAATAGAATCATAATTTAAAATTCAAAAATAATAATTATCATTTCATATCATATTTTCAAAAATAAAAATCTATAAAACCAAATTAATTATATTTATATATGAATGTAAGTAATCATTAATTCAAATTAAGTAATTATTATCATAGTTAGCATATACCAAAACATAAGCATTTATATTGAATATACTCATAAGATAATTTTTATTTTTAATATATTTATAAAAATAATCATAAAATCGTTATTTTTATGATATATATATATATTGAAATTTAAAAATTTATTCATTAAAAAAAATTATTAAATAACCTTAAAATAAGTTTTGTTATTCAAAATCTTTTATCAGTATTTTTATAAAAATAATAAAATAATATTTTAAACAAAATAACAGTATTTATTTAAAATATATTTGAAATGTACAAATAATAAGTAAAATTAATTATGAGTACTGTAATTAAATTAATTAAAAACATTTAACTTTAATTATTATTTTCAAGGAAAATAATCTCCAAAATATTATTATTTTGTTTTAATTTTATATTAATTCATTTAATAAAATACAATAAAACTAAATTTTAAATTCTGGGTGTAACACCCCAAGCTTCTACGGTACGTTTTTCTTTCAATAATGTAATAGCGTGTGTTCTACGCAACATCGAGTTCTAACACACACCACAACCGATCAAACTAGCCGATATGAATAGTAATACCTACTTTTTGAAATTATATATATTTTATATTTCAAAATGGACTTCATTTTTGGTTTCGGAATATCGAAATTATCCTAAGATGAATTTTTGGTATTTTTCTAAGAACTTCCAATTTTTATGAATAGTAAAAAAAACTTAAAAACAACTTTTTTAATCAAAATAATTTATAGTGATAAATTATATTATTGAGTGGTTTTAAAGTATAATTAGAATATATTTTTACCATTTTATCCAATGGTGTTCATTAGAATTTATTTCACTTTGAAATTGGACCTAAACAATTGTCAATCTTTTGGTATATATTGTTTCTTAAAAACACGCTATTTGTTGTGACAACGGAAATTAATTATAAAATTAATTAATGAAACTTATATGTTTGGAATTTTGTAAAATATACATCATTTGTGAATTCGAAATATCAATTATAGCTTAGGGTGAAATTTTGGCATTGTTCTGAAAAACTTCAATTTTTGATGAATAGTGAAACTACTAAGTGGTAGTTAAAAAAGTGAATTTTTTATAAAACTTAATTTTACCGCTTCTATGAATGGAATTTAGAAAATCCGAGAGAGATGGTTAATATCAAGAAGTAAAATGTGGTTCAATGAGATGAAAATATTTTTTGGTGAATAATAACTTTTTACTTTTATTTACCACGGTTAAAAGTAAATAGGGTAATTAAGGGTAAAAATGATATTGATATTACCCTAACACATGTCCTAATTCTATTGTACAAGTGTATCTCGACCAAAAAAAACCTTAGGAATAAAATATTATCATTTAGGTCCACTTGGATTAGATTAGGACATTTATTATTATTTAATTCAAAGAAGAGTTAAAAGAGTTAAAATCAAAGTTTATTTACTAAAACATTTTTAATATAGGGTTATACATAAGATAAATTCTATTGTAAATATTCATTAGAAATATAAAACGATTTCCTACATAATGATATTTTATTTATAATTTTTATACATTAAATAATTTAATTTATTTATGACACAATGAGGATGCAGTAATTACCATAATAGTGAAAAATTAAAATAATTGATATTATAAATACCCAAATAAATATAATTTGAGACTTTTAATGAATTAAACTAATTTTCTAGGATAATATAACATATTAGGATTTATTTAATTAACATTGTTCGAAGTAATCATTCTGTTATAAGTTTCACAAAAATCAACTATTGAATAGTGTCAAAATTGACATAAAAGAGTTTTTAAAAAGAATATTATATTATTAATTGATATTAAATTCCTAAAAATATAAGGTTCGGCCAAGAGACTTATATAATGATAGGTTTATCATTACTGGACCACTTGGGGGTCACTTGGATGTATATAGTAAGTTTATTAACTATATAATATAAAAATACAAAGTGACATGGTAAATGTCAAACTAATTAACTAAGAGTTAAAACAAAAAGATAAGGTTAATATAATGACCCAAACCTGTCTAAATTCTATTGGTTGAATGGTTTTCGACCTATCCCCACCTTAAACTTTGAATAATCAACTTTGGAGCCATTATAAACCGAATATGAATTTATTATAAATTAATATTTCTAGCTTTTCCAAAGGTGCCCCTCACCCCTCTTATAAAAGGGCACTCCTCCTTCTCATTTCTTCACACCTTAAAATCCTTTTGGTTCGGCCAAACTCTATCCAAATACTCTCTCAACTTCCCTCACTACAACCTAGAGGCCTTAGTTTGATCAGAAAGCCAACCTAAGGAGCCCTTTTGATCAAATCAAAAGGAAGAACCCGAAGAAGAGGTAATGTTTTCACCACCCTTTTCCAAGTTCCTTTCTTCTTCCACTTCTTATTCCTTTGTTGTTACCATTATAAAATAATAACTCCAGTGTCATATATATACTGTGATGTTATTATAAATATGGTACAACCATATTCAGTATTCTATCCATCCTTTTAATAACATGTCACCATACGTGCGTACGTACGGCTTACCGTCTCCACGTCGTGGTGTAATTGTTATTCGATAAATTATTATTTGGATGGATATAATAATGATGTGTAACTCATGTAAATAATAAATATAACATGATAATGATTCTGTATATATGATATACCATCCAATTATATATTATTTTAATATCAAAATAATGATATTGTCGCTCGTGCGTACGTACGGACTACCGTCTCCACGAACGCGATGATATTCATTCTCCATCGTATCCATTCAAGTATAATTATCATTTTATGATTTAAAAATAATTTTTAAGGACTTTATATCATTATGGATATGAATAAGATACAACCTATCCATGACAAACATGTCTTACGTAACAAAACATATAAAATAAAACGAGTAAGTTAACACCCGAAACGACGATAATACTAAGATATTATTAACAAAGTAATGTTAAAAGATCATATATGATATCATATTAATATGTATGATTATTGTATAATTTATTAACAATTATTTCACCATTATAAAGTAGGTTAACCTACCCCAACCAAGGAAAAGTACAAGGTAAGGTTTTATTTCACAATCTCTTCATTATCCGAGGTTGTTTTTACGTAATAATTTACTCGGATCTCTTTATCATCCACATCCATGTTTCTTAAAAATGTATTTCAAAACATTTTTACTATTTAAAATAATATGGGTTAAAGTCATTTATATTTTTGTTTGACTTTTTATAAGAGTTTTATAAAGAAATCCTTCCGTCGTTTTCCAAGCAAGGTGATTTTTAACCTTTTCGACAGAATTAAGGTAAGAATGTTTTTTTTAACTTATATGGCGGGTGCTGTTATTTTCTGCCGTTATAAAATCATCGAAGCTTCCCTTACAAGATTATAAAAATATTTTCAAAGAAAATGTTTTTTTTTTATAAATATATGACTCTTAAATGATTTCAAAATAGAAAGAGATATTTCTCTAAATAGAGTTCTGATTTCATCTATGTCAACATCCTTTGATGGATTTTACGCTTATTTGAAGTTGATTTATTATGATAAAAAAACTTCTATATTGTATTGAAGGTTTTGTGATATGTTTTACTATGGATGTGCTATTTTTATACCATTCATAGTTTATGGTGAAAGTATTTACATTTCGTATGCTAGTTTTAATATGAATGTTTATGGTATGTTTAAACCTTTTCATATGGGAATGCATTGGACTTAATATGTGATGGGTGGAGCCCGCTATAGCTCCTCGATGCATCAGTAGGTCTCATGAGACAAACTAGTGTCTTGTCACAAGGCCTTGGAAAAATCTTATTTTTTGTCTTGGAACGAGGCCTTGGCTATGTGGTTATGATAGTCTGGAATTATGCATTCCATCATTATGAAAATGGTAATTGATATTGCATGTGATTATTCAATTAGTAGAATATCCATGTGAATAAGTAAATGGAATTATTTCATTTTATTTTTGCTATACTATGTTGAAGTTCAAGTTTAAACGGATTTTGTTTTAAGTTATACATTGCCTTAAATGTTAATTCTTATTTATAAAAGTTTCCTCTATATTTTTATCCTTACTGGGCATTTGACCTCACCCCTTTTCTATGTTTTATTTTTCCCATGATGTGAAGAAGTAATTTATGAATGACCTGAAAGGATATTATGTGGGGATATGAGTGTGGACTATGGAGACTATGTTGTTGTAGTTTTCATTTCATGATGTAATGTAAGACTTATGAATATATCTAGTGTTTCCAAGGCTACTAAACCAATCGGTCCTTTGAGATTTGATCTTTCTTTTCATCATGCCAATGTTATGTAATAATGCACCGAATCTGGGTAACTGGGGTCAGGGCGTTACAGTTGGTATCAGAGGAAGTTTAGTACAAACCTTGGAAGCTAGATTTAGATAAACTCTGATTAGAGCACATATATTTAAGATGGACTTTGAGGATTAGTATAGAAGAACTTCCTAGAATTTTGGTATTGTAGAGATTTTGTCAGTTTTCCAAGCAATACATCCCTATCTGGATATGAGAAGGTAGAGGCAGCTCTGGAACAGATGTACCTAGGGGTAAAACCCGAAAACACCGCTTTGATCTAGACTCAAACGGGAACTGGTGCATGACAACGGGTCTTGCTGCACTCTTGGTTACGACACTCCCGGGGGATATGCTTAGGACAACTCTCATTTTCTTTACAAATCATTATAAAGGGTTAATGAGTATATACTTCCTCAAAGAAAATATTTTTATGATTATGGATTATATCCATAAATAGTTCAATTTATGTTAAGTGTTTTGTAAGTATGGAATTATGTATTTTGATTCATAAACTGATATAGTTTATTCCATTGTTTAGAAATGGCACCTAATGGAAGAAATGGAAACTGTATCAATGCACACACTCCATGTAGGGATTTCACTCCTGCTCAAGATAATTATAGTGGAGCTAGTGATGTAACTAGTGCCGATCAGCTAATCACCATACTGGGACAACTCACTCAGGTTATGAATAATAACTTTACCCATATGGAGCACCTTGATCCACAGCATGGAGGATCAATGTTAGATCGCTTCATGAGGCAGCAACCACCAATGTTCAATGGGAGTAAAAATCCCTTAGTAGTTGAGAAATGGATAAATTCTCTAGAGAAAATATTTCAGGCTTTGGGGAGTAGTGAAAGGGAAAAATTTATCCTGGCAGTTTACCGCCTCACCGGAGATGCTGATCAATGGTGGTAATTGATTCAAAACACAAAAGAAGATGATGAAGTATCAAATATGGAATGGAGGGAGTTCAAAGATCTATTTTTAGAAAAAATACTTTCCTCGTGACCATCGAGTAGATATGGAAAGGCAATTTCTGAGTCTGAGACAAAAGGAGGATGAGAATGTTGCAAAGTATGAGGCTAACTTTACAAGGTTAGCAAGGTATGATGGAGATTATATACGTAACCCAAGAAGTAAGATTGATCGTTTCTTTGATGGGTTAAAACCATTTCTCCGTCGAGCATTAGTATCACAATCCTTCTCTTCGTACGAAGACATTGTCTCATGTGCTATCAAGACCGAAAAGGAATTCTCTAAGTCTTATGACTTTAAAGAAAAGCAAGAGAAGAAGAGATCTGCTGATCAATATGGTAATGGAAATATGCGGAAGAAGGGAAATATTGAATATTCATCCTGTGGTAAATGTGGGAAGAAACACCCCAGTACTTGCTTGAAGGGAACGGGAGTCTGTTACAAGTGTGGTGAAAAAGGACATCAAGCTCGTGATTGCAAAGGGAATAAGGAAGCTACCAATGTTCAGTGCTACAACTGCAGGGAGATGGGGCATTATGCAAATGAATGTCCTAAGAGTCAGGGGAACTTACCTCATAAAATGCCAAGGGATCAAGGACAAGCTTATGCTATCACTACTACTGAGGTAGAAGTTCCAAAAGACGTGGTGGCAGGTAATTTAATGGTTTCCTCAAGTTTAGAAAATGCATTATTTGATTCTGGATCATCTCATTGTTTCATATCTTCCCATTTTTCTAAGAAAATTAGATATTTCCAGTTTGATTTAACAAGGGAGTTATCAGTTAAAATTCCTAAGGGAAGTATCATTGCAAAAAAGTTTTGTGAGTCTGTCCCCATTAGAGCACGTAAATGTTCTTTATCTGATGATCTCATCGTCATACCTATGATTGAGTTTGATATAATCCTCAGTATGGACTGGCTTTTGGACTATGATGCGAAGATTTATTTTAAGAAGAAAGAGGTTACGATTCTTGATGATGATGATAAGGAACACCTTATCTTTAGAGCACAATCATCACCACCAAATTCTTATCTAGATCCACCCCCAGTAGCTCAACTAAATTCAATTATTGGGGAGGAAGAGAATGAAATTACTGTGGGTGAGGAAAGGAATGTTCAAATAGAGGATGTACCTGTTGTGAAAGAATATGTAGATGTATTTCAGGAAGATTTACCTGGACATCCTTCAGAACGAGAAGTTGAGTTTTCCATTCATTTAATTCCTGGATCAAGGCCTATATCGAAGACCCCTTATAGAATGGTCACTGTAGAATTATTCGAACTAAAGAAACAACTAGAGAAATTGAGTAATAAAGGATTTATTTGCCCTAGTGTTTCTCCATGGGGAGCCCCTGTTCTTTTTGTTAAAAAGAAAGATGGATCCATGAGGTTATGTATCGACTACAGGGAGATCAATGCTATAACAATAAAGAACAAGTATCCCCTACCTCGCATTGATGATTTATTTGACCAACTGCATGGAGCTCAATACTTTTCAAAGATTGACCTTCGATCTGGATACAATCAGTTGTGTGTAAAGAAGGAAGACATTCCGAAGACAACATTTCGAACCAGGTACGGGCATTATGAGTTTATATTAATTCCTTTTGGATTGACTAATGAACCCTCTGTATTCATGGATCTGATGAATTGAGTTTTCAAGGAATATCTCGATGAATTTATGGTGGTATTTATTGATGATATCTTGGTATACTCAAAAAGCTACGAAGATCATGAAAATCACTTGCGCATTATCTTGAAGACTCTGAGAAGACATGAATTATATGGGAAGTTTAGCAAGTGTGAATTCTGGCTTCAAGAGATTTCATTTCTTGGCCATATTGTCTCTAAAGATGGAATCTCTGTTGATCTTTCTAAGACCATGGAAATCCAAGAATGGCCAGCACCTATGAATATAATTGAGGTACGTAGTTTTATTGGTTTAGCAGGTTATTATCGACGTTTCGTCCAAAATTTTTCTCAATTGGCAAACCCATTAACGAAGCTCACACGTAAAGGGGTTAAATTTGTTTGGAAAAAAGAGTGTGAAGAATGTTTCGAAGAACTGAAGAGATGATTAGTCAATTCTCCTATATTGACTCTACCATCGGGGAATGATGGGTTCATTATTTATAGTGATGCATCGAAGAAAGGACTTGGTTGTGTTCTTATGCAGAATGATAGGGTTATTGCCTATGCATCACGACAGTTGAAAATTAATGAGAAAAACTATCCTACTCATGATCTTGAGTTAGCAGTTGTGATCTCTGCTTTGAAGATATGGAGGCACTACCTCTATGGTGAAAAATGTGAGATTTATACTGATCACAAGAGTTTGAAGTATATTTTTCTCACAAAAAGAACTCAACATGAGGCAAAAGAGATGGCTTGAATTACTCAAGGATTATGATTGTACAATACACTACCACCCGGGGAAAGAAAAAAAGGTGGCAGATGCTTTGAGAAGATAAGATCATGGAGTTTTGAACAATATGAGAATTGAAAGGGATCCAATTTTCATGGATCTAGTGAAGATGGACATGGGAATAACCAAGGAAGGAGAAACATCAATGATTTTTCAAATGGTTTCCAAACCATATTTACTAGAAAGGATTAAGGGTTCTCAAACCGATGATGAAGAATTTAAAAAGAATATTAAAGCTGTGAATGATGGGAGATTGAGAGACTTTGTGTATGAAGATGGAATTTTGAAATTTGGGAAGAGACTTTGTGATCCCGATATACCTGATCTAAAAAGGGAATTGCTAGATGATGCTCATAGTTCCAATTTCTCTATACACCCTGGGATCACCAAAATGTATAGAGATTTGAAGGAACATTTTTGGTGGGACAACATGAAGAGGGAAATTGCCGATTTTGTGTCAAGATGTATGGTTTGTAAACAAGTGAAAGATGGAAGGCAACAGCCTGGTGGAGTATTACAACCTCTTCCCATACCTGAGTGGAAATGGGAAAATATTATGATGGACTTTGTCATGGGACTACCAAAGACTCCTAGAAGGAACAATGCAATATGGGTTATTGTTGATCATCTTACCAAGTCAGCACATTTTTTTCCTATAAGAGAAGATCTACCACTGGAACGTCTAGAAAGACTATATATTAATGAAGTTGTGAGACTTCATGGAGTACCCCTATCGATTATTTCTGATCGTGATCCCCATTTTACTTCAAGATTCTGGAAGAGTCTTCAGAAATCCCTGGATACTAAACTTTATTTGAGAACTTCCTACCACCCTCAGACAGACGGACAATCAGAATGGACTATTCAAACCTTAGAAGACATGTTGAGATCTTGTTCACTTGACTTTCAGGGTATATGGGATCAATATTTACCTCTGGTAGAATTTTTCTATAACAATAGCTTCCATTCGAGTATTCATATGGCACCATATGAAGCGTTACATGGAAAGAGATGTCGCACGCCAACCTGTTGGGATGACATTGGTGAAAGAAAACTTGTAGGCCCAGAACTGGTGGAGGAAATGATGGAAAAGGTGAAGGTAATCCAAAATCACATCAAAGCAGCTCAAAGTAGGAAGAAGAGCTATGCCGATAATCGAAGGAAGGATTTGGAATTTCAAGTTGGTGATCATGTTTTCCTGAAGGTATCTCCATGGAAGGGAGTCATACGTTTTGGTAAGAAAGGTAAATTGAGTCCCAGGTACAACAGACCTTTTGAAATTCTAGAAAGAATTGGGGTTGTAGCATACCGATTGACAATGCTGCCAAGTCTCTCCAAAGTTCACGATGTATTCCACGTATCCCTATTGAGGAAATACATGCCTGACCCAACACATGTACTCACCTACGAGGAATTAGAACTGGAACCCGATCTGCCTTATTGGGAAGAGCCCGTCAAGATTCTTGATACGAGAGAACAAGTACAAAGAAACCGGACGACTCATCTGGTAAAAGTTTTGTGGAGAAACCACAAGATGGAAGAGGCAACGTGGGAACCCGAGGAACTTATGATGAAGAACCACCCGAGTCTTTTCATGCGGTAGTATTCTGGAATTTCGAGGAAGAAATTATTTGAAGGAGGGGAGAATGTAACACCCCAAGCTTCTACAGTACGTTTCCCTTTGAATAATGTAATAGCGTGTGTTGTGTGCAACATCGAGTTCTAACACACACCACAACCGATCAAACTAGCTGATATGAATAGTAATACCTACTTTTTGAAATTATATATATATTATATTTCAAAATGGACTTCATTTTTTGTTTCGGAGTATCGAAATTATCCTAAGATTAATTTTTTGTATTTTTCTGAGAACTTCCAATTTTTATGAATTGTGAAAAATACTTAAAAACAACTTTTTTAATCAAAATAATTTATATTGATAAATTATATTATTGAGTTGTTTTAAATTATAATTAGAATATATTTTTACCATTTTATCCAATGGTGTTCATTAGAATTAATTTCACTTTGAAATTGGACCTAAATAATTGTCAATCTTTTGGTATATATTGTTTCTTAAAAACACGCTATTTGTTGTGACGGCGGGAATTAATTATAAAATTAATTAATGAAACTTATATGTTTGGAATTTTTTAAAATAGAAATCATTTGTGAATTTGGAATATCAATTATAGCTTAGGGTGAAATTTTGGCATTGTTCTGAAATAACTTTAATTTTTGATGAAAAGTGAAACTACTAAGTGGTAGTTAAAAAACTGAATTTTTCATAAAACTTAATTTTACCGCTTCTGTGAATGGAATTTTGAAAATCCGAGAGACACGGTTAATATCAAGAAGTAAAATGTGGTTCAATGAGATGAAAATAATTTTGGTGAATAGTAACTTTTTACTTTTATTTACCACGGTTAAAAGTAAATAGGGTAATTAAGGGTAAAAATGATATTGATATTACCCTAACACATGTCCTAATTCTACTGGACAAGTGTATCTCGACCAAAAACAACCTTAGGAATAAAATATTATCATTTAGGTCCACTTGGATTAGATAAGGACATTTATTATTATTTAATTCAAAGAAGAGTTAAAAGAGTTAAAATCAAAGTTTATTTACTAAAACATATTTAATATAGGGTTATACATAAGATAAATTAGATTGTAAATATTCATTAGAAAGATAAACCTATTTAATACATAATTATATTTTATTTATAATTTTTATACATTAAATAATTTAGTTTATTTATGACACAATGATGATGCAGTAATTACCATAATAGTGAAAAATTAAAATAATTGATATTATAAATACCCAAATAAATATAATTTGAGACTTTTAATGAATTAAACTAATTTTCTAGGATAATATGACATATTAGGATTTATTTAATTAACTTTTTTCGAAGTAATCATTCTGTTATAAGTTTCACAAAAATCAACTATTGAATAGTGTCAAAATTGACATAAAAGAGTTTTTAAAAAGAATATTATATTATTAATTGATATTAAATTCCTAAAGATATAAGGTTCGGCCAAGATACTTATATCATGATAGGTTTATCATTAATGGACCACTTGGGGGTCTCTTAGATGTATATAGTAAGTTTATTAACTATATAATATAAAAATACAAAGTGACATGGTAAATGTCAAACTAATTAACTAAGAGTTAAAACAAAAAGATAAGGTTAATATAAAGACCCAAAACTGTCTAAATTCTATTGGTTGGATGGTTTTCGATCTATATCCACCTTAAAATTTGAATAATAAACTTTTTAGTCATTAGAAACCGAATATGAATTTATTATAAATTAATATTTCTAGCTTTTCTAAAGGTGCCCCTCACCCCTCTTATAAAAGGGAACTCCTCCTTCTCATTTCTTCACACCTTCAAAGCCTTTTGGTTTTGCCAACCTCTACCCAAATACTCTCTAAACTTCCCTCAATACAACCTAGAGGCCTTATTTTGATCATAAAGCCAACCTAAAGAGCCCTTTTGATCAAATCAAAAGGAAGAACCCGAAGAAGAGGTAATGTTTTCACCACCCTTTTCCAAGTTCCTTTCTTCTTCCACTTCTTCTTCCTTTGTTGTTACCATTATAAAATAATAACTACAGTATCATATATATACTGTAATGTTATTATAAATATGTTACAACCTTATTCAGTATTCTATCCATCCTTTGAATAACATGTCACCATACATGCGTACGTACGGCTTACCGTCTCCACGTCGTGGTGTAATTGTTATTCAATAAATTATTATTTGGATGGGTATAATAATGATGTGTAACTCATGTAAATAATAAATATAACATTATAATGATTCTTTATATATGATATACCATCCAATTATATATTATTTTAATATCAAAATAATGATATTGTCGCTCATGCGTACGTACGGACTACCGTCTCCACGAACGCGATGAGATTCATTCTCCATCGTATCCTTTCAAGTATAATTATCATTTGATGATTTAAAAATAATTTTTAAGGACTTAATATCATTCTGGATATGAATAATATACAACCTATCAATGACAAACATGTCTTACATAACAAAACATATAAAAGAAAATGAGTAAGTTAACACCCGAAACGACGATAATACTAAGATATTATTAACAAAGTAATGTTAAAAGATCATATATGATATCATATTAATATATATGATTCTTGTATAATTTAATAACAATTATTTCACCATTATACAGGAGGTTAACCTACCCCAACCAAGGAAAATTACAAGGTAAGGGTTTATTTCACAATCTCTTCATTATCCGAGGTTGTTTATACGTAATAATCTACTGCGATCTCTTTATCATCCGCATCCATGTTTCTTAAAAATGCATTTCAAAACATTTTTAATATTTAAAAGAATATGGGTTAAAGTCATTTATACCCTTTTTTGACTTTTTATAAGAGTTTTATAAAGGAATATTTCCGTCGTTTTCCAAACAAGGTGCTTTTTAACCTTTTCGACGGAATTAAGGTAAGAATGTTTTTTTTAACTTATACGGCGGGTGCGGTTATTTTCCGCCGTTATAAAATCATCGAAGCTTCCCTTACAATATTATAAGAATATTTTCAAATAAAATGTTTTATTTTATAAATATATGACTCTTAAATGATTTCAAAATAGAAAGAGATATTTCTCTAAAAAGAGTTCTGATTTCATCTATGTCAACATCCTTTGATGGATTTTACTCTTATTTGAAGTTTATTTATTATGATACAAAACTTCTATATTGTATTGAAGGTTTTGTGATATGTTTGATTGTGGATGTGCTATTTTTATACCATTCATAGTTTATGGTGAAAGTATTGACATTTCGTATGCTAGTTTTAATAAAAATGTTTATGTTATGTTTAAACCTTTTCATATGGGAATGCATTGGACTTAATATGTGACGGGTGGAGCCCTCTATAGCTCCTCGATGCATCAGTAGGTCTCATGAGACAAACTAGTGTCTTGGCACAAGGCCTTGGAAAAATATTATTTGTAGTCTTGGCATGAGGCCTTGGCTATGTGGTCATGATAGTCTGGCATTATGCATTCCATCATTATGAAAGTGGTAATTGATATTGCATGTGATTATTCTATTAGTAGAATATCCATGTGAATAATTAAATGGAATTATTTCATTTTATTTTTTCCATACTATGTTGAAGTTCAAGTTTAAAAGGCTTTTGTTTTAAGTTATACATTGCCTTAAATGTTTATTCTTATTTATGAAAGTTTCCGCTATATTGTTATCCTTACTGGGCATTTGAGCTCACCCCTTTTCTATGTTTTATTTTTCCGAGGATGTGAAGAAGTAATTTATGAATGACCTATAGGGATAGTATGTGGGGATATGAGTGTGGAATATGGAGACTATGTTGTTGTAGTTTTCATTTTATGATGTAATGTAAGACTTATGAATATATCTAGTGTTTCCAAGGCTACTAAACCCATCGGTCCTTCGATATTTGATCTTTCTGTTGATCATGCCAATGTTATGTAATAATGCACCGACTCTGGGTAACTGGGGTCGGGGCGTTACACTGGGATGTCACATCCCTCCTGAAAGAATTGTGTCCTCACAATTCATTCATTGGAATCTAGAAAATTCTGAATTTCTGTCTTTATAATTAAGAAAAGTAGGACTGAAAAAATCTTATACTCTACCGCTTAGATAATGATATCTAATATCCAAAGTTGTCTAGACCTTTGCTTGAATACCAACTATAACGACCCGAGACTGTGCTTGAGAACTCACCTCAAATAAATTCTATGTATTTTTTTCTAAAATAAATTGAACAAATAGACCACATTTATTGCATACCAAGAACTTTTCTGGTCTTGGTTATGGAGAATTAGATACATTTCTTACAACTTAACAACACTGTAAGAAATAAAATAAATTTTACAAAAATACTTCGTGTGTGTTTCCTCCTTAAATAAAATCTACTCAAACTCTAAAAAGAGGTTTTTGAAAAAATAGATTGAGCGATAAAAATATTAGTAATTGGTTTTCAAAACATGAGGAAACCAAGTATATTTTTTCAATTCAATATAAAGAGTAAAATATGTTATAAATTTGGATTATAAAATCTTAAAAAATTATCAATAATTTTTAAAATGAACATTTTAACTGAAAAGATTTCAATATAAATTTAACATTTAGAAAATAAACTTCATTCAGTCAATATATTATAGGAAAATCACTTGAAAACTTATAGGCACTCATAATTAATTGTCAATGGTACCATGTATCATAGCATGGATTCTTAGTTTACTCCCGAGACATAGTGGACATAGTCCCATAATGGATTAGGTTCACTCCCTGATCCCATAATGTGCTTAGGATACACCTCCTACACACCATACAAGACATTTCATGAGATTAACACATTACCCAATGCATTGAAATACAATCTAGGTGCACCCGTCATATAATTGGACCAAAGTCACATAAGGTTTTTGGGTTCACTAACCATATCATGCCTTCATTCACATATGTCCAATTGAGACACTTTGAAATTAATAACATTATAACTTATATTTTTCCTAATGATAACCATGGGATTTCTTTTAAACCATGAGCTTTTAAAACCATCTCAAAAAAATTACTTTCTTGATTATACGTGTACCATGATAAGAGTATGTTTTCAATAGTTTTGTATAAAAGTTGTGTACATATATATATACATACATTTTTCTATATATATACATATTTAGACATTGGGATAAAACATAATTTCATGTTCATACACATATCCAAAAAAACTTTTACATAGAAAAAATGACACATGTATATACATACATTTATTTACATACCTATATATATAAATAATAAGAATAAAAGATTTTTTCATAAATTAGTACCTATATACTTATATTTATTTACATGTATCTAGTAATAGTGATTAAAAATATTTTTCTCTTAAAATAGGATATATTTAGATATATATTTATATACACATGTTTAAAAAAAATATTTTCTTATGTGATGACATATTTTTAAATGAACATATCATTGTTTGAAAATAGAATAATTTTAATGTAAACATTAATAGTCTTGAAAATAGTCATGAAATAAATTAAAAGAATAAATACTTTCCCTTTAAAAATAAAATTTGAAAGAATAAAATTAAACAATCACTTAAAAATAAAAACTATCATTATTAAGTAAATTAGTATTTTCTGAATATGTACTTTAAAATGAAAATAATAAACTTCTTTACAACTATACTAAAATGGATTTGGAATAAAACTGATTTCATTGTAAATAAGGAAAAATAATAATAACATAAATCCCTCATGAATTTTAAAGATTATATATCATAATTTATAAAATAGATATATATATCTCTTACTAAAAGTTCTCTTAAAAATGAACATCATAATAAAATCAAAGAATCATAAAACCAGAAGATTAAAACATGATTTAAATTATCTTCCCTTACACAGCCTTAAATTAAAAAAATTAATTGATAAAAATAATAATTCCTTATAGTATACTAGATTGAAATTTAAACATAATTTTGGTACAAAAAAATTCAATCCCTAGCAGAATTTATTGAAAATCAAGAAT
This sequence comes from Viscum album, assembly GCA_963277665.1. Classification (NCBI taxonomy): domain Eukaryota; kingdom Viridiplantae; phylum Streptophyta; class Magnoliopsida; order Santalales; family Viscaceae; genus Viscum; species Viscum album. The sequence continues at coordinate 692,261,984 of OY728158.1, forward strand.
CAAATTCTGAAAATAAATTTAATAACCCCCCTAAAAAATAAATTTGAACATAAAAATCAATAATAAATCCCTTAAAAATCCATAAATTAAAACTTTAATTGATAAAAATAATTCTTTATAATTAAAATATGAACACAAAAAAAAGTTATATAATCTCTCTTACCTTATAACTTGTAGGTGAGTTGATCAAATATGGTAGAGGACTAGAGTTTACAACCAATTATTGACAAACATAGGAACAAAAAGTTCTCCATTTAGGAGGTTATTTCAATATGTTATATAATATTTCTAATAGTTTAAATATATAAAATACAAACGAAGTTTCAACTGTGGTTGATTCATGCTAAAATTTACCCAAGAGATGAAGGTAGAATGGTCCTTCTAGTTTAACTTGTATTGTCGAATCCCTAGAGACCTTAGAAGTAACCTACAGACACATACATTATATGGATTGTTTTTGGATATGAAGTGACCAACTTGGGTTGATTTTAGATGGTTTTAAAGAATAAATATTATACTTAAGTGATTTCAATTTAAAATAATGAGTTGATCCTTGGTTATCACTCGGGGTGGATTGGATGAAATTCTTTTTCAACTATTTCAATTTCTTATATTTGAGATGGGTTAATTTAATAAGATCAAAAAACATCCTCACTTACTAGTTTAATACCTACACACTTTAATACTAATCAACTATACATGTGAAGGATCAATGTTTTGAGCACTTCAAGGTAAAGGTTCGTATTTTCACTTGAAGTGTGTGGCCTTAAATTCAACAAGGATGATGGAGTTTAAAAATCATCAAATAAAAATATCAATTAAAAGAATTGATTACAAATTAATGGGGTGATAAATAACATCCAATCCAGCCCCTTTCTACCCCCTTGGATCAACCCATAAGTGGGTTATCCCTCCATTGATTCTAGGGTTTCAATGGAGGCGGGAAGTATACTTATGAGGGAGGAATTGAAGAAGTAAAGAAAACAATAAAAAGAAAATGATCACTCCACCCTTGTGTGAATAATTTCACAAGATTTGGTGTGAATAAATTCACTCCTTGAGGCAATTATATCAAAGTGATATGAAGAAGAATAGAATAATATTATAAGAATAACTTTTATTAAGAAACTAGGATGAATTAAAACAACTTACATGTGAAAGACAAACTCAAGACAACAAAATCACAGCATAACATTACAATGAAAGAAAGCTCAAAATATGACAAACTCCTCCACCTCCACTACCTTAAATTGGAATTTTTGGAGCCTTGGGTCGAGCCTCCAACAGTACAAAGCATCCCACTTGATTATGGTAGGCCTAGGGTGGTGGAAAGCTTGTGGAACTTGGACTTTTCCGCTCTTGACCCGAGGTGGCATCCAGCTTGCAACTATCAAACAGACATGTCAAAATGACCTTCTAGATGGAAAAATTAGAGTGGTATATAGAAGAATAAAATGGATCTTAGGATGTAGCCTAAACTCCTATAAATGTGGGGCTCATTTGGATATGTGAATCGGGATTTATGTCCTATTTAGTGGGATAATATTCTGGGCCGCAGATTTTGGCCCAAATGTTGATATTCAATTTGTTCCATCTTAATTGTCATCATGGAGGCCGAATTATCACTAACTCCTGAATAATTATCTATTAGTTTATATGTCTTTTATCATCCCATGAAATTTGGGCTTCATTGGGTTTGTATTATGGGTCCCACATTCTCATCTGTGGGATGGTATCCAATCTGCCTTCTCCAGAATTCTTTCCTTTCATCGCCAAATACCTCCATCATCCTTTATGAATCCTCAATTGATCCCAGAATGAAAATATTTCCTATTTAAGTGTAGATACAGTTACCAAAATATCAAATTAAAATATTGATAATTAAAATCCTTAAAATCATATGAATCATTAGGCCTAAATTGGTGTACATTAGGCATGAAGTGCACAAATGATAAGAATGGATGTTCAAAAGTAAAATCCACTAAATCAGTCCCATAAGATCAAAAATTAACATTTAATACCATTAAAATGTAATTAAAATATGTATTTTTATTGGCTAATCACACCCCCAACTGAAGATTTGATAGTCCCGAGCAAAATGTATCTCAACAATATGAAATTTGAATTCCCTTTTCCAAAAACATTTTAGTACACAATTATCACCAAAAACCCTTATACCAAACAATCATGAAACCCATCAAAATATTTTAATACAAGATAGTTTCATAAAAATATCCCAATCACATGACCATTCCTTTGTTCAAATTCATCACCATATTTCATTCAATATCAATTTAGAGTGATGATGTGTTGTGCATCACATTAGACATGGGGGTTCATCTTTATTCAAGAGGTAAATAATGGAAGCACTAGGTGGAATCAAATTTCAATATTAAGATGAGTATTCAAAATTTTCTTAATGGTATTATTTATTTGTTTTTTAGTTTTTTAGTTTTTTTTTTGTTTTTGCAATTTTTCCATTGTAATTGAAATTGCACTCAAAAGAGTCAACCCCTATAGCGAGACTTTGCCGATGACTCCCAGGCTCAAAGACCATAGGGCACAAAGTGAAGCCCACATACTCAGGCATCATCTCAAGTTAACTCAATAAAAAAAATTCAAATTACCAAAAATAGCGATAAAATTACTAACTCTGGGCCAGAAAACTGTATAGTCATGATCCCCAAGTGTCGAAAGCCACACATTAGGTCATTTCATTGCTCTACGTGCAGATTTATTTATTTTTTTAAATTTTTTTTTTGAATACTCATATTAGAACTAAAATGATTACCAAACCTATGCTATTTATTTAAAGGACCCCACGAACTCAAACTAATACCCCACTATCCAAAGGACGTGCATTGTGATATTTTTTTTATTTGGATGAAAATGTAAACGATGAAATATCACATCGGACAACCACACTTTCCAAAATCAATTCTCATGAAATTATATAAGGATTAAAATCAGAATTGGGGCATGCAAAATTATTTGATATTTAGTTTCAAAGTGTGAAATGCATATTACCATGTTCAAAGTTAAAGTAATTTTTCCTTCCATTTACACACATTCTTTTTTCAAATCATTCAGTTTTTTTGACACAAAAGCATTTTTTATTTTATCTCCCCCCAACTTAAAATAACACTATCCCCAGTGTTTAAAGAAAAAACAATTTATAATGGGTTAGAGGTAGAGAATGAGAGTTCAAGAAATAAATTTAAAATGAGGATCATGGAATGAAGTCACCTCGTGGTTGAAGTTGAAATTCTTGATGCTCCCTTTTAATCCCTTGATCTTGATGTCACTCTGAGAATTCCTTAGTGGATAAAAACAAACAAAAAAAAACAAAAAAACCTATATATATATATAGTTATATTTATATAATAAAGAAAGTAAAATATAAGTATATATATAGAAATTATAGAATAAGGAGGGACAAAAAGTTGTAGGTTAGTGGTAAGCGCGCACCCCTGTCTCCCTTCGGTCCAGGGTTCGATTCCCAACGGCTTCACCAGTTGTGATGGGGTTTGACCCACGACCTATGACGTGTCCCTTTTTTTATTTATTTATATATATTTTTTAAGCTACAAACACATAAAAATAAAACTAACTGATGATACATTGTATTCTTTTTAAATTTCAATGTAAGGTATTACTCAAGGATCACACCACGTGACACGGATGAATATGGTGCTCCCCTTTCATAGCCATCCATACTCATAATAGAAGAATAGTTCAACATTATATTTTTTATTATTTTTAAATATAAAAATGATTAATTGATCCTATTTGATAAATAAAGATGACATGAAAACCACGGGTTTCCTCCTGTGAAACACTTTTGTTTAATGTCCTTATCCCAACATAGATCCTAAATCTATCAATTTTTTCCTGGTACATAGGTTGGCTCAGTTAACTCAACCTCTATTTCCTATTTATTGAATGATTCACTGAATGGTTTTAACCTATGACTATTGACCTTGAAAATGTGACCACTAGTGAGATCTTGAATTTCTACTGCCCCATGGGGGTACACATGATGCACTTCTAAAGGACCTGACCATCTAGATCTTAACTTTCCTAGGTGTAAATGATGTTTTGAACTATAAAAGAGCACCAATATTCCTAGTTCAAAATGTTTGACTTTGATATTCTTAGATTGGTAGGATTAAACCCTAGCTTTATTGAACCTTGAATTTTCATAATCCTCCATCCTTAGTTCCTCAAGTTCATTGAGATCTAATTTCCTTTTTGTTCTGGCCAATGAGAGGTCATAATTTATTTTCTTAATTGCCCAAAATGTCTTATGCTCAATTTCAACAGGTAAATGGAATGCTTTTCCATAAACCAACCTATATGGTGACATTACTAGGATGGTTTTGTATGCTGTACGATATGCCCAAAGAGCATCCAAGAGTTTCTCAGACCAATCTTTCCTAGAAGGATTGAAAGTTTTTCAATAATATTCTTAATCTCCCTATTTTCTAACTCATCTTGACCATTGGTTTGAGGATGGTACGCAGTGGAAACTTTATGAGAAATATCATACTTAGAAATGAGTTAAGAGAATGGACGGTTGTAGAAATGGATTTCTCAATCACTGATTATAGCCCTAGGAATTCCAAATCGAGAAAATATGTGTTGTTTCAGAAATCATATCACAACATGATGGTCATTAGACTTGGTGGGAATGGATTCAACCCATTTTGAGACATAATCAACAGCTAAGAGGATGTAGAGGTATCCCCTAGAGTTTGGGAAGGGACCCATGAAATCGATTCCCCAGTAGTCAAAGATTTCAATCACTAAGATGGGAGTGAGTGGCATTTGATTCATTTTTGTGATTGACCCTACTTTTTGACACTTAGGACAACTTTGAAAAAAAAATTAGGAGTCCCTTGAGAGGGTGGGCCAGAAGAGACCACACTAAAGAATCTTAGCATATGTTTTCTTAGAGTAAAAGTGACCTCTACATGCCTCACTATGACAGAATTTAAGGATGGAATTTTGTTCAGATTCTAGGACACACCTCCTAATGACTTGGTTGGGGCAGAACATATAGAGGTATGGATCATCAAACACATAGTTTCTAACATCATAAAGGAATTTCCTTTGAGCTTGAGTCCCTAAGAATTTTGGAATGACTCCTGTAACTAAGAAATTTGTTATGTCAGCATACTAAGGGAATTCACTCACAGAGTATAGGTGTTCATCCAAAAATGATTCAGACATAGAAAGGTGATTTCAGATGTCTTTGAATTCCATCCTAGAGAGGTTATCAGCTACAAAATTTTCAACGCCCTTTTTATCCATGATTGTGAGGTCAAATTCTTGTAAGAGAAGGACCCACCTAATCAGTCTAGCCTTAGCATCTTGTTTTTGGAAGAGGTATTTTAGTGTCGAATGGTCAGTGAACACAGTGATGGGGAATCCTAAGAGGTAGGACCTAAACTTCTCTAAGTCAAAAAAATAGAAATAAACTCCTATTTAGTGGTGGTGTAGTTGATTTGGGCATCATTTAAGGATTTTCTTACATAAGCAATGACATAAAGAGTTTTATCACAATATTGTCCTAAAACAGCTCCTATAGCAAAGTCACTAGAATCACACATAAGTTCAAAAGGAAGGTTCCAATTTGGAGATTTCATAATGGGAGGAGATGTGAGAGAGGATTTGAGGGTTGATAATAAACCCTCACAGCTTTCTGTCCAAACAAATGGAGCATCCTTTACTATGTGATCATAAAGGGGACGGAATATTGAACTAAAGTCCTTGATGAATCTTCTATATAAACCAACATTTTCTAAGAAAGACGTCACTTCCTTGACAGTTTTGGGTGATGGAAGGTGACAAATGATGTCAACCTTGGCCTTATCAACTTCAATCCCCCTACCTGAGACCAGATGGCCTAGAACTAGTCCATATTTAACCATGAAATGGCATTTTTCCCAATTTAAGACCAGATTATTTTCTTCACATCTTGAAAATACTCTCTACACATTCCTCAGACATCCCTCAAATGTATCCACAAACACAGAGAAGTCATCCATTAATACCTCAAGAAAATACACTACCATGTTTGAGAAGATTCCCATCATGCACCGCTAGAAGGTTCCAGGGGCATTGCATAACCCTAAGGGCATGCGTTGGAAGGAAAAGGTGCCAAATAGACAGGTGAATGTAGTCTTCCCTTGATCCTCTAGGGATACCTCAATATGATTGTACCCCGAGTACCCATCTAAGAAACAGTAGAAGGCATGACCTTCCACTCTCGCAAGGACTTGGTCAATGAATGGTAAGGGGAAATAGTCCTTCTTGGTAAATGAGTTTAGATTCCTATAGTCGATGCAGACTCTCCAGCCACTACTCACCCTAGTTGGAAGAATCTCTCCATCGTTATTGGTTATCACTGTGATTCTTGCCTTCTTGGGAACCACTTGGATTGGGCTAACCCACTCACTCTCAGCTATGGGATATAAGATACCAGCTTTTAACAATTTCAGAAGTTCCTTCCTTACTACCTCCATGATATTAGGATTGAGTCGTCGTTGAGGTTGACTAAATGGCTTTGAATTAGATTCCAGAACAATCCTATGAGTCCCGATAAGTGGGAAAATCCCAGGAATATCAGACAGGGTTCAACCAATGGCTTTCTTATGTTTCCTAAGGACATCTAGAAGCATCCCCTCATGATTGGATTCAAGATAAGAATAAAAGACAATTGGATGTGTTTGATTGTCCCCTATGAAGGAATACTTGAGTGTAGCAGAAAGTTCCTTCAATTCAAGATTAGGTGGGTTCATAATTTCAACAGAATATTGAGACATTGGATCAAGATCAATTTTTTTCCCTAGAGTTTTAGATAGGATTGATTCCCCATGTGTAGAAGTTTCAGCTACAAGATTTGCTTGATCTGATTTAGGGAAGGATGTTTGATTGGTCTCTATGAAAGTGGTTTTCTGAAAGGTTTCACTGATTGTTCGACCTAAGACTTCATCATATGTGTAATTTGAAAATGATTCAAGTCAAGGAGATAAAATTCTTTCATGTGAACAAAGGAAATCAATCTCATCCTGACTTAGACATCCATCAAATATTCCTTGATGTTCTATGGATTAATTATCAATGCTTCCTATCATGTTTACTTCATGAATGTCATCATCATCTCCTATTTGTGAGCTTTCATTGTAGATGTTCAAGTCTAGACTCATGTTTTCAATGGTGATGGTCATGTTCCCATTTCTAACTCAGATAACAGAGTTGATTGTTTCAAGGAAAGGATGACCAAGGATTATTGGGGTTTGTTCCTTATTTCCTATGTTTGGATGGTTGTCAAGGGCAATGAAGTCTGTAGGGTATATGAAGTTTTCAACCTTTACCAGAATGTCCTTTAAACTCCCTTTCGGAACCTTAATGCTACGATCAGCAAGTTGAAGTGTGACAGATGTGGGTTGGAGCTCTTCTAGGAATAACTAGAAATACACAACATATGGGATGAGATTGACACTAGCACCTAGGTCACACAAGGCCTTGAAAATTTTTCTCTCTCCTAGTTTAACATTGATGTAAGGGAAACCCGGATCTTTGATCTTAGGAGGAATGGTCCCTTGAATGGTGGTACTCACATTTGAAGCCAAAAGGACTTGGTTTTTATGTGAAAATTTTCTTTTAAAAGTGAAAAAGTCCTTAAGGTACTTTGAGTAGGCAGGTATGGTTTGGATTTCATCGAGAAGGGGAATGTTCAACTTGACTTGTGAGAAGATTTCTATTAATGTTTCACTCAATTCAAGCTTGGTTTTCCCCCTCATGCATTGAGGAAATGGTGCAATTTGTGGGTTTGTTTGTTGAATAGTTGTTTCTTTGACAATGTTATCATGTTTTTTAGTTTGATCATTTGGTTCATTTGAATTTTCATCCAAGTTTGAATCTTCAGATGGGTTCTGAATTAGTTGTTCAGGTTTCTCAATTGATTTCCCACTTCTTAAAATAGTCACAGCCTTTAGTTATTCATGAGTTGTTTGAGTGAAACTTGACTCTACCCTTAAATTTGGGGATGGTACCACCTGAGTAGGCATGGTTTCCTTTCCAGTTTTGATTGTTTGAATTTCTTGTTTCAGGGAAGATAATTAAGAGTTAATTTTGTCCATTTTTTTGCATAGTAGTTCTAGTAGAATTTGTGGAACAGTTTGGGTTGGTGCTTGAGAAGATTGGTTTATCCTAGGGGATATTTTGCAGGTGGGAAGGTCTGTTGAAAATGGACCGGTGGCTGTTGGTATTGGATAGGTTGGGTTTGGAACTAGTTATGGGTTTGGTAGTTCTGATGTGGGTAAGGATTTTTTCCTTGTGGTTGGCTAGGTTGTCGGTTATCTTTCCAGCGGAAGCTTGGGTGGTCATTATACCTTGGGTTGAAGTTGTTCTGGTATTGAGGCTTTTGAAAGTTCAAATCATTTACTTCCTCTAGGGGTCCTCCTAAAAGAACATCCTTGATGGATGGAATGGTTGGGAAGTTGTCTGTATTCTGGTCATATTTGTCACAAATTGTGCAAACAGGTTCTATAGTTTGGATTTCATGGACTTTCGTAAGGTCTATCTCTTCATCCTTCCTAGAGAGTGCTGTGAGTTTAGCCTTAAGGCTTTCCTCTTCTCTAAGTGTATGAATTCTAGTAGTTCTTTGTGGATTTTCAGAAAAAGGTGAAGTTCCCCATGTTTGGTTTTGTTCCACAAGGCTTTCTAGATACTCATAAGCATTATTTGGGGCTTTGTTTTTTAAGGTTCTCTTACACATCATGTCAATGAATTGTTTGTTCCCCGGACCCAAAAATTCATAGAAAATTATCACTTGTTCAGGAATAGAAAAAAAAAATGGTATGGAACCATGTTTAGAGTGTCTTTTAACCTCTCCCATGTTTTATAGAATGACTCTCCCTCCTTTTCAAAAAAAAATTGGATACTCTTTTTAAGTGCAATTGTTTTGTAGTGGGGAAAGTATTTTTTGTAGAATTATCTTTGTAGTTGGTCCCAAGAGTTGATGGATGATGGTATCAAATTTTTTATCCATTTTTTAGGTCGATCCTTTCAAGAAAAACGAAATTTCCTCATCTGAGCTGATTCTAGTTGTTTTGGGGGACACATGGTTTCTACAATGTCATTGAACTCCTTAACGTGATGGTAAGGCATCTTGGACTCCATTCCATGGAATGTGGGAAGGTGGTTTAGGAAATGGGGTTTAAAGATATAGTTGGAATCTCCTAGGGAATGGTGTCTAATGTATGAGGGGGCATTGCTCCAGGAAGGTGTGAGGAAGTCATTCATGGTTTGATCGACTGCATTCCCCAAGTTTGGGGCTACCTCATTTAGATTCCCATTTTGGTTTCCACCCGGGTTTATGAGTTGGTTTATTTGAAGACCTTCCATTGAAATGGGCTCAATTTTGGACTCTGTAATATCAAGAGGATTAGGATCTAATGGAAATGACCCCCTAGGTTCACTTCACTCCCCAACCCTAGGACTTTTCACCTGAACTAGACGGTTTTATTGATCACGGGTGTAGGAGGACATGCGCCAAAAGAAAAAAATGAGAAAGGGAAAAGATAAGAGATCTTGGGTGAGAATAGAAGAAATGGGGGAGAATATAATTTCTGTTGAGATGAATTACTTGGGTCCCTGGTAATAGTTCCAAAATTTGATTCATGCTCAAATTTACCCAAGAGATGAAGGTAGAACGGTCCTTGTAGTTTAGCTTGGGTTGTCGAATCCTCAGATACCTAAGAAGTAACCTACAGACACGTACATTCTATGGATTATTTCTGGATATGAAGTGGGAAACTTGGGTTTATTTTAGATGGGTTTAAAGGATAACTAACAGATTTAAGTGAATTCAATTTAAAATAATGATTTGATCCTAGGTTATCACTCGGGGTGGATTGGATGAAATTCTTTTTCAACTATTTCAATTTCTTATATTTGAGATGGGTTAATTTAAGAAGATCAAACAACATCATCACTTATTGATTTAATACCTACACACTTTAATACTAATATCCTATACAAGTGATGGATCAAAGTTTTGAGCACTTCAAGGTAAAGGTTCGTATTAGCACTTGAAGTGTGTGACCTTAAATTCAACAAGGACGATGGAGTTTAAAAATCATCAATTAAAAATCTCAATTAAAAGAAGTGATTAGAAATTAATGGGGTGATAAATAACATCCAATACAGCCCCTTTCTACTCCCTTTTATCAACTCATAAGTGGGTTATCCCTCCATTGATGCTATGGTTACAATGGAAGTGGGAATTAGACTCATGAGGTAGGAATTGAAGAAGTAAAGAAAACAATAAAAAGAAAATGATCACTCCACCGTTGTGTGAATAATTTCACAAGATTTGGTGTGAATAAATTCACACCTTGAGAAAATGGTATCAAAGTGAGATGAATAATAATAGAATAATAGTATAAGAAGAACTTTTATTAAGAAACTAGGATGAATTAAAACAACTTACATGTGAAAGACAAACTTGAGACAACAAAATCGCAGCACAACATTACAATGAAAGAAATCTCAAAAGATGATAAAATACTCCACCACCACTACCTTAAATAGACATTTTGGGAGCCTTGGGTCGAGAATCCAATATTACAAAGCATCTCACTTTATTATGATAGGCCTAGGGTGGTGGAAAGCTTGTGGAACTTGGACTTTTTCACTCTTGACCTGAGGTGGCAGCCATCTTGCAACCAACGAATAGACGCGTTGAAATTACCTTCTATATGGCAGAATTAGAGTGGGCCATAGAGGAAGAACATGTAGCTCCATATGTCTCCTAACCTTGTGTAAATTTTTGGGCCCATTTGGAGTTGTTAATCTGGAGTTATGTCTGATTTAGTGGAATAATATTCTGGGCCACAGATTCTAGACCAGATTTTGATATTCTATTTGGGCCACCTTAATTTCCATCATGGAGGAAGAATTAGCACTATATTTTGAATAATTATTTGTTCCGATATATTTATTCTAGCGTCCCACAAAATTTGGGCTTCATTGGTTTTGTATCATGGGTCCCACATTCCCATCAGTGGGATGATGTCCAATCTTCCTTCTCCAGAATTCTTTCCTTTCATCGCCAAATATCTCCACCATCCTTTATGAATCCTCCATTGATAACTGAAGGAATAATGTTTATATTTAAGTTTAGATACAGTTACCAAAATATAAAATTAAAATAGGGATAATTACAACTCTTAAAATCAGATGAATCATTGGGCCTAAATTGGTATACATTAGGCATGAAGTGCATAAATGATAAGAATGGATGTTCCAAAGTAAAATCCACTAACTCCAACCCATAAGATTAAAAATGAAAATTTAATACCATTAAAATGTAATTAAAATATTTATTTTTATTGGATAATCAGTGGTCCACAATATATTCCCAGAGATAAGAAATCAGAGATATTTCCAAGCATGCATAGCAAACTTGGGTGCTCAGATGCAGACCACGAATTTATATATTCATACTTTTGTAGAAATATAATCATTCAAAGAAATTTGATCAAATACACATCCAAAAAAATAAAAATATATATAAATTAAATAGAATATACATATCTGAAACACTCATGGTAGAAAAAGGGAGAAATAAACAAAACCAGATGACAATCAATGACAGAGCCGATAGTAAAAGCAGAAGAAAATAAAAATTAGTAAAGCAAAGAAGATTTGTGTAATGACTCATATTTTTTATGGTTTTATTTTTATAAATTAAATGGGATAATTCTGAAACTAGACACTATGATGGCATGGGATTCTAAGGTCTGGTGTTCCCAGAACAAATCAATGAAAAATGTTCAGTTTTTTAATAAAACGCACGAGCTTTTTTTATTTAAAACTAAATAAATTCTAAATGGTTGTCCAGTTTAGAAATATGAGGGAACCATTGCGTTCAAGACAGATATTTTACCCTAGGTGAAGCATAACATTTTCTACATGATTCAACTATGGAAAGTAGTTTTTGGATGTATTAGTAATAAAATATTTAATATAAATATTTTATTTTTTATGCAACAACTCTTTTCTTTATATTTGAGTTTTTCTGGAATCCAGGGTTATCACCGTAACCCTGGAATTCCCCTAAGATAAAGAGAAGGAATTTACCTCAACAAAAATGAGGTATTGGAGATCAGTACCTAGAGTAAAGATTGACGGATTGATGAATAATGACAATGAAACTTATCTCTTCGTCAACAACCAATCCAAACCCCAGGTAGGGTGTTGTTTCTTTATGATTTTTCCCCATTCTTAAATTTTACGATGAACATTGTCCAACCCACGAATAGGTTGATCTATGGTTTGATCACTTGTGGGATGGTTCCAATGCTTATGGGGATTTAAATGAGAGATAGATCTCTGTGATTTTTATCCTTCTTCATTCTTCCTTCTAACAAGAATGAATCAAGTCTGACACAAAAAAGGGCTAAGATCCGTTCTTCATATGATCATGTGATTTTATTATCTCCCCTAAATCTATATCATTACTTTTGTGTTCTTCGTATCCCCCACCCTTAAAACTCCTATGCAAATGATCGATCGTAGCGCCCACAATTTATGGAGCAATGATCTGAGATCATGGATCTGAACTCATGACGACACAACAGAAAATAGACGGTAGGTGTAGAGAAATTTGTCCATGACAACAGCACACGGTAGCACAAGGCGGTGATGCATGGTGGTAGCTCCGACTGTTCTAGGAAGACGGCGAGCCAGTGGGGTGAGGTCGCCATTGGGGTGGCCGATAGAGGTGGAATATGGAAGGAGGCCATGTTAGGGCCAGTGGGAGTGGGCCATGGTAGGAGGCTGCGGTGTTGACCAGGGTACATAGTGAGGGGAGGCTACACATGTAGCGGCCTGGCGGAACAGGTCTTGGTGCCATGTTGGAGGATCCCGTGGTGCAGAGGTTGTCATGAAGGCAGTTTAGTGGGTCAGTCGTGTGAAATGCGTCATGGCACCGCATCAGCACGGGAGGCACACATTCTGGGTGAACTATGTGTGCCACAGTGAATCGGGTTTATGGTCCTAAGGATCGACTACTAATGTGTTTTCCCATTATTTGTTTCACCTAATCATGAATATTCATATTTTTGTATATGTGTATAGGTATGGGACTATACATGTGCACGTATATAGATATGGATATCCATGGTGGAACTTTCCCAGTTGACAGGGATTACATTCACTAAGTTTGACTGTGGTTGCATGTTTGGTTTACTTCCTTTTGTTGTGTTCCAGCTTGGATGAGCACATTTTTGTCACATACACTTTAGCAACACAGTTATATGTTTCTTGTCGGGTGCCCTACAGAGATTACTTCGCACCCCTGCATGTGCACCTCGGTGTACGTGTAGACCTTATTCCTTCTTTTCTAGTTGAGCACGAGTTTTATGGTGGATTCGGCTAAGGCCTAGTGTTTCATGATCGAACAGAGATGCTTGAGTGTTTCTATTGATCGGGCTGCTGCAGTTCGACAGTGTCTGGAGATCGGGTACATGGTTTGGCTTGGAGTTAGTAGTTGATCCCTTTCATTTTACTTTAAGTTTCTTTTGTACTTGTATCTATATGGTCGTCCCGGTGGGTGACCAGTGTTGTATTGTATTGCATAGTTGTTTGGGATTTTACTACATTTCACTATTTTATATTGTTCTATTTAAGTTGTTTATTGCTTCTATACTTTGTTTACTTTCCAATGTGTATGATACTTAGTTACTTTTATTTTTTCTTACTCTGGTATGAGGTCATAGTCTCCCCACTATCACGCCTTAGGCCCTCACTGCCAGTTGGAAGCCTCTAGCATACATGGAGGTGCACTTGAGGCCATGTGGCGAACCTACTCGGAGCATCGGTTAGTGGCTTCTGAGTCAGGTAGTTACAATTATTTTCAAGGAAAATAATATAAAAATATTATTAGTTTGTTTTATTATTAAATTAATTCATTTAATAAAATATAATAAAACTAAATTTGGATTATCTGGGATGTCAAAGTATATTGATGGATCCATCAAAGATAAAATCCATTGAACATTAGCCTAGACCAACCACTATGACTGAGATCCATAATTTTCTTGGATTGGATAGATATTATTGACACCCTATGAATAATTTATAATAAATATCTAATACACTCTCCAAGTTAACTTTTAATGGATCCAATCTATTTCGGAATGATGATTGTGAGGAACATATCACAAAACTAAAGATAAGGATATTCAACACACCTTTTCTAACACTAACCTGGAGTAAAGAAGGGTTTCTGATCTTTATAGATGCATTAAATAAGGAACCAAGATGCTAACTCATGAAGAATGATATGGTGATAGATTATGCCTCATGATAATAGAAGGTTCATGAGAAAAATTATCCAACACATGATTTAGAGTTAGCCATGGTAATTTTTTCATTGAAGATATAATGGCATTATCTTTATAGAGAACGGTATGACATATGTACCAAAAAATATATATTTTTATTTCAAAATGAATCACTATATGATTGAGTGAGAACCAAATAGACCCCAAATCAAACTCCAAATTAACTAGATTGTAAATTCAAAAATCAAAACCAATTCCACATCATAAGCCAAGAATGTGAAACTTGAGGAGGCCTCAAGATTTTCAACTCACATTTCATCTGATGTCATGTATTCTTCCATCATCATCATGAAACCATCCACCACTATTAATTTCAGTGCTTCCATCTATTTCTAGAGTAAAAAATTTTAAGTACCCTTGTTGAACCATATCTTCCCAAAAAAACAACAAAGAACCAAAATCTATCACATTGGAAAAACTAAAAAGAACATACATTGATCCATCATTACAATCATCGAAGACTACACCAAATAGAAAATTATTCCATCCATCTTTAAAAGAACCATGAAATCAAAAATTATATTGTTAATGAGCTGAAACACTATCACCAATCGATGTATTCATTATTAAGGATGAAAACTAGAAATCACTAAAGAAAATACCAAATAACCAGGAATAATAATGAAAAATCTTCTGAAATATCAACCTTCAAATGGACCAATAGTACCTAGGATATAATTTCCTTCAAATCATAACTGTACCACAATGATTGGAAGACCACCAGAAAATAGAAATGGCCCATAACACAACCTAGAAAAAACCTAAGGAAGAAGAAGAACCAACACATGTCGCGACTCCAAGAAAAACATTGAATAGAAAACCAAAAAATCCTGAAACACCCATTAAAATCACTACATCAAACAGAAATAGAGCCTAATAAAATAGATCTAAAAGCAAGAGTAGAGTTTAAACTAGAGAAGGGCCTCTTCAATGAGCCACATACATAGAGATAATTTAAGAACCCAAACACAAACCTCCCCGAAACTAAGAAATGAGAACTAACCACGACCATAATAAAATACCAAAATTCTATAAAGAACATCGAACATGACCAAAAGTGTGAAATATATACCTATAAATTTTTTTTAAAACGTATATTCACTCAAAAATAGTAGAATGTGTACTAGAGAATATAGTTGGAGTTGATAAATGATTACGACTACTCAACATATTACCACTCGAGGAATGTATATAATGTGGAAGCTACTCTTAGTCAAAAATATCATTCTATCTTATCTATGATGAGGATCACAAAAGATCCAATATTTATTTATTTTCAAAGGATTTATCGAAAAATATTAAATGAAAAGGATAAATCTTTTCTATTTCAAATTAGTGTCTAACCATCTATCCAGGTGATGATTAAGGATGCATGGAATGAAGATGTAGAGATATAAAATAAAGTTGTAAAGTTTCCTGAATTCAACCTTGACTATGATGGAATGAAAAGGTTTAGGAACCATGTATGTGTCCTATCAGTACCAGATCTGAAGAAGGATTTTTTGGATGAAGCTCATAATTCATCATGGGATTAAAATTATGGATAAATATCTAAAATATTATTTTTAGTGGGAAAATATGAAAAGATATATTAAAGAGTATTTATATAGGTTCTTGGCATGATTTCAAATGAAAGTTAATACATTGAAATCTAAAGGTATGTTACAACCATTACCCATACCAGAATGAAAATGGAAAATAATCACTATGGATTTTGTCATTAGAATCCATAAAACATCTGATTCATGATCAAATTTACCCAAGAGATGAAGGTAGAACGATCCTTATAGTTTATCTTGGGCTTTCAAATCCACTAAGACCTAAGAAGATACGTAAGATACACAAACTATGAGATGGATTTTTGGATATGAAGTTGCCAACATTGGGTTGATTTTAGTTGGTTTTAGAGTATCACTAAAAGATTTAAGTTAATTCAAATTATGATAATGATTTTATCCTAGGTTATCTCTCGGGGTGGATTGGATGAATTCCATTTTTAATGATTTCAATTTCATTAACTCGAGAAGAATCCATTCAATGAATTAAAACTAACCTCATCACCTAATGGTTAAAAACCTTCACAAACACATTATAATCACTTATACACTTATAAGATCATTTTTACGAGAACTCCAAGGTAAAGGATCTTATTAGCACATAAAAGTGGGGTGATTAAATTCAATATGAAAGAGGAAGAGAGAAAATCATTGAATAAAAGAAAATCAAATAAAAGAAATTAATGAACATTTAGAGATTGAGAAATAAAATTAAATACAGCCCCTTGCTACTCCCTTGGATTAAACCATAAAAGAGTTATCCCTCCATTGATGACATGTCCTCAACAGAAGCAGGAAGTAGACTTAAGAGGGTGGAATTGAAGAAGTAAAAAACAACAAAATATCAATCACTCCACTGTTGTGTGATAAATTTCACAAATTATGGTGTGAATAAATTCAAACTTTTAGAAAATGGTATCAAAATGACATGTATAAGAACAGATTAAGATTAGGGGGAGAACTTTTATTAAGAAAATAAGGTGAATTGAACAACTTAGATGAGAAAGAAATGTGATTACAAACACAAAGTGGCAGCATAACACTAAAATGAAACCAAGCACCAAAGATGCCCAAATCCTCCACCATCACTACCTTAAATAGGAATTTTTGGAGTCTTGGGTATATCCTAAAATAGTTTAAGTCATCCCACTTGATTATGGTAGGCTTAAGGTGGTAGAAAGCTTGTGGAACTTATACTTTTCCACTCTTGACCCAAGGTGGCAGCCAGCTTACATCCACTGAACAGAAGGGCCTAGATGGCCTTCTAGATGGACGAATTGGAGTGGGCCATAGAATCCAACAGTGAAACTCCGAATTTATACTAGATCTTTGTAAAATATCAGCCCAACATAACTTTTGGTTTCTGAGATATGATTAAATTGGTGGTCGATTTTTCTGGGCTGCAGAATCTGGCCCATAATTTTATCTCTAACTTGGGTCCCCTGAATAACCACCATTGATGCCGAATTAGCACTAGCTTCTGAATACTTATATGTTCCTATATACTTCCTATATCATTCCATGAAATTTGGGCTTCCATGGGTCTGTATTGTGGTCCCCACATTATCATCTGTGGGATGGTGTCCAATCTGACTTCTCCAGAATTGTTTCCTTTCATCGCCAAATATTCCTATCATACTTTATGAATCATCCATTGATCCCTGAATGAAAAATGTTCATATTTAAGTTTAGATCCATTTAAGAAAATATAAAATTAAAATATTGATAATTACATTCCTTAAAATCATATGAATCATTGGGCCTAAATTGGTGTACATTAGGTATGAAGTACACAAATGATGAGAATCGATGTTCAAAATTAAAATCCACTAACTCAAGCCCATAAGATAAAAAATGAACATTTAATACCATTAAAATGTAATTAACATATGTTTTTTTATTGGCTAATCACACCACTAAACTTTATATTTTCTAGTCCCGAGCAAAATGTATCTCAACAATATGAAATTTGAATTCCCTTTTCCAAAAACTTCTTAAAAAACATTTATCACCAAGAACCCTTATACCAAAAAATCATGAAACCCATAAAAATATTTTAATACAAGATATTTTCATAAGAATATCCCAATCCCAAGCTCATTACTTTGTTCAAATTCATCACCATATTTTATCCAATATCAATTAAGAGTGATGATGTGTTGTGCATCGTATTAGACATGGGGGTTCATCTTTATTCAAGGGGGAAATGATGGAAGCCCTAGGAGGAATCACATTTCAATACTAAGATGACTATTACAAAAAAAAAATTGTATTTTTTTTGTTTTATTTTGTAAATATTTCCATGGTAATTGAAATTGTACTCAAAATAGTCAACCCATGTAGTGAGACTTTGCCGATGACTCCCAGGGCCATAGGGAACCAAGTGAAACCCACAAACTCATGCATCATATTGAGTTAACTCAATCAAGAACAAAGTCAAATTACAATAAGTAGAGATAAAATTACTAACTCTGGGCCAGAAAACTATGGAGTCACGATCCCCGAGTGTCGAAAGCCACACATTAGTCCATTTCATTGCTCTACACGCAAATTTATTGTTTTTTTGTTTTATTTATTATTGAATACTCATATTAAAACTAAAATGATTACAAAACCTATGATATTTATTTGGGGGACCCCATGAACTCAAAATAATACCCTAATATCCAAAGGATGTGCGTTGTGATCTTTTTTTATTTGGATAAAAATATAAATGATGAAATTTCACATTATACTACCACACTTTCCAAAATATATGCTCATGAAATTATACATAGATTAAAATCAGAATTAGGGAATGCTAAATTATTTTATATTCAGTTTCAAAGTGTACAATGTCTATTATCATGTTCAAGGTTAAAGAATTTTTTCCTTCCATTAAGGTACACTTTTTTTTAAATAAATATTTTTTTACACAAAAGAAAAAAATATATTTTCTCCCCCCCACCCCACAACTTAAAATAACACTGTTCCAAGTGTTTAAAGAATTTTTTTTTGGAAGGGATAGAGGTAGAGAATGGGAGTTTAAAAATAAAATTGAAAATGAGGATCATGGAATGAATCCACCAAGTGGTTGAAGTTTGAGTTCGTGATACTTCAATTTAATCCTTTGATTCCTATATCACTCACAGAGTTCCCTAGTGAAAAAAGGAAAAAAAATCAAACAAAACAATATATATATATATATATATTAAAAATAAATTAAAATATAAGTATATATAAAAAAATTATAGAATAAGGAAGCACTATATGTAGTACCCCTGGTTTCGGGTATGTAACCCTTAATTGATGATTTTCTTGGTTTTAAAAGTTATGGGTGACATATGGGAGAATTGGGAGATCCTGGAGTGAAGTTGGAAGCAAAGGGGAAGGCGTACGGGCGGCGCACGGTTGGTAAAACTGTGCGGCCAAACCGTGCGTGTCTGACTGGGGAGGCAGTGGCTTCCGCATGGTCAGCGCACGGTTAAGGGAAACTGTGTGATGAGGCCATACATGAAGGATGGATGAGGCAGAAGCTAACGCATGGTTAGCGCACGGTTTGTCAAACCGTGCGGACTAACTATGCGGTCACTTAAAATTAGATCCTAAAATTGTGGATCTAACTCGTTTTGCCTTTAATTGCCTTGTTTAAATCTCCCAAGCAGCCCTAACTCGGGATTACTCTCCCTTGAAGGTTGGAAAACTTTTCCCAAGCATTTTGGAGGCGATCCAAAGGCTTCTCTTGGCGAATCGAAGCCGGGTTCTTAAGGTATGTGATGGTTCTTGATCAGTTTCTTAGATCTACTTAGATATACTTCTCCTTTTCTCTATTTTTCTTATATCTACACCCGTTATGGGTAGATATAAGGGTGTGGATTCCAAATATGACAAGATTTGGTCTTGGTTGTGTTAGGAGAAGAGATCTAAGGAGGGTTTTTGGAGTTTTGACCCGGTGTTCTTGAGCGTTCTTTGTCTGTGGCTTGGTTTCTCCCAATTTGTTGAGGTAGGTCACTTCACTCTCGATTCATCTTTCTTAGAACTTGAAGGATTAGTTCAAATTGATTTAATCACTTGGTTTTGATTGTGAAATTGTGGTTCAAAGCATTTTATAAATCTTCTTTAGTGATGATTTATGGGTTTTGATGAAATTGTGGAAATTAAAAGAATGGTTTGTGAAAAGTGTTTTTGTTTCTTGATTTTAAAATAGTGATTTTAAAATATGGATTTTCGGGATTTGGAAAATAGTTTGTGGGAAAAAGGTTTTCAATAAAAGGGTGTTTTATTGAAATGATTTTGGCATGGTTGAAATGGTTTGGTTTTGGGAATACTTGGTGTGTGTGTGTTGATATTGAATTTACGAGGCTTGGTTTAAATATGACCTTGTGCTCGGTGCCAAAGGTGTAATGGCACACGGGGAATAATTACCTTGTGACGAATTAGTAGATCGATGAGAAACCGCTCATGACCATGGAACTGTCATAATGATGCATGCATAGTGGATTTCACGGGTTGTGAAATGGTTGGTTGTGTGGATTTGTGAAATGGAATGAACGTTCCAAAATGGAAATGTGAATTTGATTGGGAAACTTTGCATGGTTTTTTTGGAAAATGGATTGACATGGAACTTGCTATATTGTGAACTATTTTGGAATGGTTTTATATAAATTGTTTTATATAAATGTGCTAACATGTTTTATCCTAGAGGCATGGGTTGGGAAGTCATCGGGGAAAACCTAATGAGTTTCATTACTCACCCCCTTCTTTAGCACGATGGTGATTTTGTAGATGTCATATATCAGGATGTTGGCAAAGGTGAAGTGTCACACGTTTATATCACTACTTCGTAACTCTTGGGCTGCTTTGTGATGTTGGATCTTGGAGCTTGTGGATCATTGAGTTGTGTTGTCTTCTTGAAATCTTGTAGTTGTCTTTCTTTTGTTTACTCTGATTTGGTTTTTTACTCCGTTGTTGCACTTGGTTGGGTTATTATGAAAATAATGGTTGAGTTGTTTTGGTTCTAAATCATGCATCATATAGTGGTTTCTTGGAGATATTTATCTAGTTTGGTTTATTTTTTGGTTGTTTTTAGTTAAAGGGGTAAATCGTCCCACATGTATTTTGAAACCCTTCGGCATTTATTTCCAGCATTTAGCACCTCGAGGATGTCGCTTAAGGCCTAGTAATGACTCGTTACACTCTCAATCCAATGAGAATTGGCGGATCATTACAAATGGTATCAGCTTGTTCGGTCCTTTCCTAACAAGTGGTTATCGATGTTCTTGGTCTTGGAGTTGAAATTCCTTCTTGTCTATTCCTTGGGTGTTCATCTTAGACAGGAGTAGGATTTTCAGAACTTGAAATGTATAGCATAAAAGGACGTAGATAACCCGTTTATGTTGAATTTCATGTTACCAGGGTGTTGGGTACATAAGTGTTTTGGATACACTTCTATAATGTTGGAAATCTCATTGTCATGGGTTTAGCCAATGAGATGAGCATGACATGCATTATAGAGTAATGACTTCCCACTAGGATTGCATAAATCATTTTGAGAAATGGATTATGGTTTGATGCCAAAGCGTGATTTATGAAAATTTTAAGCACGTTTTCAAATGAAAGATTTTGAAAAGACAATGGTTGATGTATTTTGAAAATATATTGATTTTCAAAAGAAAGAAAAGATCTATTTTAGAAATTGTTGGAAATCGATGTTGTGATAGTGGTGTAATAGAGATTGAAATTCTAAGCCTTAAGTTTCTAGGAAGTGAGACTAATGGCGTGCGTTGTTTGTATAGAAAATGGAACTCGTTAGACGTCGTAGAAACCAAACGAAAGAAGCTATAGAGAATGTGGTTTCACCTGAACAACGTGTGAACCAAGAGCTGGTTCAGAGTATCGTTCAAGCGTTTCAAGATGTGGACATGGGGAATCAAAGAGATGAGTCAAGGCATGTAGACCATTCCATTTTGTTCCAGAAGTAGAATCCACCCATCTTTCGGGGTGATTTTGAACCAGAAAAGGCGGAGGTGTGGCTAAGTAGGATGAATCGTATCTTTGATTTCATCAGCACACCAGTAAAGTTGAAAGTAAAGTTGGAAACATATATGCTGGAGGATCTTGCACGACAGTGGTGGGAGCTGGTGGTGCAGGCTAAGCTGGATCAAGGCCTGGGCTGGGAGGAATTTTAGGAATTGTTTAATAAACAATTCTATCCCCACGTGTTCAAGATCCAAAGGACAACTGACTTTTTCAGCCTAAAGTAGGAAAATATCTCTGTCACAGAGTATGAGGATAAATTCATGAATTTAGTATGCTTTGCACCAAAAGTTGTTGCAAGTGCGTCGCTGAAGGTACGCATCTTTGAATCAGGATTGCGACTGGAGATTCGCTCGAAGATAGTTGTGCTCTGTATTACGGGTTATACGGAGATGGTAAATAGAGAAACAATAGAAGAAAGAGACATCACAGGAGTTAAGGGAGGAAGAAGTATGATGATACCCACGGGAACAGGTGGGAACTCTAATGCCAGGAACAAGAATAAGAGGGACACCTACTTTCAAGGTGGGAGTGCAAATCAGAATCAGACGGCTGGATCAGTGAATCTTTTTCCACGACCCATGATGAAAGATGGGTGTTTTCAATGTTGCACGATTGACCACATGAAATGAGAATGTACAACACCACCAAGATCTTGCCACAATTGCAAAAAGATGGGGAATCATCAGCGATATTGTCATAGTGCTCCAAGGTCGGGTGCGCATGAGACCTCCCAAGCGTCGCAAGCATCTTATGATTCGACAAGGAGAGGACAACAAAATCACCCTCGCTAGCAGAACAGAGCTAGTTATGGTGATTCCAAGAATAACATGACACCTCAGGCAGGGAAATCTAAACAAAGCAATAAGGAGAAAAGTGCAGCAACAAAGAAATTGTATGGAGCAGAACAGGTGATTGTGGATGACCAGTTTGGACCGTCTATGGTGAGAGGTATGATTCTTTTGAATTCTACCATCATGCAAGTGTTGTTCGATATTGGTGCATCCCATTATTTTCTTGCTTCTCGGATTGCTGATTTGCTGAACTTACAACTTCAAATGATTCCTTCTGTGTTAAAACTGCAAACTCCTATAGGTGAAAGAGAATGTCAAGCCTTCGTCTGTAGAGAATGTGCTATAACGGTTGATGGAGTTGAGCTGAAATGGGAATTCTCCATGTTGGATATGGATGTCTATGATATAATCATAGGTATGGATTGGTTGACAACATTTAAGGCTCACATTGACTGTTATGGGAGAACGGTTAGTTTCACGACGGAGGATGGAATCGACCATCTCTTCCGAGGAGAGAGGATGGTAAAGAAAGGTGAAAAGAGATTGTTAGCACCAATGGTGGGAACGATCTATTACCAATTGGCAGCATTGACTTTGGAATCATTGGAAGAGATCGCAGAAAATAGTTTTCCAGCTATGGTGGATCGATTTCTTGATGTTTTTCCTACAAACTTCTCAAGGTTACCACCTGTAAGAGAAGTATAGTTTACGATTGATCTCCTTCTAGGGAAAAGTCCTATCTCACTTCCATCTTATAGGATGGAACCAACAGAGTTAAAGGAATTGAAGGTGCAGTTAGAGGAGCTGGAAAGCAAAGGTTTTATTCGGCCAAGTGTGTCCCCATGGGCAACACCAGTTTTGTTTGTAAAGAAAGCAGATGGAACTTTGAAGCTGTGTGTGGATTATTGTAAACTTAACCAAGTTACGATAAATAATAGATATCCACTTCCACGCATTTATGACCTATTTGATCAATTGAGGGGAGCTCAGTGGTTCTCCAAAATTGACTTATGGTCAGGATATCACCAGTTGCAAGTTCTAAAGGAGAATATTCCAAAGACAGCCTTCAGAACCAGATATGGACACTATGAATATGTAGTCATGCCTTTTGGTCTTACGAATGCACCAACGGTCTTCATGGATTTGATGAATCGGATATTTCAGCCATATCTGGATTCTTTTGTTGTGGTGTTTGTGGATAACATATTGGTGTATTCAAGAACAAGGGTTGAGAATGAGAAACACTTGGAGACAGTGTTGGAAATCTTGAGGGACCATCAGTTGTATGCCAAATTGTCAAAGTGTGATTTATGGATACAAGAAGTACATTTTTTGGGCCATATAGTTTCTGAGAAAGGTGTTTCAGTGGATCTAGAAAAGATATAAGATGTTATTTCTTAGCAACTGCCGAAGAATGTCTTTGAAATATGAAGTTTTCTTGGTCTAGTTGGTTATTATCGACGCTTTGTGTGTGACTTATCATGACTAGATTCTCCCCTGACAGCTTTGAAAAAGAAAAATAGTGCATTTGAATGGACTGAAGAATGTCAGAGGTCTTTTCAAGAGTTGAAAGTTCTCCTTACATCATCACCCATCTTGATTTTGATGAAATCAGTATAGGGGTATGTGGTGTATTGTGATGCTTTGGGAAAAGGGTTGGTTTGTGTTCTCATGCAAGGATACAATGTTGTTGCTTATGGTTCAAGGCAGTTGAGGGTTCATGATAAGAATTACCCAACACATGATTTGGAGTTAGCTTCAGTTGACCATGCCTTGAAGACTTGGTGTCATTATCTCTTTGGTGAGAAGTTCACTGTGTTTACAGATCAAAGAAGCCTAAAACACATTTTTTCACAATGAGATTTGAATCTGAGGCAGAGGAGATAGATCCAGTACCTTCAAATGTTTGACTTTGAATTGATGTATACACTGGGTAAGGGAAATTCGGTGGCTGATGCATTAAGCAGAAAGTCGTATGCTTAGTTAGCGAAAGAAGCTTCAGATGAATGGCAGTTGATTTCGGTCTTAGCCGACATGCATGTGGAATGTGAAAACCGAGGTGATGTTGTGGTTTTCTTTTCAGCTACGCTTGTTCCTGAACTGGTAAAAGTGGTCGAAGAGGCACAAACATCTGATGCGGAATGTCTAACAATGAGTTCAAAACTCAATGGTGGGGAGACCATTGATGGCTGGAAACTGGAAGTGGGTTCAGTTTTGTGTTTCATAGATTGGATGGTTGTACCTATAGTTTTTCAGGAAGAACTCATTAAATCTTACCACCATTCAAGATTGGATGTACATCCTGGTACACAGAAGATGTATAAGGCGCTAAAGGTGTAGTTTTGGTGGAGCGACATGAAAAGGAAGGTGGCCCAATTCGTCTCGCAATGCTTAACTTGTCAGCAGGTTAAATCAGAGAATCACAGACCAGTTGGTATGTTATAGTCTTTACCTATCCGAGTGTGGAAATGGGAGTAGATAGCCATGTATTTTGTTACAGGTCTTCTAAGAACTGTCCGGAAACACGATTCCATTTGGGTGATAGTGTATCGTCTAACCAAGTTAGCCCATTTCATCCCAATTCATGAAACCCATATGGTGGAAGATCTTTCAAAAATCTATATCTAGGAAGTGGTAAAGAGACATGGTGTACCAGTGTCTATCATCTCAGATAGAGATCTGAGGTTCACATCTCGTTTCTAGAAATCCTTACAACAATCCCTTGGGACTCAGTTGACTATGAGTACGGCGTATCATCCTCAGACAGATGGGAAATCCGAGCAGATGATACAGAAGTTGGAAGACATGTTGCGAGCTTGTGTAATGGATGTTGGTGGCTCATGGGAGGAGCATATACCCGTAGTGGAGTTCTCATACAATAACAGCTATCAAGCCTTGATATGCATGGCTCCGTTCGAAGCATTGTATGGGCGTCTTTGTCGTTCTCCACTATGCCGGGTGGAAACTGGTGAAACCTCACTAGTCGGGCCAATCCTTATCCAAGAAACAATGGACAAGATTAAGTTGATTAGAAAGAAGATGGAAATAGCTCAAGGTCGTCATAAATCTTATGCAGATCACCGTCGCAGACCGTTGGCGTTCGTTGTGGGTGATCATGTCTTCTTGAGGATCTCTCCAAGACTTGGACAATGTCATTTTGGGAAGCAGGTAAAATTATCTCCTCGATATATAGGCCCTTTTGAGATACTGGAATGGGTTGGAGAGGTGGCGTATTGGTTGCCATTACCACCACAGTTCAGTGCAGTGCATAATGTGTTCCATGTATCTCAGTTGAAGAAGTATCAGCCTGATCCTGACCATGTGATCATATGGGATCATGTTGACCTAGAGCTGGATGCTTCGTTGGTACATATCCCGGTGCAGATTATGGATAGGCAGGATAAAGTCTTTTGTGGAAAAAGCATCGGCCTAGTGCGGGTTTTGTGGAAACATGGTCATATTCAGGAAGAGACTTGGGAACGCGAGAAAGAAATGAAGGAGCAGTGGCCAGAACTCTTTCAGTAAAGTAATGGTTTTATACTTTCCGAGGACAGAAAGGCCAATGGTGGGGAGAATTTAGTACCCCCGGTTTCTGGTATGTAACCCTTACTTGATGCTTTTAAAGGTTTTAAAATTTATGGGTGACGTATGGGAGAATCGGGAGATCCTGGAGTGAAGTTGGAAGCCAATGGGAAGGTGCATGGGCGGCGCACGGTTGGTCAAACCGTGCGGCCAAACCATGCATGTCTGAATTGGGAGGCAGTGGCTTCCGCACGGTCGGCACACAGTTAAGGAAAACCATGCGATGAGGCCGTGCATGAAGGATGGCCGAGGAAGAAGCTAACGCACGGTTAGCGCACGATTTTTCAAACCGGGCGGACTAACCGTGCAGTCACTTAAAATTAGATCCTAAAATTGTGGATCTTACTCGTTTTTTCTTTAATTGCCTTGTTTAAAGATCCTAAGCGGCCCTAACTCTGGATTACTCTCCCTTGAAGGTTAGAAAACTTCTCCCAACCGTTCCGGAGGCAATCTGAAGGCTTCTCTTGGAGAATCGAAGCCGGATTCTTAAGGTATGTGATGGTTCTTTATTGGTTTCTTAGATGTACTTATATCTACTTCTCCTCTTCTCTCATTTTCATAGATCTACACCCGTTATGGGTATATATTAGGGTGTGAATGACAAATATGACAATATTTGGTCTTGGTTGTGTTAGGAGAAGATATCTAAGGAGGGTTTTGGAGTTTTGACCTAGTGTTCTCGAGCGTTCTTCGTTCGTGGCATGGTTTCGCCCAATTTTTTGAGGTAGGTGGCTTCACTCTCGATTCCTCTTTCTTAGAACTTGAAGGCTTAGTTCAAATTGATTTAATTTCTTGGTTTTGATTATTAAATTGTGGTGAAAAGCATGTTATAAATCTTCTTTAGTGATGATTTATGGGTTTTGATGAAATTGTGGAAATTGAAAGAATGGTTTGTGAAAAGTTTTTTGGTTTCTTGATTTTAAAATAGTGATTTTAAAATATGGATTTGCGGGATTTGGAAAATGGTTTGTGGGAAAAGGTTTTCAATAAAAGGGTGTTTTATTGAAATGGGTTTGGCATGGTTGAAATGGTGTGGTTTTGGGCATACTTGGTGTGTGTGTTCATATTGAATTTATGAGGCTTGGTTGAAATATGACCTTGTGCTCAGTGCCAAAGGTGTAATGGAACATGGGGAATAATTACCTTGTGATGACTTGGTATATTGATGAGAAACCGCTCATGAGTATGGAACTGTCATAACGGTGCATGCATACTAGATTTCACGGGTTGTGAAATGGTTGGTTGTGTGGATTTGTGAAATGGAATGAAAGTTCCAAAATGGAAATGTGAATTTAATTGGGAAACTTTGCTTGGTTTTTGTTGGAAAATGTCTTGACATGGAACTTTCTATATTGTGAACTGTTTTGGAATGGTTTTATATAAATTGTTTTATATAAATGTGATAACATTTTTTATCCTAGAGGCATGGGTTGGGAAGTCATAGGGGAAAACCTACCAAGTTTCATTACTCACCCCCTGCTTTGGCACGATCGTTCTTTTTCATATGTCATATACCTGGATGTTGGAAAAGGTAAAGTGTCACACGTTTATAGCACTACTTCGTGACTCTTGGGCCGGTTCGTGATGTTGGAGCTTGGAGCTTGTGGAGAATGGAGTTGGTTTGTCGTCTTGAAGTCTTGTAGTTGTCTTTACGTTGTTTACTCTGATTTGGTTTTGTACTCCATTGTTTCACTTGGTTGGGTTATTATGAAAATAATGGTTGAGTTGTTTTGGTTTTAAATCATGCATCATATAGTGGTTGTTTGGAGATATTTATCTAGTTTGATTTGTTTGTTGGTTGTTTTTAGTTAAAGGGGTAAATCATCCCCCATGTATTTTGAAACCCATCGGAATTTATTGCCAGCCTTTGGTGCCTTGGGGATGTCGCTTAAGTCCTAGTAATGACTCATTACACTCTCAAGACAATGAGAATTGGCGGGTCATTACACTATAAGTTGTAGGTCTGTGGTAAGCACGTGCCCCTGTCTCCCTTCAGTCCTAGGTTCGAGTCCATGTAGCTTCGCCGGTTCTGATGGGGTTTTCCCCATGAACTATGATGTGACCTTTTAATTTTATTATCATTATTTTGACCTACAAACACATAAAAATAAAATGAACTGATGATGCATTTCCTTCTTTTTAAATTTCTGGGTAAGGTATTACTCAAGGATCACACCACGTGACACAGATGAATATGGTGCTCCCCTTTCATACTCATCCATACTCATAATAGAAGAACAGGTAAACAATCTATTTTTTATATTATTTTTTAAATATCAAAATGATTCATTAATCCTATTTAAAAAAAAATATTCATAAAGATGAAAACCATGGGTTGCCTTCCATGCAACGCTTTAGTTTAATGTATTTAGCTCGACTTAGAACCTTAATTATTTAAGAATTTTCCTTATATAAGGTTGGTTCACACAAGCTTTCATTAAATTCATTTTTTTGAATGGTTCAATGAATGGTTTGAATCTATGACCATTAACTTTAATGGTTTGACCATTGGTGGGATCTTGAATTTCTACAACCCCATGGGGGTACACCATATGCACTATGTATGGACCTAACTATCTAGACCTCAACTTTCCTCGGTTTAAATGAAGTTTAGAACTATACAAAAGAATAGGTTTACCCGGTACAATGTGTTTTGTTTTAATATTTTGAGTTTGGTTGGCTTGTACTTTATCTTTATTGATCCTTGAATTTTCATAAGCCTCCATCCTAAGTTCTTTAAGTTCATTGAGATCTAATTTCCTTTCTTTTTTAGCTAATGAGAGGTCATAATTTATTTTATTAATTGCCCAAAAATCCCTATGTTCAATCTCCACTGGAAAATGGAATGCTTTAGCATAAACCTACCTATATGGGGACATTTCTAAAATGGTTTTATATGTGGTTCGATATACCCAAAGAGCATCTAAGAGTTTTGTCGACCAATCTTTCCTAGATGGATTAAAAAATTTATCAAGAATTTGTTTGATTTATTGATTGGATAACTCAGCTTGACCATTGGTTTATGGGTGGTAAGTAGTAGACACTTTGTGATAAATTCCATACTTTTCCATGAGTGATGAGAATGGACTATTGCAAAAATGAGTTCCACAATCACTAATGATAGCCCTAGGAATTCCATATCTAGAGAAGATGTTTTATTTTAGGAATCTAATAATAGTTTGATGATCATTGGATTTTTTGGTAATAGACTCAATCCATTTTGATACATAATAAACAACTAAGAGAATGTAAATATATCCCCTAGAGTTTGGGAGGGGACCCATGAAATCGATTCCCCAACAGTCAAAGATTTCAATTACTAAGATGGGAGTGAGTGGAATTTGATTCCTTTTGGTGATGGACCCTACTTGTTGACACTTAGGATAGATTTGAAAAAATGTGTAGGAGTCCCTTGAGAGGGTGGACCAGAAGAGACCACATTGAATAACCTTAGCTGAAGTTTTCTTAGAGGAAAAGTGACCTCCACATGCCTCACTATGACAACATTTAAGGATGGTCTCTTGTTCATATTCTGATACACACCTCCTAATGACTTGGTTAGGCAAGAACTTATAGAGTTATGGATCATCAAACACATAGTTCCTAACATCAGAAAGGAATTTCCTTCAAGAATGAGTCCCTAAGAATTTTGGAATGACTCCTATAACTAAGAAGTTGGCTATGTCGGCATACCAAGGGTAGTCACTCACAGAGTATAGGTGTTTATCAGGGAATGAATCAGACACAAAAAGGTGATTTGAGTTTTCTTTTAATTCCATCCTATATAGGTGATGAGCTAAAAAAATTTCAACACCCTTTTTTCCTTGATTGTGAGGTCAAATTTTTGTAAGAGAAGGACCCACCGAATCATTCTAGCCTTGGAATCTTGTTTTTTTTGAAGACGTATTTCAATGCAGAATGTTCAGTGAACATAGTGATGGGGGATCCTAAGAGGTAGGACCTAAACTTCTCTAAGGTAAACACAATAGCAAGTAACTCTTTTTCAGTGTTGGTGTAGTTTATTTGGGCATCATTTAAGGATTTACTTTCATAAGCAATGACATAAAAAGTTTTATTACAACGTTTTCCTAACACAAATCCTACATCAAAGTCATTGTAATCACACATAAGTTCGAAAAAAGGTTTCAATTTGGAGATTTAATAATGGGAGGAGAGGTGAGAGAGTATTTGAGGGTTTATAATGAACCCTCACATCTTTCTATCCAAACAAATGGATAATCCTTTACTAGGGGAGCACAAAGGGGATGAAAGATTGAACTAAATTCCTTGATGAATCTTCTATGGAAACCAAAATGTCCTAAGAAATACCACACTTCCTTAACAGTTTTGGGTGATGGAAGGTGACGAATGATGTCACCCATTTCTTTATCAACTTCAATCCCCCTACTCGATATTATATGGTGAAGGACTAATCCCTGTTTAACCATGAAATAGCATTTTTCCTAGTTTAGGACCATATTCGTTTCTTCAAATCTAAACAAAACTCTCTCCACATTCCTAAGATATCCCTCAAATTTATCCCCAAATATAGAGAATTCATCCACGAAGACCTCAATAAAATCCCCTACCATGTCTGATAAGATTCCCATCATGCACCGTGGGAAGGTTCTATGGGAATTTCATAACTCAAACGACATGTGTTTGAAGGAAAAGGTGCCGAATGGATAGGTGAATGTAGTCTTCCCTTGATCCTCTAGGGAGACCTCAATCTGATTGTACCCCGAGTACCCATCTAAGAAAAAATAGAACTCATGACCTTACACTCTCTCAAGGTCTTAGTCAATGAATGGTAAGGGGAAATGGTCCATCTTTGTGAATGATTTTATCTTCCTATAGTCGATACAGACTCTCCAGCCTTTACTCACCCTTGTTGGAAGAATCACTCCATTTTTATTGGTTATCACTGTGGTTCTAGCCTTTTTTGGAACCACTTGTATTGGGATCACCCACTCACACTCAGCTATGGGATAGATGATACTACCTTTTAACAATTCCAGAAGTTATTTTCTCACTACTTCCATGAGATTAGGATTGAGTGGCTGTTGAGGTTGACGACATGGATTTGAATCAGAATCTAGAACAATCCTATGAGTCCCAATAAGTGGGATAATCCCAAGAATATCAAACAGGGTCCAACCAATGGCTTTCTTATGTTTACTAAGGACATCTAGAATCATCCTCTCATGATTGGATTCAAGAGAAGAAGAAATGACAATAGGATGTGTTTGTTTGTCCCCTAGGAAGGCATACTTGAGTGCAGCATGAAGTTCCTTCAATTAAAGATCAGGTTGGTTCAAAATTTCAGCAGAAGATTGGGATATTGGATCAAGATCAATTTTTTTTCCAAGAGTTTTATATAAGATTTATTCCCCACATGTAGAAGTTTTAGCTACTAGATTGGCTTGATCAGATTCAGGGAAGGAAGTTGAAGTGGTCTCCATGAAAGTGGTTTTCTGAAAGGTTTCACTAATTGTTGGACCTAACACTTCATCATAAGAGCAATTTGAAAATAATTCAATCCAAGGAGATAAACATCCTTCATGTGAACAAAGGAAATCAATCTCATCCTAACTTAAACATCCATAAAATATTCCTTGATGTTCTATGGATTCATTATCAATGCTACCTATCATGTTTACTTCATGAATGTCCTCGTTATCCCCTATTTTTGAGCTTGAATTATAGATGTTCAAGTCTAGACTCATGTTTCCAAAGGTGATGGTCATGTTCCCATTTCAAACTCAGATAATAGAGTTTATTGTTGCAATAAAAGGATGACCAAGGATGATTGGGGTTTTATCCTTATTTCCTAAGTTTGGATGGTTGTCAAGGAAAATTAATTCATAAGGGTAGATGAAGTTTTTATCCTTTACTAGAATGTCCTTTAAAATCCCCTTTGGAACCATAATGCTATGATCAGCAAGTTGAAGTGTGAAGAATGTGGGTTGGGATCTTCTAGGCCTAACTGGCAGTACACAACATAGGGGATGAGATTGACACTCTCACCTAGGTCACACAAGGCCTTGAAAACTTTTCTCTCTCCTAGTTCAACATTGATGTAAGGGAAACCCGGGTCTTTCAACTTATAAGGAATGGTCGCTGAATGGTGGTACTCACATTAGCAGCAAAAAGGAATTAGTTTTTATGTAAAAAAATTCTTTTAAAAATGCACAAGTCCTTAAGGTAATTTGAGTAGGCATGTATGGTTTGGATTGAATCAATAAGGGGAATGTTAAACTTTACTTGTGAGAAGATTTCCCTCAATGTTTCACTCAATTCAGGCCTAGTTTTCCCCCTCATGTGTTGATGAAATGGTGCAGGTTGTGGGGTTGTTTGTTGAATAGTTGTTTCATTCACATTTTTATCAGTTTCCTTAGTTTGATCTTGTGGTTCATTTTAATTTTCATTAGATTTTAAAGCTTCGCAAGGTTTATGACTTATTTGTTCAGGTTTCTCAATTTATTTCCCACTTCTTAAAAATGTCACAACCTTTAGTTTTTCATGAGTTGTATGAGTGAAACTTGATTATCCCATTACTGTTTGTTGTGGAATGGATTGTGTAGGCATGGGTGACTTTTTAGTTTTTATGGTTTGAAGTTCTTGTTTTAGGGAAGAGACTTCAGAGTTCATCCTTTCCATTTGTTTTCACAGTTGTTCTAGTAGGCATTGTGGAACAGTTTGGGTTGGTTCTTGAGAAGATTGTTTTTTCCCAAGGGTATATTTTGGAGGTGGGATGGTTTGTTGAAAATGGAAATGTGATAGTTAGTATTTGAATGGTTGGTTTTGTAACTGGTTATTGTTTTGGTAGTTTTGATGGGGGTAAGGATTTTGTCCCTGTGGTTGGCTAGGTTGTTGGTTATCTTTCCAGCAGAAGCCTGGGTGGTCATTGTACCTTGGGTTGAAGTTGTTTTGGTATTGAGGCTTTTTAAATTTCAAAGAATTTACTTCCGTTGGGGTTCCTCATAAAAGAATATCCTTTATGGATGGAATGGTTTGTCAGTTGTCATTCTTGTGGTCATGTTTGTCACAAATTGTGCAAACAGGGTCTACAGTTTGGATTTCATGGACTTTCCTAAGATATATCTATTCAACCTTCCGAGAGAGTGTTGTGAGTTTATCCATAAGTCTTTCCTCATCTCTAAGTGTATGAATTATAGTATTTCTTTGTAGCTTTTCAGAATAAGGTGAAGTTTCCTATGTTTGGTTTTGTTCAGCAAGGCTTTCTAGATACTCATAAGCATAATTTGGGGCTTTGTTTTTAAAGGTTCCATTACACATCATTTCAATGAATTGTTTATTACCTAGAACCAAACCTTCATAAAAAATTCAAACTTATTTTGTGATTGAAAATCCATAGTGAGGTACATGTTGAGTGTGTCTTTGAACCTTTCCATGTTTCATAAAATGAATCTCCATCTTTTTCAAAAACGTTTTTGATGCTCTTTTTAAGTGTAATTGTTTTGTGGTGGGGAGAGTATTTTTTGTAGAATTATATTTGTAATTAGTCCCAAGAGTTGATGGATGATGGTATTATATTTTTTAACCAATTATTTTCTTAATCCTTTAGTGAGAAAGGAAAGAGCCTCATATTAGCTGACTCAAGATGATGTGGTGGGCACATGGTTTCTAAAATTTCATTGAACTTCTTAACATGAAGGTAGGGAATCTCAGACTCCATTCCATGGAATGTGGGAAGGTGGTTTAGGACATGGGGTTTAAATATGTAGTTGGCATATCTTAGGGAATTGTATCTAATGCATGAGGGGGTATTGTTTCCAAGCTGGAGTGAGGTAGTCATTCATGGTTTGATTGACTACATTCCTTAGGTTTGGAGCTTCTTGATTTTCGTTTCCCATTTGATTTCCCCTAGGATTTACAATTTGTACTACTGGAAAAATGACCTATACCCACGGTTTTCCAAAACCATGGGTATAGAGTTAGTATGTGAACCTATACCCATGGTTGTGCCAAAAACCATGGGTATAGTTTTCTTTTAAGACTTATACTCATGGTTTTGGAGAAAACCATGGGTATAGGGTATTTTCTGAAGACCTATACCCATGGTTCTCTAGAACCGTGGGTATAGATTTCCTGCATTATGGCGGGGAAATAAAATTAGGCGGGACACGAAAAATATTTGGCGAGAAGACATTTTTTCATGGTTTATATTAATATATTTATATACATATAAATATAAACTTTCTAAATTCCTTTAGCTTGGTTGGTAAACCTTTCTCCGTGGTTTCTATAGGTCGCCTGTTCAAATCCCCCTTACCGTGATTTTTGAATTTAAATACCACCATGGATCACATTAATATTTATAAGAAGATGTGTGTATATATAGAAAATATAAATTGCAGCTCGGTTGGTCCATTGGTAGGGCGCGGCCGCGATGCTCCGTGCGAGTTGCGGGTTCGAAACCCCCCAGGCGCTTTTTTGAATTTAAATACCTCATATTAATATATATAGGCAGATTTATGTATATATAACAGATGAAAATCCTAGCTCGGTTGGTGTGTTGGTGGGCCGCGACCACGAGGTTGAGTGTGAGTCCTAGGTTCGAAACCCGCCGAGAGTGTTTTTTTTGAATTGAAATACCCACAGTTTCAAACCGTGGGGTCTATTGTGTGCCATGCTAGAACAGTGTGTGCCACATTTGACTCCCCTATACCCACGGTTCTTCAAACCATCGGTATAGGCTGATACCCCTATACCGACACCATTCCAGCCCATGGTTCCCAAAAATGTGGGTATAGGCTAACCCACGGTTTTGGGGGCTATACCCACGATTTTGAACCGTGGGTATAAGTTGTTTTTCTAGTAGTGTTGATTTCTTAGAAGACCCACCATTAGAATTGATTCAATTTTTGATTCTGGAGTATCAAGAAGATTACAACTTAATGGAAACAATCCCTTAGGTTCACTTGACTCCACTATCCTAGAACTTTCCACCCTAACTAGTCTGTTTGAATTATCATGGGTGTAGGCAGACATTCGCCAAAAGGGAAAAAAAGAAAGAAAGGGACAAGATAAGAGATATTGGGTGAGAATAGAAGAATGGGGGGTGAGGAAAGAAGGTTTTGGTCTAAGGTACTTACTTGGTCTCTAGCAACGACACCAAAATTTGATTCACGCTCAAATTTACCCAAGAGATGAAGGTAGAATAGTCCTTGTGGTCTAGTATGGGTTGTCGAATCCACTGAGACCTAAGAAGATACCTAAGATACACAACCTGTGAGATGTATTTTTGGATATGAATTTGAAAACATTGGGTATATTTTAGATGGGTTTAGAGTATCACTAATAGATTTAAGTTAATTCAAATTAAGGTAATGAGTTGATCCTAGGTTATCGCTCGGGGTGGATTGGATGAATTCCTTTTTTAATGATTTTAATTTCATTAAATCGAGAAGGATTCATTCAATGAATTCAAACTAACCTCATCACCTAATAGTTAAAGACCTTAAAAAACACATTCTAATCACTTATACACTTGTAGGATAATTTTCATGAGTACTCCAAGGTAAAGGATCTTATAAGCACATAAAAGTGGGGTGGTTAAATTCAATATGGAAGATGAAGAGAGAAAATCATTGAATAAAAAAAACTCAAATAAAAGAAATTAATAAACATTTAGATAGTTAGAAATAACATTCAATCCATCCCGTTGATATTACATTTGATCAATCCATAAAAGCGTAATCCCTCCTTTTATGACAAGTCCTCAATGGAAGCAAGAAGTAGACTTACGAGGGTGGAATTGAAGAAGTAAAAACAAAAAAATATCGATCACTCCACCGTTTTGTGATAAATTTCACAAATTATGGTTTGAATGAATTCAAATTTTAGGAAAAAATATCAATGTGATATTTAGAATAACATAATAAGAGTAAGGGAAGAACTTTTATTAATAAACTAAGGTGAATTGAACAACTTACATGAGAAATAAATGTGATTAAAAACACAAAGCGACAGCATAACACTACAAGGAAACCCACCACCAAAGATGCCCAAATACTCCACCAACACTACCTTAAATAGGCATTTTGTATGACTTGGGTAGATCCTCCAATAGTGTAATTCATCCCACTTGATTATGGTTGTCTTAGGGTGGTGGAAAGTTTGTGGAACTAGGACTTTTCCACTCTTGACTCGAGGTGGAAGCCAGCTTGCATCCACCGAACTGAAGCACCAAGATGGCCTTCAATATGGTCTAATTGGAGTGGTCCATATAATAAAAAATTTAATATGTGGATGTCTCCTAGAGATCTGTAAAATTTCAGCCAAAATGAATTTTTGTCTGCTGATATATGATTAAATTGGGGGGCTGTTGTTCTGGGCCGCATAATCTTGCCCGAAATTTTATCTCTAACTTGGTCCTCCTGAATAAACGCCATGGAGGCCGAATTAGTACTGGATCCTGAATAATTATATGTTACTCTATATGTATTATATCATCCCACGAAATTTAGGCTTCATGGGGGAATTATTTTGGGCCCCACATTCTCATCAGTGGGATGGTGTCCAATATACCTTCTCCATATTATTTCCTTTCATTGCAAAATATATCCATCATAATTTATTAATCCTCCATCTATCCCTAAATGAAAAATGTTCATATTGAATTTTAGATACATTTACCAAAATATCAAATTAAAATATGGATAATTACATTTTTTAAAATCAGATGAATCATTGGGACTAAATTGGTGTACATTTGGCATGAAGTGCACAAATGATGAGAATAAATGTTCAAAATTAAAATCCACTAACTCAGTCCCATAAGATCAAAAATGAACATTTAACACCATTAAAATGTAATTAACATATGTGTTTTTATTGGATAATCAAAATCTAAAGGGGAAAATGTTTTTTATGTTGTAGTAAACTACCTTATGAAGTTATATTAGTTCATTAACATCATATAATATTTATTTCTTTATCATATTACCAAGATATACATTAAGGAAGTAGTGAGACTACAAGAAGTACCACATTCTATTGTATCCAACCAAGATATGAGGCTTACCTCGAAGTTTTAGAAAAGTCTTCTAAAAGAGATGGATTGTGAGTTTTGTTTCAATAATACTTATCATCCTTAGAAATATTTCCATTCATATATAACCATTAAAATCATGGAGGATATATTGAGGCCTTTTTAAATGGATTCCAAAGTTGGTTCAGACTAACACCTTCCTATATTCTAGTTTTCTTACAATAATAGTTTTCACTTGATCATTCATATGGTTTCTTATGAATCTCTCAATGGAAGGAAGTGTAGAATGCCCATGTTTTGGGATGAATTTATAGGATGAAAGATATTGGTACCTGATATACTGGATTAAAGAATAGAGAAATTTAGATCCACTAAGTAGAATATCGAGGAAACTCAGAGTTGACAGAAATGGTATACTGATAATAATCTATGAAATCTGAAATTAAAAGTTGGTGAGAATGTATTCCTATCAATTTTTCTATTGAATAAGGTTTTTAGATTCATAAATAATGTAAAAATAATCCCTAAGTATATTTTCTCCTTTGATATTCTTGATCGGGTAGGGATGGTAGCTTATCACAAGGCATTTCCACTAAACCTCCCTCAAATTCATGATGCATTCAATTATCTCTCATGAGGAAATATATAATTTATACTTAATATATACTAAACTAAAAGTTTTTATCACTATATCATGATCTTTCATATTAATAAAAACTGGTTGTAATCATGGATCATAGAGATAAAATTCTTTGAAATAAGACTCCTCACCCGGTTAAATTTCTCTAGAGGAATCAAAAATTCGATGAAGATTATTAGGAATATTGGGATGTGATGAAATATAAATATACTCTTTTTTGGGTTGTCCGGGGTGCGGGGGGCTATTTGGGATGCGGGGGGGGGGGGGCTGTCCGGGGTGGGCCAGGGGCCTAAAAATAGTGAAACTGAGCTCATTCACTAAAAACAAGTTCCATGGTTTCTATTAGGAATCACATGGATTTTTCAAAACTATTCACAGAACATGAAATTAAAAACATTAAAGAATAAAATGAACTAAAAATATCCAAATCATTAACCAGTTTCATGGTTACTTCTTAATTCATGCACACAAACATTGCATAGGAAAAAACACACATGATACCCCCAAATATCAAAAAGTATCACTAGGAACCCAACATAAACATCAATAACAACCCCACCAATAAACAAAGAAACACACCTCGTGAATATGTTGCGTCATGCGTGGTCATGACTGCTACCTCCATCCGGTGGGCCAGGGGCCTACAACAAATAAAAATTATGAAGATTTTCATAGCATAAATAATATAAATTTAATAAATAAATAAAGTATAAACGTGCATCGTATGATCCCATGCACCATCACCTAGACGCACATATTCCCGTAGTGCTCTAACCTCAGTGGTCAATTGCACATTTAACTCCTCAGAAGCGTGCAACCGTTCCTCAAAATCTGACAACTGCTATGTCATCTGAGCAACAACAGGACTGACAACCATAGCGTGTGATACTACAGAACGAGGAATCCCTGTTCCATAGGTCAAACTATATCAATGCCCGTCCCGACCAATAATGCGATGGAAGATCTCATCCCTTCGCATGGGAAGCTGTCGCTGGTCCTGTGGCAGCTGTTCTAACTCAGATTCAAATTGAGCCTGTGAAATATTTAAATATATATACATATATATGTTAATATACATATTTATGTAAGTATTGGTAATTATTACAAGCACTTACTATCATTGCTACATCCTATGGATCATTTCGATCACGAGTGCTCATCCGCACTGACATTTTATCAGTCAGTGCACCTTACTCCCGTAACTGTATATGAATATAATATAAACATAAAACCATATTAATTAATAAATTAAAAAATGAATAATAAATACCTCATGTCAGATCTGAGACACATGACAATTCTCGAGCCTATGAGGTGGTCCCTACAATGCTTGATTCTCAGAATGGCGTGCTGACACCTTTTATATTCAATTAATTCAAATTTCAAAAAAAATCACACATTCTTGAAAATATATAAACCAAAATAAATATACCAACCACAACACCCTAAGTATACCAATATTCAACTAAGTCATGCCACTGATCCGGGAGGACACCTCTCAAGACTTTTTCCAGAATGTCTGGGGCACCCACATTTGGTACCCAGTGGTCCCTCTTGACTTTGTCTTTATAATCTTTCCACATCTTATGACATTTTCTCATACACACGGGCCGGAACTCATCGGATCATACTTTAAAATTTTTCTATTAATTAAAAAAATCACATATGTCAGTATTGTTTATACATAGGGAAGAAAGTAAAATGGTCTTCTTACCTAAACCTCCCTCCAAAGACGATCTAATGTGTCCTGAGGGATAGAAGCCCAGTCACGTGTGGTCAATGGAAATCGATGTGGGTCACGTATGATATGACCAAGCTGACGAATAAATGCAGGGGAATTCAACCCCACAGGATGAAATAGATCATTAAATAAAACATCAAACGTCATGTCGGAATTCCATGATAAAATTCCACGACCAGGGCCTCGCTTGTGAGAGGAAGAAGCAGTCGAGTCTGATCCTGTTGGAAACAATTTTATATATAATTTGATAGATGTTATATATATATATATATATGTTTATCAATTACATAAAAAATAGACACAATGAAATTCAAACATACCTCGACCCTGAGACGTAGATGGCTCAGATGGATTATGTGGATCTGCTGCCTCTTCCCCTAACATTCCTGAAGTCATAGAAAAAATTAGTAAGGGGTCTATCCAAAGTGTCCAAAAGATAAATTGGATTGTTTTTAAAAAAATATAACTTTTACAGTTGTTAATCAAACAAAAAGGGATTGAATAATTAGTTGTGTATGGATTTTAAAAAATCGGAAAGTTAACAAAACATATATACAAATTATGTACAAAACCAATCAATACATAGACAAATTTTAGATTGAATTAATAAAAATTCAAACAAAACATGAACCAAATGAAGAATACCTCAATGGGAAGATACACCGACAATAACACGAAGATACCAAAAGAGAAATCACCCTAAATATTTATAAATGAATAAACTTCCAAATGTGAGGATTAAAACTTATAAGGATTTATAAAATGTTTAGATAATTTATGATATCTTAGTAAATTCAATACTGAATAGTGGGAAAATAATTATACCTTTCATTAAGCATGGAAATTGACTGTTTCTCTTTTAACAGCCACTCTGAACCAATAAATATCTTATTCATGTTGAACTACGGTATGTTGATCAAGTTTTTGAAAAAAAAAAGAACAATCTCAGGTTCATCATGTTCAAATAAAACACTCCCCACTG
The DNA here is from genome assembly GCA_963277665.1 of Viscum album. Classification (NCBI taxonomy): domain Eukaryota; kingdom Viridiplantae; phylum Streptophyta; class Magnoliopsida; order Santalales; family Viscaceae; genus Viscum; species Viscum album. The sequence continues at coordinate 692,302,731 of OY728158.1, forward strand.
AGACATTTTCACAACAACTTGCCAACTTAGATTCAAAGGAAAAGTAACAAAGAATACTTGTTCCTCTTGTGATATCAAAATGAAAGGTTCATTATCAACTCGTTCATTTCTGTATAACATATAGTTAAAATTCATCAAAGAAAACTAATATTGATCGAATTTACATCCATACAATGGATCAACCCAATTACACTTTAACAATATGTACTTAAACCTGTGTGTATATACAACTTCAATGATGTATATCAATTGACCATAGCAATAACCAGAATCGACGAATAGAAAACCGATGCCACTATTTTGTGTTACTCATTTGTCATCAACATATTTAATTCGAAATCGAAAACCATTAGCATCTATAGATTTATAACGAAGATCCGTTATAGAAGGACCCTTAGCCAGTTGGATAAATTATTCAGTTAGCGTGGGGTACCCTAACTCCCTCATCTTATGAACCTACATAATTCATAGAATTCAATAATGATTTATGCAGAAATAAATTAATATAATACTTCACTCATAATGAAAATCAATTTATACGTACATAATCCTTGAACCAATCATGAAATGACGCATAATGAGATTTTTGAATTTGATACTCAGTTGCACAATACATATCTTCTTTCATCTCATTAATGTGTTTCCTACAAATGATAACGTGATTTTTAAATGATCAACTTATGCAAAAGAAACATGTAAAAGTTAAACAATAAAAGTGATAAGACATCTATTTCATTAATGGTGCAACTGATGGAGTATTGAACAAGATATATTGATGTGCTTGTATCCACTCGATACGGTTCCTTCTCCAACTGGACCATCATGAATCCGAGAGGGCTTATCTAATTTTGTTTCAACATCTATAAAATATTCTGCACAAAAATTAGTACACCCATCCATCAAATAACCATTGGAAATTGATGCCTTTGAATGATCTCTGTTGTGTACAAATCGTTTCAATGTACTCAAATACTGCTCAATAAGATACATCCACCTGAATTGCACTGGACCAAAAACCATTACTTCATCATTTAGGTGCACTGTCAGTTATACTATAACATCAAAAACTGATGGGGGAAATAGTTTCTCAAATTGACAAAGCGTAAGTACAATTCAGTCCTGCAAACTTTTTAAATCACTCATTTGTTGATTTATTAAACAAAGATATCTAAAAATATTACTCATCTCAATAAATGGCTGAACAACATTGGGGGATAAACAATCACAAATTTCTATTGGAATCAACTGATGAAGTAGTATGTGATTGTCATGAATTTTCAACCCTTGGAATGTCCTGATCATCAGATTCACACACTTTGAAATATTAGAGGAGTAACCATTAGGCACCTTAATTATCTTCAAAATGGAAAAAATATCTCTTTCTCCTTTTTAGTCATCGTATACTGTGCAGAATTCATATATGCTTTGTTTCCTTTAGCTAACTATAAATTCAACTATTTCCTTAAACCCATTTCTTCCAAATCACGACGTGAATTAACATGGTCCTTTGATTTTCCACTGACACCTAAAATGGTTCACAATATGTTATCACAAACATTTTTTTCAATGTGCATGACATCCAAATTAAGACTTAGCATGTTAGTTTTCCAAAACGGAAGACTATAAAAAATAATTTTCTTTTTTCCAATTGTGACTGCACTACCTACCCACAACACGAATATTACGTAATGGATGAGCCACCAAATCCTGAATTTCATATACCGTTCGGATTTTTTCTTCCTCAATCTATGATAACATTTTGACTCCTATCATGATCTTTGGTGTTGGGCTGAACTCTCTAGAACCATAAAATGCCACTCTGTCCTTTCTGAACCTGTGCGGAGGGGGGAGAAAATGTATATGACCCATGGATGTCCATTTTTTGAAATGTTTAAGCCATACAAGTTTTTTTCTTTTATTTCAACATGGGTAAGAAAATTCTTCTTTATTACTCCAGCCTGATAAATTTTCATAAACCGAGAAGTCATTGATTTTCCAAAATAAAGCAGCCTTCAGTTTGAACATTTCATTCGTTTCACAGTCATAAGTCATCACACTATCACCCCAAAATTCATTCAAATCATCAATCAATTGATGAAGGTAAACATCAATCTTATTTCCCAGACTTCTAGGTCCATCAATAAGAGTGGAAAGTAATATAAATTTTTGCTTCATATAAATCCACAAAAGAAGATTATACAGAACCAACACCATGGGTCATGTGCTATGAGTTGCACCAACCATAGAATTGAATGGATTTAAGCCATCTTCTTCCAACCCAAATCGTACATTACAAACATCTTTAGAAAAGTTGGGACGTCTGTTATCAAAATCCTTTAATGCATGAGAGTCTGCTGGGTGGGTTAACATATCACTTTCATGAATTCTTTCTCCATGCCATCTCATTAAATTTGAAACTTTAGATGAAATAAAAAATCTTTTCAACCTCGGTTTAAGGGGAAAGTAACTCATTTTATTTACAGTAATTGGTTTCCCCTGTATCGCAATCTGACTTTGATGAGTCTGATTTCCCCTATTCTCTTTCCACCTAGAAGCGCCACAAACCGTAAAAATATCAAATGGGCCGGTTCCTTTCTAAACAACATACAGTTGTTTAAACATGCATCTATGGTCTCATATGTAAAACCTAAGTTCTCTGTCAACTTACGAGCATGGTAATATGACTCAGGAATCTTAGCGTTGATAGGAAGAACCTTTCTCAATAACACCAACAGCATATCAAATGATGTTTCTGACCACTGATTCAAAGTATTAAAATGCAACAACTCCACGATAAATGACAATTTATTATAAGAATTACATCTAGGATATAATTCTATTTTTACATCATCAAGTGCTTCATAAAACCTCATCGAATTGTGATCTACACCAGAGCGAAGATTTATCTCACTGGTCTCAAGATTCTAGATGTTAATGCCTTCAAGATCCAACCCACATACCATTTCAGTAAGCATTTCATGCATTGGATCATTCATCCTTACATCAACATCCATCTGAACTACATCTGTATTTTGATAAAGAACATATTATTCTCTATAATGAGCCCAACACTTATAATTTTTCAGAAATCCATTAAATAATAGGTGCTCCTTCACAGTATCTCGTTTTAATTGATATCTATTAACACATTTTCTACATGGAAAACTAATATAGTCACTTTCAAATCCTCTGGTGAAGTCAATAAACTATATAATTCCATTGAAATATTCTCTAGATGTTCCATTTGGAAGATCAATCCAACTCTTATCCATAATAATAATTGTATAACATATATTTACACAAGAATTATTACATTCATTTTTCATATAAAATATATTTAAAATAAATACTAACCAATTGCTCGTGGACCATTGATAAAATAATTAAATTATATCTATGAATAATAAACAAGAGAACAGATAATGGAATGTAAGTGAAAGCCCATGTCATACATGATTGCGCTACAAACCTAGAAGGGAGGGGAGCTAAAGGCGGTGTTGCAGGAGAGAAAAGAGGTAGCGGAGGGGAGCCAGAGCCCGAGACGGTGCGACGAGGGAGGGGAAGGGAAGAGGCGGTGGCAGCGAGCTGGAGGAGAGGAGGCGGTGAGGTGCCGACAATGCAACGAGGGTGGGATGACGAGGGAGGGGACATAGGATAGTGGAGAGTCGGAGTGGATGGGCGGCAGTGATGAGGGGACGAGCAGTGGCCGTGCGGGGAGGGAGGGTACTGGGCGGCAGCGGTGCCTCATGGGAGGGGACGGTGAGAGAGGGGACAGGCGACAATGGTGTGATGAGGGAGGGGGGCGAAGAGGGAGGGGACGAGGGATGACGAAGAGCTAGAGCAGAGGGCGGACATGGGACGAGGGATGGGCATCGAGGGGGTGGAGGGCAGAGGACGGAGGGAGGAGGGCCGAGGGGACGGAGGGCCGAGGGGGTAGAGGGTGGAGGGCAGGGGGCGAAGGGAGGGGGGACAGAGGCTGGAGGCTATAAGCCAGAGGTAAGAGGGGGCGGAGGGCGGAGGGGGCAGAGGTCGGAGGCCGGAGGGCAGAGGTTGGAGGGGGCGGAGGCCGAAGTGGGCAGAGGGAGGCAAGGGGACGGGTGGCGAGGGCGGAGGGTGACAGGGGACAGGCAGCGGTGATCAAGGGGAGGGGACGCAGAGTAGGGTTTCGTGAGGGGAGGGGGCGGGGGGAGGGGGTGCTAAAGCCTTTTTTTAAATCCCAATGACCGCCAAAGGCAGTCACCCATGTTAGGGGGATTCCAAGCCCATTTATCTAGTAGTGTAAATAGGTTATTATGTAACACCATTAAATTTTATGACATATTTCTCTTCAAGTGAATTTTATTTCATTAATAGTTTGTGGTTCATTAAAAACAGAGTCTAACTGAATCGTAATATAGTATACTATTATAAAATAGTTGTTAAACTCATTTATTGAATATGAATAACATTATTATGAAAATTATGAATAAATATTTCATATAAATCAAATACATTTCTAAATAGGTACTAAATTTTTAGTAAAGTCATTATATGATTCAAAAATACATTTTACCTCAGAAATGGTTTTTATTTCATTTTGTGTGTGAATACTGTAAATAAATTAAACCACTTTTAAAAATTGAATTTATTAAAAATGATTTCATTTTTTTAATTCATGATATAAAAATTAAATTATAGTGAAATTTTGGGATTTTTCTGAAATGATTTATTTTTCCGTGAATAATGAAAAATAAAGATTTTTCAAACACTGTCATTTATTTTCATTAAACGAAGAAATTTAAAGGTCCCATTATATTTTGGATATTTTCCTAAATTTAACTTTGAAATTTTTTATTTATAATAGTCTATTTAATTCAATTTTAATCAGAAATATTCATGATTTTGATATAAGTTAATTTTTATGCCAAAAATGCGTTTTTCTAAAAACAGTTTTCCATTGTGGTTAGCACATTTGTATTAAAATAAATTAAAACCACTAATAGTGATCGAATATTGAAAAAAGGATACCCTATTCATAATTATGAGGCTAAAATTTGTTAAATATTTCTCTTTTATTTTTTTCATTATGAATAGTAATCATGGTAAATATATTTCACCTATGTAAGGGTAAATTGAGTCAAATAAGGTTAAAACCATGATATAAGGTCTCAATATCAACCTAAAAATTACCTTTACTTCATTTTATGGAATAAATTAGAAAATAAATATACTAAATTAGACTATATGGAATTTTGGTTCCATTTTCACTTGATAATGAAATTTATATTATTTAAGTAAAGATAATTTAAAAATGTCACTCGCTTGAATTTAATATCTCTAAAATTAATACATAAGGACAAAATTAGTATAATTATATATATAAATTTAATTTTATATAAGAATTATTTTTTATCATGGTGATTTATTTATAATTTTTAGTGATTTAATAATTACCTTAAATACTTAACCAACACCAACATGATATTTATTCAATTAATAGAAAAAAAATTACAAAAATAGAAGTAATATAATTTGGGTGATTTGTTGTTTACCAAAAAATTTAAGGATAAATAAAACATTTTAGGGATACTATAATGGTTTATATATTAGTTATATAACTATATTCATTAATTTAATGTCAAAGAGAATGAATAGTGTCAAAAAATTATATTTAATGATATTTGATGAAAAATAATATTTTATTTAATTATTTAAAAATCATAGAAATCATGAAAGAGGAAAATTATGGAGATAATTGGTCTAAAATTTTATACTTTGGCTATTTAGGATCCAATTCATACCTTATAAGTAAAATTATAACCCTTTAAGATTAAAAAATTTGTTATGGTGGTTAAGGTTAAAATTGGTTAAAGAAGTGGTTAAACCAAAAGATAAGGTTTAAAATGACACAAAAACCTATAAAAATTTAGTTTTATGGTTATATTTTGACCATATGGTCTTTTTATTTGAATTAATGTATATCTTAAATCATTATACTTGAGAACGATATAAATTATATTTAAATATTTTAAGTAATTCCAAGTGTGTCATTTCCCTCCCCTATAAAAGGATACCCCTTCTCTCTATTATTTGCAACTACTTGAGCCATCTAGATCAACAAAATAACTATATATTTATCTTATAAACATATATATCCATGAATTATAAGTTATTTTATTCTTAAAATACTAATTAATGGGGCCTTAAGAAATGATCTAAATAAATCCTACCAAATAAGAGGTAATTATATTACCCGACATCTTTTAATTTATTTATTCTTATACCTACTATAAATATGTAGTATTACTAATGAAATAATAACCTAACTACCCAAATATATATTTAAATTTTATTTTGATTATGGAACCACTAATATACACCCCCAATTACATCAAATTGGAAGTGGATGTATCACTCATGTGTATGTGTGGACTACCGCCTCCACATAGCATTATAATTCATTTTCCGTCGCCATCATTAATAGATGGTTATTATGATGGTTTTAATTTTTATATGTGATATTTATAATATAAATATTCTTCTACAATTATAATATCATATCTATCATCTTACCTTCCTATCCATTGGAAAATGATATTGTCGCTTGTGTGTATGTGTGGACTACTACCTCCACGAAGTGATGGGATTCATTTTTCAATTGTTCTTTAAATGGATAGTAATAAGTAATTATTTATTGAATATATATTATATTTATGAAATAATAATAATTTTTTAATTTTTAGTTTTATTTACCTCTACTTTTCTCTATCTATTGAAAGGTGAAAATAGTGTTCTTATGTACGTACGACCTACAATCTCCATGAAGAGTATAATTCATTTTTATATATCTACATTTTATGGATGAATACATATAATGATAATATATGATTTTTTATCATGACTAAAAATTTTTATATGTTGTAAACTTGATCAAATTATGAGGACCGAAACTACTGAACCAAAATTCTCATAAAAATGAATATTTTAACACTCGAAAGCGATGATTCTAATAACATGTTATTAAAAAATGGGTGTTAAAATTATAGTAGTGGGTCACATATGATATTTTAAGTATTTAAATGAATATTTTATATAATTATAAAAAATTTAAATTTTTTATATATTATTTTGAATCACTTTTGATGCAATTCAAACATGAGGTAAGATATTCTATTCTAATTTTTCTTTCATTGAGACACGTGCCATTTTAACCACTTTTATAACTTATGTGGTGTATATACTACCCATGAATTTATGATATGATTATTTTAAATTAAAATTATGGGAATTAAAAAATACATGGAATGTTTTATCTTTCATGAGTTTTTTTGAAGATTATCAAAGCAGTTAAGGCTCTTTATCTCAATATTGTTTCTTTGATACATGTTTGATGTTATGCACATATTTTTATTTATGAGGTGTATATAAAACCCCATTTACATGGCATATCATGAATATAATTTTTTTAATGATATTTAAGGGTTCATTCAAAGTAATTATTTAATGGGGATTATGATTCAAATGATACTAATATGGTAAGAGATTAATATTACAATCTCAATGTTTATTAAGAATTTTTATGATTAAATTTAGGATAATGAAATTTTAGGACATATATGTCATGCATACCATTATTTTTATTCTCTTATAGTTATATATATATATATTATTATCTATTTTAATTTTCCTCTATTTATTAACTCAAGAGGCCGAAATAATGTTTTTAAGGAAAAAATACACTATTTCTATCTTCTGTCAAAAATAATTTTTATTCCATATACATGTTTTTTCTAAAAATATGAGAATGTTTTTATATTATCCTATGATTTTTTAAATTCATTTTTACCCATGAAATAATTTTTAAAAATGGTTTAAATAGAATGTTTTTTTCATTTTTTGAACAAGGTACTTTTATTTTTTATACAAAAAAATGTGAAAGGAATAATTGTTTTAACATAAAATACATGAAATGAAGTTCCCAATATCATGACCTCTCAATGATTTGAATTTTCTTTTATGATTTTATAAGGTTATTTTTAAATAAAAATGTTTTCTTTGATATTTGATAATTTTTTATATTGTAAATAAGTGATTTCAAATTGAAAATTTTATTTTCTCAAAGATATATTCCAAATATATTTTAAAGGTACTATTATCTAAGATGAAATTCTTTGATTTTACTTATGATTTAATGTGTATATGATATAATGATACTATCCAATTTTATGTTTTTAATGTCTTATGTTGATTTTGATTTTTGGATTACTCTATGAAACCCATTTATTTCCTCTAGGTTAATTATGTTATGATGAAACCATTGTGAAACTCGTTTTTTTACAAGTTATGATATGATTAAATATTTATGAAAATAATTTCCATGGGTTATGCTATTATGAAATTATTAAATGTTCATGAAACCCATTTATTTTAAATTATGTATTCTATGATGAATATTTTTTGATCTTATGGAACATATATGTATTATTTTAGTTATGTGATGGGTGGGCCTAGAATTATATATCCCTCCAATATATTTGATAAAGATTGATATCTCATGAGATAATTAGGATTTGAATGGGGATTTAACCTAGTTCAGTAAGAGAAATTTTCAACGATGATAGTCTTTGGAGTGAACCTTGACTAAGGATGTGTTGGAATGGAGAGTTAAACCAATCCACTATGATATTCTTCAAAATGGTCTTTAACTAATGAAATTATTTTCTATGCTTATGTATATGAAAAAAATTATTCCTTTTGTCAATTTTATTCTCTCATGGATCATGTTCTACAATTCCTTTATGATTAATTTCTTATGAACTACTAGTATTTATTCTATAACTAAAGATTTTGATATTTTGTATACAGGGTATGTTTTAAAAATGTTAAAATCATATTATCATGCCCTTAAGATCATGTTAGGTTCAAGTGGTCATTTATATATCACTTTTTTACCCACACTAAGCATATGTGATCTCTCTTTCTTGTGTTTTCATTCCCCATCATATAAAGAAATTTTTTTAAGTATGATGTGTCTAAGAAGGATGATTGTTGTAAAGAACTAAGTGGAAAATAAATTAGATCCTTTATGAACCAATTGTTTATATATCATAGTTTCTAAATATGATAAACCTATATGATTATAGTATGAATCATAATGTCTTATATTTAAAATTAATTAATTAATATATCATATATAGGTTTAAAAACTATGGGTCCCTATAGTTGTTACTAGGGTAGGGTTTAATCAATCATTTAATTTTATGATTAGATAACTTTTTTGAAAACCCTGGGGATAAGTTTAATAACATCCTAAAGTTTTGGTAATGACCATGGTTAACCTAGTTTAAACATATGTTTCCTTATTTTGAGAATAAGGTTTCATGATTTTTTTATCTTGTGAATGATATTTATTGATTATATGATAGATCACTCTGATTATTATATCTTTATAATTAAACTTTTCTTTTTGGTTTTATTCAATGGCTTGAACATGAAGACATCATGATAATAATGAGTGTGATTGACAATGAATAGATATTACACCTAAGAAACCAAATTATATGGGATATGGAATGAATAATATTGTTTCTATACTCACATAACTTTCTCAAGCTATGAATCCTACTGAGTATACCAATGAGAAAAGGAGGGAAAAATATATTAACTTATTATGAAACATCCACCTTATTTTAGTGGGTCTTATAATCCACTAGTTGTTGAGTAATGGATCATTACCACTGAAAATATATTTCCCATTATCTAGATTTAAGAACATGAAAAAGTTATTTTGGTTATTTATCAATTGGAATGAAAAAAAGATCAATGGTGGACTCTTATAAAGAACACAAGGCAATAGTAATAACTTTAAACTATAGGGTGGGATGACTTTAAGATATTATTTTTCAATAAGTAATTTCCTTATATTATTCATACAAAAATGTATAAGGAATTACTTGAGCTAGGTTCGATGGATTATGGATCTCTTAGTACCTATGAGGTAAATTTTGAAAGACATTCAAGGCACGCCTCAGGTATTATCATTCAACCAAAAGGGAAGAGTAATCGATTCTTAAGTGTCTTAAAATCAAGTCTATTAAAGGAATTAGTCGTAATATACTTCAGTATCTATGAAGAAATCATTCAATATGTTATTATGGTTGAGATGAAGATTTTAGTTACCCATTAATCTTATGGTTTTGATATGAAAAGAAAGATGAAGTTCAAAGGAAATTCAAAAAACCATGGATAAAAGATGACTATATTTTATTTATAAAAAAATTAGAGGAAACATATAGGAAATTATTTTAAGGTAATTGGTAAATATTTTATGTGTGGAAAGTATGGTCATAGAGAAATATAATTATGATGTTATGGGGATAATAAGTTAGCTAATTATGGGTAAAAATAGCTACAAAAATCCACTAACCACACACTAGTGTTTAAAATGAACTAGTATGGGAATTAAACTAACAATGCTAAAATCTAAAGGTTAATGAAGATGATCATCATCAATGACCTATTAATCCCAGAGAAAAAGGTAAATCTCATGTGATCACTACTACTAATGTGGATAGGGAAGTGGTGCAAGGTATACTTATAATCCACTTTATAAATACTAATATTATATTTGATTCTAGATCTACCCACTCTTTTACATCTAAATTTTTTTATATGGGTATCTTAATACCACTTCAATAATTAGATATTTAATTATTAGTGAAAACTATTAATGTTATGATGATTGTATCTCAATTTTATGATTATTTTCTGATTGAAGTTTGTGGTAATTTGCTTCCTTAAAATATTATTATTCTATCTCTAGTTGAATTTGATGTTATTTTTGGCATGGATTATCTTTATTTATATAATATCACATAAATTACCATTTACAGGAATTAAAATTTGATATTCTAAACCAAACTATCATCATCTATCAATAAGGTGATTAATATGAACTTTGGATGGAAATGACAACCATTATATAGGGTTTGATTGCTACTCAAAAGGGGTGTTTATCTCAGAATGTTGGCGAGAATATCAAAATTGAAGATATGAATATTGTATGAGATATTTTTTTTATCATTCCAAAATATTTCCATATCCTTTATATGAATTGTGAATTTTATTTTTCAATAGAAATAAACCCTAGTGAAATACATATTTCAAAGACATTGTATAAAATGGACCCGATTAAGTTGCAGTAATTAAATAAGAAACTCCAATTTTTTTTTTGATAATGGGTTAATTCATCTAAGTACATCACTAGGGGGTTAACCTATTCTTTTTTTAATAATAAATATGGATTTATATTACTCTTCATCGATTATGGGGATCTAAATATGATCACTATGAAGAACAAGTATCCTATAACCCGTATTGATGACTTGTTTGATCAACCCTATAGAGCTCAATAATTTTACAATATTTACCAACATTAATTGAATTATCAATTGAGACTCAATAAGGATGATATACTAACAACATCATTCTATACAAGGTATGGGAACTATGAATTTATAGTGATTCTATTCGGTCTTTCTAATTCCATCTCTATCTTCATGGATTTGTTGAATAGTTATTAGAGAATACGTTGATCCTTTTTTGTAGTATTTATTGAAAATATTCCTATATATTCAATGTGTAAGTAATATAATGAATATCACTTGAAGATTGTACTGAATATCCTGAGGAAGGATAATATTTATGAAAAATTTACCAATTGTGACTTTTGGATCCAAAAAGTTTGGTTTTTGGGTTATATAATCTCAATAACATGTATGGGGGTGGATCCATCAAAGATGAAAGTTATTAAACTTTATCCTATACTAAAAATTTTGATTGAGATTCATATTTTTCTTGGATTCACTAGATATTATTGACACTGTATGGATAATTTATCATAGGTTTCTAATACACTCACTGTGTTTACTCGGAAGGGAGACAAGATCCATTGGATAAATGAATGTGAGGAAAATTTCAAGGAATTGAAGAAAAGGTTATTCAGTGCACCTTTGATTAAACTTCTATAGATTTGAGAAGGGTTTGTGATATTTATCGATTCATCAAATAAGAGAATAGGATTCCTCCTCATAAAAATTGATATGGTGATAGGTTATACCTCAATATAATTGAAGGTCCATGAGAAAAAATACCCAACACATGATTTGGATTTATCCATGGTAATTATTAAATTAAAGATATATATGAATCATATTTATGGAAAAAGTGGTGAAATATATAAAGATAAAAAAAATAAATTATATATTCACATGAAAAGAGCTTAATATTTGCAATAAAATATGGTCATATTTGATTAAAGATTGTGATTTTTCTATATATTACCACCTTCGGAAAGAAAAAAAGGTGGTTAATGATCTGATTCAAAATTATCATGCTAGATTTTCAATGATGATGATTTAAAGTGATCCAATATTTATAGATTTTAAAAGTACCGATCTAGAAATATTAATAGAAATGGAGAAATATTATCTTTATCAAATTAGTTTTCAACCATATATCCATGTGAAGATTAAGGAGGTTTGGGTGGAAGATATAGAGATGAAAATGAAAGTGATAAATTTTACTAAGTATAAACTTTATTTTTATGGAATTATATGGTTCAAGAACCATGTTTGTATCATATAAATACTATATATGAATTATGGTCTTTTGGATGAAGCTCATAGTTCATCATTCTCTATTCATCATGCAAGTATAAATATTTATAGAGATCTAAAAGATTACTTCCTGGGGAACATCATGAAAATAGAAATTGGGGTTTATATTTATTGTGTATCGGTATATCTATAAGTTAAGGTTGATACAAAAAATTATAAAGGCGTGTTACATCCATTAACTATACCAGAATGGAAATGAAAAAACAACACCATGGATTTGGTCATCAGACTCCCCAATTCATCTAAAGGTCACAATGTTATTTATGTTGTATTTGACTAAATTATGAATTCATCACACTTCATTACCATAAGATAATATTTCTATCTTGGTCATATTTCTAGTATATACATTAAGGAAGTGATGAGATTACAAGGTTCCCCATATTATATTGTATTTGACCAAGATATGAGGTTTACCTTGAAGTTCAAGAAACTTATCCAGAAAGATCTAGATTTTGAGTTTTATTTCTGTAATATGTATCATCCTGAAACAAATTCTCAATCTAATAGAACTATTAAAACCCTATAGGATATGTTAAGGTCTTATTCTATGGATTTCAAAGGTAGCTTCAACCAACACCTTCCTCTAGTTTAGTTTTCTTACAACAATACCCTTCACACGAAAATTCATATGGATCATTGTGAAGATATTTATAGAAGTATTTTTAGAAATAAAATATGTTGATATGTTGTTGGAGAAGAAAATATATTGAGACTTGAGACTGATGAAGAAATAACATAGAATGTTAGATCCACTCAGTAGCATATGAAGGCAACATATAGTTGACTGAAAATATGCTGACAATCATCTTTTAAATCTAGAATTTGATGTTAGTGAGAAAGTATTCCTTTGAATTTATATATGGAATAAAGTTATGATATTCATAAATAATTTCAATATGATCCCTAATTATATTATAACATTTGATATTCTTGATCGAGTAGGGATGGTAGCTTATCACTTGGCGCTTCCACCGAACCTCTCTCAAATTTATGATGTGTTCCACATATCTCTCATGGTTAAATATATACTTGATACTTTACATAAATTGAACTCAAGTTATTATCACTAAATAAAAATCTTTTTAATGAAAAAAAACTTCTAGAAATATTATATCACATGGATAAAGTGTTGTAGAACAATACTACTCACTTGGTTAATGACATGTGGAAGAATTAGAAATTTAAAGAAGCCACTTGGGAAACCAAGTATGTGATGAAATAAAGATATACATTTTTTTGTATCAGAGTAATTTAATTTTAAGGAAAAATTTCATTTTAATAAGGGTATAATGTAACACCCTAAAATTTGAGTATATATTTCTTTTTAAATATATATAATTTATTGGATATCTTATGATGTACACAAACTAAAGTCTAACTGAATAGTAATATAGTATGTTGTTATAACATAGTCGTCAAATTGAAATATTTAATAGGAATTACCAAATTATAAAAATTATGAATAAATATTTTAGACAAATAAAATAAATTGATAACAAGTGATAATTTTTAGTAATGTTGTTATATGCTTCAAAAATACATTTTTCCTCAAAATGGTTTTTATTTCATTTTATGTGTGAATATTATAATTAATCTCTAACACTATTATAAATTTAATTTTATTATTTTGATTTCATTTTTGAATTCATTATATCAAAATTAAATTAGGGTGAAATTTTGGTATTTTTTTAAAATGATTGATTTTTCAGTGAATAGTGAAATATGCAGATTTTTCAAATACATTCATTTACTTTCCAAAAATAAACTAATTTAAAGGCCCCATTTTATTTTAGATTTTTTTATTAAATTTACCTTTGATAAATTTTATCTATAATAATCTAATTATTTCAATTTTAATTAGAAATATTCATGGTTTTGATATAAGATAAATTTTAGGCTTAAAAAACATGTTTTTCATTGTATTTTCAGCATTTATATTAAAATTAATTTTTACCGCTTCTAGATATTGAATCTGGAAAATTTTATATCATATTTATAATTATATGGTTTATATTTGGTAAATATTTCCATTTTATTTTCATTTATAATGAACAGTAATCGATGTAAATATATGTCACCTCAGTAAGGGTAGATTGGGTAAAGCATGGTTAAAACCATGGGATGAGGTCTCAAAATCAACCCAAAACATGAATATATTTCTTTTTATGGATTAAAGTAGACCATATACATCCTAAATTCTAATATATGGCATTTCGGTTCCATTTTTCCTTGATAATGAAATTTATATTATTTTAAGTAAAGAAATTTTCAAAATGACACTCTCTTGAATTTAATATCTCTAAAAAAATTATATGAGTATAAAAAGATGATTATTTGAGATATAAATTTTTATTTTAAATAAAAAATATTTTTTTATCATGGAAATTTATTTATTATTTTTAGTTATTGAATAATTACCTTAAATTCTTACCCAACACCGACACAATATTTATTCAATTGAAATGAAATTAAAATAAATGATTTTAGAAATATTAAACGTAATATAATTTGGGAGATTTATTATGTTCCATGAATTTTTAGGATAAATATAGTATGTAAGGAATTTTTTAAAGGTTTATATTTTAATTACATAACTATATTAATGACTTTAAAGTCAAAGAAAATGAATAGTGTCAAAAATTGCATTTAATGATATTTTATGAAAAATAATATTTTATTAAATTATTTAAAAATAATAAAAAACTAGAAAGAGGGGATTTATGATTAGAATTTGTCTAAAATGTTACATATTGGATATTTATGATCCAATTATTACCTTATATGTAAAATTATAACCCTTTAAGATTAAAAAAGTTGTTACAATAGTAAAGGTTAGAATTGGTTAATGTAGGGGTTAAATAAAATGATGAGGTTTAAAATGATACAAATAAGCCTGTCAAGATATAATTGGATTATGATACTTTTACTATATCCAATTTTAATTTAATTAATATCTAGTTTAAACCATTATACTTGATAAATATTTTAATTATATTTAAATATTTTAATAAATTCTAAGTGGGTCAATTCTGTCCATTATAAAAGGACACCCCTTATATATTTTCATTACACATACTTGAGCCTTCTAGAATGAAAAAAACCTACCCAAATAAATTATAAACATCAATATAAATGATTTATAAGTTAATTTATTCTTAAAATACTAATCAAATGGCCCTTAAGAAAGGATCTAAATAAGGTCTACCGAAGAAGAGGTAATCGTCTTACCCAACCTATTTCAGTTTATTTCTTCATATAATTCCTCTAATTATATATATTTCCTTATAAAATAATAACTTAACTATAAAAAATATAATAAAAAAGTATTTATATTATGGAACCACCATTATTCACCCTTTATTCTATCAAATTGGAAGTGAAGATATCACGCATGGGTACATGTGGACTACCACCTCCATGTTGCAATACAATTCATTTTACATCACTGTATTTAATGTATGGTTATTATTATGGGTTTAATGTTTATTTATGATATTAATGTTATAAATATTCTTCAGTATTTATAATATAATATCTACCATCTTACTTTCCTATCTGTTTGAAAATGATAACGTCGTTTGTGCGTACGTGTAGACTACCAGCTCCACGAAGTGATGTGATTTGTTTTTCAATTTTGGTTTATATAGATCTTAATAAAGATATATTTAATTAATATATATGATATATATTATATAATAATTATTTTTATAAAGGGTTATTTTTATTTACATTTCTCTATATTCGTCCGTTGAAAAGTGAAAACAACGTTCATGCGTACGTACAGCCAGTCATCACCAAGAATGGTATAATTTATTTTTCTATCTATAACTTTTATGGATGAATATATATATATAATGAAAATATATTATATTTATATCAGTATTAATATTCTAGAGATTATGGAACCATGATCAAAGTATAAGGACAAGATCTTCTAAACCAAAATTCTCATGAAGAAATGAAATAGGTAACAATCAGAAACATCAATTTTAATCAGGAGTTATTAAGAAATGGGTGTTAAAATATATTAAGTGGATAATATATGATATTATAATAATTTAAATGATGGTTTTATATAATTATAATAAATTTAAATTTATTATATTGGATTTGTGTGATTTTGAAGCAATTCTAATTTGATATAAGGGATTATTTTAATAGTTTTATTTATGTGAGACACATTCCATTTTCACCATTTTCTTCCCTTATATTGGGTATATAGTGCACATTAATTTCTTTAATGAATATTTTTCTAGAAAATTTTGATAATTTAAAAAACCATATATGGTTTTCTTTTTCATGTAGTTTTAATTAATAGATTACCAAATCTATATGGGTTCTTCATCTCAAAATAGTTTCATTGAGTCATGTTATAAATTATACACCTATTTATGTTTATAAGGTGTATTAAAAAAATTTAAATTTAATTTCATGAATATCTATGTGTTGATGATATTTAAAGTTTCATTTTAAGTTATTCTTTCATTGGGCTAATGATTCACAATATACCAGAGTAGTAAGGTACTTATGTTACAATCTCATTATTTATCAAGATTGTTTATGAGAAAGCTTCCAATGATAAACTTTTGTGACCTATCTATAAAATATCCCATGAGTTTTATTATCTTATGTTTATTTTAAAAGAATATATATTTTCCTTTAATTTTCCTCAATTTAAAAACTCGAGAGAATGAAATAATATTTTTAGGGAAAACTGGATTTATTTCTATCTTCGGTCAAAAATCCTTTTTATTCCATATCAATTTTTTTTAAAAGAAAATAAATAATACTTTTATATTTTCCTATTATTGTTTAAATTAATTTTTACCCATTATTTAATTATTAAAAAATGGTTAAATTGAATCTTCTTGCCTTTTTTTAAATGAGGTATTTTTTATTTTTTACCATAAATGTGAAAGGAGTATTTGTTTTAGCATATATTACATGAATAGAATCTCACTCTGTAATGAATAATAAATGATTTAAACCTTCCATTACAATTTCCAAAGTTATTTTCAAAAAAAATTCCATTAATATTTGGGAAATATTTATATAAAGAGTGAATTAAAAATGAAAAGGTTATTTTTTCAAGAAATATTCCAAATATCTTTTAAGGGGATTTTTTTCTAAGATGAAATCCTTTAATGTTGTTTATGATTTAATGTGGATATGATCCAATGATACCATCCATTTTCAACATTTGGATGTAATATGATTATGATGATTTAAGGGTGATTCTATGAAACTTATTTCTTTCCCATGGGTTAATTATGTTATAATGAATCATTTATGAATCCAATTTATTTTTCACAAGTTATGATTTACTAAAATGATAAAATATTTATAAAATAAATTTATTTTCTATGGGTTATTCTATAATTAAATGTTTATAAAACTCATTTATTTTCCATATTTTATGCTATGATTATTTTTTAATGAACTTGTGACACATATATGTGTGATTTTCATTATGTGATAGGTGGGCCACGAATTATATATCCCTCCAATACATTGGGTAAATATGGATATTTCTTGAGATAATAACGACAAGAATGGGGATTGAACCCAATTTAGTTAGAGTCATTTTTAACTATGATAGTCTTGGGATTGAACCTTGACTAAGGATATGAGGGAATTAAGATTAAACCCAATACATTATAATAGTCGTGGTAATGAGCCTTGAATAAGGAAATTATTTTTTATGTTTATGTGTTTTCAAAAAAATGTCTTATGCCAATGTTATGCTCTCATAGCTCATGTCCTATCATTCCTTTATGATTCATGTCTTATGAACTACCAAGATTAATTATATGACTCAATATTTTGATATTTTATATATAGGATATGTTTTTGAAATGTTAAACTCATATTATCATAACCTAAATCTCATGTTAGGTTCATGTGGTAATTTTTATCTCCCTTTTTTACCCTCATTGAGAATATAAGATCACCATTTCTAGTATATTATTTACCTAGGATATAAAGAAAAGTTTTAAGTAGGATATGTCTAAAAAGGGTACTAGTTTTAAACAACTATGTTAGAGATATAGTATATCTTTTATAAACAAGTTGATTATGTATACAAGTTTTCCAAGACACTAAAATAATATTATTATGGAATGGATCGTAATGTTAGGGTTTTAAATAAATATATTAAGATATAATATCTGTGTAATAGAAAATGGGTAACTATAGAAAAAGAGGAGAAAGGGGAAGGACGGGGTATTATAAAACCTAATCACTAGTAAAATAAAACAAAGTATGAACAATAATAGTAGATTCTCCAACAGGAACTCATGATCCCCATCCTCGAGTGCTTATCCTTCATATATATATACAAAATATAACATCATGAATAATATATTATTCTTATATATTCACAATATAGAAACTACATGATATTGGGATATAATAAATCCTCTCAATTTAATTGGTCAACTGAATTATGATAGAATTACTTATTCAAAATCCCTCATTTAAATCTTCAAAAGACCCATGCTTCTCTTATTTTGATTTTCCACAAAATAAACTGCAATAATTCTATATAAATCTATATGTTCATATCATCATACATATTTTCCACATTTAACCTCCTTATGTGGTTCAAAATTATTAAATTATCCTTATGTTAGTCCATATGACCTTTAAATAACCTTTAAAATTTTTGAGTCACCTTTATGTTTCTCTTACTGATTGTTATGTAGCTCGAATAGGAGTTGTGTAAATGTAGATCAAACATCTTGAAATATACATAAAGATCATATATACCTACATGATAGTAATGAAATAACTATACATTGTAGAAGGAGTTTCCACTTGGTAAAGATGAATGTGGATATGCATGTGGATATTTATACATAATTAGTGTTGTGGATTTCATAGAGAATCAAAAGAAGAGAAGGACAAGTATTTAGAATATTTAAATAGGAATGTTTTAATAAGGATTATTAATAAAATCATGTCGAATTATTTAATTAAGTGGATTTGTTACATCCAAAGGTCATAGAGTTTCCATATTTTTAATAATGAAGAAGAATATATTATTCATGATGTTATATCTTGAACATATATATATAGATAGTATAAGGAATCAAGGATAAGGAATCACAAGTTTGTGCTAATAAATATGATATGTTTGTTCATATTTTTTTTATTTTTTAATTGTTTACTATTTTTAATGTATTATCCTTCTTTATTCTAAATTTACCTTATAATGGAGTGGTAAAAATTTGAGTGATTGGGTAAGGGAAGGTTATCCATTGTAATGCTTGATTCCTTATGCTTTGGTGAATAAAAGCTACATTCATTTATTTAATTTTAGTTCCCAATGTCTATTTAATTATTTGAATACAATTGTGTTTAGGTATCACAACTTCTTTAAATTTATTTCTTAGGATGATAATATATAATACCCCTCCTCCTGATGTTTCTTATATTGAAGGGGCAGGTTACATCATGGAGTGACCATTAAGAAATCACTAGCATATGTGTAAGGGAAGTAAAAAAAACTTTTTTATTTCTCATGAACAACAAAACCCAATTTTGTTTTCCTTAGGTAATTTAGGTGTGTCATTTTGACTTTTCATACACAAAGTATGGTAGACTGGACACGTAGTAATTGATGTTAGTTCAATCTCTACAATATCATTTTGTATAAGGTGTTTGATGAATTTATTGAGGTACATACCAATTATTAAAAACAATAAGATTAGTGAATCATTTTAGGGACAATGATAGTATTGAAACTGGAAACCAAACCCTGATCCAATCACTTTTCTCATTGACTTTTTACAAAAACTAGTTTTAATTTATTTCTCATTTTCAATGTCTCAAATTTAAAATAAAACCCCTATTTCCACAAACTAAAAAGTGTCAACTAATTTTTTTGCACTCTTATCTAGAATAAAACTCTAGGTAACCATTAATACTTTATACGACATAATAAAATCCTTTTTACATTCCTTGTGATAGGGGTGTATCAAAACTTGACATAAGTTTTGGAGAGATTTATACCTATCTTGGGGTCTAAAAAAAGTTGTTATTTATTTTCCCTAATGTATTGTAGTGGCTAGTTAGGATCATCTAAATTGATGAGTTATTTTAATCCATCATTAACTATCCTAATTCAATGATTATATTTCTTTAGTTTTTCAATATAGAAAAAAATCTATTATTTAATCATGATGATACAAGAATGAAATAATGAATGTGAATAGAATGGAGTAAGGATGAAATGAAAATCTCTCAGGTAATAATTCATAGTAAACCTTAATTATCTTATTATTAGTTTTATATCTACTTTCTTGAATACACTAAATCATATTTTTGAACATTTTATTCATATATGGTTGTGAATATTTAGTGCACTCGTTGAATACACTATACAACCACCACCTTTATTTAGGTATAATTATTATAGAATAAAAAACTGTCCTTTAGATAACCATAGTGAGGGAAACATCTCTCACCACTGGAAATCATAAAATTAAGAGAAATTACATAAAAACATTAAAATATTAATGTATGAAGACTTTTTTTGAGAACTGGATTACCCCCCTATAAATTCCTTAAGTTAGTTAGTCACCATTGTGAGTGTTCAGAGATCACAGTGAAAAAGAGAATGGGGAGAGAAAATTTGAGAGAATAAAAATAAAAATTTATAAATAAATATACTGAAAATAGAAAATAAAAAACTAAACCCCATAAAATCTAAACCACATAAAAAAAATCTTCTATATCTTTATTATAACATCCCATCCCCCCAAAAAAGTTAAATGATACATATTTATAGATTGGGGAGGAGGCTGGGGTTACAAATGTTATAAAAATGGAAATTTAAAAATCAATTCAAACTAATTAACTAATTTTGTACCCAATGGTTGACTATCATAAATGACTAATTAATTATTTCTTCAGTTTAATGAAATATTCTTCTTTATTCCCCTAATACATGGAAATTGTTTAACAAAATTCTAGTAGAATGGGAAAAAAATTCATGAATGGTGAGATGTGGTCAAATCTATCAAATTTAGTCCAGCATGGAATTTTAGGACTATGTTATCTGTAAAAATTATGATCTATCCTAAGGCCATAAAATGAAATATGTATCCCAACATGTTAAAAGGAAAATTTTCAAATTAAAATTGGAGATATAAATAATTTTTTAATAATAACACTAAAGTGAATTTCAAAGGGAAAAATGGATTTTCCATGTAGTTTGCAAATTCAATCTCAAATTAAAAATTCCCATTAAATTGTCACTTAAATATATATTTTTTATAATTAATATATAAGATAAATAAAAATATTTGAAAATCATTAATTAATCCATTATCAAAATTCAATACAAATTATTATATTAATATGATTTTTTTTAAATTAACCAATAATTAACAATTTTGGTATAATATAAAACATTAAAGTTCAAATAAGAAAACATAAAAAACAATGGACTCTATCAGTTCCCTATGCTTAAGCACTACCCATCAAGAAAATATAATAAATTTAACTAAAAAAATAATTATCCTTCTAATGTGAAAATAAAAAAACCAAAAATATAAGAGAATAAAATATTTATTCATTATTAAAAACATCATGCCTATTTGATAAGTACCATATTATTTCCTATTTAAATTATTTAAAAATATAAATTTTACTTTTTTGAATAGAATGGAATTTAGTAAAATTAATATTTTAACAATTGGAACTATTAGAAAATCCTCTTTCCCAATATTCATATACCAATGTTCTATTTTGTACTTATTTGATACAACCCAAATGAAATTATTTTAAGTCAACTTCTTATTAATTATATGGTGTTTAATAATCTCCCACCTAAATCCATTACTTTTTTATAATTAGAAAGTACATTTTTTTTATTTCCATTTTTTGTTTCTTATTTCTTTTTTATTTCCTTTTTTTTCCTTTTTCAGTGCTTAATATCTCATAGCATCATGTGGGATTATAATCGTCAATTTTACTCTAGTTTCAAATTACATTTTTTAATTTATTTTTGGTTGGATCCCTAAGGTGTTCATTTTCATAATGGAAAAGTAACTCAATATAGAATTAAAAACTCTAGTTTCTTCATGTTATAATTATAATTCCACTAAATTTCTTTTCATTCACAAACCTTTTCCCTATTCTAAAAAAATCCATGAAAATAGTGCATAAATCACTTAGAAATAATATATGTTCATAAAAAATCCAAATAAATGAAATATTAAAAATGGGAATATAATTTTTCTCTAGGGAGGATGTTATTTAAATCTTAATCACTTAAACAGAAAACACTAAAAAAATAAAAAGAATAAAACAAAACTTGTAAACCTAAATGGATTGGTACCTCTTCCCTACATGTAATTGATTCAAAAAATGAGTTCATCATGAATTCATGCATAATTATTTTATGTAGAAACAAATCAAGTATAAAATAGAAATACAACCTAACTTTTTAGTAGGAACAACTTTGAGTTAGTCTCCTAAGTGCTTCTCACTAAAAACCTACACGTAAAATAAGAAAATAAAATGTAATAAATTTATTAAAAGAAAAATAAATAAAATTAAAATGCGAAATAGGAAGGAAAGAAATTTATAACTCTTGTTTTGGCCTCTAAATGGTTCCTAGGTTTAGATTACCCATAAAATTCAAGTTCTAGTTATAATCTAAATCTTGATGGTGGGTGTAGTTTATTTGAGATGAATCACCACATAGCTTTCCTTACATATTGAATTACATCACAAAAAAAATAAAGGATCCCAAGGATAGAGTGCACTAAATCCACCCCCTTTATAATAAGATACATCTTTTATATTTTTGTCAATATATAAAATGGGTCCTCATCCATTACGTTAACCATAGCTTCTTTGACTACTTCTTATTCTTTTAGGTATTTCTCAAAATATATTGTATCAGTATATTTTTCAAAGGTAAAGGTATAGAATAATATTATTTTAATTAAAATGAAACTATATCAATATAAATCTAAATCTCCCCATCAGTTTTTTCTTTATAAGTTGTTTCTTCATTTATAGACCCCAAAATCAACTCATGTACTTTCTCCAAAAATTGATCAATCAGTTCAGGGATCTCCATATGATCCTCATTAGGTATATCTTTTTTATCTTCTTCATCCTCCATAGAAACCCATTTATTATCTTAATATGAAAATTTTAAACATTTTTAGTTAATAATCAATTTATTTTAAATAAAGTGAGGTGACATTGGGTTTATGAAAAGATTTAATCCATCAATTGGTTTAGATTCAAGTTCTTCTTAAATGAAAAATCCTTCTTGGATTTGAGTTTTCATGGATGGATGTAGGTATCTAGTTCCTATAAAATTTCATAAAATTTCACTACTTGGTTTTTTTCTTCTTCCAAACCTAGAGAAGATACATATTTTTTAATATATATTTTTCAAATATGATAAGATCATATTACAAGTTACCTTACACAAATTTATTCTAAGATACTTATAAATATTATTGATCCACCATAAGTGTGTTAACATGCATGTGTTCTTCAATAATATCCTTTAGACATGGGAAAAGTGAAGTCTAGTTGTGTATAATATTCAATCATGGACTCAGAAAATATAGATTCTTCAGAAAAATCATGAGGAAATAATAGAGACTCTTTTTGTGCCTTAGGCACTTCTTGATTGGACTCCTAGAACAACTCCTAGAGCTCAGTTAATTCCCAAGATAAACACTTCCAATACTAGGTACTCGACGGATTATTTAAGAACCTTGATAACCTCAATGGGTTTTCCTTTAAGAAAATTTAAATTCAATTAATACTTACATGATTAACAAATAAATAAATAGTTTCTTCTATGGGTGAGGGTGAGTGAATAAATAATTTTTATATGAAAAAATGGATATTATATAAAAATTAGAAAATATATGGTTAATTAAATAACATTGGACCCTCAAAAATGACATGATTTTTTAGAACACAATGATCATGGGGTGTGGAAAAAGAAGTTATTTATTTTTCTTTGTAAAACATTATTACTAACCAGAGCCATCTCACTTAAATAACCATTTCAGTCAAGCACTCACTACCTTAATTACCTTATTATATTTTTGTTGATTTATATTTATGAAATAAAATAAATATTGGTGTTTTTAATATGGAATAAAAATCTTGGATCTAAATACGAAAATTAAATACAGACAGAATGAATAAATATAGAATGGATACAAAAAGAAATGAAATTATCTTGGGAAATCATTCAGAGTGAATGTTCATTATCTCATTATTAGTTTCATATCTATCTTAACGAACCCACTTATTTATATGTTTGAACATAATCATATAACAAGATTTTAAATATACATTTCACTCATTTATTTCACTATATATACACCCCCTACATTGATGGGTAATTATTTAATAAGAATAAGTTAATAATTAAATAATTGTAATGAGTGTTACTTCTCCTAATAATGGAAATCCTTAAATTAACCCAAAGTAGATAAAAACATTAAAATATGAATATATAAAGACTTTTAATTGGAACTTTATTGCTCCCCCATGTGACTCAATGGGTTAGTCACTCACCATTCTGACTATTCAGAGATCATAGGTAAGAGAAAATGGGGAGAGAAAATGAGAGAGAAGAGAAATAATAATTTGTTAAAATATGAAGTGAAAATACGAATTAAAAACATATAACAAAAACTACATTAAATTTAGTAAAAATTTATCCATATCTTCAATTTAGTTCCCCCCTCCCTCAAAATGTGAATAATACATACTTACAGAGTTTATAGGAGGATAGGCTTACAAATTTTATAAAAAAATGGAAAGTAAACATTGATTCAAAATAAATATCTAATTTTTCACCATATGTTAGGACATTATAAATATTGAATTAGTGGTTTATATCATTTAATAAAATCGTATTATATTATTCATATAACTCTTCTAAAATTTTTAGTGAAAACTAAGAATAGGTGAAATTTGTATGGCCATAGTGGTGAGGTATGGTCGAATCTGTCAAATCCAGTCGAACATTGACTTATGGGCTCATGTTCCCCATCAAAAATTATGATCTATCTTGATGATTTAAAATAATATATGTGTCCAAATATGTGTAAAATTATATGGAAAATGTTTAAATTAAAATTTTAAATATATAAACTTTTTAAATAAAAATATCAAAGTGAAGTTGAAAGGTAAGAATAGTAATTTCCCTAAAGTTTCTTAATTCATTCTCCAATTACAAATTCCCATTGAATCATCACTTAAAATAATGTATTTACAAATTAATATGAAATATGAATAAAAAATAAAAATATATAATTAATCAATTTTTATAATTCAATACAAAATATTATTTTAATCTAAATATATGATATTTACCCAAAACGTAACAATTTTCGTGTGATTATGAACATTAAAATTTAAGAAAAAAATATAAAAATATTGAATCTGATAATGAAAGTTTTATTTTTTATCAAAGACCCTTATGGTTTTCAAATGACCTTTATAGAATATTGGATCACCCATATGCACCTCAATAAACTCCTTTCTTTTTAAAAATTGTGGTCTCTTTAGTGAGCATGGATCTTATGAAAGAGTTAAATGACTCTTACGATTTGAGTCATAACCAAATTCAGATTTAATTAAATAATTTTTGAATTATTAAAATGATATCAAAACATCTTTCATTCAATTTAATTCATTTAAAATACCTTTATAATATCTCAAAACCATTCTCAATGCTTCATGTTTATCTGCAAAAACTTCTAATGATTCTCATTCAAAGTTGACAACAAAGACAATCCTTCAATAATTATATTGGACTCTTCACTCATGTTATCCCTTTCAAGCACTCAATTTTATTGAGAAGATTAGGTTAAATTAAAGTCATGTATTATTAAATATTTATCAATATATTTTTAATATTTTATATTGGCATACTTGGTGCCAATATCTGGCATCAGTCTCATCAAAAGAAGGTATGTTTTATTTTCATATAGCCTTTTAAAAATTTTAAATATGCTCAATGATTAAGATTTATGATACATAAGTATAATTATTTTCATTATAGTGAATTCATGAATAAATTTTGTGAAATAATTATCTCAACTTATTGACTTATTGGTCAGGGGTCTACAAACATCAAATTATACCAACTCTAAAGGTTATATAGATTGTATCTTATCTCCCTTAGGGATTTTATTTACCATATTTACTTTTTGATATGTTTTGTAGATAGTGATAACGTGTTATTTAAAAACAATAATATCTCTCACAACTTATTCTTTGTTCAAATACTTCATGATCTTTTTTCTAAGATGAACTGGTCTTCTATGACCAAAGCACACTCATTTAGCATACAAATGTAGCAATTTTATTTAGATTATCTAACCTGAAAAAAGCTACCTTGGGTTCTCAATCATTTTTTTATCATCATTGCATCTTTAAATTTCTTTTTTCTCACAAAATAAGAATTATAAAATCTATAAAGTAATAAAAAACATGAAACATGGGAATTTTTTTCTCTGTAAAACAAATAGAAGGTGTCCAAGATCACATGAATCACATAAACTTCCAAATGACACATGATAACATGAAATTAAAAATGTTATAAAAATAGGCCATGTATAGCACATCACCTAATGGGTATCATGTGTAGCCACTATAACAAGTAATTATTTTCTTAGAAAGGCATCTGAGACAATCACTAATCATGTGGTAGTTATCAAATGAGTTCCTCTAATTCATGCATCTTTTCAGCTAACATGCACCTAAAAAACCACCTAGAAATACATGTAAAATAAAGGTGAAAATCTTTAAAATGAATAATTATTTTGTGGTCATATATATTCATGTGATGCTCCCCTACCGTTTTCAATCCAATCGGAATCCCTGACGACATTTCTACCTTGTCACTTAGGAGTCCACTGACATACCACCTTCATCAAGCAAAGAGTTTCAGACATGTCCATCTAGTTTTCCACTACCCCTTAGGATCTATAGATAAAAAAGGGGTTTTCCATGAAAATTATCACACAGCAACACAAGTTCCATTATTGGTCCTTTGACACATCACATGTAGGAAGAGTGATTGTTTTTTATAACACTTGCACCACTTCATGAGATCCCTATCCTTTAAAAAATAAAGAATGAAATAAAAGTGAAAAGGGAATAATCTTCTTGAAGAATGAAGATATTTTTTTCATCAAAAGATATGGGTGATTTACCCTAGGAAATAACCTTTAATCATACTAGGTCCCCCCTCTATGTGTTATCATGATCCCATGGAAGATAAAGGGATAGACATCCCAATCTCATGAAGGTCCCCTGGAAAGTCGCCTCTGTCTCATAGAAGACCCCATACAAGTTGCCTTTAACCATGAAAAATCCATTCTACATACATGTTATTCTATTGAAGGCTCGTATAGATGTTTTCCTGAATTTTTAAAATCTCTTTATCATGTCAACATGGTCAATAAAAATCCATTTGATCATCCTGGGGCCAATAAATTTGTAAAAGGTAGAACATTCCTGTGTTTATTAATCATCATGTTACACCCCCTGAATGATCCATGAAAGGATCATGTGAAGTTAATAACACAAAATCCATCCACTGAATCCATCCCAAATATGTGAGATATGTTTCTCACAAGATAGAGTATAACCAGGGTGGAAAGGCCTATAAATCCCCCCTTCTCGACACAAAAGAACACACACAACACATCCATGATCGATCACACATGGGATCGCAGAAGAAGACTTATCAAAGCGTCCAATCACATGATCAAATGGTTTTTCCACTAGTTAAAATATGGGGAATAATATAGGGGATCATGTGGCATGCATTGCAACTTCATACGATCACTTGACATTATTTAAAGGACTCCTGGTAGGACAATTGTATTATCCAAATGAAATCTTTCATGTCAGTTGGGTCATGTGAAACATTTATAATAAGTTTACACTAGATAAACCTGAGGTACATATGCAATAAAGTCTATAAAAATACTAAATGGTGAAATAATTATGTAAAGAACTTATATGTTGATCCTTATGCACCTCACATGACTCATCCAGATCATGTGATAGCACCGGGACATGTCTCTCAAATCATTTGACGATCCCTCAAAATATTATTGGTATTATGTGATCTCCATTCACTACTGGAAATTTAATCTTTACCAATGGTTTAATATTGTTGGTAAAGGCTGGACAACCGTTGGTATAAATTATACCAACGGTTGTCCAAACCATTGGGATATGTCTGAAAAATTCAGTATATACCAACGGTTTCATTAAAGCGTTGGTATAAATTTTTACCAATGGTTTTAAACCATAGGTAATAGTAAGAATTATCTCTATACCAATGGTTTACAAATCCGTTGGTATAGACTATTACCAATGGTTTCCCATAAACTTTTGGTAAATATGAAGTAAAAGTATCTATTCCAATGGTTTACAAACTGTTGGAATATAATTATACCAATGGTTTACATAAAACCATTGGTATAAGTTTTGATTTTACACATATTCCAAAGGTTTTAAACTGTTGGAATATCCTTTTTGTACCTGTGGTAAGCCGGCTAGCTGGCCTCCCCCTGTGCAGCTATAACAATTCCACCAGGCCTACACAATTCATACACAACATAATATATGCATAATACATACTCATACAACAAGTAACACAATACACCATTAATAAGTATACCTACATAATACATACATAATTCTGTATGAATTCATATATAATTCATCCAACAAATAATTCATACATAAATATAAATACCTCCAATTTTGTATTTAATTACCCTTTACACACATACCGAATTAACACATAATTCATAAGGTAATTAGAGAAAGTATACACATACAACAAGTATACCCACACACCATTAACACAACATTCTTAAGTTAATTAAATACATAAAGAATTTAATTCAAAATTCAGGGGGTTGGGGGAGCTGTTCAGGGGTTTGGAGTGGTTGTCCAAGTGGGGTAGGGGGTGTCTGGGGGGTGGGGGGTGGGGGTGTCCAGGGGGATGGGGGTTCCCAGGGGGTGGGGCTGTCCAGGGGGGGGGGGGCTGTCCATGGGGGTGTACAGGGGGTGGGGCGGAGTCCAGGGGTGTTGTGGTGTCCAGGGGGTTGGGGGGGGGGCTTTCCAGGGGGTGGGGTGTCCAAGGGGTGGGGGTGTCTAGGGGGGTGGGGTGTCCAGGGGTGGGGTGGTGTCCAGGGGGTGGGGGTAGTCCAGGGGGTTGTAGGGCTATCCAAGGGTGGTGGGGTGGTGTCTAGGGGGTGGGTGTGGTTGTCCATGGGGGTGGGGGTGTCCAGGGGGTGGGGGTGTCCAGGTGGTGGGGTGGTGTCCAGGGGTGTGGGGTGGTGTCCAGGGGGTTGGGGTCCGTCAAGGGGGTTGGGGTGTCCAGGGGGGCTGTCTTAGGGGGGGCCTGTCCTGGGGGGGGCTATCTATGGGGGTGTCTAGGGGCGTGGGGTGGTGTCCAGGGGGTTCGGGGCTTTCCAGGGGGTGGGGGTGTCCAGGGGTGGGGGTGTCCTGGGGGTGGGGTGGTGTCCAGGGGGTGGGGTCAGTCCAGTGTGTTGGGGGGATATCCAAGGGGGGTGGTGTGATGTCCAGGGGGTGGGGTGGTTGTCCATGGGGGTGGGGGTGTCCAGGGGTGGGGGGATGTCCAGGGTGGGGGGGTTGTCTATTGGGGTGTCCAGGGGGTGGGGTGGTGTCCAGGGGGTGGGGGGATTTAATAGTTTTAATGGAATGAATTTCATGTATTTTAAGATCATTGGTATTTTAAAATGGTTTTGGAATAGTGTTTATTTCAATAGTATGTGTTTCTTTAGGAAAAAAATGAATGCTTTTAGTGTGTATGGTGGGAAGGGGATTTGGTTGTTAGAAAATGGATTACATTTTTATTATGGGACAAAAATACTATATGATTTTTGAAATCTAACCTTAAAAGAGATTTTTATAAACCATTGGGGAGTTTTAAATAGAAAGAAGTCTCTATTATGTGATTTTGAAATGGTTTTATGAAGAATTATTTATGATGTATCTTTATGGGATTTCTGATTTTGTGTCCCTTGTTTTATAACATCATATTACTGTACTAAAGGTTTTGTTTTTGATAATTCTTTAGAATATTACCACTATAAATGAATTAAAAATTCCATAAGGGGATATCTCAGGTAGTCATTATTGTGATCCATCTATTTTCTTCCTAGTATTGGTATCTAATCAAACTCTTGTGAAAGTGGAATATCAATGTTATTCTTAGATCATTTATTATGCATGGGAGTTTCTAAAATACCATCCACTATTATTTATTGGTGATCAAGGATCCCAAGAGGCAATGAAGTGGGTATCTATGATTAATGGGATCTTTGAGTTATTAGAAATCCTATAATCCACGGGGGTGGGGGGCTGTCTAGGGGTTGGGGGCCTATCCACGAGGGTTGTGGGGCTGTCTAGGGGGATGGGTGGGGTTGTACATGGGGATGGGGGATTGTCCGTGGGGTAGGGGTGTCCAGGGGGTGGGTGGAGCTGTCCAGGGGGTACGAGGTGTTCAGGGGGTGGGAAGGTTGTCCACGGAGGTGGAAGGGCTGTCCAGGAGGTAGGGGGTGTCCAGGGGGTGGGCGGGCTATCCACGGAAGGTAGGGGTGTCCAGGGGGTGGGTGGTCTTTCCACGGGGGTGGGGGCTATCAATGGGGGGAGGGGATGTCCAAGGGGTGGACGGGCTGTCCATGGGGGTGGTGGGGCTGTCGAGGGGAGTCGGTGGTGTCCTGGGGGGTGGGCGGACTATCCACGGGGGTGGGTGGGTTGTCCACGAGGGTGAGGGGGATGTCCAGGGGGTACAAGGTGTCCAGTGGGGTGGGTGGGCTGTCCACGAGGGTTGAGGGGCTGTCCAGGGGGGTATAGGGTGTCCAAGGGGGTGGGCGGGCTATCCATGGGGGTGGGCGGGATGTCTACAGGGGTGGGAAGGCTGTCCAGGGGGTCGGGTTGTCCAGGGGTGGGGGCTGTCCACGGGGGTGGTGGGGATATCTAGGGGTAGGGGTGTCTAGGGGGTGGGAGGGGTTGTCCACAGGGGGGGATGTCCAGGTGGGGTAAGAGGTGTCTAGGGGGTGGGCGGGGCAGTATAGGGGGTACAGGGGGTGGGCGGGCTATCCATGGGGGTGGGTGGGCTATCCATGGGGGTGGGGGCTGTCCAGGGGGTACGGGGTGTCCAGGGGGTGGGTGGGCTCTCCACGAGGGTGGCGGGGATGTCCAGGGGGTATGGGGTGTCCAAGGGGGTGGGCGGCTGTCCACGGGGTTGGGCAGGCTATCAACGAGGGTGGGAGGGGAGGTTGTCTATGGGGGAAAGGCTATCCACAGGGGTGGGAAAGGCTGTCTAGGGGGTACGGGGTGTCCATGGGGGGAGGGGCTATCCAGGGGGTGGGTGGGGCTGTTTATGGGGGGTGTACGGGGTTGTCCATGGGGTATGGGGTGTCTAGAGGGTGGGCGTGTATGTGCAGGGGGTACGGGGTGTCCAGGGGGTGGGTGGGTTGTCCATGGGGGTGGGGGATGTCCACGGGGGTGGGAGGGACTTCCACGGGGGTGGGGGATATCCATAGGGGGAGGGGATATCCATGTGGGTGGGGGCTATCCACAAGGGTGGGGGAATCCACTAGGGGAGGGGCTGTCCAGGGGGTGGGTGTTCTGTCTACAAGGGTGGGGGCTGTCTATGGGGGGAGGGGATATTCGGGGGGTGGGTGGGCTGTCCACAGGGGTGGTGGGGCTGTTCAGGGGTGTATGGGGTGTCCAGGGGGGTGGGAGGGTTGTCCACGGGGGTGGGGGGGCTATCTAGTGGAGGGGTGAATCAGTCACATCAAATCATCAAGTCAAGTTTTATTATTTATAGATAAAAAAATAAGATAATGTGACCTACCTAATCACACATATATTTAGGCACAACAAATTAATAAGCTTCAAAGGTCAGTAATATCAGTCAAAAATGTAACAGATGAATCTATACCTCATCACCATCACTATCATCACCATCATTATCAGCCTCACCCTCATCCTCATAATCATCCTTATCATCACCCACACCCTCCTCCTCTCACTCTTAATCTACCTAGGCCTCCTCATCACCTTCCTCCTCCACCTCGCCCCCCTCCTCATCCTCACCCTCCTCCTCTCCCTCCTCCTTCACCTCGACCTCCACCCCGCCCTCCTCCCCACCCTCCTCCCCCTCCACCCCAGCCTCCTCCTCACCATCATCTCAACCTCCACTATAACTTCCACCTGGTGAACCATATATAGAAATCATCGATGACATATATTCATTATAAGCTGTTCTAGCCTCTGGTGGAAGTGTTGGACCTAAAACTTCCATCAGTTTCATAAATGCAGTGTTTTCCCTAGCAGACAGTTCTGTCGTCTCTATGGCCCTTTTTTCAGCCTGTTCTGCCTGTGCCTTAACCTGATGAAACATAGTGGCACTGCTAATCATACCTAAAGAGGTCTAATACCTCATTAGAACTATACTCTTCCTAGGTCGGCAGCATGGTCTACCAGGGTTCTCATCTCCCAACACCTGATGTAAGTGATTGTTTGGCCCAAAATTGTAAGGTTCTTGGGCATCAAGGGCCTCTAAAGTAGCCTCTTAGAAATATAAATAGATTATTGAGTTACAAAATCGAGATTAAAATTTTAAATATATAATGTAAAACTTACAATCTACTGCTGAGTCGGTTCATTAACTGCACTTCCATCTTTCTACCTTATACTCGAGCAAAACAGTTTTTCTCAAGGCACATGTCCTTCTATATTCAATTTATGCCTCTATAATGACATTGAATATAAGAAACCATAATTAAAAATAGGATACCAATAATTAATTGCATGTCTAAAATTATATAACAACTTTAGTAATCTAATAAATTATCGAGGTATTAATAGAAAGTGCAATTTGTAAAGAAAATTTATAAACTATCATACTTGCTGCCTCGCATGATCTGGCATCATAGTACGTCCCAATGTGTGGATGTATTTTTTAGCATCAATTTTTTTTATTTCTTCCAGATGAATCCTAAATAAAATTCAATAATTAGTATTAAAGAAAAACATGAAAATCTTCATTTAAATACCTCTAATGTGATTAATACCTTAAATTGGCTAGTCATCCAATGAGTAATCATCCGTCGGTACTATTCTAACAGACAATCATCCACTATAGGGACCACCTCTAACTCTGTGCCCACTCTAGCATGCCAACCAATGTACATCTCATTCATATAAGCTCTCCAAGGCTTGCATAAATCCTTTAGACGTGCTATCCATGCACCCTCACCATCAGGTAAATTAACCCGTAGCTGACACTGAAATATTAATTCATATAAATACAAAAAATAATATATTGCATTAGATATAATAGATTTTTTTACCCATGTATCTACCCAAGATTTATTCTTGACTTAATTTGGAAACTGTCTCCATGAGATCGGGCTGATAGAAATAATTTCAGAGTATTTGGAAAACGTCGCAAAAATCTTCGACATTGTTGCCCTGATGTTTCAATCATTTCACTATCTTCATTGTAGTCCACCATCAATTGTGTGCAGTGGTTCCACACCACACGCATGCGTGTACACCCCTTCCTATACCTCCTATCAGTATATGTATCTTTTATGAAAGAAAAAAGAATATTTTCTCAATACATGTTATAATGAAAATAAATAATGGTGTAAAAATTTGTTCGGGTTGTATAAGTATACCTGCAGTAGTCTGATCAATGGGCACCGTTGGATCTGTAGAAACTAAAGGAACACCATGTACATATGGAGTGGGTCCCAATTTATGCTTCGTAGGGATAGACTCTGGTAGAGAAGGAGTTGAAGAAGATATAATATAAAAACCCATAGAGAATGAAGCAGAAGTAAAAGAAGATGACAGGGATGGATGGCCGAATGCTGGATGGGGAGTGAGAATCATCATCGGATATGTTACAAATGGGTGAGGAGGCTGAGATGTAAAGGGTGGTGAAAACATGGGAGGCCTAAATATCTCATGTGTCTCTAACGACACATCAGGATCATAATGTGGGATAGATGGTATGTCAGTGGGAGGGGCAGGGTCTAATTGGGTACGCCGACCAGATCGTCTAGCTCTCATACCACCCCCTCATATGAACACCTGAGTACTGGGACCACTACTAGGTTGCTCATCAAATAACTATCACCTAATATATGGATCCGGAAAAAATTTTAAAAAAAAATTAATCACATGAAATTATATATTATTAAAATAAATATATTTTAAATAAAATACTCACTGTAGGTACTAGTGGTGGAATGCCCAGCTCAGTCATGTGACGATTGTTATCCATAATCTGTTTTCATCGCCTCTCTTCAATTGGTTTCATTTCATGCATTTGAAAACAAATATGTAAGTAAATAGAAAAGGATAACTAATGTGTTACCAAAAAACAAAATAAATGAGAGGGAATAGGGGGATTTAGGGATAATTTAACTATCCATTATTTTAGGTAAGCTTGAACAGATATATAATAAAGTTAATAAATCATAAAATATATAATAAATAAATTTAATTTTTAGTAGGATGGTTGTTTACTAAGTATCATCAGTATATTAAAATCAAGGAATATTGATTCTACTAGATTCATAAGGGGTAAAGAAGTTGTAAAAATTAAGGAAAATTTTAATTTCTTTAGCCTAGGTAGATGATGCAGGTTTCAATACATGTTTTGCAGAAGAATAAAAACTATCATGTTCCTTACCTGGTAAAATGTTAAAGATATGTATTAGAGTTTTAAACATTTTATACAAATCTCAGTTGAAGCATTGAAATGTTCACCAAGTTAGAAATTTCAGTTTCGTAGGTTTGAATATAGTTCAAATCCAAATTAGAAAATGCAATTCAAATAAAATTGCAACCAATAAACATTGAAAATTCACATAATAGTCTAGTTAGATACAACATATTTTTAATCATTATTAAATCAATTTGAATAGTACAAACCTTAACATCCCAAGTCATGGTAAACCAAAATAATTGAGAACATGAATGAATGATTTTATATATTTCCCACCACAAATTCAGGTTCACAGTCAACTCTAAAAATTGAGCTATCAGAGTCATAAAAATAAATAAATGGATCAATTCCTATGGTAGTAGGGATGGTGTCAATTCCATCATCACCATCATAAAAAATATGTCTTCTAATTACTTCAATAATGACACAAAATTCAGGTCGAAGATGGTCTTTTGACATAAAAAACTTGTTTCTCTATTGATGCCAATACATATGGTTCCATCTGTAGCAAGAGTGCAAGTCATATCAATTAATCGAAATCCACAATCATCAATAAATGTTCCCTTCCTTTTCATCGAATCAAACCACTAACATTTCAACATCGTCACTCATCCATGAGAATAATAATCTAATATTATTATTTTTTTCAACGAATCCATAATAAACTACATTTTCAAATTGTGGTCTACTATCTAATTCACTAGAATAATAGTCTTTTGTGGCAGTAACCATAACACCATCATGTTGTGTTCTCATGTTCTTTTCTCGTTCAGTGATAATAAATCGGTACCCATTGATAACAATTGATTTACAGTCACGAACCATGGTATTAGGACCAAAAGCCAAATCTATTATTTCCTCAGAGACAGAGTCAGTAGGAAAACTCAATACCAAAAATATAAATCAATATTAAACTTAATTAGATATTGTTTTAATTATTTTAAATAGTAATATTATTACCTTCAATTTTAACCAAGCAGAAAACTCTTTGCTATGCAAAGTCTCCCTCCTCAAAGATAAAGAATGATGCTTTCTATTTATCATCACTTTATGTTCCCTGTAGATAAAAATAGGAATATATTAACATATATATATATAAGATATACATATTGAATTTACTTACAAGATGTAGTCATCAAACAAATCACAGTTGAATAAAATGGTGCGATGTGCCATCTTCTGCTCTTAAAGGCTTAATGTCATAAATGTATATGATCCATGAATTCCTCCTGTTTGAGGAAGTGATGGAAAACCATGTTCAATTTTCTTATATTTTTCTTATTCATTTCTAATTTTTCTTTTCATTCTTGTAGTAAGATCAGACAAATACATAGAGTATAAATCCATACATTCTTGAGCTAAGTAACCGTTCACGATAGAACCTTCGGGATGATTCCTTTTACGGACATAAGACTTTAATGTGTACATATTTCTTTCAGTTGGATACATCCAATGAAAAGAAATAGTCCCTCTGAGAAGTATTTTAGTTATAATATGGATAGTCATATGCAGCATGCATGTGAAAAATAATGGAGGAAATATTTTCTCAAACTCACACAAAATTAATGGGGCATTTGCAAACCTTTTTTGCAAGAAATACTTGGACAACTTCTTAGCACAAAGATATCTAAACAAATGGAACAACTGAATAAAAAACACCTTTACATTATTGGAAAAAATATGATGAATTTATATTGAAATCAACTCATGTAGAAGGATGTGATAATCATGAGTCTTCAAATATTTTAGCTTAAACTCTCTTCTGTTGACCCGTTTGGATATGTTGCTTGAATAGCCATCAGGAAATTTAATAGTCTCTAGTAATTCCAGAAATTTATTTTTTTTGTAGGTGTCATCACATAAGAAGCACATGTAACTTGCCATTTATTTTCATTGATACGCACAGGATGCAATTCTGGTCTGATGTCCAAATCCACCAAGTCACACCGAGATCGTAAATAATATTTTGTCTTTCCCTTAACATTTAGAAGAATCGAAAGCAACATTTCACATATTTTTTTTTTCAATTTTCATTATGTCTAAGCAATGACATAAAAAATTGGTTGACTAATAAGGAAAATCAAAGAAGATACTTCTATTCTTCCAATTGTAACAGGTTTGAGTGAAAACATTCTTTCTCTTTCCATATTTCATTTGACCCTTCCCGAATGAAAAAATAAAATATTTCAATTCATTAAACACATCAGTTCTAGACATACGCTGAGGTGGATCATTGGTCTCTATGGTTTTGTCAAATATTCAACGATTATTTCTATATGGATGGTCCATTGGCAAGAATCATTGATGTCCCATAAAACTGAAACTACAATGATGTTTCAGTCTTCCGGATCATGTATTATTCATAAAAATATAACATAATAGTTTTCCATTTTTTCTCCATCCAAACATCATTGCATAAGCAGGAAAATCATTGATCATCCACTTAAGCACAACACGCATCTGAAATATGTCTTTCGAACATGCATCATATGTGTGCACACCTGCATCCCAAAGAAGATTCAACTATTTTATTAAAGGTTTCATGTATAAATCTATATAATTTTTGGGATTAGAAGGTCTAGATATGAGTATACTCATGAAATTGAAAGGTTTTTTCATACACAACCATGGGGAGAGATTATAAATATGTATAAAAACTGGCCATGTGTTGTGAGACGTAAGCATATGTCCAAATGGATTAAAACCATCACATGAAAGACCCAACCTCACATTACACACGTTAACTACATAATATCGAGCATCAAATCTCTGCCATGCAAATCCATTTGTAGGGTGAACCAACTCATCATTAGTCTTCTTTTTCTCGGTATCATTCCATTGCATTTTTATTGATATTTCAACATATATTAAAAGATTCTAGAGTCTAGGGATCAATGGAAAGTGCCACATTACTTTTTGTGGCACACGGTATGGTGTTCCACAGTTTTTGGCTTCCAGTGGGATTTGCCACATTTTATACAATCATTTCATTCAGCATTTTCCTCCCAGAATAAACTGAAATCTTTCGTGCAAGCATGAATTTTGTTTCTTGAAAATACAAGTTCCTCAACTAACTTCCATGACATATAGTGGTTTGAGGGAATATCTATATCATCTAGAAGTAAGTCATTCAAGAAGGTAAGAATGTAATTGATGGTAGTATTAGAAATCCCATACATAGTTTTCCCATGAAACAATCAGATTAAAAATTCCATCTTTTTCATTTTACCACATTGTCGATATACTAGAGTCATGGCAGCATCAATCAATTTTTTCACCCTGAAAACATCATCATTTTTATTAGACTCATGTGTGCACATATCAAAATTTTCTTGGGACGTATTCATTTATTTTTCATGATGATGAATAAATGGGAACCGGTCATATAAAAAATTATCCAATCCAATCCTCTCATTAGGATCATCAGAAATTTGAGATGTCATTTTCCCTATTGTGATACCACACAGAGTAGTTTTCTTGAAACCCATATTTGGTTATGTGGTAGCTGACTTCTTCACGGCTCAACCAAGGTCTTCCAACATAATTGTAATAGGGGAAGTGTGTGTGACCACTACCTAAAGAATTATTAAATGAAAAATCTAAAAAGCTCTCCCAATTGTTTCAAAAATCTTTTGAGATCCAAATAGTTTCATACATCCAACTTCTATCCATTCTATAAAAAAATTATATGTCATTTCTTCAAAATCAATTCAATAAGAATGAAGTTTCATCAAAAATATATTTAAGTAAATGAGAATTGTTCACTTTATATGAAACCATAACGGACACACTACTCTATATGAGAATCATAATATAAAAGACAAAAAAAATACTATATTTACAAAAAATATCTTTGAAGAACTCTACTTGAGTGTACAAGATCATGTACACTTGTGGAGGAGAATTATTCCGGATTTGAGTAAATTTTAGATCGAAGAAATTTTATATTTTAGTAGATTATTTGAGTGATCACATACATTTCCCAAGGGGGTGGGGGTGTCTAGGGGGTATGGGGTGTCCAGGGGGTGGCGAGGCTATCCAAGGGGTCGGAGGTGTCCACGGGGAGGGGGGCTGTCGAGGAGGGTCGGGGGGTCCAGGTGGGTAGGCTTTCCATTGGGGTGGGGGTTGTCCAGGGGGTATGGGGTGTCCAGTGGGTTGGTGGGCTGTCCACGGGGTGGAGGGGCTGTCCAGGGGGGTCGGGGTGTCTAGGGGATGAGCAGGGTGGCCAGGGGGTGGGCGAGGCTGTCCAGGGGGGTACGGGGTGTCCAGGGGGTGGGCTGGCTATCCACAAGGGGTGGTAGGGCTGTCCATTGGGGTGGAAGGTCTGTCTAGTGGGGTTGGGGTGTCTAGGGGGTTGGGGGGGATTTCTAGGGGTGGGGATGTTTGAGGGGATGGGGGTGTCCGGGGGGTGGTGGGAGGGTGTCCAGGGGGTGGGTGGGCTATCCACGGGGGTGGGGGATGTCTAGGGGGGTACGGGGTGTCCAGGGGGGTGGGCGGGATGTCCACGGGTGTAGGGTTTGTCCAGGGGGTTGGGGGTGTCCAGGGGGTGGGGGGCTTTCTAGGGGGTGGGGTTTGTCCAGGGGGTACGGGGTGTCCAGGGGGGTGAGCGGGGTGTTCAGTGGGTGGGAGGGGCTGTCCAGGGGGGTACGGGGTGTTTATAGGGGTATGTGGGCTGTCCATAGGGGTAGATGGGTTGTCCACAGAGGTGGCGGGGCTATCCAGTGGGGTCGGGGGTGTCTAGGGGGTGGGGGGATTTTCAGGAGGTTGGGGTGTCTGGGGGGATGGGTGGTTTCCAGGGGATGGGTGGTGTCCATGGGGGTGGGGACTGTCCAGGGGGTACGAAGTGTCCAGAGGGGTGGGCGGGCTATCCACGGGGGTGGTGGGGCTGTCAAGAGGGTCGGGGTATCCAGGGGTGGGGGGCTTTCCTGGGGGGGAGGGATGTCCAGGGGTATGAGGTGTCCAGAAGGGTGGGTGGGCTGTCCAGGGGTGGTAGGGTTGTCCAGGGGGTACGGGGTGAGTGGACGGGCTATCCACGGGGGTGGTGAGGATGTCTAGGGGGGTACGGGGTGTCTAGGGGGTGGGTGGGTTGTCTATAGGGGTGGGGGGGTTTCCAGGGGTATGGGGTGTCCAGGGGGGTGGGTGGGCTATCCATGGGGGTGGCAGGGTTATCCATGGGGGTTGGGGGGGTCCAGGGTGTGTGTGTGGGAGGGGGGGATTTCCAGAGGTGGTGGTTGTACAAGGGGTGCAAGGTATCCAGGGGGTGGGCGGGCTTGTCCAAGGGGGTGGTGGGGCTGTCCATGGGGGTACGGGGTGGGTGGGTGGGCTATCCACGGGGGTGGTGGGGATGTCTAGGGGGTATGGTGTGTCCAGGGGGTGGAGGTTATCCACGGGGGGTGGGAGGGATTTCTGCGGGGGTGGCAGGGATATCCACGGGGGTGGCAGGGTTATCCACGGGGATGGCAGGGCTGTCCAAGGGGTGGTGGGGGTTATCCAAGGGGGTGGGGGATGTCCAGGGGGTGGGGGTGTCCACCCCAAAACTAGGGTTGTAAAATCCTATTTTTATCCAATTTTAGCATGATTTCAAGCCTATTATAGATGGCCGAGATGGCTTTTAGTGTAAACCATGAATATCATACATATAAATCACAACACACCCAATTGTAAATACACCACCAAATATCATATGTGGATTAGATTTTATGAGCCATGTTTCTATGGAACACTACTCATAGGAGTATGATCCATGCTATATCATTAGGTGATATGGAGTTATATGAAGGTTAAATTTGTATGAGATCAATATGGATAGTGGATAAGAACCTCAGTGATATTTCTTTGCAGAGATCACTTCTTCTTGGAAGGGTATGACTGACTGTTGGTATGGAACTTCAATAAAAGTCTTAACGTGTAAAAGAAACTATACATTGGTTACATTTGATTCGTTTTTTGCAAAGTATCAGAGTGGACAACCCACCCCCTCCTTGGATAGACCACACCCCCCCACACCCTTGCAGCCCCCCACCCCCAGCACCCCCCACCTGGATATCCCCCCCTCTCTATGGACAACCAACACCCCCCCCCCTCCCACACCTGGACAACACACCCCCACCCCCTTGGACATCCCACCCCCCCCCCCCCCCCGATAGCCCACACCCTCCACCACCTAGATAGCCCACCCACCACTACCCCTGGATAGCCCACCCCATCCTAGGACGGTCCACACCCCCTCCCCAATAGCCCCCCCGACAGCCCCCCGGGACAGCCCACCCCCCCCCCCCCCGGACATCTCACCCCCTCCGTGGACAGCCCACACCCCTCCCCTACACCCCCCCTTACCCCCTGGACAACCCCCCCCCCCCCCACCCCACCTAGACAACCCCCCCCACCTGGACATCCCACCCCCTTCCCTATACACCCCCTCCCCCACCTAGACACCACACCCTAACCCTCCTAGACAACACACACCCCTCCTTGGGTAGTCCATAACCCCTCTCCCACACCCCTATATCCCCCCTACCCCCTAGCATCCCCCCTACCCCCTGGAAAACCCACCCCCCACATAGATAGCCCCCACACCTGGACAACCCCTACCCCTCCTGCAGCCCCCCTTAGGGTAATTTTATTTAAAATAATTTTATTCATTAAGAAAGGAAAACCACCATGCATTATACATTTCATTCTAAATAACCCCTTCAATTTATCCAAACATGAAAAATTCAATTTATCAAAACATGAAGAATTCAATTTATCAAAACATGACAAATTCAATTTATCAAAACATGACAAATTCAATTTATAAGGCTCATAGGTCACTTAGAAAATGTCATTTGGTAAAGGGTAAATCAACTACATTTTTAATTCCAATTTAAAAATTTGGCCAAGCACTTAGGAGGTGTGGTGGTGTCTAGGAGGTGTGGTGGTGTCTAAGGGGGATGTCTAAGTGGGTGGGGTGTGGGGGGGGGATATCTAAGGGGTGGATGGTGTCCAGGGGGTGGGGGCATCTAGGGGTGGTGGAGGTGGTGGGGGGGGGGTTGTCCATGGGGGTGGGGGGATGTCCATGGGGGTGAGGGGTGTCTAGGGAGGGTGGGGGTGGGGGTGTCTAGGGGGTGGGGGTAGGGGGGTTGTCCAAAGGGAGGGGTATCTAAGGGGGTGGGGTGTACAGGGTGTGGGGGGAGTTGTCCAAGGGATGGGGGTGTCCAGGGGGTGGGGGTGCAGGGGTGTAGGGGTTGTCCAATGGGGGGTCCAGGGGGGTGGGGGGCTTTCCAGGGGGTGGGAGGTGTCTAGGGGGTGGGGGTGGGGGTGTTCACAATTCCAATCCATCACCCAACCAACACCAATTCATCCTCAATATTAATACCCTTCCCATTATTCCTTAAACAAAAACTATGAATACAAATTCCAAATCCAATTTTAAACTAAACTAAATTCCACAGAAACTACCATATCACCCCACTAAACAAACCCTTTACAATGTTTTAAGTGTATAACAACAAATAGAAATCAAATCAAAGGGTTCGGTACTCCACGGACAGAAGGAACTCTAATTTAGCCGAAATCAAAACAGCAAACAGAAAAAAATAGAGGGAGAACATTAAAACTAAGGTAACACTTACTAATTTGAAGTGTAGAAATAAAAATGTGTTTAACTGAAGATGGATCTATGACTGGAAGGAGTTTCGTGGCTGAGAAAACTTTAGGAGGAGCTCTGGATTAGGGTCTGAGATCGGGCGAGTGGAAGCTGGGGTGCTGGGTATTTGGGGGAAAAATTTCCCAATTGTTTTATAAATTGTTGGGAAAGCCTCTATTTACCAAAGTTTTATTAAAACCATTGGTACATATTATAGAAACTAAATATTTCCAAATGGTTTTGTCAAACCATTGGGAATTATTAAGTATATTTACACATTGACAACGGTTTGTACAAACTGATGGAAAATTTTGTATTTTTATAGTATAGCAATGGTTTGAAGAAACTGTTGGTATATATCCATTGGGAAAAACATCAGATTCTAGTAGTGCTTGGAAATATCAAAGCATATCACACAACGCCCTATAGGAATACCACCCAAGTCTTGAAAAGTTATTTGGGCTTTCCATAAAAATTTTGTGATGTCATCTAGACATGTCACCAAAGTTATGTGGAAACACCAAGATAGGTTAGCTAACTATCATGATGATTCCAATACATATTGTCCCAGATCATGTGATGTACTCCAAATGTGTCAACCAGGTCATGCGACAACCTCCAAAAATGTCATCATGGATCATGTGATTTCCACTAGACATGTCATCCTGGATCATAGGATTTCCTCTGAAAAAGTTTTCTAGATCATGTGACACCCTCCAAATGTGTCAACCTTGACCATGTGGTGGTCTCCAGACATGTTGTTCATGTTATGTGATGTTTTTTGGATGAACCAACTAGATCATGTGATTGTCTTCAAGTAAGTTTTTCAAGGCATGTCCAAATATCATCGAACATATTAAGAAGACAATAAGAAC
Source organism: Viscum album (assembly GCA_963277665.1). Taxonomy (NCBI): domain Eukaryota; kingdom Viridiplantae; phylum Streptophyta; class Magnoliopsida; order Santalales; family Viscaceae; genus Viscum; species Viscum album. Next base: position 692,346,696 of record OY728158.1, read on the forward strand.
ATGTCATGTAAGAAATCAGGCCATGTCAAGAAGACATCCTAGGACATGATAACCTTGTTCAATGGACATATAATGGAAACCTCAATGCGTAATCCTCAATAAGTGGAATAATATAACTACCCCTTATATTAGGGAAACCTTAGTGGGTAATCCCCAATCAATGGTAAGATATGACTTCCCCTATATTAGGGAAACCAAATTCTATGAACCTCGATCTATGGAATAATATGACTGCCCCTATATTAGGGAATCATCATTGTGAATGTACCTTTTAGTAGCATAATATGACTTCCCCTGTATTAGGGAAACCTCAATGTGTAATCCCCGATCAACTGAACCAGAATAACTCTGATTCATACCATCACTATGATATGTAGGACACCTTATTAAAGACCATTAAAAAATAGAAAACCACCTAAATGTGAGTCCTTCCATGTATCCAACATTCCATCCATTGGGTCCTAATATCTCTCATGGGCTGATCATTTTGACTCATCCAACAACATATCAAGAAGGAAACTGAACTATGATAACTCTAATCCCTTCCATAACCAGGATTGATAGGATGAATTATTAGGGACTAAGCACCATATTAAACATCCAAATGGTTTCCCTAGAATAAAATTCTTACATCTATATACAGTGAGACTAATTTCTGGTTATCCATTTTTTCTCACACTAATCATGGATCATGTGGGATTAGGGAGTTTCAATGATCATATCATTCACCTCATGAATTGACACCATTTAGGGAAACCTTATTGTGTTTTCCTCAATTAGTGGCATGATATTACTACTCCCATATAAGGTCATATACATTTGGGGAAATTCTCAAGGGTGTGACTGAACTATGATGACTCTGATTCTTTCTATAACCAGGATATGTAGGATGCCTCCTTGTAGCTCAAGATCAATACCTAGCACCTAGGTGCCCTTGTATATTTCCTTTATGCATGATTTTAAACTACATGGGTTAAATAAACTATGTGTTTTTTGATTCCTATTATAAATAGGATATGTAGGATGTCTCATAATAGTTCAATACCATCCTCAAAACGTTATTTGTCTCCCTAGATGATAATAAACTCTATAGTCCCTAGTTATATGGATTCAAAACATAATCAGTATTCTATTAGGTGGAAATGGATTAAGAATATTAGATACATATATATGGACTCATTAATAGACCCTCCTTTACACATGGAAGGATTCAATTCTTGGTCATTTTATTAGGGTAACAGGTCATGTATCAGAATTAGTAAGAAATTATCAAAATTATCTTAAATATATAAGAGTGTCTCAGAGTAGGAAAAAATTCCCCCCAAATGAGTGTGATGATCCTAACCTCTCATCCTCTCGACCAATGTGATTTACTATGTGTCATTATGTATGAAACCCTAATTTACCACCTACCTTTGGAAAGTATGTCTATACCCAGTTATGGATGGGGGAACCATTGGGAGTTTCTATGGAAGATAAAAATGAATGGTAAAACTGATGTGAGTGATTGTATAGACATAAAATCCCCCATAATGAAATCATCATACCATTTTGTTCTTGTCACATGGGTGATCACAAAAATACACATCTCTTCTGACAAAAACAAAAATGGTGAACCTGATGTGAATCTCTCAAATAGAAAAATGATCGGTATACCATGTTTCAATTCATATTTTTTTTTTCATATCCTATGAAAAAAAGAGTGAAACTTGAAATGGATCTTTCAAATAATATAAATGATTGGTTGATCCTCTATAGTCAGGGTTCTCATGAAATAATTCCATCTTCACTTTGACAAGTCCATGGGAGCAGAATGGCCAAACCGGGATGAAAGTAATTATGTTACCCATGCATATCTGATTGAGAATGTATCATTCCTACAATGATACACTAACAGGTGACCTTTTTTGTTGGTAAAAATCCCTCAAGGTAACATTGTAGCATTTTTGGTTTGGTTGTGTTAGTTGACAAAGTAGGTTTTCATGATGAATTTTTTAGTTCCAGATATGTTATTAACAAACCCTTGTTAAGAAAGAACCATGAGAAAGGAATGGAAGATCTGGAGGTGGTACAAAAGAACATATACAAGTTGGTTCTATTTTCTTGTGTTTTCTAAATTTTTGGGGTCCGAAATTTGGTGTTTGGTGAGCATTGGGAAATATGGATTTCCTTGAAGATCTCACCAAAATATGGAAAATTCATGAATTTTTCAAATATGGGCTCTATGATGTGGATTTCGCAAATAAATGAAGACTGTTGATGGTGATCTATGCAATTACGATGAGCTTTGCGAAGAGTAGAGGTGAAGATCATTGCGAGGAAGAATTGCAGTGGTGGTGCAAATCATTTGACAAAGAGAATTGTGAGGGATAATTGCAGCGATGGTGTGAAGCATTTTATGGAGATCATTGTGACAATGAAAACTTTTAGTGGTTCTTTACAAAGGGAAGATGTGTCACAAAGATGATTTTGTTTGATCTATAAATCGGACCATAAGAAGCGAAGCTCTATGTTTGACCACGCCTATAAATAAAATTCCACCCATCTTCATTCATGATGAGCTTAAGAGAGAAAATATAGAGTTGTTTTGATTTTGTGAATCAAGGGTTTCTCCATGAAGCAAGGTTTCAAAGAAAGTATTGATCTTTGAAAAAAATATTATCTTAGTCTTGAAAAAAGTCAATGTATCTAAGTATTGAGATAATCACAAAGAATATGTGTTCCATGTTGGCTTAGTGAGCTTTGTGAAGAATTTCTCTCTACGAATTCTTGAGATATGTGAAGTAGTTTTCTTTGTGAAGTAGTGAGCTCTTCGAAGGTGTGTGCTTTTTGAAGAGGCGAGAACATTCAGAAGGATTGTTTGAGCTTTGAAAAATAGGGATATTTGTGAAGCAGTGGGATTTGAAAAACTATTTCAAAGGTCATTGCCCAGTGTTTAGTGGCAAAGGGGTATTCATCATTGGATGAAATTTGTACTTCAACAGAGCATCTACATATAGTGGAGGATTCATTCATTATTGATAATGAAGGTACCTACAAGTCTCTAAATTTTGAGTGGATCTTATAAAGGATTTTTGAGATCTCTTCAGTTGAGATAGCATTGAGCTTTCTAATTTTGATTGGTTGTAAACCAGGAGGGACATTGATTTCACTCCAAACTTTGAAAATAGTATTGTACTTATAGTGGATTTGGTACATCGACACATCACCAGTGTATGCTCCTTGGACATAGCCCAGTAAGGGTGACCCAAGTAAAATTGTTGTGTCCTATGCATGATTTAATGTTTTTTCCTACTATGAAATAGGAAGAAGATAGAATAATGTTTTTTCTAACAAAAAAATATATCAAAAGGGGATTTTCTTTTAATATGTCATACCCTAATTCACCCCCAGGGTATCTAGCCTAGTGGACCTAACATTGTTCCTTTTTGTCGTCATGACTATAGTTACTTATCTCAAAAAAAACCTTGGAATGAGATAATGTCTTCATCCAGTTACCATTATTGAAAATAATCTATTCCTGCAACCCCCACGGGACATAGCATTACCTCACCCACCCGAAACCTTCAACATCAAGTAGAGAATGCAATGGTCCAAGAACACCATTGATGTGGTATGATCTCAACCCCTGAAGCTACCCATGAGGGTCTCTAAACACTGAAAATGATGAATCTACATCATCCAAAGAAAGATACCATAAATCTTTTGGTTCTTGTTTCCAACACCAACCACTTATAAAGTCTATCTTTGAAGAATGAAAATATCTACCTTCATTTTATAATGAATGTGGATCAATTATTAAACTATAGAACCCTTATAGTTTAAGAGACACCAAGGAAGGCACCTATCATCTGTCATCGCCAACTCCATCCCACCAGTACCATCCAGTTGCCAACTGAGGCTATCACCCGACACATTTCCACCAATGACTCCCGTGCACGGGCTATAAAGAAGACACATCAGGTATATAAATCTTTGGATAATCTTGAGTGGGATCATATCATCTCACCTACAAACAAATCCCACTGGCATATTCCATCAATAGCCATTGAACATGCTCATATCCCTTTTCACTTGGGAAAGGTCTATGAGAATATTATGTCAATAAGCATGGAGGAGGCACATATTTCAACCCCCATGCATGAAGCACATCAGTATATTATAATGGAACAATGAGGAAAAAGTGGGCTCATATTTATGCTTCAATTGAAGATATCTTCCAGTATATAGTAGAGATAGAAAATGTATAGGCTTAAATTCATATAAACATTTTTATTAAGTGCCATTACATGATAACTGTTGAAGAACTCCACCTTCATATTCCAGTACTGGTATAGATACAGGGACAAAAACATATTTCTTTCCCTATAGCCAGGACCTCACAACACTCTGTTCAGTATGAACAAGTGGTTGTTCTGAAGAAAGTTCACATTATTGATCTCATCTAGGAGGATTATGAGCATATTCCGGTAAAGGATAAGGCATGGGATTGGGATCATATTGTCATTAAAATCGAGGGAGTGACACATACATCGGTCTAGGAGAATATCCTTATCAAAAAAGACTAGTGGCATATTAAAAAGGCCTAGGATTGGACTCATATCCTCATTATGGTCGGGGCTCACCAACTGAGAGTGGCACATGCCTTGGGATAATCTAACAACCCCAATAAAAAATACTGGAGGCATACTCCAAAGGCTCATTATTATGATCATATCCTCATTCCGATCATGTCCCACTAGGTGACAGTGAAACACACCTCGAGACAGGTTCATATTATGGTGAGTGAATCTTCTTGGAACATTTAGTATCTCACCAAAGCCAAGATTTTATCCCTATTTATTTTGAAGAATTAATGCAATAGTATCCATCATAGACTATGCAATAGAAGACTCATATACCTTCTCCCATTCTAGAGTTTTTTTTTGGAATATTCCGGAAGGGAATGCATATTATAACTAGGATCATATTCCCATTCCAATCAGGGATCGCCAAGTGAGAGTGGAACATGCCCTGGGATGGGCTTATGTTCCCATCAAAAAATATTAGCGACATACTCCAAAGGATCAGGATCATGCTCATATCCCAGTTCTGACTGAGGCTCACCATGTAATAGTGGAACATTTCTCTAGACTTTCTCATATTCCTATCATAGAATCTCATCAGTATACTCTAGTTTATTCTTAGTTGAAGAGTCATACTCTTGTATCACCATATGGTTATCAATATATTCTGGAATCCATCATAAAATAATCCCATATCCTTGAAAAACCCCAAAAGGAGGGTCAATATATTCCATCCAAAACATATAATGGGGATAATATCTCTAATATTATTAATGACGGTATCCATAAGGTTATTCGATGCACCTTTTCAACACCACAAGGGTCCAAAAACTATTCAATCGAAGTAGAAGTTGATCATTACCATGATATTTCTCCTCTTGGTATTCTGGAGATGGATCATAGGAACTCTACTCCTAACATCCATCATGGTCAACTTCCCCATGATGATATCTCCCACAGACAAGGAAATCCTCCCATTTCTTAAACATATTTGTAAATATAGATGCACAAAAATAAGACACATTTATATTGAGAGGTGATCAAAATATTAGGTTCCACCATATCTAGTTCCCCATAAACTTCCAGCAACACTCTAGTCTGGTCAGCAGCCACCCCAAAAAGAACCTTCTATGGTCTAACCAGATAGAGGCATATATGTATGATGAAGAGGAAACCAACAACAATATATGGAGATTGTTAGATGAAAACTACTTCCCCACCATGTTCTAGACCCCTTCCACTTATTACTATGAGATCCTAGAGGAGCTAGAGAATGATTGCATGCCTTACCTATGCCAAAATACATGGGAAAATCACCAGCGACTAAAGGATAGAAACATCCCTTATCCATGATATGAGTGTCACCTTCAGAGAATCAAGATACTCTATTGTCATCTAGACCTATCTTCTATCTCCATGGATTAGGACCCAAAACTATAAAATCACATTGGAAATATAATGCACACTTGTCTCCATTGCATCATGACCCTTTGGAAACTGATCTCTAAAGCCTCATCACATATCTGTATTTGAGTATGGGTAAAGTATGGATCCTTACACTTAACCTCACCCCTAGAATAATAGATCCCCTCAAATAAAGCATCCCATAATGTCATATCCTCCAGTGAGATCAGGGGGTCAGGTAAAGAACGATCTAGTTGGTCATTAAAATGAATTACCCCACTTCAATAGTGCCACGCCATCATGAATGGAGGGAGATAATAGCCAACCGATCTTTGAACTAAGCCCCTAGAAGAAACTAGAATTCATTTTAGACACTGAGTCCAAATTTTTTATCAACCCGACAACTTCTTATGAAGAATGACTTTATTTTTAGGATTACATTACACCCAAATCATGCATGATAACATCAATGCCAAATAAAGTGAATCATGGTTTCTTCTTCTATATAATCCTTCTATGAGAAAACCCAGGCTGGGGGAATTTATATCTCGATTTCTATCACCAAGTTCAATATCCCCCAAGAGGGTCCAAGGGGAATCATCAGTGGGTCCATATCAACCCCATGTTGTAGGTATGGGGGAATTTATATCTCAATTTATATCCCATGAATCATCAAATCCTTGACTAGAATTATCTGATCCTTAACAAAAGGACCAAGAAATACCAATTGTGCCACAATATTTTCCCAAACCCCCATGTATTGGGGAATTTTCATCATCATCATCAATACATATAGAATTAGTCTTCTCTATGTTGGTAAGTAAATATAAACCATCAGAATCCCATTTGTTCCTCCCACTGCAAGATGAACCTCTTCTATTCGAGTCCCATTTGGAAAACATGACCAGAAACTCCCTCAAGGTCACCAGTCACAGTCTAAGATGGGAAGAATGTATAGTGAAGGAAATAAAACCATGTATAAGTCACAAGACAAAATGATCCAACATGATCGAGGGTGCGAGAAATGACCCTGATGTAGAAAGTACAAAGTTATCTTATTGAGTTGAGAGTAATAAAAAAATACCATTCCCTGATACACCATTGTGAATTTCTTCCTCGTCAACACAATAGATAATTTGGATCAAGTCACTAATGCAAATGGATGAAATACAGAAAATATACCACAATATGTGGATCTAGATGTACCTACTGAAGCTGCACATACCCAAAATGAGAAGATAATCCAAAATTTTGCACCTTTGAATATAGAATTGCCATATCTATAGAAGAACACTACCAAGGATAAAGGTAAATAAGTGTCCATACCCCAATCATTACCCAGAGGAGTTGATATTCCTTCCATGGAGGAGTAGTTGGAATTGTTTGAGGATGAGATACAAAGTCTCAGATAACTCAATGAGGAGCTTCTTAGTGGAAACATTCCCACTTGGTATCTTCTCCAGGAAGATTTGAATATTCCTCCTCCCATACATCAGGAAAGAGTAAATCCACCTGCAAGAGTGGCATCTAATCATCAAACCAGCTTTGGATCCTAGAATCCAATCCATATAAATGGGGAAGTAGAAAATGATTGTGACTTTCCTTTATTGTGGGGACACCCTATCCCTTACCAAGGTGATCATTCAGTCTTTATAAGGATCAAGAATTAGAAATAGATGAAAATAAGTCCACCTCATCAATCCTTGTCTTCTCCCTGTAGATATGAGGTCGATCAAACATCAGTACCTTTAAAACTAATAAATTCCATCGAGTCCCTAACTACCTGAATGGAATCCATGGATGAGTTACATGAACTAGTGTTTCCTGAGAGAAATTCATATCCCAAATGGGTGGATGAAACATTTTCCCCTCCTAATTTTAAAAATCCTACCTTCTCTGCCTTTCATAATAAGGGATACCCATAACACCATCTCACGCACTTTGTCTCCTGATGTGGTCTGATGATGGGCCTATAAATCAATAGAAGTTGACCAAGATGAGGTGTTTTGTATAAACTCTTATAGTTCTAGATTTTTTTGGCACATAATTTTCTAGTAGTATAAGTTATTGGATCGGAATACCTTGGTCTCTAATTCCTTTATCAGTTTATCTCTACACCGAGGAAAAACAATTCTTGGCCTAAAAAACTGCATGCAATGAGAAAATAATGGGGTGTCTGAATTTATATATTGATGGAAAGGTTTAAACTATTCAACCATAATACCTCTCTTGAAGGAGTAATTTCTAGTGATTTGTTCTAAAACTATTTAGGATGAGTTTTAGAAACCTCTGGTCCTGATGAAATATCCTGGTGGATTTCATGATTTTACAGAAACAGAAAAACGTTTTCATGACACCATTGAGTGGAATCAAGATAAGTATTGACTCATCCCCTCAACATAATGGAAAAGGATAAGTATGGTAGAAACTACCATTTTTATCCTAATTCAAATAGTATTTCCCATTCAAGAACCTAGGTATGTCTTAAACCACCCAGCGCCTTCTGTTGAGCAGCAGCAATAAAAAAATCACCCTCATTCAGAAGAAAAAAGAGATCATGGTCTCCCAGGATTTGAGAAATCAATGAATAAATTATACTCCTTATAAAATAAATAATTCCCTAGTAATTTCCTTGAATACATGGATAATAACCTTCTCAAGATGCCACAAGCTAGGAATCCCAATAAGTTCAACCCCCCTGATCGTCCTGACTACTACCCTTTCCATAGAATACTTGGTCAGAAAATCCATGATTTATTTGACTTTAACAAAATCATCCAAATCATGTTTGATTATAGATATTTGATGTTGGATAAATTTCCATTATAGGTGACATATATAACCATTTCCTAGTTATAAGAACAAGGTTATTGGAAAAAAGTTTCATCCATGCTTAGAAAAAAATTTAACAACTAGATGAATCGAAAGACAATTGATCAGGATCATGGAACCCTAAGATGAAAAATTTTTATACCCATAAGATTTATATCATAATGTTAAGTGATAGAAAATATTATTTTTTAATGTTGAATAAACAATCAAACATAGTAAGATACAAAATAAGAAGAGTCATATTCATCTCCTACATAAAATCTAACTCTTGCAAATTTCTTCCATGCCACATCCAAAAAACAGGAACCTCCCCACCAAAAGGAACCATTATTCAATGATTAGATAATATTTAGTTATTTTACTTTGATACACTTGTATAATCCATTCTTATATGATAAATATTATTTTGAGTATGAGTTCCCCATACCTGACTGGGGAATTGGAGGTCGCATGTCTAGGAATTGAGGATATCGAGGACAATGCAAGCATGGTCAGACCCAATATTTTAGTCTTTTCAATATGGATGAAATATATAAAGGTAATACCCATGGTAAATCACTCTATAAAACCCAAAAAATAAATTTAAGTGTCATAGAACGCTTTAGTGCTCATCCATGCCTAGTCATCTTACATGAATTTCTGGCGAGGTGTGATTATCTAATCATCATAGACAATGGGGAAGGTTGGTATGACCTATTCCACTGGAATAATATTCTCCCTCAATCTATGAAAAATCACCAATCCCGTATACTTTAGATGTTATAGCTCATGAACTATATAATATGGAGCAACCCCACCTTGGGAAGCGTCAACCTCTAGCACAAAAATACAAAATTATGAAATTGTTGGTGTTTCTCCTAGCCAAGATCTCAATCATGGATATAGTCCATAAATCAAAATAACTCAGGGAGAAAATCATTTATTCCCTCCCAATCCCACAGTAGTTCAATAAATAAGTCTTTGTATCCATGGTTTATCTAGTGGAGACCATGCCATTAGAGTGCCAATTCACCATCAAGTTTACAGTGCAGCATCTAGAAGTGGTCATCAAGGGTCACATCTGACCCCTATATGTTTGTGGATGAATTGATAATATCAACATCCCAAAACATTTGATTGAAAATTTTTCTAAGATAAACCTTATCTAGATTCATACCTTTAGACTTTTGGGATATAGTGAGTGAAATTCATCTCCCACAAAGCTGACCATTGAAGGATATGATAAGCGTGAGAAAAGAACTCTAGGTAATGTCAAGATCAAAACATTATTTGGGGATCTCACATCTAATATTGAGTTCTTGTTTATCCATTAAAAAATTTCATATAATATGGGGACACTCTATTTTCAATCATTAAAATTACATCACTTTTTGTAAATACTTAATACATTACACAAAAAGATGCCCAAAGACCATATTAGTATAGTGAATTTGGAAACATGGAATCATAAACCCTAATACATAAGTGAGCTATATTATCTTTCACTAGGTTCATCATGACTATAAACCTTCTTAGAAACATCACACACAATACATATCTTCATAAACTAGGGAGGGAAACATAAAAAGCGTGATCTCGGATGCTCAATAATGGTAAACAAAGGAGACATGTAAGCATAAACATGAGCATATAGGTATCCAACCAAACCCACCCTTAGGTTTGGATATAATAGCATGAGATAATATAGTCCCTTCACTAACTAAGTACGTGCATATTTCAACACACACTTCCTTGACAAACTTGGTTATAGTGACTACCCCTTTGGACAATTTTAAAGGTTATAAAACACATCCACTTACAGTGAAATTTTTAATGGTATGAAGAATGATAATGTTCAATATTCATACTCATATTATTCATTAGGATGTGAATAAAAACAAGTTAGCACAATACTTGATACTCATGATGACTAGAACAAGTTGGCTGTGATGAATGACTCTAAGAAAAACAAATGAAACCCTTCTGTGAACTCAAACTCGAACAGTGAAACTCATATCGATAAGATTCACATCTCAAAACAGACTACAAAGGCTTCTCTGGATAGCTCTAGGAAGAACCTGGTAAATCACTTAGGTAACTCACATGAAAACCCTGCTTCAACTCCTTTAGGTATAAATCCTCCCCTTTTTTCAATAATTTTGTAAGTACTTCCCAGGACTTTGATCATTCTGTTATGCATGCTCAATCTGTGAACTTATTTACTAAACAAGATGTTGACCATACTAAAAATATTAATAATGAACCTATTAATTTACCAATGTTGAACCCCTCTAAGTATAATACAAAAATAGTTAATTAAACATCCCTCATGATACTTATAAAGGAAATAAAGATAAGAAAAAGAGACCCAATATCACTAAAAAGATCATAAGATCTTCCAGACACAAAGGCCTGGTAAACAAAAAAAATGGATTTCCAACTCCAAATTTAGATTTAAATGAATATCCTCTTTTGGAATTGTTAGGGTATCTCCAACTCTGTCACGTTTTATATTTTAAAAATAATGATTAACACCCACTGTCTAACTTTGTTTGCTATTGCTGAACCTAAAGTTAATTATTCTTCTACATAACATCATTTATGTCAATATGGTTACTCCTTTATTGGAGCCACAAAAAACTCTTTATATTTTGATTCTCTCTAGATCTTTTCACACTCCTCCATCCAAAATGTTAACATTTTTAACATTTCAGAACAGACCATCACTTGTGATTATATTTTTGTTGGCACTCATAGATTCTGCTTCATTATTTATGCCATGAATATATATCAATATCAGAGGCCCCTCTGGGATGACCTTTCCTACTTATCTTCTTATATTAACTCACCTTGGTTTTTAACTGGGGACTTTTATGCTATTATCAATTGAAATGAGAAAATTGGACCCTCACATTCCACGATCTCCATGAGAGAATTTAAAACATTGATTGAAGACAATAACCTTATTGAAATAAATCTCATGGGTTCCAAATACACTTGGTATAGAAAACACCTCAATAGGGTGGTTGATTCTAAATTGGATAGATACTTTACAAATGTATCTATTTTAGATAAATGAGACACTATCTCCAGCACCACCTTCCACATGCTTCACTCTGACCATCACCCTATTTTTATTAACATATCCACCAAAACTATGAAACACTCTCTTCCTTTTGGGTTTAATAATTCTTGGTTCTATAACACTGAATACACTGACATCATCTCTAATTTTTGGATTTCCATGACACACTGCAATGATGCCTTTGCTTGTATTGTCAAATTTAAATCTCTAAAATAGATTCTCAAAAGTTGGTGTAGCTCTCATTCCAAACAAATTAACAATGACATCCTTCTTCTTGAGAATGAACTAAATCAAATTAAAAACATTAATACTAGATCCGACATCAGCACTGATCTAGAAAATGAATTCAACATCTCAGTTAAGCTCAATTCTTTACTCACTTTTTAGGAGAATATGAAGAAACAATCCTTCAAAGTTAAATGGTTATCCGATGGTGATAGAAACACTGAATTCAATCACTCTCTTAAAAGAGCTAGAAAATCCTATAGACTGATAGCCTCTCTAAAGGATGAAGATATACTTTTAGACAATGATAATGATATTACTAATCATATTGTCTCTTATTTTTCATATATCTTTAATGGCCCTGATAAAAACAAGGACCTCTTACCTCAAATCATACCTATGGTGGTCAATAATGATAATAACACATTTCTTCTTAACATTCCTCTTGATCATGAAATTAAGGACACTTTCGCTAGTCTTAATCCTGATATTTCTCCTGGTCCTAATGAATTCAACAATTGATTCTTTCAACAGTACAAGTAAATTATCCAATTTGATGTTTGAAAACTTTTTAAATATTTTTTCTCTAATGGTGTTCTCCCTCATATCCTAAATTCCCAATTCCTCTCTTTAATTCATAAAGTTGAAAATTATTCGGAAATTCACTTGTTTAGGCCCGTTTCTATCATTAACAAAATTTATAAAATTATCAAAAAAATAATTACTAACAGACTTTCACCTATCACTGAAAAAATTTTCTCCTAAAATTAGTTTGGGTTTATTATGGTTTGATCCATTCAAAATTACATCTTTCTTGCTTTAGATTGTAATAACACTTTAAAAAAATCTACCAGAGGTGGTAATATTTCCATTAAATTGGACATCAAAAAATCTTTTGATACCATGGATTGGAGTTTTATTTTCATGGTGCTTTATTCTTTTGGGTTTAATGACACCTTTATCACTACTATTAGAACTTTGTTCTGCTCAACCCCCATTTCCATTCTGATAAACGGCTCCCCCAAGGGCTACTTCAAATACACAAAAGGTGTTAGACAAGGTGGATCCCTTTCTACCATCCATTTCTCTATTTCGAAGGACTATCTCAGCCACTTTCTCACCTGTCTTTTTGATCAAAAAAAACTCAATCCCATTCATGTCTCAAGAAATGTGAATGCCACCACCCACCTTTTTTATGTTGATGAAATTATTCTTTTTCTTCAAGGTGATAAAAGAAACATTCAAAACCTAAAAAATTCTATCGTTCACTATGAGGAGATTTCTGGGAAATCCATTAGCTGGAAAAAATCTCCTGTCTTCTTTGGAAAAAACTTTCCATCAAACAGGAAGTGAAATATCAAAAATTACCTTGTTATTAAAGAGGGATCTCTCCATTTTACATACCTAGGTGTCCCAATATTTTGGGGGTAACCCAAATCCTATCATTTCTCTACAATTTTTGACAAATTTCTTACCCAATTAACCTCTTGGAAAGGCAAAGCTCTATATAAGGAAGGTAGAATATGACTTGTCAAATATACTATTGTTTCCAAATTGGTTTACTCTATCATGGTCTACAAATGGTATTCTAGTCTAATAAAAAATATTAATATCTAAATCAAAAATTTCATTTGGACTGGCAGCACTGTGGAAATGAAACTTGTAACCGTCCCCTAGTCGACCTGTTGCAAACCCATCGACAAAGGTGGTATAGGCATTAGAAATATTAATTAATTAAATGAGGATCTTCAAGCCATGCTCACTTGGTATCTTATCTATAATAAATTTGACTACATTTATTTTCTAAAAAATAGATTCTTTGAAAAACTTAAGAAAGGAAACTCGAATTTTCTCACCTCCTCTCTTTGGCCATCCCTAAAGTAATCATTTTCCTCTATTATGAACAACTCTAGATGGATGGTCTCTAGAGATTCTTCTATGAAAATTTGGTTGGATAATTAGATCGCTAATCCTTTAGTCTCCATGGTCCCTCCTGACTAAAGACCTATGAATTCTGCCCTTTCTATCAGATATGTTCTTAATTCCCAAAATGATCAGCTCCCTAACACCATTAAAAATTCCATTTATAGCTACCATTTCTCTAATAAAAATGAATTCTTAATTTGGGAACCTGATCATAATGGTATGATCTATAATTCCCTGACTGTATTTACCCAGATTCAGTGCATTATTACATAACATTGGCATGATCACAAAAGATCAAGTCTCGAAAGACCAATTATTTTAGTAGCCTTGGAAATACTAGATATATTCATAAGGTTTACATTACATTATAAAATCAAAAACTACAACAACATAGTCTCCATAGGCCACACTCATATCCCTTAGAATATCCCTAAAGGTCATTCATAATATACTTCTTCGCATCCTAAGAAAAATAAAACATTGAAAGGGGTGAGCTCAGATGCTCAGTAAGGATAAAAATATAGCAGAAACTTTCAAAAATAAGTATAAACATTTAAGGAAATGTATATGAATAAAACAAAATCCTTTTAAACTTGAACTTCAGAATAATATGGAAAAGATAAAATCAAATAATTCCATTTACTTATTCACATGGATATTCTACTAGTCGAATAATCACATGCAATATTAATAGCCACTTTCATAATGATGGAATGCATAATGCCAGACTTCATAACAACATAGTCAATGACTTGTGCCAAGACTACTAATAAAAAATTTTAAAGGCCTTATGACAAGACACTAGTTTGTCTCATTAGACTTACCAATTCATCGAGGATCTATAGAGGGCTCCACCCATCACTTACTAAGTCCAATACATTCTACATATGAAAAGGTTTAAACATAACATAAACATTCGTATTAAAACTAACATACGAAATGTCAATACTTTATCCATAAACCATTAATAGTGTAAAAATAACACATCCATAGTCAAACATATCACAATAACTTCAATACAATATAGAATTTTTGTATCATAATAAATCAACTTCAAATAAGCTTAAAATTCATCAAAGGATGTTGACATAGATGAAATCAAAACTTTTTTTTAGAGAAATATATCTTTCTATTTTGAAATCATTTAAGAGTCATATAATTATAAAAGAAAACATTTATTTTGAAAATATTCTTATAATAATTTTAGGGAAGCTTCGATAATGTTATAACGGTGGAAAATAGCCACACCCACCGTATAAGTTAAAAAAACATTCTTACCTTAATTTTGTCAAAAAGGTCATAAAGTACCTTGTTTGGAAAATGACGAAAAGATTCCTTTAAAAAAATATAAGGTCAAATAAGGGTATAAATGACTTTAACCCATAGTCTTGTAAATAGTAAAAAAAAATTGGAATACATTTTTAAGAAACATGGATGTGGATGATAAAGACGTCCCAGTAGATACTTACATAAAAACAACCTCGGATAATAAAGAGATTGTGAAATTAACTCTTACCTTGTACTTTTCCTTGGTCAAGGGTATGTTAACCTCCTGTATAATAGTTAAATAATTTTTATTAAATTATACAATAACCATATAAGTAAATATGATATCATATATTATCTTTTAATATTACTTTGTTAATAATATTGTATTATTATCATCGTTTCGGTTGTTAACTGATTCGTTTTCCTTTATATGATTTGTTACGTAAGTAATGTTTGTTTTGGATAGGATGTATCTTATTCATATTCAGAATGATAATATGTCTTTAAAAATTGCTTTTTTAATCATCAAATTAAAAATATTATTGAATGGATATGATGGGAAATGAATCTCATCGCGTTCGTGGAGACGGTAATCCGTACGTACACACGAGCGATGATATCATTCTTTTGATTTTAAAATAGTATATAATTGGATGGTATATCATATATACAGAATCATTATCATGTTATATTTATTATTTACATCATTTATACTCATTATTATACCCATCCAAATGATGAAGTGTTTCAATAACAAACTACACCACGACGTGGAGATGGTAATTCGTACGTACGCACGTATGGTGACTTTGTCATTTATAGGATGGATAGAATAATGAATATGGTTGTATGATTTTTATAATAACATCATAGTATATATAAGATACTGGAGTTATTATTTTAGAATGTAAACAACAAATAAAGAGGAAGTGGAAAAAGAAAATAACTTGGAAGGGGCGATGAAATATTTACCTCTTCTTCGAGTTCTTCCTTTGGATTTGATCAAAAGGTCTCATTAGGTTGGATTTATGACTAAATTAAAGCCTATAGGATGAAGGGAGGATAGTTTAGAGGATATTTGGGTAGGTTTTTTCCGAGACAAATGTATTTGAAGGTGTGAATTTGAGAGAAGGGGTAGTGCCCTTTTATAAGAGAGTTGAGGGTCACTTAAGGAAAAGCTTGAAATATTATTTTATAATAAAATCATTTTCGGTTTCTAATGGCTAAAAAAAATTAATTAAACTGTAAGGTGTGTATGGGTCGAAAAACTCTAAACCAATAGGTTTTAGATAGTTTTAGGTCATCATATTAACCTTATCTCTTAGATTTAACTCTTAGTTAAATAGTTTGACATTTACCATGTCTCATTGTATTTTTATATTATATAGTTAATAAAATTACTATAAACTTCCAAGACAACATCAAGTGGTTAATTAATGACATATATAATATTATTTAATCCCTTTGGCTGAACCTTATATTTTTAGGAATATAATATCAATTAATAATATAATATTTTTATTAAAAACTCTTTTATGTAAATTTTGACACTATTTGGTATTTTGTTTTTGTTAAATTCATAACAACATTATTACTTCAAAAAAATAATAATTTAATCAACCATAAAATGTCATATTAACCTATAAAATTAGTTTAATTTATTAAAAGACTCAAATTATATTTATTTGGATATTTATAATATCAATTGTTTTAATCTTTCGTTAATAAGGTAATTACTACATCATTATTGTGTCATAAATAAATTAAATTATTTAATGTATAAAAGTTATAAATAAAATACCATTATTTATTAAATCCTTTTGTCTTTCTAATGAATATTTATAGTATAATTTATCTTATATATAACCCTATATTAAAAATGTTTTAGTTATTAAACTTTGAATTTAACTCTTTTAACTCTTCTTTAAATAAAATAATAATAAATGTTATAAGCTAATCCAAGTAGACCTAAAATATCATATTTTATACCTAAGGTTGTTTTTGGTCAAATTATACTTATCCAATAGAATTAGGACAAATTTTAGGGTAATAATAATATCATTTTTACCCTTAATTACCCTATTTACTTTTAACCGTGGTAAATAAAAGTAAAAAGTTACTATTCAACAAAAAATATTTTCAACTTATTGAACCAAATTTTTCTTACTGATATCAACCGTGTCTCTTGGATTTTTGAAATTAAACTCACATAAGTGGTAAAATTATGTTTTATGCGAATTTGCAAATGCTCCTAGGAGGTGGGTAAAAGACGGTAAAAAGTTCAATAAAATTTTATATATCTAATATTATTACAAAATGACTCCAATAAATTATATTGAACTTATATAGGTATTATGTATCTATTTTTATCAAAAATAAATTTTAATAAAATAATTAGTTATTTAATCAAAAAGTCAGTTTTAAACAATAACACAGTGTTTTTCACTATTCATCAAAAATTGAAAGTTTTCAGAAAAATACCAAAAATTCACCCTAATCTAATTTCAATATTCCAAATCCAAAAATGAAGTCCATTTTGAAATATAAAATTTATAAAATTTTAAAAAATGGGTAGAACTATTCATAACGGCTAGTTTGATTGGTTGTGGTGTGTTTGAACTCGAAGTTGCGTACAACACAAGCTATTGTATTATTCAAAGGGAAACGTACCATGGAAGCTTGGAGTGTTACATTATCTCCTCCTTAAAATAATTTCATCCTCAAAATTTCTAGAATATTACTGCATAAAATGATTCGGGTGGTTCTTCATCATAAGTTCCTCAGGTTCCCACATTGCCTCTTCCATCTTATGGTTTCTCCATAGAACTTTTACCAGATGAGTCATCCGGTTTCTCAACACTTGTTCTATGGTATCAAGAATTATGATAGTCTCTTCACAATAAGATAGATCGGGTTCTAGTTCTAATTCTTCATAGGTGAGTACGTGCATTGGGTCAGGCTTGTATTTTCTCAATAGTGATATGTGAAACACATCATGAACTTTAGAGAGACTTGGAGGCATTTCCAAATGATAAGCTACAACTCCAATTCGTTTTAGAATTTCAAAAGGTCTGATGTACCTGGGACTCAATTTACCCTTCTTACTAAAACATATAAAATTCTTCCATGAAGATACCTTCAAGAAAACATGGTCTCCTACTTGAAATTCTAAATCATTCTTTCGGTTATCATCAGAGCTCTTTTTCCTACTTTGGGTTGCTTTGATGTGGGTTTGGATAAACTTTACCTTTTCCATTGTTTCCTCAACAAGTTCTGGGCCAATGAGTTTTCTTTCACCAACATCATCCCAATAAGTTGGTGTACGACATCGCTTTCTATATAACGCTTCATATGGTGCCATATGAATACTTGAATGGAAGCTATTGTTATAGGAAAATTCTACTTGAGGTAAATATTGATCCCACATACTTTGAAAGTCAAGTCAGTAAGATCTCAACATATCTTCTAAGGTTTGAATATTCCGTTCTGATTGTCCATAAGTTTGAGGGTGGTAGGCAGTGCTCAAATGAAGTTCAGTATCTAGGGATTTCTAAAGAATTTTCCAGAATCTTGATATAAAACGTGGATCATGATCAGAAACAATTGATAGGGGTACTCCATGAAGTCTTACAACTTCATTAATATATAGTCTTTCTAAAAGTTCAAGTGGTAAATCTTATCTTATAGCAATAAAATGTGCTGAATTGGTAAGACGATCAATAATGACCCATATTGCATCATTCCTTCTAGGTGTCTTTGGTAGCCCCATGAAAAAGTCCATCATAATAGTATCTCATTTCCACTCAGGTATGGGAAGAGGTTGCATGAATCCTCCAGGAATTTTCCTTCCAGCTTTCACTTGTTGACAAACCATACATCTTGATACAAAATTAGTAATCTCCCTCTTCATGTTGTCCCACCAAAAATGTTCCTTTAAATCTCTCTACATCTTGGTGCTACCAAGGTGTATATAGAAATTGGTGCTATGAGCATCATATAACAATTCCCTTTTCAGATCAGTTATATCGGGAACAAAAATTATCTTCCCAAATTTCAAAATCCTATCTTCATATATGAGGTCGATCAATCTCCCATCATTATAAGCTTTAATTTTCCTTTTAAATTCCTCATCACCAGTCTGAGAACTTTTTATCCTTTCTAGTAAAGATGTTTTGGCAACCATTTGAAAAAGAATTGATGTTTCACCTTCCATGGTTATTCCCATATCCATCTTTACTAGATCTATGAAAATAGAATCCCTTTCAACTCTTATCTTGTTCAAAACTCCCTGATCCTTTCTGATCAAAGCAACTTCCATCTTATTTTCCTTCCCTGGGTGGTAGTGTATTGTGCAATCATTATCCTTGAGTAGTTTAAGCCATCTCCTTTTCCTCATGTTGAGTTCTTTCAGTGAGAAAATATACTTCAAACTCTTGTGATCGGTATATATCTCACATTTTTCACCATAGAGATAATGTCTCCATATCTTCAAGGAAAATATTATAGATTCTAACTCAAGATCATGAGTAAGATAGTTTTTATCATGGATTTTTAGTTGTCGTGATGAATAGGAAATAACCCTATCATTCTACATAAGGACACAACTAAGTCCTTTCTTTGATGCATTACTATAAATAAAAAACCCATCATTCTCCAACAGTAGAGTCAATATAAGAGAATTGACTTATCTTATCTTCAATTATTAAAAAAATTCTTCACACTCTTTTTTCCAAACAAATTTTACCCCTTTATATGTGAGCTTGGTTAATGGGTTATCCAACCAGGAAAAATTCTGGACGAAACGTCGATAATAACCTGCTAAACCAATAAAACTACGTACCTCAGTTATACTCATTGATGTTGTCCATTCTTGGATTGCCTTGGTCTTTGAAGGATCAATAATTATTCCATCTTTAGAGACAATATGTCCAAGAAAAGAAATCTCTTGAAGCTAGAATTCACACTTTCTAAACTTCCAATATAATTCATTTCTTCTAAGAGTCTTTTGAATAATGTGCATTTGATTTTCATGATATTCATAGATTTTGGAGTATACCAAGATATCATCAATAAATATAACTACAAAGTCATTAATATATTCCTTTACAACTCTATTCATTATATCCATGAAGATAGAGCGTGCATTAGTCAATCCAAAAGGAATTACTGTAAACTCATAATGCCTATACCTAGTTCGAAATGTTGTTTTTGGAATGTCTTACTTCTTCAAACACAATTGATGATATCCAGATCGAAGTTCAATATTTGAAAAATATTGATCTCCATGAAGTTGGTCAAATAAATCATCAATGCGAGGTTGGTGATACTTTTTCTTTATTGTTATAGCATTGATCTCCCGGTAGTTAATGCACAACCTCATAAATCTGTCTTTCTTCTTAACAAAAAGGACAGGGGCTCCCCATGGAGAAACACTAGGGAGAATAAATCACTTATTAATCAATTCCTCTAGTTGTTTTTTTAGTTCCACTAATTCCACAGTGTCCATTCTATAAGGGGTCTTCGATATGGGCCTTGAACCAGGAATTAAATCAATAGAAAACTCAATTTCTTGTTCTGGAGGATGTCCAGGTAAATCTTCTGGAAACACATCAACATATTCTTTCCCAATAGTCACGTCCTATATTTGAACATTCCTTTCCTCACCCTCAGTAATTTCATTCTCTTCCTCCCCAATAATTGAATTTAGTTGAGCTACTAGGGGTGGATCTAGATAAGAATCAGATGGTGACGTTTCTTCTCTAAAGATAAGGTACTATTTATCATCATAGAAAATTGTAACCTCCTTCTTCTTACAATAAATTTTTGAATCATGGTCTGAAATCCAATACATACTTAGGATTATATCAAATTCAATCATGGGTATGATGATAAGATCAGCAGATAAATAACATTTATATGCCTTATTGGGAACTGATTCACAAAACTTTGTTGCAATGATACTTCCATTAGGAGTTCTGACTGACAAATCCCTTGTTAAATCAAATTAGAAATATCTAATTTTCTTAGTAAACTAGGATGATATGAAACAATGAGATGATCCAGAATAAAATAAAGCATTTTCTAAATTTGAGGAAACAATTAAATTACCTACCACCACGTCTTTCGGAGCTTCAACCATAGCAGTAGTGATAGCATAATCTTGGCCTTTATCCCATGGACTTTTATGAGGTAAGTTTTCTTAGCTCTTAGGAAATTCACTTTTATAATGCCACATTTCTCTACAATTATAGCATTCAACATCGACGGCCTCTTTCTTCCCCTTACAATCATGATCATGGTGGCCTTTTTCACCACACTTGTAACAGACTCTGATTCCCTTCAAGCAAGTAATGGGGTGGTTCTTCCCACATTTACTGTAGGATGAATATTCATCTTTTCCTATATTCCCCTTATTTCCATTTCCAAAGTGTTCAGTAGATCTCTTATTCTCTTGTTTTGCTTTAAATTCATAAGACTTAGAGAATTCCTTTTCTGTCTTGATAGCACATGAGACAATATATTCATACGACGAGAAGGATTGTGAGAATAATTATCGATGAAGAAATGGTTTTAACCCATCAAATAAATGATCAATATTACTTCTTTGGTTATGTATATAATATGAAACATGCCTTACTAACCTTGTAAAGTTAGCCTCATACTTTGGGACATTCTCATACTCTTTTTTCCTCAGACTGAGAAATTTTCATTCCATATCTGCTCGATGGTCACGAGGAAAGTATTTTTCTATGAAAATATCTTTAAACTCCATCCATTCCATATTTGAACCTTCATCATCATCCTTTGTGTTTAGAATCAATGACAACCATTGATCTGCATCTCTCGTGAGGCGATAAACTTTCATGACAACTTTTTCCCTTTCGCCACTTCAGAAAGCATGAAATATATTCTCTAAGTAATTTATCCATTGCTCAGCTACTAATGGATTTGTAATCCCATTTAATATTGGTTGTTTTTACCTCATTAATTGGTATAACATTAATCCTCCGTGTTGTGGATCTGGGTGCTCCATACGGGTAAGGTTATTATTCATAACCTGAGTGAGTTGTCCCAGTCTGGTGATAAGCTGATTGGCACCAGTTGCTTCACCAGATCCACTATAATTATCTTGAGTAGGATGGAAATCCCTATAGGGATTACGTTCATTAATATGGTTTCCATTCCTTCCACTATGCTTTATTTCTAAACAATGACATACACTAGATTATTTTATGAATCGAAATACATAATTCCAAATTTGTAAAACACTTAACATAAATTAAACAGTTTATGGATATAATCCATAATCATAAAAATGTTTTCTTTGAGGAACTATATACTCATAAACCATTAATAATGGTTTGCAAATAAAATGAGAATTATCCTAATTATATCCACTGGGTGTGTCGTAACCAAGAGTGCATCAAGGCCCATTGTCATGCACCGGTTCCTATTTGAGTCTAGCTCAAATCGGTGTTTTCAGGTTTTACTCATAGGTACATCTGTGCTAGAGCCACCTCTACCTGCTCGTATCCATACAGGGATGTATTTCTTGGAAAACTCACAAAATCTCTACAGTGAAAAAATTCTAGAAAGTTCTTCTATACTAATCATCAAAGTCTATCTTAGGGTAATGTTATCTAACTAGAGTTTTTCTAAATCTAGTTTCCAAGTTTTGTACAAAACTTCCTATAATACCAATTGTAATGCCCCGACACTAGTTACCCAAATTTTTTGCATTATTATATAACTCTATCATGATCACAAAAGATCAAGTCTCAAAAGACCGATTAGTTTAGTAGCCTTGGAAATACTAGATATATTCATAAGTTTTACATTACATTATAAAATGAAAAACTAAAACAACATAGTCTCCATATGCCACACTCATATCCCTTATACTATACCTATAGGTCAGTCATAATATACTTCTTCATATCCTGGGAAAAATAAAACATAGAAAGGGATGAGATCAGATGCTCAGAAAGGATAACAATATAAAAGAAACGTTCATAAATAAGTATAAACATTTAAGGAAATGTATAAGACTAAAACAAAATAATTTTAACCTTGAACTTCAATATAATATGGAAAATATAAAATTAAATAATTCCCTTTACTTATTCACATGGATATTCTACTATTCCAATAATTACATGCAATATCAATAGCCACTTTCATAATGATGGAATGAATAATGCAAGACTTCATAACCACATAGTCAAGGCCTTGTGACAAAAATACTAATAAGATTTTGTCAATTCCTTGTGCCAAGACACTAGTTTATCTCATGAGACATATTTATTCATCGAGGAGCTATAGCAGGCTCCACTGTCACTTATTAAGTCAAATTCATTCTTCATATGAAAAGGTTTAAACATAACATAAACATTCGTATTACAACTAGCATAAGAAATGTCAATACTTTATCCATAAACCATGAATGGTGTAAAAATAACACATCCAAATTCAAACATATCACAATACCTTCAATACAATATGGAAGTTTTGTATCATAATAAATCAACTTCAAATAAACTTAAAATCCATCAAAGTATGTTGACATTGATGAAATCAAAACTTTTTTAGAGAAATATCTCTTTCTATTTTGAAATAATTTAAATGTCATATAATTATAAAAGAAATAATTTATTTTAAAAATATTCTTATAATATTTTAAGGGAAGCTTTGACGATGTTATAACGGTAGAAAATAGCTGCACCCGCCGTATAAGTTAAAAAAACATTCTTCCCTTAATTTTGTCGAAAAGGTCATAAAGTACCTTGTTTGGAAAATGACAGAAAGATTCCTTTCAAAACATATATGGTCAAATAATGGTATAAATTAATTTAACCCATTTTATAGTAAATAGTAAAAATGTTTTGAAATAAATTTTTAAGAAAACACGGATGTGGTTGATAAAGAGGTCCTAGTAGATACTTATGTGAAAACAACCTCGGATAATAAAGAGATTGTGAAATTAACCCTTACTTTGAACTTTTCCTTGGTTGAGGGTACATTAGCCTCCTATATAATAGTTAAATCATTATTATTAAATTATACAAGAACCATATAAGTAAATATGATATCATATATGATCTTCTAATACTTCTTTGTAAATAATATTTTAGTATTATCATCGTTTTAGTTGTTAACTGATTCATTTTCCTTTATATGCTTTGTTACATAAGTAATGTTTGTTATGGATAAAATGTATCTTATTAATATTCATAATGATATTAAGTATTTGAACATAATTTTTTTAATCATAAAATTAAAATTAGTATTGAATGGATACGATGGGGAATGAATCTCATCGCGTTCGTGGAGATGGTAATTCGTACGTACGCACAAGCGACAATATCATTTTTTGATATTAAAATCGTATATAATTGGATGGTATATAATATATACAGAATAATTATCATGTTATATTTATTATTTACATCATTTATAATAATTATTATACCCATCCAAATGATGAAGTGTTTGAATAACAAACTACACCACGACGTGGAGACGGTAATCCATACGTACGCACGTATGTTGACTTTGTCATTTATAGGGTGGATAGAATAATGAATATGGTTATACCATTTTTATAATAACATAAAATTATATAGAAGATACTGGATTTATTATTTTATAATGGAAACAACAAATAAATAGGAAGTGGAAGAAGAAAAGAATTTGAAAGGGGTGATGACATATTTACCTCTTCTTTGGGTTATTTCTTTTGATTTGATCAAAAGGGATCCTTAGGTTGGCTTTATGACTAAAGGAATTATTCTAGGATAAAGGAATGATAGTTGATAGGATATATGGGTAGGGTTTGGTAGAGCCAAATGGCTTTGAATGTGTGAATTTGAGAGAAGGGGAAGTTCCCTTTTATAAGAGAGGAGTGGGTCACTTTAGGAAAAGCATGAAATATTATTTTATAATAAAATAATTTTCGGTTTATAATGGATCCAAAATGAATTATTTAAAAGATAGGTGTGTATGGGTAGAATAAATCTCAAAAAATAGGTTTTAGACAGTTTTAGGTCATCATATTAACCTTATCTTTTAGATTTAACTCTTAGTTAAGTAGTTTTACATTTATCATGTCTCTTTGTATTTTTATATTATATAGTAAATGAACTTACTATAAACTTCCAAGAGAACTTAAAGTGGTTCATTAATGACTTATATAATATTATTTAAGCCCTTTGTACGAACCTTATATTTTAAAAAATATAATATCAATTAATAATATAATATTTTTTTAAAAACTCTTTTATGTCAATTTTGACACTATTTGGAATTTTGTTTTTGTTAAATTCATAAAAACATTATTAATTAAAAAAAATACATTTAATCAACACTAACATGTCATATTAACCTATTAAATTAGTGTAATTCATTAAAAGTCTCAAATTAGATTTATTTGGATATTTATAATATCTATTATTTTAATCTTTAATTAATAAGGTAATTACTGCATCATCATTGTGTCATAAATAAAATACCATTATGTATGAAATCCTTTTAGATTTATAATTAATATTTATAGTCGAATGTATCTTATGTATAAACCTATATTAAAAATGGTTTAGTTATTAAACATAGAATTTAACTCTTCTTTAAATAAAATAATAATAAATGTTCTAATCTAATCCAAGTGGACCTAAAGGATCATATTTTATTCATAAGGTTGTTTTGGGTGTAATTAAACTTATAAAATAGAATTAAGACTTGTTTTAGGGTAATAATAATAACATTTTTACCCTTAATTACCCTATTTACTTTTAACCATGGTAAATAAAAGTAAAAAAGTAACTATTCACCAAAAATTATTTTCATCTTATTGAACCACATTTTTTACTGATATCAACCATGTCTCTCGGATTTTTGAAACTCAACTCACAAAAGTGGTAAAATTAAGTTTTATGCGAATTTGAAAATGCTCCTAGAAGGTGGGTAAAGGATAGAAAAAAAGATCAATAAAATTATATATATATAATATTATTAAAAAATGACTCCAATGAATTATATTTAACTTATATAGGTATTATGTATCTATTTTGACCAAAAATAAATCTTAATAAAATAATTAATTATTTAATTAAAAAGTTAGTTTTAAACAATAAAGTAGTGTTTTTCACCATTCATCAAAAATTGATAGTTTTCATAAAAATACCAAAAATTCACCCTAAGCTAATTTCAATATTTCGAATCCAAAAATGAATTCCATTTTGAAAGATAAAATTTATAAAATTTCAAAAAGTGTGTATTACTATTCATAATGTCTAGTTTGATTGGTTGTGGTGTGTTTGAAGTCGAAGTTGCGTACAACACAAGCTATTGTATTATTCAAAGGGAAACATACCATGGAAATTTTGGGTGTTACATGCTAAATTATAAAAAAAATTACAACCACTGTTTTTGTAACTCTGAAAGTGATTTTGGTTGGATCAAAAACTTTGATAAACCTTGGATCAAAACTTCCAGACTTACTCTTATTTGGTGCCTGGCACACAACAGAATCTCCACGCATGATTGCCTACAATTACATGGCATTCAACTCTACTCTAAATGTATCCTCTGTAATCAACACAAAGAAGATACCAACCACCTCTTTCTTTCTTGTTCCTCGGCTTCTACTCATTAGAACTATGTATATAACATCTTTTATTATAGATGGTTGACTTATGACTCTATCAAATCTCAACTAAAGAGATGTGCGGATATGGATAGCTCTCAACAGATTAAGATCCTTTTTCTTACTGTTGTTTCTGAGCTTCTTCATGTGATCTGGTATGATAAATCTTCTATTATTCATAAAAATTGTTCATTTATCCATAATGAAGGTCGAATACGGATCCTCATTTCCATACGTGAAGCTGCTTCGATCCAAAAGGTCCATTTCAACAATACAGTGAATGATTTTATCATTTTGTGATGTCTACATGTTGATGGAAACTTCTTCCAACCCCGACGTACCTTTGAATTTTTATAGTGTGCTCCTTTCCCTGGCTAGATTAAGGTCAATGTGTATGGTGCATCTAAGGGAAATCTTGGCCCTGTAGGTTGTGGTTCCATCTTTAGGAACCATCTTGGTCAGATCTACGGCTACTTTTATGGTATCTTTGGCTTTGCTTCTTCATTGGAGGTGGAGATGATGAGTATGATTCATGTCGTTTATTTTTACAAGCATCGTGGTTGGAACAACCTATGAATCAAGGGTGACTTGAACACCATCATGAAGATGATATGGATTGGTGTGATTCACCTTGTGGGGTCGATCACCACACGTTAGATGGACTACACTTGCTCGCTTCTCGACATCAACTTCATCATCACTCATATTTATCGTGAATCTAACATGGTTGTTGATGGACTTACCAACAAGGGGATCAATCAAAATATCATTTGGCTGGAAGATCTTCCTTCTAATTTACTCCCCCTTTATAATAAGGATTGTAATATGTTTCCGTCATTTAGAATTTTGTAATCTCTTTCTTTTATAATATTTGTACCATAGTTTTCTGGCCAAGGCACCATCCTCTTCAAAAAATATGAGAATAGTGGTATGAAAACATAAGCATAACATTTTAAGATCATACCCTACATGTGAAATGTCATATAAATTATTCATGTAATAAATATTGGCAGTTCATAAGATAAAAATCATAAGGGTGTCAAGATCATAATCCATGAAATCAAAATATACAAATAAGACATGGAATTGTGGAATACACAAAAACATGCATTATCGTTCCCTATAAGTCCAGATGCATTTATAGAAATTATCAAGGAACTTTATGGGGACTAAACCTACTAGGAATGACACACCACTATCCCCAGTCTCAGTCCTTTACTTGTAAGTGATCGGGTTTACCCATCTTCCCATAATGGATTGGGTTTTCCCATCTTACCATAGTGGATCAAGTCTACTGACTATATTCCCTTCATTTTCTCATGAAACATAAATATTTACCCAATGAATTTGAGGGAGATATAGGTCCCACCCATCACATAATAAAAACCACACATATGTGTGCCAAAAGAACATAAATCATTCATCATAACAAAACCCATGGAATGAAATGGGTTTCATAGATATCATTCCATCATAAACATAAACCTTTCTTACAAAGAACAATAATGTTATCATTGAATCATATACCCGGTAAAACATAAATAACATGAAATAATGTTATATTAGATGGAAAATAATTTTTATAGATCACTTGAAAACAATTCTTGATGAAAATATCCATTTTTTATTGAATTTTTTTTCTTTTCCTAAAATGAAAAGCATTTTTAAAAGAAAAAATCTTCTTTAAATATAACCCTAGAATGTTGTAAAGGAAACTTAAAGGAATATGAGGCTTCATAATGGTGGAAAATTCTATTCATATCATATAATTTAAAAAAACATTCCCTTCGTACTTTTTCTAGAAAATTTACAAAGTACCTCATTTGTAAAATGATAAAAATATTCTTTTAAAATAGTGTTGTAAAAAGTCAAAAATGGGTAAAAATGAAAATAAAAAACTATATGTGAATAGTAAAAACATTTTTGAAACCATTTTTATAAAATATGGACATGGAATATTAAAATTACACAATTGTGACTTAAAACGAAACAATACTCAATATTGATGGTACTGTGAAGTAAATACTCACTAATTTATAATAAGTAGAATCCTATGCCCCATGAAATAAAGAAAATTATATGGATATGAAAATACCATAATATTATTGATTAGACTCATAAAATAAAATCATGGGAATTATATACACCACATGGAAAAATAAATTGGTGTATAAGTTATGTGTCCCGTTGAAATAAAAGTGAGACATAAATCCTTTACTACTTGAGTAACATTAGAATCGTGAACCCCATAAAATAATAACATTAATTAAATCTTTGAATATAATTAAATAAAGAAAATTAATGATATAAAAAGTTATAGGTTATTATATACACCACAAAAAATAATTTAGTAGTGAAAATGTCATGTATCTCCCAAAAATAAAAAGTGATATGAAATTCCATTACCTTATGTCTTGACTCTCGTCATACTCATGAAAACCTCCTCTTATTTGGGTAGCTACTTTGATTTTCATAAAAGGAATCCTTTGGTAGGATTTATACCCAAAGTAAGGCTTCTAGGAAGAATCAAGGGAATTTAGGAAGATATTTAGATTGATTTTGGATGAACCAAATAGGTTCTTAAGTGTGAGTAGAAGATAAGGGGATGTTAACTTTTGTAAGAGAGGGGAAGAGCACTTTTAAAATTTCTCAAAAGATTAATTTATAATAAAATAAATATCAATAAAAATACCTCCAAAATTTCATTTATTCAAATCCAATATATGATAAGGTTATAATCTCATTAACCAATATATTTTTGACAAGTTTTGGTTTTATTTTAATCCTTATAATTTTTATTAACCCTTAATTAACCCATTTTAATTTTAAATATGGTAACCAATTTTTTTATACTAAGAGTACATAATTTTTACTTATAAAGTGTTAATTGGACCATAAATGGAAATTTTGTGGTATTTCAGGCTATATATCTGTCCCCTATCCTTATTTACTATTTTTTTTGTTTTTAAATAATTTAATAAAATATTATTTTCATAAAATATCGTAAGTGTCAATTTTTACACTATTCACAACTTTGAATTTAATAAAATAAATACATAAAAATAACTTTAAACCAATTCACTTAACACACATCTAAAATGTCATAGTCACCCATAAAATTTATGTATCACCTTAATTAAGTCAATTTTTTTAATATTTCTAATATCATTTAATTGATTATTTCATTAATTGGTTAATTATGACATCATAATTTTTTAATTATTTATGATAATTATTTATTCACTAAAAATTGAAAATAATTTATATGATGTAGATACAAATTTTTAGATTTCATAGATCAGATCATGGTTATATATTTATTATGCACGAAAAATAAACAAGACACGACCAATGTCAAGGCCATAAAAACAAGAGCCTAGGGAGGCCTAAAGTAATGGAGCCCTAGTTGATCCCCTCTTATCAAGTTAACCCCTTATATACCCAAATGAAGAAAATTTGAAAATTAAATGACGCTGCAATCCTGGTCAGCCACCGTCATGGAGGCTAAATGATCAACTTCCTTATTGCCCTCATGCCACGTGTGAAGTACCTGGGCATTGTTGTTGCTGATGATTTATTTGCATCTCATGATGATATAAGAAATAGACCCTTGAGTGGAGGTCGTACCATGTAAGGAATCATGAATAATCTTGGTATCTGTTTCCACCTGAAAAATCGAGATCCATTTCTTCCTGCATAGCTCCAGCCCCGTGAACATCGCCTTCGCCTCCGCCTGAATGGAGGTCCCCACCCCATAGTACGTAGAAAAAGTAGATATAACACTTCCCCTATGGTCTTGAACCATACCTCCCCCAAACATGATACCCGCAACACACGACCCATCTAAATTCAGATGAAACCCCATCAGAGGTGGTTTCCACAACATTGAGTGGCCCCTCAGCCCAGTGTTAATCTGCTACAACAAAGAAATAGTCCTTTAAAGAGCCCTCAGAGAAGGGGCATCACATGAATTCTTAAAACCATGTACTAGATGAACGATCCAAGATCAGTAATGAGAAATCACTAACCTACCAGAGGAAGCAACACCATCAAATATAGATTTGTTGCAGGCCTTCCATAAACACCGACAACCATCACTAAAGATCAATGATCTCACCGTACGTTCCGGCCCAAGACTAGTCCCACCATGATAACATCTTTCCATAAATGAATACCCATAAGAATTAGAGGAAAGAAGATAAGTGAAACTACTAAAAACCTCCAGATAGTCATATCCCATTATCCATCAAAAAAGATGTGGTTAGAGGACTCCTCTCTAGGCTCCTTGCAGCAGTGGCACCTAGAGGTCATGTTGACCCCTAATTTCATCACGTTTTCATCTATAGGGACCACATGATTCCTAATAATCAAGCTAATAAAATCGCACTTATTTGGGCCCCTCCCACACCATAAAAAAACTATTCTAATCATCACACTGCTCATGGGTGGTGAAATCCAGTGGAAATCCTTTTGAGGAAAAATTCCCTGCAGAATAGGCAGTGAACACACAAAAATCAGGCTTAGGGGTTAGCGAGATAAGGTTCATCACCCCTTTCTACAACACATTCAGAACTATGTTGGTAAAATTATGGTATAAATAGGCCTCCCAAAATGAGATCATTAGAGAAGGACATATTGGAAATCCTATGATCGAACCCGCCTAGTTGTGGTACCAGAAAGATAGGTCTCCCCTCCCTACAATCCACTGGGAATGTTGGAAAACAGTTGGGATAATGTTGAGAATAATATAACAGAAAGGAGATGCCTGAACACCATCCTACACATTCCCTCTACTCCGGGAGGACATAATTTTCCCCCAAAGCGTGTGCTCTTCCACAACCTCCCATGGAAGATTTTCATGATAACAATGAACGGAATAAACCATTCTCCGTATGTTGATCCCGCCTTTATGAATTGGCCTCACTATCCTCCTCCATGAGACCCAATGATGCTTACCCTCATCCTAATAATCCCAAATAAAATTTCCCAAAATCTTGTCTATGGATGAGATAAATCCCTTGGGAAATTTGGATGCTGAAAGCACATGGAATGGAATAGATGAAAGCACATTGTTGACCAGGGTTATCCAGCCTCCAAAGAAAAGATAGTGGTTCTTCCAGTTTAGCACTCGACTGGTGATCTTATTCACAATCCCATCATAGTCACGAACTCGTATCCAGCCTAGAGAGATAGGAGAACCAAGATAATGAAAAGGAATTAAACCCCTCTGCATACCCAACTTAATACTGAGGGAAGTGGCCTATTGATTACAGCATCTAGCTGAGAGATAAAGATAGTTCTTGGATTTTTTAATGATCTACCCACTACAGCGACAATATTCATTTTGAATTTTGGACATCCTACTCATCAATCTTCTGTAGGAATTCATAAAGATAAGAGAGTCATATGAAAACATTAGGTGGGAGATATGAGGTCAGATCTTTCTCCTGTGAAATGGATGAAGGTACCCCAAGGAAATATTTTTGTGGATGAGCTAGCTAAGAGTATCTTGAAAAATAATAAAAAATTTCAGGGAAACAGGATCTCCCTATCTGATACCCCGTGACAGCCTGAAAGAACCATGGGTATTTCCTAGGAAGGAAACGACCATCCAGGAAGAACTGAAGCATCTGAAAATGATATTCATTTACTCGAGGAGAGGCCCATACCAGAAAACACCTTATTGATGAATCCCAATTCCTTCCTATCACAAGACGTATTCATACCCAGTTTATGGGCCATATTGGGTCCATGGTTTTCTCTGTTGATGTCATGAATCATTTCTTGAGCCAAAGCCATTGCACCCTGAATTGACCTTCCCTTGACAAAACCATGTTTCTCTAAGGATATCCACCGAGGGACATGAATTTATATCCTTTAATTAAATATTATTGACAAAATATTATAGTAAAATTTACACATATTGATTGTCCTATAGTCATGGATGGACGACAGTTCTTTGATCTTTGGCAAAAAGACCATGTTAGTGGAGCTATCCACCTGAGGAATACAGCCACCCTGAAAGAATTCCTAGATATCCAAGATGATATCAGATTTGATCACATCCCAAGACCCCCTATAGAATGATCATGTGAAACCATCAGGACCTGGAGTACTCTCCGGGTTGAGGCTTAATAAAACAGCAAAAACCTCCTTCTCATTAGGGATTTCTTCCAGCGCCACATTGTCTTGACTGGACATCAGGTTAGGGATCCCCTCCAGTAGCTCCAAATTTCCACTTTGGTACCCATTAATCATGGAATGATTAGAACCTTCAAGGAGGTTATTGAAAAAGGAAAAGGACATACCCCCCCCCCCCCCCAACCACATCTCGGTCACCTAAGAATGAACCATCATCAAGAATAATATTGGGTTTCATTGGTCTCCTTCTCTCCTTGTTGCAGGCATGAAAGTAAACTGAGTTTTTTTCCTTCCTGGAGCCATTTCACCCTTGCACTATCCTAGGCCATATGTTTCTACTTCATAACTAGATTCTCCCAAAAAGACTTCTTGTTTGAGATCTCCTCAAATACCTTTTCATCCCATGCATCCTCAGGGATTTGGTCGAGGTACTCAACCTCCTTCTCAAGGTTTTCAATTTCTTGATCAGGAGGGGGAATTACCTTCTCCCAAGCTTGTAAAAATTGTTTGAGTCATCTCAACTTGTTGTGGAAGGCCACCCAGGAGTAGCCAGGAGACGGAGCCCTCCATACCTCACTGAACAATTTTTTATAACTAGGGGAGCCAACCCAATGAGCCTGAAAGCAAAAGTACTAACATCCATCATAACTAGGAGGCAAAGATATCAATAGGGAAGAGTGATTTGAGATACCTTGAGTGATATGGGCCACCTTATCATTTGGAAATATAGAAATATCAAGTAAGTTAGCCAGCCACCTATCCAACTGGATCCAATATCTTTGGCTCCCTTTTATATTATTACACTAGGTGAATTTATCTCTTGAATACCCCAAATCTAGAAGACTCTTTCGAGCCATAAATTGAAAAGGCTTGAGCTGGTCGCATGAGGGAAGGAACCTCTACCCTTATTCTCTTCTGGATCCATGATAACATTGAAATATCCAACCTCAAACCAAGGGGAATCCCCCGGGTCAAAGCCATAGAGATCCGGCCACAACACCTCTCTCCATTGTGCATCACAACTCCCATACACCAAGGGCTCGAAGATAGACTCCATACCTATAGACAATTTTACAATGATAAATTTATCACCATCCTAGACTAAATCAACTAGAACCTATTTCTTCTACCAAATCTATACATGAAGATTTGGAGGATCTAAATTCAATCATGCATTCATCCAAACTTTCCAAGTGAACTCACCTAACTTTACAGAGTGTTGTTTGTGTTCCCGAACCAAGACAACACAGGAATTATGTTTTTCACCTTTTTAGATAAAAATTCTGACTTCACCCAAGCCTCTAGTCCCCAGGAGTTCCAAATAGAGATCTTAAACATTGAAATAGAGAAGGCCCGGTAGTGGAGCTAGGCTCAGAGGGAACATTTTTATAGGAGGATGAAAACTCCTAAAATATTCTAAATTTAGCCCTTATAAGGACCCCAGAAGCTGGAGAAGGTAAAATATTTCTTGGAGATACCGAGAGGGAGTGGTTCTATTGTGGAATTATTCTCACCTTACTTGGAGGGGTGCACTGGTCAGAGGAATACAACACCAGAGAAACAAGGCCCTTATTCATGCCCCTTAATGTAACCTCATATTGATGGAAATGCTTCTCGGGAGTCCTACGAGGAGCACTCCCACCATTTTATTCCAAAAATTTCACATTGGGGGTATTGGGGAAGCTTGATGGGAGGACCTCCTTCCTAACATCAACCAAAAAGGAACCTAGGGATGTAGGAAGACCAAGACTATGAGATAACACCACCTTTGTCCCAAACCAAGAATCCATCAAGCTCCAGGAGAACTCTGTGCAAGAGAACCTGATAACCTGAAAGGGAACCGAGACAAAACCAGAGAAGATAGGTAGAGGAGGCGGAGGAAGAAGAGTATCCATATTCATGAAGGAAGAACTTTTAGAATCCAAAGTCGTTAGAGAAGAGCAGCATGAAAATAGTGAATCAGGAACTAAAGCACTCATGGAGGAACCCCCCGAGGGGATGACCAAAAACATTTGGGACATCATCAAGATAAGAGCAAGCCTGACCGAGGGGAAAAGGATACCTAGACTAGGATTGGGGTATAGCCCGCACTACTATAATTCTAGTGGATGAATTGGCCCCTGAACACCCCTCTTATTGAGTTTCCTACACACCATCACCGAGTGCCCCTGTAGAGAGCAGTGGGAACAGAATCGAGGGATCACATAGTATCCAGTACAAGGACTCGCCAACCTTAAAAAAATTGTGCAGGAGAGTAAGAGAAAGATAAAGCTTTACACAAATCTTCACTACTGATACATCGACACAGCACCGAGTGCTATCATATGCACACAAGAAACTACTGAGAGAGTCTTCGATAGCTTTGATCAGGTCACCATTTTAAAAAGGTAGTAGGATCCCTGGTAGAGAGATCCACACAGCCACTATAGATCTTTTCTTACCTCTGTGAATCTCCAATGACCATCTTGAATGATTAAACCTCCAGTGCCCCATGAGCTGAGGGGCCTTACACTAGGAATTCACAAAGTCTACCACATGAGCCAAAAATAAGCAGAGAGAATTTTTATGGATAGTCAAAACCTATGTTGGAGCCTCAAGATCCCGGGAAGACACAAATCGCTTTAACACTGAGAGAGGCAGTCGCCAACCCAAATAGAGCAACAAGGGACTATCTGAGGCAGACCACCACTTCATTGAAAGCTGCCACCAAAAACTCCAAGACCATGCTATAATGATCCTAAGAAGCCAATGCAGCAACCAGGGAAACCTATGAGAAGCCACCACTCACTCACCCCCCCCCCCAGAAGGGACTCAAAGAACCTCCTTGAAGGAGGGTGCCACACAACATCCCCCAGATGGAGAACCAGGGGCTAAAAGAGAGGATCAAAACTCCTTAAGAGAATAAGAGGGACTTGGGTCGAAGGGTGGTAGTTTCGAAATGCTAGCACACGAGCCGCCTGCGGGGAGATCAATGGTAGGGAATGTTTGAAAAGATGCGGGCATGAACTCTATTTCTTCCATCTTTCATAATAATATATATAGTCTATGATATATTCTATTTATCCCCATATTAAAAACATTATACATATTAAATGTAAGAGTGTGACATTTTGTCACTTCATTTGAGTTTAATAATATTTGAGTTATTTTTATGGAAAAGTGTCTGTTAAATTATTTATTTAGATCCTTATGTGTTAAGGGTAAAATTATATTTATCCAACATCATTTTGGAAAGTGTTAGGGTAGTTTTGTAATATTTATTAAGTCATTTTTACCCTAAATTACCTGATTTATCCTTAACCGTGGTATTGAAAATTACAAAAGTTACTATTCATATTGTTCAAAAATAAATGGGACATATTTAATAAATTTGGAAATTTTGATTCCAAATATGTAAAATATTTTTCATAATTAAAAATACATATTTTTTTAAATTTATTTAAAATTAATATCATTGAAGAAACGAGAAAACAAACTTTTAAAGTGAAAACGTCCAAAAGATTGATATGTTTTTATAACTAAATTCAACATGAATTTGATTACAATAAACTAAATTGGATTAAATTATATAATTTTTATCTAATTATACTTTAAAACCAAAAAATTATGATTAAACACTATAAATTATTTCGATGATAAAGCTGTTTTAAATTAAATTTCAATATTTTCACTCTTCCCCAAAACATGAAACTTATCTGAAAAAATATGTACAATTAAACTAACGTAAATTTTTATATCCCTATTACAATTAATAAGTTTATTTTTTTATATAAAAATTATAAAATTTTCAAAAAATATATATATAATGGGTTCTCCATTAAAAGGTGGAAATCTTCCTTTTTTAGGAAAATACCTTTTTATGCATAAGATTGTGTTTGTTCTTATCTTATACCTATAAAATTTATTGGATGAATATAAAATATATTTTTTATAATATATAAAATATATATTTTATTAATATAATTCACTTGCTTTGATTAATTTAATTTATTAAGACAAAATGAATTTCGGAGCATAAAATTGTTTCTTTTATAGTCAATTGGTATATATTTTCATTTATAATTAATTGGTAACTCATAAATTAATATTATAAAATTTATATTTTCTATAATATATTTAGTATTATTAATAAACAATAATTTAATATCTAGTTTATATCTGATTATATTAAATATTTTTTTGATAATAAATTATAGTTCTGTAAAATTCATTCCTATGTGTAATGCAAGCCATCAAAAGAAATCATCGTTGTGTATAACACAGGTCAAGAATAACATTGATTATAATTAAAATACTCTAAGTGTTTCTTGTAGTAGAACCATGACTTTGTGTTATGTATAACTCACGCCAAACATTATGTATAACAAAATTTATATTAAGTATTATGTGAAATGAAAAATATAAAAAAGATTAAATTAATTGAAAAAAATATTTCATAAGATCTCAGGGTGTTACATTCTACCCCCATTAAAATGAATTTATGCCTCAAAATTCATCTATTTTATCAAAGTTTTAATACTTAGTAGTTCCTTTCATATAAACCCACATCTTAAAAATGAATAATAAAGCATTATTTTAAAAAAGGAAAGATGAAAACTTAATGGTTAACCATAGTAACTCATAAATGGGAATCCAAATAAAAGAATATAGGTGAGAAGTGAAAACATGGACATAAGATATAAATCTAAACATCATGTTCTAAGGGGGTTGATATAAAACAAGGTCGAGAGAAATTTAACAATCACAAATCCATAAATATACAATGATCTAAGGGGGTATTTGATTCATTGGAAACGAAGGTACTGGGATAAAATTTTTGGTTTCAAAATTCTTTCCCTGGAGTTTAAGAATTCATATGAGAAGATATACCTAATTTATTTAAGCACAATCTCACCCTTTTTTGTTCTTTAATTAATTTCCACTTCAACACTTTTTCCATGAAATTAAGGTAAATTTTTCATTATTTGAGTGTTAGTAGATCAAGATATCCATAAATATAATAATAGGTCATTCCATCTATCTAAATCACCCAAAAAAGGCCAGAATATGTTATCAAATATTCATAAATCATCATATGATGATATAATAATTTAATCTCAAAAAACCTCATATGAAGTTTAACTTAAATTATTCCACAAATAGTTATCCTTATAACACTTCTTATAGATAAAAGTATAAAAAATTAAAATGAAGTTCAATAAATCAGATAAACAATTATCCCCATATATCATAATGTGGTCTTGGTTGTCACATTCCAAACATGTTAATACCTTCATCAGGTATTCTTGAAACATGATAATAACATAAATTTCCAAAAATCCTTACTGAATACATATATTTTTTTCTTATTCTAATGTTTATTAGATACAATCCTTAAGTCCAAAAATTTGAAAACATTTTCCATGATAGCCTAAACCACTTTTCAATAAATCCTAAACAGTTCTAAGGAAATTAGTACATACTAATTTACTTATTCATATCCAACATATCTTTATCCAAATATCAGTATCTCAATATCATGCACATATTAAGGGTTATAATTCCTTTAATCACATGTTTTCCAAAAATATCACCTTCTTACCTCAATCACCTTTCATTATTACTAGTACCATTAAACATATGCTCGTAAATCCTTATTGAAAAACTAAAGTGGACCAATAGATATATGTTCCATTATTTCATAATACCATAAAAGTGATTCTACAACAATGTTATTTAATTCATTATATAAATACACAACCATTCCGGAACTTCATTATCATACTCCAAATTTCCAATAGTGATCTCATGAGATTTCATCTTGTCGCTCAACATAAGAGGTTGATAACACCAATAATCATCACTAACCCTTGGGTTTGGGCACTGGTTATAATAGTGTTCATTATCCTTACACTTGAAGCACAGAATTGTGGGAGGTGCATCCTGTAAGGATTTCCCTCTATTCACATCTTTGGTCAAATTCTTATTCCCGTCAATTCAGAAATAAATTTCTCGATGGCCTTCCCTTATACACTTATAACATTTATTAGACCCTATAAGAAAATTTCCTCCATTATTCTTTCCAAATATAGAGCATAAAGTAAATCACATCTTATTATCTACATGTTTTTTAGATTGTCCATTGAACTCCATCTTCCATTCCTGATTAAAACCATGATATTGATACATAACTCCAACCTCCATTCCAACTTTTATTACACAACACACAACCTCTTTGTAGCTACTAAAGTATATTATATACAATTCCCTTATAAGAAATGGATTTAATCCACTAAAGAACCTATAAACATTACTATCAAGTTAGAAGATAATACCATAATCTTACCTCATAAGTCTTTTGAAATTATCCTCATAGGTACTTACAAATTATTTATCATTTTGCTTCAACTAAAAGAACTCCTTTTCTGTCTTCATACAAAGAAAATGAGAAAATTAATTATTGAAGAATAAATTATTGAACATGTCCCAATCCATGGATTCAATTTCATCTTTTTTCCTCATATTCTTGATTAGGATCCACAATTGGTCTGCTTCACCTTCCAACAGATGATCATCCAGAACAACTTTCACATGTTTCGAACATTAGAGGACAGATAATATATGTTCATTGGTACTGATCAAGTGTTCAAAAAAATGTGGATCAGAAGACCCACTAAAAGAATGTGGGTGTTACCTCATTAAGGACTCAACAAAGTGTTGTTCCCACCTTTTCTCATTTGGAAACTCAATATGATTCATATATGGAAAATTCTATGTGATAATAGTAATGATTTTTTTCATTCCCTCTCCCATAGAATTTAGATTCTCATAAGAAGGATCATTGCATAGTCCATCATATTCACCATTAACATAGTTCCTTTAGGTTCTAACCATTGACTAAAATGAAAATTCATAGAGTAAGAAAAAATTATTATATTGAGGAAACACAAAATCACGAAAAACCACTTATATGATTTATAAATTATGAAACCTTTCTTTAATATATGACACCTCAGGGTTATCCTTTTTTATTCATAGCCACCTTTTTTTAAAATACTTCTTTATGGTTCTTAAAGAGTTTTTGAATTCCTAAAGAATATCTTCTAGGAGTGTCAAACCAGGTGTGCAGTAAGTCATGTTATCATGTACTAGGATATGCTCAAGTCAGGCCTAATACACCTTGTAGAATTTCTTACTCATAATCACATCTATTCTAGAACCACATCCTATTTTATTTCCCAGACAGAGATTTATTTCATTAAACCACTCACTCTATATTTTACCAAAATATTATGACATGTTTCTATACATTTCCTTATACTTATACTTATCCTCAGACATATCCTTAGATTTACCACTAAGGTTTTCCCATCCTGGTTTCTAATGGTTAACTAAAGTTTTACTCTGATACCAACTGTAGTGACCCTCAATTTTCAAAAAATAATATTAAATCACACTGGTGAAATACTTAATACATTTGACAAAGATAAGACCAAAGATCTTATTAGTATAGTTCTTTTGAAACATGGAAACATAAAAAATGATACATAAGTGATCTATATTATCTCCCACTTTTTTATTCATGACTAAAACCCTTCTTATACAGTTCAAACATAGTAAATAACTTCATAACCTAGGGAAGGAAACATAAAAAAGGGTGGTCTTAGATTCTTAGTAAGGGTAAAAAAGGGAGACATGTAAGAATAAACATTATCATATGGGTATAATAACATAATCATACCATTTTAAGATCATACCCTATATATGAAAGATCATATAAATGATTCAAGGTATAAATATTGGAAGTTCATAATACATAAATAATTTTGCAGTAAATAGTATAAGCCCTAAAATCATAACATATAAATAATATATGAAATTGTGGCATACCCATAAACATGTAATATTATTCCCTATAATTAAAGATGTATTTCTAGAACTTATCACAGAACTTCATGATGACTACACCTACTGGGCAGGACACACCAACATCCCTAATTTTAGTCCTTTACTTGTAATGGATCATGTTTCCCCTTCTTCCCATAGTGTATCGGGTTTCGTCATCTTCCCATAGTGGATTGGGTTTCCTCATCTTCCTATAGTGGACCAGGTTTCCCCATCTTCCCATAGTAGATCAAGTTTCCCAATTTTTTCATAGTGCATCAAGTCTGTCAACTTGATTCCCTTCATTATATCATGAGACATAAATCATTACCCAATGCATTGGAGGAAGATATAGGTCCCACCCATCACTTAATTAAAACCATACATATGTGTTTCACAAGAACATAAATAATTCATTATATCATAACCCATGGAAAGAAATGGGTTTAAAAGATAACATTATATCATAAACATAAAACTTTCTTATAAAGAATCAAAATGGTTTCAAGGAATCATATCCCTAGTAAAACATAGGTAACATAAAATATTTTTATCTTAGATGGTAAATTATTTTGATAGATCACTTGAAAAAAATATTGAGGAAAATATCATTTTTCTTTGAAAATGTTTTCTTTTATGAAAATGATGTTCAGTTTTAAAATAAAACATTTTATTTGAAAATAACCCTTGAATATTGTGAAGTAAAATTAATGAAATTAAGGATAACTGAAGGTTTAAAATTCTTTTCATTCCGTATAAGTTAAAAAAACGTTTATTTCATACTTTTGTTGAAAAATTAATAAAGTACTTCATTTAGAAAATGATAAGGCGATTCTTATCAAACATTGTTGTAAAAAGTAAAAAAAATTCTAAAAATGACTTTAAAAGTCCATAGGAGAATAGTAAACACATTTTTGGAGCAATTTTTAGAAAACATGTACATGTAAGATAAATATTCCCTAATGGGGACTTAAATTGAAACAATCCCAAATATTGATGAGATCTTGAAGTAAATACTCATCATTTTATAATCGGTATAATCTTATTCCCTATGAAAGAAATAAAATTATATAGATATTAAAATACCATAATCAACTTAATAAGACTCATAAAAGACATTCATGGTTAGTATATACACCACATAGAAGTGACAAGTGGTGTATAAGGAATGTGACCCACAATAAAAAAGGTGAGACGTAAATCCCTTACTACTTGAGTAACTTTTGAAATGTGAACCCCATAAAATAATAACATCAATTAATGATATGAATATCATTAAATAAAGAAAATTAATGATATAACAATTCATAGGCCAGTATATACACCACAAAAAAGAAGCTAGTGGTGAATATGGAATGTATATCAAGAAAAAAAGTGATATGAAATTCCCTTACCTTATGTCTTGACTCTCGTCATACTCATGAAAACCTCAACTTCTTTGGGTATCTCCTTTTGATTTGCACAAAAGGACTCCTTTGGTTGGATTTCTGACCAAAGGAATTCTTCTAGGATGAATATAGGGAAGTTTTAAATTAATTAATATAGATTTTTTATATACCAAAAATATTTTTAAGTGTGAGGAGAATAGAAGGGTATGATCCCTTTTATAAGAGAGGGAAATATCACTTTTGGAATTTATAATAATATTAATTTATAATAAAATAAATATCAATCCAAATACCTCAAAAATTACACTAATTCGAATACAAGATATGATAAGGTTTTAATCTCATCAACCAATATATTTTAGACATGTTTTGTGGATATTATAATCTTTATCATTTTGATTAACACTTAATTAACCCATTTTAATTTTTACTATGGTAACAAATTTT
Source organism: Viscum album (assembly GCA_963277665.1). Taxonomy (NCBI): domain Eukaryota; kingdom Viridiplantae; phylum Streptophyta; class Magnoliopsida; order Santalales; family Viscaceae; genus Viscum; species Viscum album. The sequence goes on from OY728158.1 coordinate 692,389,461, forward strand.
TCTATAATAAGAGTATGAAATTTTACTTATAAAGTATCAAGTGGGCCATAAATGGACAATTTATGATATTTTAGACCATATCTCATCCCCTTATCCTTAGTTAAGATTTTTATGTTTTTTAAATAATTTAATAAAATATTATTTTCACAAAATATCATATGTGTCAATTTTGACACTATTCGTAACATTGACTTTAAGAAAATACATTAAGAAAGATAACTTTGATTCAATTTACTTAATACACCCCTAAAATATAATATTCACAAATAAAATTTCTTTGATAACCTTAATTAAGTAAAATTATAATTATTTTAATATTTATAATATCATTTAATTTATTGTTTCATTAATTGGGTAATTATTGCATCATCATTTTGTATTTATTTATGATAATTATTTATTCCCTAAAAAATAAAAATAATTTCTATCATTTATATAAACATTTTTTATTTCATAATAATATAAATAGTCAAGAATATATTCTATTTATTTCCATATTAAAAATATTATACATATTAAAAGTAAGAGTTTGAAATTTTGTCACTCCCTTTGATTTCAACAATATTTAAGTCCTTTTTATGGAAAAGTATCCATTAAAATTTTCAATTTTTATCCTTCTGTAATATTTTTAAAAATATATTTATACAATATATTTTTTACAAGTTTTAAATTAGTTATTTAATATTTATTATAACATTTTTACCCTTAATTGTCAGATATACCCTTAAATGTGGAATTAAAATTTACTAAAGTTATTATTCATATTGTTCAAAAATAAAAGGGACCTATTTATTAAATTTTTACCATATAATTAAAAATATTTAATCCATTTTTTATAATTCAAAACACATTATTTGTTTAAATTTATTTAAAATTAATCCCATTAATGGAACGAGAAAATGAGTTTTTAAATTGAAAACGTCCAAAATATTAACATGTTTTTATATCCAAATTCAATGTGAAATTTATTCCAATTAACTTGATTAGATTAAATTATAGAAATTTTGTCTAATAATACTTTAAATCCAAATAAATATAAAATTATAAATGATAAATTATTTCAATAAAAAATATTTTTTCAATTAAAATTCAGTATTTTTTCACTATTCAAAAAAAACATGAAACTTATCAGAATAATAAGAAAAATTGAACCAAAGTAAATTTTTATATATTTATTCAAAGGAAAAAAGTTTATTTTGTCTTATAAAAATTATAAAAGTGTCAAAAATTATATTTAAAATTGGTTCTCTATTAAGAGGTGAAAAATCTACCTTTTTAGAATAATACCTTTTTATATATAAAATTGTGTTTGTTCTTATCTTATAACTATAAAATATATTAGATAAATATAAATTATATTTTATTGAATATATATAACATATATATCATTAATATCATTCAATAATTTTAATTAATTTAATTTATTAATAAAAAACAACTTTTGGAGCATAAAACTATTTTCTTTATAATCAATTGGTATATATTAACATTTATAATAAATTGGTAACCAATGAATTCATATTATAAACCTTATATTTTGATAAGTTAGTTAATAATATTCATAACCAATAATTTAATATCTAGGTTATATCTTATTATATTGAATAATTATTTTTTGATAATATACTATTGTTTCATAAAAATAAATCCTACTTATAATGAAGGCTATAAAAAGAAATTAGAATTATGTGTAATACAAGCCATGTATAGTGTTTTTTATACCACAAGATACTTTAAGTGTTTCATGTAGTTAAATACTAACTTTGTTTTGTGTATAATGCAAGCCAAACATAGTGTATAATAAAATTTATATTTTGTATTGTGTGAAATGAATGATATCAAAAAGATCAAATTAATTTGAAAAATTAATATTTTAAAAAATATAAAGGTGTTACATATAATGTCCTTATCAGAAGTCCTTTCTTACACATATATGTGGTGGTACCCTCAATATTTCATGAGTGTTTAAAATAACCCATTGATGGAAAGGTTGTCATACTGCATGTTGACAGTTCCCCCTTCCAGTCTTGAGAAGCCACATATGTTGAAGTAGGATTATATAAAAATGAAGGAAAATAACTAATGGTGGATAAAAATATATCAGTTCTAGCCTCCAATGTCTTTGGGACCACCCCTAAAAATTCCCAAAGTATGCTTTACAGTGATTATGTGCTACCCATAAATCTGATTGAGGCAATAGACCTCATCCCAGATGTCTAATCCCCTTATGTACCCAACTACAGTGTATAAGAAAATTAGATAAAAAATATCTCTCTAATAAATCAGTAATTATGGGATTATAATGCCACTTTTCGTGGCCTCTATCATCCCCAAAATGATAGATATTCCATTAATCTACCTACTTCATCTGAAAATACCTCTATGGACTCAAATATGGAATCAAAATAGGATGAACCCATGAATTCCCCTACCACATTTGAGGAAGGCCTCTACACTGCCATTTATGAGATTAGGCAGGTAAATTTGGGAATATAATAAGGCCCATGGACAACATTTATTAGCTCTTCCATGCCTCTCAAGTTGTAGGAGATTTATATCGCATTTCTAAATATACATCCATATTTATTTGATTAATATTATATATAAATTTCCATATTATATAGATGTTACTATGCACCATCTTAGCTTATCCAATGACCATCAAGGTTTCCAACATGTAGTTAAGAGGATACACCCCTCTAATAACACTAATGTAGAGGCAGAAGTTGACAAATTGATCAAGGATAATGTTTATGTGAATTGAAATACCCAAGATGGATTGACAACATCTTCACTATTAAGAAATAGAATGGGTAGATTAGGTTCTGCTTCGATTTCAGAGACCTTAATTCACACTTCCCAAAAGATAACTTCCCAATGCTAATCGCATAACTCTTGATGAATGAAACTTTTGACTTCCAATCTCTTTCCTTTCGAGATGGATAATCAGGGTACAATTAGAAAAAGTTGAACCCTAAATAAGAGGAATCCACTTCCTTTATAGAACCTCAGGGGATATTTTTCTATCAGTTCATGGACTTTGGATTAAATAATATTTAAACTAGTTGTCAACACACCATACATCATATCATTAAAACCTTATTGGGATAAATATCCAAATGTTATGATGAAGACATGGTGGTCAAATATTTATAGTGATGTGATCACTTCACAGATCTTAAAATAATCTTTGACAAGTTATAGTAGCATGGTATAAAGATGAACCTGCAAAAATTCTCATTCAAGGTAACGTCAAGGAAGTTCTTTAGATTTTTGGTACTCCGCCATGAAATTGAAGTCAACCATGAAAAGACCAGCATAATCCTATAAATTTCAACCCCTTGGGATCTCGATGAACTAAGGGAGGTTTAAGGGAAACTTTCCTACATTAATCATTTCATACCCAAATTGGAAAGAAAATATCTCTCCTTCACAAAGCTAATGAAGATGGGAATCACCTATCAATGGGATGGGGACTGCCGAGAAGCCTTCAAGAGTCTCAAGCAATACCTTCTACACCCATCGGTCTTGATGCCACTGGTGTAAGGAAATTCACACATCTTATATGTGGCTACCATGAAAAAATAACTTGCAACTCTCCTCACACATAAAAATTATGTGGGGGAATGAGAATAGTATCTACTACCTCTTCCAATAAATGTCAGAAGTTAGGAACTGATATTCTGATGTTGAGAAGAACTACCTTTCACTTATCTTTATAGTGAAAATAAGAGGCATTACATGTAGCACCAAAAATTCCACTAGGTCTATTTTATTGATTCTATATAGTATATCCTTGTTCCTCCCATACTGACTAGGTGTTTGGACGAATGGGTTGTCATTCTACAACACTATGACATTCGTTTCATTTCATAGAAGTTAATGAAAGGGGAGAAATTTTGTTATGTCCTCACAGAACATCCCACCCAAAAAAGTACACCAACAGACATCGAACTTCTAGATGAAGAGTTTTTTTATGATCATGGTACTCGTCGAATGTGGGAGTTATATTTTTATTTCACCTCATGAATTCCTATAGGTTAGATACTAGAAAAACCAAAAATCAATCAGGTTTTCTTAGGGATTGTATTTGTTTCTCTAGAAAAAGTAATTTTTTCCTACTCTTTCCCACCATGTAAAGGTTGCATGAATGGTGAGGCATAATACCATACCCTCATCACTAGATTGGAACTAGCCCTATTACTGCAAACACCCTACCAGAACCTCAAAGGGTATTTGGAGGTAGTGATAACGAAGATTAATGGTGAATATGCCATCAAAAAGGAAGAATTTTTCCCTCTCATTGGTTGTGTCATGTAACTAATGGTAGAGTTAAATTTTTATCACACATTTCATCATGTTCCCAGATCATGGAATTTTTATACTGATGCATTGGCTAATACATTTATACTCCTAGTAGACCGTGATCAGAAGGAAGTGATCCTCTGCATCATGAACCAAAGGATGGTCTCCTCAATCATCATTTATTACATGGAAGAAATAAATTAGGTTAACACCACTCTATATATTGATTAACCAATATCCATCACTAGATGGATGGATCCCATAATTGAATATCTCTAAAATGGGACTTTCTTAATACATCGATTTGAAAGTGAATGGATTTAACATCGAGCAGTGAACTTTACCCTCCATGATGGTTTAAATGAGAAAAAATTCCTTTATAAGTGAGGCATTGATGGAATCCTCCTCAGATGCATAGAATAAAGATATATTCCTACCATCATGGAAGAAGACCATGTATTCTCCTAAGTCACTCATTAGTCTAGAACCAGTCTCCCCCACCAAATTAGGAGGCTGGGTTAATACTGGAAAACCATGATACCAGAGTATGTATAATTCCCCAAGAAATGTCATGCATGCTAGATTCATTCAAACTTCATAAATCAACCCCCTAAATTTCAAAATATTGCTAAATATTTCTATCTATTTTCTGTATGGGGAATGGATGTTCTAGGGCCATTTCCCTTATCCATGACTAAGTAGTATTAGTACATCCTTACTGCTATTGAATTCTTTTCCAAGTGGGATGAAGAAATACCCCTCAAGGAAGTTAGGAAGAAAGATATCATCAACTATTTGAAGTCCCATATCATCCATAGGTTTGGATTCCCTCACATAATATTGACAAAAAGTGGCACCAACTTCTGTTCTCAAGAATTGAAGAAATTGTACCAAGAGTACAACATTGAGTCCAATCACTCATCCCATTATCATGTAGTGTAAAATGGATAGATATAGGCCTTCAAAAAGAATATATCAAATATACTCTATAATATGGTGAAAATGGAAAAGAATTAATATTTATAAAATCTACTCAATTCTTTATGGGCCTACTATGCCACCAAATGTATTGTTACACAAGAAAATTTGTATTAATTGGTGTATAGAACTGAGGTAGTTTTCCCCATAGAATTCCAATTTACCTCACCTAAAATAGCCATATTTGGAAAATTATCAAATGATGAGTGGTCATAAAATTGTTTGGATAGATTGGAACAACTCTATGAGAAGATGTTTCATACATTGCACAACCTTAAAGTCTATCAGTATCTTATTTCATGATCCTTCAATAAAAATGTTTTCCTCTATTCATTCCTTCAATGGGAATTGGTATTGCCTCTAAGACCCCAATGATACTAGAAAATAATACTCTAAATTAAGAACCCAAATGTTAAGGACTTTATATCGTACATAAGTCATATCTCAATAGAGCTTACTCACTGGACACAATGGATGGGGAACATGTCACACCCCCACTAATGCAAGGTTTGTTAAGAAATACTTTTCATAGATACCATCAAGCATTAAATTTTTCCTAACCTCATGACATTAAACTATGTAGAAGATGTCCTGACCACATAACAATAAACTATACAGAACAGGTCTTGAACACATGTCATTAAACTGTAAGAAAAATGTATTGACCACATGATATTTAATTGCATGGTATATTTTCTTACCACATGACATTGAACTATATGGAAGGTGTCCTCTCCGCATGATATTCAGCTTCACAGGAAGAACCGTCTCACCAAAAATTTACCACACATGAGCTAGATCTGTGTGAAAGAAAATAAAGTACCTCTATCCTAATGTGAGAATCATAACCACAAAGGGAATCTCTTCATACATAAAATATGTTTTGGATGATTCTAGCTATCACAGGATACATAGTGACACCCAAAACTCCATCCTAGAACCCAACCACAATATTCCTTTTCTACCGCATTGGGTGACCCTTTTCCTTACTAAATGATGTTAAACTACCTAAAATAAGTCCTCACCATATGATGTAAATCTTAATAGGTCTCCAATATTTCTATTATTTCAGGTCGAGTCTCCTTCTTCCTTACCACACAATGTTAAACTACACAACTAATGTCCCTTCAATGAGAAACTAAATTTAATGGATTTTACTAGAACTATGTATGTCTTCATTATCATTCCAAGGAGATATTTAAGGATTCCCCAATCTTAAATATTTTCCCTACCACAATATGATATAAAATTCCCTTATCCTTTCTCTAATTGCCTCCATGTCGTGCGGGCAACATTTTCCATTACTTGTTTCTCACACACAACATAGATCATGAGAGCTTATGAATTTTTTCAAGGGATTCCGCACAAGAGAAATAAATATCATCTCATTATAGTGTTATCATAGTCCTCAATGTATGATCTTAAAATTCACACAATGATTCCTCACCACGGGACATTAAACTATATGATTGATATCCCTTTCATGACAAAAAAAACTATGCATTACTATGAAACTCACTACATAGGACCATTACCCTTAATGTTTGAATCCTACCACACCATTGTTCAAGAACTACATGTGTCGTGATTCTTGTCATCACAGGATACATAGTGACACCTAAATCTATAATCCCTAGCCCAGCTATAACATTTAATAAGAACGATCCCCCCCCCTCCGTGTTTGGGATAGACCTACGTGGATAGTTCCCCATACTAGAAATATGTGTTTTGTGTTTCCTTCTATCACAGTATACATAGTGATGCTTGGACTTCCATTAATGTGCCCACCCATAACATTCCCTTTTCACATTGGGGGGGGCTACATACTTGTTGCATGATGTTAAACAACATAGTTTCTCAAGAACGATGTATTTCATGACTATTTCCATCATAGGATACATATTGATGCCTATATATTCAATCTCAAGACCAACTACAATAATCAATGGGGAAAATTCCCCCCTCTTTGTATGTTTTAGGCCTGTGTAGAGAGTTTTTTATCAAAGAACTATGTATGGATTGATTCCAATTATCATAATATACGTAGTTATGTCTGAATCTTCAATCCTGGGTCTAGCTATAATCAATGAAAATGAGGCACCCATAACTACATATGGTTCAAACCAATGTTCCCTAGCCTCAAGAAATTAAACTACATAAAAAAACAATATATACCACTTTTCAAGAAAGGTTTGAGTTATACAAGATCATTTTTCCTATGTACGAGTTATATATACGTACTTATTTCTTTCACGCATGATAGATCTATGAAAGAAGGTCATAAAAATATGGCTACCCACCATTAATCATGTACACATTTATAATATTCTCCATGTATCTAAATTACCCATACAATGCAATGTTCCCTCAAGGATATCTTTCACAATTTTTCACGTTGTTTATTACATCCTTATCACATAACATTAAACTAAAATAAAACAAATTTTTCCATACGAAAGGATGTTAAACTGAAAGGAAACAAATATTTCCTCACCGCGTGATGTTAAAATGGAAATAAAACATCCTTACCACCTGATGTTAAATTTTTAGGAAATAAATATGTCTTCATCGCATGATGTTAAACTGCAAGGTAAATGTACTGGTCACATGACATTAAAACCATATGACAAATAAGTTCTCAGTACATGAAATTTAAAATATATAGGCTATCACCCATTATCATTACTTATCAAAGGACATCAAATGATTGATCCTGATCAACCATAGTATAGGGTTCTTTCATCATCTTTTAATCACCTAAATTCATAAATCACACTTCATTTATTGATCACCTTAGGTTTCCACAAACCTTTCATGGCCCTTGGAAAGGAGAAGAGATCACTCTTTTTAACATTTCTTTTAATTCATAAGGGATCAGACCTACTAAAAAGATACATATTGTCCCTATACAAAAGGATTTCTGATTCTTCTGAGCCTGAAATCATCACGACATAACTCATCACCTTAGGGTGTACTGGGATATCCCTAGTATTATTTTCCCATATCATTAATCATGACCTAAGGACCTAGATATAGTATTTAAAACATTTTAATCTCTTTTTTAGAAATATTCTAGAGTACTCCTAACCCTGGGTATCCTAATTGGTCTCTTGTGTAACATTCCCCTCATATTTGGTTCATGTTCATCAAGACATTAAACCGCCTACACTTTGGTCAAAGTTGTACGACCATAAACTCTAGCCATTGATAGTCCAAATAAAAAGACCATAAACTACTAGGGAATGAGACACAAAACTTATTAGGTTAAAACCCCATATAGGGAGGCTTAACAAAAATTAAATTCTTCTCTCACTAAACTCCTCATCTCCATATTTCAGGATTAAAATAGGGTGTAAATAAATGAGGTATGAATATCATACGGCCTACTTTTTGGACATAGTAAAATTAGATCCATGATCACTGGAACCTCAGGTTTAGGAAAAAGTTAATGTAATGATTTTTTTCATATCCTCACCAGGAATTTTTTTTTCTAGTTGGTGACATAATAGTAAGGGTTCTAGAACTCTTCCTTATTACTACGTTTTCCATAAATCATAATTCAATATTTGAGCACCTGTAATTTCTAAAAACCTTCCATGACACTTGGAAAGGAAAATATCTCTCTTTGTTTGACCATACTATTGATGTTTAAGGTATTAGAACAACCAAATAGAGAGTTATTCTTCCTAAATGAATGGATTTCTGATCCTTGTGATCCTGAATTCACCATGGAAAAACATTGTAACTTATAGTGTTCTAAGAAATTCCATGCTAGATTGTCCCACACCATTCATATAACCAAAGAACTTTGAACCTTGACTTAAAATATTCATGGCTAGACTATTAAAGAATATATGAAATCTCAAACATTATGTCACTGTGTTTTTTTACCCTTTCTAAAATTAGGAATGCGACACTGAATTCTCAAACCATTTGATCACCCACACCTCGTGACTCGAAACCATAGGGTGTAGGGCCCAAGGTTGAAAATTAAAAATCTAAACTACCCTATGGTGCTAGAACCCTTCATTTATTACTTTCATCTATACCAAACATTATCTTCCGGACATTTTATTCCTCAAAAATATTTCATAGACATCAAAAAAGAGTGGGGCTCCTCGTTTTGACCATGTTATCGATGCATAAGGGATTTGAACTACAAACCATAGGAATCCCCTCCTTATAGGAAAGGAACCCCAATCCTTGTGATCCCTGGTAATAAAAAAGAGGAACCTAATACCTCAAGGTGTTATGGGTAATACCTAGTATGCCTTCCCCATTCCATATTCCATGACTCAAACTTTTGGTCTATGACTTATTCATCCCGTTCTCCAACTATCCAGGGGGGGCTAGTATCCCTAATATTTCTTCCAATAACTAATATTACTCCCATAAATACTCTATAGCCCTAGGAAAATAGTGAATACAAATCTATTTTACAATTATAAAAATGAATAAGGGCTTTTAATTTCCAATAAGAGGCATATCATCCATGTAGGAAAAGAGCTATGATCCTCATGATCCTTAGAAGCACCAAGGAAGAACTCACCACCTCAGAATGTTTTGGGACATCCATGGAATATCTGTTTTAATGACCCTAACCCCAATATCCCAGATCATGTTCCTTGATTTATTACATTATAATAGATACAAGACTTGAAACCCAAAGGACTGGTCATCTTAGTAGATTTGCAAACTATATTACATACTTAAAACATACATTATAATTTAAACTATAAAATAAAATATAGTCAATACTTTGAGAGAACCAATATTATCCTATATTTACCCTAAATATTAATCATAATATACATCTTGGAATCCTAGAAAAATATAACATAATAAAAGGTTGAGCTCAGGTTCTTAGTAAGGGTAAAGCAGAATCTATTATGAATAAATAAGCATAAACATTATGGAGAGGTGTATAAATGAAACATAGTCTTTTTAAACATAATTTTGAGAATAATATAGAAAGAATAAATGAAAATAAAATAATACCATATAAATAATAAGATATATATTATACGAATCAAGTAATCACATGTAATTTCAATAACTAATATCATAATGAGGGAATTCATAATGCTTGACATCATAATCATACCATTAAGGCTTCAACAAACACACCATACATAAACGGGTAAGTTCTTGGTCAATACCCAAACTAGTTTGTCTCCTCAGACATATTGATGAATTGAGGGACTATATTGGGCCTCACCCATCACTTACTAATTCCAATTCATTTCTCATAGGAAAAGAGTTAAACATTAACAACATAAACACTTTAGCGTATGAAATGTGAATACTTTAACCATAAACCATGAATGGTATCAAAATAATACATCCACTGTAAAATTGATCATAAATCCTTAAATAAAATAATTCATATGGTATTATAATAGATCAACCTCAATCATAAATAATATCCAACTAAGTATGTTCACACATATTATTTTTAAAAATTATGAAATAACATATATATATATATATGGGTCAAATGAATCATACACAAACTCATATGAAGATCAAATGAAAGATATGTAGTCTAGAATGACTTATATACATAACTAAAAATGACTCATAGATAAGTAGAAAGACTCATACATTGACACCTACATTTGAATGAATCATATTATAAGAATGAATGAATCTTACACTAAATATGAATTGACTCATATTCTAGGAGAAATGACTCATAAACATAAATTAATTGAAAAATGTTTACTCCGTTAGATTTTGAATATTTATATATATTTTATTTTAATTGATATATTTAAAAATGATTTTCAATAAGTGTCAATATTCAAATTTAATTTTTTTCAAAAAGGGAAACTAGATCATGATATATATGGTGTTAATCAAAATAGTTTGAATTTTTATCCTAGGAAAATATTTATGTAGTTTATTTCAGAAGTCTGAACATATTTGAAATAGTTTTTTTATGTCAAGGATGATATTTTGGAATGTTTTATTGAGTATTCTTGATTGGTTATAATCATCTATAACTATTGTAGGACTATTTTTAATGATATTATAATTCTTTTTGAATTATTATAACCATATTCAAGTGTGTATATCCACTATAGAGTCTTATTTAAAAAAGTAAAAGTTGAAGGTGATATATCAAGACTACTCTACTACAATTATGAAACTCAATAAAAATGTCTGAACTTGATTCAAGAAAAATACAATTGTTGATTAATTGTTAAGAAATAATTAAACAAATTCATGATCACTACTACCTTATTATTGAAATACTTGAAAAAGTGTTCAAAGGATGGTCGGGATGATATTACTATTTTTCATTAACTTACTCATTATATTACTTATATATTGTTCTTAATTATTTAAATATTTCTATAATTATTACCTTATATATTGGATTATGTTTTTCCATTAAAAAATTAGTTTTTTGTCTAGTTATACCTTCAAAAAATTGTATTCTTTATAATTGGTTTGTCACTCCCCTTTAAAAGTTGGGTTGTGTTGTGGTAGTGCCTAAACTAGAAATGGTAGTCTATAATTAGGTTGTGACTCCCTATTTAAATTTAGTAATTTCAGGTAATACAATAAATCTCAAGGATTAGTTGTGTGTAATGAGTATATACAGGATTATTTTGATCCAAACTACTATAAAAATATTTTTTTCCAAAATTCATTTTATTTTTTCTTCTACATTAATAATTTAACTATGTTAACACTAAAAGTTTCATCTCATCTATTCACCCCACCTCTCTAGACCTTTTATCCATCTTACCATCTGGTCTAACAATTAGTATCAAATCCTAAACTTGAAAATATATTTGAGATATATTTATTTTACCCTAATACCTCCACAATTGTTATTGGATTCATACCCTATAAAAGTTTTTCTTTATTATATTATATAATTTATGTGTTAAAATCATACTATGATTGATAGTTTAAGGGAAATATAATTTTTCATGGAAGGTTAAAATAAAAATGATAGTTGGAATCCCCATAAGCCTATTTTATTTTATGGAAATAACTATGGATATAGGAAAGCAAGAATGAAATCAACCTTTAAAAAATTGGCATTAAACATTGGACCATAATTGAAAACCCGCATAAATTGCATGATTCAGAACCTAACGCTCTTAATGTTAATGATAAATATACGTATGATCTCAACTATAAAATTATGAATATTTTTTATAGTGTAATTAGTATGTTTCTACATGTAAAACTTCTCATGATATTTGGAGAATTTTCAAGTTACTCAGTATGGTATTGAAAAACTAAAAATAACCTAGAAAGTTAAGTTGTTGGATAAGTAACAAGATTTCAATATTGGATAAAATGAAACTATCATTCAAATTTTCCACAAATTCCCCATCCTTGGGAATGGGATGAGTGATTTAGGAGAATCATAGAAAATTATACTATGGTTTAAAGAGTTCTCATATCTATACTGAAGAACTACCACACCAAGAAGGTTTTCATTGTTGAAAGAAATAATTTCAAGTAATACATTCTTTATTAACTCATTCATTAATTTCTTTAATATGAACTAGATTTTAAAAAGTTTAAAAAATAAGTGACAACTAAAAAATAAAGGTGAAGATTTTAAATATATTAATTTTGTTACAACTAACTCTTATGATTCTGAGTTACATAGAAGTGAAATGTAATAAGTGGATCGACATGTTACTTGATTATATTAGAGAATGAAAAGAAATAAAATTATTAAAACCTGATTTAGAAGAGATTGTTTAAGAGATGGTCATAAAATAAATGAGAAGGGTAATAATAATTATAATTATAAAACATCTTATGTTACTTTATTTTCATGAAGAAAGAAATGAAACATTAAACCCAATTGTTTAAGATTAAAGAATGAAAATAAGAATATAATTTTAAAAAAGAATGATAAATGGGTTTTACTCTAAGATGTATTTGTACTGAAGAATGTGATTCTAGTGAAGAATATTAAAATGAATAAGAATATCCTAAATTGTGCTTCATGGAATCGGTGAATAAAGAAGGATGCCTTAGATGTATCAATAATGATGTATAGTATAGGGATGGTGGACCATCTAGGCATATGGACACAGACCCATCAAAATTCATTTCTTACAGTAGATGTGATAGAGGTACTATCACTTTTGGATATAATTAAAAAGGCAAGGGAAAAGGTTTTGGTGAAGTTGGTTTGTCTATATCAACTATTATTAATAAAGTAATATATATCAATGGATGAAAATATAACTTGATTAGTATTTATCAATTATATAATGATGAAATAAATGTTAAATTTCAAAATGACAGATGTCTTGTTTTTAAAAATGACCATAAATTATTTTATGATAAGAAAAAATAAAATTAATATTTTATAGACCTTTCTAAACTAATAATTCAATATTTACAGTATTTAAGTATTGTGCGGATAGATATTATCTTTTGTAATAAAATTCTTGTTCATTTTAATTTTAGATTATTGTATAAAATTTCAAATCATGAACAAGTACTATAATTACCAAATATTAAAAAAGAAAATTTCCATGTGTGTGATGCTTCTATTAAAGGGAAACATCACAAAGGGTTATTTATGTCAATTAATAAAATGAATACTAATATATCACTATATTTTTTCCATATATATTTTTTAAAACATACTAAAACTATAATCCTTGGTAGTAAGATGTATTTTTTGTTATTGAATATTATCTTTTTATATTTACTTGGAATTATTTTCTTGCACATAAAATTGAGATGTCATAAAAAATCCTTATTGTAAATTAGTTTACAATTAAAAAGGTTTTTTAATTTTATATATTCATAGGGATAGAAGAGAAAATTTTCATGACCTAAATTTTGAAAACATTTTTGAAAAAAATGGTTATTATGATTGTACTTCCCTAACCCGAACAACCAGGTCTAGGTTGGAGGATCACAATTTTTAACACCCCAAACTAAACCACTGATTCAAAGACATAGGTTTATATGACCCCATGCATGCCTACCCATTGTCAAGAGGCTACCGACTAGCAGGGAGGGTTAAAACTCCATTAGTGGGAAAACTATACCCTCAATATCATATCCTTGTATAAATAATATATTTATATATCAATCAGACTAACAAGTGTGAGACTAAATAACATATTTCACCCATGTCATACATATAAATATATTGGCTTCCAAAATGGAAATATAAACCAAAGTATAATTGCATTAGATAGGTAAATAAAATTGTGTTATCCTCTAAAGTTTGTCCTGGACTCACCACCAGCTCCATGCTCATTGGCTCAACCATATTCCATGGGCCCTTTCCCTATCTTATATCCTTATAAATTAATTCCACACATGCATCGAGATACCTGTGAGGGTGTGAGGAATAAAACCTAGTAGGAAACCACAATGTACCCCTAACATGTGTGCATAAGTATAACTGATATATGCTATGATAATAAATAAGTGTGAATAAAATCATAAAAAATAGCATATCGAACACCCATGTGTTAACAAAGACAATATTTTCCCCAGCCATACCTATTTATTCTCGATTCCAAAAGGAAAAAAATTATGTCGAATATAAACAATAACTAGACACATGTTTAGTAAAACTACTTCCCAACATCATGTGAACAAGTTGTATAGCATTAACAAGGAATCAAATGAGTCAAGTTCTCTGCATCCAATAGTCATCAAGTGATCATTCTACTCAGTATACACTAGGCCTCAAGTCACATTCCACTTGAAATCCATTAGGCATTGAGTAAACCACATGGCATCAGTGTGGCATCATCATATCCCTACCTTGGGCTCTTTTCCATCATCACCGTCATTACAAGTCATGAACACTCCCCCTCTAAGGGATAATCAAGCCACAATGGTCCTCCTATACTATGAACCAAGAACAATACCTCTAAAGGAATGATGAAACACATAATAGGGTAGAAAATTCAAATAAAAACATATCATATCATCATGTGTAGTAGTAAAAACATACAATACATGTGATCATCATAAAACATGAATAAAAAAGCTACAATCATACTCATGGAAACAAGTACCATGAATGGGTCTCACGGTCTATGCAAAAAATAACATGAAATCATAAACAATAATTTTAATTAAAGTATACTAATATAAGATTCATACCAAAGCAACATGTGCATACAAGAGCCCCAAATGATAAGGAACATATTTCCTAAATCTCATTTATAATGTTTCCTAAAATGGTAGTAATCTAGAATTATCAAAGAATTGTAATAAATAATTATCACATTATTATCTTATATTATAATAGAGGGATAAAATATTATCACATTGGGTTTTATATTTATTATTTGAGGAACAGATGCTTAGAAAATACTAATTCTTAAATAAATAATTTTTAAATTATCCAAGAGATAGAAAATATCTTCTCATGTGGTTTTTTTATTTATTTTGGAAGTCAAATATATATAATCATTTCTTAGAATCCTTGGTGAGCAGTTTTAATAGATTAATTCACATACATGTTTGGGGTAATGAAATGTAAATCCTAGAATATTTGTTTCTTTTATTTGAAGCCTTATTTCCCTTATTTACAATCTTTATTTTGAGTATATCCATTTTTGGGTGAAATTTTTGGATATTTGAGGGTATTTTTAAAGATTAAATATGTGTTTAATATTTTTTTGGACCAAAATGGACATCACCACTGCAGTAGTGTTGGTTGTGGTGGTCCCTTTGTGTTATAAAGGTCATGGAAACAAGTTTTCTAGGCATGTTTGTGGGCATGGAGCACTACAGGTCCCATAGTAGACTATGAATTGGGGGGACCTCACCATGCCTATTTTTTAGGGTGTGGTGGGGGGAAATATACTAAATATTATAACCACACTATAGGCCTTTCCATTTTCTACTAGTGTATTCAATACCACTGTAACCATGGCTAGGACTTGGTCCAATCAATTTCGATGATGGTGTTTTTGAAACTGCTAAATTAAATTCCTCCTCCCTTCTTAAATCTTGGACAAAAAAACAAAAACACATATTTATTAGTTATGGGGTCTTTATATAGGTTTTAATTGATTCACAATTCCTATTAATAGAATTAAAAAACTTTCGAAATTATTTCTTATTTCTTTGATGATTTTGGTTTGAACTTGGAAACCCCCTTCAAATATTGAGTTTTTTTATTAATTAACATTGGTTTCTTACTCGTTTTGGTTAATATTTTCCTCTCATTGATCAATATAATACCTATGATCATTCTTCTTTTCTAGTGCTTCTGTTTTTTCATGATTTGGTTAAGTTCATCGATGAGTCTCCTAGTTTGGATGAATTCACACTCTTCATTCTTTTTTGATCATGAAATGATGTTGTTATTTATTAGACGATGATAAATTATGTATCCTAGTGAGATAATTATATTTTCAGTAGATCAACAAACTTATTGAAAATTATTATTGTTTTATGGTGTCTTGGTGGAATTCTCTTAGTGACTTCTCCTCCTTTTTCTATCAAAGAGATACACTTTCATCGTCCTTCAACTTGTCTTGGATTCTGCCATTGTCAATAGTCATCATTGGTTAAGTGTTGTTATACCCATTGTATTATTCTTCTATGTGTTATTCTCTAGAAATAATTTCAGTTATGTGAAACCAGTTCTATAAGTTCTTGGAACGAGAGTATGTTCTAGTTGGTGTGTGAATGTGCTTTGAGAGATGAAACCATTGAACAACCTTGATATTGACATTGAAAACATTAATGTAGGAAGTTAATTATAATTTTGGTATCTAGTATGTACATTTTTCATGAGTATGATTCTTGGTTTAGTATACCTTGATGATTTTTCTTATTTATGATCACATATGGGTGTATGAGTAGCCTATGAGACCTATTCATGATGCTTGTTTCCATGAGTATGATTATATATTTTGTTTTCATATTTGATGAGGATCACAAGTATTGTATGTTTCCTATATTACTAATGATAATATGTTATTCTTTTCTTTATATGCTCTAACCTATTATGTGTGTTATTATTCCTATAGAGGTATTTTTCTTTGTGCTCACTAAAGTTAGATCATCATGAAATGGTTATCCCTTAGAGGGGGTGTGCATGAATTGAGATGATGGTGATGATAGACCTGAGAATAGAGTAAGGTTACAATAATTTCATATATATGTCATGTGGTTTACTCTAGGACTAGTGGATACCAAGTATCATGTTACTTAAGGCCTAGTATATTCCGTGTAAATTAATCACTCGATGCCAAGTGAATTTTGAGAACATTACTCGCTTGATACTTACTAAATAATGAGTAGCTTATTCACATGACATCAAGTGGTAAGTTTACTAACAATATGGTTAGTTTTTTTACATTTTTTACCATGTTTCTCCTTTTGGCATAGAGCTAAAATAGGTATGGTCAAGGAACATCATGGCTTGGTCTATAAAAAGGTGCTCAGTATGTGATTTTTTATTCTTTCATTTGTATTTATTATTACCATGGAATAAACCTATTATATATGTTCACAATTTTTAAGGATTCATTGTTGGTTCCCCACAAGGTTTTATTATTCACACCTTATATAATAATTTTGATGTGTGTACAGACTTGTATAGGGATCTAGGAAAGGTAAAGGGTCATGTGGTGGACTATTGATAAGAGGAGCATGGAGATGGAAGTATTATTAGTACATACATTGAAGGATACTATATTTTTTATATATTTTATTTGCATTCATTCTATATACTGTCGTTTGGGTTACAACATAGGGTGGCTATTTTTTTTGTATGACATGTGTTCTATTTGACATTATTTTTCTTCCACCTTATTTAATCTTAGTTATTATTATTTTATTTATGTAATTAGTGTAAGTATATGATACTGAGGGTACCGTTTCCCCACTAAAAGAGTTTGGACCATTGCTACTAGTAGGAAGCCTCTTACGTATAGGGAGGAATGTATGAGGTCATGTGAGTCTCAAGATCGAACCAAGTGGTTTGGGTCATGGCATTGATAAATGGTATCGATGTATAGTTTTATTCTTTTCCTTTTAAGACTAAATTGGGGAATGGTAGAGTGAATATAGGTTATATGGGACCCAGGTAAGGGAGTTTCCATGTACCTAGCCATCTCATGTGTAATGAACCTCTAAGTTACCATTGATGGGATTGATTTTACTGTTTTATGGGATTTGAGTACATTCATACACCATGACTAGGAACATAGGATCACATTCCATGTATTTATAACTATTTTATACTGTATAGTATTTATTTAATTTAATTCATTGATTTGTGCTATATATTTGGGATAGACTTGTATTAATTGACTATATAATATATCTATTTTTATTGATTTTTTGATATATATGTTTTCATTAATTAGTTGAACTTGACCATGTTGTTATTTTTTATATATATCTGATTATGAATAATGTGAAAATATGAAGACCATACTTAGTACTTAGAGGGATATACCTTCTGTTATGGGTAGACTCCTAGGAGAACCTTTATGTGATCTTATGGACTAATTATGATTTTTTCTTATGAATTTGGTTTTTTTAATGTTTCCTTTGTATTTTAGAAGATTTAAACCTGAAGAAGACTGATGGGACTGTTGACTTATGTGAGTCAGGATTCCCCTTCTAGGGAGGATTCCCTTGTTCCACTACCCACTATGAAAGAGGGTATAGAAGATTATTCTTCTACACCTTCTCCAGTGGTGTAAGTAGTGATCCCACCTCAAATATGATTCATTATACTTGTGTATACCTAGGGAAGAGGGTCACTGAGGTCTATGGTTGACTATGACAGAGGATCCTAACTCTATTACCCACCAATATTTTAGGGAATTTGAGGTTCAAGTGATGTATAATACTAAATAAACACAATAAAGGGTGTATTTTAACTCATTGAGACACCTAAGGTAGGGTATATGAAGATAGACCAAGCGCTAGAGTTTATGGAGCAACAATGGGGGTCTATGAAGATATCCACACCGTCCACTCATTTCATGGAGATACTTTGATTTTATCTTCTCTTGGCTATATATGATGCTCATAAGTCTATAAAATTAAATATCGTTCTTATTTTGAACAATAAATAATATGTTAGGACCTTGGATCAAGATAAATACCTTTAGGTTACTTGTAAGGACTTGGCTACTGAGAAGGTCCTAGAAGAGGATCAAGTATTTGGTTTTCTTTCAACCATTAGAGATCAGGTGGCTGGACCTCCTATAACTACAATGAGTTCCTCTTCCAATAGTAGGAAGAAGAAGACCTGGGATGTTAACAGGGAAGTGGTGTATAAATGAAGCATATTATGGTTTCTTCAACCTCTTTTAGAGGATTTCCATAGTTTTTCAACTATGGGATGGTCATAAATTATCATAAGTTTTTTATAGTACCTTATAGGTGGAATGATGAGGCATTTTTCCCAAATTTTCTCTAGATATTCAAGAATAAGGTTCCACAGGGGTGGAGAACGAATGTAATTTATGACCCATGAATCTGTCTAGGACCCTCAATAGTACCGGATCATAGTTGATAGTAATAAATACTGGAGGAGGGTGAATATCCATTTTATAAAATAAATACAAAAGTCAATCATAGTTTTATTAATTAAAGAAATAATATAGAATTAATTAAAATATTTATTTTAATTACATTAAATAAAATAAAACTAATTATATCGTTAGAAAGAATTTTTAATTTATGATAGATAGAAAATAAAATACTTGGTGGTAGAACGATGTTGCTTCCATCATACTGATCTACTATCAATGTTTCACGATTAAGTGATTTACCATTGAAGAACATAATCCAATATTATAGCATGAACAACTGTTGAAAAGCCACGGTGATACCATTTGTGTGGAATAAATGAGTTACCATGACTATGTTGAATGGTAGATGATACTATAATTGGTTCATGGTGATTATTCTATGAATAAGGTCAATCAATCTATACTTGTATATGAAGAGAAATAATGATATCATCATGGTTGAGGGGAGATTATATTTTTTGTGACCTACCATTACTAAAGAAGGATTAGTTGACTGTTTCAGCTATGTAGCACTAGAGTTGTGTTGTAGTGACATTGCTGAAGAGCTTATTCTATCATCACTTTGAAGAGATAGTACCATCATCTAGTAAATCTATGATGAAGGAAATCAAATAGTCAACCACTAATACTTATGTGAGAATAGAATAGAGCTACAGTCAAACGGAACATCCATTTGAGATGAACAAATATTGTTGGAGGTTGATTGGTGATTCCATGGATAAATAAGGGAGATTCTATTGAGTAGTACTTCTGTTGAATTATGAAGCTTTTATTTCATCCTATGCAATCAAAACATGAGAATATTTCTGAAACTCCATTAGAAATCAACAGAATTATCTTATTTTAATTACCTCATTTATGCAATATCTAAATGCATGTGGGGTTTTATAACCACATATCCTTATTATTTTGGACTTATTTCTCACAAACTTGTCTATTTAGGCTTGAATCGACAGTGGAAGTTGTGGCATACATAATCTCTAGAAAATAGTACCCTCAAATGATGTTGGAGGTAGAATATGATCTAAGTATCGAAAAAATGGTTATGATCATCTAGATCGTGCAACTCAAGAAGTTTCAATATTATCTAATGTCAGAGGAATAGTGTAGCATACCCCTAAGTCCTACATTAGTTTATTTGGTGGATGAGGCACTTCTATAAATTAAAAATGGTTCTAGATTTTCTTTAGATCCAGCATTAGGGTCGGCACCCAGAACACTTACACACAAATATGGGGTGCGGAAACCTAGTTTCCCTCATGTGATCCTCTATACACACCTAACAAGCACCATGAACACCCGATATTCTCTTATCAACCTATGTAGGTGCTCGACATCACCCAAGACACCATGCCCAGATCTCTTGGGCTGGATCTTTGATAGGGTGGACCCTCGGGTCTCCTAAGTGGTTGAAGGGATAACCATTATAGGCTTTCTAGGTTTGTCCAATTTTTTCACAAAAGAGATAAAGGACAAAAATAGTAAAACAAAATAAAAAAATAACTTAAGATTAAACATTTAATTTCATCATTAATACTTTATGATTAACAAATAAAATTTAAGATAAAATAATATAATAAGGTGTCATTAAGAATTTCAAAAATTAATACATCCATATAAAAAATGATTACATTTTTGAAAAATTTTAATTTAAATAAATGTGAGTAAATATTAATTTATCAAAACAAAATAGTTAAAAATATTAATACATTATTTAAAACTCTAATAAGTATCTAGATTAGATGGTGATGAATTAAGTGAATAATGTGTCTCAGGGATAGGTTTATGGAGCTAATGTATTCCATGTTTGTCCAGTGGATTATAAACTAAAAGATGGTCTTGATGGACTATTTATTATTTGAGGTATGATCTGGATCACTTCTACATTTTATGTCACTTTGTTTTATATTGGTTCTTCCCATTTTTTTTCTATGAATAATTTTGTTCTAATCTTTACTTACCATTCAATTTTTCTTCTGAGTAACTATCCATCAATACATTGTTGGGCATACAAGTAAAATATATTCAGTGATGCACAAAGTTTCATATAGTGATTAATAGTTATGCACATTTGTGGGACTTAATGTTCCTAAAGATAATGATTTTCAATGTGATTCTTGGCATGGTCTTGCTAACCATATTATGAGCACATATTGATTACTATTGGAGATAGATATCATTTACATTACTTGAGTGAGATAACTATGTGATAACTGGAGAATAGGAACTGGGATCAGGTAGGGTTGGTACATACTTGAGTTAGTTTGAGACTATAATGAAATACATTTCAGGATTATCTCTTTTCATGGGATCAATGGCACCCCCTCACCTTTTACTCTAGTTGTATATCTCTATTGTGATATTTTTTATAAGATTTCATAGGAATTACCCTGATAGAGGATTTGACTTTGAGATAGAGCTCGTTCTAGGTGTGTAACCCATTTTAATACCTATTTATCATATAGAATCATTCTAGTTATGTAAGATCAAGGAATAGTTCAAGGACTTAGAGTAGGAGGGAATTATTAGTATGAGTGCTACACTATGGGGTGAACATTCCTTATTCCCAAAGAAAGTATATAGCAGTATTCAGAATTATATAGATTACTAGAAGCTTAATCAGATGAAGGTGAAGAATATATATCCATTTCATAGGATTAATGATCTCTTAGATAAGTTATGGGGAGTCAAGTAGTTCTCCAATATTTATCTTTGATCATGTTATCACCAGTTTTGGGTTAGAGATGAGGAAATCCCAAATACAGTGTTTTGGAGAATGTATGGACTATAAGAGTACTTATTAATTCCATTTGGACTGATGAATGTGTCAAAATTGGTCATATATCACATAAAAAATATCTTACACCCATATCAAGACCTGTTCATCATAATGTTCATTGACGACATCCTCATATACTCACTGAACCTAGATTAGCATGATAGAAATATTAAGATAGTCTAGAGAACACTTTAATCACATCAACTTTATACAAATCTGTCAATGTGTAACTTTTGGATTTAAGAGGTAAAATTATTTGGGAATTTGGTTTCTAAATTGGGTATATCTGTGGACCTAAATAACTTTTAGGTATTGATGTTCTAGAAATTTCCCCTGAAAATATTTGAGATCATGATATTTTTTGTTTTAGTAGGATATTACTAATGTTTTATCATGAAATTATCCCATTTCTAATCACCCATGACTATGTTAACGAATAAAGGGATAAAGTTATAGTTGTAGGTCAAGTTTGAAGAGTATTTTATTGAGTTTAATAGAAGGTTAACTAAATATCTAGTTCTAATTCTTCCTAAGCCTAGTTTTGACTATGTTGTATATTGTGATGCACCGGGTGTTGGTTTGGGAGAAATACTAATAGAGAGGTAATAGGTATTGGCTTATAGGTTACATCAGTTGTGACCTCATGAATGTAACTATCTTACCTAAGACTTTGATCTATCATATGTGTTCCATGATTTTAGTTTTTGGAAACACTATCTATTTGTTGAGAGGTTTGATGTCTACACTGACCACAAGAGTCTTTGTAATATCTTTATGTGATGAGACTTAAACATGAGGAAGAGGTGATGGGTAGAGTATCTACTTACAGTAGACTTTGAGATGGAATATTCACGAGGTAATAAAAAGTTTTTGTATATGTACCTAGTTATAATATATGTGGAGCATAGATAATTTGTGAATGGCCTTTGGGGAATAGTGGGACCTGATAATCTTGTTGGCTGATTGGAGGATGGATGTTTATAAGGACTAGGGATCCATGATGTGTTCTCCAATGGTGGTTATGTCTTCTTTAGATTTGTTAAAGGTTATATAGAAAATTGTCCATGATTGTACTATGATGCGGGAACAACTAGAAGGGGGTAAACTAATACCCATGTGATCATTGGAAGTCGACAATATGATCCTTGTTCACTGGATAATTTTAGTCCATACTTTCATCATGGAAGAGGTGATGAGAAACTTATATACCTATAAGTGGTTGGTACATCCTGGGGTAAAAAAAGTGTCAGGGTTTTAGATGACAATTATAATATCCCTGGATGAAGATGGACATTGTTGAATTTGTTTCTCAATGGCTTATAGGCTAGAGGATTAAGGTCAAGCACTAATGTATTAGTGGTTTACTTCATCCAATTTCAATGGCCATATAGAAGTGGTAAGACATCATGATGGATTTTTGATGGGGTAACCCAATAACTTGATGAGTTTTGACACTTTTTGGGTGATTTTTGATCGGCTAATTAATGTTTCTCATTTCTTACTAATTTTTGAAAATTTCTTAGTAGATGATATGGGGGATTTTTATGACTATGATATTCTATAATTTCATGTAATTTACATGATAATTGTATCTATCTAAGATACACATTTTATTTTACATTGTTATAAATTATTATAGAAGTCCTTAGGGACTCAACTAACTTTGAGAACATCATATCATACCTAGAAAGAAATACAATATTAGGGGAAAATTTTCGTATACTATATGATATTCTCTTAACTTTCATTGTAGACTTTTTTGGAGCTTGGAATGATCACATAACCTTGGTTAAGTTTATATAAAATAGTTTTTAGTAGGATTTTATTCAGATGGAACCTTATGAGGATTTTTATATAAGATTATGTCTTTAACTACAATTTTGGAATGAGGCTGGTGAGATAGTGGTTTTAGGGCCCAGTTTGGTATAGGATACCTCAGAAAATGTTGAGCCAGA
The DNA here is from genome assembly GCA_963277665.1 of Viscum album. Taxonomy (NCBI): domain Eukaryota; kingdom Viridiplantae; phylum Streptophyta; class Magnoliopsida; order Santalales; family Viscaceae; genus Viscum; species Viscum album. Next base: position 692,414,009 of record OY728158.1, read on the forward strand.
GCTTGGTGTATCTTTCATGGAGCAACCGGTATAGATCATAAAATGAAGTGAGAAAGTTTTATGAGGTAAGATGGTTCCACTCATCCAAGTATTATGGAAGTTTGGACGGGTCTAGGATGATACATGGGAATGAGAATTAGACATTCGATCTCAGTGGACTAATTTTTTCAAGTAGTAAATATAGAAATACTTCTCAGGGATGGTATGTCCTTATAGGGGGAGATTATAAAGTCCCTATACTTTTTTATTATTTTATTTGAATCTTTATTTCCCTTATTTTATATTTTTTTATTTGATCCATTCTTGGGTGTAACCTAGGGAGCTTTGAGTGAGTTTTGAAGTCTTAAATATGGGTTTTATATGTTTTTGGGAAAAAATGGGAAACACCGTGGTCATAGTACTAGAAATGGTGGTCCCTGTGTGTCAAAATAGATAGGGAAATGGGTTGTTAGGGCATGGTAATGGGAATAGATCATTTTAATCCCCTCAGTTGACAACAACCTAGGTGACTTCACTGCACCTATTTTAGAGTAATTAGTGGAGGAAAATATCATAAATCATGACACTATGTCATAAACTAGTCCGTTATGGCCTAGTCTATATATAAACACCACAACCATGGATAGGTCATGGTGCAATCCATTTCTACATTAAGCTTTTTGAAACTTCTAAATTAAATGCATAATCCTTTCTCAAATCTTAACCAAACCAAAAGTAAAATATTTAGGCATTAATTATGGGGTCTATATTGTGGTTTAAATTGATTCCTAACCCCTATTAATCAAATCAAAACCCTTCCTAAACAATTTCTTCTTTCTTTGATACTTTTGGGTGAAACATAGAGATCTCCTTTGAATAATGAGTTTTTTATATCAATTATCCTTGTTTTCTTCCACATTTAGGTCTATAATTTCTTCTCCTTGATCTATTTGAGGCCTTCTCTAATTATTCTTTGTTGGTTCTTCATTTTTTGGGTTATTCGGTAAAGTTATTTAGTGACTCTCCTAGTCTCAATGAGTTTCCTCTTTTATTTCATTTTTTATCTTGGAATTATGTTTTTATTTCTTAGAAGATGATACATTGTGTCGCCCAGTGAGATAATTCCAACATTGGTTTATCAAAAACCATCTTGAGGGTCGGTGGTATTATATGATGTCTTAGTGTCATTATCTTGGTGAATTCTCCTCTTGTCCCTATCTAAGAGATATGATTTCTTATTCATTAAAAAGGGACCAGATTCTACCATTTTCAGTAGTCATCATTAGATAATTCTTTGTATACCTCATGGATTTTTTTTACTATATATTAGGCTCTAGAATCCAATTTATTTTTTCTGAAACTAGTTATATGAGTTATTGGATAGAAATATTATTCCTATTATTGTGAAAAAATGGTTTAGGAGATAACACCCTTGATGAACCATGAAATTGACATTAAAAACCTTGTGGTTGGAATTTACTTACATTTTTGGATCTTTTATTCACATGTTGTGTTGGTATGATTCTCATGTTAGCATAATTTTATGATAATTCTTGTTTGTGATTGTATGTGGGTGTGTATCCATGAGACTCATTTACGATAATTTTTTTCAGGAGTATTATTATAGATTCTTTATTAACATTGAATAATGATCACATGTATTGTATGTAGCTACTATTTCTCATGATGATATTTAATGATTTTCTTTGTATTTATTACCCTATTATGTGTGCTATCATGTATTCAGAGTTAATTTTATTGGTGCTCGGTACTGGTGGACCACCATGACATGGTTTTCCCTTATATGGTGATTGTTCATGACTTGAGATGATGGTAACAATGGACCTAAGTAAAGGATAGGGATAAAATGATGCCTCATAGTGGCCTTATTGATTACTCTAGGCCTATAGGATTCTAAGTAGCATGTTATTCAAGGCCTAGTAGATGTTGAGTTTCTAGATCACTCAATGCCCAGGGGATGTTGAGAACAAAACTCATTGGACACCTATTGAATACTGAGTAACTTGTTCGCATGATGTAAAGAAGTATGTTTACTATACTTGTGAATAGTTCCTATTTACATTCCATGCCATGTTTTTTCTCTCAAATTAGAGTTGATGTAGGTATGGTCGAGGAACGTTTTGGATTGGTTAGCACATTGGTGCTCATTATTTGATTTTGTATTCTTTCATTTAAATTTATTATTACCGTATAACACACATGTTATACAAATGGAAAACTTTAAAGGATGAATTGGTTGTGTCCTACTTGGTTTTATTACTCATACCCCATATATGAATTTCTATGTGCATGAAAACATTAGGTATAGGGATCAAGACAAGGGAAAGGGGCCTGTGGTAGATAATTGAACCTAAGAGCATGGAGATGGATGAAGTACCAGAATGTACACTGGAGGATATTGTAGGTTTTATTTATTTTTTATTCACTTTAACTATTTGTACTCTGGTTTTCCTTGACATAAAATGAGAATGTTTATTATTTTTATGACATGTGGGTCATTTGAAATTATTTTTTATACAACTTTTTTATTTTAAGTTATTATATTTTTATTTGTTTTATTGGTGAAGGCATATGATACTAAGGGTATATTATCCCCATTGATGTGGTTCACACCCTCACTATTATTCAGCATCCTCTTGTGTATAGGGAGGCACACTTGAGGTCACGTGAATCTCTATCTTGGACCTGGTGGTTTGGATCAGGGCATTATAATCACAACTTTTCCACCACTATAACTCCTCATAAAATGGTATTGTATAAATGAAAAAAACATTACAAAAAATATATAGAACTATTTTAAATGATTTTAACTAAACTAAAAATATTTGGGTTAAACCTATGAACATAAATAGTTATGTTTTGAAAAAAAATATTTTAAGAACGTTTTTCAATAAAACTCTATATGAACTATAGAAAGTAATGAAACCAAAGTTGTATATTATATAGTTTATGGTTGTGAGGTATTTATCCTTAACATTAAATATATTCTTGGTAAATTTGATATTAAATATTATAAAGGAATATATTTTTTTATATTCTAATATTAGTAACTATTATATATTATATAATAAAATAACCATGATTGTTAAAGAATCTATTCATGTTAAATTTGATGAAATGCAACTAAAAGATAAATTGTCTAATAAAAATAAATTAAAGAATATTTTTGATATTTTTATTTAATAGAAGAATAAATTTTGAAACTAAATTCATCTATTGAGAGGGAGAACACCCTCATCAAAGTATATTAGAAAATATTAAACATCACCCTATTGATAGAGTTATTGGAGAGGTTAATTATAGATTTCAAAATAAAAATACTTTAAAAAATGTGTGCTAATTATACTTTTATTTATGATTTTTTATGAATGATATTTTAGAATATTTAAAAGGTTATAAATATATTTTAGCTATATAAGATAAAGTTAACTAGTTTATTAAAAATAAATTTTAGTAATTGGTCACTAAACATAAAGATTCACAAATTATTGGAACTAAATGGATATTTAAAAATAAACTTGAAAAATATGTATATATTATTATAAATAAATCTAGATTAATTTCTCAAATTTATTATCAAGAAGAAGGTATTGATAATGATGAAACTTTTTCAATTTTTTCTATATTAGAATCTATTCAAATTTTATTAGCTTATGATGATCATCATAGATTTAATCTTTATTAAATGAATGTTAAAAGTACTTTCATTAATGGTTTAATTTATAAATATTCTTATGTTAAAAAATCAGTAGGTTTTAAACATAAAAAATACTATGATCGTGTTTTAAAACATTCAAAGTCTCTTTATAAACTTGAAAAAAATCTTCAAGCTTTGTATGAAATATTGTTAATTTTTCTTTTTAAAAATGGTTTTCTGAAAGTAAAATTTGATATCACTCTTTTTATTAAAAAAATTTATCTAGATATTTTGATTATTCATATTTATATTTATGATATAATCTTTTATTTATTTATGTAAACAACTTCATAAATAATTTTCAAATTTAATGACTTCAAAATTTTACTTGATCCTTATGGGAGAGTTAAAATTATTTCTAAGACTTCAAATATTTAAAATAAAGGATGGAATTTTTCTTAATCAATATAAATATGATAAATAATTTTTTAAAATAGTTGGATTATATTTTCGTAAAATTATGAATACCCCTATAAGTATTCTTTTAAATTAAATATTGATGTTAATGAAAAATATGTTGATATTAAATTTTATAGAGGAATGATTGGTATCCTACTATATTTAGATGATTCTAGATTAAATTTAATTTTTTTATATGAACATTTTCTATATTTCAATCTAACCCTAAAGAGAGTCACTTAAAATATGTTAAAAGGTTAGTTAAATATGTTAAAGGTTCTATGAATCTTGGTTTGTTTTATCCTAGAAGAAATTATTTTAAATTAAAATTTTATTCTTATTCTAATTTGGAAGGATGTTAAATTGATAAAAAAAATACTAGTGACATGTTTCCTTTTATAGGAAAAAGTTAAGTTTCTTCATGTTCAATCAAAAAATTATTTATTATTCTATTGATAGTTTAAGTGGATTACATTGCTACTATATGTTATTTTACTCTATGTTTATGGATTCAATAGAATTTGACTAGTTTTTATGTTTATTTTGAGAAAAATACTATTATATGTGATAACTCATCAGGTAAATACATTTATAATGAACCTTTATAGAATTTTATAACTAAACATGTTGAAGTTAGATATCATTTTATTAGGGAACATGTACAAAAAGTATAAATTTATTATAATATGTCTCTATAGATGATCAACTAACAGACATTTTCAATAAACCTATAAATGTTTCTAAGTTTAAGAAAATTATTTTTGAACATGGAATGATGGAAATATGATTATATTATGTTATAAGTAGGGGGATATAAAATATTTGTCATTAATTATAATTTTTATGGAATAATTTTAGATCTATTAATACTTTTACAATAATGGTTTTTGCACTAACTATTATATCCTTTTAAATGAAACCTAAAACTTTAGGGAAGTTATCATTTTTCATTAATATTTATTTATTTTATTAACTATTTCTTAATATTTTTAATTGTAATATTTTAAAGGGTGTTATCAATAAATTACAAATTTGAAAATATTCTTTAATTTTTTTTAAAAAAACTACTTTCAATATGTTTTCAAAACTTTTTAAGAATTGCCAAATTCAAAATATAAACATTGTTATAAATTCTCAATATAAGATATACTAAAATTATAATTACTTATACAACTAATTTTTTATTCAACCTTTTTGAGATAATATTTTTAATGATTTTTTTTTCACAAAATTAGGACATGTTTTTCCTATTTAAAAAAAGGAGTAAGTATTTTCAAAACAAGTTATTTTATCCTTTATTTACTATTTACACAAAGGGAGAATGTTTTCCTATGTTATATAATTGAATTTCTAATTATCAAAAGGGGGAAGATTTTTTAAGTTGATACTTGAAGAACTTGATATAATTATTTATTGATAATTAAAACTCCTCATTTTATTATTTATATTTTGATATATATGTTTTGAAAAGAATAAAGTATTTTTTATTCTAGAATGAAATAATGATATTTAATTGGTTTATTAATTATTTAAAAAATGTTTTTATTATTATTCAATTAGTATATATTCCATTTTTATTTTTTATTTTTTAAATATTTTTTAAAGTCTGAAATAACACATATTTTGGTCAAAGACTCATACATTAACTCATACACATATCAAATAACACATAACCATTCAATAATAACTCTTACACAAAATCAAAAATGAATCATACATAGAAAAAAAGAGTGACACATTAACACCTAAATTTGAAATAGTCATACACTAAGAATGAATGAATCAAACGTTGAAGATGAATTGACTTATATGGTAATAGAAATGTTTTATATGAATAAATGACTTATAAATTTGTTACTACTATAGGTTTTGAATATTTTTCTATTTTATATTTATTTATTTTAAATTTTTAAATTTATGATTAATTTTCTACAAGTTTTGATAATCATATTTAAATGTTTTTAAAAGGAAAACTAAATATCATTTTTTAACTATTAAAAATAATTTTGAATTTTTATTCAAGACTAATTTTTATGGAGGTTATTTCAAAATATTCAACAACTCTAAAGTTATTCGTTATTTCAAGGATGATATTTTGGAATTTTTGACTTAGTATTCTTGATAAATCATCAGTAGATATAACTATGTTAATATTATTTATAAAGATTTTATTATTCTTTTCAAATTATTTTAACCATTATATAGTGTGTATAGACATTGTAGACTCTTATTTAAAGGAGTCCAAAGATAAAGGTGATGTAAAATGACTAATCTACTAAGATTTTGATACTTGATACAACCTTTTGAACATCATTCATGAAAAATCAAAGTTTCAAATATCAATCGAGATAGAATAAAAAAATTCACAATCACTAATACCTTATTGTTATAATGGATTAATGATTGTTTAAAATCTGTTCAAGATTCTATAACTATTTTACATCAACTTACACAACTGGTTCCATGTTTCTTGTTCTTAATTAATTATATATTTATCTTTTTCATAAATTATATATTGTTTTATTATTTTCCAATAAATAAATTTATTTTTATTAAGTTATATTTCCAAAAATGTAGATTTTTTATTGGGTTTTATGGTTGTTCCTCCATTAGAAAATATATTTTGTAATTGGGTTGTCACACCCCATTAAAAGTTGAGTCTTTAAGTCAATACCATACCTCTCAAAGAGTATAGGGGACTTTTGTGAATACCATACCACCCAATTATTAAAGAAAATGTTTTTCAAACATAACCCATTCTATAATATATTTTAATGATCATAAAAACCCTCAATATTGTTTCTAATGATTTTTCTTGAAGTGTGTGGATAAATCTTCTTATAGTTATAAATATATATTTTATAATAAATTTAAATTCATATTGAATAATTTTTCCTAAGTTTAGAATTATTATGTTTAATACATACATTCTTCATGAAAGATATATGATGCTCTAGATTTTTGAAATTTTGAAAACACATGAAGAATTATATTCATGCCATAACTTACTTGAAATACAAGCTTTTAAAAGTAAAGACTCGTGTTTAGAAAAAAAAATGCATACGATCAAGGTAAATTCATATTTTCAAGATAAATAATTATGATTTATGTAAATTCATACCCTTACAAATTATAAAAAGATAGAAATTATTATGAAGTAAAAAGTTTATAAAGAAAAGACTAATAAGATTAAAGATTGAAAAAAAATTGGTATTTTAACAATACTTTATTAGGATTTTGAGGAAAATTTGACCATTGAAATATTTTGAGTAAAGTATAATCCTAATTTAGGTTTATTATAAGTAGATTTGTATGAATAAGGAAACACCGAAGTAATTACAACTTCTATTTCTATGAAGTGAATTTTTTTAAGAAAGATGAAAGTTTTACCAAAATGATACTCTATTTTTACTGTTTCCATAGAAAGTCATGTGAAGTGGAAAAGGAATTAAATTATGAGTATTATATTATTTACTCATGATTATTTTAATTAAAAGGATACATTTTATTTTAGAAGGTAATTGTATTATATATTCAAGAGAATATTTTTAGAAACTATACATATGACATACTAAGATCACACACACATTTTTTCTGTAATACTTAAAACAATTTTTTTAATCATATAAGCTTTCAAATTAAATATAAATAAAATTATTTTTTTAGATCCACCTTATAAGTCTACTAAATCTCTGGAGAAGCTTCAACATCTATCAGTTATTTATTATAACTACATGTTGAACCCAAACTATTTTATTCAACTCTTTATTTATAAATTTTGAACTCTTTTTGTGACCGAGTGAAGGAATTATGAGGGTTTTATAAATTCTAGTTCCCAGTAAAATATATTAGAACACTATATAACAAGTTTCAATTATTTTAATTTAACTATATAAGCCCCTAGGAAATGAATATGCATAGTAAAAAGTAGAATGCTCTCTAAGAGAGTGATTGGGGGAGTGGAATATTAGACATTTGTGACCTGAACCACTGTAAATTATTTTTATTCAAATCCATATCATATAATTTATATTTAACTGCTTATATTATTTTGAGTGAGGGTTATATTCATTTTAGTATTCAAAGGGGTGGTTTTAAGTTGGTGAAAATTTTAAGAACTCAATCCACCCACCCCCTACTTAAGTCCTAGAGAAACACATAATAGTAAAAAAAATTATTAGATAATGTTTCTTTGAGTTGTCAATATTATATAATTGAAGAATAATTATCATTTTCTAATTTTTCTATAATGGATGATTCCAATGAAAAAATTTCTATAATTAAACCATACGTTAATGGAGAAAACTATGGGTTCTGAAAATCTATAATAATTATTAAAATAAAAAATATTAGATTGAATATTTAACTAAAGGTTTTCGAGCCTTATGATATTCTTAAAGGTAAACCAAAGACTCAAGATATTTAATCAAAGATAAATATTTTCTAAACTATGATATAATGAATGCTATCATCTATATATTAGGTCCTAGTGAGTTTAATCATGTTTCATAATGTGTTATAGCTTATGAAATGGGGACTAATATTTCAGTTTTATATGAGAGGACTTACAATGTTAGGTAACTAAGGAATAATATTGTAAAGTCTAAATTTGAAACCTTCATAACGATAGATAGTGAAATAATAACTCAAATTAATGGTAGACACATGAAAATTTTCAAATAATTTTATCCTTTAAGAACTATTTTTCTTAGACCTGATCAAGGTTTAAAGGTTATAAGAGAATTTCCATCTAAGTGGAGTGGGATATCTTCTACCATTGAGCAATATACATCTATAAAATATATGAAAATAAAGGATCTCATAAGAACTCTAATGATATGTGAATTATAAATAAAGGCTGAAGTAGATGATAAAAAAAATAATTAAAAAGGAAAATGATGACTTGGAAGTCTCTACTTATATCTATGAGAAAAAATACAATGAGAAAATATTATCTGACTTATCCAGTGAAGAAAAGTCAAGATACTTAGAATTTGAAGGATAAATTTCTCATATTTCAAGGAAATTCAAAAAGTTATATAATAAGACAGGAGGATTTAATAAATCATTTAACAATTAAAAAAATTATGAATGTAATTCAAAATATGAAACATGTTATGAATGCAAGAATATCAAGCATATTATCCTGAGTATCCTCAGTTGAAAGATAAGAAGGAATAAAATAAAAATTTTAACAAGAAATATGACTATACTAAAAAGGATAAGAAGGAAATAAAGTCCATATATCATGATTTTAAATACTATAGTGTTAATCTATGTTCTAATTCAAATTAATAAAAATCAAACTAGAATTAAAACATGTGCTTCATGGCCTAAATTGAAGAGGTAAAACCAATTTATTATTATTCTTCTGAATCATAATCTAAATCTAAAAATTTCCCATATGGAGAATTAAATGATTTTTTCACTATTTTAAAATAATAATATGAATATATTAAAATGAAAAATAATATTCTTAAAATCCCTTTATTCTATTTATTATGAAAGAGGAAATTTATCCTAACAAATTTCAAAATTGAAATCTAATTTAGATAAATATTATTCTAGTTGTATTTCCCATGACAGAAAAATCAAAGAATTAATAGATGAAGTTAAATACATAAAATATTATTATAGTGTATTTAATAGGGGGATTTATATTAATAAAATACTTGGTAAAAATATAGAAAAAAATCTATTCAATTCATAATAAGTAATGGATAAAAGCATAAGGTATATAAAAATTATTTTGTTTCTAGTTATAAGAATAGAAAAATGTCAAATATCACTTGTTCTCATTAGGTTATAAATTTTCATTACACTAATGATTATTTTTTAAAAATATTCTTAGTTTTTAGGTATTGATAAAGAATTTATTTATAAAAACTTAAATAACCTTAATTATGGAAATTATAGACATTCTGAAAAATATAAGAAGATTCGGGTTCCAAAATATTTTATAGCTAACACTATTTGACCCCAAGAGTATTTGGGTACAAAAATATCTTCTTATTTAGTTTTTTATAGAGAATAATCCACAATAATAGAAATAAAAAATGGTATATCAAAATTTGTTTTTCAATACATACGAATGGTTATTTTTCTAAATCTCATTCATTATCTAAAGTTGATGAAGGATATGTCACCTTTGGTGACAATTCCAAAATAAAAACATTATATTTGGTTCAATTGGTTATCTAGATTCATCACTTATCAAAACAAATTTCTATACATTGAATAGATCAAACATAATTTGATAATTATCTCACAACTCTATGATGGTGGTTTTTTGTAGGTTTTTCTAACAATTTTGATTATGTTTTTAAAGATAAAATACTAAATTTAGTGTACCAGAAAAAAAAACAATTTTTACATTATAGATCTAAATTCTATATGTAAATATAATATGGACCGTTTAAATACTAAAATTAATTAATCTTTTATTTTTCATAGAAGACGTGAATATTTTAAATGTTACTCCATAAGAAATATGTATGTGAAAATTTTGGATTCATATTTCCCTCAACTTAAATTGTACAAGAAAACTATGTGATACATTCCAAATGGGGAATAAATATAAATCATACTTCAAAATAATTATATAGGTTTTCTACTTCTAGGCCCCTAAAACAAATTTATATGAATATATTTGGGAAAAATAGAATAGATAAACTTAGAGCTAAGTCTTTGATAAAAAAACTATTTTATTGAATATTTTATTGATAATAAATGATATAATTTCCTCAAATTGTGTTAAATATGTTTAATTAGAAAGTATTTGGGATTAGATCATTTATTTGAATATTTGATGAAAATTCCAGTTTTACCCTTTCAAAATCACTGTAGTATTTCAATCATAAATATTTTTATTTGAGTTATTTGAACTTAATATTTTGTAAGTGTGTTCTCTACTTAATTGGATACAACTTTTATTCAGGACACTAGATCAAAAGAATGCATTTGGATGGAGTAATTGGGACATAAAGTCAAAGGTAGGCTGGACACGCCATAATTGAAAAGCTTCTGTAATGGGGTCATAAATCCTTCATATGGGCTTGGATTGCGCCCAAATTTTAAGAGGGGATTTAGGACCCATATACTCACATATGATAATTTTGGAAGAAGAGCTGATTCACGCATTTTTGTGTTCAAATGGGCTGTGCTATTTGTCATAAAATATTTGGCCGAGATTCCTCATTCAAACTTGAAACCTCTTTTAACCTAGCCTTCCCACCACTCTATAAATTGGTGTTTTTCTCATTTGGTAGGGTGGGGACGTGAATTAGAAGATTGGAGGAAGAGGATAATTTCTTTCACCCAAATTCTCCAACCATTGTAAGAGGGGTATCTCTTGAAGCAAGGATCCCCTCATCGAAGCCTCCTTCTCTTCTTCATTTTGTAATATTTTCATTTATGTTTTAAACTTCTTTGTTATTCTTTTATTTCTTATATTTTCTTCTATTTTGTTTAAATTTATTCTTCTATTAATCTTCCTCTTTGGTCTGGAATTATTGAGTATAAGCATTATTGGGTTATACCCATTATAAACCTTTGCAAATGCAATTCGCTTCTACGATGATTACGCCACCCATGGAAGAGTAGTCTTTTAGTAATCGCTCTATCTATTACCTTCTACATTAATTTATTTTGAATCAATGATATACTATAATTCACATAATATGATCAATTAATTGAGTTTTTAATTTAATTGAAACTAAGAAAGCAATTGAACAATTAACACAAAAACATGCAAGGACGAGATTTTGTGTAAATTGCGAGAGTGCGAAGTTAATCGGTTATACAAAACCAAACGGGATCAATTTGTAGTATTAAAATATAATCCCTAAACTCAATTAATTCTAATTTACAGAGGGGAAATGTTCCTTAATTTACCACTAAACATAATATAATCTTAGAACATCAATCAAAGAAGGGTGTTGTGATTTCATGTTCCGAAGTTAGCCTAGGGTTTAAGTAATTTCATCTTTGTTGTTAAGTTAAATCTTGTAGGGTTCAAGGGTTAAAAATTAGGGGATCATAATTAAGTGTATATTTATTTAAATGATAATTATTAATAAGTAAATGAAGAGGTAGAGTTAGATTGATTTCTCCTTTTAAATATTTCCTAAAAAGGCATCTTTTTATTGTGTTATTTTAATCAAACTTCATTTTAAAAATAAAAACAAAAAAAATCAATATTCTTCTAGAATACTTCTTCTAGATTTATAAACTATAAAAAAAACCCCATCCTTTTAAGTAGTGTTTCAATTTTATTCTCTTTTATTTTTAGAATACCTCTGAAAAGTTATTTTAATTCACTTCCTCCTTTGAGAGACGACCTTGGTCAGCCACTCTACTGCACCTAAGTACCCCAAAATCACACTAATCATTTGAGGGTGCCCACGATAGCTCTCTTTCAAATTAGCACCCATGACAGAGCTCTTTCAAATTTTGTGTTTTTATTTTTCAATTTTCTTTGTGTTTCTTAAATTTTTGAGCTGAAATGATTCTCATCACAATTTTTAAATGCATATCAATGAGTGAAACAATTTATCACATGAAAGTGAGCTTAAATGAATGCTGAAAATGACTTTGTTTCAAGTTTAAATATTTAGTAATTTCATGAAAAGTACATTGAATTTTTAATCCCATGACACATCTCAATGTCTTTATATTTGAAACCACATTCTTGTGAGGCTTCTAAACCATTATTTTCATATTCTTTACATTCACCTCACTTCTTAAGAGAACTAAACCATGCTTGATTTAACCAGAATTTGATTTATTTTTGTCAAAACTTGAGGGTTTGAGGTACTTATGTTTAAATGATTGAGGCATTTGTTTGGTATTAAATCCCCTATTTCAAAGGATCCTTTTTTATAATGGCCTACCTTGAACATTTAATCCTTGTAGCCCTTAGAATCCATGAACATCCTGTTAGGTTAGCCACATTACAAGCCAATTTTCCCTATCTAACCAACTCTTGAAGTGAAATTTCATAATCTAGTTGAGCTTAAGTGTGGGGGAAGCTATCTTGTGTTGTGATACCACATTCTATGATACTTTTGGTGGAAAATTAAATTCTTAAGAGATGTGTTTGCTGCTAAAGAAAATGATTATATTGAAATATGTGCCTTTTCTGGAGCTTTCATGATAGGTGAAGCTGGTCCTTTTCTAGAGCTTCTAATTGATGTAGAAATTTGTGCCTATCTGGAGCTTTCAAGAAAATCATGTTTGAGAAGATTGACATTTTATTTGCTGAATTATGAATGGTGTAAAATTTCTATGACTTTTCACAATGATGGAGCTAAATTGATACTATGGGGATTAATGATAAGATCATATTTAAGTGAAAATTAGATTAATGCAATTTTTCTTCAAAAAGAGTAAAGCCCTCCTCATTCAGCCTCAAAGTTTTTCACATCTAAATCCTACCAACCGAAAGCCAAAGAACAACCCTGAAAAGTCCTCATTATAAACATATGTACTTGAATCACATTGGGTGGGGGTGTAGGAATTTATCAAGATTATAGTGACCCTTGTATGAGTTTGGATGAGAAAGGCATTGCAAAAAAAATTGATATTTGTGTGATAAGAGAAAATTCAAGCGAGGTAAGTGTTCTGTGCATGGGAGGGTAAATGAAGTGGAAATATATTGAATGATATAAATGGATAACTTGAAATAATGATTTTTTATGATACATGATATCTTTTGTTTCTTGGTGTGTAATTGTTTGATCTCAAGGATATGTGTTTTAAAATTGGTTTTGATTTTATATTGATGTTTACTTGATATATGGTTTTGCCCAGGAGTGAAAAAGGGTAAGTGTGGGGGAGTTGATAAAACACTATTTTATTGAATATTTTGTTGATAATAAATAATATAATTTCCTCACATTATGTTAAATATGTTTAATTATAAAGTATTTGGGATTAGATCATTTATTTGAATATTTGATGAAAATTCCAGTTTTACCATTTCAAAATCACGGTAGTATTTCAATCATAAATATTTTTATTTGAATTATTTGAAATTAATATTTTTTAAATATGTTACTTACTTCATGGGATACAACTTTTATTCAGGACTCTAGATCAAAATAATGCATTTGGATGGAGTAATTGTGCCATAAATTCCAAGGTGGCCTGGACACGCCAGAATTGAAAAGCTTCTATAATTGGGCCATAACACCTTAATCTGGGATTGGATTGCGCACAAATTTTAATAGAAGATATAGAACCCATATCCGCACATATTATCCTTCTGGAAGAAGAGTTGATTCATGCGTTGAGGTGGTCAAATGGGCGGTGCAAGTTGTCATAAAATATTTGGACGATATTCCCCATTCACACTTGAAACCTCTTTGAACCTAGCCTCCCCACCACTCCATAAATTGGTTTTTTTCTCATTTTGTGGGGTGGGGACGTGTATTATGAGATTTAAGGTATAGTAGAATTAGTTTCACCCAAATTCTCCAACCATTGTAAGAGGGGTATCTCTTGAAGTAAGGATCCCCTCATCGAAGCCTCCTCCTCTTCTTCATTTTGTAATATTTTCATTTGTTTTTTAAACTTGTTTTTTCTTCTTTTATTTCTTATATTTTATTCAATTTTGTTTAAATTTATTCTTCTCTTAATCTTCCTCTTTGGGCTGTAATTCTTGAGTAGAATTGTTATTGGGTTATACCCATTATAAACCTTTGCAAATACAATTCGCTTCTACGATGATTACGCCACCCATGGAAGAGTAGTCTTTTAGTAATCAATCTATCTCTTACCTTCTACATTAATTTATTTTTAATCAATGATATAATTTAATTCACATAATATGATAAATTAATTTAGTTTTTAATTTAATTGAAACTAATCAAGAAATTGAACAATTAACAAAAAAACACCCGAGGACGATATTTTGTGTAAATTGTGAGAGTGCGAACTTAATCGGTTATACAAAACCATACGGGATCAATTTGTAGTGTTCAAATATAATCCATAAACTCAATTAATTCTAATTTCCAGAGGGAAAATGTTACTTAATTTACCACTGGCCATTAGCTAATCTTATAACATCAATCAAAACAGGTTGCTGCGATTGCATGTTCCGAAGTTAGCCTAGGGTTTAAGTAATTCCATCTTTGTGGTTAAGTTAACTCTTGTAGGGTTCGAGGGTTAACAAATTAGGGGACCATAAATAAGTGGATATTGATTTAAATGATAATCATTAATAAGTAAATGAAGAGATAGAGTTATATCTATTACTCCTTTTAAATATTTCCTAAAAAAAGAATCTTTTTATTGTGTCATTTTAATCAAACTTCATTTTAAAACTAAAAACAAAAAAAATGAAATCTTCTTTAAGCAAACTTCTTCTAGATTTATAAACTATAAAAAACCCCATCCTTTTAAGTAGTGTTTCAATTTTATTCTCTTTTATTTTTAGAATACATATGAAAAGTTGTTTTAATTCACTTCCTCCTTTGAGAGACGACCTTAGTCAGCCACTATGCTGCACCTAAGTACCCCAAAATCACACTAATCATTTGAGGGCGCCCATGATAGTGCTATTTCAGTATTTTATTTATATTTTATTTGAATAATTTTCTCGATTTACATGGTTTTATTCCTTAATACATAAGAGTGAATAATATGTTTTGTTTATATATTTTTTCAAGATTATAAAAAATGAAAAAGATGATAATATTATTTCCTTGAGTACTGATCATAGGGGAGAGTTTTAGAATCATTAATTCATTTCATTTTTATCAAAAAATGGCATTAAACATGCCCTCCCTACCCCTACGACGCCCCAATAGAATAGTTTTGTTGAATAAAAGAATACAACCCTACAATAAATTTCTAAAACTATGTTATGTGAATATACCATTCCTACTCAATTTTTTAGTTGAAGCTATTTATGCATCATTATATGTCATTAACATAGTTTTAATAAGGTCTATTTTGAATAAAACGCCCTATGAGATAATGAATAATATAAAACTGAAGGTTGTACGCCTTAAATATTTTAGATGAAAAGTGTGTTTCCTTAACACCAAATAAAAACTTCATAAGTTTGATCCAAATGAAGATGAAGGAATCTTTTTAGGTTATTCTATTATTTATAAATCTTATAGAGTTGTGAATAAGAATTCAAAGATAGTTAAAGAATATACTCATGTAAAATTTGATGAAAGTGATCCCTCTAATTATTAAAAGATTCATATTGATAACCTAATTGATTTTATGGATAATCTAAGACTTAAACCTCTCTTTTATAATAAAAAGATTGAAGGTTTGGAACATGTTCATGTATAGTCAAGTATTCAAAGATTTTAATATAAATTACCTAAATGAATTCTTCTTAAATAGCCTAGAACCCTTTAAAACCTTCCATTATATATTTTTATAGAATCTTAGATAAGGTAGTTATAAATATAAGGAATGATAGAAACATTTATAAATTTTATTTTTTGTATCCCAGCTTGAACTAAAATCGATAATAGAATCCTTGGATGATGAGAGTTTTATATTAGTTAATCATGAAAAGCTAAACCAATTACAAAGGAATAAGGTGTGGGAATATATTATATATCCTCTAATTATCCTATTATTAGAACTAAATTTATTTTTAGAAACAAGAAAGAAAATCAAGATGTGATCACTAGAAATAAGGCTTGGTCAGTTGATAAAGTTTATAACTAATAGGAACTAATAGACCATGATGAAACCTTTACTTAAATATCTATATTCGAAGATATCATAATCCTTTTATCATATTCATCTTATATGAATTTGAAATTATTTCACATGGATTTAAAATCTATTTTTCCAAATGTTTTTATTATGTAGTAAACATATGTTGAACAACATCCTAGTTTTGAAAATCCCCATTTTCCAAATTCTATTTTCAGACATATTATTCCATGTATGATCCTAAATAAGAACCATGAACTTGGTATAAAAGGAAAAGTTATTTTATTTTCTTAAATGAATTATATATGGGTTTATAATACCCTATTAATTTTAAGGAAACATGATGAAAAGTTATTTTTTAGTTCAAATTTATATTGACGATGTGATTTTTTACTCAAAAAAAACTCTTTAATGAATTTTAAAAACTCATGTAAAAATAATTTTAAATGACTATGATGGGTGGGTTAAATTTATTTCTTGGATTTCAAATTTCCAAAAAAAATTATTTTTTTAATCAAAGTAAAGATTTATATGATTTACTTAAAATATTTTTACTTGTAAGTAGAAAGACTTATTCAACTCTTGTGAGTTCTAATATTAATCTTGATTTGGTTGAAGGTGAAAATATAGTTGACAACAATTTATATGGAGTAATAATTGAGAGATTACTTTATCTAACTAAAAGTATACCATATATTATCATTTCAATGTGATTATATTCCTAATTTCAAGAAAACCCGAAAGATCCTCACTTGATTACAACCAAAATTATTTTAAGATATTTGAAAGAAACTATTTATTTATCATTATTTTTTCTAAAAAACTGATTATTTTGATTTAATTTCATATTCTAAATTCTACTTTGGAGTTTTTTGGCTAGATAGGAAGATTACATATAGAACCTACCACTTTTTTAGAAAATATTTAGTTTCATAATCTTGTAAAAAGAAACACTTTGTTGCATTATTAGCTGTTTAAGATAAGTAAATTGTAGCTAGAAGTTGTTTTAAATATATTTGTGGATAAACCACACATTTATGTATTTGGGATTAATTTTTAATCATGTTCTAATTATATGTTTTATCACTTTTTACTGTCCACATTTCTAAAAATACATTATGCCATTCAAGAATGAAACACACTGATTTTAGGAATCAATTATTAAAGGATCACTCAAAAAAGGGTGAAATTTTCTTAAAGTTCATTAGTACTAAAAATAATCTAGTAGACATATTTATAAATCCCTTAATAATTGAAAAGTTTTATTTCATTAAAGGTGATTCAGGATTATTTAACTTTAAATGAGTTTATACCGATTTTATTATCATTTATGATTAATTATCCTATGTTATTTAATTTTTAGCTTATTCTTTTAGATATTTTTGGCTATGTTTATTATGTAAAAAAATATTTTTTATTTTTTACTTTAATGATTTTTAGTTTTACTTTTTTTTCTTTAGAAATCGTGTGCCACATCACTCAAAATGGAATTAGGGGACCTTTTATCCCTATGAATTTAGAAGTATAATAGCCTATTGGCTCAAACCAACTCTATTTTTAATATATCTCCCCTTCACCCAAATTGTAACCTAAAATATTTTCCTACTCTACCTCTCAAATCCATTTTATTTATAGTGAAATTCAAATGAGATAATGTTCAGGCTTCAAGAATCTTAAAGAAAGTGAAAAGGGAAAATAAATATCAATGAGTGTTGCATGTAAAGGATATCAATTTTGGTTGGCTAAATCATATAATTATTATGTTAAGAAAGAATATTATATTTTTTCAATTATATGAATTTATTTTTGATGAGAAGAATGGTGAAGATGTGTCTAAGAAATAGGCATAAGAGTTCTATGTAAATTCTTAGTTTTTTTTGCTAAAACTGAAGATATTTTTGAATTGAATGTAAAAGGAAAAGTGATTTCAATTTAATCAAAGGAAAAAATTGAAGGTTTCAACTGAACTCATAAATTAATACATTTTTTTCCATTCACAAATTTCTAATTATGAGATTATGGAATCGATCATCATAGAATCCCTATTTATTATCCTATAGTAGAGAATAAATCTCAAAAGGACCTAAAACCTAACCCAATGACCCTCTCCAAGTCCATTCAGTCTAGTATATATTAGAGAGCTTGAGAATTTGAAAAATTACCTTTTTAGCACATTAATTTGATTTATTTTTTTAAAATGATAAAAAATTAAACTTTCATAGATATACAGTTAGCTATATGTATCATTATATATTGTTAAATCTAAGGATTAATTTTTATCCTTATAGAAGGTTGTTGACCCTGCTCTTTAAAAATAAGGAAGTGGTCCTTGGTAGGGATAAGGTCACCAAGTAACAAAGGAATCAGACCCTATTTGATGGTATTTTGAGGAATATATAGTTGACTTGGGATATATCTTAGAATAATCTTATAGTAAATATTAAAGGTGAGAATTAAGATGAAGAAAATGATGAAGAGGAGACCATCATTGTTGGTCCTCTATGGGAGAAGACACGACATGTCAATCCTAAGTATACAACTCCATTTAAGGAGTCTTCTAGGGAATTTTAAAAGGTAATAGTTTCTGAATTAAAGGTTGAAAATATATAAATTATTAAAAATTTCCAAAGGTTTTTTGTTGAATTAAATAGTATGAATGAAGTTATTAAAGCTTATTCTAAAGAAGATGTTATTATATATTAGAGATCAATGGATAAAGAAAAAAGAGTTTAAATATATTATCAAGATAATGTGGACGACCTCCTTGAAAATCTTTAATATTTTAAGGATTCAATGACCAAGATAATTGAAATATATCTTTAATGGATATATAATAAAATGTTATCTTAGAATACCCTTTCCCCAATTAATAAAGTAACAAATGAGAAGGTGAATTTATCCGATAACAATGAGAAGCTACCATCCTTGGGAACTTAAAAAGAAGATGTTTCATAGTAAATCAATAAGAATTAAATTGACTCTGAGTTTGAATTTCATGTTCAAACCTTTACCACTCAAGTTTTCACTGAATTTGAGAATGTAAAATCTAAAATTGTTAAGCTCAAGGTTGATTTAAAAGTATAAAAATATGATTTTAAAATATTAATGTATAATTTATTCTCCAAAATTTATCTCTCTAGAATAATAGATATTATAGTTACTCAAATGAAAATGATAAGTAATCTTCATCCTACTCAAACAGGTGACTGAACAAAAGTTTTAAAAGAAGTTGAACATTTAAAGGAAAAATTTAAGGAGTCAAAAGAAAATTATGTTTCCATAACATAAATTTAATATTTAAAATTATAACTAGTTTTCACACCCTTTCCTTTTATACTTAAATAAATTATATTAAAACATATAAAGGTAAAATTTTCATCAAATAAATAGTATGATGTATTCTCAAGAAGATTTTTCATCTTCCACTATCAAGGATCTTGAATTGGTTAAGGAATGGGTTTTTTCTAATTTCCTTAAATCAAAATATGGTAAATGATAAGATATAATCTCTTTAATGTGATGTTGTTTCCATTAACCATATTCAATAGTTTGAAAAGGAAATCATTCCCAAGGTTTTTTATGTCAAGGTTAAAATCCAAAAAAATTTAAAATTATTTAAAAAATAATAAGCAAGAATCAATGAAAATCTCAAGTTTTTGGAAAATAATTTATGTGAGATCAAGTATAATGATAAAAATATGGTGGTTACTAAATATAGAACCTTGTTTGAATAAACTCTTCTAGGGAGTTTTAATTTCACATAGATCTTTATAATAGGTAGGATTTTGATATTTCTTAGGCACAACCATAAATTTATGTACTAGTACTATCAGACTCTTGGATAAAATACTTGAAGAAGAAGCTGGTCGATTTTTCATCTCAAGATGTGGTTACCAGGCTAAGTTACTCAAGCTAGTGTTAGAGCGGGATTCATGTTTATGTTATACTTTTATGAGAATGAGATTGTGTAAATCCTAGGATCGCATACTAGATATAGTTTTAAAATTTTAGATAGAATATCACTTTGAACAAAGATTCTAGAATGTTATTTTTCTTCAACAAAAATTTTATAGAGTTAGTTTTCTTCTAGATCCTTCTATGAGAAAGCTAAGTGGGATATTTCTATAAAGGAATATGCATCAGCTTCAGATATTTATTCTAGATATGTATATTTTTATTCAGAACCTATCTTTGATCTTTCAACCTCATCTCAGCTATTCCTTGACTCTCCTACTAATGAACAACCAGTTTCAAATGAAGTTATTATATTTTTAATATATTACTGAAACTACTTGTTTAGATTAGTCGAAGGAAAATTCCTTGGATGAAACTATCTAACTCTACTTTATCACCCATATATAATATCTTTTGGAAATATAGATGAATTCTCACTACATATTGAGTAAGGGGTACACATTATTTCTTGATTACTCTAAGTATGAGAATATAAGAAGATTGGATATAGTAGGAAAAGAATTTTTTTAAATGAGAATTGGTAATTATATGGGTAATGTACTGCCAAATCAATATAAATCATCAAATAAAGGGTTGTAATAGTTATTGGTTATATCACCTTATACCATAATTCTAAATCACAGGTTTCTACTCTTACCTTGATCCAAACAGATTCAGTCTCTATCTCAGCACCCCTTAGACTAGATCTTGTTTATTCTAAATTTATTGAGGTTTATAAGGATAGGTTCAAGAAGATTATAGATTTTATTTTATCAGTAAAGTGTTTTTCGGTCCAAGATAAAATTATTGTTGGGGGCATATGATATGAAATAAGTCATTTCACACCTAATCCTAATGTATTTGAGCTAGTACCTAGTGATCTAGGTACCAAACCTCATACTAACACGCCTACCAATCCAAATCATCAACCTGAACCTTTAGAACAGTCAAATTTATAACACAAATACTGATGTATCTATGTTTTTTGGAAACTGAATTTTTTTTATCTCCATATAACAATGTTATTTTTTTGATAAAATTTAGTGTATAACTCTTTTATTTATTTGGCTTCTTGATATTATTTTTCTGTTTTCTTATTCTATTTCTATTTTTCATTAGTTTTTATTGGTCAATACCAAACTCCAACTCATCTTAGTCATAAATTACTAGAGTTATGAAATTTAATGTTCTATATTGAATGTGTTATATCAATTATTATTTTTCTAATTTTTAATATCACAAAAAGGGGGTGAGGAAAATAGCCTAGGAACAGATTTTAAAATATTTTACTTTTTTTAATTATTCTAATTGGTATTTAATAAAAATAATCTAATTTTGAAATATTATTTTACATAAATATATAATACTTTATGTTCAATATTTTTTGAGTCTTCTAATCATCCAAAAGATCAAATTTTTAGACACACTAATGTTGTTATAAAATATCCTATTTTATCTTATTTTTTAATGATCAAAAAAACCCTTAATTGTTTTTCTAATGATTTTTCTTGAAGTGTGAAAATCAATCTTATTATAGTTCTAAATATATTTTTTATAATCTATTTACATTTTGACTGAATAATTTTTCCTAAGTATGGAAGTCTTACTTTTAAGAAATATGTTTTGCACGGTACACATAAAATACTATAGTTTTTGGAAATTTCAAAAAGTCTAAAAGAATTATATTCAATACAAGGCTTACACACAATACTTATGGTTAAAAGGAAAGACTTATGATCAAAGAAAAGGATGTAAAATCATGATAAATTCATATAATCAAGACAAATAATTACAATCTAGGGAAAGGATTATGATAAAGGATTGTGTATATAAATAAATACTTATGAAGTAAAAGGATTATGAAGAAAATGATTAAAAAAGTAAAGATTTATGAAATTTGGCATTTTCATGATACTTTATTACAGTTTCAAGGAAATTATTACCACTGTAATATTACGAGTAAAGTATACCCCTACTTTATTTTTATCAAAAGGAGATATTTATAAATAAAGAAACACCATAGTAATTAAAGATGTTACTTCCAAGAAGTAAAAAGTTTCAAATAAGATGAAAGTTGCACCAACATGATTCTTTGTTTTTTCTATTTCTAAATGAAGTCACTTGTAAGGAAATAATTATTAACTTTTTATCATTCTATTATTTACTCCTTACTATATGAATTAAAAGGTGATGTGTGATTTCATAAGTTAAGTGAAATATATATTCAAGAAAATATTTTAGGAAAAAATATATATGATATACGAAGAACTCATTAATATACTCTGTTTTCATCTCATTATTTTTGCACAACTAAGAAAAAACTTTTTTACTTCTATAAGATTTCATGTTATATATATATATGTGTTAAATAAAGTTATTCATAGATTATTTTCAAGACTACTAAATATCTAGATGATATTTAGCATCTATTAGTTTCTCCTTGAATCTATGTATTGAACCTATTATATTTTATTTGTCTCTTTCTTTGAGAATATTTTACTCTTTGTTCTGAGTGTTTCAAGGTTATGGACATGTATTTTAAAAGTGATATCATAATAAAATCTCTTAGCATCTATTATAAAAAGTTGAAGTTTCTTATACCCAACTATAAAGGTCCCTAGGAAAAAGACCTATATTGTTAAAATCACCAATCACACTGATAGAGTGATTGATGGAGTGGACTAAGGGATCTTTGTGTCTAAAACTGCTATAAATTCTTTGTGTTCTTATCCTTATCTTTTATTTTATTTTTACACTTCTTATCTAATTTATAGTGAAGGAAAAACTCATTTTATGATTCAAAGATGGTGGTTTTAAGTTAGGGGAAATTCTAAGAACTCAATACACCCCCCCCCCCTCTTGAGTAGTTTGGAAACACCTACTAGGATAACAATAAGAACTTACACAATAAAAAATACCTTATTGTTGCAATACTTGAAGAAGTATTTTAAATCTGGTCTAGATGCAATAACTATTATAAAACATCTTCTTTATATGGTTCCTTATGTATGGTTCCTAATTATATAAGTTATTATCTTTTTTATAATTTTTATTTTGGTTTATTCTTTTTCATTAATATTTTTTTATACCTCTATAAAATTTATGTTTTGTAATTTTTCTATGACACCCCTTTAAAATTCATGTTGTGTTGTGATCATTAATCCACTAGAAAAGGTAGTTTGTAATTGTGTTGAGACTCCCCATTTAATTTTTTATATTTTAGTTAATATCATACCTCTAAAATAGTATAGGGATGTGAAGAGTATATGTATAATTACTTTGATCCAAACTAATATAAAAATATGTGTGTTAAAATTTTATATTATTTTTTTCACTAATTAAATAAATTTTTAACTCTAGTGACTTTAAAATTTTAATATAATCTATTATCCCCCCCCCCCCGAAATAACTTTCAGACATGTTAGTATCAAGGATATCAACCTTTACCTCTTATGAAGTTCCTTAACATCAGAGGGAGAGTCTCCCCATAATCTTTAATATTCACTTCTTCATTGGAAATTTTTTTTCTCATATTCCAACTTCAAATCCTTGAAGGATTTCAAAGAAATTTCTTTTTCCTTATTGATGTAACTTTTAAAGGTTTATCATGTTCTAATTTCATAACTAATGAGATTCCTATAAATTTATTCAATAGTTAAATCATCAAGATATTTATCTTCATGTGTTGAGATCGTGGCATTAAAATTTTCGGGAAGAATTATAATGAGTTTATTTACCATATTGATGTTTTTAAGAATTTATCTATATCATCTAATGATTTTGGATATTAAATTTTCTTCAGTGAAT
Organism: Viscum album; assembly: GCA_963277665.1. Taxonomy (NCBI): domain Eukaryota; kingdom Viridiplantae; phylum Streptophyta; class Magnoliopsida; order Santalales; family Viscaceae; genus Viscum; species Viscum album. The sequence goes on from OY728158.1 coordinate 692,438,556, forward strand.
AATTCAAAAACAGATTCATCTTCTTTCATTTTAACATCTTCAAACTAATGTTTATAAATATGAAACTTTGCTTCCTTAACTTTCTTGTTTTTATCGTAAATAATATTGTGTTTTAACCAAATCTCAATGTAAATTTTTTCCCATGAATTTTATTATATCCTTCTTATATAATGATGAAATTAGAACATTCCTTGGCTTACCATCACTTTTAAAATTTTTCATATTAAATTGAGACCAATCATAAGTCTCTTTTAAAATAGTGAAATCTTAAAGAATAGAATCAAGAACATCAAGTCTAAGTGAAATTAGATAGGGAACCATTATTTTATTTCATAAATGAAATTATTTCCCATAAAATGTTTTAATATCTTTAAGAATGGATCATTTGTGTTGATCCATTTAAATGTCAAGATGGGACTCTGAGTGAAAACCTAGATCTAATATCCATTACTAGGATCACTTGGGATGAGATCAACACTTAGAGGGGTTAATAAATGTTGATTCCCATTTTTAAAAACAAAAAATCTCTATGGATTATTTGAAACCTATTTCTCACACTCAACCTAGTGTATAAATAAAATGAGGAACATATTAATATTGTTAATGAGGCACACCTCTAATATAGATGACAACATCCCCAGGGTATGGTGGTTTTTATACAATACACACAAAACCCTTGATTTATTATAAAGAAGTATCTATAGGTAATGTAATGACCATGAACAAAATAAAATTTATATCACCAACCAAAAATGAATAAGAACCAAATTTTTACAACAAAAAAAGAAACACTTATTTTAAAAATAATCACTAGTGTAAGTGTGTGTCACCAATGACTGAGAAGTAATGATCTTATTCCTCCTAAACTCTTTATAAATATTCAATTTTTTTACCTATTTTTTTAATACTCTAAATGTATAGAATAATATAGTATATATTCTCCAATCTCACTTTGATACTCTCATTCATCCATGGAATGTAGTCTCAACTTCTTTTTCAATCTACAAGTCTCAATCTATTATCTTAAATTTTAATACTCATCTAATCATGTAAATATTATTTCCATAATTTGAATATGGAAAATATATCTTTAATTATATTAGTGTGACATTATCCATAATTATTTGTATTCAATTATCTAATATTAAAAACGCAATCATATAGTCAAGATATTCCCATAATTTCCTCTTTGATATTCAACATTTAAATATTCACTAATAGTTGTATAATACCAATTAAAAAATATTAGATATCCATAGATGAATTTCCATATCTCTTAGTATCCTTTCCTCCTTGTCATTTTTATAATATTCACAACCACTTCTTTTCCATGAAATCCATGGGAATTTAATCCATTTCTGTATGATTTCATGAAATACAATTGTCACAGTGTAAAGAATCTTCTTTTTGAGTCTAAAGAACACGTTTTTATATATTATTTAAAAAATAAAAATACACTTTATTATGAATTTGATTTAAATTTATATTGTTTTTTATGTTATGATGGTAAAAATTTTAACTTTTGATTCTATTTTCTAGTGATTTAAATCTAATTCATTAATTTTTAGAACATGTTGAAGTGACACTAAATCATTATATAGAAGATATATTTTATTTAAATGATATTAAAATTGAACCTAAAGATATAATGCACTATAATTGGAATTTTTTTACAACATCGACTACAAATTGAACTTATATTTGAGGAATAGAATATATTTGAAACCATTAATCAAGTTCCTACAAATCATCTTGATTCTTTGAGAGATTCTGTTGATTTTTTTCCAAGGTAATTTCATAGAGCTTCTAATTATGGGAGCATTTAATTGTAAAATATCTAAGAAATTTTATTGTATTCATTGATTTTTATTTTCATGATTGATGATATTCTAGGTTAATAATCCAAGATACTTCTAATCATTAACATCGATGAGGTTCTGGGGATAGGAACTCTGTTGATTATGAACTATAAAGTTTGATGAAGTCTAAGTGTTTACTTGTTGTCAATATTTCTAATAAAATTGGGACTTAAGGATATATTTTCTCAATAATAACATTCTTTTAAGAATTTATGGTTGTGTAACTTGTTTCTTCTAATCGATAAGAACATTAAAGTTCTTGGTGAAAAACCTATATAACCTTATTTCAGTTATTGAAACTCTTTCCACTTTTGGATAAAAGTAAAGAGTTCCTCTGAATTGGGATTGTTGTTAATATCCTTTATATAATTTTTCACATTTTTATCTAAAAAAATAAATTTTATTTATTATTAATTATTCATTAGTTTAATTTACAATTTTTTGGTTTTTATCTCATCTTGGTTATTTAACTTTCAAGAGATTTATTTTCCACTGTGTACTTTACTTTGATATTACTCTATTTGTTCATAAATTATAACTTCCAAATATTTAACTTCATAGAGTGGGATAAATAATTTGATTTCGTTTTATGGATTAAATTAATCCCCTACCCCATTAAACATACTTTATATTTCTGATTTACCCCTATAAAAAGGAGTATTTATTTGGTTAACTTCCATGTAGGAAGTGCTTATATTTTTAAAAAGATTTTAGTGAAGGATAAGATATCATCTCGATGAATTTTATAGAACCATATTTAAAATAATAAGTCCTACCATTATATAAAAATATAGCATTCATTTGGTTTAATCTTATTTATTTTTGTCTTATGAATTTATAATTTTTAATAAACTCGTTTATTTTATATTGATTTTTTTCTTTAAATTTATATATGTTAGAGGTATCCAAACTTATTTTCATGGAATTTAAAATTTTAATATTTAAATATATTTAATATCATTTCTTTGGAGATAAGAAACCCAAACTATCTAATTGGGTTAAAATCAATTATTACATGATTCCCAATCTCAAATGATAGATTAAATCTCAAATTTTTTTATATCTTATGAATATTACTTATAATTAATGAATATTCTTGTAATATATATTTTGAATACCTATTAATGATGTTGATTTTTTTTATCAATTTATTTTATACTTCCATACTTTATGCATATTACTTATTTATCTAAGATTATTTCTTTTTTAGTTCCCAAAAAAGGATAGAGGCTATATTTTTGTTTTTCTGTTTGTAAGGGGAAGGAAGTTCTAAGGGGGAATTCAGAAGTTAAAAGAGTTAAAAGAAGGATAGAGTGCATTCTCATAGTGACATCCCAATGGGGAAGAAGTCTCAATTCCAAGGGATACTACTTTTCAAACACTCATTTCATATATTAAGGGGGTGAGTTTAATGAAACTTATAGGAAGTTTTATACTCTTCCTCATTTCATTATAATTAAATTGATTAATTACCATATTTTGTAACTATCACTAAAATCTTCTTGTTTTTATATGATTATTATGTACTTTGATTTTTGAAAATCATAAATGGGGATAAGTTAGTAGAATCGATAATTTTTTATTTCCTAAAAGGGGGAGAAATGGTAATGGAGAATTGAAGAAATAGTTGGTATGTTTATATATTTATTAAAAGGTATTTTGTTTAAAATAATGAATTTTTTAAAATTTAATTTCCTTAAATGGTGGTTCAATTACACAAATTCTATACTTTGGGGTATTTTTATCATATCTTAGAGGGAGTTTCTATTTTTATATTTAACCAAACTTACCTTTTTCCTTGCATGTCTTGTGATTTTCAAAAATGGGGAAATTATTGAGTCAAAATACTACTTTGTAATCAATTTTTTTTGAAAATCACAATACAATTCATTCTAAATACAATTTGAATTTAGGTTTTTTTTAAGTTCTAATTATATAGAACTTAACTTTTGATTCTATGTTTTAGTGAGCTTAATCTGATGTATTGTGTTATATAACATGGTGAAGTCACATATAAGAATTTAACTAAAGATGTAGTTTCTTTTAATAGTTAATATAACCAAACTTAAAGGCCTTAGAAATTATCATTGTAATTTTCTTAAAATTTCATCTATAAATATAACTAGCCTTAAAGGAATCAAATATACTATAATCCTTCAATCGTGTGATTTTGCATCATCTCGCTGCTTTGACAGCTTTGGTTGTATTGTTTTCCTAGTGTGATTTTTTATGAATTGTATTGTTCAGGTATATTATCATAAAATCTCTGAGAATTTTTTCTTGAATTTTTCTCTTTGAATATTCATGATTGACGAGGTTCTGAGTGATAAATATTGGCTATTTTTTATCACTAAGAGTGATGAGGTTCTCGGGATAAGAATATGTTTTCTTATAGACCTTTAAATTCAATTAAGTCTAGGTGTTTGCTTACTACTAATAATACTAATTGAGTAGGATCTTGGGGATAGATCTTCCTATTTACAATTTTTTTCAAAGTTAGAGGTATATAACTTATCTCTTCCAATTAAGGTGATCGATGAAGTTCCAAGTTAGAAACTTTTATACCTTAGTTATACTTACCAAACCTCCTACCTATTTCGAATATAAGAGAATATTTATTAAAAATTTAACCTATTAGTAAATAATATATTTTATAAAAAATTTCATATTATAATCTGAAGGACCTGTTTTTTAATTTTTATTGTTCATTGGTTTGATTTTTAATTAGTTTATTTGTTTTTATTTCATCTTAGTTGTTTAAATTTTGAGAGATTTATTTTTCACTACATACTTTACTATGATATTAATCTATTTTTTAGATGTTATATCTTTTTAATAGTTAACTTTATAGAGTTAGTGGAAATTATGAGTTTATTTTAAGGCTTCAATTCACCCCCACCCCCTCTTAAATTTTTTATACCTTTCCTTATCAGGTAAAAAAAATTATCATGATAAAAACACCTTCATCATATCACAAAACTCATCTCATCTTGAATCATGGATAATCACTATTAGTATAATAATATTTAACTCATTTATTATAAACACATATCATCATAATTTAATATCCAAAAATATTAAATCTTCTCAAATGGTTAACCTTTACATAATAAATTTCTATTTTTATATATCAATTTTTAAACTTTATGTATCTTTGTGCAGATTCATACTATTATAATTTCTAGTGAACAACATAGGGTTACTCTTATTTATGAGTAAGTAAAAAAAAATTATCATAGTGGTTCTCTATAATTTTCCATTTTTTACTATAAGAGAATCTAATGTATAACTCTAATGGATATTAAATATACTCATTATGTCTCTAGTCCTTTTCTAAATACCATTCCTGCATAGTACTTTTATATATTCTGTTATTAGTACTCTGAACATTTGTGTATCGGGTATCTGACTTTTTCATATCAAAGTGATATAAGTACTATGAAAAATTTAAGTATTTATAGTATAGGAACCTATTACGTATCCTCTTGAAGTTACTCTTACGTATCAATATAAGTTTTTTCCCTTTAACAATTATTATGCTTCAACTTAGTGGTACTCTTATATACACTCTTTTGAACTCTTATATATTGAAGTAAGGTATTTACCTTAGCCACATTTCATTGGGCACTATAAAAAATATCTTACAAATGTTCTATCACATATTATGTATCATAATGCATTAATTCCTTTACAAGTTTTCATATCTACCTCAGAGTGATTCTTATGTATTAGGCATAGAAACCCTTACACAAGGTTTTTAATTTTTCCAAAATCTTTGGTCTGATTTGAAAAATATCTTCCATATGTGATGAGATATATAATGTATCAAAAAAATTACATACCATATTAAATATGTTAGGTATCACAATGTGAACACTCAAGTAGTTTTCCAATTCTTTAAATATTATAACTTTCAGGTACTTCACCTTCTTTAAACCTTATAAATACTAAACTCATCATGAATCATAAACTATTCTTAAAAAATCATGATGTTTGTTACTTTTAATAATAAATATAGCATCATTAGATTTAACTTTTTAAGATTTTAATTACTTTATACATTATATCTTTCTCAACTACCTCATATGTCAGATACACTATATCCCGTTATCTATAGCTCAATTTGTGACTTTAAAATGGTATATTACATAATTAATTCAAAATGATCTTAAATGTATACATATTCCAAAAATAAGTCTTCCAAAATTCATCTCTATATTTTCTTGCACCATTAGTACTTCTTCCATGTGAGTATCTTCTATAAGTATGGCTTCTGGAAGCATGAATTTTGGATGCAACATACAAATACAATTATTGAGAATTTATATGAACCTTCAATACCTAAACTCAAATGAATCAAATCACCAACCACAAGTATTAACATAAAATCCAAAAAATACTAAAATTGGTTCAAAATATATTTTTATAATGTTTTGGAAAGTCCATGTTTTTTGTTGTGTTGTGGAGAAAAACTTGTGTTAAATTATATATGTCCATTTTTTTGTCATAATACTGGATAACACTTGTGTTAAATTATGAAATGATTTTTCTATGTGTTCAGAAAATTGTTATGTTAGGATGTCATAATATTTAGCTATGGGTTTTTTCATGACATGATTCTGACAAGACCAAGATACAACATGTTTTTGGCCATGTAAAAAATATGTAATGTGTTTGTGATAGAGATCTATAAATAGATCAATGATTAATATAATGGAGGAAACACATAGTAACTCTAAATCATAATAAATCCATGCATCAAAAACAAAAAACCTATAAAATGGAAATTAATAACATACATACCTTTCTCCTTAGATTGTTGATTCCAACTTTATTTGATAGTGATCATCAAAGGAACAACCTAAATGACTATCCCTCTAAGGTGTATCCATGAGTTTATATAAATCATACAATCCCTTTGGATAATATCTCCCAATTTCTTTATAATATATGCTTGAATTTACGTAATAAATAATTAAGGGAGAGAGATATTCTAGGAGGGTATAATTTTGGCCAGGAAGATCACAAGGAGGTTCACACTCACCCAAGGGATTGGACATCCTTTATATAGGCTATGAGTATTCTCCTCGAGCCATGAATCCATATAATGTAATTACCAGTATGTTTAATAAAAATGAGTAATGGAATTAGTTATATTTCATGTAACACATATCCACAAATTCAATGTTAAATTATATATTAATTCATATTAGTATTTGAACATTAAGAGTTATTATTCTGAAGGTTGTTTGGGTTGTGATTGTGTGAAAATTATTGATCCAATAAATACTATCCACTATGATTAGTTTATATCATACATTATGATAAACCCATATATACTTTCATATAATATTTCTATATCATATAATATGATATACCAACTATCTATATATATTAGACAGTATCCACACTTATATAATACTCTATAATCCATCTTGACATAAAATACAACATCTAGTCATTAGAAAATACTAATAAAAATCTCCCACATACACTAAAGAATAAAAAATTGTAAAATTTTACCTTATATCCTATCAAATACGATTACTTGTGAAATCATATCCAAAATACTTTTGGATATCTTCTAAAAAACTTTTCGAAATCAATCATTAACATCTTCTTATATTACATTGTATCCAGTACCTTATGAAAATCATGTCCAAAACTCTTTTGGGTAAACCTATAAAACACTTTTATAATATCTATCAAAGTCATACTCAATACTCATTCAGTCAACCAAAAATTGTGATCCCAATAGACATTGTATTATTGAAAAAAATGAATCACTGGATCCATAAATGTAAGAAAAAGGAAACCTATATCAAATAATTAATACTACTCAATCTAAAAATGGATCATTCTTGATATATATAAAACACATTTATCTTTATACCTATTTCAAACATACACATCTCATTCCAATGGGAATTTTAATAAATTACCTTTTTCAAGACATTGATTGACCATGGGGCATAGTGTAGGTCAATCCCATATAGCCTCCTCAAACATTCATGATTCTATGAGTATAGACATACTGGGTCCATAGATACATCACATGTACTATATGATTACATCACACACCCCTCGTCAAAATAGATAAGGACTTATTATGTACCTTATAAGTATGATTATACATCTCCAATTTCTATATCAATTAAGTTCAAGATGTCATACTCTTAATACTAGAGTAAAAATCTTATCTTAGTTGATATTCAATTGGATAAATGATCAGTAACACACCTAACTAGCCATATATTAACTAAACCTCTTGGATTTTGTAATAAGGGTATCAAATTATGAAGGTTCTCATTTTGGGCATCACACAATACCTAGGTTTTTGGACTCTATATATGAGAAATGAATCCCTAGTATACCAAATACATAGTGTATGACACTCCATGTGGTATACTTCATGGGTCATAAGTGTATAAAACAATTCAGTGACTCATAAGAATATTCTATATCTCCATACAAGAATCATGCTCATGTTAACCTTAACATTTCATCATAGCCTTTAATATTCCATGATGATCATCAGTTTGGGATAACTCATAGTCTTACTTTGAGAGGTTAATTATTGTTACACTTCATGTATATCTATATATACATATATTCAACCAAAATGAAGAATAATAAAGCTGTGATTTCATTTAAAATGATACATTTAAAATTATTAAATTATTTTAATAAAAATATACATAACAAACAGCCTATCATATCATATATGAAAAAATTATAGATCAACCTATTGTTTTATGCACTTTTTGAAGTTTTTTTAATACATTACATCATATGTAATTTCATCCACATCTCTATGTGACCATATTATTAAACTCCCCCACTAAAATCTTTATTGAGTTAAATATATGATGTGATATTGTTTGAATAATAGTGAGACTTAAGAATAATATTCTTAATGTTTAAATCTTTATGAATATTCGAATTTCTTAACACCATAACATCCAATGTTATGAAGTTAATACATCTTGTTTTATACTTAGAACTTTTCATACTCCATCATCCTCATCCTTGAAACCCATTCCATAAAGCTCTTACCATGAAATATTTTGGTAAAAAATGTAAATTTTACATTCAATATTTAGAATCACATATTAATATTATTTAGGATATCAAGTGGAATTCACTTTGTTATGGTAACTAATATAAATTTTATATTATTTATTTACCATCATATCATATATATATATATATATATTAGGATATATGGTGAAATTAACTAAGATATTTTAATTGTATAATATTTTTTATTATATCTGAACTACTCCAAGTTTAATAATACTCTCATAAGCCTCTTAGATAATATATTCTTTTCATAATATCATGTTAAGATAAAAAATATATTTTGTGTTTAGGAAATAAATCTAATATCATTTTTGTTTAAGAAATAAATCTTATTTCCATTTTAGTGGGAATATTTAAGAAATAAAAAATTATTTTCATATCATATATAGTATTCAATATGTTTCTAAATCTTACTGAAAATAAGAATTTTTCAAATATGCTATAGTTGGTGATGGAATCTTATTCCCTTGTGTTCTTGGATACACACCTTACCTAAGATAAAAATACTTTTATACTTATCTTATTTAAAATTATTTTATACAATTATGATTAACAGTAAAACATGTGAATCAAAAACATCATCTCATTTACTTAAACAACGATTGTTTACAAGATATTCTCAATAGAGAGAAATGAGCAAAATAATACACATTATTTAAATATTCACCCAAGGATAAAGTGATCCTTGTATCGATGTCCTTAGTACATCAACTCCTTACTACATTATTTTAAAAAAACTTCAAGATCTTATCTTCAATAATTTCTTCACTTTTAACCTCCTATATATTAACAAAACATGTAAAAGATACAATTATTGTAATATACCCTTAAAATATAAGAATTTATTATTCTAACATTTATACATGAAATAGTATTTCTATATGGTTTCTTGGAAACCTTTGAGTATTATAGGTATTTCCTCTTCTAATGATCTATTTTTTCACAATTGAAACACTACCCTTTATTTCCTCCTCTTTGATTTGAGTTTCATCCTGGACTTTCAATTTCTTATTTTATTCTCTCTCTATCCAAGTTTTTTACCCTTTTCCTTTTTCACCATCATAATGGAACTTGATCCTAGGCCACTCATGTCCTGATTAGTTATCCTCAGCATATTGAAGTAGAGTTCCATGACACACCAAATGGGGTGTAAACATCATTGATTCTATGGAGTATTTTTTTGGAGGATTAGTGACAACACTTCAATTGATAGAATAGTGAAAGTTCAAAGTGTGACTGTTAGTGAACTAGAAGGGACAGTGATTCCACTCAAAACATTGTAAAAAATAGTTTTATAGTAGATTTGGTATGTCATCACATTTCCTTTTTAATATCCTTGGACTAACCTTGTTAAGGGTGAAAGTAAACAAGTTTATTTATCAGGTATGCTTTCATTCCTGCTCATACATTTCTATATGAAGGAGAGAGAGAGGAGTATTTTTTATAACAATGAAACAAGATCCAAATCAGAGATCATTTTAATATGTCATACTATGATTCACCCCCCACCAGGGTATTAAACCTAGTGGGAAAATAAATGGTATCAAGGGGAAAGGTTAAAGTGATTGTATCTCTCTCATTTAGAGCCATAGTAGCTATCAACAACAAAGGGATTTTGATCATCAAGGGAATTTTTTTAAAATATGGAATAAGTGGATATAGAACTACATTTAATATTTATCAATGGATTTTTATATAGTTGTTTTGTATTGTATCTCACTTAGTATATATAGAGAGAATTTATTATAAGTTGAACAAAGATAATTGGATGTAGATTCTAGAGGAATCAATGCTTTGGGGAAGACATATTCAATATAATATACATGAAAGTAATGTCACCAAAATCTCGCATGACATGTGGGAAATAATATTAAATATCAATGAATTCAATTCAAAATTTAGATAACCTATGTTTCAAGTTCTATAGAATAAATATGAGGATCTGAGGATGCACCCTAATGAATATATTGATAAATTCTTTGACTAGTTGAATGTGATTGTGAATGATATAAATGGTCTTGGAGAAATCATCGATAATTTGAATATTATCAAATGAATCTAGATAATATTAACACCCCAATTCAATCCAAAAGTATCAGTGCTTAAGAATAAATATCCAAATGAGATGACATCAGATAGTTTGAAAACTTCCCTTGTCACATATGAGATACAAAACAATGATAATTATGTTGTGGAAAATGAGAAGTATAAGGAGGTAGAATTTGAGGCTATGAATAATCTCACCATAGAGGATGTCTAGGAATAAGGTGAAGTGGTTGATTTCATTTCATTCTTATCCTCAATTATATAAATATAAAAATTACAGTTTAAATGGAAACCTTGACTCGCATGTTTTCAATGTGGAAAGGTTAGGAACCTTTCAACAAAGTGTACCAAGAAGTTTTAATATGATTATGAGGATGATGAATAAATTATCATGAAAATGCCTCTATAAAATTTGAGAGGTATGAAAATCACTAAGAAAATTTTCTTCAATAAAAAGAACCTAATTTCATAAGAAAATGATAGTTCAAAATAAAATGGGGAATAAGAAATTGAAAACTATAAATACCATAGATAAAATGATATGGTGGTGGTTATTGGAAGTTATTAGGAATGGGAATATAATGAAAATGATGAAGGGGGTGAAAGAAAGATTTTATATCTAATTTAAATTAGAATTTTCTCTTTAAGAGATATATATGTAGATATCCAAAATAAAGAAATAAAATAGAGTTGTTCATGATGAATAACTCTATATGCAATATCAATATGAGGATAATTCTAAGGTAAATGAAAATAATTGAAAAGATTAACTCTAAAATGACATAAAAGTTAGAAAAGGACACTGAGTACAAGCTCAAAGTTGATGAAAAGACCAAGGATATCAATGGTTTGACTAACATAATGAATGATCAAGTCAAAAATATAGAATAAATTGAGGAGGAAATTGTCAGTATATGAAGAAAAATAGAAAATTGGGAGATACTATTGACCCCTGGTGTGAAATTAGGAAAGAAGGTCACACGGGTAATAGAAAAAGAAAAATTAGATCATAGAGGTCCAGTAAAATAGCCAAATAATTTTCATGATAGGAAAATGAAGCATTATAATGACACAACGGGTATGCGGTTTGACCATAAATAGAAAGTAGTGATGATGGGTACTAAACCACAACAACCCATTCTAATGTTAAATATTGATTTGGGTATAAATAAAATTTATAAAATCCATAGAACCCAAGGGAAAAGTGGTATTTCATTAATGAAATGTTGGAATATACCTCATATTAGTTGTTTTTGTTGTGTAAATATGGGACATTCCCAAAATTTATGTTCTATAGATAAGAGGTAATTAATGTAATAATAGAAAAAGAGGCATACAAAAAGAGTTAAATATACTAAAAATGGTTTTTATGGTCATTTTTTATTATAGAGGATTTTTTCCCAAATCTATATATTTCTCATTTGTAATGTTAATGAACATGCTGAAGTAGACCCAAAGTGGTTGTATGTAGCTGCTCAAGGAATTATCAAATGATATGAAAATGAAAAATTGATTTTAATATTTTGAAAATTAATTTGTTCCATCATACTCATAAGAATATCAATAATACCAATCAATATCACGTATGAATTCAAAAACATAGATCAAAAGAGAAAGGAACAGAGTAGGTATTTGTTGTAGATGTTTCTTTAAAAGAATTAGATCATGCTAGTGTATGAATCATTGAAAGTGGATACACTTTCTATATGATGGAAAATAAGGTTATTATCATAAAAATTAATTATGATACGAAGGTTTCACAAAATTTGGAAATTATGAAGGTCTAAAGTTTATTGGCTCGGGAGCCATGTTTTGGGGTAAATATATGACATGCATATATTTATTAGTCATTAAATGTCTCAGTCGTAACTTTCTTAGTGTCATTTAACTATTCAACTCAAGACATACAATAAGATTTACCAAGAATATGTGTATCATTAAGAGAAAATATGGTATAATGGTGATGTAGTGGAATCACATGAAGTGGAATATCTACCTTGTGAGTAGAGAAAAGATATTTTCTTTTTATCTAAGGAATATAAGAATAGGTTGTGGAATAATCAACTTTGTCATTTGAGCCAACCATCATTGGAAGATCTGTTGAAAATTAGTGGATCTTGATATCTCCCTAGGATATCATGTCCCTATACACATACATGATACCCTTTCCAAACAAGGGAATATAACTCAAAATAATTACAAGGGTAAGCAATGAAAGCCAACATGATTGTTTGAACCGGGGAATATTGATGTGTGCTGACTTATCTCACCAAGATCCATTAATGGGAAGAGATGTTATGTTTTATTCATTGATTATTATAGTAAAATTCCATGGATATTCATCATCTCCCCTAAGTACAAGGTGTTAGATTTCATAATACAATATCATAGGGAGGATAGAAGGATGTTTGGATAGATAATTCTAAATTTATGAACTGAAAATTATATGGAGTTTACCAATATCCAAGTGGAAGGTTATATCAAGAAGAATGGTATAAAAAACCAAGTCTTGATAGTGATAACTCCTTGAAAAAATGGTGTGGTTGATAGGAGAAATGAGATCATAAATAATATGTCTAGAACAATTATTATCGAAAAATACCTATTATATAAGTTTTCTTGGAAAGAATAAGTTTTGACATCGATCAACATTTCTAATAGAGCCTTTTTATGTCTGAGGGAATAAAAACTCTAAATTATATGTGGTATGGAAATAATAAAAAGATAAATTACTTTGGAATCTTTATAAGTAAGTTCCCCATTATCAATAAGAAGACACGTAATAAGTTTGAATTCAGTAGAGATGAAGGAATACTCCTGGGATAATCATGAAAAATAAAAGTATATAAATTCTTTAATAAGTTGATAGGAAAGGTTATGGAGAGAAATGATATTTTTATGGGGGAGAATGATAATAATATTTATAAAATAAGTTAATTGTTTAATGAGGATAATGATGAATAGATTGTTGGTTCTGAGCACAATGGAAGCATATAGTGGTGAGAGATATATTAAAATTTATTTTTATATTGAGTTTCTCAAAACCCCAAGTGAGGATCTTGCACGTTAAATTAATAATACATTTATTTAATATCATAATAAATTAATAACTTGGATTAAGAACTTTTATTGATGTGGATATTGATCATTTGAAAAGTCCCTTTCAGATTTCCTTCATTGCGCTATGAGGATCCAAGGATTGAATCCCTCTAGCGGTGATCTGCACATACTCCATTGACCTTCTTGAAATTCTAGTCGATATCCATGTTTTAGCATAAATAATTGATTATCTTTCATTAATTGTTTTTATCATGCATCCTTCAGTATTTATGGAATATCTCTTGTGATTTCCATTCTTGATAGGAAGAGAGAAAGAGGAGTTGAGAGAGAATTCATTGTGCACAACAATTCCCTAGTTTTGACTTCAGATGTAATAAACAATAAACATAATCATCTAATTATAGATCTAGGGTTTAGGTTAAAATATTATTTAATTACATGTTGGTCCTTGAATAATATTATAATATTTAATAAACCCCATGCAATATAATAACAATATTATTATTTTCATTATTATTTTATGGTGTTCGACTTATTAATTAGTATTTTTCACTGGACTTGGTCTTGGTCTGGTCAAACTCCTCTAGAATTTATTGAACTTATTAATAAATATTTCATTATATATTTCATTCATCAATAAAAAAATTTGATCACTAAGAATTGAATAAAATTATTTCTCAATCTTGAGAATAATATTTATTCGATTAATTAAATTCAAATAGAATTTAATTTAGATCATCATAAATACATAGTGTGTGACCCTATAGAATTTTTTCTCATTGGAATTCAGTGGTATTTCCTAAATTATAAGATTACTATCTAGAAATGGTTCAAGGAACCCAAGAGAAACAATTTAATGTCATAATGATCAGAAACACATATGAATGCTCATTATGTAATATAATCCCTTTATCACAATATCTCATTAAGAAAGTTTCACACCCATGTCACCAACCTATATGATTTATAATTTTTTATTTTACTCTTTGAAATAAACTCATCTTTTCACTATGACCATTTAATTTAATGCAATGGTTCTATTCCAATAAATGGTATGAGATATTAACTTCCATCAAGATGGAAGGGAAAAATCCTTCCTGACTTATCCTTTAATGACAAGTCAATCATGATGCACCCAATGTACCCTACCTCATAGAAAACATATGTGGTCATGATTTTCATCAAAAAATATAAGTGTGTGAGTCATTAAATGCATTAATTATAATCTTAAAGTCTAAAGACCGTTACACACACTCATATATAAGAATATCCACTGACACAAGAACATGAGGAATTCCTACTAGTAGGTCTAGTCTCATAATCTCTTGTCTTGAAGACTTACAAGTAAAAAATTCCGGAGAATAAGACTCATCTGCTTATGAATACTCACACCTGATATTCTATATACTATTTCTCCCATCATAGTACATTATTCGATTGTCGAAATATACTTAAGAATATCATTATATTACTTTAGGTTTCTCAACATAGTGGGGAACTGGTACAGCCATATCAATGCGATGTATAATCTAGGACATTATTACATTAGATTCCTGAAAAAGAGTCAAAAATATATAATAATTTGTCTTATTAATATTCAATACATTGAATATACATGTTATAAAAGTAAAAATAGTTTCTCTTAGGACACCAACACCAATAAAATCTGACTTTGACTAGAGACAACTGCCTATGAATTTCATTCAATTGGACCTCACATGATAATCAAGTTTCTACTGAGTCAAGGATTTAGTAAAGGGGTCCACCATTTTGTATTATGTGGAAATACTACTCACTGTAACTTCACATATCTATGAAAAACCACTCAAGATATGATACTTCTCAAGTATGTTCTTTGTCCACTTATGTGAATTTATCTCTTTTAAGAGAGCCACCGCTGTGGTATTATCATAGTAGATTGTGATGGGATATTTACTAATTAGTACCATGTCAAGATATTTGATGATGTTTTTCATCCATACTTATTTTTTTATGCCTCAGAAGTTGAAATATACTTGTACTTTTTTATAGAATCTACACCCACAACCTGCTTTGAGCTCTTCCATCTCACAACACCTCCATTAAAAGTGATGATGTTTCATGTTTGTGACTTGATGTCATCTTTTTTAGTTTGGAAACTAGAATCTACATATCCTATAATGAATAGTACCTCATCTCTTCCACAAACCAGAAACATACCCTTAGTACTCCTCATATACTTAAGGATAGTCTTGAATGCCATCCAATGGTAGTCGCCTAGGTCATCATGATATCTTATTATCACACCTAATATGTAGGTGACATCTAGACTAGTACATAACATATCGTACATGACTGAACCAATTGTTGATTCATATGGAATCCTTTCTATTATATTTCTTTCTTCATATTACTGAGGACACATTTTTCTAGAAATATTAATATTATGTGACACTAGAAACAATCCCCTATTAGATTGTTCCATAGTAAATATCTTTAGTATATTGTCAATGTATATACATTTAATTAGGCTGAGAAACCTCTTAGATCTATCACGTTGGATCTTGATCCCAAGAATATATTCTACCTTACCCAATTCCTTTATAGAGAATCATTTATTCAACCATTCCTTAATAAACTGTAAGACTGGAATTTTATTTCTAATGAGTAATATGTCACCAAAATATACTATTAAGAAAATGATTACACTCCCACTAAACCATTTGTATACACAAGGATCACACTAATTCTTTAATAAACCAAATTCCATTATGGCTTTATCAGAATGAATTTTTCACGACCTAAATTCTTTCTTTAATCTATAAACAGGTTTTTAAAATTTTCATATCTTGTTGGAATACAATGGAGTCACAAACCCTTTAGGTTGTCTCATATAGACATCATCCTAAAGATTACTATTAAGGAAGAAAATTTTTATATCCATTTCAAAAATATCATAGTAATGGTAAGCTTAAATGATGAGTATAATGATGAATTATTTTATCATTACAATTGGTTAAAATATTTTTTCATACGCAATGCCTTGATGCTATTTAAACCCTTTTGAAACAAGTCATTCGTAATAGGTACTAAATTGTAATTTCATGTCTTTCTTCTGGAATTCCCATTAGAACCAATGGGTTTCACATCCACTAGTGGATATACCAAAATTTAGATTTGGTTTTGGTACATGGAATCCATTTCAGAATTCATGGATTCTTGCTAGTTGGAAATATTTGTGTCACTAACTACTTCCTTATAGGTTAGAAGGTAGTTATTATAAAATAATAATGACTCAATATCCAAAATGAATAGAAAACCATACCATTCTAGTTATATAACCTCTCTGGTAATCCTACATAGTACTTTTATCTCTATAACAATTTCTTCTTCCATGGGGCTATGTGAAATTTGTTCCAGTGACAACTCTTGTATACCTTGAGCCTCAACTTCATCGAAGTCTATCTTGCTCCCACTATTTATTTTAGAGATTTTCTCCCTATCAATGAATATGATGTGTCTTTCCACTAAAACCTTTTTTATGATGGGGAATATAGTTAATATTCCCTTTTTTATTTAGGTTATCCTATAATGGTAAACATTGTGCCTGTGCAAGTTTGTTACCTAAAGAAGATTTAAAAGACACGTTGTAACCCCATATATGTAAGTATGACAACATGAGTTTCTTTCTTTTCCATAAATGGTATAGTATACCATCATACACTTTAGTTAGAACTTGGTTTAGTATTTTTACTTCGGTTTGTAATGTGTATCTCCAAATTGATAATGTCAAAATCACATGATGCATCATTGGTATCACCATGTCCAACAAGGTGAAGTTACTCCTTTCAAATACACTATTACACTAAGGTGTATAAGGAAGAGTGATTTGAGATGGGATCCCAAACTCCCATAAGTAATCAATTAAGTATTTATTAATATATTATCCACCATGGTTTGAGCAGAGTTTCTTAATCTTTTTACCAATCTAGTTCATAAATTCATTCTTGTATTCGTTGAATTTATCAAAATAATTTGACTTATACCTCATCAAGTAGAAATATCTATATCTACTAAAATCATTAGTAAAAGTTATGAAGTATGGGTGACCACCCCTTGCCACAACAGGAAATGGTCCACACACATCCATGTGAACTAATTCAAAAAGATCTTTGTCCCTTTCACCTTTTCCACTGAATGTGTATTTGGTCAATTTTACTTGTAAACATGCATAATAAAAACATAGTGTTTTTAGTTAAAAATAATTTTAAATATCCATATTTATATAGTTTACTAATGTTTTTTTCATTTACATGACCCAGTCGAAGATTATATAGTTAGGTGTGGTATGAGTCATGAGAACCAATTTCATTATAAATTTACATTACTTGGTTTGGGTAATCCAACACATAAAGACCATTATTTAAATGTTACTTACCATTAAAAATTTTATCACTATAAAATAAGTAACATTCATATCTGAAAATGAAAATAAATCCATTTGAATCAAGTTTGGATAAAGATATATTGCATTTGGTAACTGAAGACACATAATAACAACCCTTTAAAACCAAGATCATTCCATTCAGAAATGTGAGGTGGTAGTCCTTAATAGCTATAGCATAAAGTTTATCTCCATTGGATTCTCATTGATCTACCTCCCCTCAATCAATTTCTCTGAATCTCAGTTCCTTTATTTGAATACATATGTGAGAACCACAAGCTATATCTAATACCCAATTTTTATAAATAGTTAAATTTTACTCAATAAAAAATGCACCTAAAGCTTCCCCTTACTTCTTTGGATGGGAGGTTTTTTTCTTCTAGTGGTCCTTCTTGACACATGAAAAACTAGTAGCATCCTATTCCCTTGTTTCCCATTTCATCTTCTTCCTCGTGGAAGGGAATGAAGAAGCTTTATACTTAGATCTCTTCACTTTACATTTTTTTACCAAAATGACCAAAGGCTTTTCACACTTTGTCTCCTTATATAATTGGTTAATAAGAGAGATAAGATCTATCAAAGACGTATCAATGTGTTTATATTAAAATTTACAATGAATCTAGAGAATCTCTGAGGGAGTGATTGCAAAATAATATCAGCGCCCAGTTATTTGGGGAGTTTAAACCCTAGAACCTCTAGGTTATCAATTTATCTAGTGTGCTTTACTATGTGAGGCATAGGTAGGTAACCCTCTTTAAGCTTTCTCTAAAAGAGAACCTTAGAAATCTCAAACTGTTCTTTTCTTGATCTCTCTTGTTAAAGAACATGGAGTTTCTCGACCATGCTATATGCATCAATGTTTTTGTGAGACTTCATGAGTTCAATATACATATATGAAATAATAAAAAATTAAAAGTTGATTTAATCACTCAAATGATTTTCATATAAAATAAAATCCTCATCACTCACCTCCTTGGTAGATGAATTCTAGATTGAGTATTCAAGCATGTAATATTTTCCTTAATGGTGTAGTATAACTCAAATTCATCTAAACCACTCCTAAAAGTTACTTCCAATTAAGAGGTTTTATTTCTCCAATATTGATTGTAGGGATAATGTGGATGAAGAGCCTTCAATTTTATTCTAAAATTAAAGAAAATATTATTAGTAATTTTTCATGATTAAAAATTATTTGAGAAATAATAAATTAATTTATTTTTATTGAATCTCACACTATTTTATCATGTCCCAATATACCTCTCCATTGAACTCGGAATATCTAGTTTCTAGGAAATTCTAAAGGAAAGGATCAATATGTTCCTTTTCATAACCCCAACAAGGGTTGGTCAAGCTACTTAAAGGTATTTAGGTTATTAGGTCTTTTCTAACTATAGGCTTGTAACTCTTTGATCTGTTTAGTGGACTCCTCTATCCTAAAATACTAACTTGGATTTCCTCAAAACGTGACTCCAAGTTACATAAAGTCTAGAGAGTCATACTTCTCTTTATGTAAGATGGTTAATTCAACCCATAACCATCATAAGAACTCCATGTTAAAAGTAAGTGTGCTAAAATGGGTTGATCAAACACTTAGTTCCAAGGATTTCATTCCTAATCAGGTAAGGTAAGGTCAAATCTGGATTAATATTTAATTGAGGTATTTTAATTTATAATGCATAAATTTTATATTTTTTATCCTTTACATTTCTTTTTAATATTAATAGTATGTTACTTAATTAATTAAAAATTACAGATAAAACATTTAAACATTATCTATTTATTTAAATCCCATCTTTTCACATTAATTCATTTATTTATGTGATCATGGTATTGGATCCATCAAATAAATAATTTCATAGAAGTAAATAAATAATTAATCAAATGACCTGATAATGATCTTAAATGAGGTTTAATTTAATGATAATATATTAAATCAACCTTTAACTTAGGGAAAATAACTCATATTTTCAGTCTTAGAATGAGTTGAAGCATCCCACCTATGTATCTTCTGGGTTGGATTCATTATTGTTTCGTCTTGAACTGTCTCCATGTGCCTTGGGAAACTCTTTTAATTACAATTGTTTATAACTTACATGTAAGTGAGGGGAACCAACTGATTGGTTAAAGGGGGTTACATAAATATCCTTCCACACATAGGTCCAACATTATAATGGAGGGAGGGATAACTTTCAAGCTATAAAATTTAATTTAATAATAAATTATTTCAAACCCATGAAATAATTTAAAATAAATATCAACACATACACTGGTCTTGGTCTTGTTATAGCTCGTGAATGGTCATACATAAAACTTATACACAAAATTAAATGGATTCCATTCATTTCATTATTTATTAAGATAAATATGCTTGTATTAATTAATTAATTTATTACCTTTCATCTTAATGACCATCCTAATTCATTGGAAGATAACCATCCTGAAGGAATTAATAAAAAATAAATATAATAACCAAGAGTTTAATATTTATTATAATAAATTAATTGATCATTTAAAATTATTTAAATCCTATATTAAATTATCATACACATAATGTGCCAGTCAAATAAATAATGTTATAATTATTTAATTGTTAAATTAATGTAATTTAATTCTTCTAGTAATTGGGAGACTACATGAGTTGTATTATCCATCTGCCTGTTGTGTACCTCTATTATTGTGTATCTAGGTCACATGCCTGAAGATTCGATGTGTGGACTCATCCAAACTACACGTCATATAAATTCCATCTACAAGTCATATATCCACTTGTGGTGTGCTCGATATACTCTCTCAGGTCTTTAACATGTATATGGGAGGGATCACATGGCATGTATGGGCTAGCTACACATCGTGTTTTCCGAATCATTCATGTTCATGAAACCCACCAAACTATTCAGCATGTTCTCAGGAGATAGACTACAATACATGTGCCTCCACCTAGACGTCATGTATCTCATTTTTTTTCAAATAAGTCAGTGTGTATCTCTAATAAGAATTGATGAACTACACAACATTTACATTACAGACACATCATGTATTTCATAAATGATTCAGGTTATCAGTCTCATGTGGTTTTACCTTGTATTATGACCACACAGATTACATGATTTATGTCATTAACCCATGTAGACTACAAATCAACTATTCCATATAAATGTCACATAATCTAATAACCATGTTCCAGGTTGTCCAGTCAACACATGGAATATAGTGCATGTAATAACTACATGGAATTTTGTGTATCCCACAATATATCTAGGTGAAGTATACTAGAGTATATGGTGTGTAATTTGACTATGCTCTGTGTAACCATGTATTACCAACCAAAAATTAGTTGTTTCCAATATCATCTCCAATCATTCTTCATATGTTCATATACCTTTAAAAAATGAATAACTGAATGAACATGAATAATATTTCAATAACATGTTAATTCCAAATGGATTAAAAAATGAAAAATACAAAATAAAAATTCAACCATGATTGTGTATGGATCAATAATCAAATAAATAATTATAAATTTAAACATAAAACCTCTATTACCACTTTTTTTCTGGGAATTGTGAAATCATGCAGTGGTGGGTGATATATTAAAATTTATTTTAATATTGATTTTACTGAAACCTTGAGTGGGAATATTTCATGCCAAATTTATAAATAATTTATTTAATATCAGAAGAAATGAATTCCTTGTCTTAAGATATTTCTTTGATATGGATATTGATTATTTGCAAAGACCCTTTTGGATTTAATTTTTTTCATTGTACGGATCCAAATATAGAACCCATCTAGTGGTAATACACACATGGTCCTTTGATCTCCAATAAATTCTAATCGATATTTGGGTACTAGAATGTTGAATAAATTTTCTTGAATTGTTTGTATTGATCACTCATCCTTTGGTCTTGAAGGAATCTCTCTTACATTTCTTGTTCCTAAGAGGGAGAGACAAGAATGATTCTAGATATAATTCATTATGCGCATAAATTCTCTCGTTTTTTATTTTAGATGAAATACACAATAGATATAACTGTCCATTTATAGAGCTTGGTTTTATGTTAAAATATTATTTAATTTCATGTGGTCCATTAAAAAATATTATAATATTTAATAAACCCAATGCTAATTATTATTATTATTATTATTATTATTATTATTATTATTTTGTGGGGTTCACCAACTTGAATAATAATAAATATTATTTAACTGGCATGTCAATTTATATTTTTAACTGAACTCAGACTTGGTTTGTTCAAACTCTTATAGAATTTATTGAAGTCCTGAATAAATATATAATTTAAATATTTCATTCATCAATAAAAAAATTTTATTGATAAAAAATGAATAAAATTTTCCTTTGGTCTTGAGAATAATATTTTTTCAATTAATTAAATTCAAATATAATTTAATTAGGATCATCAAAAACACGTAGTGTGTGACCCTCTAGGATTATTTATCATTGGCATTAGGCAGTCTTGTCTAAATTACAATAGTACAGTTTAGAAATAGGTTAAGTAACCCAAGTGAAAGAACTTGATTTCCTAATGATTACAACCACATACAAATTCTCACTGTGTAATATAATCCCTTTATCATAATATCTCATCAAGCAGGTTGCACATTCGTGTAACCGACCTATATGCTTGATACATATTTCTTTGAATATCAAAAATAAATACATCATTTCACCATGGACATTGAATTTAATGAAAATGTTTTATTCCAATAAAAGGGTCAATATATCAACTTTCATAAATATAGAAGTTTTAAAACCTTCCTCAACTTATTCATTAATGACATGTCAATCATTATGACTTGATGTACCCTACCTCATTGTGAAGATATGTCATCAGAGTTTTAGTTATAAAATCTAAGTGTGTGATTCATGACATTCATTTATAATAATATTAAATTATAAGGACCATTAAACATTTTCACAAATGGGAATATCTGATGACACCAAAAGATTCAGAATTCCTATTGGTGGGTCTGTTCTCATAATCTCTTATCTTAGAGATTAACAAGTGTGAAATTCATGATAAAATCCTCAAATGATTACAAGAACTCATGCCTAATGGTCTATATACTATGTATACCATTATATTATGTTATCCGACCATATAAATATATTTAAGAATATCTTTATAGTACTTCAAGTTTCTCATCATAGCAGGGAACTACTACGACCTTATCAGTGCGACATATACTATAAAACATTATTACATTAGTGTCATCAATAATAGTGAACAATATGTAATAATATGTTTTATTGATATTCAATACATCAAATATACATGCTATCAGGGTATAAATAGTTGGTTTTGGGACACTAAATCCAATAGAGATGAGAAAATCTAGGGGAGTGTAAGTAACTAAAGTAGATTCATAAGAATACACTAATGGTGAGAAAGATGAACTAAAATACGATACAACATAGAAGTTGAATAGTAGAGATAAAATTTATAAGTAGAGTATCATTAGTGATCAGGCACCACCATTGTATATGAGAATAATGAAGTCACTACAGTAAACAGCTTTCCTATCACAAGTAGATCCAAAATGTTTTGATGAGGATGCAATAAGTAAGAATTGGGTTTAGGTGATGAATGAAGAGCTTGACCAAATAAAAATGAATCAAATGTGGTATACTATTTTTTGGCTGATAGATAAGAATTTCATCAGGATCAAATGGTTCCTCTAGAAAAAAAATTAATGAATATAGAATGGTTATTCAAAAAAGAGCACAATCAATGTGAAAGGGATACTACCAAGATTAAAGAATCAATATAGATGATACATTTTCACGTATTATAAGGCTAAATACAATTCATCTATTATTAACCATAGTAGTGTAAAGAAGTTTAATTTTTTTATATGGATTTCAAATTTAAATTTCTAAATTGAGTTCTAGAAAAAGGGTGTTCATCAAAGATCCAGATGGTTTTCTTGTCCAAGAATATGAGAATGCAGTTTTTTGGTTGAAGAAGGTATTATATGGGTTGAATACAAAACCAAGATTATGGTATTAAATACTTGATTATTATTTTAATAAACTTGGTTTCTAGTGTGGTGGATTTTATTACAATCTCTATGTCAGTAATGAGATTTGTAAAACCTTGACCAAGGATCCATTTAATTGATGCTCCCAACCAGTGCACCAAAAGACTTCAGGAATTCACCACTGTATACTATATACTACCAACAAGAATAATGGGTCTAATGTTGTATGGTGGGGAGACTATACCCACTTATCAAAGTAAAAAAATAACAGAAAATAAAGGTAAACATAAACATCCAGATAAATAACCCAATGAAACAACATATAGGAAAGTTCTGATAGTATGTTGATAAATCATCCTATTCAAAATATAAATATGTATATAATGATTAGGAATCCATAAATAAACAAATAGAAATATTTACATCAACCCCATATTAATATAAAGGAAAACTCCATAAGAATCCTAATAAATACTCTCGAGTCCCAACTCGGTCCTAAACTTCCATGCTCTATTTGATCTTCCCAAATGATCACTAAGAAATAAGACCTTTAACCTGGACCATTCCAACAAATAGGAAACGAATTATTGGGTCTCAAAGTGTTATGGAGTCCTGAGTAGGGTTTTAGTACAACTCAGTAGTCTTCCACCAATGGTATACCTGAATATCCTATCTAATAATGAAGTTCAGAAAGGTAAAGAAAAATAAATCATTTGATAAAAAATAAATAAATAAACAAAAATATTAGTATCTTGGGCTTTGTGGTGATGGATTAGGGTGTTGGATTAGGTCTATCCTACTTTTTTTTCTAGTAATGGGGTTTCTATGAGCATTTCATGGGCCTCCATAAGTAACCACACGTAATCCAAGTTCCCATCCAAGCATTCCCTAGTATCATAGAGTATCAAAAAGAATCTAAGAACTCATCCCGTCATTCCCATGGAATGTGATGCTCATGTTGGAATTCCTAATTATAATATGTCATGAGAAATCTAGGTAATCATCGCGATAGTCCCAAGTATCTGGTATGATGTGGAATCCATGTTGCTTATCTTATAATTCAAAATCATGTAATGTATATAATTCAGATGCTCATCATGGAATTCCCAATCGTGAAACATTATATGGAATTCGGTTGATCATCCCAACATTCCTTATATCAAGTACCATGATCATCTCAATGTGTCTATATTTCACATGAAATAGTATTTCAAAATGTTCCATGCTTTTTTACCATTTCAATGGGTACTCACCATTTCACTATTTACCTTTTACCCCTATTGATCCAATTTCGCACTTTAATATTAGACAAAACAATTTACAATTTCAAATCATTTTTCATTCCATCAATTCCAAATATAACATCTATTTCTCATTAAATAAAGTATGGGTTACCTATTTATCATATATTTATCATCCCATGATCCTTACATTCATTTCATAAAAGGCTGTCTCAATTTTCTATATTAATTATTCATTTTGATGTTCCATTTCAAATATAAGGTGTTATATTTAAATTACCCTTTACATAAGCACATTAACGTATAAGGAATATAAATCTAAAATCATTATTAATTATTTATAAATTCTTATAATCAAGGGATAAGCTTACAAACTATTATACCATTAGTAAATCCTTTAACTTTAACTAAAACCATTTAGATTTTCCACTTTTACGTAACTATTCAATATGTTCTAAGTCTCCAGTGAGTCATTCCACTAGGATCACCTTCAAAAAAACTAGCATTATTTATAAAGGAATAATACCAAGGAAATTCATATTTAGGGTTCTAATTTTAATTTTATGGTCAATACACAATTCATCAACACAATAGACAACCCATGAACTTTTAAAATTAAGAAATTATATGGTAAAAACTTAGGGATCGCATACCTAAGACTTAGATATGTCCAAATATATAGTACCAAGAATCGATTCAGTCTAAAATGAAAAAATGAATAAGAGGACAAAATCTCTTAAAATAGGGTTTATTAGACATAAATGATGGGAGATTTATCAATAGTAAAATAAAAATATAAAGGATAGGAAATGGGCTCATAGCCTTAATTCAAACTCACCAACACCAAAATATAAGTTGATTCAGATATCAGGTGATGAAGATACACCAAGGGAGTAATGGAGGAAGGGAGGGCATGTGTGAGGGCTACTAGGTCGAGGGAGAGGAGAAAATGAGTAGTGTGTGGTTATAAAATCATAATTTCATTTAGGTAAAAATATAATTTTTTAAGGGTCTCATGGTTTGTCCCCATAGTTTTTTAAATTGTGCACTAAATGTGAGGTCACCACTGCCCCAAAACTCAACTGATTTCATTTTTTTACCACATGGTTTAAAAAATTTGTAGCAGCCATTCCATTCAGTTCAATAACCTTCTATAACAAGGAGCATGGTTTGTCCACAATTGTGCACAGGCCAGGTGATGAGTTCCAAAAACATTCCACCTCACATAGTTTCTCATGAAGCTCAAATCATTTACCCTAAACCACAAGATAACTGTGAAACTAAATCATTCACTATAAAAACTAAACTATAAAGAACCTTATGCTTAAGGTTCTTCATAATTTTTCTTAAAAGTTTCACATCGTACCATGCTCATTTGATAGAAAAATCTAATAAATTCTCCACCCAAAGATCTCAAGACTTATCTGGGAACACATGGAACCTCTTGAGAATCAATACACATAAAAAAAATCCCATTTAATATGACTAAACATCTATAATTCTATTCCTAACTCTGGTTCAAAATCTATCCCATCCACCATATGAAAAATTCAAAATTCCTCTAAATTTAAAACACCCTTACATAACACAGGGCCTTACAAACTCACCACATTATAATAGATTGTACCTTATTTATACCTATCAATTTTACTAAGAATCAACATAACATGATTTGAGGTCTCCTACATGAGATTATGTCCTGAAAATACTATCCAACAAGCCTCTCACAAAGTTATTGTTGGTTAAACTACCAGAAACTAATAAAACCATTGGAAATATCATCAACTCATGCTTCAAGGTGCTACTTATTTAAATCAACCCCAGCATAACACTACACATCTAATGGATTTCATAAGTTACCAAAACATCAAAAATCACACCACACTAACTAAAGTTGATGGTCAACACTAGTCTATTTCCACCAATCCATTTTATCAAACATACGGTTTCACCATTGAGACTACTATGACATGATACCTTGCCTCAATATTTAGATAAGACAGCCATAGAATGACCCAAAATTCATAATATACTCATCACATCTAAGATGAAATTACCAAAATGTTTTTAAACTCATTTCATCCAGCTTCCCATGATAACACTAGTTAAACCTCCTATGGAAAACCTGCCTCAAAATGCTCGGCTACCCCCACCAAAAAATTTCCAACACTCCTGAAAAAAATACCTTAAACCCAAAGTCATTATGTGACTATCCTAGTAAAAACACTAGAGTCTCAAACAAACCCTCAAGTGATCATGCCCGTAATCAATTCATAATGTGGGCACTAACACACCATCAAACTGAAGAACTTATAAATGCTTTAGGACCAACCCATGGCCAAAGTCAATACTCATGCCCTATCCAACATCATATTCGAAACCATACCAATCATTCAATATGTAAAACATACTTATACCCACCTTAATAGTATCTTTATCACTACATTACTAAACCATTTTCCAAACTCCACAATCCCTGCTCTTTCTATCACTAAACATAATGGCTAGATGGGAAAAAACTTCTCACCCCTAAGCTCTAATATGATAGGTTACTCATCACCCATTCCTAAATCATGGGAATTTTACCAAATCATTTCACTAAAAATCCTAACAATGGTGAGGTCACACCTTTGAATAAATATTGTTTTACTTCACACCATCTACTTCATCATTTATTACTCCTAGAGAATCAACCCAAATGGGTTTCATCAAAAACATATGTGTTTCACTCCTTATGATCCACTCTCTCATGTTTGGAATAACCACCTATGATGTTATCCATAAGGTTCAACCTATATTTTCTATGTCACTACACTTGATCCAGCCACAACTTTATCCCCGACTATAAGGGCTTTATGACTCTTAACTAAGGCCTTGAGATTCCATACTTATAAGGTTCCCTTGAACCCACATCGATTATAATCCCAAAAACATGGATACTTTCTCATTTAAATATCTCAAGAAGACACCCCCATACCTCCCAAAAAACAATCCAAACAGTACAATATATCTCAAGGGTCCATCAAATATTAATGGTTTCCTTCTCTCTCACAACCTGGTCTAAATAACTATACTCAAATAACATCAAGTCAAATCTTATCAAAACTAGGATGACACCCCCAAACCACCAACCAAACCTCTCACAAATTCCAGTCTCATCAAGAGAAAGTTCCCATGGAACTTACAAAACTAAAGGCATCTTACCAAGCCAAAACCATTCACATAACCACTCATAATCAAGTGTTATCTTGATATCCCAATGGGTTTCATTGGCACTTATAATGCACTCTTATATGTGTATCCCATGTTTACTGGATCAGGCACCTAACGGTCCTACCCTCAAAACCATATTTTTTATTCGAGCACCAGTGCTTAGGGTTTCTTTTATTTTAAGATTTCCATGAATTTCCACTTGCAACATTATTATCCTCTTTCGAGGGTGTTCTTATTCACAAACACCTCATAAAAAATCTGCTTTATTTCACCTGGTCTACCCCACCTATATTATTGTTACCTAGTCTAGGAATTTTAATAAGTCTTCCCTTTTAAAACTAAACAAAAGATTAAAAATTATCACATAGAGTTTTTATCAAAGAATACCTAAGGAATCCTACATGCCAAAACCATATACTGGGCATCACATACATGCACCAATCTTATACTCTATGACATACCCCATGCCTTATGTACCCTAAGGCACTCACATAATTGGATGAAACCCCCATTGGGTTTCCCTTGAAGTTCACAAAGCACCAACTCCCAAACCTGGAGTCACTCTTAAGAAAAGATTCACTAGGATCTACCACTTATCCCACTCACCAAGATATATCTTGCATAGGTCACAACTCTCAATATGACACTCACTCCTATCTCAAGGTCACAAGGCCTCTTACATTCCAAACCTCCACTACAGGGTCTCAAACATAGGTTCAATTCTAACCTATCCAACCCATTATTGATATCAAAAACAAATTACAAGATCACAGATAGCCCCAATACACTATAGGGAATAACACATAAATCAGGTTCTCTAAAAAACCCTAACCACCCATAAAAAGGTCAAGAACGCAATTACCACTTGGTCCATATCAGTTATATAAGTACTTATAGGGTTCACAAATTTTACACTTCTCCACTTTTCTTAAGGAAACATTTCCAAACCAAAGGCTCAGTTAAATGTAATGGAAAGTACATGTTATAGAGGAGAACACTTCAGAAGTTGTAATTTAAATTTTATTCATCTAACACCATGTAAAAATCCCCAAAAATCCATACCATGAATTTATTTTAACCATCTAATTCATCTAAAAGTTTTCACCATTGAGGCTTAGTTAATTAGGATGAAAATTGCAAGTTATAGATGAAAACACTATTTTTTTGTAATTAGAATTTTATTTAGTGGATACCTAATCATTATCAAATGAAAATATCCAAAAAAAATAGTTATTTATTATATATAGGGTTTTCTTGGTAAAATGGAACCATAAACCTATATGAACCACTATATAAATGGCTGTGAACACTTTAAATAATCAACCTAGATCACAGACCATGTAACAAGTAACCAATCACAGGTAATAATTCAAATGAATCATATATTCTTGATATGATGCATGAACATACCCTATCTCTCCATATAGGTTCAAGAGATAAAATACCTTAAATAAATAACCTCTGAATTAAATGCATTACTTGTGTTGAAATCAGGTCAACGATAACAATGAGCAGCATGAACAGAAATCTTGTCCCTATAAACATTGAATTTCCTCATATGTGGGTTGTCCAATCCTAGTAAAAATATCCATACCATAACCAGATTCACTCCTATTATTCTATATACCTTTACCAAATAGTAATACAAACTAAATAATCTTTGATACCACTTTGTAATTCCTTGACCTGTGAGCCACTGAACCGGGGCTCTGAGCTGGTTCACCACATGAACTCAGGCATGCCTCCCTATATGTCATAGGTTGTTGATTAGTAGTTTGGTTATAAGGTGTTATGTTGAAGATACTACATCATCTTATCAGAGTAAAATAATAGCTAATAATAATGGTAAACATAAAATTCCTAAAAAATTACCCAATAGAATAACATACATGAAATCACCAATGGTAACTATATAAAATATCCTTTTCTAAAAATAAAACTGAGTACAATATATCATGGAGTCATATATAAATGATGGTTCATGCATACATTAAACCCAAATGAAACAAAATGATAAAATTAGAAGAATACTAAAAAATGGTCTTGAGTCTTAGCCCATTCCTGAACTCCCATGCTCCATCCCAGTTATCCAAATGATAACCAAGAAATCAGGCCTTTACCCTAGAATAGTCTTGAAAATAATAAAATTTTCTTAGGTACCAAAGTGTTATGGAGATATGAGTGGGGTGTGAGTACACTAAATAGTCCACCACCAGCAGTGTCCCTAAATATTCAATTTTATAATCAAGTTCATGTGAGGTAAATAAAAATAAAGTAGAAAATACCAAATTAATAAATAAAAATCCTGATGTTATGGCTCTATAGTGATATTTGGGGTTAGTCCTGCATACTTCTATTAGTTTTGGGATGTCTCTAAGAATTTCATGGTGATCGCACTTCTATAAGTAACCACATGGAATCTGGGAGCTCATACTAGAATTCCCTAATATCATATATTATCACACGTAATATTAGTTCTCATCCCAACATTCCCATGTAATTAAATTCTCATGTTGGTATTACCAACTATTATGTATCTTGAAAAATTTAGGTACTCATCTCAAAATTTCCAATAATATGTTATTATGTGGAATATATTGAAATCATCTTGGAATTACTAATCAGGTACCATATATAATCTGGGTTCTCAGCCCAATATTCCTAATCATCAAGCATCACATAGAATCCAATCACCCATCCTATCATTCCCTTTCTAAAGTACCATTATCACCCCAAGGAATCTACATTTCATATTAAATAGTATTTCAAAAAGTTACATCTTACTTCAATATTTCAATGGGTATATACCTTTTCAATATTTACCCTTAACCCCATTGATCCCATTTTACACTATAAAATTATTCAAAACACTTTATAATTTCAAATGATTTTATGCGTCATTAATTCACAATATAAAATCTATTTCTCATTTTGTAAATCATGGGTTACCTATTTATCATATCAATATCATCTCAAGATACCCATTTTATTTCATAAAATTATACCTAAATTTTCTATATTAAGTATCCATTTGAGGTTCTATTTATAAACTAAGGTGTTAATTTAGAATTATCCTTTTCATATCAATATCAAATCACTTTTCATTATATGTGAATTCTTAATATAATCAAGTTCTAAGTTTATAACCACTTATACCATGGTTAAATCCTTTCACTTTAAACATATCCATTTTTATTTTCCACTTTTACAAAACCATTTTATATGGTCTAAGTCTCAAGGGATGAATCCCATTGGGATCACCTTCTTGGAAACCAACTAGAATTATATCTAAGGGATTACTATCAAGAAAATTCGTATTTAAGGTTATAATTTTAATTCTTGGCCCGGCACATAATACATTGGCATGAACAACAACACATGCACTTTAAAAATTAATTAAGACTATGGGAAAGACGTTGGTACCACCTAACTTAACCTTAGAGACATCCACATGTTTGGTACCAAACTTTAATTCATCCTAAAATGATAAAAAAATAAAGAATAAGAAAAAAAATCCCTTAAAATATGTCATATTAGACATAAATGGTGAGATATTTCTTGACAGAAAAACAAACGAAAAAGGATAGGAATTATAATTAGAAACTTAACTTTATCTTAGAAACACCACAAAAATAAATTTATTTGGTTGTTGGGTGAAGAAGATCCACTAAGGGAGGAATAATGGAATTGAGGGCATACACAGGAGCAACTAGGTTGAGGGAAAGGAAAAAATGAAGGTTCTGGGTAATAAAATCATATGGGAAGTTAAGTAAAACCCAAATTTTTTAATGGTTGTGTAGTTTGGATATATTTTTCTCTTAACCATGCACAACTTTGTTGTCATTATTTCCATGAAACCCCCAAATCACATGGCCCTACCACATAGACTGAAAATCATGCACCAAGAGTGTAATCAATCTCTATAACCCTCTGCAACAAGGAATATATTTTGTCCATAATAATGTATAGATTGTGTGCCAACTTCCAAAAATAGGAAATATCACATGTTTTCTCCGGAATATTGCACGGTTTTCTTAAAAATGTGTTCTAACCATGAAAAAAATCCATACTATATACAAAGTGAATAAGAAATATCCCCACACTCAGGTTGCTGCAAGGTTTCTCCTAAACTGTACACACCAAACAATGCACCTGGGATAGAAAACTAAAAAAACTATAGAAACTAAACATAAACCTTTTGAGACTTATTTGGGAACCCAATTCACCTCTATATACTCAAGAAACATCCTAAAATGTCCTTTTAATATGTCCAAGCATCTATAATATCATTCTATAGCCTGATTAAAAATCTGTCAGGTTTACTAGATGAAAAATTCAAAATTCCTCTAAATTCCTTGTGTTTATATGGAATAAAGAATCTAAAAAGAGTAATAAAAGTGTTATAGTGATTTTGGATGTATTATACATAATCTTTAGTGGTTTAAATGTATAGAAATTGAAATATTTTTATAATTCATGAAATGAGAGTTTAAAATGTTAATGATTAGGGAGTTAATATTTTTCCTTAGTTTACAAGTAACTCAAGGAATACATGACACATTTATTTCTCAATAAAAATATTCCAAGTAGATTTTGAGAATATTTGGAATGGATAATTACAAGTTAATGAAAACTTTTTTTGCTGCCTATATGAAATTATAAAGGGACGATGAAGGAAAAGTTGTCAATTTCATTGAATATAGGTAGATCATTATGATCTTGTTGTATGTAACTATAATATGACCCAATATTGTTTTTAATATATATGTAGCATTATATCAAAGTGATATCATTGAAATAAACTTCCTTATAGTGAAAATAATTCTTCTATATATCAATAGAATGGTGGATTTTGGTTTGTTTTATAATAAAAAACTCAACATGATTTATTGTGTTATAAAGATGTGGATTGGTTCAGTTTAGTAGATGATAGAAAGTCAATTCCAGGGGATTCATTTTATCTTATAAGATTATGTATGTATTAAATTAGAAAAAAATATTGTATTTCTATGATCACTATAGAATATTAATATATTTTGGCTACTAAAGATTTTATGTAGTTACTATGGATGTAGAAGTAGTTTAAAGAAATGAGAGTTGAATTTAAGTCTTCAATAAGAATAAATTGTGACAATTTAAGTTTTATAAAACTTAGAAAAAATTATATTCATAATTTTAGGACAAAACATATTGAAATAAAGTATCATTTTATCAAGAATAATTTGGATCATGGGTTAGTGAAGTTGGAGTATGTGCTTATATAACTTTATGTTGAAAACATTATAATAAAGGCCTTACCAAAAGAAACATTTGAAAGACATAAGCTAGCTCTCAGAGTCCAGTCAAACCCCCACCCTTAAATAGTGTATATGTGAAACCATCACTCCTTAAGGTATAGTGTGTTATTCTTTATGTTCGAATATATGTTCTTTAACATGTTAAAACCGCAGAGGAAAGACCTTTGAGTTCATTGATAAGGGGGAGAAGCCATGTTCATATAAGGGGGTGATGATGATGGGGGGAATAAAAAAATAGTAGCAGTTTAAAATTTGATGATACTGAAGATTTTTGTTAAAAGTAGATATACCACAATATATTAACCTCTAAGTTTTTTATGATAATAGTTTCTTGGTGGGGATGAATAAGGGGTAATATTGAGTTCCATCATTTTCTTGAAGATGATGAAATAGTTTTGTTTCAAATGTTGAGTTCTACAAAAGGTATTTTTGAGAATAAAGTAATTCATTGATAAAAAAATTTATGCTACTGTTATTTATCATTATGATCATATCCCATGTGTATTTATATTATGTGTTGAGTAAATATTTTATTTCTATAAGGAGTTTCAAGTTGTGAATTGGGGTTGAAGAAGGAAGAGTGAAAATTAATGACAATAAGCTAAAAATATAAGGATTAAAAAGGTGTAAAAGGTATATGAGTTTTCAAAAAACCCAAAGGGGGATATTTTTGGGAAAAAAATGCCTCAATGTGAATTTTTGGTGTTTTGGGTTGGTTTAGTTTGTTAAAAAAATAGTTAATAAAGTCAATTTTGAGGTTTCATCACAGTTTTTGAAAAAGTATGTTAATAAAGGTATAGGATAGTGTAAACTTGTACAATTTTGAAGAATATATTATGAAATATGGTTTTAAGCTACCCATGAAAGAGGAGTATCCAGGTATGGAATCTCTAGAAGGTTTTCAAGAATTTACACATATGTGGTGGTAATTTTTCTCAGTGGATTCCAAATTTTTGGGGTCCAAAATTTAGGGTAAAGGGAAAATTGTTTTTGAAGAAAAGGAAATATTTTTATGCAATTAAAAAAGTTTCAATAAAAGGTGAAATAGTTTCATAAAGTAGTGTTGGGAACTAGGATACAAAATAGAATGGAGTATTGGGCCTCTCTTAGAAAAAAGGTCATTTTTTCATGACCCCTAGGGGTCATACTATGATTGTGGAAAGTTAAGAGTCATTCCCACTACCTGGGGGTAGTCACACCATAACCCATAGAGATCGAGATGTGATGGAAGAGAGAAGGGGTATTGATTCCTCTACTTGGTGTTAGTGAAATAGTGATCTAATAGGGTTACCCCACAACTAGACCATAGATCTATTTTTTAAACAAGGACATACTCATAATTTTACAATCCACCACCATTAGTTTTTGGTTAAACAAACACATGTAAAGGGTTCATTTCTATCAGCTATCCCCCGTCTTCTCTCTATCTCAATACCCCTTAAAATTGTGTGTTTTTTGGTTATTTTAATGTTATTCGGAAGTATGGCCTTCTATTCTTAAAAATTTTCTACTTCTTCAGTGTTATATGTTAATATTATTTTCTCTAGTTAGGGTTTCTAAGAGACAATCCCCCTGGATTATAGTGGAATCATCTATAATGATGTGTATTTTTTATACAATAGATATAGTATGTCAAAGAATTATTATTGAAATTAATTTATTTCCATTTCATTATAAGCGCATTTCTATGCAGATTTTTCTTGGGTTTTAATTAAAATTGGATGGATTCGGTGATTGAATGGGTTCTAATTATTAGGTATTTTTCTTAGGTTGATGTTGGGGTATTCCATAGACCTTCTAGTTGTAGTTGATCATGGTTTTCAAGTGGTGGTATCGTGCAATGAGAGTCCTATAAATTATTCCATTTTGAATTAAATGGAATAATTAATTATACTTATTTATAGTTAACTATTTTGGATATTATGTATTAATATTAGAGCTTGAAATGTTTCTATGGCTTGGCATGAGATTGGATGAGGCTTGGAAATGTTTGGGTGGTCATGTTTGAACCTTATTAAAGGTAATTAATATTTATGAGGTATGAGGTCCCTAAAATCTCCCTATGCTATATGAATGTTATTATGTGGAATGTGACGTGTGATCTTCCATGTATGGGTGATCAAACTTGAATTTAAAATAAATTATTTCTATCAGAATCCTATGATTAAGATAAGAGTTCATTGGGAAATAATGGACCCTTAGTACTAATATAGTTTCTTTATAGCCGATGAATGAGGGAATAAATAAATAATTGTTCCTTATAACATAGGGACCTTATAGGGGTATAAATGAAATTAAATGAATGGAATATACTGGTCCTAATATAGGTTCCCTTATCTCCATTTGAGTAGGGGTGAGTGATGTAAAAGGAATTATTTCCATAGGCATATGCTATATAAGAACCTTGGGATGCCTTATATCCTTTAGGCTAACTCTATAGAGAGTGGGGTGAGTGTTCCTCCCCCACTAGCATGTGAATACCCTGGGTTTATTCTTATGTTTTTTATCGGTGCACTGGGTTTATTCTTATGCCTTATATCCTTTAGGCTAACTCTTTAGGCTAACTCTCGTACACTGGGTTTAGGTGTCATGTAGACTCTAAATAAGCATGATATACCCATATTAGGTGTCATTTAGACTATATGTGTGTGATATAATTGGTGTAAGTTTCATTTGATCCCAACATGGGTGTCATTTTTCACCTATATAGGTGAAAATATTCTAGTGTACGAGTCATCCATGACTTTGTAAAAAAAATTCAAAGGATGATCATAAGAATAATTTGAGGGATACATATATACACTTCAAGCTAAAACAATGGGTTGTCACCTCATCACGCATACCAATAATATAAGGTTGCACATGGATTAAAATCATGCATGATATTTAGATCAAGAACTAGAAAATAAAGAATCATATTTTCAAGAGAATTAGATCATGATTGAGATATAAAGCTACAGGGGAAAAGGGTACCTTCCAGAAATTTAAAATCATGGATCTTGAAGATTTGACCAGATAAATAATAAATAAATATTAAACCTTAAAATATGATAGGTAAATTCCTTTAAAGGAAGTTATCGGTGCTACTTGAAAGATATCAGCCACTACACAGAGAAATATAGCCAATTTATTTCCAAATTTTAGTTTCTTTATTCTTATGTTTTTTATTTATTCCATTCTATAATCCCATATTTCATATTTTAAAAAAATATCCTATTTATTTCACTATCTATCCATATTTTCTCACTTTTATTCTCTCCATGATCATTCATTAATATGATCTCTTTCACTCATGATAATGATTAACTAACTTAGAGCCTCTAATAGAAGTGTCATACAATGTTTGATCCCATGTCTTCATATAATCATGATGAATGTTCCCTGTCTTCATTGGGATGATTTAAGGATTACCAGTAGTGAGAGAAGTTATCCTTGTTGTTGTTACCTAAGGGTTAACTTCTTATTTCTTTACTATTTTATCACTATGGAGGATTTGGTTAAATAGTGTATCATTGAATTAATTTTATATTCAAAATCAGGTAAGAAGAGGATGTTAACTCATATTTTTGAGTTTTTACATTATGTAAATTTAAAACTAATAATAATATGATGGAGGTTCACATTGGATGGTTTCATTGGGAGAATTTATTTTCTTTTTAACACTTCAATCTGTCTGTATTCATTTTCTTCATTGCATGTTCTAGTTTTTGAATTCCACAATCTAAATCACCCATATTTATTTATTTTAATAAATATAAAATACCAAAAATATAATAAGTGAATTAGAAATAGTGAGTAATCTACTATGAAATATTCTTAAGTCAGAAGACTCTGATCATCCACTGTGTTTTTCTAGGAAAATAAATAATAAATTGTATACCACTCTATGATTGGTGTGTGTTAAAATTTTTAATTATTTCTAAGGATCCAATCATTTTTCACTCACTATTTTTATTTACATTTTATGAAACAAAATATTAAATAATAATTTAAAAACAACAAAAAAATTAATTTTTTCCATGATGTGTTCAACTTTTGATTATTCTATGTGAACTAAGAAATAATCACAACTGTTAGATATTTTGTTGGGAATTCAAGAGAAAAGGAGACAAATTAAATAAATAGTTGAATTGTAATTGTATCTGAAGACCAATTGTTGAAGAAACATAAACCTAAAATGGAACCATTTATTGGAGATATTTACCCACCCATATATTCTGTTAAGTAAACTAGGGAGGGTGATCATAATTTACTTGAAGAATTGTTATCACCAACCCTCACTCATATATTCCTGAAGAAGTTTCATGAAGAGAAAATGCATGTTGATGCACTTGTGGGAGATAAAAAAAGTTATAAGAATCTTAAAATTTCTTTGTGGAAGGTAACTTGTAACATTATTTCCATACCCTAAAATAAGAAGAATCAACACCACTATATATTTACCTATATATGTAAAAATAAACCACACTAGTGGTAGAATTGGAAGAGAATATGGAGTATCCTAACTACCTATATCTATACAGGAAAACCCATCTCTAATAGGTATTGATTAATTAATAAACACTTGAATCTAAACTAAATCAGTGAGTCAGTCCATTTTTGAACTCATTTTTATTAAAAAGTGAAGAAAATTTTGATAATGAATCTGATTAAGAACACATCGATCTCCCTGAACCTATTTAAAATCTACTTTTAGGATTAACTGAATAATTATTAGTGGATTTACATAAATAAATCGTATCAAATAATCACTATCTACCATCAAACAATGGATAATAGCTGGTATTTATTTTCTAGGGGCATTTAGAACCTAGGTCCCACTTAAGGGGTTAAACTAAGACTTATTCATTGATTTCATTCTACTTTTATTTTTTATTTCATTTATTTTTACATTCAATAATTTTTATTATCTTTTAATGTCTTCATTTATATGTTTTAAGTCGGTGTAATTAATGATAATAACTCAAGGCTTCCCTTCCAATAAGTCAGGTTGTATTTCTATTTTATACTTGATTTAATTGCTACATAATATAATTCTATATGAAAATATTTTATAAATGTTTTTTGAGGTAATTGAAAATGGGTAATAAAAATATAATTATGGGGGAGTGGTACTAGCTTGTTTAGGATTTGCGTGTTTCTATTTTCTATTTTAGATTTATGGTTTGTTTTTAGGAACCTTGAGCTTCCTTGAAAACACTGTAAAAATTAAGAAAATCTTAAACTTTTTCATAAAAATAATTTATTTCAAATTAGAAAAATTTTAAATTATTGATGAAATAGTATGTTGTTCTTTATTTTTAGATCTAATAATTTAATTAAATTTGATCAAACTTGAAACTCAATGTACAATAATTTTTTCTAAAATGAAAAAAACCCAAACTTGATAAGTTCTAAACCTTTTTGACATCTTATTTCAATTTTTATTTTCCTTGAGTGTCTTGAGGTATGTTATGAAATATATAACTTATTTTTTCCTCTCTAATTAAAAGATATTGTAATTCATGGATTTTGTTAAAAATGATTTAGGAACTATTTTGAATTCTCATTTTACATTGAACTCTATTTTCAATACTTCCCTTGAATTTGGCCATTATAAAAAGCCCCAAGTATCCATGAAAACCCTTTTTAGGTATCCAAATTACAATCCATTTATACCTATCTACCTTGATCTATAAATCAATTTAATGATAGTGGTCTAACTTAGGCATGGGTGAGGGAGAATTCAACTACTTTGAAAAATATATTGAATCTATTTAGTGGTTGTTGTACATTTTTATTTCTAATATTTGGGAAGGGATTACATGTTTTAAAGATGTGAGTATGAAAAAAAAATTGTTAAAAGTTTTTTTGAGAGTTAACCACTACTTTAGGATCAAAATACTCCTCTCATTCCATCAAAAATATGATTCTAGATAGAATTGTTAGATCTAGATTCTAGCTAAAACAATACTATAAATTGGGAAATGGAGGGGAGAAATTTATCATTAATAATAAAAATTCGAAGGTGTAGACTAACCAAAAAATCAATATGATATTGAAGGTCATATATTTTTAAAAGTGAGTGAGTGATGATTTATTCATGAGTTCAAACCATTTCAAGCAATTTACTTCACTTTAGAGTTAGGCCTCCTTCTATCTCAAAATTTTTTACATCCAAATCCTACAAGAACTTTTAGCCTTGGAACAAGCTATTTAAAGTCCTAATAGTTAATACATTTTATAATTTATTAAGTTGGAGATTATAGGATAGAATCAAACCTATTTAAATCTTGAATATTTTATAGAATGATAAAATCTTTAATTCGAAATCCTTGAGTGAAGATAGATACACAGATAGGGAGGTAAGCACAAAATTCATATAAGAAATAACAGGATATTGAATAAACTTTTATGAATAAGAGAGGAATGATATAATTTAAATCCATTTTAAAAACATGATATTAATTTATTTTTTAAATGGAAAATTTATGTCAATTATACCCTAAGAAATCTAAATTGACTATTTTATTAGATTATTTCTTAAAGTGTAATGTTTAAGTGTGAGGAAATTGATAATCCAGTATTTTCATATATTTTTTGATATTTTAATGATTTTAATCCAAAAATATTTATGTTTAATGAGTAATTATTTCATATTTGTATAATATAAGTATTCTATATTTAATTATGGAAAAGTTATTGGAGCTTTATTTTTAATTATTTTACCTATTTTTAAACTCTTAGAATAAATCATACATTTAATCCTTTATATATTATTTATTATTTAAAGTGGTTGGAAATTATAGAATGAGTAATCCTAGAATTTTTGTTGGTTTTAAGAAAATAATATTACAAAGGAGTTCGAGCATAAGTGAAATTATATAAGAGTGTAAGTGGCATCCTAGTGAGCATATGTTTCATCTCAATAATTGTAGTTTTCATCTACAGTTCTTGTGGGAAGAAAAATGGAAAATATAGATTATCCTAGGTGCCATTCCAATTTAGTATAGGTGTCATTTTGTCTCTATATTGGTTTGATCTACCCAACATAGGTGTCATTTGGCCCAAATATGTGTTATATTATCATTGTAATTTCTATTTATTACCAACATAGGTGTCATTTTGTACTTGTGTAGGTGTGAGTATTCCATCATATGTACCATCCATGCCTTTGAAAATTTTGGTCAAAGTATTATCATAAACAGAATTCTGGGGATCTATCTGTACTTTGAGATAAAACTTTTTAATATAACCTTGAAATTCATACCATCAATATAAGGTTGACACATAGATTAAAAACATGCATCATATTTCAATCAATAACTAAAAAAGAAAGCTGTATATTTTCAGGAAGACCTTATTGTGATGAAGAATTGAAGATGAAAGGAAAAAAGAAAACCTTCAAGAAATTTAAAATCATGAATCTCATATATTTTACCAATAATGGAATATGGAAACATTGAACTATTAAATAAGAAATTGGGATATCTTTAAAGGAAACCAAAGGTACCACTTGAAAGAGATCATACACTACATAGAGAAATCAGGACAAAGTTCTTTTACATTTAGTTTAGTTATGTTGTTGTGTTTTATTTATTTCATTCTTTAATTACATATTTTATATTTTAATAAAGTGTTTTTATTTCACAATTTCTTTATCTTTCTCTTCTCTCTAATTTTCTCCCCCAAATTATTCTTCATTTTGATCTCTTTCACTCATGATAATGAGTGACTAACCTAAGGACTCTCTCTGGGGAGTAGTTCAGTATTTGAACACAAGTATTTGTGTATTAATGATTAATGCTACTTATTTTATTTGATTTAATTCAAGGATTACAAGAAGTGATAGAAGTTGTCATTTTTCAATTATCTAAGGGTTAAATTCATTTTTCCATACTATTTTCCATCTATAGATGTGGTAGTTATAAATTGTATCATTGAATGCACTATACATTCACAACCGAGGAAGAAGAGGATGTTCATACATATAGTGTAGTGTGTAAATTAAGTAAATTTGAAACAAATAATAATATGATGATGGTTCACTATAGATGATTCATTTGGAAGAATTTACTTTATTTATAACACTTCATTCTATCTACATTCATTTTTTTTCATTGCATGTTTACTTTTAGTCTTTGAATTCAACAATATCAACCACCCATATTTATTTTATTTTAAAAATAAAAAATACAAAAAGTGTATTAGAACTATTGAGTAATCAATAGTGAAATATCTTCTAGTGAGATAAATGACACATGCCTGTCATAGGGAATGGAAAAACAATTTTTATATATTCCTTAGTGTATTCTACTGATTAACCCTAGTAAGTCTCCTGAAGAGGAGTGCACACAAAACAGTTTGTCACTTTAAAATGAGGGTAAAAATGGTGTGTTTTTAGAATAAATCAATGATAAAATGATTAAACAGAAATTTTAAATTTAAATTATTGAAAAACTATGATATTAAATTGGTGATTATGTCAGGTAAAGTTTCCCAATTGTAATGCTATCTTTGTTCAAATTAATTAAAACCTCTTATTTTTAGTTGATTAAAGTGAGTTTCCATAATCGTTTTCTCTTACTTCCTTCGTGAAATTATGATGGTAAGAGAAAACTTTACTAAGATATTAGTTTGGTCCACTCTCATTTCATGTGAAAAAGAGTTGTATTGAATATACTCAATTGACTTGGGCAATTCCTAATTGGGTCTTGTTTATCCCAAACAATAAAGAACGTTCATTACCCCTTTTACACGTACTAATGATTGTTGAGTACTTCACCACTAATAACTAGTCTATTCCATCGTATATAAACCACAAATAAGTGAAGGGATATAATTATTATTTTACCAAGGAAAAAAATAAACAATGGAATTAAAATTCAAGAAAGATCACACTTGATAATAAATCCTCTATATGAAATTGAAAACAAATTTTAAGAAGAAACAAATTTCATTCAATTATGTCCAATAACTCAGGCGTTACAAAATAGAAAACCAACCCTTCCCCAATCACTCAAAATGTTTACCCCACTATGGTAAGAGTAATCGAGTTGAATGGGGAAGAATAAGGAAATAAAAATATATATAAAAGAAAATAAATAAAATAGTGAAAGATTAAAATTTTTCCTCCTTGGTGTCCCAGAAGGAATGGGATGGAATGAGATGCTTTGAGAGGGATGAGCTCATCTCCTTTTATAGCCATAATTTTCCCCCTAAATTTGATGCATTTTGGACCAAATAAATGACCTATTAATTTGTTTCAACCTTCTTTAATATTTTCATAAATATATTTTCTGTTGCTCCTCGAAATTTTAGGGTATTTGGATAAGTATTCCGTGTGTTATGTTCGTTTTACTCTAACAATTTATTCTGTCTAGTCAGACTCTTCAAATCCAAAATCTCTGAATTATAATTATTTAATGACCATTAAAATGGCCAATTCACGCATTCTAGCCATCATAAAAGATGTTCCCAAAATCCATGCCTATCCACACAACTAATTTCAAAACAATAGGGCCCACTCTCCCAAGGCGGCTAGGGTTTCACCCCGCTTCTCCTTCTTCTCTCCTCCGACTTTCTTCGGTCCTCAGCAGCGTCATCCCCGGGAGCTCGGTATGGCGCGTCGTCGGCCCTGGATCTCGTCTTCCTCGGTGCTTCCTTGGATCTCATAGTCCTTGGTGCTTCGGTGGATTGGCAAGCTTCGGTCCTCGGATTCTAGGGTTTCGGCGTGCTTCGGTCCTCGGATTCCAGGTTTTGGCAGACGGCGTGCTTCGGTCCTCGGTTTCCAGGGTTTCGGCGTGCTTCGGTCCTCGGATTCCAGGTTTTGGCAGACAGCGTGCTTCGGTCCTCGTTTTCCAGGTTTTGGCAGACGGTGTGCTTCGGTCTTCGGTGGCATGCTTTGGTCTTTGGCGGCAATTCCCCCTGGAGCATGGCGTGGCTTGTTCTTCCCGTTGTGTGGATCGGCGCTTCGGCTTTCAGTTCGCACCGGGATCTTGCCGCGGCGA
Source organism: Viscum album (assembly GCA_963277665.1). Classification (NCBI taxonomy): domain Eukaryota; kingdom Viridiplantae; phylum Streptophyta; class Magnoliopsida; order Santalales; family Viscaceae; genus Viscum; species Viscum album. Next base: position 692,482,767 of record OY728158.1, read on the forward strand.
GGCTGGCTTGGCTCTGGACGGCTCCGATGTTTCCGGTGTGGTTCATTGCAGGTTCCAGAGTGGCTCGGGGGAGGGGGGATATCTGTTTTTTGGTCTCTCAGTGGAGGTTTTTCAATGCGGCATGATTTATACTTTGGTTGGTTTGTGATGTTTTGATTTTTGGATTGCGGTGGATGGTTTGTGGTCTCGTTGGTTCTGGAAAGCACTGCTCTTGGTTCCGCGGGTTCCTCTCTTTCCTTTGCAGTGAGTTCATCCGATTTGGCATCCGGAAAGGGTTATTCTCTTCTTGATTTTATCAGTTTCATCCCAGAGTGGCGCTTCTGGTATGGTCATTTTGGTTCCCCTCCCTGGTGGTGCTCTTTTGGTGTAGTTGTTGGGCCTTTCAGCCCGGGTGGCGCTGGCCTGACATTTTTGCATCCTGGAGGGCCTGCCCTTTGGTTTCTTGCTGGTGTGGGGTCGAGAGCGGCTTGTGGAAACGGTGTGGCGGGAGTTGCTCTGGTGTCAGCGAGGTGATCTACGATGGTGATGTTTTTTTTCGATGTTTTAATGTAGACTTTGGACTTGATCTAGGAACTGGTCCCAGAAGAGGTTCATAGTTTTTTGTTCATCTATTCAGAACTGTTCGGATTTGGATGTTTGAGAGGGTATGGCGAGAGCCATCGGATCGAGCATGTGCTTTGACACAGGACACTTGCTTGCTGAACATTCATGTAATGGTGGAGAGATTCATCACGATTCACACACTGGAGAGGGACCGATCCAAGTTTTCAGTTCGAGTTTATTTTCCCACCTTCGGGTTATGATTTGTCTTAAGTTTATGATGTCTAGGTTCCCCCTACTCCCCTTAAAAGGGGTTTTTTATTAATAATAAAAAACATTTAAGGCCTTTGGGTCGTTGTATGGAATTGGGCCCACCATGAATGAGTTATGGATCTCATACCAAAAATCTATTGATCTGTAAATAGTTTTCATGCTCCAACTTGTGAGCTTCATTTGAGCTTAAATATGGCCAATTCAGCTTTTAGTCAAAAAGGATGAAATGAATCCCGTGATGTGTAGAATCTGAAAAAAAAAATATTTTTTCAATTTTTATAATTGTAGAAAAATTTATGGCCAAAATATCGAAATGATTTTAAAAAGTTATAAATCTGAAATGGTCCATTTTTACTATTAACCTCAAAATATCACCAATATCATAAAAATGGAGAAATTTATCTTAAAGTAACACTTTTTTGGGTTCAAAACAATTAAATTCAATATAAATTTAATTGAAAATATTTTCTCTATCAATGACTCTCATCATCCATTATGCTATACTAGGAAAATAAATAGTATCTTTTATACCACCCTAAGATAGGTGTGCATTTATTAGGTAAGATCGAACTGAACTAATCAATTTGGGATGGGATATATGAATTATGATATCTCTATAGTGTTAATTCAGAATGGTATTTCTAATGATTCTGTTTATACCCTGATACGAGCATCGTTATATTACGGAATGTTATGCCCTCTAAGTGATGAATTTTACCTTGGTATTAGGAAAGATAAAGAGAAGCCTGTGTAGGGTGTCTGGACTATGATATTACCTAGGGGACCCTTGGTGGGTGACCTAATATTATTTTTACCCTAGAGAGGGTTAATTAAAGGAGAATATTTTTTTTTTCTGATTTAGGGTGTCATCTTAGAACCCAATAATTGATGGTGTGAGCCTATATGGATATAGAGACTGGGATAGGTTTTCTTCTTGAGAGGTAATCCTAAGAGATGTGTATCAGGTTTAGGCGAGTGTCCAACTTGTGTGGTATGACATGCGGTGCAGATGAGGATGTAATCCCTAGTTATATTTGATGTATGTTATATATACATATGTGTGTGTGTGTGTGTGATATGTGATATGTGAATGAAGGTTCAAGCACTCGTGTGGGATCAAACCTCAAGTAATGATGTCTTAGTACCTATTATAGGGTAGGGTGTGACCTTCTGGGTGATGTTATATGAGGTTCCAAGGTGGGATGAGGCCCCTGGGTGTATGTGATATGATGTTTTAGGGTGAGATGAGGTTTTTAGGTTTATGTGATATGAGTTTCCAGGGTGGTATGCCCCCTAAGTGTATTTTATATGAGTTTCCAGGGTGATTTGTTTCCCCCAGGTGTATGAGATGGTTCTGGGTAGGGGATATGACACCCTGGGTAGATAGATATTATAGTTCTAAGTATATAGGATGTGGCCCCCTAGGTGGATAGATATATTATGGTACTAGGTAGGGGATTGAACCCCCCATGTTTATGGATATATGATGGTCTTGGGTAAGGGATACGACACCCTGGATAGATGGAATATGATAGGTTCTGGTTAATACATGGGGTCCTAGGTGTATGATATTTTCATGGTTCTAGAGAAAGAAATGTTTCCCCATGGGTGATAATCGAATGGTTCAATGGATAGAGGTGAAATCTCATGGGTGGTATGTTTTATGCTCAGAGACATCTAATACTACCTAAAGTGAGTATAGTTGATCTCAGGTGTCACCTAGAACGTGAGGATCAATGATGATTATTTTTATTATGTTTCTTCATTTTTTATTATTTTGAGCATATAAAATGTTCATATATTGTTTTTACTAGTTATTATAGGGAAAATATTAGCGGTTCTCTACTAATTTTTTCTCACACCCTACTCGGGTGGCCCTAACACTTTGGTACCCAAGAAGACCTCATGTTTGTAGGTTCAGGTAAGGAAAATGCATAGTGTTGGATTATCAAGCTAGATAAGCTCAATGAATATTAGATACTAATATGTGATGTGGATTGAGGATGGTAATGGATCCTCCTAGTATTTATTTCACTTTTTTCTTTTTTATATGTGATTTGCCTGACCACTGATTAGTTGGAATGTATGATTGCATGCTTGTATCATAGTATTTCATTTGATATATCATGGTTCTATTTTATTGTTTTTGGATACTTTTATTATTTTTATGGATGATATTTGGTTATTTTTTATTTTGGTTTTACTCTTATATGATGGTATAGTATCCCAATAGTAACATGTTAGACCCTCATTGTTATTCAGAAACCTCTAGCATATGGGGAGGTGCTCATGAGGTCTTATGACACTCAGTCCAGAAATTGGTGAGTGGTGTTGAAATTTAATATAATTATAAATAGGTATTAAGTAATATTTTTCTTTTGTATTACTATTTGGGTTATGGTATATGGAGTATAGGGACATGTTGTATCATGTGACGGACCTCAGACTGGTGCATCACATACATTTTTTCGATGGGAAGTCCATGTTACCAAGAATATGGGATTTTTTCTTAGTTTTCAATGTTATTGTTAAGATATTTATTCAAATATTATGTTTTTATTTGATATTTTTATTTATGGTTTTGTCTCTTGGAATTTTGGAAACAGGTTTGTATACATGCATCAATCTTGAAACGTAGGACTCACATGAAATTCATGTTATTAATACGACTGACGATAAGGGTTGAGTTGTTTAAATTATCAAAAGTAACTCATATAGTGTTTTCCCATATAAATTGCATCTTATTTTCTCTTATGATAGTTCATGTGTATCTTACAATTAGATGTTTCATAATGATGGCTATACAATCTTTCTATGCACGGGTTGTGTAGTGACCATTAGTAGTTTGGTATAGGAATTTGATGTCATGGTAATAAAACCCTTGTGGATGATTTCAAATTTCATTTTGGTTACATTAAGTGTTAATAAAGACCAATATGGTGTTTCCCCATATAGCTTCTTATTAGACCTATACTTAACTGAACCATGTGTCTATATTTTTACTCGACATGAGTCATCAATAGATGGTGTCATTATATGTGCATAGATGTATTTTGGTCCTTGAGAGGGGTAGTCGAGTATATTGATACCTGGTGAGGATGGGTGTACGAGGGGTGGGTGGTTGATTCAGTATGTGATGCCTGATATAAATACTTGAGGACCCTAGATTAAGTGTGTTTTCACCTAAATTTTCTTGAGATACCTGAGATGGGAGTATAGGTGTCTCTTCATGAGTAGCGACCTATGTGAGATAGGATTTATGGGCTAGGTTGGATAGCCTAATGGCATAGAGATATGGCTCAGAATATTGGTGATCCAAGTGTTGTGATTGAGTAATATGATATTTTCCTATTTTTTAAATAGGTTTTGATATATGAGATTATCTCAGCACTTTTAAGTAAATCCAGATATAGAAATAATGGTTAGATGTCTTATGTTAGAAATTGATGCATAGGAAGTGTTATTGGATATTTTTTATTAGCATGGAAATGACTTGTGTATCTTGGATCATGATCCAAGATGTTTAGATCTAGGATGGGTAAAGCATGGGTGGACACTTATGGTATGAAATCAAGCCCAAGTGAAAGGTGGTCATGTGGTTAGAATTAGTATGAGTGAGATTTATTTATCCTATTAGAAAGGAAGAATTGAGGATTGAATTAGCTATAAGTGGCTAACATGTAGTGGATCATTGTAAGTTGTTTAGGCATGCAAGCCTAGGTCTGATGAGATGCGACACAGGGGGTGTGAGTCAAGTTTCATAATCATATGGTATGGGAGCATACACCTATTAGGATCAGATAAGGTTGGTTTAGATAGTGTCTAAGAAACTGTGAGAATATGTAACATCCCCCCATAGTCTATGGCCCCTAAAGTGTGCTTGAACTAGAGGGTTTTCCACTGGCTCCTCAGGCATGCCTCCCCATATGCCTGAGGCTGCCAACTAAAAGTAAGGGTCTAGGGTGTGAATGTGGGAAGATTATACTCCCATATAAGAGTGTGAAATAATAGGTAAATATAAAAAAATCAACATTAAAATAATAATTATATTAATAAAAAAAATAAAACATAGAAACATGATATATCAAATGTAAATGCAGAAGTATGAAGTCATATAGACTCACGGTTATACCAGTACACAAAAATTGATCGGCCATCAGGTTGATAACATATTTATATAAAAATAAGAATAAAGTAAATTAACAAGAGGCGTTATTATATCCCAAACCACCACCACATCCAATCTCTGAATCTAATTAGATTCATTCAACCCAATCAATCTACCTATAGCCTCATCCCAATGTGAACCTTTGATCAGGTAAAGCTACTCAAAAACCTAAGTTTCATGACCACCTGAGAAGGGTGTGATTACAAATCAGTAGGTAACCACCAATTTGATCCCATATATAACCAGTAAATTTAGTGTATATGTACATGCGACATGCTCATATGAATAAATAAATAATTGTTTGAAGCGTAAATAAATATCCATCATCAATCCTTGGGTTCTCACATGAATCCTTGATCGATCCAAACCTTCTTTATCCAATGTCAAAGTGTCTCTGATCATGTCATATAACCATTCCAACCCATATAAGGTGAAAACATAGACCCCCATTAGGTAATCCTAGTTAGTCACAATTCATCAATCTCAACAACTGACTCTTAGGGGGATGGACCTAGAAATTCAAAATCAGCATCATACATCATCACCAACACTTAGGGGGTAACTCTAGGTAGTCCAAGTAATCAGGAAACACTACCAACCCCTAAGTGGATGATCATAGGTGATCTGAGTATTCAAGAAACACTATAAAACCCTATGAGAGTGATCATATGTGGTCCAATTAATTGGTATTTTTAACCACCATGATGATGATCCTAGGCGGCCCAAGTAATTGGGCATAACTATTAACCCCTAAAAGGATGATCCGAGGTGGTCTAAGTAATTAGGAAAAGTTGATTCCTAGTGTGATGAACCTAGGAAGTACAATAGTAGATTTAAAAAAGTCACATTGAAGGAACATTTATATGGTATTCTGATAGTATCAGGCTCATCATTTACTTGAGTTATAAGGTAATTCCCACATTCATTACTACCCATTTTTATCTACACCCTCTTAGGGGTTAATATATCGACGGTGAACCCATTGAGATTCCCTAGATCACATTAAGTAGGGACACCCCTCATGGGTTCTATCTGATCATACTTGTCTCTTACATCAACACCCATCACTCAGGGTTAATACATTCTTTAATATCATCATGATTGTTATATGGCCTCACTAGCCCCATTAGGCCAACCACCTTATAATTATTCAAGAAATTGTCCTAAAGACCATATCACATTCCAAGGAATCACTAGGTTATTCCTCATGAACCCAAGCCATCCAAATAATCACATATAAATAGGGGATTATCATTAGATCCATGCTCACATCAACTAGTCTAAAGGCTTTAAGGTCGCACTAGGATCACATATAGAATACTCAGGACAACCACTCTTGGTCCACCCTCCTCTTTATAAGTAGGTTTCTAAGTGTACTATACTAAAAGATACTATATTTATTTATTAACATTTCAATTAACATACACCTCTCAAGGTCTATAAATCTCTAAGAATACATTTATAATCACATCCTCATCCATCAGTAGCTGAGGTATTAAAATAGTTCCTAAGGTCCCTTGTGGATCTGGAACTTTGTTTAGTCTATCCATAGGCATTCAATTTAACCTAAAAATATTATTTAATTAAAAGTTTCAATTAACCAAAGTAGAGTGACCACACATATCACATGATATATATATATATAAATAAGAGAAAATACCACAAAGGTATACTAAAGGAACCACGAACTTCAAAAAATGATTCACCATCCTTTAAAGAAGAATAGTCATCATAATTAAAACATGTCCAAGAATTTCATAGAAAACTTGGGAACCTATCTTAATTCATAACACCCATTTTAATTAATTATAATCATTTATAATTAATGAAACAAATTTATAATTTAATTTCTAATTTAATTCAATTATGAATAATCACCTAAAAACTCATGAGATAAAAATGTTCACCAAAACCACAAGAAATGGGGTGAGGTCCACTCTTGATGCACCCTTAGGCCTAATCAATACAAAAGACCCAATTAAAAACACCGATCCAGTGAAAAATATAGCCCAAATTTGGCCAAATCCCTAAATGAATTTGTGAAGAAATATACTTTTATGATAAATGGGGAATGATGAATTGATTTAATCCTATAAATAATTCCTCTATAGTAAACATGAAAAATACCCATCAAGTGTGATGATTTATCCATGCTGTAATAAAACGTTCATCTGAAACCCTATACATTTAGTCGAAAATCAAATTATAGTGAAGAATGAAGAACAAGGATAATATAGGAAGATATCACACTAATAATCATGTGATGAAATTATCTAGAACTAATCGGTATTAAGGAAGAGGAAGGGAGAGGGGTTTCAGTCTCCCTCCATTCATACGGTCATTCAAGAGGAAGGTATTGAGGGGTTTCAAATTTAGAAACCCACTTGGAAACATTTTTTTAAAAACCTAACCCACATGTTTCATGAAATGAATAAAAGGTTCACACCATTAATCCTTTATGCAGTAGATCATCTCCTTGGTTTCCCTGTTAATTATATAAAGGCACCCCATAAAAGTCATTCATGGTGTGAATGGCCTAAAGCTTCAGTTTTCAACATCCTGGTCCCCCAGGCACTTCTCTGAAATCCTTATAAAAACCTAATACAATTCCCAAGATAAAAAATATGTCAAAAAATACCTTTTAAATATTTTCAAACTCTTGGAATCTAATTTTGAGTTCTGGTTCTAAAACCAAACATTCCATCAAATCAAAAATTCAAAATCCCCCAAAATTTCACACCCTGAAAAGCTATAGGGTTTTACAACCACCCCACCAAAACACTTAGCATCCCCAGTAATCCTTGATTTTATTTTATCCATTTAACTATACCTATCCTAATAATTTATTCACACTTAATTCTCTATAATCCACCTTGAAATGAAAAAGTATCTTCCATATAAAAACACTAAACACAAGGTGCACTGTTTCATAAAAAATGAACCACTGATCACTACCACCACCAAATCATGAGATGGTTTTCACCCATACCCGTATATATTAAAAAATAGTATTGTTATCCAAAACTCATCATCTGGATTATGTTGATCCCCACCATGATCTTCAACTCATAATAGCTGATCACGATCCATAGTGCTCACCACTATTATAATTTCCTTCAGAAACACATCTCCATTTACCCAAAAACAATCTCAGTGCATTTTCCAACTTTCAAGACCCAAATTTATGTAAAAAACTGGTCATACCTCCTCTGTCTAAAAATATTGGTAAAAGATTGGTGGTACCCATTGAAACACTATATCATTTCCTAATCATAGTGCTTAACTCCCAAAGGAATCAAAAAATAATCCAAACACCCACATTGATGTCCGAACTCAAATTTTAGTGTAATTCAATAGTTGGATCCTTAACCAACCAATTTTTTTTCATTATATCACCCATGAACCAGTGTTCCTCTGATCCAATACACCCTAAGATCATTTCAACTTCTCATAGAGCCTAATATCAATGCACTAGCACTATCAATACCACATCTAAATCTAAAATCAGGTATTCTCTAGGCTACTAGATAAAATCAGATTCATCTTCTCACCAGCATAAAAATACCACTCAATTTTCCAATGATTAGTATCAGTATCCATGACCCTACCCACATGATTCAATATCTCTACAGTATAATAGAATGGTTTCTCACACTCGAGTTCCAATTTGAAACATCAACCCTTGCTTATTTCTAGATCATGGGAACGTCATTATCAACATTTGTGAAAGTTCTTATATAAAAAGGGTAACACACTATAATAGAAAATGGTGCAATCCCCACCATGTGGATTTACCTATACCAGTCCTAAAGTTCAATCTCAATATGATTTATAATAAAATGTATGTCACTCCTCCCAAGACACACTCATCCACTATCAACTCTTGACACCATGCCATCCATGATATCATTTTCATCATAATGCAATCGTCTATCATTCACATTGAAACATTGGGTCATCAATAATGGAATATTTTCATCAAACCATCATTCCTCATATGGAAAATATCTAATCATCGATTTATAATTCCATGAGTACCACGTGTAACCAATTTTTGGTGCCTCGATCTCATCAAACCCCAATGGGTGTATGCTCATGTACCACCCAATTGTATAAATTAGATCATGCTCCCATGAGTCATACATCACCAAAATTAGGCTCATGAAGCTAATACACCAACCATGCTCCACTAATATGTCAACACTGTTAATTCATAATCACCCTTCATGCTCCACTTCAAATCGAACATCTCACACATTCCATGGTTTATCACATAAAATCCCACCAACCTACATCTTTTCCAAATTGCATGCATCTACTTTTTCTCTCACTATGCTCCTGAAAATGCATCCAAATTCAATAGGGTCAAGTACATGGTCAATCCTTCCCTTAAAAATAAACCTTGATACCAAATAATTGACACTCGAGTTGTTTTCATCTTGAAAGTATAAGGTATAATCATGCCTATATCATATATGGCGGAACTTCCTATGAATTGATCTCAAGGAAAGGAACCTACCCATTATTTCTATGTTCAATATTATCCAAGCCATCACCATGCTTATACCACATACCTAGAAGAACCTCACGTTCACTAATCTCATAACATATGGCATATACCCCTGATACTTCTATCTAAGGCACACATAAACCTTAGGTAACCCCTTTCACTATCTACCCTTGTATATCACATATCATCTCAACCATGATACCTAGTTTTACAATATCCAAATTTTTATCTCAATTTCTAATTAATCCTACCTAACCCATAGGTCACATCTCCCATAAATCATAACTCATGGGGAAATATCAATGTTCCCATCTCATAAGTGGAACCATAACTCATGTTCCAAACCACCCACTCTAGGGTTCACATATATACATATTAGGCATCAAATGTTAAGTTATCCACCTACTTGGATATTTATTCTCACTGAGAATATATATACGGGACTCTCTTCTTGAGAATCACAATCTCATGCGAGTCCTTTTCGGGCCTCTATATATGGGAGTTATCCCCTCAAGGATCACAATATTATATGACATCACATACATATATGATGGCATTTACATACCATAATTTGTGTCAACTATACCATATATATAGAGTTTAGTTAAGTAGAATTCCACCAAGAATCTATATGGGGAAACTTCATATAGGTTGTTGTGGACACTTTAAATAACTGAACATATTATCTCTTTCAGAACCGGTATCAAACCAACCACTAGGGGTCTATAAATTGGATATCATATCCATGTACCAACCTAATGGGGTCACTATACATCCCACGCATGAGAGACCATATAGTCTTATCCATTGACCATGTTACTATAGATCCACATGACATAACATTATAAGAAACATATACTGCAATCTGATTGAGTATAATTCCACCACCAAGTTATATGGGAAATGTCGTATAAGTTTTTTTTGGAATTTTAAACAACTAAACCCTAATTTTCATTGATATAAATCACATAAAGGAGTGAATATTTCATTTGAGTCCTATGTAAAAAATATAATTCATGTACATTTCCACTTTCCAATGGAAAAAGAGCCAAAAACACATAAATCATAAATCATAAATCTCAAAACTCATGTTTGGTATGCTAGGTAAAATCATAAAATCCTAACATTGAAATAAAATAACAATGATATCATATTCTTAATTAGTAACTTGAAATTCCTACTATAAAAAGGTTTCCATGATGCACCAGTCTGATATATGTCACAATCTATCACACATTCCAATGTCACATGTCTACCGTATCGCCAAATTATAATACAAAATAAAAAATATAATACATTATGTGATATCAATCACATAATATCTGATATCACTTTGTAATGTCCTCCCCTAATAAATTTCCATTGAGTGGTTCCTAAACTAATGGGGTCACCACTAGAATCTCATGCATGCCTCCCCATATTCTAGAGGCCACTGACTAGTAGTGGGGGTCTAGGGTTTTACTATGGTGAGACTATACCCCTATATTAGTGTGTGTAATAATAATTAAATATTGAAACATCAATATCAAAATATAAATCATAGTAAGTGGATTTAATAAAACATAACATTGTGTTATATCAAATGTAAATGTTGATTCATACAATTATACTGACACATGATCATTCCAGTACACAGTAATTGACCACCCACTGGTCTGATCATTTATACAAATTAAAAAATGATAGAATAAATAAAAAAGAGGATATACTATATCTGTGAGACTCACCTCATTCAGTATTTGAATCTAGCCTAATTTATCCCACTCGATCAGGCTACATCAAACCACTTCCTAACCTGAACCTGTGATCAGTGAAACCTACTTAGTTAGCCATGTTTTATGGATTCTCAAGTAGGTTATGAGAAAAAACTCAGTAGGTAACCACCAATGAAATCCTATATATAACCATAAAATGAAATGTATATGTACATGTGATATGCTCATCCAAATAAATAAATAAAACTATTGAAGCATAAATAAATTGCCAAAAATTATCCTCGGGTTCTCACATGAATCTGTAGTTGACTGAAACCTTATTTATCCAATGTCGGAGTGTCTCTGAACAAATCTTGTAACCATTCCAACCAATATAAAGTGTAAATTAAAACCCTTATGAGGTAATCCTAGGTAGTCACAATTTATTGGGATCAATGGATGATTCCTAGGGTGATAAACATAGGCAGTCATAATCATCATTGGGAATCATCGTTGACTCCTAAGTGGATGACACTAGAAAATACAAGTAATTAGGAAACAATTTTTAACCCTAGGATGATGATCCTAGGTTTTCAAATAAATTAGAAAATACTACCAAACCCTAGGTGGAATATCCAAGGCGTTCCAAGTAATTAGAAAGTTTTTTCAATCCATAAGATGATGATCCTATACGATCCAAGTAATCAATCAAAAATACCAGCCCCTGGGAGGATGATTCTATGAAATCCATGTAATAAGGCATGAGTTGATTCCTAGGAGTTTTCCATAGAAAATATAGTAGTTTCAGTCTCATGACCAAATCCAAGGAATATTTCCAAGTCATTATGAAAGTATCATACACATTTCAACTTAGGTTATAAGGTGAAACCCACAGTCATCACTACCCATTTCCATCTACACACACTTATTGGTTAATATATCATTGGGAGACTCATTAGGGTCACTTGGGTCACATAAATCATAGACACCTTTCATGGTTTCCATGATCTCATAATCATATATCTGGTCAATTCTCGTCACTTAGGGGCAATACATCCCTTAATCCCATCATGATTGTTATATGGCCTCACTAGTCTCATTAGGAAATACACACTGGAATTAATCAATAAGATGGTATAAAGCCCATCTCACATCCCAATTCATCACTAGGTCATTCCTAAAGCACCCAACCCATCCAAATAATCACATCTTAGTGGGTGAGGATCACTGACACCATGCTCATCTCAACTAAATCAAAGACTTTAAGGAATATCAAGGATAACAAATGGCCTACTTGGGCCAATCACTCCCTATCCACACTCTCCTTGATAAATAGGCCCCTAAAGCTCATATACTAAGGGAAAGTACATTCATTAATTTCCTTTTCATTTAATTTAAACCCCTTAGAGTCCATACATCTCAATACATACATTTATAATCACGACCTCAACCATCGATGACTGAGGCATTCAGTCAATTCCCAAGGTCACTCATAGCCTTAGAACTTTATTCATTCTATCTATAGGTATTCAATATAAACTGGAAAATTATTTAATTAAAAGGTTAAATAATCTAAAGTGGCGAGACCAAACATATCACATGATAAATATACATATATAAGGGAAAATACCACAAGGGTGTGCTCAAGGGACCACAGACCATAGAAACTGAGTTATCATCCTTTAAAGTAGCATGAATGTCCTCACTGAAACCCATCCAAGACCCACATCAACATCCTGAACATTTGTCTCCATTAATAATTCCCATTTTAATTAATAATAATCATTTGTAATTAATTAAACAATTTATAATTAAATTCCCAATTTAATTAAATTTGTCATAATCACCTAATAACTCATTGATATGTAATATTTTACTGAAACCATAAGTAATAGGGTTTAGTCCAATACTAACACACCCACAAGCCTAAAAAACCAAAAATAACCAACTAACAACAACAATTCAATATCCAATTTATTCTAAATTCATCTAAATCCCAAAATAAATCTATGAATCAACATACCTTATGATAAATAGTGAATGGTGTCTTGATTTCAACCTCTCGGGACCTCCTCTACATGATGCATGAAAAAGTGATTTTTTTAATATACATTTTTTAAGGATTTATTTAATTAATTCTAGGTTTGTAATATTTCTAAAACTAACGGGAAAATTCATAAATTCTATTGTCACCTTTGGTCTGTTTTTTCCTAGTCCAAATGTCATGACCCAACCCATATCGGGGCCTAAGATGCAACTACCCCAAGTGTGCCTCTATAGGTCATGGGGTGGTGACTAGAATCAAAGGTAAAAAAAACATGGGGAGTCCTTTTTCTAAGTACCTATACACACACAACCAACTTGATGCAAAGTGCATAGGGAGAAAAGTAAAAGATACAGCCTGCTATAAAAGTAAACCCAAGCATGCATGGACCACTAAAAAATTATGAGTATAGTAATGTAAATAGAAATGAAAAAGAGGAAAAATACACACCGAACTAGTACAGTGTCCCAAACTAACAAAAAATTGAAAGTAAATCTATTGAGGAAGCCATGTTCTAGGAATCCAAATTGTGACCACCACACATGGTCCAAACACCTGTGATCCTAAGCTCCATGATGTACCAATAAAACCTATATACCATCTTCATAAATCATGATGCATGATGGAAAATCCCATACAGGGTTGAGTATAAAAATACTCAGTAGGATGCCCCAAAAATGAGGGGATCAATAAGAGATATAAAGGAAAGGAAGTAGAACATATAGAACAATAGTAAACAAGTGTAGCTCAACCCAACATGGAAGTATAGTAGGATCATCCATACACAAGGATCTAGAGATAGTGAGAAGGTGAAATTGTATTTGAGTCTTCACTACCTATAGAAGGAGAGTATACTTGTCCAACCATGAGAAGATAGACACGGAAAGAACATGACACACCCCACACACCTTCACCTCTCTTAGAAGAAGAGTATCCAGAACCCAAGGAGTGGGTACTAAAATAGGATGTGTATATATATATATATATATATATATATATATATATATATTCTTAAGTATTATAAGGTGAAAACTGGGTCTCTAAATCATTCCCTCCTTCAAGATTTCTGTCCCTGAAAAAAAAAACTAGGAAAATAAATCAGGATACTGAGCCCACATGTGACTCTTCTATTCATATGAACTCTCCTACATGTTTCTGTGCTGCCACATGATATGAACCAGGGGTGGATCATTTACATAAGGTTCACACCTATTTAACCTTGATCGCTACTAGGTACTCTGCAAAGGTGGATCCATCCTCGATGTATAGATCACCCTATTCAATGATATGTGTAGGATCATGCACATATCGCCTTAGCTCCAACATGTAGAAGACGTCGTGCACCTGCTCCAGCTTTGGGGGTAGGTCAAGGTAGTATGAAACTTCACCAATCTTGCACATGATCTTGAACGGCCCAATGAACCTCAGAGATAGCTTTCCTCCCTAACTGAACCTCCTCATTCCGCATTGTGGGGAGACTCTCAAGAAGATTTGGTCTCCTTGCTCAAAATCCAAGGGACTATGAATGTGGTCTGTATATAATTTATATCAGATCTGGACCATCCTCATCCATTCATGGATGACCTACACCTTCTCCATCCTGGCTCATACTAACTCCAAGCCCACGATGGAAAATTATCCAACCTCTGTCTAGCACAAAGTTGACCTATAAGGTCTCCCGTATAGGGCCTCATATGGTGCCATTGAGATGGTAGAGTGATATCTATTTTTTTACACAAACTCAACTAAAGGTAGGTGATCCTCCAATCTCTGGCCGAAATCTAGCTTTCAATCCCTAAGAATATCCTCCAGACCTGGGAATTTTACTTAGTCTACCCATCAGTCTGGGGGTGAAAGGTTGTACTCATATACAGTCGGGTCCCGAAAGCCTCCCATAGGCCTCTCCATAACTGTGATGTAAACCATACATCACAATTCGAGATAATCATCGTGGGTACCCCCTGAAGAAGGGCGATCTACCAAAAGTATAGCTACCCTAAACTCTCCACTGAAATCTGCTCCCTGAGAGCAAGAAAGTGTTCCAACTTGGTGAGTCAGCCCATTATCACCTAGATGGAGTCATAACCCTTCAGTGAGTGCAGGTGCCTTATAAAGATGTTCATGGATATGTCATCCCACTTCCACTATGAGATGTCGAGGGGTTTCATCAATCCCACTGGGAACTGATGCTCAGTCTTCACCTACTGACAGGTTAGGAATCGGAAGATGAATTCAGTAATGCATCATCTCATGCTGAACCACCAAAACTGCCGCTACAGATCCCTGTATATTTTCCCCACACCAGGATGTACATATAAGAGATAATTATGGAACTCCTACATCAATTCCTCCCACATTGCATCTGGAATCATAGTTTTCCCCTAGAAAAAGATCTCATGATTACCTCCTTCATAATTCCCATCAGGTGTATAACCTATGGATATCTAGTCACATAAAACCTCGTAGTCAATATCTTTCAGCTAAGACTCTCTCACATGCTTGAGGAGTGAAGGAGTCAGCACCATCGACTTTAGAAAAGTGGTATCCTCCTACTCCACTAGGGACAGCTATAAGAAAGCTAGCTTCTCTGAAACTTCCTACACTAGGCAAGCCTGGGAATTTCTATTAAGGGCTTTTTCTACAATGTTTCCTTTCCTTGGGGTATAAATGATCTCAAAGTTGTAGTCTAGTAGGAACTCCAACCAGCATCTCTAACTCGGATTTAGATCTCTCTAGGTAAAGATATACATGAGGATCTGGTGGTCTAAGTAAACCAAAAAGTGCTCTCTTAGGAGGTAGTGTCTTCACATCCTCAGGGAAAAGACAACCGTTGTGAGCTCCAAGTCATGATTCACATATTTCTTCTCATGGGGTATCAACTACCTTGACCCATACGTGATTACTGCATATTATTGCATCAAAAAACAATCGAGTCGAGCCCTTGAGGCATCGTAGTACACTACAAACTCAACGCCCTCCTCTGGTAGCACTACCACAAAACTGGGCAAGGCCAGTGCCAGCCTTTATCAGCGATAACAAAAAAGCGCTGATAAATGGGGGTACTTTTATCAGCGCTAAAAAAAGCACTGATAAAGGTTACCTTTATCAGCACTAAAAAAGCGCTGATAAATGTACCCCTTTATCAGTGTTTTTTTAGCGCTGATAAAGGTACCCCTTTTAACAACGCTTTTTTTAGCACTGTTAAAGGGTACCCCTTTATCATCACTTTTTTTAGTAGCGCTGATAAAGGAGGGTCTTTATGAGCGTTTTTTTAAAGCGCTGATAAAGGATCTACTTCCAAAAAAATTTATTAAAAAATATATTCATATTTAAATATATAGATATAGTTATATTGATATAAATATAATCTATATTTTTTAAATATAATTTTAAATATATTTTAGATAAGTATAAATATATAGTTACACTTAATATATAAGATATTTAGTGAAAATGACTTATAAAATAATTTAAAAAAATATTTTTAGTTAATAATTTGCTAATTATTATGGAGTAATAGTCATTTAATAAAAATTTGAAGACTAAAAAAATTAAAAAAAATTAAAAAAAGATCCAAAATGTGTTAAAAATGAAACTCAAACTTCAAACGGCCATAACTTTTAATCCGAGAGTCCGTTTGATATCTACCACATATAAAATCGAAGCCTGCGACGAGCTCTACAATGCTAGGATTAGGGAAGAACCTGGTCAAGGTTATTTTGAGTCCAAAAAAGGCCCAGAAGGCCTCCAAAACTGTGTTTTTAGTCGGGGTACCCCAATTTGTTAACATTTTGTGGATTTTCAACCTCATTTAAGGGGGTATTATTGGATTTTTTTGGTGGGGACTGAATTTATTCCAAGGTATTACATTCATATTGATATTATGTCTTTGTAATTTTATCGTTTTTTATAATTCACTTCTATTTATAATCAAATATATAACTATATGTACATATTTTTTATATATTCACACCTAAAAATTTAATTATAAATATAAATAATAAAATATATTTACATATAAAATATATTAGCTTTATCTAAATAATAACTAATATCCATTTTATTTAAAATACAAATATATGAATATTTATAAACCTATATATTAATCTAACTATATATATATATTAATATAACTATAAATATATATTTTAATATAACTATAAATATATATATATTAATATAACTATATATTTATATTTATATAACTATATATTTATATTAACATAACTATATATATATATTAATATAAATATATATTACTATACGAATAAATATAACTAAATATATATATAAATAAATAGATATATCACTAATAAGAGAACAAATCAATATAGGGGAGTGGCAAAGGCTTCAGGCGCGCAGGGGGGAGGTCTCAAGATAAAATTCGGGTGGAGGTAGGGATGGCGCGAATGAGTGAATCTCGGGCTAGCGCTGATAAAGGGTGGAGGGGTGTGTGCGTGCACTGGAGGGGGGAGGAAAAGCGTTGTAAAAGGGGGGCTCAAGCGCTTTAAAATCCCCCCCGATTGGCAGGATTTTTTTAATTTTTTTTTAATTTTTTATTTTTTTAACTTTTATCATCGCTTTTTCAAAAACACTGATAAAAGGGGTCTTTTATCAGTGCTAAAAAGAAAGCACTGATAGAAGACCCTTTTATCAGCGCTTTGTTTTAGCGTTGATAAAAGGGGTCTTTATCAACGCTTTTTGGAGCACTGATAAAGGGGACCCCCCCTTTATATTCGCCGACATTAATAGCACTTTTCTAGTGTTGTTAAAGGCCATTTTTAGCGTTGATAAAATCCATATTTGTTTTAGTGTAGTCTCAGAACTAGATTACTCATCAACCTCTGCCTCAACTCCTCTAAGTCCTTCTAAAACTTCTCAGACCTGGTAAACAGATGTCTCTTCTATGTTAGAGTGGTCAAAGGGGTTGTGATCTTGGACATGTCTTCCACAAATCTCTTATAGTACCCAGCCAAACCAAGAAAAATTTTCACCTCTAATTCATTATTAATTGGTTCCCAAGAAATCACTTCCTTGATCATTGAAGGATCCACAACTAAACCTTCTTCAGAGATGAAAATCCCTAGAAATTGAATATCATGTATCCAGAATTGACACTTCTAGAGATTTCCATAAAGCGGGTGCTCTCAAAGAAGATCAAGGACCATCCTCAGATTCTCTTCCTCTAACGCTATGTAAAAAAGTATGTTTTCTATAAAGACAATAACAAACTGGTCTAAGTATGGCTGGAAGACATGGTTCATCAAGTCCATGAAAACTATAGGGGGGTTTCATACTGAAGGGAATAACTAGGAACTCATAATGTCTGTAGCGACATCAGAAGGTAAACTTCAAAATATCAGCCTCGCTAACCCTTAGATGGTGGTATCCAGATCTCAGATCGATCATAGAGAACCACCTAGCACCTTGAAACTAGTCAAAGAGGTTATTTATCCTTGTTAAGGGGTACTTTTTCTTTATCATGGCTTTGTTCAGGAAATGATAACCTACACAAAGATGTAAACTCCCATCTCCATTCTTCACAAACAGAACTGGAGTTGACCAAGGGGACACACTGGGTCTCATGAAACCCTCCTCATGAAGGTCCTCCAATTGTAAGCATAGATCACAGAGCTTAGTAGGTACCATTTGATACACCTATTAAGATATCATAGTATTCCCTGGTTAAAAATAAATGCAAAACACCATCTCTCGCCACAAAGGTAGTCCTGGGACATATTTGGGAAATACATCGATGTAATCCTCCACAACCTAAGGAACCTATATTCTTGAGGAGTTTACTTTACCAAGGGTCACACTCTCTAACTGATGGGAAAATGATACAGTACCCTGTTCACAGCACTCATCTTCCCTGCTACAAGGCCTCATTCACCGAGAAAGGTTAACCTCATCCCATTAGTGTGCATACATCTTACTAGCCTTTGGTGATAGTCAATCTGGGATTGAACCATGGAAATCCAATCCATTCCCAAGATGATGTCATAAGGTTCCATCGTGATAAACAACAGGTCCCACATAATAATTTATCCTCTAAACAAAATATTTCATTGTCGGTAGATAAAAGATACAGAAGACATACTTCCCATATGAACCTCAAGACAAAGCTATTGTCATGGAACCTCTACTGGGAGCTTCAAATCCTGCACTAGGAATAATGAGATAAAAGAGTGATTGGATCTAATGTATACTAATATTGAAGCAAGAGTATAATAAACATAGAGTATACCTCGGATCATCTCATGCACTGGAGGATCATGGACGTTTATAGCCTACAACTATCTGCAGCCCTGATTGCCACTCCCTGAGCCTGAAGTGGGCTGCCTGGTGGTGGTGGTAGTGGAAACTCGTAGTGTCGTCCCCCACAACTTGGTCCTCCTGCTTCTGCTTCTCTGCCATCACCGCCTCCCTAGGGACCACCCTGATCATAGTGTTGCCTCTGTTGTGGTGGTCCACCTATTTCCTGCCTAGGATGATCAGCTTGTCAGGTCGAGCAATATCACACCATGTGACCTCACCCATCACACGTAAAACATCTCCCCTCTCTGGGCTGACCTGGTTCGCTATATGGTTCTGGAGCTACTGGACCATGTGGATGAGGGTGATCCTGGGTAGGCCTCCTACGTCACAATCCTCTTATGTGATGTTTATCACCTACTGTGGATGTCTCCACTCTAAAGTAACCACTGCTAGTCCCAGCTTCCCGATGCCCCTCTAATAGGAAACTCTTTATCACGAGTGCCTACTCCGACACCCCAGTATATGTTGGGATACACAGGGGCACTAAGCTTTCATGTATCTCTCGACGGATACCCTACTCGAAATTTTCTGCTCATAAGTAACTATCAGAGATCATATCCAAGGACTAGCGTGTAATATCAGTAAATCTATCCACATATTCAGATACTATCATGGATCCCTACTGCAGTAGTAGAATCTCCTGAATCTGGACAGAGCGTAATCTTGAGGAGAAGTACTCATCATAAAATAGCTACTGAAACTCATCCTACGAGATAGTCATTTCATCATGAATCTGGGTAACTAAACCCCACTAGCACCTTGCTAGACAAAGGAAAAGATTGGCTTTCAAGGCTACCATCTGGTCTACCAGTGTCTGCACCATCCTAAAAAGGTGGATCACTGACTCCATCTAGTCCTCTTCCACCTGAGGGTCTAAATCACCATGAAACCTCAATGGAATCTACTGTTGGAACTCACAAAGTGTGCTCAACCTCTGCTCATCCTCAACCTGTGATGTTGGTACTAACTGATGCTCCACAGGTAGAGGTATTATTTCTTGTCTACTTGGAAGAAGGAGATCGCGTTATGGCCCCTGAATTGAGGCATCATCACTCACAAGGTCATCATCACAATCCGGAGCGGGTAACCTGGATGTCTTTCTTCACCAAGGCATCCTGAAAATTATCAAGGAGCGTCACAATCATGTGATCATATATATATATATATATATATATATATATCAAGAAAAACAGAAAAGGGGAGATTACTCGACAAGGACAGTCAAAGACTGTATTCTATATTATGCATGTACCATTAATCCTTACAAAAAGTGTCTCAACATGCTAAGTCGACAAGCGAGTAATCAGGGTCCTTGTGTATGGATATGTTGGTCGTCGCGACGTCATTGGACTCCCTCGCCTAAGATCCACTCTCAAGACATGTCAACACTATTTCCCTAGACCCAACCAATCCTATTAAGGGTAAATGTCCAAACAACATCCCAAGGACTGAACTTTCTCTGATACCACTTTGTCATGACCCGACCCATACTAAGGCCCGAGCCACAAATACCCCAAGCCAACCTCCATAGGCCAAGGGGTGGTGACTATCACCAAAGGCACAAGAAACACAAGGAGGAATTTTCCTAAATTCCTGTACACGCACACAACCAACTTGATGCAAAGTGTCAAGGGAGAAAAGTAAAAGATGGAACATGCTGCAAAAGTAAACTCGAGCATGCGTGGACCACTAAAAAAATATGAGTATAGTAATGTAAACAAAAAGGAAAAGGGGGGAAATACACTCCCAACCAGTACAGTGTACCAAACTAATAGAAAACTGAAAGTAATGTTTCTGAGGAAGCCCTGCTCCGAGAATCCAAACTGTGACCACCGCACGCTGTCTAAACACATGTGATCCTGAACTCCCTGATGTCCCGATCAAACCTTTCCATCGTCTACATAAAGCACAATACATGTGGGAAAGCCCATCTAGGGTGAGTATAAACATACTCAGTAGGATTCCTCGAAAAGAAGGGGGATAGTAAGATACATAGAGGAAAGGAAGTACAACAGATAGAACAAGGTACAGTAAACGAGTGCAGCTCAACCCAAGAATTTGTTATGATGTTCCTTTGGATAGATGAATGTGAGGAAAAATTCAAGGAACTGAAGAGAAGATTAGTCAGAACACATACACTTACAACACCCTACAGTGGATAAGGGTTTTTAATCAATAGTGATGCATACAAGAAGGTGTTATGATGTTTTATTATGAAAAATTACATGGTTATAGCTTATGTATCATGAAAACTGATGGTTTTTGAGAAAAATTACCCATCTTATGGTTTGGAGTTAGCTTTAGTAATTTTTACGTTAAATATGTGGAGTAATTATCTTTATAGAGAAAAGTGAGATATATATAATCATCAAAAATTATTAATTATATATTCTCACAAAAAGATATGAAAAAGTTCTAGAGAAGATGGTTAGAGATAATTAAAGATTATAAATACTCAATACATTACCACCTTAAGAAATCAAACATGTTGGTCGATGTTTTGAGTCAAAAGGATCATGATAGATTATCCATGATGAGGATCACAAAAGATACAATATTTATGGATTTGGAAAGTATGGATCTAGAAATACTGAATTAATGGGATAAATATTATCTTTCTAAAATTAGTGTTCAACCATCTATCCATATGAATATTATAAAGGCACAGACGGATTATATAGAGTTGCTGAAGAATATGAGAAATGTTCCTGAGTTTAACCGAGTTTGTGATGTAATGATAAGGTTTAGTAAACATGTATGGATTCCATACATATCATATTTTAAGAGGTAGTTTTAATAGTATGCTCATAGTTATTAATTATTTATTAATCCAAAAATTATTAAGATGTATAGATATTTCAAAGAGTATTTATGGTGGGATGGAAAGATTAGAGATATCATATATTTTTATCTCGTTCTTGGTATGTTAGGAATTTAAGGATGAGATATAGAATATAAAGGAGATGTTACAATCATTTACTATACCTGAATTAAAATGGGGAAACATCACCATTGATTTTGTTCTTGGGTCCCCAAAACATCCAAAGGGGATAATGTTATATGGGTCATAGTAGATCACCATAAAAAGTAATCACACTTCATAGAAATCATATAATATTTCTCTCTTGATCAGATTTATAGATTATACATTATGTAATTTGTAAGGTTTTATAGTGTACCAAATCCTGTTGTATATGATTGGGATCTGAGGTTTACCTCAAAGTTCTATAAAATTATTCAGTAATCTTTTGATACATAGTTGAGTTTCAGGATTGCGTATCATCCTCAGACTTAGTCTGAGATAAAAATTAAAAACCTATAGGATATATTGAGATCCTTTTATATGGATTTAAAAGGCCGTTGGGACTAACACCTTACTATAATTGAATATTTTTACAACAATATCATTCACTCGAGCATTCAGATGGTTCCTTGTGAAGACCTCTACAGAAAGAACTATAGAACTCTAATTTTTTGGGATGATGTTAGAGAAAGAAATATATTGGGACTAAAACTAGCTGGAGAAATTGAATAAAAGGTTATATCCATTTATAAACACATAAGGGTAACACAAAGTTGATAGAAAAGTTTTGGTGATAATTTTCAAAGTGATCTAGAATTTGAAGTTTCTGAGAAGGTTTTTCTGAAATTTTTCTAATGGATAAAGGTAATGAGATTCAGAAATAATGAAAAACTAATACCTAGTTATATTAGTACCTTTTAAATTATTGATCATTTTGGGATTATATCTTATCACTTGGCACTTCCACTGAACCTCTCTCAGGTTCACGATGTGTTCCATGCATCTCTCCTGAGGAAGCACATACCCGATCCATTATATGTACTAAACTCAGAGGTCGTACTACTGGAGTATTATTTTTTTCTGAGGAATAACCAGTGGAAATTTTGGGTCATAAATAGAAAGTTCTCTAAAATAATACCACTCACCTGGTCAATGTTTTGTGGAGAAACCACCAGCTTGAGGAAGTTACATGGGAACCTAAGGATGTAATGAGACAAAAGTATCCTCATTTTTCCTAAAAAAGTGATGAATTTCATGGTTAAAATTAATTTTAATGGGGTTATAATGTATGTAACGCCCCGACCCCAGCTACCCAGAGTCGGTGCATTACTTCGTAACATTGGCATGATCACAAAAGATCAAGTCTCGAAAGACCGATTAGTTTAGTAGCCTTGGAAACACTAGATACATTCATAAGTCTTTCATTACATCAAAATTAAACAAACTACAATAACATGGTCTTCATAGTCCACACTCATATCTTCACTGACTATCCTTGCAAGTCAGTCATAATACACTTCTTCACATCCTGGAAAATATTTAAACATTTAAAGGGGTGAGATCAGATGCTCAGTAAGGATAACAATATTGCGGAATCTTTTATAAGAAAACATAAGCATTTAAGGAAATGTATAACTAAAACAAAAGCCTTATTGAACTTGAACTTCAGCATAATATGGCAAAAGTAAAATAAAATAATGCCATTACTTACTCACATGGATATTCTACTAGACGAATAATCACATGAAATATCAATAACCACTTTCATAATGAGGGAATGTATAATGCCAGACATTCTGAAACATTTTGTCAAGGCCTCGGCCAAGACGTCTAAAATGATTAAGGCCTCGGCCAAAACCATAAATCAAATTGGGAAAGGGCCTCGGCGAATTCCACGTTTAGTTGTCTCATGAGACCTACCGATGTATCGAGGAGCTATAGCGGGCTCCACCCGTCACATATTAAGTCCAATACATTCCTCATATGAATAGGTTTAAACATAACATAAATATTTGTATTAAAACTAGCATACGAAATGTCAACAATTTCTCCATAAACTATGGATGGTATAAAAATAACACATCCACAATCAAATAGTTCACAAAATGTTCAATGGAAGTTTTGTATCACAAATCAATTTCAATTAAACTTAAAACCCATCAAAGGATGTTGACATAGATGAAATCAAAGCTATTTGAGAGAAATATCTCTCCTTTTTGAAATCATTTAAAAGCCCCATAATTATAAAATAATACATTTACTTTGAAGATATTCTTATAAGCTTGTTAGGGAAGCTTCGACGAAGTTATAATGGCGGAAAATAGTCACACCCGTCGTAAAAGTAAAAAAAAACATTCTTACCTTATATTTGTCAAAAAGGTCAAAAAGTACATTGTTTGGAAAACGACGGTAAGATTCCTTTCAAAAACGTATAAGGGTATAAATGACTTTAACCCATTTTCCATTTAATAGTAAAAATGTTTTGAAAGACACTTTTAAGAAACATGGATTTGGATGATAACGAGGTCCCAGTAGATAATTATGTATAAACAACCTTGGATAATGAAGAGGTTGTGAAGTAAACCCTTACCTTGTACTTTTCCTTGGTTGGGGTAGGTTAAACTCCTGTATAATGGTGAAATAATTGTTATTAAATTATACAAGAATCATATACATTCATATGATATCATATATGATCTTTTAACACTGCTTTGTTAACAATATCTTAGATTTATCGTTGTTTCGGGTGTTAACTTACTCATTTTCTTTTATATGTTTTGTTACGTAAGTCGTGTTTTTCATGGATAGGTTGTATCTTATTCATATCCAGAATGATATCATGTCCTTAAACATTATTTTTAAATCATCAAATGATAATTATACTTGAATGGATACGACGGAGAATGAATCTCATCGCGTTCGTGGAGACGGTAGTCCGTACGTACGCACGAGCGACAATATCATTATTTTGATATTAAAATAATATATAATTGGATAGTATATCATATATACAGAATCATTATCATGTTATATTTATTATTTACATGAATTACATATCATTATTATACCCATATAAATAATAATATATTGAATAACAATTACACCACGACGTGGAGACGGTAAGCCGTACGTACGCACGTATGGTGACATGTCATTCAAATGATGGGTAAAATACTGAATATGGTTGTTACATATTTATAATAACATCAAAGTATATAGAAGATACTGGAGTTATAATTTTAGAATTGAAATAATAAACAAAGAGGGAGTGGAAGAAGAAAGAAACTTGAAAGAGGGTGATGAAAATGTTACCTCTTCTTCGGGTTCTTCCTTTTGATTTGATCAAAAGGACTCCTTAGGATGTCTTTCTGACTAAAGTAAAGCTTCTAGGATGAAGGGAGAGAAGTTGGGAGAGTATTTGGGCAGGGGTTGGCCGAACCAAAAGGCTTTGAAGTGTGAATAAGGTGGTAGAGGTGGGGGCCTTTTATAAGAGGAGAGGAGGGGCACTTTTGGAAAGATTGAAATGTTACATTATTTCACAATGCTTTTCAGATTCTAAAGGTCCCACACTTATATAATTCGAGGATAAGGTGATAAGGTTTCTAAATCTCCTCATCCAATAGGCTTTGGACAAGTGTAAGCCTTGGATTTTGCATTATCTTCTCATTTTATTTAAATCGTTAAATAATGAGGTCATCGCTGCATCATAATGATGTCATAAATAATTTAATTTATTTAATGTCTAAAAATTATAAAAAAAATACTATGATGTAGGAAATCTTTTTATCTTTCTAATGAATATTTGTAGTCAAAATTTGGACTTGTGTAACCCCACTTAAAAACTATTTTAGTAAAATAACTCATGTTTGTGTCAATTTAATTTTAACATTAAATAAATATATATTAATGTCATTTTCCAACTAAAGTGGCTCCATGGGGTCCCCAAGTTGACCCATGGGTTGTCTTGGTCGGCCATGACTCATCCAATAGGAGTAGGACAAGTTTCATGCTCATCTCATATTATTAAAACATCATTTGTACCTTAAACTACATTAATTACCTCTAATCGCGATTAAGAACTTAAAAGTTACTATTCACCAAAAAATTATGTTAATCTCATTGAACAACATTTTACTTCTTAATGACAACCATGTATGTCGGATTTTTGAAAATCAAATCACAGAAGTGTAATATTTCATTTAAACGAAAAATCAGTTATTTAACTACCACTTAGTGGTTTCACTATTCATCAAAAAATTGAAGTTTTTTAGAACAAGGCCAAAATTTCACCCTAAGCTATAATTGATATTCAGAATTCAAAAATGATGTCTATTTTACAAAATTCCAAACATATAAGTTGCATTAATTAATTTTATAATTAATTCCCGCTGTTACGACAAATAGCGTGTTTTTAAGAAACAATTTATATCAAAAGATTGGCAATTGTTTATGTCCAATTTCAATGTTAAATTAATTCTAATGACCACCATTGGAATAAATGGTAAAAATATATTCTAATTATACCTTAAAACCACTAAATAGTATAATTTATCACAATAAATTATTTTGATTAAAAAAGTTGTTTTAAAGTATTTTTCACTATTCATAAAAATTAGAAGTTCTCAGAAAAATACCAAAAATTCAACATAGGCTAATTTCGATATTCCGAATCCAAAAATGAAGTCCATTTTGAAATATAAAATTTCTATAATTTTAAAAAGTGGTTATTACTATTCATAACGGCTACTTTGATTAGTCGCGGTGTTTTAGAACTCGAAGTTGCGTACAATGCAAGCTATTGCATTATTGAATGAGAAGCGTATTGTGGAAGCTCGGGGTGTTACATTATCCTCTCCTTCAATAAATTGCGTCCTCGCAATTTGAAATTTTTCTTTGAAATAAAAGGTTGAAAAGAGAAAATACCTTTGAGGAAAACCCACATCGGAAATAAGGTTAATAAATATATAACATTAAAAGAAAGCAGGATAAGTACAAAGGTCACCCGATATAGCCCATTCTAGGATTATATGAAAATATGGATATGGAGGAGAAACAAACCATCAAGGTCTGATGGAGAGTTATAGAAAACAGGATTAGGAGAAATTTTAACCACAAGAAAATCACAAACTTGTGATTGGTTAAACGGTCATTGAATCCCCAGTTGGAAAAGTTAACCGACAACATTTTTGTTTTAAGTTACCTTTTATAATGTTGAGGAATTTATTTAGGAAATTTACTAAGAACGTAAGGGAATATACATACTTGTTATGTATACTTTTATTCGTTAATAAATTTTTTACCACAAACCCAACTTTTACTCCAAATGGTAACGGAACTCAAAAATATTCTATTTATCCTAATTGTATAAGGTTCAAAATGTTAACACATACCATTTAGATTAGTAAAACTATTTTGTAATAACCAGGGACTTCCTGTAGGCTAGTGGTAGAAAATAAAGGCTTGTCGCACTATGGTTGTGGGTTCGATTCCTGCAGCTTTATCCGACGCGACGGGTTATGCCCCACCCTGCAGGTTGCCCTTTTCCTAAAACTATAGTATCATAATATTCCAAAAATAATCTTCATAAATTTTTTAACCTTAAACAATACTATCCAAAGATCAACTTAATCCACTCCAACCATTGTAGTTATCCAAAATACCTCTGTCCAGACTTTCTCTAAAAGGTATCTTAATTCCAAAATCAATTTATCAGATTCCCCAAACAAAGTAAAGTTTCTCTTATTGTCACATACTAAAAATATAATTACCTTTATCATATTAAAACCTTACTGAAATCAACAAGTACTGCAGTACAATCCTTATATATATATATCACATTATTCTAATAACCAAAATATAATCCATGAGTCCAAAATCACCAATACATTAGTTATTCTGCTTCAACTGTAGTAACAACATAAGATTGTCCTTGATCCCTTGGCCTTTTCTGAGGTAAGTTTCCCTGACACTTAGGACATTCATTTGCATAATGACCCATTTCTATACAATTATAGCATTCAACTTTGATAGCCTCTTTCTTTCCCTTGCAATCACGAGCCTGGTGACCCTTTTCTCCACAT
The DNA here is from genome assembly GCA_963277665.1 of Viscum album. NCBI lineage: Eukaryota > Viridiplantae > Streptophyta > Magnoliopsida > Santalales > Viscaceae > Viscum > Viscum album. The sequence continues at coordinate 692,511,197 of OY728158.1, forward strand.
TTATAACAAACTCCCATTCCTTTTAGACAAGTACCAGGGTGATTCTTCCCACAATTATCACATAATGGAAAATCCTTCTTTCCCTTTTTCCCTTTATCTGTCTCTTGTTCCACCATTCTCTTCTTCTCTTGCTTTACTTTGTTGTCATAAGACTTAGAGAATTCCTTTTCTGTCTTGATAGCACACGAGACAATATCTTCGTATGATGAGAAGGATTGTGATACTAAAGCTCGACGGAGAAATGGTTTTAACCCATCAAAGAAACGATCAATCTTACTCCTTGGGTTACGTATATAATCGGCAGCATGCCTCGTTAACCTTGTAAAGTTAGCCTCATACTTTGCGACATTCTCATCCTCCTTCTGCCTCAAACTCAGAAATTGCCTTTCCATATCTGCTCGATGGTCACGAGGAAAATATTTTTCTAAGAAAAGCTCTTTGAACTCCCTCCATTCCATATTCGATACGTCATCATCTTCCTTTGTGTTTTGAATCAGCGACCACCACTGATCGGCATCTCTAGTGAGGCGGTAAACTGCCATGACAACCTTCTCCCTTTCACTACTCCCCAAGGCATGGAATATTTTCTCTAAGGAATTTATCCATTTCCTAGCTACTATAGGATTTCTACTCCCATTGAAGGTTGGTGGTTGTTGCCTCATGAATCGATCTAGCATTGATCCTCCACGTTGCGGATCAGGGTGCTCCATACGAGTAAGGTTATTATTCATAACCTGAGTGAGTTGTCCCAGTATGGTAATAAGTTGATCAGCACCAGTTGTATCTCCAGATCCACAATAATTATCTTGAGCAGGAAGGAAATCCCTACACGGAGTTCGTGCATTGATACGGTTTCCATTCCTTCCACTAGGCGCCATTTCTAAACAATGGCATAAACTAGATTAGTTTATGAATCAAAATACATAATTCCATACTTGTTAAACACTTTACATAAATTGAACTATTTATGGATATAATCCATAATCATAAAAAGAAATGTTTTCTTTGAGGAAGTATTTACTCATAACCCTTCATAGTGGTTTGTAAATAAAATGAGAATTATCCTAAGCATATCCCCCGGGAGTGTCGTAACCAAGAGTGCAGCAAGGCCCGTTGTCGTGCACCAGTTCCCGTTCGAGTCTAGCTCAAAGCGGTGTTTTCAGGTTTTACCCCTAGGTACATCTGTGCCAGAGCCGCCTCTACCTACTCGTATCCAGACAAGGATGTATTGCTCGGAAAACTCATAACATCTCTATAATACCAAAATTCTAGGAAGTTCTTCTATACTAATCCTCAAAGTCTATCTTCGGGATATGTGCTCTAATCAGAGTTTATCTAAATATAGCTTCCAAGGTTAGTACTAAACTGCCTCTGATACCAACTGTAACGTCCCGACCCCAGCTACCCAGAGTCGGTGCATTACTTCGTAACATTGGAATGATCACAAAAGATCAAGTCTCGAAAGACCGATTAGTTTAGTAGCCTTGGAAACACTAGATACATTCATAAGTCTTTCATTACATCAAAATTAAACAAACTACAATAACATGGTCTTCATAGTCCACAATCATATCTTCACTGACTATCCTTGCAAGTCAGTCATAATACACTTCTTCACATCCTGGAAAATATTTAAACATTGAAAGGGGTGAGCTCAGATGCTCAGTAAGGATAACAATATTGCAGAATCTTTTATAAGAAAACATAAGCATTCAAGGCAATGTATAACTAAAACAAAAGCCTTATTGAACTTAAACTTCAGCATAATATGGCAAAAGTAAAATAAAATAATGCCATTACTTACTCACATGGATATTCTACTAGACGAATAATCACATGAAATATCAATAACCACTTTCATAATGAGGGAATGTATAATTCCAGACATTCTGAAACATTTTGTCAAGGCCTCGGCCAAGACGTCTAAAATGATTCAGGCCTCGTCCAAAACCATAAATCAAATTGGGAAAGGGCCTCGGCCAATTCCACGTCTAGTTGTCTCATGAGACCTACCGATGCATCGAGGAGCTATAGCGGGCTCCACCCGTCACATATTAAGTCCAATACATTCCTCATATGAATAGGTTTAAACATAACATAAATATTCGTATTAAAACTAGCATACGAAATGTCAACAATTTCTCCATAAACTATGGATGGTATAAAAATAACACATCCACAATCAAATATTTCAAAAAATGTTCAATGGAAGTTTTGTATCACAAATCAATTTCAATTAAACTTAAAACCCATCAAAGGATGTTGACATAGATGAAATCAAAGCTATTTGAGAGAAATATCTCTCCTTTTTTAAATCATTTAAAAGCCCCATAATTATAAAATAATACATTTACTTTGAAGATATTCTTATAAGCTTGTTAGGGAAGCTTCGACGAAGTTATAATGGCGGAAAATAGTCACACCCGTCGTATAAGTAAAAAAAAACATTCTTACCTTATATTTGTCAAAAAGGACAAAAAGTACATTGTTTGGAAAACGACGGTAAGATTCCTTTCAAAAAAGTATAAGGGTATAAATGACTTTAACCCATTTTCCATTTAATAGTAAAAATGTTTTGAAAGACATTTTTAAGAAACATGGATTTGGATGATAACGAGGTCCCAGTAGATAATTATGTATAAACAACCTTGGATAATGAAGAGGTTGTGAAGTAAACCCTTACCTTGTACTTTTCCTTGGTTGGGGTAGGTTAACCTCCTGTATAATGGTGAAATAATTGTTATTAAATTATACAAGAATCATATACATTCATATGATATCATATATGATCTTTTAACACTGCTTTGTTAACAATATCTTAGATTTATCGTTGTTTCGGGTGTTAACTTACTCGTTTTCTTTTATATGTTTTGTTACGTAAGTCGTGTTTTTCATGGATAGGTTGTATATTATTCATATCCAGAATGATATCATGTCCTTAAAAATTATTTTTAAATCATCAAATGATAATTATACTTGAATGGATACGACGGAGAATGAATCTCATCGCGTTCGTGGAGACGGTAGTCCGTACGTACGCATGAGCGACAATATCATTATTTTGATATTAAAATAATATATAATTGGATAGTATATCATATATACAGAATCATTATCATGTTATATTTATTATTTACATGAATTACATATCATTATTATACTCATCTAAATAATAATATATTGAATAACAATTACACCACGACGTGGAGACGGTAAGCCGTACGTACGCACGTATGGTGACATGTCATTCAAATGATGGGTAGAATACTGAATATGGTTGTTACATATTTATAATAACATCACAGTATATAGAAGATACTGGAGTTATAATTTTAGAATTGAAATAATAAACAAAGAGGGAGTGGAAGAAGAAAGAAACTTGAAAGAGGGTGATGAAAATGTTACCTCTTCTTCGGGTTCTTCCTTTTGATTTGATCAAAAGGACTCCTTAGGATGTCTTTATGACTAAAGTAAAGCTTCTAGGATGAATGGAGAGAAGTTGGGAGAGTATTTGGGCAGGGTTTGGCCGAACCAAAAGGCTTGGAAGTGTGAATAAGGTGGTAGAGGTGGGGGCCTTTTATAAGAGGAGAGGAGGGGCACTTTTGGAAAGATTGAAATGTTACATTATTTCACAATGCTTTTCGGATTCTAAAGATCCCACACTTATATAATTCGAGGATAAGGTGATAAGGTTTCTAAATCTCCTCATCCAATAGGCTTTGGACAAGTGTAAGCCTTGTATTTTGCATTATCTTCTCATTTTATTTAAATCGTTAAATAATGAGGTCATCGCTGCATCATAATGATGTCATAAATAATTTAATTTATTTAATGTCTAAAAATTATAAAAAAAATACTATGATGTAGGAAATATTTTTATCTTTCTAATGAATATTTGTAGTCAAAATTTGGACTTGTGTAACCCCACTTAAAAACTGTTTTAGTAAAATAACTCATGTTTGTGTCAATTTAATTTTAACATTAAATAAATATATATTAATGTCATTTTCCAACTAAAGTGGCTCCATGGGGTCCCCAAGTTGACCCATGGGTTGTCTTGGTCGGCCATGACTCATCCAATAGGAGTAAGACAAGTGTCATGCTCATCTCATATTATTAAAACATCATTTGTACCTTAAACTACATTAATTACCTCTAATCGCGATTAAGAACTTAAAAGTTACTATTCACCAAAAAATTATTTTAATCTCATTGAACCACATTTTACTTCTTAATGACAACCATGTATGTCGGATTTTTGAAAATCAAATCACAGAAGTGGTAATATTTCATTTAAACGAAAAATCAGTTATTTAACTACCACTTAGTGGTTTCACTATTCATCAAAAAATTGAAGTTTTTCAGAACAAGGCCAAAATTTCACCCTAAGCTATAATTGATATTCCGAATTCAAAAATGATGTCTATTTTACAAAATTCCAAACATATAAGTTTCATTAATTAATTTTATAATTAATTCCCGCTGTTACGACAAATAGCGTGTTTTTAAGAAACAATTTATATCAAAAGATTGGCAATTGTTTATGTCCAATTTCAAGGTTAAATTAATTCTAATGACCACCATTGGATAAAATGGTAAAAATATATTCTAATTATACCTTAAAACCACTAAATAGTATAATTTATCACAATAAATTATTTTGATTAAAAAAGTTGTTTTAAAGTATTTTTCACTATTCATAAAAATTAGAAGTTCTCAGAAAAATACCAAAAATTCAACATAGGCTAATTTCGATATTCCGAATCCAAAAATGAAGTCCATTTTGAAATATAAAATTTCTATAATTTTAAAAAGTTGTTATTACTATTCATAACGGCTACTTTGATTAGTCGCGGTGTTTTAGAACTCGAAGTTGCGTACAATGCAAGCTATTGCATTATTGAATGAGAAGCGTATTGTGGAAGCTCGGGGTGTTACAATGTAACACTGTGATATTTTATGAAATATATTTTTTGAATAAATTTAATTTCTTTGAAATCTTGCATTACAAAAAACACTGAGTTTTACCTAACTAAGACAAACTATTAATATTTTTATTTAAACATGAACATTATTACCTATTTGATACACTTGGTGGAATGAATAGAAACAACCAACTTTTAAATTTTTGGTATAATTTTTTTGTATAAAAAAACATATTGATAAAAAACAATCAATTTTTGGTAAAGTTTTTATCTGTTTCGATAATACTATTTTCTCAAAAAAATGTTTATAATTGATTTTTATGAACAAATAATAAAAGTAATTTTTGAAACATTAAGATAATTAATTTCAAAAAATAAACTTCCTTTTTTTAATCTATATTTCAAAATTATCTTAGGGTAAATTTTTTGTGATTTCTCTAAAAAGATTAATTTTTTGATGAAAAGTGAAAAATACTAGTTTTTATTGAAAACTTCCTTTTCATTTAAATAATTTATAAGGTTAGTTTTGTTTTAAAATGGATTTAAAAGTAAAATTAGTTCAATTATATATTTTTAAATTTAATTTAGTTCATTTTAATAAATTTTATTTTTAATTATGATATAAAAACTTTTAAAACTTTTGAACATTTTCTCTTTAGAAAACTACTTTCTGATCACGTCTACGGGTTTAATTTTAAATTAAGTTTTACCAATTATGTGAACTAAATTTGTAAAAATGGATTCAATATTTTTAATAACTATAATTTATATTATATAATAAGGTTAAATTATTTTTTTTTCAAAATTAATGGTAAAAATATTAAAAATTAATTATCTTGATTAAGGTTAAAATGAGTTTACGAGGGGTTAAACAACAATGATAAGGGGTAAAAAGAACTATAAAATTATCCAACACAAATTGGATGGAAATATTTTGATAGTATAACCTTTAATTTTTTATAATGATTCATTTTTTACATTTTTTTATTGTGAAAAATGTGGGAACACTTTATTCTTTTTAAATATTCCATGTGTGTCCTCTCCCCCAATTATAAAAGGACACACCCACTTCTCTCCTCTTCACAAAAACCATTTGGTTTATCTAGGACCTGAACAAATACCTTACATAAATCCCTCAACATATTATATAGGTATTTTTAGATCATAAATCCAATCTAATAAGGCTTTAGGTATAAATATAAATATGTTCTCTGAAGAAGAGGTAAAATTATTAAACTTGGGTTTTTGTTTTATTTATTCATCCACCTTATTCAAATATTCTTAAAATATGATGATATAGTAATATAATAATCTACCATATAATTATATTTTGTTAAGTTAATTTAATAACATATATTCATCTCCACTTCCATTAATTAGGAAATGAAATTGTTGCTCGTGTGTACAACAAACTATTATCTCACGAACAGATGTTATTCGTTTTACATCACCACCTCTCACAACTATATATAATGATGAATTTAATATATAAATAATATATTTATGATATTATTATACTTATTTAATTATAATATCACACCTACCTTCTTACCTTCCATCTCGTTGTAAAATAATAATGTCACTCGTGTGTATGGCGGACTACCGGCCTCACAAACAGATGTGATGTGTTTTTCATTTCTATTTTAATTGGATGGTAATAAGAAAAAATTAAATAAATATATATTATAATTGTAACAAAATTATAATTATATAATTATGATATCATATATACCTTCTTACTTTTTATTTTTTGGGGGATACAATAACGCCATTCGTGTGTATGGCGGACTTCCACCTCGCGGAGTGATGTGATTTGTTTTTTCATTGACATGATTCATGGAAGGTAATTAGGATAAATTTAATGAATATATTTAAAATATATGACATACTTTTTTTATGTAATATATTATTTAAATTTCTTTAATTTCATCTTTCAATAAAATGGAAATAGTGTTCATGCTTACGTACGGCCTATCGACTCCATGAATGGAATATTTAATTTTACACCTCAAACTTTTATGGATTACTATAAATACATATATAATGAATATATAGTATATTTATATCATGGTTAACAATATGTAAATTATTTAATAATGATAAAAATAATAGGACCAAAAATTATAAATCAAAACATACATGAAAAAACAAAGCAGTTGTTACCCAAAAAGTGATTTTAACATGGAATTGTTAATAAATGGGTAATAAAAGGTCATAAGAAAATAATATATGGTATTATATATATAATTATGGTTTGGTAATATATTAATAATAAACTTATATCAATTATACTGGAGTTTAGAACATGTATGAAGGAATTCATGACTTAAGAGAAGGGAATTTTTTCTCAATTTGTTTTCTTTGGGACATACATTATGTTATGCACCGATTTTATTTTATAAGGTGTATATACAGACCCTTTGAAATTTTATATCATTAATCTAATTATATTCATGATATTTAAATTATATTTTTATTTTATGATTTAATGGGGCTTATGATTTAAAATTTACCAAAGTATTAATGGTTTGATGTTATGATCTCATTATTCATCAAGATGGTTTATGATTATGCTTTCAATGGTGAAATATCATGATCCATTTATCAATAAACTCATGAATTGTTTTCCTCTATTTATCTCATGAGAAAAAATTGTTTCCATTCATTTTACTCTCTTTATTTACTCATGATTTCAAAAGAATATTTTTTAAAGAAAACCAACTTTATTCCTCTCTCATGTCAAAAACCCCTTTTTATTCCACATTCATGTTTTATAAAAATGTTTTCAAAAATGTTTTAATTTTTGATTGGGATTTTTTAAATTAATTTTTATTCATGTTTGAATTTTTTTAAAAAAATAAAAGGAATATTCATGTCATTTTCAAAATAAGGCATGTTTGAATTTTATCAAAAATGTGAAAGGAATACTTATTTTAACATGTATAGAATTTCCTAATGTTATGACCACTCAATGTTTTAAAAATTCCTTTAAATGTTTTAGAGTTTATTTTCAATGAATATGATTTTGAAAATGTTTTATGTTTTAAAAAAGTTTTTTTCAAAGTGGAAATTATATTTTCCTTAATAAATTTTTAGAATTATTTTTAAAGATTCCTTTATAAGTTTTCAAGGTTATGTTCAAGGAAAAGGATTTCCATAATATTTTATGAATTTCTAGTTTTAAAAATGTTATTTTGAATAAATTAATTTCCTCAATAAATGTTTTAAATAATTTTTAAAGATTCCATTTTAATTTTTTAATTTTATTTTCAAAGAAAAGGATTTCCAAAAATATTTTATGAATTTAATGTTTTAAAAAGGTTAATTTCAAAGAAATTTTATTTTCCTCAAGAAATTTTTCAACTAATTTTTCTTTAAAAATAATTTTCCATCTAATATGAAATAGTTTTATGTTAATTAATCTTTCCTAGGGATATAATCTAATAATTCCATCTTTATTCATTATTTGGATGGTTTATGTTTATGATGACGAATTTTTTATGAACCCCTTTTATTTTTCACAGGTTATGATATGATGAAATGTTTTATGAAACCCATTTATTTTCATGGGTTTTGATATAATGAATGTTTTATGACCTTATGAAACATGTATGTGTGAATTTCATTATATGACGGGTGGGTAATATATCTCCCTCCAATTTATTGGGTAATTATTAATATTATATAAACATAGAGGGTATAAGGGAGGTTATCCCAAGCCTGAATAGAGGGTATATAAGATTTTATCCCAAGACCAAAGCAAGTATACCTGTGGTTATACCATTCATAACATATTATAAATTTCTTGGTGGGTAGTCTTGACATAGGGTTTTCTACGCTTATGTGTTTTCTGAAAATCTATGTCTTATGCCAATTTTATGATCTCATGGTTATGTTATTTGATAACTTTATTATTAATTTATCATGAAATGAAAATATTTATATCATGGATTAATTTTATGATATATGATATGTAGGTTATGTTTTTCAAATGTTATTATCATGTCATTTTACCCTTATTCTCATGATATGTTAATATCTCCCTTTTTTATCATTACTGGTCATCTGAGCTCACCCTTTATTATGTTTCCTTTCATCAGGTTATTATGAAACGTATTATCTATGATATTTATAAGAAGGGTATTAGTAATGAAGAACTTGGTGGGAGAAAACATAGCTCACCTATGAACAGTTGTTTATGTTTCCATGTTTCCAAAGGCAAGAGACATAAATTATTCTAGCTTGGATCATTATACAATGTAATGAATATTAATATATTAATATGTAATATTTATTTATGAGAGGTATGGGGTCTCTACACACCCTAAACAGGTGATCCTGGAACATTGGTGTTTGAGTATACCTCTTGTTTATAGGTTTAGTTCGGTAAAAGAGATAGGCTTTGATAATCAAGTTGGAGCATCTTCACAGGGATTGGAAACAGATATGTGATGAGGATCAAGGGTGGAAGCAAAACCTCCCTCTATTTATTTTCTTTTTTTTATTTTGTGTATGTGATAATAACAATGGTTAATCAGTTGGGTTGTATGACTATATTCATGAATGAAAACATTTCATTTGATATATCATGGTTCTATTTTATTATTTCTACATACTTTTATTATTTTTTATGGATTATGTTTGGTTATTGTTTATTCTAGATTTACTCTAATATGAGGGCATAGTCTCCTCATGGTATCACCTTATACCCTCACTACCATTTGGTATCCTCTAGCATATGGGAAGGAATGTCTATGGTCCCGTGACACCCCTGGCCCAGACCTTAGTGAGTATTCTCAAGCCGAAGGGAAATTATAAAATGTATCATGTTATACAAAAGGAAATATTCACTTTATCATTCTTCAAATCATTCACACACACACACAGATATATATATATATATATATATATATTGATATACATTTCTTGAAGTGAAATGATAATTGACCTCTCAAATTATGACTTTGAGTTATCCTTAACTGATGTTTTCCATGGAGTATTATAGGTTATGATAAAATGTTAAGGTTAGAATGAGTATGATTCTCATATTAGGATATGGAATATGTGCATGTGGCACAAAATGGATTTTTTAAATAGGATAAACTGCAAATGTTACCACATTAAGTGTCACAGACTATGTATTTGGCATACTAGGTGTTCATAGATCATATTTTTTTCCTCATTGTTAATTTTCATAGGAGATCAAACAATGCTTTTTTGTTCAGTGGAAGCGATTAATAACTAATCCCAAAATATTTATACATGGAATATATGAAATGTGTGTAATATGGGAATTAATAACTTCTATAAAATGTTCTATTCATAATATAAACCACTACAACACCTTCTAAAAACTTTAAATATGCTTGACGATGATCACTAAAGTGGTAGATGAAGGCCTCCCATCACTTAAGGTATCAATAGTTTGTACTTGTTTCATTCATCATAAAAATGGGATACACCAACCTACAAAATGTGCTTGTTTCTAACCAAGATATAGAATATCGTGAAAGATAAATGATTATGGAAATACATACAAGCATAAAAATCTCTCTCATCCCCCACCGTCACATAGAAGAGGGCTCTTTATAGGGCCCTTGAGGGTTCTCCTCTCACATTTTCATATTGACTCATACATTATAATGTATGAGATAATGGCTTGGTCAATGAATGCATCATATTCATTAGTGTCCATTTGAATTACTTATTTTGTAATATTTTTTTATGACAACATTAACATTGAAGGAAAAATAATCATAAATGATCAGTATTGGTTGAAACTTACACATACCACATGCCCATAATATGTTAGTTCAAATGTAATATTAATATTTTACCTAAGGTTATATGAATGGAAATATATAATAGATGATATAATTAAGTATATGTTGAGAAAACGTAATATCAATACCATAAACACCAAAATTCATCACATACAATATTATCTTTAGGTAATATTACTTTCAATCTCCCACTTTCACTAAAGACTATAATAATTTCTTCCATTTCACATTATATTGTATTTTATATAATAAATTTCAAAATCCTATCTAAAAAATCATTTTTATATTTTCCAAAACACTTTTATAATGATATCATTAACCAAACCATATATTACATCATATGTGATACCTTGTGAGTACTCATCCAAAACTCTTCTGCAATAACTATAAAACCCATTTAGAGAAACTCCCTGAGTAAAAATCAATCCTCATACAACCAACCAAAAAGTTTAATCCCATGCTCATTTATAAAATTGAAAACAAATATAGATCATTAGAATCATAAATGTAAGAAAATAGTGGCCTCTAAAAAATTGTAAATGTTACTCAAGATATAAAGGGATATGGTGTGATATTCATCAAACAAATGTATCTCTATACTTGTGTCAACTAGTCACATCACATGCTAGAATTTATTCTCATATATTCGCTTTTTCCAAGACATTGAGTGATCATGGGACATGAAGTAAGTAAATCCCATAAATCCCACTCATATTTTCTCGAATATATGAGTATAAACTAACTTAGTTAATTAATTCATCACATGTCATTCACCTTTATGGATTATGTTGGGCAGAAATCCCTCAAGGAAGCATTGAAGAATTTTTTGGTTGATTGTGTTTGTTGAAAAAGTGGGTTTTTTTGTTGGAAAAGAGTGTTTCCATGATGAGTTTTTGAGTTCCAGAGATATTGTTGACAACCTATGTTTAAAAAGAACATGAAAAGGGAATATTTTAGCTAGAGGCGGTACAAAATAGAATAGATATAATGTGGAATTTTTTTCCAGTGTTTGATAAATTTTTGGGCCTCAAAATTATAAAATTAGGAAACATGTTTTTTGGAAAAGGAAGTTCCGTGCAAGATTGAACGTGGTTTGGAAACTTTCATGCAAGTAATGTTTCAAGATTAGAACTTCGAAAAATGGAAAGGTGTGATGTGTATGAAATATTTGAAAATGTGTGTGAAAGATGAGGTTGTGCGAAATAAAATTGTGTGCCTAATGCAACATCAAATGGGGTTTTGCACACTCGGGGAGTATCTTGCATGACACGTTGAATCTTCTTCACAGGGGTCAGCAACCCTAATAAATAAGAGGTTACCCCCCAACCCATTCAAGCTATATCAACACTTAGAGAGAATCCTATCTTCAGATCACATAAAAATTTTAAGCAAAGAGAGTTTCGGGAAAGATTTTGAGTTGCTTGAAAGCTAAGGAAGTTGTGAGTAAGATTTGAGTTGTGCATAATATTGAAGTTGTGTGTAAGGGGTTTTTCACAAAAAATGAACTCTTGTGTCAAATTCATTAAAGTTATAATCAAGATATAGTAAGTGTTGCGCAAAAGATTTGAGATTTCCCAGTAATAGTATAGTAAAGTTTTATCCATCAGTGGATGAAAGAGGGACACCAATAGAGCATCTATATACAGTGGAGGATGCATTTATTAGAGGTAATGAAAGTACCTACAGGTCTATAAATTGTTAGTGGATCTTCTTAAGAAGTAGTGAGCACACTTCAATTAAGAGAACAATGAGCTTTCAAATTGTGATTGGTTGTAAACCAGGAGGGACAGTGAGTCCACTTCAAACTTGTAAACAAAAGTGTACTTTTAGTGGATTTGGTACAACGTCACATTTTAATTGTATGATCCTTGGGAATATCCCAATGAGGCTTAACCAAGTAAAAAAATTTATTTCTCGTGCATGATTTAATTTTTATTCATAATTTTCTACAGGAAAGAGAGAGAAGAGAGTTTTGTTTAACAAAAAAACAAGACCAAAAGGGGCAGTTATTTTAATCTGTCATACCCCGATTCACCCCCCCCACACCTCAAGGTATCTATCCTAGTGGACCTAACATATGAGTGCATAAAATTCCCCTAATTTGAATATATAAGAACATCATACATATTATCTTGGTGTGAACACTGATCTCCCATTCTATATCAATCAAGGGATCTGATGTCATACTCATCGTACAAGAAGAAAAATCTAATCTTGGTTGAGATTCAACTAATGAAATGATCAACAACATATACAACCACCCCTAATTATACAAGTAACAATATATTTCCTAATAAATTTATAAAATTATTAAGTTTATCATAAAACCCTATTATACTAAAGTCATAGTGTATGAAACTTTGTGTGGTAAATATAGTGGGTCATCTAATGCATGAAAAGAAAATTTTACTATGTTTTTGGGACTCCTGAGCATATTATATATCTTTATACATTAATCCTACTCATGTTAACCTTAGTGTTATATTATAACCTATAACACTCCATAATAAACATCATTTAGGGATTACTCATTATCATAATTTGAGAGGTAAATTATTATTACACTTCATCAAATATATATTTATATATACATTTATACAGACAATGTTAAAGAATGGTAAAATAGAGATATCCTTTTGATATGATACATTCTATATTCTTAAATCAATTTTAAGAATATTTAACAAAACCCAACATGATCACCAATCTATCATATCATATATGATACATCTATATATCATCCTTATGTTTGTTATACTTTATGGGGTAACATTAACTTATTGCATCTATATGTAATTCTTATCACATCTCTATGTTTTCACCTGATAAAAACCTTCTCAATAAACTATTTAGTGATTAACATAAATGAATAAAACAATTTTGGATAATGGTGAGTTTTAGGAATAATATTTCTAATGTTTAACTCACTGAACATATTCAAACTCTTTAAATTTATAACATCAAATGTTACGATGTCAACTTTTTTTGTCTACGTAGAACTCTTTCTAAATTTAACATCATCATCCTTGGAACCCTATTCCATCAAAATTTTTCCTTTAAATAATTTAACTATTTACATTATTGTTTAATAGAATATTCTAAACTACTTTATAATAAATTGATGTTCACTTTGATGAGTATAAAACGTTATAAAATAATTTCATTAGCTTTTATGGTGACTAAATATAACCATTTACATTTTTCTTTCCTATTACATACCATAAATTCAAAATGAATTTTATTCCTAGATTGGTATAATCCTTTATTTTCTTAATTATTTACTTTTAAATCCTAAAAAATAATCCCACTATCCTTTTATATCTTTATAATATCATCATAAGAAAAAAGTATTTTTTTAGAAAATACCACTTATTTATTCTTAGTTAGAATATTTAATAAATAAACTATTGTCTCCATATCATATATGGTATTATATGTTTTTGGAGAATTTTACTTTTATACTTATCTTTATTAAATAATTTTATTGAATTCAAAAAATCATAAACTATGTGTATTGATAACATATATAAGGTTTTATTTAAACAAGGATTTCTTATAAGTTCTAACAAGTGAAAAATGAGATAAAAAATACACATATTTTAAGAGAACATTCATGATCAAAGTGATATTTTTAATGAAAAAACTCATTTTATCCATTATTTGAAACAAATATCCAAGTTAAAACATCTAAATTCTTTTAATTATATCCTATTTTATATTTATTACTCTTGTAAATCATACGGTTGGTATCGTATAACTTTTAGAATAAATGAATTAAATTATATAAATTATATTCCAAAAGTGGGATATATACATGGATTCTTACAACCTTTCAGGTAATCTAGAAAATTCCTTCTCGAATGGATAATATTGACATAATTAAAACAATGTCCCTCCTTCTTCTTCCTCATTTTATCTAGTGGTGTGGACTTTCATGACCTCTTTTTCGTTTTTTTCCAAAACTTTTAACCTTATATTTTTGTATCATCATCATGGAACTTACTCCTGAACTGTACATGTAATGCTCAGTTGTCCTCAAAATATTAAGGAGACCGGGTAAATGTATACAAAGTTTATTCATGTTATAAATAAATTAAAAAAATCCAAACTATTCCAATAGTGATTTAAGAAGGAAATAAGTGGTCAATTAAAGTTTAAGAGGTGAACCTAAACTCTATATATCATTTACATACCCAATCATATTGCATACATGAGTTTAGATTAAAGATCCTTCCACTATTTTTCACCAAAAAAGATCCTTTAACACCTCATACTATTTATTCTTAGCTTTCTCATCATAGATACTTTTCAAGTTATATATTATCTTATAGGCATTCATGGTCTCCAGTTGCTTCTAAAAATTGGCTTCCATGGTTATAAGTATGGGGGTATAATATTATAGTGAATCTTTTAGTTTCCTATAAAAGGCATCTATATTTGATTTTTGAACACAATCACCAGCTGGTTACTTCTCTGGAATGGACTTTTTCAACTAATAAAATTCTACCTCTTATTTGATAACTATTCTCAAGTTTCAATACCAGTCAAGGAAATTACTACCATATAGTTTTTAATTATCCAAAATCAATGTCTAGGTCAAGATAGATGATGATGTTGTCATAAAAAATATTTTATCAGATGAATATCATATTTTATTATCATTTAATAATGAATTTTATTAAATATGACCCCATTAAAATGATGACCCCCTTTTTAAAATTCATTATACCTATTGGTCATCTAAGATCCTTATTTCACTAATATATGGGTCACTTGAGAATTTATCTCATTTTTTATCTATTTAGGTAGGGAATCATACTAATAGTATCATATATAACTCTTGGATAGTCAAGTGAAAAACTTCTTGTAAAATCCCTCTTATGGATAAAACTAACTATATTCCTTTAGTATCTTGACCATTAGGGTTTCCCAGTTATGTGTAACCCAAAGAAAATTTCTTGAACAGAATAAAAAAGGAAAATATATGGGCACCAATAATTTTAATTACATGGCCAAGAATAATCCATATTTTTCTATTAATTTATTTCCTTAGATAAGATAATATAAGGTCACCTAGATTTAGCATGTATTACCTAGTTAGATGATTAAGGTCTTGATAAGTTCTAATTTGGAAAGAATTTAACCATTAGTATTTGAAAATGATTTAATATAACCATCATATATCATGTTATTCCCTTCATATATTCATGCTTCTAACGATTTAGTTTTGGAATCCTATTCCCTCTACCAAATCAATATGTTCAAGCCATATTGATG
Organism: Viscum album; assembly: GCA_963277665.1. Classification (NCBI taxonomy): domain Eukaryota; kingdom Viridiplantae; phylum Streptophyta; class Magnoliopsida; order Santalales; family Viscaceae; genus Viscum; species Viscum album. The sequence continues at coordinate 692,527,182 of OY728158.1, forward strand.
TGTAACACTTTACATAACCCATTTTCAATGTTACTCACCTAAAATAGAATACAAATTTATTTTTACATACCCAAATTCTTATCAAACATATGGTATATAAACTCTTTATATAAAGTTTTAGAATTATATTAGATTAAAAATATCTACATGAGTAATCTTGGAGTGACTAATGGTTAATGCCCACCTTTATAGAATATGGAATAGCCTCTAATTCAATGGGAATTCCAACACCAAGTCCCTCTATTTGGGAAAATTTTACTCAAGAGAAAATCCAATTCACAATAACTCTAAAATCTAATATATAAAACTATTTTCAAAAAAAAAATCAAACTAATAACTATAATTACAAGAAAATTTAAAGGTAGATTAGAAAATAAAACTTATTTTATCAATCCTGGTATGTAATATAGGGATTAAAAATTTTAGAAGAAGTATTTTAAAAACATAAACTAAAGTATACACCATTAATAATATAAAAAATTTATAACTATGAATATAATAGGGAATAATATTTAAATAAATAAAGAGTTAAAACATTTAAACATGAGATAAATTATTGTGAATAATTCTTAAATAAATTCCAATTATAAATACATTATAATTTTATCTATCTATTATAGGCATTCAATGAATCATAAATATAAATAAATTTACATTCATTTCACAATATAAACTTTTCATACTGTACATTATTTGGGATGTATGATATTTTATGAATTATAAACCTTTTATAAATCAGTTCATAATATGTAAAATTTTATATAATCTAAACATCACATTATTTACATTACATAAAATTTGATCATATCGGTCATCAAAAACCATTTTATGTGGTTCAAATAATCTCCAAATGAGGGTTTTTAATTTTAACACTTAAAATTAAGTAGTGTAAATAATTTTATATTATTATAATATAAGCAATTTAAATTTAGTCCCTTATTTTGTAATTTATAATCCCATTATAAATTTCAATTATAATTTATATATAAAAAATTTATAATCAAATCAAAATAATGATATATAGTATTAGAAAAGGTATTTACCATTAACTCATAATATTAAGGAAACTTTATTTATATATGTTTCAAAAAAATTAAAATAATTAATTACAAAACTTTATAATTAATTAACTTATTACCCTTTTATAATTAATAAACTTCAAAAATACCTTTTAATTAGAGTTTATAAAAATCACTTATATTTTACAAATAATTTAAAAATATATGCATAATTAACAAAAAAATAAAAATTAATTTAATTAATTTTTTTAATAATTGTAATGACTCTAATTTTGTTGAATTAGTCCTTTGAATATTTCTATGCATATATCTGGATTTTTCCTTGGAGTTGGTATAGTGTTTGGGTGTCTAAATACCCCAAAATTAATACATAAAAAATATTAATATATTTTAATACACACATGCACATTATTTTAGATTTTTTTCTCATTGATGGAGACCTAAGATGGGAAATATGAGACCTGGTTGAATCTGGAATGTGGGGTTTATCCTGGGCATGACATAAGGTTGGTTGGCATTGTACGTTCCATGGGAGGTGATCATTGGTGGGTGCGTTAAATAAAATAAATAATTCATTTTCTTTATTTTAATTAAATGAAATAACCTAGAATAATCCTCTATAAATACATCATTATGATTTTTTATATGGTTAGTCACATAACCCTAAGATTATTAGAAGATGAGTGCGTTCTTCATTGGCGTTAGAAAACCCGAGGATGTGGATCGATGATCGGATTGGGGTGAATCAAGAGGCATGTGGAAAATACAGTAGACTTTATTCATCACTAATGAATGTGATATTCACCAATGATCGATCCCAAATTGAATTAGGGATCATTATTTGTAGTTTCTTTCCTATTAAATATTAAGCATGGATTTTTATCTACTTTATTTTTTCAATGATTGTCATTCTTCAAATAAGCTCGATTATCCATTTTTATTCATTGTGTCCTGCTTCACCCTTTATTTCCCCACTTTATGATAATTGGTCAAGATAACTTCTTCCAATGATTATCATCTCCTTATTATTATTATTATTCCCCACCATTCTTTTCATTTTTCACCATTGTCCCATAATTTCATGGTTCTACATTACTGGTGTGGTTTTTAGCACGATCAAACCCCCAAATTCATGGTGGTTTCATGAACAACATATGGATCAACAATTTGGGGATGGATCAAGGTTAGATACAGTTTTTGGGTGATTCTTCATGGATTTGAGATCCAAAGTGGTGGTGGAGACACAAAAGACTCCTATATGGTCGGCCGAACATCTGATTTTCAGCCAACAAAGTTCAGGAATAGACGACCGATGATGTTTTCCTCGATTTCAATGGATTTAAGTAGTCAAATAGGCATGATCAATGGTAGAAATAGATTATATTGGATCCATGGGGAGAAATATGGTTTCTGTGAAAAAATAAACTACAATCCATATATCCTGAATAAATACACATTGTGTAGTCCCACAATTATGGCAGTTAGGGTTTTAGGTGAAGATAAGAATCATATATTGTGTATGGACCCTACCCACCATGTGAACCTATGTTGGTATCTCTCTGGGAGTACATATCTAGGAACATGGGCATGACTATAGTACATTCACACAGTTGTTCACTCAAACATGGCTAGTGTACTTGGGTATAGCCAGGTGTACACCGACATGGGTTGCAAGGACACGGGTAGGACCTGGGTGGCTGAGACACACTGCGTACCACCTAGACACATCATTTAGGAAAAAATGGATTCCCAAGATATGTTTAGGGAAGATAATTCCTAGGTTATGAGGTGAGTTCACACACTATGTGACCCCATGTACACATCATGTACTTCTCTTAGGAACTTTTACCCTCCATATCTTCTTATTTGGGATTCATATTTTGGCCTACGAGTAGCCAATCTTGAGTTTTTTTTCATGTAGCACATTACGGTAGTATTTATTTTGTAATAAAAGATATGATGTGAGGTATTCTAATAATGACACTTCTTCAAGAAATTCTAGATGATGGTAGTGATTGGGAAGAATCATTAGAGAGATTCTGAGGTTAGCACTCCCCTGTCGCACCAGGGCATAGGTCCCTCATACTCTTTAAACTGGTATATTCAGTACTACCCTATACTATATTAGGTGTGTTTCATCAATATATTGAGTGTTACTCCCATGTATTCAAGCTCTTATAAGGATCAATTCCTCCAATGGAGGTGTGGATCCCTTGATTGTGGAGTATAATGACAAGGTGTAGGACCCTCCACATAGATTTTTGTGAGGTAGCATGTGATGGTGGGAATCAAAGATAGAATTTTAGAGCTTTATATAGACTTGTCATCCTTGGATAGGCCACAGATATGAAGATACCATTTCTCTCTCATCTGGGTTTCTTTATGAGCATATATATTGGGTTTTCATTTCCCTCTTTCTATCAGTTAATTTGACCTCTGTTGTATCTTTATATTGATACCTTTGTGGTTTTGGGGTCATCCTACTAGGTATATATATATACTCACCCCTATATGGTATTTTCCTACATGTTTCATGTCTTATAGAGATAATAGGAAGATCGGTGGTTACATTAGTAGATCTTAGTGATACTTGGATGCATTGATCATGTTTGATGGTTATAATTGGTTATCAGGAGTCAATCCCTCTTCATATTTCTTTTTTATAGTTTTTTTCATGTTAGAAATTAATTTATAGTTGGGTGTATATTTTTTCCATTTATGATTTGTTTTATTCTTTCATACTTTGATGTATTCCCAATAGTTTATTTTGTGCATGGTTATACTCTAGATATTGTAGTATTTCTCTATCCCAATGAACTTTTTCATGGAGATAGTTGTGTGCATGCATATAGGTACTTAGGTTAGAGACTCCCATTTTAGTATTCCTTCTTGACACTTGTAACAATCCCTTGGCCTATTGGAGGTGGTATTGGGGTGGTCACACCTGGATTACCTCCAGATAGGTGAGAAATAGTGGGTTGGGTCATGATAAAGTCATATCAGAGGTGGTTCATCCTCGTTTTAGAGTTATAGTTAGACCCATGATGAGTATTGGTTTGGGAACATAGGTAAATTGTGTCAAAATGTCTCGAGTGTGGATTTATAGCCATGGATCCTAGTGTTGGTGTGGCGGTGGCCATATCCATTCACTAGGACTCTGAATACCTTCTTATCAACTCAACATACCGATAAATTAGTTGAAAGAAACCATTAGTGGATGAATCATATTGGATTAAGTCCTTTTACTATCCTTCTTAATTTATCACCCCATATATATTTGATCATATATTCAGGGTATGTATTGATCACTTTTAGTATGCCTCCATGAAGACAGTCATCTATGTTATCGATATAGGATCATGATGATGATTTTCTTAGTGATGAGTCCATAGTTTAGGTTCCATCTCATGAGGTGTTTCCTCTAGGAAGATAAGGGCAGTGCCCCTACCTGTCAAGAAGTATATAGTAACTACAATTTAGGCTAAGGATGCATCTAGGATTAGTGTTAAATGTCATTTCTAGCATTAGAGACCACAGGTTCTATAGAATTATAGATCCTCATGAATTAGAGGATTGTATTGATTTGGTGATTCGATTTTCAATCTTATACAGACCCCGAGAGATCAGATGTTTGTTCTTATGGATATCCTTATTCATGGGAAAGAAGGGAATTAGTGGATTCTAATGATGTAAAACCATGATGAGATGATGCTCTCATGGTCATACTTCCATCATATTTTTTATAATGAGTATTTCCCTTAATGTTTTTTCTCTATGTGAATTCAGGATTATCTTGAGTTGTATAAGAGTGATATGATGATTACTGATTATTCCATGAAGTTCACTGACCTCATGTGTTACTCCCTTTATATGGCATGATATGGTTTCTTCTGAGTATGTAAGTTTAAACAGTGCCTCTACATAGACATTTATGCTATTTTAGTATCCTTGTGTATACCAACTTATGTTGGGTGATAGAATGAGATTTGTTTATAGAGAGATTCCTAGCAGAGGGATACTGAGAAGTTGGGGTCAGTAGTGGACATCATGGGGATGCTTTTTATTAATATTCTATTAGGAATCATTTTTTAGGGTCTGGTCATTGGATATCATCCCATGGAATGACATATGCACATGGATCTAATGTACAGGGTTCACACAGAGGATCTATATGAAAAAACTTATATTTATTACATATTAATTCATGATTTATTATAGAAAATTACACATAATAAAACCTATAAGATTGATAATTATAGTTTCTTTGGGAATTAGGTACATTACATAACAACTGAAAAAATAAATACATCATCTTTATTGAAAACTTCCTTAACATGCTCGTACTTAAAACCGCATGGGATAACCTAGGGACATACATAAGAAAGGGGTAATCTATAATGCACCGTTAGGGAATAAACATGGAATAACATGAAGAAAGTAATACATGTTAGAAAATAGTTATATCAATGGGGAATATAAGGGTTGAGAATCATAAACCTGTTCAATGAGACATGATATATCATGATGATCATAAATGAGACAAGGGAAATGTGGAAACAACTTAAAACACTACATCATAAACATAAGTCAAGGATAACTGCCAAGAAATCATGACTGAAAATGTATTTTGATGGATTATATTCACTCCCAAATCTCTTTAATGATGTCTCATAAGAATAAAACATTACCCAATTCATTATAGCGCTATATAATTTCGGGCGCACCCATCACGTTCATTTCATTCTCATGCTTAAGTGTGCCACATAGATCATAAAACAAGGAATATTTTTTCATCAATTTTTACTCCATGATCAAGGAATACATACATTTAAGTAAAAAATTAATTATACTTGTATAAATTTGAATACCCTTGATAAGAAATGGGTATGGTATTCACTATAAAATTGTTTCAGCATGGAAAACCCCGGTGAGAATTCAGTAGCATAACGACATCACATAAAGATTCAGAAAATGGGTTGATGAGAGATAAAGGGGTCTATCATCATTTAGAAAACAAATAGATATTAATAGAGACATTTAAAGACATATAACAATAATATTAATTGGAAATATAAGGCATAAGATAATGAATAAACTTTAATAAAGAGGAGAAGGAGAAGAACCCTTACCTTGAGAGTATGACTCCAAATGCTTGGGAGGAGATTATTAAGAGCTTAGGGGCACCTTAGGAGGACTCTAGAGATGGGAGTGTGGAGTAATGAAACTATAAAATCATTTTTAGTGAAGATAAATGAGAACTTATGTGGGTTTATATAGGAATTGAGTGGGGATTCCTTTATTATTTCTCAAACTTGGGTTTTGGATTCTATATAATAAAATAACCAAAACCACAAACCTTCCCATTGTTTTTTCCCATTTTTTCTAAAAAATGGGATTTTTTTTCATTATTTTATAAGTAAAGGGGAATAAATTAACAGAATAATACCATTTCTGTTGTGGAATTGATTCATACTATTAAATAAATGATTTGAAAACCTTAAAATATATTAATGGATTTGGAGGATTCATAAATGCTTTATAAAATTAATAAAATAAACATAAAATTACATTATATTAAGGTTAAGATGTATATTTGGTCGTGGATACCCTTCATAGTATTTATTACATCACTTTTGGGTCATTATGATTTCATAATACACACCATATAATTATACCATATTTAATTTTTACCAAAAAATTTGACTGTCTCAGAAAATTATGAAAAATTAATGATTGGATAATTTCTATGTTCTAATTCCAAAATTAATATTTATTTTATCAAAATAATTTTCTAAATATATTAATTTTCAATTTTAAAATAAGAATCGATATTTATTAATAAATGCTCGGTTTTTTGATAATAATAGTTTTCAAACCAATATAAAAATTACATTTGAAATCATAAAAATTATATGATCATTTATATTTAATAAAAATTATTTAATAATAATATTTTTTTAAAATATTATTTATTTCAAAAATTCATTAATTCCTCAAAATAAATGTCTTAATTGAAATTGAATAATAATTAAAAATAAATATTTTATTTCATTGTATAATTATCAAAATAATTTATAAAGTAATGATAAGAAGGAAATATGAATATTATTATATTAAAAATACAATATAAGTATTCATATTATTATGTTCATGATACATATCTCTTTAATACACCAAAAAATTCCCAAAGAGTAAGGTGTATAATGGTGATACTTTTATGGGGTGGTTCGACATACATGGTTTGTGTTGTTATCTTAATGAGCTTGAAATTCTCTTATAAACAGTCTCACTCAAGCCTATGTTTTTAGATTTCATCTTGGGATTAGTCAAGGGAAAATCCCAGTGATGATATCTCCCTCAAAATCTCCAATAAATGAGCTTCATAGGGTAAGATCCTACTGGTTGATTCAATCACTTCTTTAGTCTGTGTCATTTGGGTTTGTTAAAACCCTATGTTTATACTAATCATGTGATCATTATCCAAAATCAATTTAATCAATGGTTATTATTTTTATTGGTATTTAAAACTTAATATGATATAATAAAACCAAAAATTTCAGGTGTTTTTTATAACCATAATACATAATAATACATTTAATTGAATCATGAGGGGAATTTTATTTATAACAGTTTGTGTCATTACAATATTCCCCCTTTAGAAATGTATCCCTCAAAATTTTCATTTCCCATACTAAAATAGATGAGGGTAACTCTGTTTCATCACCTCCTATGGTTTCCACATTTCTTTTTTAAACTTTTTGTTTCTCCACATCACTTTGACAAGGTGCATTGTCTTATTTCGTAGAACATTTCCTCTATGATATAAGATTTTCATCAGATGCTCTTCATAGGAATAATCATTCTCCAATGGTAAAACCTATAAATTGAGTACATGATTTGGATCTAGTATTTACTTCCTCAATATGGATACATTTAATGCATCAATTTACTTGAGATAGGTTAGGTTTGAGTGCTAGTTAATAATCCACCACTCCGATGCGATCAAGGATCTCAATGGGACTAATTTTTCTTGGACTAAGCCCTCCCTTATTCCAAAATCTCATTAATTTTTTCCAGGGAGATATACATAGAAATACCATGTCTCCAACATCAAAATCTAGATATCATTGACAATTTTCATCATAGCTCTTATATCGACTCTGAGTTTACTTTATGTGTAGTTGAATGGTCTTGACATTTTCCATCATTTACTCAACCATTTTAGTACCTAGTAGTTTTCGTTTTCTAACTTCATCCCAACATGTAGGTGTTTTTCACCTCTTCCTATAAATGTATTCATAGGGATCCATTAGTATTCTTGAGTGGAAGATGTTATTATATAAGAACTCAACAAGAGAAAGATGTTGATCACATCCTCCTTTAAATTCAATTGAGCATGCTATCAACATTTCCTTAAGTGTTTAGATAGTCTACTCAGATTGTCCAGCGGTTTGGGGGAATAAGTTGTGCTGAAGTTAAAATTGATATTTAGATCATGTTAAAGACTCTTTCATAACTTTGAAGTAAATATTAGGTCTCAATTGGATACAATTGATAGTGGTTTTTCTTACATCCTCACCACTTCTCTAATGCATATCCTTTCTAGTTGATCAAGTGATAAGTCCTATTGAATTCAAATGAATTGAGAAGTCTTTCGTAAGACAATCCACCACAAATCATATATAATTGTTTTTTCTTGATGACCTTGTAAGACTGATGACAAATTACATGGTGATATTTTCCTATTTCCATGTAGGTATGAGTAATGGTTGCATCATCACCTTTTATTTTTGACTTTCTATAGTCACTTGTTGGAATACAAGACATCTTGATGTATATTTCCTAATATACTTTTTCATATTGTACCTTTTATAGTTCTCCTAGAGATATCGATAAAACTTTGTGCTTACTGGATGGATAGATAAATTTGAACTATGTGCATCATGTTGGAGTCGGTTCCCTAGAACCAAATTATATGTACTTTATGATAAATTGTATTCATAGTTTTGAATATTAAATTTTGTTTTATCACATCATGATTTTTCTTATGAGTAACATATTATTTGATAATGTACTTGTTGGTCGGAGTAGATTACTCAATACGGGGGTGAATAGAGTATCTATAAAAATTTCTGGTTTAAAAGTATTCTAAAAAAGGTTTCCCTAATAAGGTTAAATACAACCTAGTTAATCAAGGTTATACTGTTATGAAAGTTTGACTATTTGAATAACTTCTTAGAAGATTGATTAATTCTCAGTAATCTTAAGATCAATTGTTAAGATTATTTTTGAAGTTATTCTACTAAGGTAAAAAAATTATAACTTCTTTTCAAGATTAACTATCAAAGTGAATTTAGTGATTTCTGAATTATACAGTAAAGTAGTAAAACTGAGAAGACTAAATTAAGCAGTACAGCCGATATAAAACAAGTGGTTCAGTCTCAAACTGAGACCTAATCCACTCCACTTGGTGATCACCTTCCACCAAGTAGTTTATATAAATAAACTTGATCCACACCCTGGATCAGGGTTAAAAATAGTATATAGGACTGTCCAGGACTCTTGACCTCTTCCACATTTCTTCATGAGTACAAAATACTAGGCCACACAGGGACCTCTTCCATACTTATTTGTGGTTATACAAGTGTAAAAATATGTTCGAGAAAGGATATCTTGTATCCTTCAATTTAATGCAGGAGACAGAGTGTGTTTTTATACATATACACACACTGCTCGAAAGCTAATAAAATGATACACAATAGAGAAAAAATATTGAAATAAGTTTAGAAGTGATTTGAGTGTTATTATTTGCAGCTCTGGAATTATGAGATGAAGCATATTCAGAAATCAAGTCCTCATATGGGAAACAGAGTGTCACAAGTCAGATAGATCTAGCTTGCGTTTTCATGATGTTTAACAGTGCGAAGATGTTCTTGATTATGGGATTCAAGTATGATTTGTGTGTTCTTCATCAGCGTCGAGTTGTATTTGAAAATTCTTTCTTAAAAAATTCTCTGAGTGTATTCTTTTTATCATCCTCTTTCTGTTTTCCTTGCTTTCATCTATATATATTGTTTCTAGGCCACACTAATATTTTATCTTGGAGTGCATGTGTTGGAGCCGACAGGATGCATGTATTCTGCACCTCATACCTCGTACTTTCAGGTGACATGTCTATGAAGAAACATTAATTATGTCAGTGCATTTAAAGGCTTCAAATATGACCATTAGAGAGTAAATTGAAAAAATACAAATCAGATAAAGAAACGGTGTCACGGTATGTCATGGAAATGGTGTCTCCTTCAAACGGTGTCTGGATTGTGGTGTCTGGATTGCGGTGTCTGGTTCACGATGTCTCGTTCACGGTGTCTCATGGTTCACGATGTCTCATGTTTCACGGTGTCTCATTCACGATGTCTCATGGTTCACGGGGTCTCGTTCACGGTGTCTCATGGTTCACGGTGTCTGGTTCGCAGTGTCTGGTTCACGGTGTCTCATTACTTTTCTAAAAAAAATAACCGGTGGTAGACTCACTATGTCTCAGAATTAGCCAAATATCTATATTCAGACTTAAGTATAGATATTCATAGAATGGGTTAGACTTCATCATTTTTCAAAGAAATTATAAAGTAAATCAAAAGATAGTGTACAGTAACCAAATTGAGTGTATAGCATTTAATATCTTTGGATAGATTTTACTAAACAACTATACATTTGATGTGAGATAGATTACATAGAGTTAATAGGGTTTATAGACTGAATAGGATTTGTGATCATTAAAACATGATTAATACATTAGTGGTCCAACAATATCCCCCTTTTTTATGATCACAAATCATGTATATTTAGAGTGTATATTTGTTCCAAAAACATATTTCCAATGTGCATATAACATATATATATTTTTCTCCCATATATATTTCTCCCCCTTCTAGGATTATCAAAACGAGTGAATAATTATTAGACAATAAAAAGGTCACAATTCATTAGAGAAAAATAAAATTTCAGTACAAACAATAAATGCAACAACATTCCTATAAAAGGAGAGTAATCACTATTCTTCATCACTAGTTGGACTTCTATTTTCCATTAGTAGCAGAATCAGAAGAAGAATCCATAGGAGCAGATTTTGAGGTAGAATAAGGGAGTGAAATGGTTGAAAGAGAAGGAAAAGGAAGACCTTCAAAGATAGTGGGAGTCAGTGTAGGTGTAGTAGAAGACTAAGGCAATTATTGATCAAAGATTACAGGCCTGATCTGACTCAATACATGACTGACATACATAGAGGTGGATTATAAGGCAAAGGTAAAGGTAGGCAAACCAGGTCTCAGAGGTACAACCATAGGAGGAACTATGGAAGTACTATGTACATGAAGATAGGTCCTCATAAGCTTGATAAAATCAGAAACGATCTCTGCATTATACGAAATGGATTTCTCAAAGTCATCCTTGTTTTTCATAAACTTATCCAACAGATGAGTGAACTCTGTGAGATTTTGGACTTGAGTCTTCAAATCTTGAGTAATAGGAGGAATCCTCATATTTTCTACAAGGTACTTGAAATGATTGGTCATGTCAGTCTTTGAGAATATTCAGTTGAAGTAGAAGTCCACTTTCTTGGAAATTTCTTGATAAGAATCATTAGCAATTTTGGAATGGATTTGGACAAGATCAAGAACTCTATCACTATTATTGATAAATTCGGATAGAGAATATTTATTGAAACCAATAAGCACAGTCTAAAGTTCTGCTTTGACCACTGTTATGAGCAGGTCACTGTCTAACGAAGGTTCATATGATTTTCCAGAGGCTTTGGAAGCAGTGACAACTGTGGTAAGAGATTTCAGTTGATTTAGCACTTTTTGAAGGCACCCCTTATACTCATCAATGAGCTTGTTAAGACCAAAAACATGTTCATGCATCTCTTTCACTATCTGTTTGTTTCTTTCAGCTACCTTTTCAGCTGAAGAAGCTAAATGAGGTTGAATCTGAGAAGAAATATATTGTGGGGTTTGAGGAACAAAATTCTCAAGAGGATGATAAGTAAGCTCTGATATCAAATTCATCACTTTCTACATGTCTTCAATCATACCTCTTATAGTCTTCACTTCATCACTAAGCAGCATGTTCTCAACTCTTACTTCCTGAATCTCATGAAGAATTTTGTGTTGAATCTTCCAAATGAATTTTTCCAACAACAGTGAGGCGTCTCTCTCACTTAGATTTGTTATAGGAGATGGTTGGGTATTCATGAGTTTTTCAACCCCAGCCAAAAGGGTATCTCTAAATTATTTCAGGTCATCTTTACACCAAGGTTGGTTGTTCATATGAAGGTTCAGAGATAGTAACTAAGATAGGCTCAGGTTCTTTGGAAGAGATAACTTTAGTACCAGATGTCATTTTCAACTAAAACATAATGGAGAGGTCAAGACATTTGACTGAGACTTCATGAGATTCATTAACATCAAAGTAACTAGGAAATTTATACCATGTCTCTACTGATCTTGGATCAATCGGGTTTAGCACTTCAACAGATTCCAGATTGGGGGGTTACTCCCCCTCAACAGTTGCATCCTTCTCAAGACTGAGAAGCATAGGATCTTGATCTATCTCCACGAATTCATCCCTTGGTTCTTCACCCATTTCCTATCTAGATAAATAAAAATTATCTACATCCTCTCTTTAGCCAAAGGAATGACTTCAGGAATAGATTGTTCCACTGGAAGTTTATCAAGGTCAGCTTCTTTCATAACATGAATTTATTCTTCTATATGTTCTTCCATAGCATCCTTTTCAATTTCTTTGGAAACAGATTCTTTTTCAACTTCGGGTTGATCTTCCAGATCATCAAAATCTTTAAGACTAGGGATTTCTTTTTCAATTACTACATGAGGAACATGAGTAGTTCCTTCCTTATCAAAAATAATTTCTCTGGTAGGCTCAGCATTCTCTTCTTCTTCTTCTTCTTCAAAATACTCAACAACTTCATCTGGTTCCAAACCAGGATCAGAAATACATTTTCGTCTTGAGGGATTTTCCAATGGATTGAACTTTTCATAGATCCTCTCATTGTCTTCCATCCATGCCTTTTTCCAAGGATTCTAATTGATCGTCATCCTTTTGATAAGGACTTTTAAAAGACAGAACTCGTGATCCTTGATAACTTCTTTATTTGGTCTAACCAATCCTTTGGCATGTAGCATGGCTGAGATAAGATGAGAAGAGAATAGGAAGGTTGACTTGGATGTGGTCTTGGTCAATTCACACATATGGTGTATGACATACTTACAAAGATTGATCTTATGTCCACTTTTCATAAGATGAATCAAAAATATATCCTGATATTTAAGTATAGAAAGATCGCCTTTTCTGGGGCTAATCAAGTTCTGAATAAACTTAAACAGAATTCTAGAATCTTCATCCAGTTCAGCAATGATAGCTCTCCTATTAGTGGAATTTTCGGTTAAAAATTTCAAATAATCTTCCAAAACAAAGAATTCACTAAGAGGTGGAGGTCCTCTCTGATAGTCCTCAAAAATACCTTCATGAGGTATCCTAAGGCATGCAACCCATAACCTCGAAGAAAAAGAGCATATCTGGCCATTTATCCAACTCCTTACAACATAGCCACTTTCTGAATCAAACGAAAAATGTAAAAACTGATAAAATTGTGCAACTAGATTCGGGTAGATAGGTCTATCTTCTTTTGAAAACCATTATAACCAGCCTTGATGTTTTAATACTTTCAAAACCAAAGACTTACTCAATATAATCCACTTAGGGCATATCTCTTTCTCATGTACTACAGTTCAGTTCACCATATTTGGATTCAAAGGACCCTCAGGTGCTAACTTAGGCACAATTTTATTCTTCTTTGAACTGTGTTTCTCAGGAGTCGAGGATGAAGGTCGTTTCATCCTAGGAATTTACCGAAGGTTCGAGAGAGAGAAGGGTTGAAAGGCTGAAGAAGGGTTACAGTTTGAGAGAATAGAAGGGTACTCAAGTGAAGAATGAGTGAAACTTCCTTTTATTTTATTATTTATGAATACCAAACGTCGTAAAAACAAAATAGCAGGAAATAAATAAGTAATTACCGCTATACGGGTTCTAATTTATAAATAAAATAACAAGACATTCTTACAGTGAGACAGTAACTGACTCTCACGGTGAGACAAAAACAAATGTTTTACGATGAGACAGTAACAAATTTTTTATGGTGAGACATTAACAAATGTTTTACAGTGAGACAGTAATAAAAGAATGTGATTTATAAATCATGTGACCGTATTGTTAGAGATAGTAAGTGTCAGATAGTAACCAAGAAATGATAACTATGAGACCGTAATCATGACACAGTAAGATATAAAATAATAATATATAAAACTGTAAGAAATTTACTTAAGGTTTATCATGCCTAGTTCATGTATGATGTAGTCTATTCTTTCAGAATTTAATAGTTTGGTGAATATATTAGCAAGCTGATATTTAGTTCCAATGAATTCCAGAGTGATATCACATTTTTGATAATGATCTCTTAAAAAGTGATGTCTTAGATTAATATGCTTTGTCCTAGAGTGTGAAATAGGATTTTTTGAGATATTAATAGCACTTGTGTTGTCACAATTTATAGGTATATGCCTGAATTGATATCCATAATCTAGTAATGTGTTTCATCCACAAAATTTGTGCACAACAGCTACTACTATCTATGTATTCATCTTCTGTAGTAGATAATGCAACAAAATTTTGTTTCTTACTACACCATGATACTAGTGACTTTCCTAAAAGGTGACATGTTCTAGAGGTGCTTTTTCTATCTAACTTACAGCCACTGAAGTCAGCATCAGAATAACTAACTAATTCAAATTATTTTCCTCTATGATAAAATAATCTTAAATTGGGTGTATGCTTGAGGTATTTGAAAATTATATTTACATAATTTAGATGATATTCCTTAGGATTTTCTTGAAAATGATCACACATACACATACTAAACATAATGTTAGGTCGACTAGCAGTTAAGTAGAGTAAACTTCTAGTCATTCATCTATAAGTGGTTTGATCAACAGATTTTCCATCTTCATCAAGATCTAACTTACAAGTGGCACTCATTGTAGTGTCACTGCTTTTAGTGCTATCCAATCCAAAACATTTCAAAATATCTCTGGTGTAATTACTTTGATTTAAAATAATACCACCATTATTTTGAAAGATTTTAAATATAATAAATAATTTTAGTTCACCCATTAAACTCATTTCAAATTCATTTTTCATCATTTTAGAAAAATCAATACATAAATAATTTCTTGATGATCCAAAGATAATGTCATCTATATATATTTGAAAAACTAATACATCATTAGAAATTCGTTTTATAAAAAGGGTAGGATCAACTATTCCTTTTGTAAAACCTTTGGAAATAAGAAAATTACTCAACCTATCATACCAGGCTCTTGGATCTTGTTTTAAACCATATAAATATTTTGATAATTTAAAAATATGATTTGGAAAATGAGGATTTGTAAAACCAGGTGGTTTCTCAATAAATACATCCTCGGAAATATACCCATTTAGGAATGCACTCTTAACATCCATTTGATATAGTTTGAAATTCAGATGTTCAACATAAGAAAGTAGAATTCTAATGGCTTCAAGTCTAGATACTGGTGCAAAGGTTTCTTCATAGTCAATTCCTTATTCTTGACTATATCCTTGTGCAACCAATCTAGCCTTGTTTCTAATTTTGTTACCAACTTCATCTACCTTATTTCTAAACACCCATTTAGTGCCTATGGTGAATGTGTCCTTGGGTCTTTCTAAAAGTTTCCAAACTTTGTTCCTTTCAAACTGATTAAGTTTTATTGCATAGCCATCACCCAAAATTCATCATTGATTACATCACTAATGTTTTTAGGTTCAAGTTGTTAAAAGAAGACTTGATGTTCAACCTAATTTCTAAGAGAATATCTAGTTTGAGTTCCTTTGTCTAGGTCTCCTACAACAGCATCTAAGGGATGGTTCTTAAGATTTATAATAGATCTAGAGAAGGAAGGACTAGTGATTTCAGGTTCATCAACACGTTTAGGTTCATTATGACTTGAGTCTAAGTAATTTCCAGAACTGTAAGTTTTCAAAGATTCTTTAATAGAATGGTTTGATGATTTTGAATTAATGTTCATATTTGATAAATCATCCTCCATGTTTTTTAGAATGGTTTTAGGCTCATGTGAATCTATTTCATCAAATTTTACATGGAAATATTATTCCACACATTTAGTTCATTTATTGAACACTCTATAGGATTTACTAGAAATGGAATGTCCTAAAAATATTCCTTCATCACTCTTGGATACAAAATTTTCAAGATTTTCCTTAGTATTAAGGATACAGACTTTGCAACAAAAAACTTTAAAGTAGTTAACTTTGGGTTTTAGATTGTTCCATAGCTCATAATGAGTATTTTTAAGAGTAGGTCTAATCAACACTCTATTGATTATATAGCATGCTTTATTTACAACTTCATCCCAAAAATGAATAGGTAGATTATATTCACTAAGCATTATTCAATCAATCTCTTGTGGGGTTCTATTTCTTCTTTCTACAAATCCATTGTGTTCAGGTGTTCTAGGGGTAGAGAAATTATGACTATAGCCATTTTATCAGCAAAATAATTCAAAATCTTGATTTTCAAACTCACGTCCAAGATCACTTCTTAAGGACTTAATCCTAAGTCCAATAAGATTTTCTAAAAACTTGGAATATTTAGTAAAATAAGAGAAGGCTTCACTTTTGTGAGCCATAAATAAGGTCCAAGTATATCTAGAAAAGTCATCTACAAGAAAATAAACATAGTACATCCCATTTAAATTAGAAACTCTAGATGGTCCAAACAAATCCATGTGAACCAATTCGATAAGTTGAGAAGTTGACACTTATTTCTTTGGATTGAAGGAAATTTTGTGTTGTTTTTCCTTTTGACTGGGATTACACACTTTATCATTTAGAAACTCAAGTTTGGGTAGGTCTTTGAATAGTATTTTTATAGTTAACATTATAAGGGATTGAATATTACAGTGCCCTATTCTCCTATACCAAAGATAAGACTCTTTATGAAATACACTTAAGCATGAAGCATTTTGAGAAACTGAAGAATCTAAGTTAACAGAATAAAAAAAATTATTTCTTAGTGCAGAAAACACTAATTCTTATTTAGAATTAAATACATTATAAGAATAATTTTCAAATGTAACATGAAATACATCATCACATAATTGTGAGATACTAAGCAGATTATATTTCAAACCATCAACAAACAGTACTTTATAAATAAAAATTGAGTTAGAGTTACCGATTTAGACAAGGCCAATAATCTTTCCTTTAGAATTATCACCAAATGTGACATGTCCTCCATCTATTTTTATTAGGTTCTTGAAGCATGAGTGGTCTCATGTCATGTGTCTTGAACACCCGTTGTCCAAGTACCATAAATTTTTACAGAAACTCTTTAATCATCTTTCCTATAAGATGATCAAGAAAAAATAGATTTTGGTACCCATACTTGTTTGGGTCTAGTAACATTATTGATAAGTGCTTTAGGAACCCATATCTGCCTCATAGGTTTCCTATAAGAATTGTGTAAAGTATTTTAAAAATAAACTTTATTCGGTCTAGAAAAAACATAAAATAGTAGAAAGTGTATCATAACTTGAACTAGTTGATTTGTGTCCATAACTGGGAGTAAAAATATATGTCCTAGATTTATAAACAAAGTTTGTTCTACCAATATTTCTTTTTCCAAGTTGATAACCAATTCCAGTGTTGTATTTAGGGGAAATTTGTTTACCTATCATTTCAGTAAGAGTATTTTTACAATTGGTAACCTTTTTTAAGTCATTATTCAATTGCTCATTAGACATTTTTAATTCATTGTTCTCTTTGAGAAGTTGAGCATTTTTTTCTTTTTTAGTTATGAGTTCAGATTTAACAGTTACAGTAAGAGCATATTTTTTCTTCAAAGATTTATATTTTTCTTTTAGTTCATTGCATGTTTCTTCAAACATGTTATAGTATTCAAACATTTCTTCATTAGTCATATTTTTAGAGTCACTCTCATCTCCAGAAAAGTATGAATTATGTTTAGATTCCAGTGTTACCTCATATGTGTTTTTCATAAAACACATATTGTCTTTGTTATCCTGTTCATCATGTGATGTTTTTGAATCACTTAAACTGTCCTCAGAAGAACTCCAGGTTGCTTTCATTGTCTTTTTATACTTCTTATCCTTATACTCATATCTCTTTTTGTACTTCATCTTTGGAAAATCAGCCTTGATATGTCCTTTTCACTTACATTCATAGCATAAAATATCATCAGTCTTGTCACTTCTTTTCCAATCCTTATTCCAACTTCCTTTTTGGTCATATCTTCCCTTAAATTTAGGCTTTCTGAAAAATTTCTTATTCTTGTAAAATATTTTAAATCTTCTAGATAATTGAGGCATCTCCTCATCACTATCAGCTGATGACTGTTCACTACTAGAACTTTCTACATAAGCTTCCAATTTCCCTTTGTCTTTGTGTTTATAGGTGGTGGTCTTGAATGCAACAGATTTCCTTTTTGGTGCATCCTCCTCTTCCTTGTTAACTTTCAACTCTTCTTCATAAATTATCAGTTTCCCAATGAGTTATTTTACAGGTAGCTTGATGATGTCACATGATTCTCTAATAGAGACAGAGGTTCTCCTCCATCTGTCAGGAAAACATCTAAGAATTCTCATGATCTATTCCTTGGTAGTGACTTCTCTTCCAAGAGAAATAATTGTGTTGACAATTTCATTGAACCTAAGGTACATTTTAGAGATAGACTCATCAGGTTTCATTTTAAAGTTATCAAATTTAATAGTATAAGTATTAAGTCTCATTTCTTTCACACTAGATGTTCCTTCATGTGCAATAGACAAGGTATCCCAAATTTCATGGGCAGTTTTACAAGCATAAATTCTATTGAATTCATCATCTCCTAAAGAGCAATATAAAGCATTCATATATTTTCAATTTTAATTATAGGAAGTTTTGGTAGGTTCATTCCAAGTGATTCTATCAGTAGTAGGAATATTATATTCATCTATAATGGAAGACCAAATTTCAAAACCCATACTTTCTAAAAACATTTTCATTTTAATTTTCCATTGAGCGTAGTTGGTTCTATTAAAGAATGGTGGTTTGTTGGTTACATCACCTTCCAATCTATTATCCATAATAAAGAAATACTTTTAAAGATCTATAAATTTATAATTAATAGAAATTTATAGATCATTAATGTAGAACTACAATCATAGTTGAATAAGGTTAAACAGAGTCTTTAATAAATAGCCTCTGATACCAAATGTCTGTCAGAGTATATTACTTAAGATGGGGGTGAATTGAGTATCTATAAAAATTTCTAGTTTAAAAGTATTCTTAAAAATGTTTCTCCAATAAGGTTAAATACATACTAGTTAATCAAGGTTATACTGTTATGAAAGTTTGACTATTTGAATAACTTCTTAGAAGATTGATTAATTATCAGTAATCTTAAGATCAACTATTAAGATTATTTTTGAAGTTATTCTACTAAGGAAAAACAATTATAACTTCTTTCCAAGATTAAATATCAAGGTGAATATAGTGATTTCTGAATTATATAGTAAAGCAGTAAAACCAAGGAGACTAAATTAAGCAGCACAACGGATATAAAACAAGTGGTTCAGCCTCAAGCCAAGACCCAATACACTCCACTTGGTGATCACTTTCCACCAAGAAGTTTATATAAATAAACTTGATCCACACTCTGGATCGGGGTTAAAAAAGTACACAGGATTGTCCAGGTCTCTTGACCTCTTCCATAGTTCTTCATGGGTATAAACTACCAGGCCACATGGGGACCTCTTCCACACTTATCTGTGGGTATACAAGTGTAAAAATATGTTTGAGAAAGGATATCTTGTATCCTTCAGTTTAATGCTGGATATAGAGTGTGTTGTTATACAGATACACACACTGCTCTAAAGCTAATAAAATGATACACAATAGAGCAGAAATGTTTAAATAAGTTTAGAAGTGATATGAGTATTATTCTTTGTATCTCTATACTTCTAAGATGAAGTAGATGCAGAAATCAAGTCCTCATATGGAAAACAGAGTGTTGCAAGTCAGACAGATCCGGCTTGTGTTCTTCATGATGTTTGACAGTGCGAAGATGTTCTCAATTCTAGGATTCAAGTATGCTTCATGTGTTCTTAAAAAGCATCAAGTTTCATGTGATAATTCTTTATTCAAAAATTCTATGAGTTTGTTCTTCTTTATCATCCTATTTCCAATTGCCTAGATTTCATCTATATATATTGTTTCTGGGCCACAATACTCTTTTATCTTGGAGTGCATGTGTTGGAGCTGACAGGTTGCATGTATTCTGCACCTCGTACCTTATACTGTTAGATGACATGTCTACAAAGAAACATTAATTATGTTGGTGCATTTAAAATCTTCAAATATTAATGTTAGAGAGTAAATTGAAAACCGACAAAGAAAATAAAGAAACGGTGTCACAGTATGTCATGGAAACTGTGTCTCCTTAAAATGGTGTCTGGATTGCGGTGTCTAGTTCACAGTGTCTCCTTCATGGTGCCTTATAGTTCATGGTGTCTTGTGGTTAACGGTGCCTCGTTTACAGTGTCTCGTGGTTCACGGTGTCTCATTCACGGTGTTTAGTTCGCGGTGTCTGGTTCACGGTGTCTCATTCATGGTGTCTCATGGTCACGGTGTCTCATTACATTACCAGAAAAAAGATAACCAATGGCAGACTCACGGTGTCTCAGACTTAGCCAAATATCTATATTCATACTTAAGCAGAGATATTCATACAATGTGTTAGACTTAATCATTTTTCAAAGAAATTATAAAGTAAATCAAAAGATAGTTTACAGTAACCAAACTAAGTGTATAGAACTTCATAGATTTGGATAGCTTTTACTAAACAAATGTACATTTTATGTGAGATAGATTACATATAGTTAACATGGTTTATAGACTGAATAGTAATGTTGACCATTAAAACATGATTAATACATGAGGAGTCCAACAGTACTAAAAGTAGTTATCGCACTAAAAGGTCATAGCAGTTCCCCGCTATGATGAGAACCCAGAAGTGCTACAATAGTATTAATAAATATGTGTTCTATATTTAGATGATATCATTTGAGTGACACAAATGATACAGGCTATCAAGGGTGGAGACTCATAGGACTTTGAGGTACCTTCTCATGGTGTACACCCTTGGTAATATATAGTATGATATTATGAGAATGAGGCCCACCAGTAGGAAATCCACACTTATATGTGTCATTGGATGTTTCTATCTATGGATGTGTGTATTGGTACATAGAATTTAATATTATTATTATTAATGGGTATTATAAGTAATTTACTTTGATGTATTGACAAAAATCGGGATGAAATATGTTCACAATGAGGTAGGATATGATGGTTGTGTCACAAGTAATATGGAATTAATGAATAATGAGAGAAAGGATTTATCCCTTTTGTTCTTTAATAGAAGTTGATATCTTAGGCCCTTTGATGGAAATGATATAGCCTAAATAAATCCAAGTCCATGGTGATTTATAGGCAAGTTCAATTTCTGGGAAGTCAAAGAAAGAGACATCAAGCACATAGGTTGATGGAACCAACAATCAACCTTCTTGATTTGAGATATCCTAATAAAGGGATTATATTACACAGTAAGTATCCATATGAGGTATTATTCCATTGTGACATTAACTTCTTTCTCTATGGGTACCTTGGAATGTTGCTAATGATAACCTTGGACTTTAGGCTACTTCGCCTAATACCACTGAGAAAGAGGCCTAGAGAGTCACACACTAAGTGTATCTAGAATCTCTATTAAATAATATATTATTATTAATTATTTAACAAGTTTATTAAATATCATCCATGCATGTGCTTTAATAATTATTCATGTATTCTTGATCACATATATTAAATCACCAGTTATTCGAGAGAATATAATGTGAGTGGAATATTTAATAAATATTTATTTTATATTTAGTGAATATGGTATTTATTTATTTATTGGAAAATAATGAAATTATATTTATTTAATAAATAAATAGTCATTATTCAAGGCCTGATAAATAATGTGGAGGAATAGAGAACAGAGTTTAATGGTCTGGTGAGAAATAATAAATATTGAATATTATTTGATTAAATAATATTTAATTTAATTCACAAGTTAAGCACATGTTGAGAAATAATAATATTATTGATATTATTTAACATGGGGTTCCTTGGAGATTAAATGTCATGACCCATCCCCCAGGGACCATGCTATGACTACCCCAAGTCTGCCTTCCATAGGTTAGGGGCTGGCGACTAGCACCAAGTAGGCATATCCCAAAAAGGGATGGAATTTTCCTTTAAATCTGTCCACATGCACAAAGCTCAAACTGTGGAAAGTAAACATAACATAAACCACAACTATAACTGAGACAACTACTGAGAGTACAGTACAAACTGAAAGTACAAAGGGGCCAGAATACAAGCCCAAAACCATAAAGGTAAGTACAACTTCTATGGTCCATCCACTCAAGACCCCACATAAAGGGAATGTGAAGGTTAGTTGTCTGTAGCCGTAGAAATACACTCATCCATCCCTTATCACTGAGAACCACCTGGTCTTAGACCACCAAGGTCTTCATCGAAGAATCAATCACTTGCACGAGACACGACATGTGCGGGCGAAGCCCGTGCAGGGGTGAGTAATACAATACTCAGTAGGGACCCCAAACCGCAAAGAAAAGATCATAAAGTAAGATCACATAGAAAAACCACACAGAAAATACTACACATAAAATATATCTCACACCAGGTATAACTCAAATTATAGAAAGTTATATTTTCAATCGTGAAGCTGAATCATCTTGTATTGTTGAGGGACTCATCCCTGATGAGCCACCGAGGACTGCTTGACTACTGGACCACTGAGGTTCACTTAGCTATTGGACCACTAAGGTCTGATTGACTGTTGGACCACTGAGGTATGATCATCTATTAGACCACTGAGGTCTGCTCGTCTGCTGGACCACCGAGGTATGCTCGTCTTCTGCACCACTGAGGTAAGCTCGTATGTTTAACCACTGAGGTATGCTCATCTGCTGGACCATTGAGGTCTACTAGTCTGTTGAACCACTCAGGTATGCTCGTCTGCTACACCACTGAGGTCTGCTTGTCTGTTGAACTACTCAGGTACGATCGTCTGCTGAACCACTAAGGTATGCTCATCTGCTGGACCATTGAGTTCTACTCATCTACTAGACCACTGAGGTACGCTCGTCTGATGCACCACTATGGTATGCTCGTCTGCTGCACCACTAAGGTATGCTCGTATGTTGTACCACTGAGGTATGCTCGACTGTTGAACCACTAAGGTACACTCATCTACTAAACCATTAAGGTAAGCTAGTCTGTTAGACCACTGAGTTACGCTTGTCTACTGGACCACTGAGGTACGTTCTTCTACTATACCACTGAGGTACGCTCGTCTGCTAGACCATTGAGGTCCACTTGTCTGTTTAACCACTAAGGTATGGTCGTTTATCATGGAATCTCAATTAGAGTATTCCTAAAAAACTTTCTTATCGCAAGGGTCCTAACGCCACACACGGTGAATCATTGGATGCCTGATATGAAAGATATTGGTGTTTTAGTAAACATGGGTCATTTTTGTCTAGACCTGGTCCGACTTGGTCAGACCGACCTGACCAACCTTGCCAGGAGTCCCGCATGGCCCGAACCATTTTTGGCTGACCTAACTCGACCATGTTGGGTCTGGGCTGATCTGATCTAGCATGGCCCATTGGTCAGGCCCATTAAGCTTTGCTAGACCTAGCCTAGTTCGGCTGTACATCCATCTCATCGGGTCACTAAGTGACCCGATCCACGTTCTTCGGCCCGGTCCAACTCGGTCGAACCGGTACTACCTAGCTGAGCCACCCAACTACTCATTTTCCCCTCTAGCATGGCCCGTATCGGCAGGCCAGTTTTCCTCCACCCCAGTCCGTCCAGCGGCCTAGTTTAGTTCGCCAGCCCGCCCCACATCGGTGGGCCAGTTTTTTCCTAGATTGGACGTCAGGCGGCGTCCGGTTCGCATAGCCACACGGTGCTAGGGTGGCACTGCATTTTCGGCCATATGGTTCTCTCATGGGGACCAGTTCCTTTGAGAGTTCATCTCAATACCGCGGTCCGTGGACCGCAACTTACGCCTATGACATTCTCGGGTGGCCGTGTCCACTACCCTCTGTGCCGGTGGCACCTGTCGCCGCTGCGGTGCGCTGCTAGTGTGCTGCCTCCAGCATACCGTCGCATTTGGGGTATACAGCCCCATGTCACTACTTCGACTGAGGTTCATGGCCCTCTTCTGCCTCTACATCCATGTTCCACCACCACAGCTGGGGTTCACGGCCCTATACCGCCATGCCGTTGCGGATGGGTGTTACGGTATGGTGTTGATGTCACAACCCTTCTGTCTGGAACCTCCACAGTCAATGCGCCGCCAACCATTATGCCACAAATAATGAGAAAAGTCAAGAAGAAAAAAGGGGAAGGAGTTACACATATGAACACCCAAAAAATGATATGGGTTTTGTTTTTGTTGACCCAGATGCTTTCTTGTTAGTAGGATCATGAAGAATAAAAAAAATAGGGCAGAATAATCACTAAGATAAATATCCCCTTTATCCTGCATCATTAACCATACTACATCATCAACCATCCTTCATGAACAATCGATCCGTAGGTTAACTTGTTCATGAGTTAACCTACATTTTTCGTTTGAAAGAGAGAACAGGGAAAATCAATTCACACAGAAAAGCATCAAACCCATACATAGGAAAGAAGATTGATCAAGGATGGTCATTTTTCATCATTCGTCGATCTCCGGTCCTAAATCCTCTCTACAAGGGTGTCACTTCCATCTTTTGATTTTCCAGCATTTCTCTTTAGAGAGGTTTAATTCATCGTTCCTTAGTAGAATTCCAGGGTTGTTCGTCAACCCTAAATTCCCTATTTAATTAAATAATTAAGACGTGTTCAACTTTTAGCATCACCACCCTTCTTCATTAATGAAGTTCATTAATGAGATTCATTAGTGAGATTCAGAATCACCTCGTCACTTCACCGCAACACTGACATGCCACTCCATAACGATGAAGAAAAAAAATAAAATAACTTTTTAAGTTATTTTTTTTCTTCTGAAATGTCTGAAAATTAAATTTTTCCCTCAACCTATGCCAGTCGATGTTATTATCTACATAAGTATAAAATCTCATTACGAACTCAATGGTGGTCTCATATTTTTAATTTGAGTTACCGTTTGTGAGTTATGATTATTCGAAAATAAAATAATTGTTATTTAAATTATTTTATTTACGGTTACGTCACAAATACCAACTTTCACAGCCGGCCTATGCCCGCTGATGTTAGGATTCTCCTAATGGAATCACACCCTCACAAACTCAACAGTACTCTTAGATTTCTAATCTGAGTTTCTGTTTATGAGTTATAAGGATTTAAAAATACAATAATATTTATTCAATTATTTTATTTACAGCCAAAAAACACTTTCCACTATTGGCCCGTGCTAGCCAATGTTAGGCTCTTCCTAAGGAAAGAATATCCTCATGAGCTCAATAGTGGTCTCATATTTTCAATCCAAGTCACTGTTTGTGAGTTATAAGGATTTGAAAAATAAAATAATTTTATTTACTTATTTTATTTACGGTTATTCCATTTTCGGGTTTTCTCTGTGGAGGCCCCCATTGACTAAACTTAAGTCATGCCTAGGGTAAAACTGTCATCCTGAATGCAACAGTTCCCTTTGATTTTTTATCTAGGTACCCATTTAAGAGTTATTACACTTTTTTAGAAAAACCGCTCATGTGTGCTATTTAAAACTTAACATTTTTCAAAGGATCATTCTGAGAACTCCGGGCCTCATAATCGCATGTCATCTCAGTTCCTGGTCTCAAAATAATCCCATAAAATTTAAAAAAATTACATGGAATTCTGGGACATTACATTACTTCCACCTTTAGGGCTTTACATCCTCGTAAGCCAAAACAAATACTCATCAAACAAATGGGGGTACTGATCATGAATCTTTGTCTCATACTCCCATGTTCTCTCTTAGAGATTCATGTGTTGCTACTGAACATGCACTAGAGGAATCGATCACCCATGGAAGTTCCTCTCCTATAGATCCTCTGTCTCTACCAAAAACTCCTCAAAATTCACCTCATCATCAGATCTCAAGCATGTTGAGGCATCCTGAGCCCTTTACTATACTCTACTCTTGAGTAGTTAGGAAGTGGGTTGACTTGGTGAGTCATTCAATGATCACCCAGATGGTTTTATGTATCTTGTATATACGTGGTAAACCCATCATTAATTCCATTCATATCCCATCCTACTTCCACTTTGGTACCTTGAGGGGTTCTTTGAAACCTGATTGAACTTGGTGCTTAGACTTCACTTGGTGACAAGTGAGGAATCTCAAGACAAACTCTTCCACTACCTTCTTTATCCTCAGCCACCAGTACTGACGTTGGAGGTCTTGGTACATCTTATACACACCTAGATGTACCACCAAAGGGGGTGTATGGAACTCCCTCAACACCACCTCTCGTAACTCCACTGGTATTATGGTGTGTCCTCTGAAAAGGATGATGTGCTCCCCACCTTCTGAATATCCATTAGGGGAATGCCCTATGGACATTTGGGCACGTGTGGTCTCACAGCTGGAATCTCTGATTTCTGCCTCCCTAACTCGCTATAAGAGTGGTGGGGAAACTACTATCGACTGAAGATAAGCACCAGCATCTTTATCCACAAAGGATATCTGAAGTGAGGCCAACTTCTCTTAGGCCTCGTTCAGTAGATGTGAACTCGATATTATACTGAGAGCATATGCCACCAAGTTCCCCTTCCCATGAGTATAGACTATCTTGAATTCATAGTCCAGGAGGAACTCTAGTCAATGTTTTTATCCTATATTCATATCCTTTTGAGAAAATATATACTTCAGGCTCTTGTGGTCAGAGTAGATGACGAATCATTCGCCCATAAGGTAGTGTCGCCACATCTTCAGTGCGATGACTACCAATTCCAACTCAATTTCATGAGTCAAATAGTTCTTATCATGTGGTCTAAACTATCATGATCCATAAGCAATCACTAATTTCCAATAATTAGGACGCAACCAATCCTAGTTCCTAATTCCTCACAGTACACCACATAGTTGGTGCCCTCCTCTTGGAAGCCTTAAGATAGGAGCACTCGTCAAGCTCTACCTCAGCTGCTAAAAGATCTATTGGCATCATTTTTTCCACACGAAGGGTTTTCCCTTCTTCTTAAATGCCATAATGGGTGCTTCCACTTTGGAGACGTCGGGTACAAACCTCTGATAGTACCCAGCCAACCCAAGGAAACTCTGTACCTCAGTAATGCTCTTGGGTGGCTCCCAAGAAAGAACTACCTTGATCTTTTCTAGATCCACCACAAATCTAGCCTCTGAGATGACATGTACAAAAAAGTATACCTTTCGTATCCAGAACTCACACTTAGAAAGCTTTTGGTAAAGTTGGTGCTCCCAAAGTGATTCCAAAACCATCCTCAGGTGTATCACGTGCTTCTCCTCAGACGCTGGATAAACTAATATGTCATCAATGAAGACCACTACAACTTGTCTAAGTATGGTTGTAAGATCCTATTCATGAGTACCATGAACACGGTCAGGGAGTTATTCATGCAAGACGGCATCACTAAGTACATGTAGTGTCAATAGTGACATCTAAAAGCTATCTTTGAGATGTCCTCATCTCATACTCAAAGATGGTGATAGTCTGATCTGAGGTCTATATTAGAGAACTATCTAGCTCCCTTCAGCTAATAGAATAGGTCATAAATCCTCGGTAGATGATATTTTTTCTTCACAGTCACCTGGTTCAGGCACCGAAATTCCATGCATAATCTCAAGCTTCCATCTACCTTCTTGGAAAACAACATTGGGGCTTCCCATGGTGAAAAATTGGACCTTATTAACCCCATTCTCTGTAAGTCCTCCAACTGTACCCTCAACTCCTAGAGCTCTGTAGGAGCCATCTAATATGCAGCTGTAGATATCAGTGTCGTCCAAGGGTATAGATCAATTCAGAAGTCTACCTATATACAAGGAGGTAGTCTTGTAACATCCTATAGAAATATGTCCTTGTACTCTCCCACCACTGTAGGGAACTGAAAACTCAAAACATCCACTGATACATGGGTAAGTATGGTCACATGAAGCTACCCCCTTCCCCTATCCTTCAGCTCCTTGATCCTGGTGTGTACCACATTGGGGTGGTGATTGTATCATGCCGAAATGTATATCACCTCCTTCTTATCTCCCAACTCCTCTGCCACATCTACCACCCCACAGATTAATTTGTTCCTATCACTATCTCTACCTTAGTGTCCCATCCACCATTTCACTGTCACCATGATAGGCTGGAAAATCTCTAGCGAGATGTCATCTACCATGTCTTGAAAATCATTTCCTCTTTCTAGGCCGACTGGACTCACCTTATGATCCTTGAGCTGTAGATCCCCTATCTTGTCACCTATTCTCAAAAAATCTCACATGTCCAATTCCTTGAGATTAATATTGGATTCATGTTCCCAAGGTCTTTTCTCCTAGTTTCCAACTTCTGACATCCACGGGTTTTGTCTGCTAAACCACTGAGGTCTGCCTGCCTCCAGTCGCCGGCCTCCGT
Organism: Viscum album; assembly: GCA_963277665.1. Lineage (NCBI taxonomy): Eukaryota > Viridiplantae > Streptophyta > Magnoliopsida > Santalales > Viscaceae > Viscum > Viscum album. The sequence continues at coordinate 692,556,064 of OY728158.1, forward strand.
ACCATCATCCCCCGTCTCCACTACGGTGTGCTTCTAGCTTTCCACCTCCCACCTTCCACAGCAGCTGGGTGCCACAGCCTGGTTTCATTTTCATGGTTGGGTGCCGCAGTATGGTGCCGATGTCACAGCCCGCATGGTCGCAACCCTTCCGATTTGCACCTCTGTGACTGATACGCCGCCGATCGTTGTGACACGAAGAATGGGATAACACAAGAGGAAAACGGGGAAGGAGTCACACATATGAACACCCAAAGAATGATTCAGGTCTTGTTCATGTTGACTCGGATGCATTATTGTTAGCAAGATCAGGAATAACCAAAACAATTGGGTGGAATACTCACTAAGATAAATATCACCTTTATCCCACATCATTAATCATCCCACATGAATGATTGACCAATAGGTTAACTTGTTCTTGATTTAACCCGCATTTTTTGTTTGAAAGAGAGAATGGGGAAAATAAATTCACATAGAAAAACATCAAACCCCTACCTGGAAAAGTATATTTCTCAATGATGATAGTTTTTCATCGTCCATCAATCTCTGGTCCCAAATCCTCTCTCTAAATGTGTCTTTGCTGTCGTACGATTTTCCAACATTCGTCATTGGGGAGGTTTCCTTCGTCATTCGTCAGAGGAATTTCAGGGTTGTTCATCAACCCTGAATTCCCTATTTAACTAAAGAAGGAAGATGTATGAACATTTTAGTGTTTCCACCCTGCTCCATTAATGAGGTTCATCAATGATATTCATTAGTGAGATTCAGCGTCGCCTCATCACTGTACCACAGTGCTGATGTTCCATTGCTTAATGATGAAGAAAACAAATAAAATAACTTTTTAAGTTATTTATTCTTCTTCCGAAAAGTCCAAAAAAATAAATTTTTCTCTCAACCTATGCCAATCGAGGTTAGTCCCCACTTAAGGATAGAATCTCATTACAAACTCAATGGTGGTCTTGAATTTTTAATCCAAGATACCAATTTTGAGTTATGAGGATTCGAAAATAAAATAATTTTTATTTAAATTATTTTATTTATGGTTACACCCCAAAAACCAACTTTCACAGCTGGCCCGCGTCGATTGGTGTTAGGCTCCTCCTAAGGGAATCACACCCTCATGAACTTAACGGTACTCTCAGAATTCCAATCTGAGTTACTGTTTATGAGTTATGAGGATTTGAAAATGAAATAATCTTTATTCAATTATTTTATTTACTGCCAAAAACTAATTTCCATTATTGGCCTGCACCAGCCAATGTTAGGATCTTCCTAAGGAAATCATACCATCAAAAGATTAACGATGGTCTCATATTTTAAATCTGATTCATCCTTCATGAGTTATAAGGATTTAAAAAATAAAATAATTTTACTTAATTATTTTATTTACGGTTATGTCATTTTTCGGTTTTCTCACAAGAGGCCCGCGCTGACTAAACTTAATTCGCACCTAGGGTAAACCCGCTATTCTAAATGCAACGGTTCCCTCATATTTCTGATCTGGGCACCCATTTCAGAGTTATTCCACTTTTATCAGAAAACCTCTCATGCGCGCTATTTAAAACTTAACATTTTTCGATGGATCATTCTGGTCACTCTAGGCCTCGGAATCACACGTCGTCTTAGTGCCTGGTCTCAAAATATTCCCATATAATTCAAAACAATTACATGGAATTCTGGGACATTACATTAAATTAATAATAAATTGAACCTTTGAAATTATTTTATTTTAAACCTAGCAATATATAAACCTAATTATATTATTTTTTCAATAACCTACAATCCATATTTGTATTTTTCTAATGACACTTTTAAAGGAAAAGTGTGAACCCAAAACAAATCCAACTGGGTATAGATCCAACCAAGAAAACCCCAAATACCAATCATTGAAAGTATCCCTCCCAATGCAAAATTCAAAATTCAAATATTGCACATGATCTTAAATTTTTCAATTTTCAAAATTCTAAAGGTCTTGCTCATCACCATTCTCGGACCACGAGCTGCCTGCATCACATGTTCACCATCTATCACGTTTCTACCAACCATATTCATCATCATCTCTAGATCCAAACAAATCCTCTCCAATAAAGATCGATTCACTGTCACTGTCAACCTCCTGAAGCCGCCTGCTCAGACTCACTTCCCAAATAACCTTGAATACCATCATGTAGCTCCACCTCAGATAGAATGGATGAATCCTGGTGTAACATCCCAGGGAATTATATAATAATACTTTTTTATATTTATTGATATTTATGAATTAGATAGTATTTTTACTTTAAAAGGGATGTTATTTCTGATAGCATATCGTACACGCAACAATGGGTTTCTCCAAAATCTTAGATTGCACACAAGGCTGAGTTATACCGAAAAATAATATATTATTAATATTATTATTTTAAGTTATAGTTATCACATAGCCGTTAGAATGGTGGAAATGAATGATACTAACTAAATTATGAAAATAGGGTTTACACATGTTTTTATAATGATTCATTGGTAAGAAAATTAAATAGAAATGTAAATAAAAACCAATTGAATATAAAGGATGTGTTTTTACAAAAAAACTATTTAAGTGTGAATAATTGTGTTTATAAAATAATCAAATCAATATTTTTGGATTATATTAATGAAATATTAAATAAATATAATTTTTAAAATTCATATTATGTGTTTTATATACATTATATAAGAATGAATACAATTTTACAGATAAATGAGTGTTTTTCTAAAAATGTAGGTTTATCGCATTTTGATGAAGAACCCATTTTAAATCTAGTTTTGACACTTTTATAAGTTCTATTTGAAAAAATAAAATTCTTATTTTGTATCATGACATCAAAATTTACTTTGGTTCAAATTTGGTATTTTTCTGATAAAATTCGTTTTTCTAATGAATAGTGAAAAACACTGCATTTTAATTCAAAATTATTTTTTTTATATAATTTGTTTATATAGATAGATTGACCTCTTAATTGGATTTAGAATCTAATTATATTAATATTTAGTAATTTAATCCAATTTATTTCATTGGAATCAATTTCATATTGAAATTGAATAGAAAAAATATTTGAACTTTTAAACGTTTTACTTAAAAAAAAACTCGTTTTCTCGATCCGTAAATGGGATTAGTGTTAAACCTAATTTTACCGCTTATGTGAATTTAATTTTGGAAAACTAACATACATCGTTATAATTAGTAGGAAAAATTTAGTCCAACAAGATCAAAATAATTTTTGCGTTTAATATTTTATTTACCACAGTAAAAGGGTAAATGAGGTAAATAAGGGTAAAAATAATATTATAATAATATAAAACTACCCTAAAACTTATAATAATCTTATTTTATGAGTTATTTTCGACCAATAAAATCCTTGGGTAAAAATTTTGGCCTTTGGAATCCAGTTGTGTGTAATTATGACATTTATAACTTTTAATTTAAAGTAAAGGCAATGTCATAATCATGTATCTTATTACAAAAATAATTTTAATATGGGGTTATATAAGTGATATCTTTGACTATAAATAGACATTATAAATATAAAAATATTTCCTACACCATGGTAATTTATTTATAATTTTTAATCATTAAATTATTAAAATTAATTATGACACAAAGATGATGCAGTAATAGATTTATTAAAGAATCAAATAAATAAATTTAATAATATTAAAATAAATATAATTTTAAATATTTCATTCCAACCAATAATTTTTTTGATTAATATCAACATTTTAGGATTTATTTAATGTATTATTTTCAAATTAATCAAGTTGTTATGATATTTAAAAAAACTCCTTAAATGAATAGTGTCAAATTGACGTAATTCATATTTCGAAATATAAAATATTTAATTAAATGATATAAAATTTATAAAAATATAATATTCATCCAAAAAAGTTTATATAACTCTAAAAAAGTCATTAATGACTCATTCATAGGTTTTTTGGTGTGATTTGGTAATTATTTTAACTCACAAAGTGTAAATTACTTGATAAAACGGTAAGAGTTAAAAGGGGTTAAAATAAAAGATAAGGACTAAAAAATATCAAAAAATTGTATAATTATTATTGTATGATTATATTTTGACTTATAATCATATTATATTTTAAATAACTGTGTTTTGACCCATTTGAAATCGAAATTGAATTTTGAATAATTTAATACTTTTAATAATTCTAAGGGTGCCCCTCCTATCTCCTATAAAAAGGCACTCATTCTTCTCTATTAATCACACTTCAAAAACCTTTTGGTTCCAACAAGATCTACCCAAAACAATTAATATAATCAATACCCACTTTATTGAGGTATTATTTTTGGAACAACACCATTATTATAGGTGTTAAGGTGTTTTTCAAAGGTGATCAACCGAAGAAGAGGTATCGTTTTTTATGTGTTTCTATTTATTTCTTCTTCCACTTTCCTAAAATCTCCTTATTCCTATATGAAATAATAACTACAGTATCCTAAATATATTGAGATGTTATTATGATAATATTATCACCTAAATCCATCTCCACTTCCATTAAATGGGAAAGGAATTAATCATTTGTGTGTACTTGTGAACTATCACCTCCACGAACCGATCTAATTCATTTTTAATAACCGTCACTCATGACTAGTTATAATAATGGAATTAATATTAATATTTTATATTAATTAAATATTAATCATTATATTATAATAATATATCGATTATTTGTTTACATTACATGTGCATAAAAGTGATAACATTGTTCGTGCGTATGTGTGAACTATCACCTCCACAAAGCGATGTGACTTATTTTTATTCGTTATATCACTTGTATGATATATATATATATATATATTTATATTTGAATTATTAATATTATATGAATTATGTTATTATAATTATTTAATGATAAAATAATACTCAAATTATTTCCATAACGATCAATGAAAAATGGAAAAGGTTACTCATGTGTACGTACAGCTTACCGTCTCCATGATTATAACATTGTTCATTTTTCATAACCACACTTAATGGTTTGATTAAAAGGTATAATTTATGTATAAATATTAAAATAATTTCATAAATATTGTTCTAGATATGATGTAATTTTTACCTCATGGACTATTAACATCATACCAAGTTCATTTTCAACTCGAGTATCGAATATCGACAAAACATTCGACATGAACTCAAATAATTAAATAATTATTATAACATGGTAATTAATTATATAAAGGGAATAATAAAATTTATAAAAGTTCTTAAGAAATTAAATAATTAAACTAAGTTTATTATTAAGTAATATAAATAAAGTACAAGATAATTTGGACTCAAGTTAAGGGACTTCATCTCATTCTCCTTTCATTGAGGCGTATTTTGATGTTATAAACCACCTTATTTTATAAGGTGTATAATCAAACCCTTTGACTTTAATTATTTCCAAGGTTTTCGAAAGGAATATTTTTATATTAAGTGATTTATTTTTTCAACTTATGTTGAAAAATGACTTCTCTTCCATCGTAACTGTTATTTGATATTTGGATTCCTCTATAACCCTTGATGTTTTGAAAAGAAAAAATCCCTTATTCCATTTTTGGTTGTTTTGGAATTGAAAATGATTTTAAATTTGTATTGACTATTTCAATATCTTGAAATAATTTCTTGTGATTTAAAATGATATTTTATGAGTTAAATGTTGATAATTTCAATCTTTTATGTGTTATGATTATATAATGGTACTTGGACATTTGATGGGTGGTTACATGATAAACCAAAGACGGGTAGTTACGTGATAAACCAATGATGGGTGGTTTTGTGATAAACTAAGGATGTTTGGTTATGTTATAACCTCCAATACATTGGGTATGGAAGTTGGTCATATTTTTATTCCATTTGTAATAGTGATATGTGTGGAAGTTGACCATATAGTTATTCCATTTAAATATGATTATGTCCCAAGATACCTTTATAAGTTATATGTGATTTATAGGGGTTTTAAGGTAATATTTTACTTACAAAATGGGTAAGAAATGATATTATATTTAATGAATTGTGTTTACTACTTCATAAAGTTGAAAAGTATTACTTTATGATAAAGTATTCATGGTTTATAGGTTTTTACAAACACTAATAGTTTTCAATATTTGTGTATCCCTTAATGAGATTTTTATGCTCATCCCAAGTTTTGAAATGTTTTTCACATGATTTAAAGAAGAATATATTCAAGGATGGGATCAAGGAAAATTTATGAAGTTTAAACATAAAACTAAACCATGTTTATTTTTAAACATTTTTTGTTTTATGAAAAAAATGGATAGTGAGTAAAAGTTTCTACTTTAGAATATTTGAGTTGTTATGTATGATTTATGGCCTAATTCTCTAAAGATATAAATCAGAAAAGATCCTTGATGTGAATGAAAGTCAAATTATTTACTAGACTAAAGATTATGTAATGATTAATGATGGATCCTTATAGTTGGTATCAAATGATGTTTTAGTCAACTTTAGAGATTAGGGTGATATTTAAGCATAAGTTACAAGTTATATATAACCACAACGGTTAGCATAATAGAAAGAGTCATGTTTATTTTAGATAAATTTAATGATTTTTAGATAACATTAATAAGTATATATTAGTGTTTATCTTACTCGTAATATAGTATATGATGATTTTATTGATATACTCACACTAACCTTTTTTTGTTTTAGTAAATGGATAGATCCAGTAGGCACCAAAGTAACAATGAATATGAAGGAAAATGTGGTGTTTCTATGAATAATAAATCGAATGAAATAGGAGCTTCAATTAGAAATATTTTGGTTATTCTAAACTAACTATCAGGAGTCATTATTAACCAATGAAACCTTGGTGATTTTTCTAATTCATCATATATGAGAGAAATAAATACCTGTGGATGTTTAGGTAATAATAATAAAGGTAAGTATATTCAATAACATATGTGTCGAAGATGTGGAAAGAAAAACTTATTAAAATGTTTTAAATGGATGGGAATATGTTATAGATGTGGTAATGAAATTCATAAATCAATAACCTACAAAGGAAAAAAGGAAGCATCTAGTTGACTCCAGGAAAGGGAAAGAATTTCTTTCAGAGTTATCAATTAAATGTTTTAAATTCGGAGAGTATGTTCATTATAAAAATAAATGTCCTATGTAGAAGGTTCATGAATGGGATGTAGAGGACTATACAAATATATCGTTAAAAATATCTAATGACATTCCAATTTAAGATAAGGAAACTAAAAATGACCTATGAAAGGTATGGATTATTTCTTGTCTTATGTTTTGATATTATTGAATCTTATGACTTGATTCATGTTTTCTTGTTGGAAAGAAGTACTAAAGAATAATATGGAAAAGCATAGTTAAAGGATCATGGAGAATGATGAATGATTAAAAAATCTACATATAAATGATTTAAGAGTTGCAATAGACTATAGGATGATTAAATGTTTAAAAGTGTTAATGCTCTTTTGATGATGGGATTACTTTGGAAGAATTTTTGCTAGTATGTATAACTCTGAAGTATGTTATGTGAAAATGTTATTTGAAAAAGAATTATATTTTCTTGTGAGGAAATAATTAAAAAGTTATGTATAACCATTAGGTTTTATATGATCTTTTTTTTTGAGGTAATTATGGGTTATTGCATTTTGGGTTTCAAAATGAAAGGTATGAGATAAAATTTTAAGATAAAACATGTTGTGGTTATTTTTTTGGGATTTTATCTCATTTTAGAAATTTCATAAAATTATATAATTTTAGGGAAAGGACAACCTGTAGGAAGGGTGGAAACACATCATGTCGGACAAGGCTGTGGAAATCAAACCCACAACCAATGTGCGAAAAGGCTTTATCGCATACCACTAGCCTATGAGAAGTCCCTAGTTAGTAATCCTTTTTATTTTTAGTTAAACGGTTAATGAAATAAGAATAAGTTTATTTTAGGAACTTATGTTTTTGTAAATTGATATCCTTGGTATTAGAAAATGATTTGGGAATTAAGTGATAAATTTTATTTTGGAATACATTCACTATTTTGGAAACTTTATATGATTAAGGTAAATAGAATACTATGGGAATTTATTTAAGGATTAATGGTTAAATTATATTTTGGAATAATCTATGATTTTTAAGTGTGGAATTATGTAGAATTAGATTATTTATTGAAATGATTAACCTATTATGGAGAATATGTTATTAGGAAATTTATTTTTGGTATCAGACTCTAATAGTGGTTGATGTTATTTAGAGATAAATGTTAAAAATTATCTTGGAAGACTATGTGATCAAATTCTTCTGAATTTTGGGTTTCAATATTAGTTTAGATTATTTAGAGTAATTTTAAGGATATTTATTTATCATGTGGTCTTTGTTTAACTTTAGATATTAGTGTTTCATTTTGGATATTGAAGTAGTTTTTTATCATAGTTTTTTACTTTTGGACAATTATCATATCTTGTACTAACCATTTTGGTTATTTTTAATGTCTAAAAATTGGAGGAAAAGATAGTTAATATTTTACGTATTATGTGATTATATATAAGTTTATTTTAGTGATTTACGCATGAAAAATTCATCTTAAATACATATTGTTTGGAGAAAAATATGAGTTTGTGGTGGAATTCTATTAATGGATGAAACTCTACTTGTCAAGTAAGTATATTTTCTTATGTTCTTATTATAAGTAGTAAACTAATTCCTTAACTTTATGAAAAGGATATTTAAAAAAAATTATATATTCTTTTCCTACTATGAAATCAAAGGAAAATTAACACATCACAAGTTTTTGTTTTTCTGACTGTTAACATTCTTCTGATCATAATTCTATCACTCTTCATCAGAACATGATGGTTATTTTTTCTCTCATATCACTGTTTTCCTACATGGAATTGAAGTATGTGTTATATCAGGTGACCTTTGTACTTCACATTATTTCTTTTAAAGTGTATTTTTTATTGAAAATTCTTCTGATGTGGGATTTCAATGAATTAATTTTGAAAAGTGAAACCTTAGTTACCGAGCCCAAATTTAAAATTGTGAGGACATAATTTCCAAAAGGGGGGAAGGATGTCACATTCCAAGTAATTATAGAACAATAATTTTTCATATTTATTAATATTTATTTATTAGATAGTATTTTTAATTTAAAAGGGATGTTATGTCTGATAGCATTCCTGACATACAACAATGGGTTTCTCTGAAATCTTATGTTGCACATAAGGTTGAGTTATACCAAAAAATAATATATTATTAATATTATTATTTTAACTTGTAGTTATCTAATAGTCATTAGAATTGAGGGAATTAAATATATTAACTAAATTATGAAAATAGGGTTTACACATGTTTATATAATTATTCATTGGTTATAAAATTAATTAGAAATGTAAATAAAAACCAATTGAATATAAAGGATGTGCTTTTATAAAAAAAACTATTTAAGTGTGAATAATTTTTTTATAAAATAATAAAATCACTATTTTTGGATTATATTAATGAAATATTAATTCAATATAATTTCTAAAATTCATCTTATATTTTTTATAGACATTATATAAGAACAAATACAATTTTATAGATAAATGAGTGTATTTCTAAAAATACAGTTTTACCACCTTTTGATGGTGAACCCATTTTAAATATGGTTTTTGACACTTTTATAAGTTCTATTTGAAAAAATAAAATTATTATTTGGAAGTGGGACATAAAAATTTACTTTTGTTGACTTTTGGTATTTTTTTGATAAAATTCATTTTTAAAGGAATATTAAAAAACACTGCATTTTAATTCAAAACTGTTTTTTCATCTAATTTATTTATATAGATAGATATTTAGTTTAATTGATTTTAAAGAGTAATTATATTAATTTTTTATCATTTAATCTAATTTAGTTTATTGGAAGAAATTTCATATTGAAATTGAATAGAAAAACTATGTGAACTTTTAAACGTTTTACTTAAAAAACACATTTTCTCAATCCGTCAATGGGATTAGTATTAAACGTAATTTTACCACTTCTGTGAATTTAATTTTAAAAAATAGACATACATGGTTATAATAATTATAAAAAATGTGGTCCAATATAATCAAACTAATTTTTGGTGAATAGTAACTTTAGTATTTTATTTACCACGGTAAAAGGGTAAATGAAGTAAATAATGGTAAAAATAATATTATAATAACATAAAACTACCTTGAAACCTATCCTAATCTTATTGGATGAGTTATTTTCGACCAAGAATATCCTTGGGTCAAAATTGTGTCCTTTGGAAGCCACTTGTGTGTGATTATGATATTTATAACTTTTAATTTAAAGTAAAGGCAAATATGTCATAATCATGTCTCCTATTACTAAAACAATTTTAATATGGGGTTATATAAGTGATATCTTTGAATATAAATAGTATTTATAAATATAAAAATATTATCTACATAATGGTAATTTATTTATAATTTTTATACATTAAATGATTAAATTTAATTATGACACAAAGATGATGGAGTAATAGATTTATTAAAGAAAGAATCAAATAAATGATATTAACAATATTAAAATAAATATAATTTGAAATATTTCATTCCATACATGAATTTTAGTGATTTATATGACATTTTAGGATTTATTTAATGTTTTTTTTGAATTAATCAAGTTGTTATGATATTTTTAAAAAGTCTTTAAATGAATATATCAAAATTGACATAATTCATATTTTAAAATATAAAATATTTAATTAAATTACATAAAATTTATAAAAATATAATATTCATCCAAAAAGATTATATAACTCTAAAAATTTCATTAATGACTCATTCATAGGTATTTTTTCATGATTTGGTCATTATTTTAACTCTTAAAGTGTAAATTACTTGATAAAATGGTAAGAGTTAAAAGGGGTTAAAACAAAAAGATAAGGATTAGAAAATATCCAAAACTTATAGAATTATTATTTTATGATTATATTTATATTTATAATCATCCTATATTATAACTAACTGAATTTGGACCCACTTTAAATCCAAATTGAATTTATAATAATTTAATACTTTTAATAATTCCAAGGGATCCCCACCCCTCTCCTATAAAAAGGCACTCATTCTTCTCTATTAATCACACTTCCAAAAAATTTTTTATTCACCCAAGATATTCCCAACACTCTTCCTAGAATCCATAACCACTTTATTGAGGCCTTATTTTAGTCATAACATCCTTCTTAGAGGTGTTAAGGTGTTCTTCAAAGGTGATCAATTGAAGAAGAGGTATCATTTTTTAGTGTTTCTATTTTATTTCTTCTTCCACTACCCAAGAATATTATTCTTCCTATATGAAATAATAAATATATTATCCTCAATATAAATAGATTTTATTATGATAATATCATCACATAAATCCATCTCCACTTCCATTAAATGAGAAATAAATTAATCATTCGTGCGTACATGTGAACTATCACCTCCACGAACCGATCTAATTTGTTTTTCATAACCATCTTTCATGAATGGTTATAATAATGTAATAAATATTAATATTTGATATTAATGACATATTAATATTTATATAATCATAATATATCAATTATTTTCTTACTTTCCATGCGCATAAAAATGATAACATCTTTCATGCGTACGTGTGAATTATCACCTCCACAAAGAGATGCGACTCATTTTTATTATTTATATCACTTGTATGATATATATATATATATATAATTGATTAATATGAAATTAAGTATGTTATTATAATTATTTAAATATAAAATAATACTTAAATTCTTTTCATAATGGTCAATGAAAAATGGAAAACGTTACTCATGTGTACGTACAGCTTACCGTCTCCATGATTATAAAGTTGTTCATTTTTCTTAACCACACTTCATGGTTTTATTTAAATTTATAATTTATATATATAAATGATAATAATTTTATGAATATTATTTTGTAGATAATGGACTTTTGACCTCATGAACTATTTACATCATACCAAGTTCATTTTTGACTCGAGTACGAAATATCGAAAAAATGTCTGACATGAACTCAAATAATTAACTAATTATTATAACAAGGTAATTAATTATATAAAAGGAATAATAAACATTATAAATGTTCTTAAGAAATTAAATAATTAATATAAGTTATTATTCAGTAAGATAAAGAAAGTACAATACAAGTCTATCTCATGGTAAGGGACTTCATCTCAGTCTCCTTTCATTGGGGCATATTTTGATGTTATACACCACCTTATTTTATAAGGTGTATAATCAACCCCTTTGACTTTTAATTAATTCCAAGGTTTTCAAAATGAATCTTTTTATATGAAGCGCTTTATTTTTTTAACGTATACGGTGAAAATGACTTCTCTTACTCCATAACCTTTATTTGATATTTGGTTTCCTCTATAAGCCTTAATGTTTTTAAAAGGAAAATAAATCCATTATTCCCTATTTGGGTGTTTTGGTATTGAAAATAGTTTTAAAAGTGTATTGACTATTTCAATATCTGGAAATTATTTCTTGTGATTTCAAATGAAATTTTATGAGTTAAATGTTGATAATTGCAATATTTTATGTGTTATGATTGTATAATGGTACTTGGACATTTGATAGGTGGTTATGTGATAAACCAAATATGGGTGGTTACATTATAAAAAAATTATGGGTGGTTCCATGGTAAACCAAGTATGGGTGGTTATATTATAACCTATAATACATTGGGTATGGAAGTCAGCAGTATAGATATTCTATTTGTAAGAGTGATATGTGTGTAAGTCAACCGTATGGGTATTTCATTTAAGTATGATTATGTCACAAGTTACCTTTATATGTTATATGTAAATTTTAGGGGTTTTAAGGTAATATTTTTATTAAAAAAATGATAAAAAATGATCTTATATTCATTGAAGTGTATTTACTACTTCTTAAATGTAAAAAATATTACTTTATGATAAATTATTCATGGTTTACATGTTTTCTCAAAGACTGATAGTTTTCCTTCTTTGTGTATCCCTTACTGAGATTTTTATTCTCATAACATGTTTAAAAATGTTTTTCACGGGATTTAAAGAAGAATGAAGTCAAGAAAAGGATCAATTAAAAGTTATGAAGTTTAAATATGAAACAAAACCATGTTTCCTTTTAAACATTTTTTGTTTTATGAAAAAAATAGATAGTCAGTAGAAGTGCATACTTTGTAATATTTGGGTTGTTATGTATGATTTATGGCCTAATTCTATAAATATCTAAATCTAAAAATATACTTGATGTGAATTAAAGTCAAAATATTAACTTAATTCAAGATTATATAATGATTAAGTATGGGTCCTTATCCCCGGATCCAAGGCAGAGAAAAAAGTGGGCTTTTGTAGGAACAACAGCAAGAACCTTGTGGAACTGTCGACATTGAAGAAAACTAACACTATCATTTTGGTCACTAAAAACCTTATAATGTCAACTACATTGTAGAGGACATTGTACCACCATTTTCTATGTCCATCAAACTTCATGAATAGGAGCAACTCGAGCTTCTCACACTGACACGCCAATCTCATCATCCCAAACCAACAACACATCGGTGATGCTCGAGATGACCAACAAAACCCACCTTACCAAGGAAATTTTCATCCACTGTAAACAGAAAATTCATAATCCAATAATCGATGAACCACCTGAGAAACTCTCCATCGCATCCTTCACACTAACAACCTACACCAGAAGCGAACAACTAGAAGAAAAAACACATCAGAAAAAACCCATCATAAAACACTTCCAAAAAAGGTTAAACACATTATCAAAGAAGGAACCATAGATGGAAACAAAATCGGGGATTAAAACCTAAAGAAAATTTGAACTATAATAAATTTGAGATAAAACCAATATAGAAAACTGGAAAAAACAAACTAAAATTGAATAAATAAAGTGACGAGTAAAAGGGGTTGAAACCCTAAACAAATAAGAAGGATGCACTTGGAGATCCAATACCATCAATCTCAATAATACAATTCATTTATTTTTTGTTGTACACAACGTATTTGGAGAATTATATCAAGTCATAGAGATATAACTTCTCCAAGAATGCTCCCAATAATGGAGAGTGATCTTTATCCGCCATCCACTCTCAAGTCAATAGAGATCAAGGAGAACACTTTGGAAGCAGTTCTCAAGGTGATCAAAGGTGGACGATGCAAGCGATATGATCTTCCATGCAATCACCTAGATATTCCTATGGTGACATTTAGAAATTTTTGAAACATGTGTAGATTACCACTTGAAGAAATATTCTTTTATTTCTTTAACGTAATGACCATAAAACACAGATCTATTGTTAGATTTATCAATGAATAAAGAATTCCAAAATGGTAATTCTTTAATTAACTAAATTATTTATAAATAATATGTGATGATCCCCCCACTGGTTTTTGTGTGAGTTACATTTTCTGTTTTCTTTTATTCAATTTTATTAATCACTACATTTATCATTGTGTAGATCTCAAATTTATCATTGATCATAACTAAAAAAAGAAAAGTTAGGCATGACCCATTGCATGATTCCACTATGTCAGGAACCTACAAGTTTTATCAGAGAAGGATACCTAATTATTTTTAATTATTTAATGATCATTGATTAATTTATGCAATTTTAATTTAGTTTTCAATTAAATTTTAATCATTTTTTAATCTGAATTGTGGTATCTTCTTCTTTCTCATTCATTTCTCATAGATCTAATCAATATGATTAATTTTATGAATAAAATAAAATTGAGAAACTCATCTGGAGGTGAAAAGTATTCTAGATGGATAACACAAGAGTTCATTCCATGTAACTTGAGTTACATGTTATGTATTTATGTTCAATTCATTAAGAATTAATTTGGAAATTAACTCAAATCACATGCAATGATGACATGTGGTGTATTTAATTCTTACACTGCATGATGACTGGGCTAGGTTGGTGCATGGTCAGCTAAAGTGCATGACATGTAACCTATGTACACATCATATAGTCCTTTTGAATCACAAACGGGTTGTGTATTACCATACATAGACTACTTGACTGGTGACCATGTAACTTGGAGACCACATGCCATGTAGTCGATTATACATGTCATGTACTCCAATTTTATGAGGCATGGTTTACATACTGATTCCCAAGGTGTGTGCCACTGATACATGGTGAGAGATGTAAATTCCATATAGCTCACCTATACACTCCGTGTACTTATACCAAATTACACAGATTTAAATTTTATTTATTATGTTGTGTAAACTGTATCTACATGTTCTTGTGTGTGGTCATTAATTTGGTATGACACGCCATGTGATGGGTTTTAATATATATATATATATATATATATATATATATAATATCTATGTAATTTTTAGATCTATGTATCATGTATGATTCGTACTAAAATTTCTACTCTACATGCATTAAAACATGGAACATTATAGAAAAATCATATAATTCCTCTAATCATTAAGTTGATACTATACATCATGAAAGTATATGTTAATTCGTTTATGTCATATGTCACAAGAGTAAATAGTATATGACTATAATACATGTTGGGTAGATTCTAATAAGTATTCACCATGTTTCCTCCAAGTTACATGTATGTACATGGTTAATTTTAAATAAATTTATTTAAAATTATGATGGATGAGAATCTCAAGGAAATTCGAATGAGAATTAAGATAAAAAATTGATTAATTAAAGATGATAATTAATTGATTTGAGTGTGATTTATCTTAAATAATAATTATTAAGAATTGAATACTAGTTTTATTAAATTTGAAATTATTTGAATGCATGTGGATGATCATGATCATAGACCAGACCTTTTTATGTAATTGGATTCATTTAATTTATTATTAAATTAAATTTTCGGTATGCGTTCCTTCTCTCATATAATTATGAACGGTCCTGAATTCCCATGTTTTCTTTTACATAAACCCCTTTTTTCCCTCACCTACATGTGAGTAAAATAATATGTAATGTATAGAGCTCCCAAGCTAGTAGATACGGTTAAAGTTTGGAGGTTAGGAAAAACCAATCCAAGAGAGATACACAGGTGGACATGTGGAAAGTTATAACACAAACCGTGATTAGTTCAATGTGTGTTTACCCTAGGTCAATGGTTAGTTTATCAATTGCTAGATAAACTAACCATTAGTAAAAGATCATGATCATACTTATTTATTATTTTATTTCTGTCAAGTTTCATGGTTATTTCATTATGGATGTTTTGTCTCAATCACATGAATTAATGAAATCAACAAGCATGCAAGATATAACTAAAATAAATTATCTTATGTGTAAATATTATCTAATACATGGTTAATCACTTAATTAAATCCACTTAATATTAAAAATCATGTAATAAAGATAATAATTGTAAATTTATGCATAAAAGGATAAAATCCATTAATTATATATATTAAGTCGGTATATCCTTCCACTACTTCAGTTAAAATAGAACTATAGTTCAAAGTGCTTAACCATCCAAAGTTCGGGTGATATTAATTATTGATTAATTCTAACTTGAAGTTTTGGGTTGAATTAACTTATTTCACATCAAGGTTTGACTACCAAAGTAGGACTTGGTGTAACTGAGAGGCAAGTTTTGCGGAAATCCAATTTACAGATTTTATAATTGGGGAGTCCACTCAAAAGATCAATGAACTGTGGGTTAATATAGTTGGAATTTGGAATTCCTACCTAAAACCATTCATCTCCCACTATTTTATTGAAACCCAATATCCCTCACTATTTTCATCATAATATCCTATTTCTTGACCAACCAAATTTGGGGTAATGAGAAGGGGAATATGGATATTTACCCCTATAATGTCCTAGAAATAGAATATTCTAATGAAAATGGTGAGGGATATTGGGTTTCAATAAAATAGTGGGAGGCTAATAAATATAATATGTATTTACTTGTCCACTTTTTATCATTTAAAGTACTAAAAAATTATCTTATTTTGTAGAAATAGAATTAAAAATGACATAAAACATATCAATGTGATCTATACATTAGAATTATAACCTTCTCACTAGAAAAAATTTCCAATAGTGGCAAAGGTGCTTACGTGTTATCCTTCACCATGAAAGGAAATTATATTTGATGAAGGAACATATTCTTGATGCACCTAGTAATGAGGCAAGTGATGAAGAGTTGTCTCTCTATTAGAAACATTTGAATAATTCTACATATGTTTAGTGTTTCATGCTATCATCCATGACTAATCAGCTTTTAAAGAAACATGAGGACATGGATGATTATAGCATGATGTCTCACCTTTAAGATCTATATAAAAAGAAGGTGATAAAATATAGGTATGAGATCTAAAATTATTTTTTTATAACTAATCTTGGAGTCTGTGCCATTTGGGCCTCATGTAGTCAAGCTTATCAGCTACATTGAAAACTTAGACATCTTAGGTATTAAATTCCTAGATGAGTTGCGTAAAGATATCATACTTTCATCACTACCCAATACCTTATCCATTTTTATTGTTAATTATAATATGATAAATAATGATAAGATTCTTTTTTAACTTTTTACTTTGATTCTCCATGTGGATAAGGACATGGGGTGTAATAAACCTGCAATCTTTATGGTGAACAAGAAAAATAAGAACAAGGAAAAGGGGCCCAAGACTCATAATAAGTATAAATCTTCTGAGCATCATCCTTACAAAAATAGGAAGATCCAGAGAGAGGGTAAGGAAAAGGAGGTTGTATGTTTTTCATGTGGAAAGCCAGGCCACTGGAAGAGAAACTACAACCAAAATCAAGGGTGGGCTAAAGGTGCATTCGTTATCAAGTGTAATATTTCAATATCTACACATTGGGTATTATATATATCTTTTGGTGTTCATATCTATATCAAAAAGCAGGAACCAAGTAGATTATGAAAGATTGCTATAGGATAGGTAGATTTGAGAGTCGTTAATGGTGTGAGGTTTGTTTCTCTATCCATGGGAGATTACCACATTTCAATTCCAACATGAATGATTTTTTTTAAAATATTTTTATTATATACCAATGGTTACCAAGAACATAATTTTTGTATCATGCCTTGATGCAGATGGTTTTATTTTTAAATTTAAAAATAAATTTTTTTTCTTTTATAAGGACAACATATTTAATGGTATGGAACATTTAAATAACAATCTTTATGTATTAAATTATTAAAACCAAGTATTTTCAATTGATAAATAATCATGTTCATATGAATCATATAACACACAGATTTGGCATCACCATCTTGGTCATGTAAACAAGAATCATTTGATAAGTCTATTTTAATATGGTTATTTAGACTCTTCTGAGATAAAACCACTTGAAAGATGTCATGCTTGTTTACAAGGAAAAATGAACAAACCACCATTTGGTGGATAGGGTGAAAGTGACACAAAGATTCTAGGATTGGTACACACTAATGTGTGTGGACCATTTCCAGTATAAACTATAGGTGTATATTATTACTTTATAACTTTTACTAATTAATTTAGTGGATATGGATATGTATACCTGATGAGGTATAAGTCCGATTCTTTTGAGAAACTCAAGGAATTTAAGAATGAATTAAAGAATCAACTTGAAAAAAAATAAGCTTTGATCATATTGAGGTGGTGAATATCTTAAACAATAGTTCATTTAATTTTTATAAGATTTTGGGATTCTATCTCAACTAACTCCATATTATACACCATAGTGGAATAGTTTTAGTGAAGGGAGGAAATGTAACTTATTATATATTGTAAGGTTGATGATGATTCATTCATATCTTCCATTATCCTTTTGGGGATATAAATTACAAACTACAATATGCATATTAAACCAAGTACCAACTAAAGAGGAAAATGAAATTCCCTTCAAGTTATGGAGTGGAAAGAAATTTTTTTTCTCTCATACACATGTATGGGGTTGAGAGTAATTTTTCAAGACCTTCTCAGTCAAAAAACTGGCACCCTGGGGAAAAAGTGTATCTTTATATGGTATCCCAAGGGAAAAAATAGATACTACCTATACAACCCCTTGAACAATAAAGTGATTATCGCCAGACAAGCCATATTTCTTGAGGGGGAGCACATCATCAAA
Organism: Viscum album; assembly: GCA_963277665.1. Taxonomy (NCBI): domain Eukaryota; kingdom Viridiplantae; phylum Streptophyta; class Magnoliopsida; order Santalales; family Viscaceae; genus Viscum; species Viscum album. The sequence continues at coordinate 692,575,158 of OY728158.1, forward strand.
AAGTATAGTGGGAGAAATACTAACTTCGATGAATTTGATGCTCAGGATACACGATATTTGGTACAATAACAGGTTCCATAGGTCTACATGGAAGAAGTTTTTTATGAAAAAAAATTACTAGATAGAATCTCAAGAGAGTTAAGAGAACCATATAGATATGGTTTTCTAGTAACTGAGGATGGTAAATCATTATTGGTTGACAATGATGAACCTCTCTCCTAAAAAGAGGCATTAGAGATCTCAGAAGCTCCAAGATAGAAAGAATCCATGAATTATAAAATATATTTCATGTATCAGAACCAAGTTTGGTTTTTGGTAGACGCGCCAGTTGATGTAAATCTCATTGGGTGCAAATGGGAATTCAAGATAAAACTGGACATGTAAGGTAAATTAAATACCTATAAATCAAGTATGGTTGTTAAAGCATTTAAATAGTGTCAAGGAATTGACTATGATGAAAAATTTTCACCAGTCCATTAGAATTATACTTTCTATAGAATCTTATCATGACTATGAGATTTTGTATATGGATTTAAAAACTACATTCCTTAATGGGAACCTTTAAGAAGATTTCTATATGACACAACCAAAAGGGTTTGTGACTTTAGGTGATGCCAAAAGGATTTGAAAGTTGTACATAACCATCTATGGATTGAAGCAATCATCCAAGTCTTAGAACATTCGATTTGATGAATCCATAAAATAATTTAGTTTCATTAAGAATGAATGTTAGTTATGTGTTTACAATAGGTTTAGTGGGAATGCATTAGTTATCCTAGTAGTATATGTTGATAATATATTACTTATTGGAAATGACATACCAGTATTACAGTCTGTTAAGGACTAGTTAAACAAGTGTTTCTCCATGACATACTTGGGTGAATTAACCTATATTCTAAGGATAAAAATCATTCATGATAGATCCAAGAGGATGCTTGGACTAAGTCAAAGTACATAATTTGATGAGATACTAAATATATTTAGTATGGAATAATCCAAGAGGGGATTGGTTCCAGTGTCAAATGGTTTACATATTTCTAAGAAAATGCGTCCTCAGACACAACAAAATAAAGATAGAATGAGTAAGATCTCATAATATTCAATGATAGGATCAATCATGTATGCCATGTTATATAGTATACTTGATGTTTCCTATGAATTGTGCATGGTAGGAAAAAATAAAGAAGATATAAGAGAAAAAAATTGTTCTGATTTTAAGGTTATCCTTAAGTATCTGAGAATAACTAAGGATGTGTTCCTAGTGTATAGAGGAGATGATGAGTCATTCGTTAAAGGTTATACCGGTGCTAGTTTTCAGGCATATCAAAATGATCTAAAGTCACAATCTGGATATGTTATCTGTCTCGATAAAGGTGTTATGAGCTGAAAGAGTTCAATGTAGCTAGTTTTCTCAGATTCTATAATGGCGTCCAAGTATATAGAAGCTTCTGATGTAGCCAAGGAATCCATTTGGATTCATAAATTTGTCCAATATCTTGATGTGGTACCTAGTAGTAAAGAACCTATCATATTTTATTGTGATAATACTTAGTAGTGGATCTTATAAAAGATCCAAGGTTACACCAACAGACAAAGAATATACTCCAAAAGTATCACCCCTGGAGGTATTTTTATTAAATGGGTGAAGTTTCAATAATCAGAGTATCCACAAAATAGAACATGGTGGACCCCTTTATTAAAGGTCTATCTCAAAAAAATCATGAGTATCATGTGAGAGCTAGCGGACTGAAAGTTGTTAGTAGTTGGATCTAGTGTAAGTGGGAGTATATTGGAGTTATTTCCCTAGAACAAACTTCTATGTACTTTATTATAACATGTATTCATATTTTTTATTATTAATAAACTTCTTATCACATCATTATTGTTATTTTGTGTAACATAGTATGTGATGATGTCTTAAAAGTAGTTGTCGCACTAAAAGGTCATAGTAGTTCCCCGCTATGATGAGGACCTAGAAGTGATACGAAACTATTTCTAAGTATATGTTTTATAGACGGATGATATCATTTGAGGGACACAAATGATATAGGCTATTAGTGGTAGAGACTCATAGGACCATGAGGAACCTTCTCAAGGTGTAAAACCATGGTAATATCCAGTAAGATATTATGAGAATGAGACCCACTAGTAAGAAATCCACATTTATATGTGTCATTAGATGTTCTTATTTTCATACATGTGTATTGGTCCTTATAATTTAAGAATATTTTTAATGATTATTATGAGTCACGCACTTTGATGTATTGACAAAAACTGTGATAAAATATGTTTGCAGTGAGGTAGGATACGTTGGGTGCATCACGAGTAATATTACATTAATGAATAATATGAGAAAGAATTTATCCCTTCTATTCTTTAATGGAATTCGATATCTTAGTCCCTTTATGGAAATTATATATCCTATATAAATCCATGGCTATGGTGTTCTATGGGAAAGTTTAATTTTTAGGAATTCAAAGAAAGAGACATCGAGCACATAGGTTGATGGCACCAATATGCAACCTTCTTGATTTGATATATCGTGACAAATGGATTATATTATATAGTAATAATTCGTATGAGGTATTATGTCATTATGAAATTAACTTATTTTTCTATGGGTGCCTTGGTGCGTTGTTAGATGTTAACCTTGGACTTTAGGCTACTACCTAATTCCACTAAGAAAGAGGCATATAACTTCAAATACTATGTGTGTCCTGAATCATAGTTAAATAATATATTATTATTTATTATTTAACAAGTTTTATAAATATTATTCCCACATGTGGTTTAATAATTATTCATATATTCTTGATCGTATACATTCTGTCACCAGTTATTCGAGAGAATATAATGTGAGTGGAATATTTAATAAATATTTATTTTCTATTTAGAGTATATAATGTTTATTTATTTATTAGTGAATAATGAACTGATATTTATTTAATAAATATATATTCATTATTCAAGGCTTGATAAATAATGTGGAGGAATGGAGAACTGAGTTTAATGGTCCAGTGAGAAATAATAAATATTGAATATTATTTGATTAAAAAATATTTAATTTAATTTTCAAGTTAAGCGCATGTCAGGAAATAATAATAATAATATTATTATTTGATATGGGGCTCTGCATGGATTAAATAAATAATAAATGGAACTTTTTAAATTATTTTTATTTAACCCTAATGATATATAAACCCAATTATATTATTTTATAAATAAACCAATTCATTTATTTTTGGTTTTGCACAATGGATTTGGAGAATTCTCTCAAACCCTAGAGATCTCACTTCTAGAAGAACGCTCCCAAGAATGGAGAGAAATATTCCTCCATAATCCACTCTCAAGTCAAGAGAGATCAAGGAGAATGATTTGTAAGTGGTTCTTGAGGCGATCAAGGGTGGATTACACAAGCAATAGGATCTACTATGCTAGAACCCGGATATTCCTACGGTGATGTTCGAAGATTTTTGGAACACATGTGGATCACAATTAGAGGGAATATGTTTTGATTAGTATAACACAATAACCATAAAACGCAGATTTGTTTTTAGATTCATCAATTAAGAAAGAATTCCAAAAAAGTAATTCTTTAATTAAATTAATTAATTATAAATAATATGTGATGATCCTCCCTCTAGTTCCAACATGATTTCAATTGTCTATTTTATTTTATTCAATTTTGTTGATCATGGCATTTATCGTCGTGTAGATATCAAATTGAACATCGATCACGACAAAAAGAAAAGTTGGGCATGACCCATCACACACTTTTGCTATAACCAGAACCTACACATCATTCAATGGGTCCTTCATTGACTTGGGATTTGATGGTACACATAGTGATGAACCAAATCTAACAACTTCTTCTTTATTAACATTAAACTATAAGGATTTCCCTTTTCTTATAGCTTCCACTTTATTATAAATTCCCACATCATATCTTTGATCATCCTTAATATTTTCCAAGAGAGATGGTTGAGAAATAATTTGTGAAAGGATTGATGATGTTACTACCTTTATTATTCCCATGTGCATCCTCTTTTAGTCTAATAAGATCGGATCCTTATTAATTCACATCAATGATAGAATTGTTGGATCATTTCTACTTAAAGTGTCTACCACTTTATTCACTTTCATCAGATGGTAGTGGATTGAGTAGTCATAGTCCTTGATTATGTCTAACCATATTAATTGGTTTATATTCATTTATTTCTATGTTATTATATACATTAGGCTTTTGTGACTCATATATATTTCACACTTCTCCCCAAAGAGATAATTCCACTATATTTTCAATGTAAAGATCACTGCATCCAACTCTATATCATGTGTTGGGTAGTTATATTATTGAAATTTCAATTGCCTTGAAGTATAGACTATCAACTTTTCTATTTTCATTTAAACACATCTCAATCCCTTATTCAAAGAATTTCTGAATACCATGAAAATTTCTCCACTTATGGGTAGTGTGAGTATAAGTGCAGTGATAAGCCTCCTTTTCAAATCCTTGAATCTATCTTCACATTTATAATTATAAGAAAACATGACTCCCTTTCATGTTATCTTGGTTAGAGTTTTTGATAATCATAATAAATTTATCACAAATTATTGATAGTACCCAAATAATCTAGGGAAACTATGAATATCCATCACATATGTTGTCCTCGAACATTCTTCGACCACTTCTTTCTTTGGAGGGTCCATAGGTATATAATTTATTATGATAATATTCCCCAAGAAAGAGACTTCATTCAACCAGAACTCACATTTTATGTACTTGGAATAAAGATTATCCTTTTATAAGGTCTTTATCACAATGCTTATATTCTCCTCATTCTCCTCCTTTATCCTGGAGTATATTAAAATATAATCTCTAAATACTACCAAAAAAATTTCAATGTTATATCTAAAGACTCTGTTAATCAAGTCTATTAATATTTTTAGATCATTATTGAGTCTGAATGGAATTACTATGAACTCATAGTGCTTGTACCTTGTACAGAAAGCAGTCTTGGGGATATCCTACTTCTTCACCCTAACTTGGTAATATCCCGACTACATATCCACCTTGTGGAATTATGTTCTCCACATATCTGATCGAAAAATTCATAAATTTGGGGCAGAGGACACTTATTCTTAATCATGATCTTATTAAGCTCACAATAATCAATGTAAGGGTGCATTGACTCATCTTTCTTCTTGACTAAGAGTATTAGTGCACCCCATGGTGAATCACTTTGGTGTATGAACCCTTTATCCAAATTCTCCTATAGTTGTTTCTTTATATCCTCATGTTCCATAATAGACATTATATACAGATTCTTGGATAATGGAAATTCCCTAGGTGTAATCTTGATTGAAAATTGAACCTCTTATCTAGGAGGAAGACCAGGAAATTCATCAGGAAACACTTCATCACATTCCCTCACAATGGGAATGTCTTCAAGGATGATCGTTTCCTTATCCTCAATAATTTGAGGTAGATATAATTTCTTATAGGGAAATAATATCCACACTTGAGATTTTTGTGTTAAATAAGATTCATTCATCTCCTTGTATTTTCATAGAATGGGGAGTGATTCAAAATATAGAGAGTGGTTTCCTTCTCATAAAAATTTATGTTATATATATATAGGGAAATCTAATCCATACCCAAAATTTCATTAAATTCCAATAAAGAGAGTATGAAAAGGTTAACTAGGAAGTTCATCCCACAAATTTTTTCAGGAGAGGAGTTATATACTTAGGATGAAATAATTTCACCATTTTATATTTTAACCAACATCTCTACTTCCATGATTTGTAGTAGTGTTTGAATAGTTCTACTAAACTTTAATGATATGAAGGAATGAGTAGAATTAGAATCATTAAGTACATTTTCTATTATTGAATGAATAAATAGTGTACCTATCACCACTTTGTTTTTGGGATCTACCTTAGTGGTTATGATGTAAAAATATCACCCTTGCTTCCTTGGAGGTTTTTGGTTATCTCTAAAAACCATTGGATTAGAACATTGGTTTTCAAAGTGCCCTGACTCTTTAAAGTTTAAGAATTGAACAATAAGTTAAGGGTTTACTGAAGAATTACTTTCCTCTATTTAATTAGTGGGTTTGTCCCATCGACAATCACTATCTAGGTTTCCTCCATTCTCATACCTAAATTATTTACTCATTCCCCTGAGGCAATTTACGGGGTGATTATTTCCACACTTTTGACAAGTGGGATATTGAAATTTCTTATCACCATTATATTTTTTCATCAGACTACCATAATTAAACTCTGTTTTCCAATTATTATCCCCATGATACCATTGATATTCTTAGATCTCCATTTCTACTTTGAGGTAACATCGTAAAATTTCCTCATAAGTATAAAAGTCTTGGATCGTGAGGGATTTTCGTAGGCTAGGTTTTATCCCACAAAATAAGCAATCCACCTTGCATTCGGTGGTAACAACAAAGCTAGAGGCATAGCATTAAAGTATTTTAAAATTTTCCTCATACTCCCTAATATATTTTTCATTTATTTTATTAAGGTAAAGGAAATCCCTTTCTATATTAAGTTGGATACTATGAGTAAAATATTTATCAAAAAAAATTTGGAATTTCTTCCATCCCATCACCTCAATATCTTCCGCAGACTTTGTATTATTGATCAATGTCCACAAATAATTAGATTCTCTATTAATATGATAAACAACTATTAGAACATTCTCTTTTTCAAAACATTGAAGTATAGACAATATATTCTCAATGGATTTGATCTATTTTTCTATGTTTAAGGGATTAGATGATCCATTGAAAGTTTGAGGCCTTTGTCAAAAGAAGGTCTCAATTGAAACTTTTTAATTATTAGGGGTATTTGTGCACTTCTCCCGATCTAGGTTTCTTTTAATAACCAGAGTCATCTGAGAGAGTATCATCACAAATTTTAGGATTCACTCTCACATTAGGTTGGGAATATCATTAGGGTAGTTATCATATTGCTTATCACATTGGGTTTTTATATGATTCCTTCTATTTTGTTCATTGTCTAAAATAAAGGGAAAATTAGGGATGAGTATTTTTAAACTATTAAACACATAAACTAGAATAAAATTACATTAAATAGATAACTTATAAATTACATGTATTTTCTTGACTTGTCAACTTCTAGCCTTCAGTATATGTTATCTATGATCTATTTCCTAAAATATATTCTTATGGGAATTTTTTTTCTCCGTAAATAAGGTTCAGAGTGAGGTTATGAATTTACCAAATCATATACCCTAGGAGTGTAAAACTAGGTGTGTAGAGAGGCCCATTTTCATGCTCCATATTCCGGTCGATTCTAGATCAACGCGGTGTTTTTAGGTTTTACCCTTATGTACATCTATGCCAAATCCACATCCACTTGAAGTATCCATATAGGGATTTATTTGATTGATAAACCACTTACTCTATACTTACTAAAATTTAGGGACATTTTATTATACTCAGTATAATCCCTAAGGATTTATCTAGATATTTCTAATCCTAATCCCAAAAATAACCAGAATTTTCCTTTGATAACAATTATGAAAACCCTAATATTTATTACACATTAATTCATGATTTATTACATAAAATTATACATAATATAACCTAGATGGTTGATAATTCTAGTCTCTATGGGAATTAAGAACATTATAAAACAAATTAAAATTGGAAATATATCATCTTTATTAAAAAATTCCTTAACATGATCATACTTAAAACTACATGTGATAACCTAGGGACATAAATAAGAAAGGGGTGATCCATAAAGTTACAGCATTCCTGACCTAATTATCCACCTAAACAATGATATTGAGTCGGGTGCCACTGTCCTTATGAGTACCTCCCTAAACACTAATGGCCGCCAACTAGCGGTGAGGGTGTAAAAGAGTAAAGTGGGGTGAATATACCCTCTATAAATAATAATATAATTGGTCTAAGTATATAATACAACATATAGTGGAGAAGTAAGACTCATAAGACTTGAACCAGACCCACCAATGGAGGAAGCATATTCAATATCAATAAATAGTAGAACCAAAAGTTAATAAAGAAGTAGAAATAAATAATCATTCCAAACATACCACTTGTAGCACAAAAATAAAATAATAATGCATCCATAACAGGTTGTACAATCCAATAAATAGTAAAGGGGTCACCCATGGATAACCACTATAGCTATATACATATAAGGATGATGATACAAAAGGAAACAAAAATAAAAACTCAAAAGTAACTCCCGTGGAGGTAAGAACTCGTGGCACTTTCCAATATCCCATGATAAATAGCTACTAAGATCTATCTCCTCAAGAATATCTCTTACCTGAATGCAAAAAACATAAAGTCTACATGCATACTGAAGGTCCTGTGTAGGGTGTGAGAACAAGTCTCGGTAGGATACCACCCAAGTGTGCATACCCAACATGAGTGTTTAATTATGAGTGAGATATAAAAATAAACAAAGAATTAGAACATGAAATTTAAAGTAAACACAATCTCTACTGGTTCTCAACAACAACTAGGGAGATATCACCTGCTTCGGAAAATGCTAGAAGTCTGAATAGGAGAGGATCCTTGGCCCATGGCCCAAGGTATCCCTTAATGTCAACATCCTAGGTGAACCCTTAGGTTCCACCTCAAGAAAAGTATCTAGGAACCACATTACTCCTGATACCTTGTGTCTTAAATAAATTACTAGAATCCCAAAGGCACATCCAAACAAGTCACTGGTCCCTCATACCTCTACTCAAGAGCACTAATCAGCTCAGGCCCAACATCCGGATCCACAATGATATCTATCCTCAAATAAATTAAATGAATGTCTCTCATATCACGACATCCTGAGAATAGTGATATTAATTCTCCAAAAATAATCTAGGTCAATGTCCTTAAGCATAGTAGGCCTCATCCCAAAACTTATAACCTTACTGCTATCAACTGAAGGCTCCTCACCTTCCACATATATTTCTACAACATGCACTCCCAAACATATTTTCTAAGATGCAATATAGGGGGCCTCTATCCACATGAGTGGTCAAAACCACCACATCACAGAGTCAACCTATGTGCACAAAACTCAAATTGGCACTTTGGCCATCATGGGTGTGTGGCAATCACCAAAGAGTTCCTAAGCCGCATCAAACCAGCACCTCATTCCCCTATGGATTTGTCTCTCAAAACTGATGGCCAAGACATTCAATACCATGGGCCATGACCCAACTTGATGTTCTCACCACCTTAAAATGACATCCTCGGTGCCTAATCCTATGATCAAAATCACTCAAGTCCATATATAATAGGGACAATCCCCACCAGACGACCATGTAGTCTCAATCCTGATGTCCATGTCATCCTGGTATCCCAGGATGAGCCCGTCACAACCCCTTGCGTATCACCTCATGCAATTAAAGCATTTCATCTTATCTTAAGAACCATATTCATATATGGAAATTAACATTAAATAAACAATTGAATTTAATAATATTGAACTTCATATCTAAACAAACATAACAATTTAATACAAAGGTATTGAATACCATGGAATCAAATAACCAACCAAAAATAAATTAAACAAAAAATAAATAAATAAATTTTACACCCTCAGCCAAACTAGCCTCTCTTGAGTGAAAAATGATTGGTCATACCCATAAGCGTCCCATTTGGTCACACAGTATTTTTGATATGAAGTAGCTGGTATAAATGGGTCTCTCTCAAAATAAAAAAATTCATGTTAAATGTTGTACCCCAAAAACATCATAAAAACACAAAGAAAGGTATAAACGACCTACCTTGGACTCATAGATGTAGTCATATTCAATGTTAGCCTCTAAATCCAAGTATATTAGAAGAGATATGAGTTTCCATTGAGAACCCTAAAATAGGGTGAAATGACTCAAATAGATTTATCACTCCATGAAGAGAAAACAAATCAGAAGAGGCTAAGTTGTGGTAAGACTTGTCATCATGGTCTTATATCCACCAATGGATTGAAGAATGGATTTTAGATGAAGATATGGGAGAAAATTCAGAGTAAGGAAGAAAAGTGGGAGAACCCACTGTGCAGCGTATATCCAAGATGGGAGAAAGGGGGAGAAGAAGGGAAAAAAATAAAAAATAAGTAAGGGAAAATCATAAATTCATACCCTTACTGGGGCGTGTGGTTTACCTGTATGATTTTCCAAGATGTGCGACAATTGTGTGTTCTATATTGTTGAGATATTTCCAAAAAGGCCTCCCTCGCATGGTTTGCACATGGTTTTCCCTAACTGTGTGAAAACCATGTGGAAGCCCTCTATAATTACTACAGAGAACCTCTCAAATTCGTACACCTCCCTCACATGGTTTACACAAACTGTATGGTAGTTTAAAATGTTTTGTGTGGATAGCTGGAAAGGTCTGCATGGTTTACCCTAAACTGTGTGCCCTAACCTGCAACTCCAAAATAGGACATTTGGCCTCTGATGCTCCCAAAACCCTTTTAAAATAACTAAGGAACTTTCTAAGACTCTCAAATAAACCAAAAGTATGATATAATGATTATAAAACTCTCAGAATTTTATTTTGATCAATGAGTTAGAAAATAGCATAGCCATTAATTGAAAAATTGAAAAAGGGATAGTTTTTTACCCGATTCAAAAACTCAGGATGTTACAATCTCCCCACCTTAACATAGCTCATCCCTGGGATATTAAACTAAATCCAAATAAAGTGTTGAACATACCCATCCTAGTAGAAACAACCCAAACTACCCTGGCCTCAAGGGAATAGGTCTTCTTTCCTCAAGGGGTCTCCCCACCATAGGTGTCACTTACCCCGGTCTATCCTGAAAAAAATCAAAGAAAGCAATGGGTCCATCGACCCTTCCAGGACACATATATCCTCCCATTATGCATCATCACTCCCACACCTCACCAGGTTCTCCCATGTCATTACTGACACCTAAATCACATCCTGCACCACATCGGCGCCTGCCTCTAGCCCATGTCATGCATGGTACCATGAGGTCCCGCATCACCATGGATGCTAAAATCAATCCCGATGCTACGTACCTCAAATAAGTACCACACTGAAACAGTGACCAGATGCCTCTCACCTCAAGTTACCCACATCCTTGATGACCAAAGGCCAACACATCTCAGAATCCTGTATCCAAAGATTCTCAATACATAGAACTTGGTTCCTCACACATCATATATATATATATATATATATCAATAACAAACCTGAGCAAGTTCCAACCTAAAAAAAACATCTAGTTAGTCCATATACATAGACCATGCACCTCGTGCACCCAAAATGGACATGCCTCAACAGTTCATTCCAAACAAAACAAAAAAATGCCTACACCCACAGTATACCTCTGACTTTCGTCAGCTCACCAGCTTGCTCAGACCCTGGAAACTCCATGGTATACACTTGGCCTAAAGCTCGACTGCCTAAACCCAGACCTACCTATGGTTTTATACCAATCACCAGCCACGAAACTCACATCCGGGTCTCGCTATCTCTGACATGACCTATGTATGAAGTTGAAGCTCGACCACCCTCACCTGGTATAGATCTTGAACCAACCTTAGAGGCCTGATTCTGCCCCAGTATATGGTTGTTGTCTATATGAGAAGGCTTCCTGTAGAACCCTTTGATATTACCAACCTATCCACATGCCTGGAACTCCTTTGGAGGTCTCTCACGCTGATTCCTAACATGTCATAGATTCCCACACTAGAAAAAAGCTATCGAAGACCCACTAAAAGGTGGTCTAGTTGATTACTTCACATGATTCTCTGATAAAACTCATCCTAGCCTCATTTCCTTCCCTGTAAAGAATCACAACTACCATTATCTGAAGATATCACTCAGCTATAGTATGAATTGTCCATTAGGTTTCCCTCAGCTATGAGCATCTAGTTAACTGCCTCTAAGAATGATTCCAACCTAAAGATGTTTACTTGTACCCAAATGCTGTGTAATAAACCATCCTCAAAGAACATCACCCTCAATGTTTCGTCGCTCACTATGATGGGTAAAAATATAGACAACTTAGTTAACGTCACTGTATAGTCCATGATGATCATGTCACCCTAGTTAAGGCTTAAGAACTCTTGATCCCTTTTATCCCTCAATGTCTCTGGGAATAAATTCTTAAAGAAACTAGCCTCAAAGTCCTTCCAAACTAGTACCTCATGTATGTAATCCTAAACCTGAACATCCCACCAAGGTGTAACCGATACTCTAAGCATATATGTAACTAATTTTAACCTCCAACCTAAAGGTATATCGAGAAGCTCAAAGATCATCTACATAGTCTCGATCCAGTTCTTAGTAGCCTGTGGACTGCCCTCACCCTGAAAAAGAAACATGTTCTATGACTGGAACTCCTGAGTCAAGTATGACATGGATGTCTCCACTCCCTGACCACCTTTTTCAACAACCTAAAGAATGCATACCAGACTCCTTCAGAGCTTCTCATCAAGACACATCTCAAATGTTGTAAGATCTAGTGGCTATCCTGCCTACACTAGAACCTGATTCTGAACCTTCCCTTATGGATGGACCCATGGATCATGCTCTATCTGACCCTCAGGGTCCACAACCTGATCATTTACCTGCAACACCAAGCCATCACCTGCCTGACGCACCATTCAATCTATCTATGAGGAACCTACTGAATACCATCATGTGGTCCTACAACCCATATATAACATATATACATAATATCATAGATAGGTAAAGTAATAAAGAGGCATCATACCCTTATTATCCCCTACTACAACCATGCCACATGGAATCCCAGCCCCATGGAATCCTTACCCTCCCTCAATAGAGACAATTATCACAAGTACCGTGTCCCATGCCTATCTTCACAAACATTGTTTCCTCAATCTGATGATCGAGTCACCTAACCTAGTGATCAAAATCATCCCATGCTATAACACCTACCTACTCATATAAGATCTAGGCCCATTTCACATGCCACATCACAAGAAATATATATATCACATGCATATCAATTTAAACATGGAATTTCATATCATGTCACGCATGCATTTCATAATTTAAAACATCCTAACATGTGCCTAATAAAAATCTTAAACAAGCATAGTGATAAATCAACCCATTTCCATGACAGTCCATGGGTTTAAGTCCTCCCTTACCTTACCAGTTAAAGGTTCAGATTTCAAAACCAATAAAAATCACATTCCAAGTAAGCCACCTGAGGTGAAAATCATATAAAATGTAAAATGCGAAAAATGAGATAGTAATTCCCACCCAAGGTAACTTGGTCTGTCCCTTGTACTTAGGGATACAGGCACCCAAAATCAAGCTATAAACCTATTCCTGACCATGCCCTAATCTATGGTCTACCATAACCCAAATAGTAAGACAGGTAGAAAAGAAAAGGTAGTCTCAATCTCATTATTATCCCATCAATAACTACTACTAAATCCTATTCAAGAACTACTCTAATGCCACTTATAGCATCCCAAACCTAACTAGCCACCTGAAAAATGCTATCAAGTTGGGTTCCACAAGCCTTAGGCACGACTCCCCAAACACCAAATGCCAACGACTAGTAGCGAGGGTGTAAAAGAGTCAAGTGTGGAGATTATACACTCTGGGAATAATACTATAACTGGTTCGACTATATTATATAACATTTAGTGGAAAAGCAAGACTCAATAGACTCAAACCGGACCCTCTAATGGCAGAATCACATTCAATGTCAATAAATAAAAGAAGAATAACTAAATAAAGCTATGAAAATGAATAAACATGTAAAACATACCACTTATAGCGCAACACTAAAAAAATCATGAGTCCATAACAGGTTTTACAATCCAATTAATAATAAAGGGGCTGCTCGTGGCCGACCAGTGTAGTTATTTATATATATGCATACTGATACAAAAGGAAATAAAAAAGAAAACTCAAAATTAACCCCTATAGAGGAAAGACCTCAAGGTCCTTTACAACATCCCATGGTAAACAACTACTAAGATCCAACACTTGAAGCCAATCCCTTACCTAAACGCAATAACATAAAGTCTACACATGTTTTGAAGGTATCATGTAGGGTGTCAGAATGAGTCTTAATATGATACCACCCAAGTGTGCATATCTAGCATGAGTGTTTAAGTAGAAGTGAACTATAAAAATAAACAAGGCATAAGATCATTCAATTTAATGTAAACATTTTCTTGACCAATGCTCAATAGCCACCAAGTAGATTTCACCTACTTTGTCCAATTCCATAAGTCTGAATAGGATAGAATCCTTGGACCATGACCCAAGGTATCCCCTAATGTCAAAAGCCCAAGTGAACCCTTAGGTTCCACCTCAAGCAAAGTATCCTGGCTCCAGGTGCCTTCTAACGCCTTTGGTCGCTAATAAATCATTTCCATCCCAAAGTAATGTCCAAACAAGCCACTGGTCCCTCAAACTCTTGGTTAAAAGCACCAGTCATCTCACACCCAACATCCAGAGGCACAATAATATCTGTCCTTAAATAATGGAAATCACCATTGGCTCATATCATGACGTCTTGAGAATGATGATATCTGTTCTCCCAAAATAATCCAGACCTATGACCATAATCATGTTAGACCTCAACCCCCAACAGATATCCTCACTACTATCAACTGAAGTCTCCTAGCCTTCTATGTGGATTTCTATGGAAAGAACCCCAAACACATTTTCTAATCCACACTACCAGGAGCCTCTACCCACACGATTGGTCAAAACCACCTCATAATAGAGTCAATATGTGTGCACAAAAATCAAATCGGCACTTTGGACATCACAGGTGATCATAAATCAACAAATTATTCCCAATCCACATAAAACCGGAACCTTGTGCCCCTATGATTGTGTCACTGAAAACTGATGGATGAGCCATCCAATATCATGGTCCATGCCCCAACCTGATGGTCTCACCACCTCAAAACGACATCCATGATGCCTAATTATGTGATCAAAATCACTCAACTCCATATATAATCGGTCCAATCCCAATCAGTCGACCATGTATCCTCAATCCCGATGGCCATTCCATCCCAGTATCCCATTCCAAGCCCATCAAGACCCCATGGGTCTCATCTCACATAATTCAAGCATTTCATATTATTTTAAGTAGTGTATTCATATATGGAAATTCAATTTAAACAAATAATTCAATTTAATACTATTGAATTTCATATATAAACAAACATAACAATTTAATAAAGAGGTATTGAATGCATCATAATCAAATATACAAACCAAAATAAATTAAAAAATAACAATTTAAATGAATTTGATACCCTCATCTCAACCACCCAAGGATCGATGCCCTCTAACCTAGCCTCTCTTGAGATAAAAAGGGTTAGGCATGCCTATAGGAATACCATAGGGTAACACAGTTATTTTGATATGAAGAAACTAGTATAAATGGGTCTTGCTCAAAATACATAAAGGATCGCTAAAATTTGTGCCCCCAAAATGTCCAAAAAAACATGAAGAAATGTATATACTACCTAACTTGGAATCATAGAAATAGTCATGTCCAATATTATCCTCTAACTCCAAGTAGATTGGAAGAGATATGAGTTTCCATCAAGCACCCTGAAAATAGGGTGAAATGGATCAAATGGATTTAGCACTCTGTGAGGTGAGAAAAAAGTAATAATAGGCTAGGGTGTGGTAAGAATTACACGAACGGTCCTATAGCTATCAATGTATTGAATAATAGACATAAAATGAGGATATGAGAGAAAATATGGAGGAAGGAAGAAAAGTGGGAGAACCCACTGTGCAGCATGCGGCCCAGAGGAGAGAAAGATAGTAAAGAAGGAAAAAACGTAAGGGAAAATCATAAAGTCCTACCCTTAATGGTATACATGGTTTATCCTCATGTTTTTTTAAACTGTGCAGCAACTGTTCATGCTATAGTGTTGAGATACTACCCAAAAGGCCTCCCTTACATGGCTTGCACATGGTTTTCCCTAACCATGGGTAAATTTGACCGTATTGTTATGACACATCAAATTGATTATGATTTTAAGGTTGATATATAGTATAGATAAAACCCTAGGTCATCACTTAATAAGCATTAATGGGTTTAGAGTATGTGTTTTTAATAAAAAGTACTAAAAAGGGGGTGATTTAGAAAGCAATTTTAAGAAAATAACTTAATTAAAAGAGTTTAATAGTTGAAAAACAAGTGGATTTTGAAAACTATGAGATAAAGAGTCCTTTTTATTTAACTAAACACATTTAAAGTTAGTTGTTCTTAGATATTGATTACTTTTCAATTAATTCTTTGGTTCAAATTAATTGAAATCCTGATTAATTCTTAATCCTTTATTTCACTGCTTGAAGAACCAAACCTTGACATAAAAATCATATTACAAAGGTACAGAACTTATGTATGAAATAAGATATTCTAGATCAGATTTAAATCTCAATAAAGTGGGTAATAAAATTATTCTTGTGTTTTACAATCAGATCAACACAAGTCACACACTCAAAACCTCACACCGATCGGTTAGAAATTAAGAGCAAATCAATCACATGAATCAAAACAAGAATTCAAATAAGAAATAATGTAAGATACATGGAATGAAATATTTTAACACCAAAATTACTCCAAAAACGTAGCTAATATATGTGTTGGAACTCCCTTTACATGTGTTTAGCTCCCTCACAACGAACACCCACTGTTTATCCTGACATCGAGAGGGGGAGGAAGCTCAGATGGAACTCCTTATTCATTATTGATCCCTCTATGAGGATAGGGGACTCAAAAACTTCTAGTATGAGGATTATACTCCTATAGGACTCAAAAGTGGAAGATATTTTCTTCTGGTTCTAACTTTCAAATGGGGATCCAAGGTTCCGTTTTAAAAGAAAATTGGAAAGTGGTTTTGAGCCCCCAGATTTCAAAAAACCACTTGGACCATGGTTTTTGACCACCATACAGTATTATATCTCATTGAAGAAAATAAAAAATATATATCCCCACTTCTTGAATATCACCACAAAAAAATTTAACCCTTTTTAAAACTAAATCTTGAGATATAGACATAATATAGAACACCTCTTTTCACTTTGTGCAGATTTGATTCCCTAGAAAAATTGGTTAGGATGGGCCCATTAGTGGATTAATGGGGCTTGGTTGTCTTCATATGAAATGTATCCAATTTAATTTTGGACCATCTCATAATATGTAAACCCATTTGGATGCACTTTTTAGTATTAGTGTGTGGTTGAGTCCACTGGTGTTCTTGGATCCTGTGCAGTTTGGTCCATTTTTCTTGAACATCATCATGGGACCTCCAAATAACCTCCACCTAAAATGAAATTAACAAAACAAGTAAAATTTTACTTTTTAACTGTGATGAAAACAAAATAATTGAATCAAACATGAAGTGAAGTTTTTTATTATTTTTATAATTTTCAATAAAAAACTAGTTTATCATAGTGGTGTAAGGGTGAAAATGAAATAGTGAATTGTTGGGTGATCACACCCCCACACATAAACATTTTCACTCCTAGGCAAAGTCATACTTCCAAAAATTATGCATGTAGATATTTCCAACTTCATAAATATTTAATATTCGATGAAAATTTAATTCATGATATAAATTTAATTAAATAAAAAATCACAATGAGGAGTTAATCTCAGTAATTATGGAAAAATACGTCTCAGAAATTGTATCAGAATGAAATTACAAGATATGTATGATACCAATAGAATGAAATAATTCAAAAGTTAATCGTGTCACTAATTCTCCACATGTGTGTATGACAACTATTTAATGATATTATTTCTACTTTCTATTGAGTAAATATAAGTTATTTTAAAAATTATCTACTTACATGATCCTTTCCACTAAACCTGCTATACAATCTTTGTAATAAAGTTTCAAGAACCACTCATTTAAGAATCCCCATAATCTCTTGTCCTAGATATCCCTATATGTTGTACATTTTTTCACTCCCCTCGTTTATTATTATTTTTTTCAATATTTTCACTTGGAAAAAATCTTAAACTCTTCTCTAAACCCTTGTTTGATGTCCTCATGACACTAATTGTAATAGTTATAACGAGATCAAAAGTTGAAGAATAGTGGTTTTTGACCTGCCGAATATAAAACCCTTTTTTTTATTTTTTTTGAGGGTGTATAATGGTCGGATAACATGTACACACACATAGTTCAATCTGGTACAGTGATGAAATAGACTGGATAAGGAACGAACGTATGGAAAAATCATTTTGTAAAGTAGAGAAACATTAACCAGACTTGTATTTACCTTATATTAAGTAAGATATTTTCACACTTCATGGTTGGGTGAAAAGGTGTATGGAGAAATTAAGTGACCCAATTTTCCCTTAAAATACTCACACAAGGGGTATCATTCTTCTCAAAGGTTTCAAAATGATACGACCATTTATATCATTGACAAAGAACCAAACTTCAAAATAAAGTTAAAACATATTATTTAATTTTTTCTAAAATGCACATTTCATTTAAAAAATTTGAATGTTAAAATAATATGAAATAAAGAAATTCCCATTTCATTTTTAATAACTTCCATGATTAAGTGGGAATCATTTTCTATGATAAAGTGGGCATAAAAAATTAACATTTTAGAAAAAAAAGTGAGGGGGAAAATGATGGGGGAAAGTGAAAATACTATATAGTAAGTGAAAAAGAGAAAAAAAAGAAAGGCGATGAAAATTCCTAACTAACCCAGGAATATGCTCATCCCCCACACCTAAAGTGTGTAGTGTACTCACAGTAATAAAATAGAATGTGGGAAGGAAGGATAAAAATTGGTGGCTATCATTCATAGACTAAAACTTAAACTTGGAGTTCCTCCATCAAGGACTCTAGAATGGATTCGTGGAAGTGCCCATTGATAGTGAAGGTTTTATTAGTTTCTTCATTTTGAACCTAAAAAACACCAAATAGAGAGACATTAGTAATAGTGTATAGTCCAAACCAGTGGGAACAAAGCTTACCTGGATGAAAATTTATCCTTACATGTATAGGAGGACCTTCTATCGAATGATGAACTGATTATGAAGGATGAGACAGTCGTGGGAAGCCTTGGTTCACTCCTTATAAATCTAGGATTTCTCATATGAATATCTTCTCATTTCCTCTAACTCCTGAATCTGCAACTTCCTTTGAGCACCTGCACTAGAAAGATTAGAATTTCATTGTTTGATGTCCCAGTAGGCCTGGGGCTAAATCTCAATAGGGAGGTGTCAACTCTTTCCAAACACAATCCAATATGGTGATATTTTAATGGGAGTTTTAAAGGCAGTACAGTAAGCCCATAATGAATCATCGAGTCTAAGACTCCAATCTTTTCTATTAGTTTGAACCATTTTTTCAAGAATATATTTTATCTCCCTATTTGAAACCTTGACTTGACCATTGATTTGTGGGTGATATGTGGTAGACACTCTATGCCCGACCCCATACTAACTCAAAAGAGATTTTATTATTTGGTTGTAAAAATGAGAACCCTGGTCACTGATGATGAACCTAGGTAATCCAAACCTATAGAAGATTTGGGTTCTCAAAAATTACACAACTGCCTTAGAATCATCAATCCTTATGTCTCATTCCTCTACCCATTTTGAAACATAATCCACTTCCAGAAGAATGTAAAGGTTCCCAAATGAATTGGGGAATGGTACCATAAATTCAATGCCCCAAACATTGAAAATGTCATGGAAGAGAAAGGGTTGTTTAGGAATTTAATTTCTTTTAAATACATTCCCCATTCTTTGACATCTAGGAAAAAATGTACATAAATCATGGTAATCTCAAAAGAGTGTTGTCCAAAAGATACCAGAATCAAGGACCTTGCGAGCAGTCTGTTGGGGACTAAATTGACCCTCACAAGAAAGAGTGTGATAGAACCTAAGGACAGACTAAAACTCGCTATTGGGGACACAACGCCTGAGGACTTGATCACTACATATACACAAAAGGTAGGGTCATCCCAAATGTACCAACGAGACTCGTGTTTTAGATTATCATCATTGTTTTTAATGAAATTAGTAATAATGAAAGATGCTACCAAATAATTTACAATTTCAGCATACCAAGGAATAGCATCTTGCACTTGGTGCAATTGCTCATCTGAAAACATGTTATTTATAGGAATACAGGGGGATGATTCAATTTACAAATATTGGTGGATCCTACTAATATGGTCAGCCACCACATTCTCTATTCTTTTTTATCTCTAATTTCTAAATTTAATTCCTGAAGGAGGACCATCCAACTAATGAGATGTGTTTTGGCTTAAAATTTCTTAAGAACATATTGGAGGACTGCATGGTCTGAGAACACAATGAATTTGGACCCTAAAAGGTATGACCTAAATTTATCCAAGGAAAACATAATATAAAAGAATTATTTTTCTATTGTGGTGTAGTTTTCTTGGGCAGGGTCCAAAGTATGTGAGGCATAGGCAATGACATGTGGAGCTCGATCAACCCTTTGTGACAAAATTTCCCCGACTGCATAGTTAGAGGCATCACACATGGGCTCAAATGGTAAATCCCACTGAGGTGTTTAGATTACCAGGGATGACATGAGACTCTATTTTAACTTATTAAAATATTCCTCACATTATTTTTCAAAAACAAATTCTTTTTCTTTTTGGATCAATCAAGAGATGGGGTGAAATTTTAGTAAAGTCGTGAATGAAACTATGGTAAAATACCATATGACCTAGTAAATACTGAACATCCCATATATTTTTGGGGAATGGTAGGGAAGAAATGAAATCCACTTTAGATTTATCTACTTTTATACCATCCCAAGAAATGACATGTATCAAAACTATACCTCTTCGCACAATGAAATGGAATTTCTCATAATTTAATACAAGATTATTTTCAATATAGTGACGTAGGAATGAACCAAGACTACTAAAACATTCATCAAAATAGGATCCATAAATAGTGAAATCATACATGAATACTTCCATGAAATTATCAAGGTAATCCGAAAAAAATCTAACCATGCATCGCTAGAAAGTACCCGGAGCATTGCACAAACCAAATTGCATCCTTCTATATGAAAATGTGAAAAAGGGGAAAGTGAAGGTTGTCTTTTCCTAATACTAAGGGAAAATATGGATCTTAAAGTATCAATAATACCCATTAAGAAAATGGTAGTGGTACTTTACTACTATCCTCTCTAGCATCTGTTCAATGATTGGAAATGGGAAATGGTCCTTCCTAGTGTGTTGGTTTTATCAGTGATAGTCTATACAGACACCCCAACTATTTTTCACATGAGTTTGAACCAATTAATTGTTTTCATTTTTTATTACTATAAGACTAGTTTTTTTAGGAACCAATTGTACTAGACTAACCCATTGGCTACCAGATGGGGTAAATGATTCTAGAATCCAATAATTTTGTTACCTCCTTTTTAATAACATCAATGAGGTTTGCGTTCAATTGACGTTGTGACTGCCTCATTGGTATAACATCATCATTTAACAATATATGATGTGTTCAAATTGATGGGATAATACCAAGAATGTATAAAAGTGTCTATCCCAAATCATGTTTATACTCCCTCAAAAGTTCAAGTAATCGAAATTCATGTTTAGTAAGGAGTGAACTAGAAATTATTACAGGAAACGTGTTTTCATTCTCAAGATAGGATTATTTTCAATCATGAGGCAGTTGTTTTAGTTTCAATTCAAGTGAATTTTGGATTGATTGGAGTGTGTGTAAAAGTGAGAGGTCACTATTCTCACCTATCTACTCAATGGTATCATCCTTAGATGAGGAATGAGATTTTACAGGCTTATCAGTATCATTGATGGTCATGTGATCATCAGTGTTCAAGAAATCATCAATTAACAAACATGCATGACATTTTTTTAGACCACTACAACATTCTATGGATGATTCATTTCCCAGTATTTCAATCAATGAAGAAAACTCAGAAAGGGGATCAGGGGAAAGAAACAATATTTTTTTAGTGGAAGGGAGTACAACAATAGAATTAATAGAGAGAGGAATATTATTCTGAGGGGTGCTTCATGGAATCAAAGATATTGAAGTGGGAAGTTTCACCACCAAAATCAATAAATAATGTACCATTGTTTAAATTAATTATGGTTTTTGTAGTTTTCAATAAATTTCTCCCCAATATAATTAGGGCATGTCTATTAATCCTAACATATTATATTTTAAGAAAATAAAAATCAATAGGAAAAATTAAATTTTTCACCCTCACAAGAACATCCTCTAACACACTGGTGGGGTGTGTTGTAATTTGATTTGTGATTTGAACAAAAATTCCTGTTGGATTTAGTTATATGACCTAAAATTTAGAGTAAATGGAGTGATACATAACATTTATAGAGGATCCTAAATCAATTATAGCATTGGAAAAGTAATACTCCCCTATGGTGTACAGAATCGATAATGTTCTAGGATTGTTGCATTTGGTGGGAAGTGATGTCTCTATCAATGTTGAAATATTCCTAACCAATATCACCTTCTCATTACCTCAAAGTCACCTTTAGTGTGTACACATATCCTTCAGAAACATGGCATATCTTGGAATTTTCTTCATGGAATCAATCAAGGGGATGTTAACCTGTACTTTTTTGAAAGTTTCTAATATTTCCTTATAAATTTTAGTTTCCTTTTGTTTTCTAGGTTATGTTTCCCTTTTGGGAAATAGAAGAGGAATGGTTGGGGAAGGTGACTCATTAATAGACACACTCTTCCTTTGAAAGGGCTTATCTTAGGATAAGGTTTTTCAACATTTGGACTAATTTCAACAGTTGGGATGGTTTTTTTCTCAGGAGGGGATGAATCTAAAGCAGGTTAATTTGGATTTTAAGCTGAGTTCCACTCCTAAGGGTGATAGAACTAACATTTCTCTTATCCCTAGGGTTAATTACTAGTTGAGAGGGTATTTTACCCAACCCATGACTTTGAATTTCCACCCCATAGAGTCGGCAAGTTGGCCTAATTGGGTTTTATGTCTTGAATGGTTGCTTGGCTGGTTTCTTGGAATTAGAGATTGTTGGAAGCCATTTGTTTCATCATATCTTCTAGACTAGGATCGGGTATTGGAGAGGGTGGTTGTGGTGGTTGGGTATTTCTAGGTGGTGGTGGTTGATGACTATTCTGCCCTGGTTGGTTCCATTGTTGTTAAGGTTGGTTTGAATACCCCCCTTTCCTATAATCTTAGTTTTATTTTCACCCACAATTGTATGGATAGTAAGGTTCTTTCCTAAAAGTTTGGTTATAGGGGAGTCCTGGAAAGATTGTCTCACAACTCAAAAAATGTTCTCTTAGTTGGGGGCATTGGTCAGAATAATGGGTGTCAGAAGAACATATTCCAAATTGGATGGGAGGAGGAGATTGTTATTTCCTTTAGGAAAGAGAAAGTTGTTGAAGAAGGGTACTTACCTCTTAAAATTTCATGTTCACCTTCTTCTCGAATTCAATACTTTTCACCTCATAGACACCTCGAATGGGTATATTGGATCTTGAAAAAAATTGTTGAGTATTCTGTTCCATGTTCTCAATTAGTTTTCTTGTAGTAATTGGGGTATTATCAACTAGTGCAGCACCTGTAGCAGCATCAGTCATATTTTGATCAATAGGAATTAAACCTTCTTAAAAAATATTGAATTAAAAGTTGATCACTTATTTGGTGGCATGGGAAACTTGAACAAAGCCTTTTAAATATTTCCCGGTATTCATAAAGAATTTCCCCTTAAGATTTCCTTATCCCATAAATGTTTTTCCTTATTATTTCATTTCTAGAGTATGGGAACTATTTTTCAAGAAAAAGGCATTTCATGTCTGCCCAGCCTCTAATTAGTGAATTAACATAGTAAATCTAATATTTTACAGTATATTTTAATGAAAATAGAAAATCCCTAATCTTTACTTATTCTTAATCTACATTATCATGTTTTAATGTAGAACACATAGTATTAAATTATTTTAAATTCTTATCTGGGTCTTCTCCATCAAATCTATGAAATCTTGGCAATGAGTGAATTAGACCGTATTTTAGTTCAAAATTGGGTGTCTCGCCTTGTAATTGAATGTATGTGGGTTAGATATAAATTCCATGTTAGGTGAGTTATTTTAGTGTTTTATTGTTTTCATCTATGTTATATAAGTTATGTTCAGTTTTAATATGGGTTCCAGAAGAAGAATAAGGATTGAGAAGAGTTACAAGATGTGATGTTTCCTCCTTCAAAAGGTTTTCTTATGTCTCACGGTGTCTTTGACATAGAATCCTCTCCGATTTAGGTTCAAAAGGTGGTAAATATACCTGAGTAGAATGTGTCAGGCATGGACCTACATAAGAGGAAGATTTTATAAATCAACTAAAAATTTAAGGAAGGAAAAAAAGCAAATAAATAGTTACAAAAATAACAATATTTTTATAAAAAACACACACTAAAAACAAAAGCACTCCCCATTAACGGCAAAATAATTTGATCAAGCTGTCATAACACGTCAAATTGATTATTATTTTAAGGTTTATTTATGGTATATTATATACCCTAGGTTATCTCTCAAATAGTGTTGATAGTTTTTGAGTATATGTTTTTAATAAAAATTACAAAAAGGGGGGTGATTTAGAAAGTAGTTTTAAGAAAATAACTTAATTTAAAGAGTTTAATAGTTGAAAAACAAGTGGATTTTGAAAAATATGAGATAAATAGGTTGTTGTGATTTCAATAAACATATTTCAATTTCATTGTTTTTAGATATTCATTTAGGTTTGGATCAATTCTTTGGTTGAAATTAATTGGAATCCCAATTAATTCCTAAACCTTTATTTCATTGCTTGAAGAACCAAACCTTGACATAACAATCGTATTTCCAAGGTCAAAAACTTATTAATGGAATAATATATTTCAAATAAGATTGAAATATCAATAAAGTGGGTAATAAAAGGATTCTAGTGTCGTTCAATCGGAGCAACACAAGTCACACACTCAAAACCTCACACTGATCGATTAAAAATTAAGAGCAAATCAATTACATGCATCAAAACAAGAATCCAAATATGAAATAATGTAAGATGCATGTAATGAAATGTTTTAACACCAAAATTAATCCAAATCAGTAGCTAATATATGCATTTGAACTCCCTTGACATGTGTGTAGCTCCCTCACAACGAATGCCCATTGTTTAGCCTGATATCAAGAGGAAGAGGAAGCTCAGGTGGAACTCCTTCTTCATTATTGATCCCCATATGAGTATATGGGACTTCAGAACATTAAGGATGAGGAAAATACTCCTATAGGAATCATAAATGGTAGATATTTTATTCTTTTTAGAACTTTCAAATGGGGATCCCAAGGTTCAATTTTATAGGCAAATTGCAAAGTTGTTTTGAGCCCCTAGGTTTCAAAAAACCACTTGGACCGTGGTTTTCGGCCTCTAGAAAGTATTATCTCGCTTTGAAGAAAATAAAAAAGTTGTATACCCACCGATTGAATATATCCACAGAAAAGTTTTCACCCTTTGGAAAACTACGGTTCTAGATATAAATAGAATATAGAACACTGATTTTGACTTTGTGCATATTCAATTCCCTGGAAACATTGGTTTGGATGGACCCCTTAATGGAATAATGGGGCTTGGGTATCTTTATATTAAATGTATCCAATTTAATTTTGGACCATCCCAAAAAATATCATCCCATTTGAATGTATGTTTTAGTAGAAGTATGCGGTTGATTCCACTGGTGTGCTTGGATCCTACCCAGTTTGGCTCATTTTTCTTGAACATCGTAATGGGCCCTCAAAATCACCTCCACCTACAATGCAATTAACAAAACAAGTAAAATTGAACTTTTAAAAAGTTATAAACACAAAATAATTGAATCAAAAATGAAGTGAAATTTTTTATTGTATTTATAATTTTCAATACAAAACTAGTTTAACACAATGGTGTAAGGGTGAAAATAAAATAGTGAATCACGGTGTGATCAGTAAACCGTGTGGAATCCCTATGAAATTACTCCAGATAACCTTGCATGGTCCTGATACTCCTTTGAAAGGTTTAAAAAAACCATGAATCAGTTCAAAACATGCCACATGGTTAGCTGGAAGGGGCTATACAGATTCCCCTAAACCATACGCCCTGTCCTATAACTCTAAAACAGTCCATTTGGCCTCTGATGCTTCTAAAACCCTTCTGAAACACCCGAGACACTATAAAAGGCTCTATAAAATACCAAAAACTTTATATAAATATTATGAAACTATAAAAAAATTATTTTTATCAATGAGTTATAAAATTTCATAGCCACTAATTGAAAAATTGAAAAGGGGGAGGTTTTCGACCCGATTCAAAAACATGGGATGTTACAAAAGCCTATTAAGGGAATAAACATGGAATAACATGAAGAAAGTAATAAATTTTTTAAAATATGAATATAAATGGGGAATAAAAGGGGTGATAATCATAAAATTGATCAATGAAACATGATATATCATGATAATCATAAATTAAACATGGGAAATGTGGTAATAACTTAAAACATTGCATCATAAACATAGGTCAAGGCTAACTGTCAAGACATCATGATGGAAAAATTACTGTGATAGATTAGGTTCACTCTATAATCTCTTAAATTATGTCTCATGAGAATAAAAAATTACCCAATGCATTGGAGTACTATATAATTTTGGTATCACCCATCATATTTATTTCATCTCATGCTTAAGTGTGCCTCATAGATCATAAAACATGGAATCATTTTTCATCAATTTGTATTCCACGATAAAGGAGTCTATAATACACACATGTAAGTCAAAAATAAAATAATTATAAGTTTATAAAGGTGAAAATCCTTGATATGAAATGGTTATGGTACACACTACACAATTGTTTTGGTATGGAAAATCATGGTGAAATTTTGGTAGCATAACAGCGTCACTTAAAAATTAATAAAATGGGTTGATGAGAGAAAAATAGTTCACTAATAATTTTTACATAAAATGGAAAGTTATAGGTAAATGTAAATAAATATACCAACAATAGGAATTGGAAATAGAAGGCATAAAATAATGAAGAAACTTGAATAAAGAGGAGAAGGAAAAGAACCCTTACCTTGAGATTGTGACTCCAAATGCTTGGGAGGATCTTCTTGAGAGATTGGGGCACATTGGGAGGACTATATAGAGGGTAGGGAAGAGTAATTATGTGCTAAAATTATTTTTATTTATGAGAAATGGGATATTATGTGGGTTTATATAGGGAATGAGTGGGTAATTCTTTATTATTTCTCAAACATAGGTTTTGGACTCTATATAAACAAATAACCAAAACCACAAACCATATCATGGTTTTTTCCATTTATTTTTGACAAATAGGAGTAGTTTTAATTATTTTATAATTAAAAGGTCCAAACTTAATAAAATAATACCCTTTATTATGTGGAAGTGAGTCATAATCTGAAAGAAATGATTTTAAAACCTTAAAATATATTAATGGTTTCAGAGGATTCATAAAGGATTTATAAATTTAATCAAATAAATTTAAAATAACATAATTTTAAATGTAGTTTATACCCTTTATAAAATTTATTATATCACTTTTGGTTCATTATGATGTCATAATACACACCGTATAATTATACCATATTTAATTGTTACTTGAAAATTCGACTATCTTAGAAAATTATGAAAAATTCACCATTGGATAATTTCTATGTTATGATTCAAAAAATAATATTCATTTAATCAAAATAATTTTTTAAATATATTAATTTTAACTTTTAAAAAAATAATCTACATTTATTAAGAAATGCTGGTTTTTTTGACAATAACAGTTTTCAAAACCTTATAAAAATTATATTTGACTTCATAAAAATTATATGATAATTTATATTTAATAAAAATTATTTAATAATAATATTTTAATAAAATATTATTTATTTAAAAAATCCATTAATTCATCAAAATAATTGTCTTAATTAAAATTTAATACTAATTAAAAATATATTTTGTGTTTTATTGTATAAAAATTAAAATCATTGATAAAGTAATGATAAGAAGAAAATATGAACATTATTATATTGAAAATAAAATAAAAATATTGATATTATTATGGTCTTAATACATATCCCTTTAATACACTAGAAAATTCCCTAAGAGTAAGTTGTGCGATGGTGATACTTTCATGGGGTGGTTTGATATACATGATTTGGGTTGTGATCTCGATGAATTTGAAATTATATCATAAACGGTTTCGGTCATGATTAATTTATTAGATATCATCTTGGGCTTGGTCACGGTAAAATACCATTGATTCTATATACCTTGGAAGCTCTGATAAATAGGCTTCATAGGGTACGATCATACTTGTTGAGGTTATCACTTCCTTTGTTTGTGTCAATTATTTTTTAAAACCCTATACTTATATTAATCATGTGATCATTATTCAACAGATATATTATCAATGGTTATTATGCTTATTATTATTTTAAATATAATATGATATAACAAAACCGAATAATTACATGTGTTTTCTATAACCACAATACATAATAATACATTTAATTAAATCATAATGGGAATTTTATTTATAAAAGTTTGGGTTGTTACAATCTAGTCATCCAGGAGAGAGAAAATGATATTCTTGTAATGAGATATGTCACATAGCTCATGATTTATTGAATAGATGTTTTGAAAAGGGTATAAATACTGTGGATAGACCATCATGGTAGAGGCAGCACCTTGATCACGGATCCCCTCATCATGGTCAAGGCATCCCCCAGGGAGGTGATGCTGGAAGAGGAGTGGGTGGAGATCTGAAGGGAGGATATTCTGTTAGAGGTTGATGATATGATCTAATTATACCACCACCACGAGGTTTCCCATAAGAGTCTCAAAGATATGGCAGTTAAGGCCACGAGAAGTTACAGGTTATGGAGGGATATGACCAAGCAGCTCACAAAATGATTCAAGGTACTATCTTTGTCTTTTTAACTCTTGGTCCAGTTCTTATAGACACAAGAATGAGTCATTACTTCATATTCATATCCCTAATGTGGTAGATATATCTCTCCTTTGATACCATATCCCAAAATATACTAGAATTGGTTCCTACTGGGAGCGATTCTTCAGTGTCGCGTATATATCAGAAGTGCGAGTTGGCATTCAGTGGAGATAGTTTCTCACGGGACCTCTTTGTTGTCATGATGAAACATTATGACATCATCTTGGTTATGGAATGGTTATCCATGGTTAGGTCCTAGATTTAATATCATCTTAGATTAGTTAGAATCCCTCAGATAGATGGGAAAATATTCTATTTTTTGGGTGAGAGGTATATCATGGTTGATTGAGTGGGTATTATGAGTAGGAGGCTGAAACCTATCACCCATTAATTAGTGATCTTATCCCTTGGTGTAGTAGGATATTCATATATCTGGCTTCCCTTAGTGGTGGATGATTATATGGATTTATTCCTTGAGGATGTTCTCTATGTAACGACATGAACATTTGAATAATATTTTGTTTCCTAAAAATGTAATTTTAATTGTGTCATAATCAATAAAACTATATATGTATAATTGAAATGTAACCATAAATTTTTGACTATTATATGATCATTAGTTAACATTACTATTGGAAACCATAATAATTTTTAATGTTATAATTATTGTTTATAAATAGAAATGATAATGGATAATTAATGCAGAAAGAAGATTTGATGGCCTCATCCAGTAGACTCGGGCCATAGGAAGCCCATTTGTAAGAACTTGGGAAGGAGGTAGCATCACTGGGCTTTGCTCAGGACCAAGCCCAAGTCAAGCTTCAACATGTTAATCTTGAATGAAATCGCCTATGGGAGAAGTTCAAGTTGATAGAAATCACAACTTGGGAAATGTTGTCTGAGCCGTCCCAAGATTCTATCATCATTTCACACCTTACTCTTCGGTCCTATGCGGGTGTTATAAGAGGTTATTTAACAAGGCCTTAGTTAATTTGTGCAATCCATTTGTATAAATAAAATTGTTATTATGGTAAAATAAACATCATTTTTGGATTTCAAATGTCAAAATTAATCCAGGATAAATTTTTAGAATTATTCTAAGAAGTTTCATATTATTGATGAATATTGAAAAAAAATAATATTTTAAAATATTTTTTATAATTTAAATAATTGATACTATGAAATTATTTTTGAAAAACGGACATACACTGTAGTGATCAGTAAGAAATTTAGAGTTTGATAAGATCAAATTAATTTTTGGTGAATAGTAACTTATAAATAGTAATATTACCCTTATGAATAGTAATATAACCAATAGAATAGTAACCTAACTTAAGGAAGTATAAATATAATTTAGGTATCTTGAATGGTAATGTAATATAATAGTATAAGTAAATAACTCTATTAGAAATTATAAGTTAAGTATTAGTATTTTTTGAGTAAATAGTGATTTTACGTAAAAATTAAATTTCACATATTTAAAAAATTATTTTCATAAAATGTAGTTTATTTTTCAATTCAGAATATCAATTTTAGATTAGGTTGAATTTATGATATTTTTATAAAATGTTTTTTTTCCAGTGAATAGTAAAAATATATTTTTTGATTTTTTAGTGTGTTTTATGACATCATAATGATGTAATATGTAATTTAAAATGATTTTCGACTCATGTGGATTAAAATATGATATGAGGTGTCTTGAGAGGCCAAAACCATGGGAAGATACCATGGTAAATCTCATGATTTTTCAAATACCACTGATGAGGTGTCCTTAAAAATTAATAAAAAAGCTCCCTCTCTTTTACTATAAATACCAAGTCATTACTTCATTTAATTTCATTAAAAAATAATTGTCCTAGAATATATGATATTATTACCTCCCAATGAGTCCTCCTAAGGTTTACTCAATCCCTCAAGGTTTTGATCTTAGAGTTTTATAAGTTACTCTTCAAGGTAATGGAATTTTCAACTTCTCTTTTCCTTTCAAGTTCTCTTTTTTGTGGTATGTATTTCAAATTTCCATACCATGTTCTTATTTATATTTTATTATGTACCTATACTTTATTATAATCACTTTATTAATGTTTTATCCCTATCCCCTCTCTTTTTAATTTTTTATAAAACCATGTTTCATACCCATTATGCTGCAGAATTTTCGTCTCAAAATCTCTCTCTTTTTCTTAATAAATTCTTTTATTTTATTTATGTCAATACCCAAAACACTTTAATTTATAGGTTTGTTCATAAATAAATAAATATTACTTATTTTATTCCGTAATTTACATACATAAAACCCACATTCCCCTTCTGTGGGTTATAAATGACACAATGATCGTGTTTTTAAGCACTTTTTAAAAACGTCATGATTTTGATATGAAACTCATTTATTTTATTCTATTTGGGTTATTTATGAAATTTTTCATTATGATATATGTGTATCACATAAGATAAATACATATTAAGGGTTCACCCTGATATTTCTCCAATTCATTGGGTAAATAAATTAATCTCTAGATATGACAAGTTTTATGATACCTTGGTGAATAACCTTGGTAATTTTTATGACACCTTGGGGGTAGACCTTGTTGATATGCTTATGAATGTATAAAGTAAATGTTTTATCCACATTTTCAAGATATTATTAAAGTTTTTATTTTCATGATATGCCTCTTTCTCATTCTTTTATGATATTTCCTAAAGTTTTTATTATATTCACTCAAGCTCACTTGTAAATGTTTTTCCCTATTTTCCCTTACTAGGCCTTAAGCTCACCCTTTCCTTTGATGTATGTCCCCAGGTTATGATATGTTGAAATTGTACATAGTATAAACATTTTAATAATCCTTTCAAGTGTATTAAAAAAATTATATGTTTTCTTGTATTATGTACCTTATTTCCAAGATACTAGACTTTAAAGATATTATGTTTGTAAAATGTAATGAAACGTTATATAATAAAAAGACAGGATGTCATAGTTTGTATCAAAGGATAGTTTAGTTATTTTTATAAATTAGGATTTTAAGAGTTTAGAAAGAACCATAAGAAAAATATTAAATATAGGAAAATGTCCTGGTATTTTGGTGAAATATTAAGTAATTGGTTTCCAAACAAATAAATCCTTATCTCAATACGAGAAAGTGGATGTGGCTCTAGAAAAAATGTATCTAGGGGTAAAACCCAAAAAAACTAATTTGAGATAGACTCAAATGGGAACTAGTGCATGAAAATGGGCTTTGCTGCACTTCTAGTTTGTCACTCCTGGGTGATATTTTTGGTTAATCACAAGATTTTTATGAATCATTCTGAAGGATTTATAAAGAAATGTAATTGTTGTTAAAGGATAATATATTTAAGAATGAATATTTAAAACATAAAAATCCTTTATAGATAAAAGATTTTTAAATGAAATAATTTTCTCACTAAGGTTTTATTCTATTATAAAATGGAGGGAAATATGAGGAACCAGGAAAATGGTGACTGCAATGGACCATGTGCTGATGGCCCTCTGATGAAAGATGGAATGGAAAATCTCATGAGAATGATGAACCAACTAACTCAAGTTATGGGGAATAACTTGAATCAATATTAGAGACTGGTTTCACCATTAAGGGAGAAACTTTCTGTTGAGTCCTTTATGTGTCAATGACCACCAATGTTCAGTGGATCTATCAACCCATTGATTTATGAATAATGGATAAGATATGTTGAAAAATATTTTCTATACTTTGTAATTTTAAACAAGAGAAATTCACCCTGGCTATTTACTGCTTAGAGGGAGAAGTTGATCAGAGGTGGGTGATTATTAAAAATATGATTCCAAGAGGTTATATTGAAGCTATGAAGTGGGAATAGTTTATATGGATCTTCTTCAATAAGTATTACCCTCGTTCGATGATAATGAAAATGAAGAAGGAATTTCTTGAGCTAAAACAAAAGAAGAATGAATCGGTGGGAATCTATGAGTTGAACTTCACAAGGATTTCATATTACACCTATAGTTGTGTCATGGATCTTAATGGGAAGGTTGATAGATTTTTTGGTGGACTAAGATCTCATCTGTGGAAGAATCTATCCAACTGATACTATGATAGTTGTGAAGAGATCATGTGGAGTGCTATGAAATCCAAACTGGAGTTTGGTGAGACACAGTGGTCTCAAAAATACAATGAAAATAAGAGATCAATGGAACCAATCTTGGGGAGGATATTTGATCAGGGAAGATAAGGGAACCAAGTGCAACTTCCCACATGTAATAAATGTGAGAAGAAGCATTCAGGGAACTACCTGCTTAGGAACAGGAAGTGTTAAAAGTGTGGAAGAGATGTCCATATCACTCGAAATTGTCATAGTGAGGTGAAGGCTCAACTTCCCAACACTAAATACAAAGGGAAGATGGTGTAAACCCTCACTAAAGTCCAATGCTTCAAGTTTATATATCTAGAGAACTTTTACAATCACTATATGAATCCTAAGGTAGTGGAGGGGAATCATCATCATCCTCAACAAATGTAGAGGGAGAAAGGTCATGCTTTTTCTATCATGAAGGCTGAATTTGAAGCTCCAAATTATGTGATGGTAGGTACTCTTATTCTTATCTCAAAGCTATCAAGTACTTTGTTTGATTTTGGTTCTATGCATTCATTTATTTCTTCCAAGTTTTCAAAGAATATAGAATCAATCCCTGGACTTCTAAAAGTAGATTTATCAGTCAGGACTCCTGGAGGGATTATACAAGCATAAATAGTGTTTAGGAACTCTAGTATTTACTTTAGTAAAAAAAATCTTATAAAAAATACAGTAGTAATTACCATGTTGGAATTCGACATTATACTAGGGATAGACTAGTTCTCAAAGTATAATGCTAAGATCAAATTCAGAAGCAAGGAAATCTCAGTAGTCTTAAATGGGAAACCTGTAGTTATATTCCAAGGAGAGATTTATCGACCAGATCTTTGTCTAGAAACACCTCCTATAGCCTTATTTATGGATTTTATTGGTGAATATGAAGAATGAAATAAGATTATAAAGATATAAAATGTCTCCATCATCCAGGAATACATTGACATATTTCCTGAGGAGTTACTCGAACCTCCCCTAAAAAGAGAGGTATTGTTATCCATTTAACTCATGCTATGATCTCATCCGATATCAAATACCCCATATAGGATGGAAAATGTAGAGTTGGAGGAATTAAAGAGACAACTCCAAGATAATTTGGAGAAGAAGTTTATCCAAACAATTGTGTCTCCTTAGAGATTATATGTTCACTTTGTGAAGAATAAGGATAGATCATTGAGGATATTCATTTATTATATAGAACTAAATGGGAAAATAGTGAAGAAAAAATAAACTCTTCCAAGAATTGATGACTTATTTGACAAACTTTGTGGGACTCCATTCTTCTCCAAGATTGATATTAAATCTGGTTATCATCAATTGAGGGTGAAGAAAGAATATATTCCAAAAATTGTCTTATGATAAAGATATGGTCATTATGATTTTTTTGTTATGCCATTTTTCTTGACTGATGCACCTTATATTTTTATGGATTTGATGAATAGAGTCTTTAAGGACTACCTTGATAATATTTTAGTAGTTTTTATCAATAATATTATGATATATTCTAAAATTCATGAGGATCATGAGGATCATATAAGTGTTATTTTCCAAACTCTTCATAAGGATAGGATTTTTAGAAATTTTATAAAGTGTGAATTTTGGTTACAACAAGTTTCTTTCTTAGGGAACATTATGACCAATGAAGGAATCTCAGTTGACCCTAAAAAGAAAAAAATTGTAGAGTAGTAACCTCATCCTACAATATCAACTGAGATTCATAGTTTCCTTGGTTTAGAAAGATGTTATAGGAGGTTTGTAAAAAAAATTCATGAATTTCCAATCCGCTAACCAAGTTAACTAAAAAAGGGGTTAAGTTCATCTAGACAAAGGAGTTTGAAGATAGTTTTCAAGGGCTGAAGAAGATATTGGTTACTGAATCTATGTTAACTCTACCCTCAATTGGAGAAGGATTCATTATTTTTAAAGATTAATCTATAAAAGGAATTGGGTACATCCTTATGAAAAATGAAAAGGTTATTGCTTATGCATCTTGACAGTTGAAGCCTCAGAAGAAGAATTATCCTACGCACAATTTGGAGCTGGTTGCAGTTGTTTTTTTCTCTAAAGATATTAAGATAATATCTTTATGGGGAGAAGTGTGATTTATACACTATCCACCAAAGTTTGAAGTATATTTTCATGCAAAGGGAATTGAACATGAGACATAGGATATGGTTGGAACTTATTAAATACTATGATTGTTCAATTCATTATCACCCTAGAAGAGCAAACAAAGTCGATGATGCATTAAGTAGGAAAGACCATGTTGTTATATAAATGATTAGGATTTAAGGAGATCCCTTGATTAAAGACTTTTTAAAACTTGACATGGTAGTTTTAAGGGAAGGTACATCATCAACCTTATCTCAAATTATTTATCAACCATAATTACTAGAGAAGATAAAAAAATCTCAGAAAGAATATCCTTTGTGATAAAATAAGTTTGAGGATGTGAAGGATGGGAAGTTTCCTGAGTTAAATATTGATAAATAAGGTGCACTAAAATTTCATACAAGGATATGTGTTCCATCTATTCTGGGAAAAAAGAAGGAGCTGATGGATGAAGCTCATAGCTCTACATTCTCTATAAATCCTAGAATCAAGAAAATTTATAGGAACCTTCATGATCATTATTGGTGGGATAACATGAAAAGAGATATTGTTAACTATACTAAAAGGTTCCTGGTGTTTCAGAAAGTGAAAGCAGAGAGACAACTTATTAAAGGGGTATTACAACCACTACCCATACCAACATGGAAGTGGGATAATATCACTATGGAATTTTTCACTGGTCTCCCAAAAACATCCAAAGGAAAGAATGTTATATGGGTTATAGTGGACCGTCTCACCAAGAATGTCCATTTTATCTCTATTCGGGAAGATTTATCTCTTGATCAAATTGTTAGGATTTACGTGAGGGAAGTGGTAAGGATTCGTGGGGTACCACTATCTATCATATTTGATCATGACCCAAGGTTCACATCAAAATTCTAGAGAAGTTTTCAACATGCTCTAGGTACCGAATTGAATTTCAGTACGGCCTATCATCCCCAAACTGATGGCCAATCTGAAAGCACTATTCAGACACTCGAGGAAATGCTAAGAACATTCTCAATGGAATTTAAATGTGGATGGGATCAACATCTCCCATTATTTGAGTTATCTTACAACAACAGATTCCACTCGAGCATTCAAATGGAACCCTGTGAAGATATATATGGGAAGCGATGTAGAACTCCTACTTGTTAGGATGACACTTGTGATATAAATCTTCTTGGTCCTGATCTTGTGTGAGTGATGATAGAAAAGTTTCATGCCATCCAGAAACACATTAAGGATGCTCAGATTCGACAAAATAGATATGTCAACAATCCTCAAAGGGACTTGGAGTTTGATGCTTCTGATAAGGTATTCCTTCAAATTTCTCTATGGAAGAGAGTCATGAGGTTTGGGAAGAAAGGGAAGTTTATCTCTAGGTACATTATCCCCTATGAAATCCTTGATTGCGTAGGATCAGTAACCTATCGGCTTAAATTTCATCCAAATCTAGCACAAGTTCATGATTTTTTCCACATATCTCTCTTGAGGAAGTATATACCTGGCCCTTCATATGTACTAAATCTGGAGGTGGTATAACAGGAACACAACCAATCTTATGAGGATAATCTAGTGGAGAGCTTGGATCATAGAGACAAGTTTATACGCAACAAGACTACCCACCTTGTTAAAGTGTTGTGGAAGAACCACAAATATGAATAATCCATGTGGGAACTAGATGAGATTATAAGACATAAGTACCCACACATTTTCTCTTATGAGGGTATGAATTGAAATTTAAAGGATAAAATTTCTTAATGGGGGAATAATGTAATGACCCAAACTTTTAGATAATATTGTGTTTCCTAAAAATGTAAGTTTTACTGTTTCATAATGAATAAAAATATATATGTATAATTGAAATGTAACTATCAATTTTTTACCATTATATGGTCATTCTTTAACATGATTCTTTGAAACTATAATAATATTTAATGTTATAATTATTTTTTATAAATAGAAATGATAATTTATAATTAATGCAGAAAGAAGATTTGATGGCCTCATCCAGTAAACTTAGACCCTACAAATCCCATTTTAAGAAGCTTGGGAAGGAGATAGCATCACTAGGCTTTGCTCTAGACCAATCCCAAGCTAAGCTTCAACATGTTAAGATTGAACAAAATCACCTATGATATAAGTTCAAGTTGATAGAAATCCCCACTCGGGCGATTTTATCTAAGCCGCTCCAAAATTATATCACCATTTCATATATTACTCTTAGGTCCTATGCAGGTGTTATAAGGGGTTATGTAATGAGGCCTTCGTTACTTCATGTAATCCATTTGTATAAATAAAATTGTTATTATGGTAAAACAAACATCATTTTTTTATTTCAAAATTTAAAATTAATCTAGGATTAATTTTTAGTATTTTTATAAGAAGTTTCATATTATTGATGAATATTGAAAAAAATATTATTGTAAAATATTTTTTATACTTTAAATAATTGATATTGTGAAATGATTTTCGAAAAATGGACATGCATAGTTGTGATCATTAAGAAATTTAGAGTTTGATAAGATCAACTTAATTTTTGGTGAATAGTAACTTATGAATAGTAATATTACCCTTATGAATAGTAATATGACCAATGTAATAGTAAAATCACTTAAGTAATTATAAATATAATTTAGGTATCTTGAATGGTAATGTAATATAATAGTATAAGTAAATAACTGTTTTAGAGATTATTAGTTAAGTATTAGTATTTTTTGAGAAAATAGTTATTTTACTTAAAAATTAAATTGCTCACATTTAGAAATTTATTTTCATGAAATGGATTTCATTTTTGAATTTAGAACATCTATTTTTGGTTAGTGTGAATTTATTATATTTTTATAAAATGTTTTGTTTTTCGATGAATAGTAAAAATACAGTTTTTGAGTTTTCGGTGTGTTTTATGACATCATAATGATGTAATATGTAATTTAAAATTTTTTTAGAGGAATGTGGATTAAAATATTATATTAGGTATCCCAAGTGGAAAAAACCATGGGAAAATACCATGGTCAAGCCCATGGTATTGCAAATACCACTGATGAGGTGTCCAAGGAAATTAATAAAAAACACCCTCTATTTTACTATAAATACCAAGACATTAATTTGTTTCCTTTAATTAAAAAACCATTAACCATGAATATCTGATATTATTACCTCCCAATTATTCCTCCCAAAGTTTCCTCAAGCCCTCAAGGTCCCGATCTTAGAGTTTTAGAAGTTACTCTTCAAGGTAAGCGAATTCTCAACTTCTATTTTCCTTTCAAGTTCTCTTTTATGTGGTATGTATTTCAAATCTCTATACCATGTTCTTATTTACATTTTATTTTGTCCCTATACTTTATTATAAATATTTTATGGATTTTTTACCCCTTTTCCTTTCTCTTTTTAAGGTTTTATAAAACCATGTTTCATACCCGTTATGTTGTAGAATTTTCGTCTCAAAATCTCTCTCTTTTTCTCAAGAAATTATTTTATTTTATTTATGTGAATACCCAAAAATATTTCATTTCTATGTGTATTACAAAATAAATAAAAAATATTTATTTTATTTTTTAATTGACATACATAAAAGCCTCATTCCCTTTTTATGGGTTATAAATGACATAATGATCATGTTTTAAGCACTTTTTAAAAACGATGTGATTTTGATATGAAACCAATTTATTTTATTCTATTTGGGTTATTTATGAAATGTTTGATTATGATATATATGGATCACATGAAAAAAATACATATTAAGGGTGCACCCTAATAGTGCTCTAATGCATTGGGTAAAGAAATTAATCTCTAGAGATGAAAAGTTTTACGATACCTTGATGAATAACCTTGGTAATTTTTATGAAACCTTGGGGGGTGAAACTTGGTGATATTCTTATGAATCTATAAATTAAATGTTTTAGGAACATTTTAAAGATATCATTAAAGTTATTATTTTAATTATATTCATATTTCTCATTCCTTTATGATATTTCCTCAAGTTCTTATTGTATTCACTCAAGCTCACTTGTAAATTGTTTTCCATGTTTTCCCTTACTGGGCCTTAAGATAACCCTTTCCTTTGATGTATGTCCTCGGGTTATTAGATGTAGTAATTTTAAATAGGATTAAAAATTCAATAATCCTTTAAAGTGGACTAAAATAATTTTATATGTTTTTATCTATTATTTACCTTATTTCCAAGACAATAGACTTTAAAGATCCTCTGTTTGTAAAATTTAATGAAAAGTTATATAATAAAAAGGAGGGATGTCATAATGTGACTACCTCTAGGGTTGGAAATAGACTTCTAAATCTATTTTCACCTTAGGACCACACTGGTATCTTTTATTTCATATCATATTTTCCCTACACAATTCCAAGATATGAGGGTGTAGTTTCAGGACCTTTGAGAGAAGGGTTTTATTAGACCCAGTGTGTCTCCTAGGTAGCCCCAGTTTTGTTCATGAAAAAAGTGGATGAGAGCTTGAGGATTTGTATTGATTATAATCACCTTAACCAAGTAATGATAAAGAAAAAGTACCCCTTTCTGAAGTTTGATGACCTCTTCAACTATTTGTAAGGCATGAGTTGGTTCTCAAAGATTGATCTTAGGTCAAGCTACCAGCATTTGAGGTTTTGGGAGGATGATATTCTAAAGATGGTATTACAATGTCTCTACAGACACTATGAGTTCTTGGTGATTCCTTTTGTGGTGATTAATTCCCTCATGATGTTTATAGCTCTTATGAATCAGGTCTTCAAGCCATACATGGAGAAATTTGTGGTTTTCTTCATTGATAACATACTCATTTACTCAGTATTAGAGGAGAAGCATGCAGAGCATTTGAGGATGTTAGTTCAGGGTATAGTGGAAGTGTGTGGTGGTGAGAGATATATTAAAATTTCTTTTAATAATCATTTCTCAAAACCATGAGTGAGGATATTTCACATAAAATTTATAATTAATTTATTTAATATCTGAAGAAATAAATATCAAGGATTAGTAAATTTC
The DNA here is from genome assembly GCA_963277665.1 of Viscum album. NCBI lineage: Eukaryota > Viridiplantae > Streptophyta > Magnoliopsida > Santalales > Viscaceae > Viscum > Viscum album. Next base: position 692,615,411 of record OY728158.1, read on the forward strand.
TTTATTGATGAATATTGATCATATGAAAAGATCCTTTTGGATTGCCTTCATTGATTTGTGATGATCTAAGGATAGAATCCCTCTAACAGTGATCCAGAAGTTCTCCAATGATCTCTAAGAAACTCCACTCAATATTTGGGTGTTGTCATAGAGAATCGAATGTCTTACATTATTTTTTCTTGATTTCTCATTCTTTGGTCTTGAAAAAATCTCTCTCATGTTTTTTGTTCTTGAGAGGGAGAGAGAAGGAGGAGTTGAGAGAGAATTTTTTATTCACAACAATTCTCTATTCCCAGTTTTAAATTATCTACACAATATAAAAACCATCTATTTATAGAGCTAAGGTTTAGGCTAAAATAATAATTTAATTACATGAGGACAATTAAATAAAATTTAACCTTTAATGAAACCTCATGCCACATAATAATGTTATTATTATTATTTTTTGGATCTCTCAAACTTGTGAAATTTGATAAATAATATTTACCATCTTAAAAATAATTTGTTAACATTGGATACAATCTTGGTCCATTAAAACACCTCAGGATTTATTGAATACTTGAATAAATATTTTATTCATAAATAAATATTTCATTCACATACCAGAAAATAAATATTTATTAAATATTAAATAAAATAATAAAATATATTTTTATTTACATGCAGGTGAAAAAATATTTATTTAATTTTTGCGATAAATATAACTTGAATAAAATTATTCATCAGTCTTGAGAATAATATTTATTCCATTAATTAAATTCAAATATAATTTAATCAAGATTAATAGAAACACTTAATGTGTGTCCCTCTAGGATTCTTTCTCATTGGCATTAGATGTGCTTGCCTAAAGTACAAGATTACTATCTAGAAGTGGTCCAAGGAACCCAAGAGAAATAAATTAATTTTGTAATGATTACAAACACTTATAAATGCTCAATATGTAATATAATTCTTTTTTTACAACATATCATCAATCATATTTTATGATGGTTTCATCAACCTATATGCTTGATACATCATTATTTAACTATCTGAAATAAACACGCCATTACACCACATCCATAGAATTTAGAAGATAGTTATATTCCAATCAAAGAGTTGAAATATAAAACCCCATAATTATGGAATAGAAAAATACTTCCTTAACTTATCCATTGATGACATGTCAATTGTGTCAGACCCAACATACTCAGCTTACCGCCAACTTTTGTCATGACAGTTTTTGTCAGTAAATATAAGTTCACAAGTCATGAAATGTATTAATGATAATCTTAAAGTCTAAGTATTATTACACACACTCATAAATATGAATATCTGATGACACCAAAACATGAGGAATTCCTACTGGAGGTTCTATTCTCATAATCTCCCATCTTAGAGATTACCAAGTGTGAACTTGATGAGAAGAAGCCTCATTTTCTTATGATTACTCACGCCTGATGGTCTAAATACTATGTGTATCATCATATTATTTTATCCAAGAACATAAATATATTAAAAATATTGTCATAGCACTTTAAGTTTCTCATCATAACAGGGAACTTCCATAAACTTATCAATCCAAAAAATACTCTAGGGAGATATTACATTAAATACAGGCAGAAAAATTCACAATATGTAATAATATGTTTAATTAATATTTAATACATTGAATATACATGTAATAAATGTAAAATCAATTGGTCCTAGGACATCGACTCTAACAAACTCCCACTTGGACTAGAGACAAATTCCTACAACTTTCAGTCTTCTAGATCTCATATGATAATCATGTTTATATTGAGTTAAATATTTATTCAAGGGGTCCTCCATTTTGTCTTTTGTGTAAATACTAATCACTATAACCTTAAATCTCTAAGAAAAATCCCTCAATAGATGATACTTCCTAAATATGTTCTTCATCAGCTTATGTGACCTTGTCTCTTTTGTGAGAGCCACCGTTGTAGTATTATTACAATAAAGTATGGTAGGATCTTTACTACTGGGTATCACGTAAAACTCTTGGATGAATTTGTGCATCCATGCTTCTTCCTTAGCTACCTTATAATCGATAATATACTCATAATATACTGTAAAATCTATGATTATATCCTACTTTGATCTCTTCCAATTCACAACACCTCCATTCAAATTGAATATGTATCACGTTTATGACTACAAGTCATACTTATCAGTTTGGAAACTATGATTTTCATATATTCTCATGAATAGTTCCTCATATCCTCCATATACTAGGAACATATCCTTATTATGACTTAGATAATTAATGATAGTCTTGAATTTCATCTGATGGTGATCACCTAGATCATATTGATATCTTCCTACCATACTCAATGCATAGTCAAAATATATCCTTGTACATATCATAGCATACATGACTAACCCAATCAATGATGCGTATATAATGATTTCCATTCTATTTATTTTTTCAAGTGTCTGAGGACACATTTTCCTAGAAAGATGAATACCATGTGACATTGGTAATAGTCCCCTCTTAGATTGTTCCATACTGAATCTCTTTAGTATATTGTCAATGTATGTACTTGACTTAGTTTGAGAAACCTCTTGGATCGATCATGATGGATCTTGATCCCAAGAACATATGTTGTCTCGTCCAAGTCCTTCATAGAGAATAATTTATTCAACCACACCTTAACATACTACAAGACATGTATTTTGTTTCTAATAAGTAATATTTCATCAATATATACTATCAAGAAAGTGATTACACTCTTACTAAAAGGTTTATAGACACAAAATGTTCATTCATTCTTTATGAAACCAAATTCCATTATAGCCTCATCAAAATGAATGTTCTATGACCTTGATGCTTTATTTAATCCATAAATGGATCTTTGTAACTTTTATACCTTGTTGGAATCCTTTGGAGTCACAAACCCTTTGGGTTGGGTCATATAGATATCTTCTTAAAGGTCCCCATTAAGGAAAATTGTTTTGAAATCCATTCCTCAAATATCATAATCATGGAAGGTCACAATGTAAAGTATAATTATGATGGATTTCATCATTATAACTGGTGAAAATTTTTCATCATAGTCAATTCATTGATATTGTTTAAACCCTTTTGCAACCAGTCATGCCTTATAGGTACTAATTTGTCCTTCCATATCTAGTTTCTTCTTAAATACCCATTTGCAACCAATGGGCATTACATCTACTAGAGGGTCTACCAAAATACGTACTTGGTTTTATTATATGGAATTAATTTCATAATTCATGGATTCTTTCCAATTGGAAACATATGTTCCACTTACTACTTTCTTATAGGTTAGAGGATCATTCTTATCAACTAATAATGAGTCACCATCCTCAATAAATAGAAAACAAAATAAAATTCTGGTTCTCTAACCTATCTTGTACTCCTATATATTACATGTGTCTTTGGAATTGTTTCTTCTTCCACAGGGATTTTTGGAATTTTTTCTTGTACTAACTCTTGTGTTCTTTGAGCCTTGACTTCATCAAAGTCTATCTCTCTCCTAATATATATTTTAAATATGTGATCCCTCTCAAGGAAAATGAAATGTCTATCCACTATAACATTTTTTGTAAGGGTTCCTCTAGGTAATATCCCCTCATTTCCTTAGAGTGTCCTATAAAGGTACACTTTATGCCTTGGGGTGAAAGTTTGTTACCTGAAGAGGCCTTAACAGATGATTATCTTCCCCACACATGTAAATTTGACAAAATGGTTTTATTTCCACTCCAAAATACATATTGAATACTATTTATTGATTTATTTGGTACTTGGTTTAGTATATGTGTTGTTTTTTTCAATGCATATCCCTAAAAGGGTAATGGAATACTCACATAACTCATCTTGAACTAACCGTTTTCAATAAGGTTTGGTTCCTCCTTTATCTTACAACTCCATTCCACTGAGGCATGTAAGGGGAAGTGAGTTTAGATAGGATCTCAAACTCCCGTAAGTAATCATTGAATACTTGATTAATATATTCTCCAATATGGTCTGAGTGGGGTTTCTTAATCTTCTTACTAAGATGGTTCTCAACTTAATTCATGTATTCATTGAATTTATCAAAAGAATCTAACTTATACCCCATTAAGTATACATATCCATATATACTGAAATAATTAGTAAAAGTTATGAAGTATGAGTACCCTCCCTTTTCTTAAATAGGAAATATTCCACATACATTGGTATATACTAATGGAAGAAGCTCTTTATCCCATTCACATTTCCCGCTAAATGGTTCTTTGGTCATTTTACCTTGTAAACATGAGTGACATACACTAAGTGGTTTTTGTTCAAATGAATAAAAATATCCATATTGATGTAATTTAGTCAAGCGATTTTAATTTACATGACCTAGCCAATAATCCCAAATTTGGGTGTGGTATGCATCATGTGAAGTAATTTTATTATTGATTTATGTTACTTGGTTTATGTAATCCAAAACATAAATATTTTTATTTAAATTTTCTTTACCATAATTAATATTATATTTATAAAAAAAGAAACATTTATTCACAAATTTGAAAATAAATCCATTAGTATTAAGTCTGGATACAGAAATATTTTTTTTGGTAACATATGGAACATAATAAAAACCTTCCAAAACTATGATCATTCTGGTTGGCAACGTGAGTTGGTAGTCCCTGATAGCTATAATAGGAAGTTTAGCTTTATTTTCTTCTTGTAGCCTACCTCCCCTAGGTCAATATTTTTAAATATACTTGGTTTATATATTTTAATACATGTGTGAGCACCACATTATGTATCTAATACCTAATTTTTAGAAATAAATAAATTACACATAATAATAAATTCATGTGAATCTTACCCTTTCTTCTTTGGCTAGGTGCAGTTTTCCTTTCAGTGGCCCTTCTTAACACCTGCGAAATAAACAACATCTTATTCCCTTTCTTTCCCCTTGATATTCCTTTTCTTAGAAGGACATGAAGAATATTTGGGATTAAATATCTTCAATTTACCTTTCCATTTGTTCACCATAAGGATGGAAGGTTTTTCACACTTCATATCCTTATCTACTTGGAGAAGAAGAGTAAGAATATCTGGTAGAGAATTCTCGATTTTTTCATATTAAAATTCAAAAAAAACTAGAAAAGCTCTAAGGAAGTGATGCCAGAATGAGGCCAGTGCACAATTATTTGGGGAGTTTAAACCTTATTACCTCTAGGTGCTCAATGTATCCAATGACCTTGACTATGTGAGGCTCATCTAGGGAACCCTCTCCAAGATTTCTCTGAAAGATCACCTTGGAAATCTCAAACTAGTACTATCTCGCTCTCTCCTGGTAAATAACACAGAGGTTCTTAAGTATGCTATACACATCCATGTTTTTTTTGAGACTTCATGAGTTCACTAGGCATAGATAAAAGCATAAAATATTGAACTTTGACCACATCACTCAAATGATTTTAGTATACCTGGAACTCTTCATCACTCTCCTCTTTTTTAGGAATATCAATCATTGAGGATTCTAGCTTGTATGATCTCTATTCATGGAATAGCACAATCTAAAAGCATCTAAATCACTCCTGGAAGTTAATTCTAGTTAGGAGGTTGTATTTTTCCAATATTGATCATAGTTATAATGTGGATGATGAGATTTTCATTTGTTATAGAATTTTAAAAGATAATATTATTAGTACTTTTCTTGATTACAAATTGGGTGAGATATAATAAATTAATTGATTTTATTAAATTTCCCACTATATTATCAAGTTACAATATCCCTAACCATTGAACTCAGAATTTCTATTTGCTCTGAAATTATAGTGGAAAGGATACATACTACCCTTAACATAACCCAAATAAAGGTTTTTCAAGATACTTGAAGGTATTTAGGTAGGAAGGTCTATGACAACTATGGGATTGTAGCTCCTTGATCCATTGAGTGGACTCCCCTATCCTGAAATATTGACTTTTATTTACTCAAAAATTGCCTCCAAATTATACCAATTCTAGCAAGGGATACTCCTCTTAATGTAAAATGGTTAAGTCGATCCAAAACCATAATAATAAATCCCCTTATAAAAGTAAGTGTCCCAACAAGGGTTAGACAAACACTTGGTTCTATTGAGTTTCATTCCCAATCAAGTAATGGAAGGCTAAGTGTGAATTAATATTTAATTGAGGGATTTTTAATTTATTATGAATAAATTTTATCTTGTTTTATCTATTAAATTTATTGTTAATATTAAGTGTATATTACTTAATTAACTAAAAATGTTGGATAAAACATTTATGAATAATTCATTTATTTAATTTTTATCTTTTAAAATTAATTAATTAATTTATGTTATCATGAACTTCCATCCATAAAATAAATAATTTCATATATAGAAATAATTAATTAATTAAATGACCCATTCATGAGATTTATCTAATGATTTATTTAATGAGTGGACATTAAATCAACCTTTGACCTAGGGGAAACAACTCCTATTTTCGGTCTTAGAATGAGTTAAATCATTCCACCTATACACCTATGTATCACCTGATTTGGAATAATAATGGCTCTATCTTGAATTTCTACTATACACCTTGGGATTCTCTATTAATTACATGTATTCATAACTCACACATAGGTGATGTGAGCAAAAGGATTGATTAAAAAGGGATTAAATAAATATCATAGGACACACAGTTCCTAAAAAATAATAAAGGGATGGATGAATCATAGAAAATCATTTAATTTAATATTAAATTTCTATAAACCCATGTAATAAATTAAATTAAAACATCTAATACATACACGAGTCTTGGTCAAGATCATGAATGGTCATACATGGAACATATATGTAAAAGTAAATGGATAGCATTCATTTATTTATTCATTATTTATTATTAAGATACACATTATTGAATTAATTAATTAATTAATTATCTTTCATCTTAATGATAATCCAAACATAATTGGAAATACCCATAGTTTATGGAATTCATGGAAAATAAATAGTAGAACCAGCAATGACATATTTATTACAATAATTTAATTGATAATTCAAAATTATTTAAAACCATTATTAAATTGTTAAATACACAATAGTGTGTAAATTAATAAAATAAGTTTTTAATGATGCAATTTTCCAATTTAATGTAATTTTAATTTTTTCCAATAATGGGGGACTAAACGGTGTGTACATATAGCAACACGTCGTTTATCTTGGTTTCCATGTATCCAGGGTACATGCCTGGGACTGCGGTGTGTACCTAGGTCAAACTACATGACATTTATTGACCAGCTACATGCCATGTGTTCATATTGTCGTGTGACTGGGATGCATGCTTGTGTCTTCAGCATGTGTCTTGGTGGACTAAATTTCATGTATAAGCCAACTATATGTCATATATCTCTTTGATTCATGTGTCTATTTTCTCACTGAGTCACTCGGTGTGTTGTTTGGATGTAGGAATTGATTAAATACATGTTGTGTCCACTTCATACATGTCATGTATATCATAAATTCTCCAGGATGTCAGTCTTATGCAATTTTTACTGCGTATAATGACCACAAAAATTGTGTGATTTACACCTCTAACTCGTGTAGACTACATAGTGTGTATACCGATACATTCCAAGTAATATGATAATTGTTTTCTATTTTGTTCGATAGACATTCAATGTACACCGCATGTAATTACTATGTGGTACATATTGTATCCCTCAATGAATCCAGATGCAATGTACTAGTGTACACGGTGTGTACTTTAGAGTACATTCCATGTATCTCTGTCTTACCAGCCAAAAATTGGAAATTTCCTAATGGAATCTCTAGTCATTATTTATTTGTTCTTAAAACTTCAAAAATGAAAATACTTGAATCAATATGATTAATATGTTTAAGTATGCTAATTAAAATCAGATTAAATAACAAATAATATGAAATGAAATTATAACCATGATTTCACATAGATCACCAATCAAATAAGTAATTATAAATTTAAATGTGAATGCTCTAATACTTATTGTTAGTTCCAGGAGCACTGGAAACATGCGGTCTTTAGAAATATATTAAAATTTATTTTAATAATTATTTTTGGAAACCATGAGCAAGGATCTTGCATATCAAATTTATAATTAATTTATTTAGTGTCTAAATAAATAAATACTTGGTCTTAGGAACTTTCTTTATTGATGAATGTTGATCACCCAAGAAGACCCTTTCGGATTTCCTTCATTATGTTGTGAGGATCCAAACATAGAATCCCTCTAATGTTGATCCACCTATGCTCCAATGATCTCTCTGAAACATCACTCGATCTCCAGGTGTTATCACAAAAAATTGAATGTCTTGTGTTGTTCATTATTGTTCACTCATTCTTCAATATTAAAGAAATATCTCTTGTGTTTCTTGTTCTTGAGAGGAAGAGATAATGAGAATGATAAGTTTATAGAGAATTTGTTGTGAGCAACAATTCTATATTCTCAATTTTGTATAATCTACACAATAGATAGAGCCATCTATTTATATAGCTAGGGTTTAGGATAAAATAATAATTTAATTTCATGTCAACAATTAAATAATATTTAACCTTTAATGAAACCCCATTCCACATATTAATAATAATATTATTATTTTTGGTGCGTTTTAAGTTGTGCAAATTGATAAATAATATTTACTGGATTGTAAATAATTATTTATCACTGAATTTGGTCTTGGTTCGTTCAAACTCCTTGGTATTTATCGAATGCCTGAATAAATATTTTATTCATAAATAAATATTTCATTCAAGTACTAGTAAATAAATATTTATTAAATATTTAATAAAATAAAAAAATATATTTTTATTCACATATCGGTGAATAAATATTTATTTCATTTATGTTATTAATATAACTTTAGTAAAATTATTCCTCAATATTGAGAATAATATTTATTCCATTAATTAAATTTAAATAAAATTTATTCAAGATCAATAGTAACACTTATTGTGTGACCCTCTATGATTATTTCTCATTGGCATCATGTGGGGTTGCCTAAAGTCCAAGATTACTATCTAGAAACGGTTCAAGGAACCCAAGATAAAGAACTTAATATCACAGTGAAGAAAACCACATACGAACGCTCACTGTGTAATATAATCTCATTGTCACAACATATCATCAAGAAGGTTACATGACAGTGTCATAAACCTATATTCTTGGTATCTCTTTCTTTCAATATCTAAAATAAATAATTCATTACACCATGGCCATGGAATTTAAGAGACAGTTATATTCCAATAAAAGGGCTGAGATATCAACTCCCATAAATATGGAAGGGAAAATCCATCCTAAACTTATCCATTAATGACAAGTTAATAATGATGCACCCAACTTCCCACCAAAATATGGATTTATGGTTTTTTAGTAAATAGATGTGTGATTCATGACATGTATTGATGATAATATTAAAGTATAAGGACCACTAAACATGTTCACATATAGAAATATCCAATGACACCAAAATATATGAAATTCCTACTGGTGAGTCTATTCTCATAATCTCTCATCTTGGAGATTACCATATGATAACTTCATTAGAATAAGCCTCGTCTTCTTATGAGTACTCACATCTGACGGTCTAAATACTATGTGTCTCATCATGGTATGTTATCCAACCACAGAACTATATTAATAATATTTTCATATAAATTCAAGGTTCTCATCATAGTGGGGAACTGTTATGACCTTATCAATGATAAAAATACTATAGGAAAATATTACATTAAATTCATGAAAAATAATGACTAATATATAATATTATATTTAATTAATATTCAATAGATATAATATACATATAATAAAAGTACAATCAGTTGGTCCTAAGACACCAAATCTAATAGAGGATTGACCTAGAACTACTTCTAGAGAACCTGATTTATGGAAATATATCAAAGTGATAGTTTTGGATCTATAAGGTTCACTTTATAGGGAATGACATCTCGGACCATGGTTTTTTTGTGAACTTAGTGAATATTGATGTGGTTCTTTCTTGGGAGCTACACAAGATCATGCCATAAGTATAGAGTTTCCTTGTCTTATCAGGGTACTATAAGAGGTTTATAGAAGACTTATCTAATATTTCATCCCCTTTTAATTCCTTGATAATTAAAGTTCATACTTTTTTATGGACCAAGAAGTGTTATAAATCCATCAAGGAGCTGAGGATGAGTATGACTAGTTCTCCTATGTTGAGACTACCAGATGAGGGTGTTTAATACATAGTGTTTTTTAATATGTATAAATATGAGATTGATTTATTGTTGATGTAGATTTAGGGAATGATCACATATGGTTCAAGGAAGTTTATACCCCATGAGAAAAACTATTTGAATCATGACCAAGACTTGGTATCGGTTGTCTTTTATCTGAATATGTAAAGACACTAACTTCTAGGCAAGCATTTTTTTATTTACTCAGACAACCAGAGTCTCAAGTATATATTCACTTGGATTAATATTAACCTAAGATAGAGCATCCGGTTTCATTTCATATAGGACTATAACTTTTAGATAATTTATACTCCTAGGAAGGGTAATGTGGTGGAAAATTCGATGAGCAGGAAGTCTCATACTCACCTAGTAGAGGAGGTGTTTGAGCAGTTAGCTTTGTTGTAGATGACCCTGGTGGAGGGAATGGGTGAATTTTTTCTTCAGTTGATTGTGTTGACTCGTCTATTTATTTATAATTTTAGAGAGGCTCAATTGGGAGACATCGGTTGTGAGATTATACATGACCATATATCCTTAGGAGATACACCATATAGATTTTCTGAAGGAGGGGAGCACATCATCCTTTTCTACGAATGTATGGTGGTTCCAATCATGTTGTGTGAGGAGTTTATGAGGGATTTTCACACTTACCCATTGGTTTTACTTCCTAGAGTGGAAAATATTTACAAGGACCTTTAGTGATAGTTTTGGTGGGAAGGCGTGAGGCAAAGAGTCATTGAGTTTCTCTCTCAGTGTCTCACATGCTAGTAGGTAAAGGTTGAGCACTATGTTCTAGTAGGTTTGTCATAGCCTCATGATATCCCAGAGTAGAAATGGGATAGCATATCCATGGAATTCATGATGAGACTTCTGTGGATAGTGAGGGTCCATGATGCTATCTGGGTGATTGTTGACCGACTTATAAAGTTTCTACACTTCCTTTCTATTGGGGATCAATGCTCAATTGAGATTCTAGGGTAGTTGTATGTGTGGGATAACGTTAGAATCCATGGGGTACCCTTAATGATAGTCTTTGACCATGATGTACTACTCATGTCATGATTTTGGAGAGGCTTCTAGGAGGCCTTCAAGACCGATTTGAGGATGATTACTACATTCCATACTCATATGAATGGGAAGACTAAGTTTATTATCCAAGTGTTGTAGGATATGATAATATCTTTCATGTTGGACTTTTTTCAGAGCTGGGAAGATCATTTTTCATTGGTAGAGTTTTATTATAATAATAGTTATCCATATACTGTTAGCATGGAACCTTTAAAGTCCCTATATAAGAGACCTTGAAGTTTACCCTTATGTTGGAATAAGATTGGAAATACATCCCTTGTTGGCCCGGAGATGGTGTAGTCAATGATATAAAAAAAATTAGTGATCCACGATCATGTGAAGACACCCCAAAGTAGATAGAAATATTATGTATATCGATGGTATGGTCCCTTGCAATTCAAGTAGGGAGACCATTTTTTCTTGTGAGTCACCCACAATGATAATTTTAGTGATTTTTTGGGGAAGAAAGATATACCCAAGGTTTATTAGGCTATTTTATATCCTATATTGGGTTTGTGAAGTTTCATACCACTTGTCCTTACCTCACAGTTGGATTTATTGCATGAAGTCTTCCATGTGTTGCAGCTGAGTAGGTATATTCATGGCCCTACACACATTATCGATTGGGTAAATATGGAAATTGAGGATAGATCCACCTTCATAGAGTATCTAATGGAGATCATTGATAATTAGGATAGGATCCTACATGGATGGACTATGGCTTTGGTTCATGTGATTTGGTAGCAAGGGAGTGTGCAAGAGATCTCCTAGGAGCATGAGAGTTAGATTCGGACTCAGTAACCCCACCATTGTGTTTATCTTATTCATTTTGGTTTGAAAATAATTGAAGGAGGGGATAATTTAACAAATATAGTTTTGTTTTATTATTCCTTTGAACATTTCTATGCATATATATGGACATTTTCTCAGAGTTTTCAAGGTGGTTGGGTGTCTCGAGACTCCAGAATTAATATATTAAAAATATTAATATATTTTAATGCACATGAACAAATATTTTTGGGTTTCTTCCCATTTATATAGACCACAGATTTGAAATTCAAGACCATGGTTGAATCTTAAATGTGAAGTTTACCCTAGATAGGGCATAATGTTGGTCAGTATTTGAAGTTCTATGGGAGGTGACCATTGGAAGGTGTGTTTAATAAAATAATTAATTTTTTTATTCTAAATAAATTAACTAACCAAGACTAATCCTCTACAAATAAATTTTTATGATGTCTTCCAGGGTTAGTTCCATAACCCTGAGAGTATTAGAGGAGGATATAATTCTTCATTAGTATTGTAAAACTTGAGGATGCAGTTAGATGATTGGATTGGGGTGAATCAAGAGGTAGGGGGTGAAGATATTAGACCTTCTTCATAACTAGAGAACATGTTCTTCACTAATTATTGATATTAAATCAAGTTAGGAATTTTTATTTGTGGTTTCTTTCCTTTTTATTAAATATTAAGCATGTATTTGTATCTGATTTATTTTGATAGTTATTTTTTTTCTTTCATGATCTTGAATATCCAATTGTATTTATTTTTCCATGTTTCACACTTATTTTACCCATTTTATGATTATTGGTCAGGATCACATTGTCCAACAATTCTCATCACCTTGTTCTTGTTCATTCCCCCTACCCTTCTTTATGTTCTGTATTGTGGCCTATGAGGTTTTGATTTTACATTTTTGAGGTGAATTTGAGTGAAATCAAACCCTTATATTCATGTTAGTTTCATGAACTACATATGGATCAATTATTTGGGGATGTATTGAAGTTACATATGGTTTTTGTTTATGATTCATGGATTTGAGATCTGAAGTTGCAGTAGACACACAATGGACTTCTGTGTGGTCAATTAGAATTCTGTTTTATGGCCAACAGAGGCCAGGAATCGATAGCCAGTGATCTTTCCCTCAATTTTGATGGATTCAAGTGGTTAAACTAGCATGATCGATGGAAGAAATGGAGAATCCAGAATCCTTGGGGAGAAACATGATTTCTATGAAAAAACCGACTACATGTCATGTATCTTAGTAGAACACATGTCGTGTAGTCCCCTGGCTACTATGACTAAGATTTTGGGTGAAGATAAGGATCACATGTGATGAATAGACCCTACATGCCATGTGGCCTTATGTTAGTGGTTCAGAATTTACTCTATGATTACATGGATAGGAATACTGGTACAGCCATAGTACATAGGCGTGGTCATGTAATCGTACACAACCAATGTACATGGGTATGGATAGGTGTACACAAGCATGGTATTAAAGGACATAGGCAGGCCCAAGGTAGCTGAGACACATCGTGTACCACCTATACACACCTTGTAGGATGACATGAATTCACAAGACATGTCTAGGGGAAAACATTTCTAGGAAACAAGGTAAGGTTACATGTCATGTGACCCCACATACATGTCATGTACTTATCCTAATAACTTTTAACTTCCATATATACTTCTTCAGGACTTGGATTTTATCCCACAAACAACCTATATTAAATTTTTTTCCTATGTAGAATGTGATGGTAACCTTGGTTGTGGCATATGAGATATGATGTGAGGTGTTTTGAGTGTGACGTTTCTTCGGGTGATAATTGATATGGATGTGATCAGACAGGATCATCAAAGAGATGTAGGGTTAGTACTCCTCTATTTCACCAGGGTGAAGGTCCCCCATACTATTTATTCAGATAGAGTTAGTTCACCCCTATACTACACTGGGAATAGGTCCCCTATCTATAGAGTTTTACTCCCCCATATTTGAGCTCTGGTGGGGAGAGGGTCCTACACTGGAGTTGTGTCTCCCTCGGATGTGGAGCGCAGTGGTGAGGTGATGACCCCTCTACAAAGATTCTTACAATTTTGATCCAATTTTAAGTATAAAAGATGGAATTTTGGAGTAGCATGTATACTCATTGTCCTTGGCTGGGTTGTGGAGATGGTGATCCCTTTTCTCTCACATCTAGGTTTCTTTATGATCATGTATATATAGGTTTTCCATTCCCCCACTTTCTATGAGTTGATCTTGCCTCTGTTGTATCTTTATATTGCACCATTTTTTGTTTTTAGGGAAACCTACTGGGTATGTAAATAATCACCCTTATATTGGATTTTTCTGTACGTGTTGTATATTATGAAGATGATAGGCATATTGGCAATGACATCAATGGTTCTTAGTGATACTTTGATGCCTTGACCACATTCGGTGGTCGAAATTGAATATTATAAGTCAGGATCTCTTTAGATTTTATTTTTCCAGTTTTTTTAGGTTGGGACTTCATTTTGGTTGGTCATGTATTTTTTCCATTTATTATTTTGTTTATTCTATCATACTTTGATGTATTCCATAGAGTTTATTTCATTCATGGTTACACTCTAAATATAGAAATATTTATTTATTCCTATGCACTTTTTTATTGAGATGGTTGAGTGCATGTGTACAGGTTCTTAGGCTAAGGACTCCAATTTCATTATGCCTTCTCAGCACTTTTCACCAACCCCTAGCCTATTGAAGGTGGTCTTGGGATAGTCTCACCTGGATTGCCACTAACTAGGAGGGTACTGGTGGGTCAGGTCATAAAAATACAACCTATTGACAATATATTAACCCTCAATGTATTTTTTTGGTCAAGATAGGAGGGTCAGTATAGGTTGGAACTGGAAGGAAGAGCTTGGGAGACATAAGGAAAGAGTACCACCATGTGAGATGGTATTGGTCATGCAGCAAGGTAACTGCACGATAATTCAATGACACCCCATAAATAACTTAGGTTAATAAACGAGCACCCTCCCATGGAAAATTACAATGTGGGGATCAAATTTAGTGGTCATTGTTCATCATTTAAGCATGTTTGGTGTATTTCATACTTGAAATTATGTTGTCTCGTGATGAAATTTCCAGCACACTCCCCACATTATATCAACACTCGATGTAGCAATAAGTAAGAGGAAAAAATTATGGTTTGTTTTCTATGGAATGTGATGCAGGATATGTTACCCTAATAACATATGTTTTAGATCTCACTCCATATTATGTTAATAACTTAACATAATGTAGATTTCACAATGAAAATTACATCATCTTATAATCGTATCTTTAGGTATCTATTGAGATTTTTTTAATGTCAAACTATGTTTTTTTTTAATTTTAATGCATGAATTCAAAAATCTAAACAAATGGTATGACCTAATACCACTGTTAGGTTTTTTAGAAGATCAAACAATATTTTTTTATTTATTAGAAGTTATGGGAAACAAATCCCAAGATCTCAATGCATAGAATATATAAAATGTGTGTGATATGGAAATGAATAACTTATATAAACATTCCTTTATCAAAATTAGTAGTTGAAACACTTTTAAAAAACTTATAATATGATTTATTATGGTTATTAAAGTGGAAAACAAAGTCCTCCCACCACCAAAGGTATCTATGGGTTGTAACTGTATCGTTCTCCATATGAACAGGATACACCAACCTCCACAGAGTGTTGGAATCTCAATGATCTAAGGAGTACGATGATAATAACTATAGTATCTGGGAGATATGTCCAAGCATAAATATCTCTCACACCCCCAACCATCTCATGTAATAGGGCTCTTTATAGGTCCATCAAAGATTCTCCTTGTGCATTTGCAAATTAACTCATGTGTTATAACGCATGAGTTAATAGCTCAATCAACAAATGAATTGTATGCATTAATCTCCCTTCTCATTACACCTTGTGTGAAATTTCTTTGATGACATATTTAATGTGTAAGGAAAAATATCAAAATCAATCATTATCGATTGAATCTCACACATACCACATGCCCATCATACATTGGTGTCTGTGTTATCTTAATATTTTACCTAAGACTATACCAATAAAAATATATCCTAGAGAATCTTATTAATTATAAATTAAGAAAATTTAACCTTAAGACCATAATCACCAAAATGCATCACATGAAACATTGTATTTAGGGCATATTTCTTTAACCCGCTACCTGATGTTTTCAAAATACTTAACATGATAACCTTTATACTTTGATTCCTTTTTTATAAAAGACTTGAGGATTATATAATCGGGGGTGGTTGGGTATGTTTTTGGTCGTGTCATTGGTTGGAGTTCAAATAATATGGGAATTTTTCTATTGTATGAAGAATATTACATATAGTCCCTCGATTGAGATAGATTGAGGAAGTGTTTGGTAATTCCTAGATGGTACATATGATGTAATTATCTAGTTAGGTGTGAGACATGTGATGTAGTTATTCATAAAGGTGAATGACATGTGATATATTCATCAACCTAATTAGTTTATACTCAGAGAATTGAAAACATAAGAGTATGCCATATGGGATTGATATATGTCATGTACCATGGTCACTCTATGCCTTGGACAAAAGAATTATATGAGAATACATGGTTTCATATGATACATCTAGTGGATGTGGGTATAGAGATACCTGTGTTTGATGGAGATCACATCAGATTCCTTTGTGGCTTGATTAGCACCGATTCTTTGATAAAGTATTCTCTTTGATTACATTTATGGATCCCGTGATTCGTATTTGTTTTCAATGCTACAAATCCCATTGAGGTTACACGTTTTGTCCGACTGAATGTGGATTGAGTGTACCTTAGATAGATGCTTCAAAAGTGTTTAAGTGTTGAAACCAATGAGTTTTATATAGATATTTCACAAGCTATTAAAGAATATGTGATTCAAAATAATTTTGATTATATCATTAAAAAAATATTTTGGAAGATATCCAAAAAGGATTTTAGGATATGATTTCAAAATTATTATTTTTATTGAAATACATATATTGTTCTAATAATTTCTCATTAATTTCTCATTGATTTTAATTCCCCAAAACACACTCATTTTTTTTACTGATAAACGTACTTTGAGTGGATTTCAAGTTTATATGTAATTGAATAATTATTTTATTTTTCTTGGAATTTTAAAATTCTATTATTTGATCTTTACATTCAGGTGAAAAAATTTCTAGAAATTATTTTGGATGTTTTAAAGAAGTCTATAATGAATGTTCAAAAAGTGATGTTACTACCTAATGTTGGTATCCAACCCTACATTTGGAACACCACATTTTAGTTAAATATTATAATCTGGAAACTAAATTTTTATAAGAAACATTATTTATAGTAGTTAATGTTTGGTATATAACTAATGTAAGAAAACTCACATTGGTATTATACTCCACATTCTAGAACTCTATATTTGGTATCAACTGAACAATGGAAACCATACTTTTGAGGTTATCCCCAATAGAGAAACCCCGTGTTAAATTAGTCATCTATGGGATTTAAATTTTGAAATATTTCAAAGATTTCTACTACGATTTCACTAGAATGAGTCTATTATTAAAGTAATTCAAATTTCATTTCAGTGGATCTTCAACAATTAATTAATTTTTTCTATTTTCTAAGGGAATTTATATTTTTTTCATGGTTTATTAAATTCAAATTTCAAATGTGCTGTAAATTTTAAAATCATGATTTATCTGATAACATTTTCATATATATTTGACCAAAATTAAATCAAGATGCTTATTTAATTATCAAATAGATATATCTATAGGGGTGTTGATCTTTTTTAAAATCTATTTATTTTCTTTGAAGAAAAATAAAAAAGTGAATCTCTTTCTCTAAATTTACATCGGATCATCCTTATTTCAAAAGTGATTTTCATTTATGTTTCAATTGATACTATTCAAATCTTTTTTTCATCTATTTAAGTTTGTTAAATATTTTTAGGACTACTCTTTATAGATATACATGTTATAGATGTTGTTTTGTGTTCATCATGCTTCTACACAAGTTGTTCTTATTGTTACTATGTTATATTAATATATTCTCTACAAAAATTTTGGAGATTCTTTATAAGGATAGTTATTTGAAGTTAGTCATCTATTCCTTTGAAAATATATTCATCTATCAATTTCATCATTTATATTTTAATGATTTTGAAAAGAATTTATGCAATAAAAGACAACCTCTTTTGGTTCTGAACACTTAGGTATTGAGTGTTTAGAGGGATGATAATAGTCATATTTTAAAGCCTTATAAAATATTTGAAACAATTTTCAGTTGCTTGCACACAACTATCATGGTCCCTTGGAAAATGAAATACTAGTGAAAATTTCCAAGCTCATGGAGAGAGTGTCGGTGGAGTAGACTAGGGGATATTTGTTCCCCAAACCTCTATAAAAATCTATTACATTATATTATTTTATTTTCCTCTTCATGTGCTTCTAAAGAAAAGGGAGAAAATTTTCTTTCCAAGTTGTAAAGGGGGTTAGTTCTGAAGTTTTCAAGTGTTTTTAAAATTACACAATTCACCCCCCCCCCCCCCCGCTTGTATCTTAATCATCATTATGACCTAACAATTTGTATCAGTGGAGTTATCTATAGAATATTTCTTTTAGCTCTAGAAATCATGAGTTAAAGATCTAGTTAAAGAAAGATATCGATGGATAGCCTCAAAAAAGGTATGTCTAGGATCAGGACTCCATATTTCAATAGTGAAAATTATGGATTCTTGAATGATTGAATGGTTATATATTTGTATAATATTAGTTTTAAAGTTTTTTTGAAGGCTATAAATCTATATTAAATTCCAAAGGATGAACCAGAAAAAATGGGATATTTCCAAAGAAGGTGAATATAACCTAAATTCAAGATTTATAAATACTATTATTTTCAGACTTGGACACTATGAATTCAATCATGTTTCTCAATGTGTTACTACTTATGAAATTTGGTAAACAATAACTGTTTCTTATGAAGAAATTGATAATTTCATGAAATTGAGATACAATACTTATAATTTGAAGTCCAATACTTTTAGAATGTATGAAGGTAAAATCATCACCCATAAGAATGGAATATTGATATAAATATTCAATGGTTTTTCTGCTCATGGAGAACTTATGCCTAAACTAGATCAAGCATTGATAGATCATAGAGATTTACTTAGAATATAGAATAGTAATTTAGCTTCAATTAGATAGTAAACTCGTGTTAAATAATTAAATAGGAAGAAATTTATTGGTACTCTTATGATGTATAGAGTTGAGATGCAAGCTGAGGATGAGGATCATAGAATGATAAAAAATAAAAACCCAACTCCTTATTTTTTTATTTCCAAAGGTTAAAAGAAGTTAAAAAAGGATGTTATATTCTCTAAGGATTCAAGTTGTTAAAATTTAGGATAAGAAAAGTTGGAAATAAGATTCAAAATGTTTTATAAAAATAATAAAGGTTTTAAGAGACCATTTAATGACTATAAGAAAATTAGTCATGATCTAAAATAAATAATATTATATGAATGCAAGTAGCTAATACAAATAAAACTTGCTTTTCCACAAATGAAGTAAATGAGAAAAATGGAGAAGAAGGAAAAAAGAATCTTCAAATTAAAGATGATTATGAGAAAAAATGGAAGAAATCCTTGAAGGATACTTGGAGTATAACTGAATATTCCATAAATTCTTCATGTTATAAATCTCTAAATGAAAAATAAAATCAGAAAGAAAATATGTATGTCATGGCTAAATAATATGGGGTACAATCTTATTATTATTTAGTTTCTAATTATAATTATGAAAACTTGTCTAATAATAAATTAGTTTGATAGTATTATATATTAGAGAAAAAAATATGTATCTCTGAAGAAAAATAATTAATATCTTAATAATATTCATAATTGTTTCGTAAGTTAGAAATATACTATGCTAAATCAACACTAAGAATTTAAATAAAGATTAAACAAATATTCTTCAAGTTGTACTAAACATGAAAGTAAAATTAAATAATTACTTGTTGAAGTAAAATATTTAAAAAGTATTGATAGTGTGTTTACTATAGGATAAGATACATTAAATAAAATTATTGTAAATAATGTGTGTATAAAAGAAAAATATGGAATTGGTAGTATTAGTGAAAAAACTAAACTATACAGAAATTATTTTATTTCTAGTTTAAAAATTCATAGCATATATAATGTTACTTATTTTTATTATGGAATTAATGGTAAATATGCTAATTATTATTGCATAAGGAATACTATAATTATTAATGTAAAGAAATATTATATTTTTAAATAATTTTTTAAAGTTAATTCTATAGATTTTGGTAAAATTAAATAGATCTGGTTACCCATATCATTGCTTGCTGACACTGCTGGACCCCAAATAATTTCGGTACCAAAACAAATTCTTGTTAGATTTTTTTTTGGAATTAAATTTTAACAAGAAAACATTATATGGTATATATAAATTAGTTTTTTAAGTCATATGAGTGGAAACCATTAAAATTTTCATGAATTATCTAATTTTTTTTGGAGGTTTGGTCACCTTTAGTGACAATACTAAAGGAAAGATCATTGGTGTTGGTTCAGTTAGAGATCCAAAATATATCCTAATAAACAAGGTTTGATATTTTCAAGGGTTGAAGTATAATATGATAAGTATCTCTAAAATAAATAATGATAGTTTTACTGTTGAGTTATCTAATGATGATTGTTCTATTTTTGAGAATAAACTACTTAAGTTTGGAGAACTTATAATAGAAACTTTTTACACTTTAGAACTTAATTCCTTGTGTGAAAAAAATGTAAACTATTTAAATACTAAATTCAATCTTGAATACCTCATATAATTATTGGTCATTGTAATAAATTTTTTCTATCTAAATTATCTAGTAAAAATTTAGTTTCTGATCAACCTTGTATTAAGTTTGAGGATAAAAGACTTTGTGATGCATACCATATAGGCAAGAAGCATAAGTCATCTTTCAAATCAATAATAATGTTTCTATAACTAAAATTTTATAACTTATCCATGTGTATTTTTTTGTACCTTCTAGAGTAGAAATATTGGTTGGTATATTATTTCTTTATTTTTTAATTGATTGTTTATTCATATTTACTAGGGTTTACTTTTTGAAGTTTAAAAGTAAATATTTTTCCATATTTATGATTTTTTATAAGTTGGTTCAAAATGAAAATGATCCTAAAATAATTTAATTGAGAAGTGATCTTGGAGTAGAATAAGAGAATCAAGAATTTAATTATTTTTACTCAAATCTGGGTATTAAATATAATTTTTCAAATCCAATAACACCTCAAAAAAATGGTATTGTTTAAAGAACAAATAGAACCATTTAAGAAATTTATAGAACTATTTTAAATGATAATAGGTTACTAAATAATTTTTTGTTAGAATTTTTTAGTAAATAATTCCATATTACTAATAGAGTTTTAATAATACCACTTCTTAAAAAGACACCTTATGGGTTATGGAATAATAGAAAAGCTAAATTTGGATACATTAAAGTTTTTTGGATACATGGTGTATATCTTTAATATTAAGAAAAATCTTGGTAAGTTTGATCCAAAGGTTAATAAAGGAACATTTCTTGGGTATTCTACTACTTATAAATATTTTAGAGTGCTTAATAAAAAATAAAAAATAGTTAAAGAATCTATTCATGTGAATTTTGATGATAGTGATCCATTTGATCATAATAAAATACAAATATATGAAGTCATGGATTCTTTAAAAAACTTTAGGATTGATTATTATAATTTTAATTTTGAAAATAAACGATAACTTGATCATGATCAATCCAATTCTAAAGAAAATGAAACTGAGGAACATGAAAGCATCTTACCTAGACAAACTAGGAATTTGAAAGACCAACTTTTAGTGACTGTTCTAGGATATCACGATGAATTATTTAGGACTATGAGGAATGTTATAAACCTAGTTGATTTCTCTACCTTTATATATAAATTTGAACCTATGTCTATAAAATAATCCTTAGACTATGGGTGTTGGATGTTGGCTATATAAGAAGATATAAATCAATTTTAGAGAAAAAAGTTTTTGAATTGGTTAATAAACCCTCAGACCATCCTATAATAGGAACTAAATGAGTTTTTAGGGAAAATAAAGATTATAAAGGTTTAATTACAAGGAATAAGGCTAGGATATTTGATCAGGGTTACAATCGGGAAGAAGGTATAGATTATGAGGATACTGTTTCCCCTTTTTCTAGGCTTGAATCCATTATAATCCTTTTATCCCATGCATACCATATAAATTTTAAATTATACCATATTTAAGTTAAATATTCATGTTTAAATTTCTATTTAATGGAGTAAATTTTTGTTGACCAACATATAGGTTTTTAAAAATCCTCATCTTTCAAATTCTGTTTTTAAACTTACTAAATCTCTTTGTGGTCTTAAAAAAGAACCAAGGGATTGGAATGATAGGTTGAGTTATTTTCTTTTAGAAAATATTTTTTTTATTGGTATGGATGATCCTACTCTTTTTAATAAAATATCTTCATCTAATATTTTATGTGTTCAAATTTATATAGATGATGTTATTTTTAGTTCTATTAATAAAAATATTTATAATTATTTTTTAAATCTTATGAAAAAATAGTTTTAAATGAGTATGATGAGAGAATTAAATTTCTTTAATAGATTTTAAAACTATAAAAATTATTTTTGAAATGTTTTATATAAAAGTAAATACATTGTTGATTTTTTAAAAAAGGTTTTCCCTAAAAATATTAATCCATATAAAAATCCTATGTGCACTAATATAAAACTTGATTTAGATGAGGCTGGTAAACATTGACAACAAGTTATATAGAGGTATGATAGGTAGTTTTTTGTATCTTATTACTATTCAACTAGATATTTTTTTCCTATTTTATTATGTGCATTATTTTAATTGAATCCAAAAGTGTCTCATTTAATTATTGTTAAAAAGGATTTGAGATATTTAAAAGTAATTATTTATCTATATTTACTTTATCTAAAACTACTGGTTTTGATTTAATTTCATATTCATATACTTATTTTTGTGTTTATAGGTTTGATATAAAAATAACTTCTAAAACATATCACTTTTTAGGGAAATCCATGGTTTCATAGTCTAGTAAAAATCTACATTTAGTTTTATTATCAACTGCTGAAGTAAAATACATATATGTTGGTATTTTTTGTTCACAAGTGTTGTGGATGAAACACAAAATTCTAGACATTGGAATTAATTTTGATCATGCTACTATTTTTTATGATAATACTATTGATATAAATATTTTCTAAAATCCTATAAGGCATTCTATAACTAGAATATTGATATTCAGAATCACTTTCTAAGTGATCATGTTCATAAAGGGGATCTTTCTTTGGAATTTTTTAATACTAAATATTATCTTACTAATATTTTTACTAAACTACTTCACACTTTTAATTTTTATTTTATTAATGGGGTTATGTTTATTTAATTTTAAGTAAATTTTTTAATATTTTTTAATCTCTATTTAGTTTATTAATTTTTATATTCTCTTATAAATATTTATTCTATTGTTTATTAATTTTCAAATTATTTTATTCATTTTAATTGTGTATTTTCAAAAATTCATCTATTAAGTTTTAAAACTTATAAATGATTACACTGAATAATCAGCTCGAGAAACTAAACCATCGCCTAAAACTGACATATCTAATTTCCTTCTCTTTCTCCTACTTCGAACACTCAACCTTTCAATATCCCAAACTATCAATCTCTCAAACCCTAGATCTTTTGAACCCTAAACCTTCCATAGATTCTTTTGATTAAAAAACTAATATTAATGATAAGGTTGGTCCTAATGGTGTAAATAAGTAAAGAGTTTCTAGTGTGGATCATCGGGTTTTGTAGCTGAAATTTTTAGATTTCAAATGTTTGTTGAAAATAAATATAATGTTGGAGTAATCATTGAGCTTTCAAGGACAGGATTTCATGTCCGATGGAGGAAATTTGAAATATGTATTTTAAAGGGAAGAAAATTAATTTTAAAAGAACACACAATTAATCTTTGGTGATAGTAAGGATGTTGTGTCTTCAAAGTCTAATGATAAGGATTTTTTAGTTTCGACAATTGTTGTACATGATATTTTTCAGTGTCCTCATAAAATTAATTTTAATTTTAGTCTAATATTAATTAGATATGGAGTTCACAAGTCTGATGATTTCATGTCTTTTATTTTCAGAACTTATTAAGTTAAGAAAATACTGGAAAAGTATTTAGAAGCTAACTAGAAGGTGTTGGTCAAGTTCATTTATATAGATGTTGTTCCAATATTTTTTGAGGCTAGGAAGATTATTTTTTCATAAATGTATTTTATTTTTCTCTTGATGAGTGAAATAAAGTTTAATATAATTCTATACATGTTAATATATTTGAACCAATACCACAAAAAGAATGCAAATATTCCATTTTATCCTTATGGTAGGTTGGTGTCTCTTATTCTTTATAAGAGGCGAATGATTAGTGACATCAATATTAGTTTAATATTTCATCATGGTAATGTTATTTATACTGAAACCCTAATAAAATTTAGATTATTTTGGAGTGTAATCGAGGGAAATCTTATGCATGTTGGTGTAGAAGAATATGTGTCATCAGGTGATCATGTTGAGGGGGGGAATCGGAGTTTGAAATTATGTAGATCTATAAGTCTTAGTGTAGATAAAATTAAATAATCATGGTTGGAAACATATGGTTTTAGGTTTTGAGTGTATGTAGGTTTAGAAACTTCTTTAATTGGTGATTCAAATTTCCCTACAAGTTCTAGAAGGAGGAAAGTTCTGGATGAAAACAATTCTTCTATAATTGGGGGAGTTCTTTAATTTCCCAAATCTTTTCAAGAATATTCTACTGAGGAAGATAGTGATATTGTGCTTATTCAACGACCTCGAAGACAAGAGGATCAAAAACCTATTACTAAAGAAATATATAATCAATTTGTTCATGAGTATGAATAATCATTCAATGAAGTATCTTATTCTCCTGTTTTTTCAAAGGATAGAGTAGGATAATTTTGACAATCAATCTAGTTCTCATATTGCTTGTACAACTGAATTGATCGAGTATTAATGCATTTCTTTTCTTAAAAAATATATAGAAAGGACTATTGAAGAAAATCCAATAGTTAAATAAGTGGTTAGAGAGTTTTCATCTCCATTTAGTGAAGGTTTGTAAGTTTATCCACTTTAATTAGTTGGTGTATGATTACCCTCTATAAGGGTTTATGTAGTTCACTTGATAAGGATAATTATAGATTTAAAGATCAACCCCAAAAATTTTATGAAATTTTTTTCTAAATATTTTATCTATTGAAATATGGGGTCATTAAGATTCAAAGAGAACATTAGAGTTCTACAAAGTCTGTTGAAGACTTGAGAAATGCTTCTTCAAAATAAAATATGAGTCTCTATGAACTCGATTTCAAAATTTAAAGGAAATATCTATTTATAAGAAATATTTTGATGTTTTTAAGAGGGATATTGCTGACTATGTTGGAAATATTATAGGTGATATGGTTTAAAATCCATATCTTAGTGATCTTAAGAAGTTTGTGTCAAATCAGTTTGAATCTATAAGAGTATCCAATTCTAGTCAGAGAAGAGCATCCATATCTGGTGGAGTAGAATATGATGATGTGTTAATAAGGATGAATCTTCTCTATGATGATCTTTCTATAATGGATGAAAATATTCAAATTTTTTAGTGTGACATTCTACCTCTGAACACTTAATTGGACTGTTAAAAATAACTGATTAAAAGAATGACTAATGCAGAAACAAGAGTCAAAGTTTTGCTTAACCAGTTAGGGGAAATGATAAAGAAGTATGTTCAATACTCTAAGACTATTTAAAGTTTTATGAAGGTTGATTTAGTTTAATTTATTAACATGAGTTAGGATTTAAGTCAACTTTTTGAGAGAGTGGGATGCATCATTGAACAAAAATTTCAAGTAACTGATAGAGGTACTGATGGTTGTACACTAGACTCTTAGAGATTCATTAACATTTGATTCTCCCTTTGAATAATCTAAACCATTTCCTGATCCTTCCTCCAATCTTACCCCTTAACCTTTATTTCTCTTTATTTTAAATTCTATGTAATTTGAAATCATTTATAAAAGTGAAAATCATTTGTTATCTTCTATTTATTTTATGTTTTATGTGTGATGTAATTTTATGTTCTATGTCTATCCATTTTCAAAATTTTCTTATTTTTACCTTAATTAACATTAACATACATTTATGTAAAAAATTAAATGTGTTAAATTCAATTTTTATACTTTCTTTTTATCTCATCAAAAGGGGGAGAAAACCAGATAAAAACAAAATTTACAAACAAACTTAACCAATATCCTATGAAATTTTTTTTTGATTTTTTTGATGATTATAAAAATATTATTTATAGATTTATTTATTTAGTTTATGGGTTTCGTGATCAGATAATTTTGGGTACATTAATGTTGATACAAAAATTTCTCAGTAATTTCTCCTTGATTTTTATTCTCACAAGAACCTTCATTTATTTTAATGATAAATCTATTTTGAGTGGATTTCATGTTTATATTTAATTTAATAATTTATTTAGTTTTTATTTAATTCTAGAAGAATTTTATTTGATATTTATATTTTGGTGAAAACTTTTATACAAAGTATTCTAGATGTTTTAAAGAAGTCTAGAATCATTGTTCAAAAAGTGATATTTCAACCTAACATTGGTATCCAACCCTATGTTTTAAATCCCATGTTTGAGTTGAAAATTATGATTAAGAACCTAAAATTTGATAAAAAACCTCATTTTTAGTACATAATGTTTGTAATATACCTAACATAAGCATCCCAACATTGGTATCATACTCCACATTTTGAAAATCTATGTTTGCATAAACCAAATTATGGAAACCATACTTTTGAGGTTATCCTCACATTGATCAACCCCACATTGAATTAGTCATCTGTGATATTTAGATTTTGAATTATTTCTAAGATTTCTATTATGATTCCACTAGAGTAAATCTCTCATTAAATTGATTCAAATTTTATTTTAGAGTATCTTTAACAATGTATTAATTTGTTATATTTTCTAAGGGGAGTTATGATTTTTCATTCCTAATTAAATTCAAATTTCATACACACTATGAATTTTTAAATCAAAAAAATATCTCGTGACATTTTTTGATCTATTTAACCAGAATTAAATCACACTACTTATTTAATTCTCAAATAGATATATCTTTAGGGGTTTTATCTTTTTTTTACAACCTATTTTCTCTAAAGTTAAATAAAAATCCAAGCCTATGTCTATGAATTTATATTGGATATTTATTATTATAAAATAGATTATCCTTTATGTTGTAACTTTTGTTATTCAAATATATTATTCATATATTTTATTTCATTAAATATTTTCTAGAATACACTTTTGGATACATACATGTTATAGATGTTGATGTGTGTTCATCCTACTACTGCATAAGTATTTATTGCAACTACTATGATATTTAAATATATTTTCTACAGTAAGTTTGGTGATTATTCATAAGAAAGGTGCTTTGAAGTTAGTCAACTATTACTATGAATATATCCTCATTTATTAGTTGCATCATTTGTATCTAAATGGTTTTAAAAATAATTTATCTAACCAAGTACAATCTATTTGGGTCCTGAACACTCGTGTGTTGAGTGTTTTGAGGGATATTTTTAGTTCTATTTTAAAGTCTTCAAAAATATGTTGTAATAAGTTTTTTTTTATTTCACTTAACTATTGAGATCCCTTAGAAAAATACTTTCTAGTAAAAAACACCAATCTCACAGAGAGAGTGTTGGTGGAGTGGACTAGGGGATCTCTATGCCTTAAACCACTATAAAAATTCATTGTTTTCTATTCTTCTTTTTTGACTACATTTTTATTAAATAAAAGGGAACAAAATAACTTTCCAAGTTGAAAAGGGGGATTGATTTTAAAGTTTTCAAGTGTTTTTAAAATGATATAATTCACCCCCCCCCCTCTTGCATCTTCGTCATCATTCCAAAATAAAAATTGTATATGACACAATATATGTTGAAATGGTACAAATTCTACGAGGCTTTAGTGAAAGTGGGAGATTGAAGGATATATTCCCTAAATAATTTACACATATGATGTGTTTTAGACTATATCACAGGGTATGATATAAACATATCATATATGTAGAAATCGAGGGTATGTGATATTTCTTGGTTTGTGGTATACCGTCTAATACAATATAGAGATATTTGTTGGTCGAAGTAGATCACTAAAGATGGGGGTGAATTGAGTGTCTATAAAAATTTCTATTAAATTTGGTTCTTTAAAATAACATTCCCTATTAAAATAAAATCAAATTCATTTTGTAGTGAATTTATAAAAGTCCTGAATTTTCAATTAATTTCTCAAAAGATTGATTAGTTCTCAGCTTTACCAATCTAAATATTAGTCAAACTTTTGAAACTAATCTACTAATTAAAAATAGATATAAACACTTTCTAAACTAACTATCAAAGTTTAGTTTATCTTAATGTGAAAAATACATATCAGATTAAAACACAAGACAAACAGCACAGTGGTTAAAACAAGAGGTTCAGTCTCAAGATGAGACTTAGTCCTCTCCACTTGGTGATCACCTGCCACCAAGCAGTTTATATTAATAAACTTTTTATCCAAACCCTGGATTAGGGTTCACAAAAGCACACAGGGCTATCTAGGTCACAACTGACCTCTACCATAGTTATTTTTGAGAAAACTATCAAACAGATCACACAAGATCTCTTCCACAATTCTATGTGGGATATAAGAGTAGAAAGGGATTGAGTGAGAGGATATTTTAGTATCCTTCAGTTATGCTCAGGAGACAGTGTGTGTGACAGAAACAGATACACACACTACTCAAATAGTAAACACAAGATCACAACAGAGTTATAAAATAAGAATAGAGTTTAGAAATCTCTGTGTATTGTGCAGTAAATCTTTGGACTCAATGGATGTAGAGAAAATGATATTTGATTCCTCTTATGGAAGTTGGATCTAAAAAAAAGTATCGTAGTCTCTATAATCTAGCTTCCATGTGTGTAAAGTTTAATCTCTTCGATGTCAGGATGTTCAGTGAGCTTCATCAAGATGCATCTTGTAATATTAAACTTCCTGTATACTCAACCTTCAATTTCTTCTGTTTGCAATATCTTACATATTCGCACATCCAGCCTTTTTGTTTTTCTAGCGGGTTCAGAGTATCTCTTTTTAGTTTGAGCTTGTAATCCTTTTATACTTCAAGGTCCAGTAGGAATGAATATCTCCCCATGTGCATTTACCTCGTACTGTCTACAGATAGTCTTACAGACAACATTAAATAATGTCAGAAACATTAATTTGTCTAAATATGACCGTTAGAAATAAATTTCAATTAATAAATTTGAAATAGTTGTTTATGAATATTGGTGAGTCATAAGTATCATTCTATCATCATTGGTCAGTTAACATCGGTGTGTCATCATCAGTGTGTCATATTCGGTGTGTCAACTTTGGTGTGTCATCTTTGGTGTGTCATCTTCGGTGTGTCATCTTCGATTTTTCATCTTCATTGTGTCATCTTCGGTGTGTCATCTTCGGTGTTTCATCTTCAGTGTTTCATCTTCGGTGTGTCATCTTCGGTGTGTCGAACATCGGTTTGTCGAATATCGGTGTGCGGAACATCAGTGTGGCGGACATCGGTGTGTCGAACATCGGTGTGTCGAACATCGGTGTGTCAAACATCAGTGTCCCGAACATCGGTGTGTCGAACATCGGTGTGTCAAACATCGGTGTGTCGAACATCGGTGTGTCGAACATCGGTTTGTCAAACATCAGTGTGTTGAAAATCAGTGTGTCGAACATCAGTGTGTGGAACATTGCTATGTCGAACATCGGTGTGTCGAACATTGGTGTGTCGAACATCGGTGTGTCGAACATCAGTTCTAGTAACTCTGAAAAGCTTATGAAGTTTCTGTATTACACATAACATTACTTGATTATGTGACATTCAAAAATACATGTAAAAATATACTTGTAAAAATATTGATTCAAATATATGTATAGGGTATTGACTTATTGAAGTATATAGTTCTGTATGAAATAATTGATTTACTTGGAGATATTAAATGGTATGAAATAGTAGTATATGTATGTTGAAATATATTTTTTGATTATGAAAACTAATATAGCATAGAGGTTTCAATAATATTGTATAGGCTACCATATCTAGTCATATCATATGACATGGAGGAATCTTAGTTCCATGAATTATAAGGTATAATTAATTTGGTAGTACTATGATTCACTAATGGTAGTGGAGTGTTAATGATTTGAAACTTGTATCTCCTATACATAATCTATCATTTATTAGTTGTTTCATAAGATAAAATGTATGGGATAGTTAATAGAAAAGGGTTATAAGAGAAGTAACTAAAGGCATTACTTGTAAATTTATGAAATTTATGAGTAAATGCATGGGTCTTGGGAGTATCCCCATAGACTATATAAATGATATGTGGATATGAGTATATGTGTGAGACTCTTATATGTAGATTGATGAAACTCCATAATCTTGGAGCTCTATCTCTTTCTTACACCTTTACCTAGCGAAGCACTAACATGTTCTAGTGTGAAAAGAATCCCCACTTGTGTGATGAGTGATTCAATGCAGATCATGGACACATCTAGAGGAGGTGTGTCATTCTAATGGATATCATGTGATCTCTATCAACCATATATGATGATGATGGATGTAGCAGCACTACGGTGTAAGGTACATGTACTATTTCTTTATTTTACTGTATCAAGATTTCATTTATCAAGAATTTAATTCCTAGATTTTGGTTTTTAATTCATTTTTAATGACTAATAGGAGTGTTATAATATCCTATGAAACCTACAAAAAAATCTATTTCATATACTCAAAAGGAAACAAACAAGTTTAATTTTGGATAATATTTTTAAAAAAAATACCTTTGATTAATTTTTAATTCGGCATAGATACTTATTTTTTATGATAGTTTTATACTAATTTGTTGTGTAACAATTTAATTGTAGTCAGTTTTAACTTTGTTAAGTGTTATTAACAAAACACATATAGTTTATGATTACTTGGATATTAATTTTTTTTATTATAGAAACTTTTTTAAATATATTAAAAGTAAAATAATAGTTTGTAACAGCTCTAACCTTTCAGTACATTCAGGGGTTAGAGGTCTTGGGAGAATATTTTAGGGAGAGTGGTGAATGTTGAGTTTATATTTTAGCTTAGGAAGTTGAGTTTCAGTAAGCCGGTATGTGTATCTCCATGGGAAGTTTATTGGAAATTTAATTTGTGGTGCGATGATATGACACATCCTTGGTGTGCATGCTATGAGAGTTGACATCTATATTTTTTTATAAGGAATTTTGGTCATGGTGAGGAATTTATGGTTATGGTGTGTATGATTTTTTATAAGATTTGGTAAAGTATGAAACATTATATCTCAGAGGGGATTCCTAAAAATGGGATTTATTATTAATATGATTTTCCTTTTCCAATTTTATATTCATGGTTTGGAGGCTTTGTTAATGGCATGAATGAGTTCTAAAAGATGTTTATTTTTTTCATGAATGGATTTTATGTTGTGGTCATCATTGTCATGACACAAATCCCTAAAAAGACAATTTCTTGGTTTTACCATTTGAGTGTTGTCTTATCATGGTTCTTTGGTCACTGCATCACCCTCCATTAATTATATCAAATATATTGTCCAATTACAAGTTAAATGGGGGGTGAGGGGATTCAGAGCATGATTTCTGGAGGTTCGATGAAATTATCCCCATCATTTAATGGACATGATCTATCACACTATGGAACCTTAATTTTTGGTGTTAGTATAGATTACTAATCTCATATTAATTATTCGATTTTAATTTTTTTAACCAATCCTTAGTTGATCTGAAGTGTTTTCTTAGATTACTTCATGTTCCCTTTGATTGTATTTAGCCCTTGGCTTTTAGAGATCGACTAATTTTGATCCATGGTGAATTTTCTCTTCCCTTTTTCTTGGTTTCCTCTTTGTTCTTCATTTAGAGAATATTATGGAAGTGGTGGTGGTTTTTCTTAGGTGATGTTAGTATTATTTTTTGATGGGTATTTTTTATATTCTAGGTTTTTTATGATTCTCTATAATAAAGGGTGATTCACATGTGTTTATGTGATTTCATTTTATTGATTATGCTGAATGGATTGTTTGATGATGATATTTATTGGTTTGTTTTCTACTATGATTTATTTTGTTTTATGAGAATTGAAATAGATGAAATCACATTTTATAAAAGGTTAATCATGTAAATATGGAAATGAAATGATTTTTTTGAAATCTGGAAATTTGGTAATTAGGATTATATTGGCCATTAATCTGTTATATGAAATGAATGATTAAAATATTTTTTTTTTTGATTATTTTTTTTATTTTTTATTGTTCATGAATTTTATTGGATTACCATTACTATGATCTGAGTGAAAATGGTTGGGAAGTTTTCGTGGCTGGTTTTGGGAGTTGAAATGTATGTGTAGTGGGTGTGGTGTTTAGTTTCCACAGTGGGCATGGGAGGATGTGGTTGTTAATGTCCGATGGTTGGGATATTATGATAGCATGGATGTTTGTGTGGAAAAGGAATGGATTTTGGTAGTTGTGATATCCATTGACATGTGTTCTGATATAGGATTTATGGTGTTTGGTTGTGTGATAGTTGGTTATGTGTTTTGAAAATGTGTTATATATGTTTGGTGGTATGGGATATGTGGTTAGTAATACTAAATACGATAATGGGTGTGGGTAGTAATTTAATAAGTTATGGGATATTAATTAAATGTTAATAATTGAAATGTCTAGGAAATGGTTGGGATAAATGTAAATGATAACCAATGAATGGTTTAACATTAAATATGGGAATGAATGGCGTGATTAATGTAATATGGATGGTAGATGGTAAGTATGGAAATGGTTAAAAGTTATTATTAATGGGAAAGTGTAGATATTTTCAAGGTTTTTTATATGAGTAAGTGGGGATAATTTTTATTATAGAGATTGAATCGGTTGATAATGAATGGTGGAGTTGATGGGATGATTATGATGGGAAATGGTAGAAATGTTTTAGTATAAAACCCTTAGGTTAGTTTTTTGTGTGAATATGGTATATTTTGTATTTTCCTTGTGATTACTTATGCACCCCATATAATTTGGATAAATTTACTAATGCTCGAATATTTTGGGTTTCGGGTTTTTTCCCCAAACATCTAGGTTTGTGAGGGAATGGATGGTTGACTACTCTCTCTTCCTCACTCTCCCTTATGAGTATATTACAGGTTGTGATGGATCATAGTCGGTATAATAATAAAAGTTTTAATGGCTTAAATTTATAGTATATGATATTTTGGTTGTCTTGATTATGTGGTTGAGGTGATGATGTATGGAGGGGGTCATGCATCATAGGAGGAGGGTATCAGGTTGATGTCCTTTATGTTCATGATACCCTATAATAATGAAAATGTGATATATGGTTGGGATATGGTATGTGATGGTGGTCATGTAATGATAATTATGTGGCTATGATATGTGGAGGATATGTGATGATTATGTGGTTGTGATATGTAGCATGGTTGTGATATGAGATATGATGCGTTGTGGTATGACTGTGGAAGGGATTGGAAGCACCATTACATTTTTTGGGGTGTGAAAGAGAATAAAAAATAGCTAAGTGTTTGTAGGGTACCACTAATATATTCTTTGATATTATGTTATTATACTTGGATGTGATATTGGGTGAGCAAGCCTTGGTGAGGTTGGGTGATAGTTGACATGTTAGGTTCTTGTTGGTTATGTTTTTTATTCACTAAGGTATTAATATGATTATTCAACATTTTCATAAGATTTATTGAGAATGATATTACTAAGTATACATGTATGCTCACCCCTATATATATAAATATTTTTTTAAGTTTCCAAGGTGAGTATAGATATTCAGTTGAACATTACTAGCTTAGATCTTGGAGTTATGGTTGAATTTTCTATCATAGGACTTTTTTTGGTATTTAATTTTGTATATGATGTTTTCTATATAATATCCATGTATTATGGGATATCATTTTGATTTTATATTATATATTTAATTGGTTTTTTCCTTTTATATATTTTCCTAGGTTTTATAAGGGTAGTCTCCCATTTTTATGTTTATACCCTCGGTGTTAGTCTCTAACTCAAGGCCTATTGGAGGTGGACCTCAGGGGTCACTTCTATATTAACTACAAGCCCAATAGGGGTTACTAGTGGAGGTGGGTCGTGAAAAAATGGCATCTGATCTATGGATGAGGATAAGGATATATACTGTAGTTAGGCATTAGTGAGTATTTCATGGTTTTGGTAGGGAAATATTGTTAGTTGAACTTAGTGTGTGATGTAGCAAGGGAGATCATCTAAGAAATAAGATATTAAGGCCCCCTGTGATATAATTCAAGGACCCTTAATATTATCAAACACTCTAGGTGAGATAATATTAATTGATGAGTAGAGAACTAGGATATGTACATGCATCATGATTGTTTTCTCTTTTTGTTTGAATAGGGGTTATCTTAGGGAAAATAAAATGAATTGAATTAAATTATTCTTAAATGAATTACATGATACCAAGATTGAGAATTTTTCTTATTGTATATAGAGTTGAATACTAGTCACTATCCATATGTGGTTAAGGTTAGCAAGGTGTAGTAGGATGATCTAGTTGACCACTGGAGGATTGATCTGGCTAAGTAAGATGGGTCATGGAGAAAGATAATGTGCGAGTTCCAACATCATGTCTTGGTGAAGTATGAGGAGAGTGTATATAGTTTAGAGATAAATCACTAGTTAGAGGAGATCAAGATTTCATTTGTTTTGATCTATTCTAGGGAATAGTATTTGGTCCCAATAATTGTTAGTTAGATATGAGGAATGGTGCACATGTGGTCGATTTTGTATCGTGGGGAGTGGAAGGAAGTAGAGGTTTCATGGGGTGATTTTTAGAGTAAATATCAAGAAGAGTTCCTATACTTATTGATGAAGGTAGGGAATATGTAGGAATTTCTATCCCTTAATCAAGGGATCCTAAGTGTGCGGGAGGTTGAGATTCACTTCAAATAATTTCCCCACTTTTCATGATCTTTTCCATGATGAGGATTCTAGAGAATGAAGTTTAGAGTAGGAATTATGCCCAGTTATTTTTGGTAATAATGAATCACACCACCACAAAAATTTATAAACTCCCAAAATACCTTTGAATCAAAAGTTACCAACTTACTTTATTGGAATTTACTCCCAACCCTCAACTGTGGATCAAAGTCACCATAATCTATGATCAACCATGAAACCCCTACTACTTGTATTCTATAGATGGGAACACCAGGAACCCCAACCACCACACCAAGTTTCTATTCTATGGTTCTAACTCCCTATCTTGGTTTTAATTCAATAACTTACTTCTAGAAAAAAAATAAGAAAACAAGAATGTGACATGCAAACAGAACATTCAAGCACAAGACAACAAAGATTATGTGGTTCAAACATTGTATCCTACATCCATGAAAAAACAGATACATATCCATTCAAGGAAACTAGAATACATTTGTGTTAAAAGGAAAACTTATCTTCTAGTATCCTACACTACTGGAAAATGGTCCTATACCCACGGTTTTCCCTAAAACCGTGGGGATAGACCCCCCCCCCCCCTATACCCATGGTTATGAAAAACCGTGGGTATAGGTCACTTTTGTGTGCGCGGGAAAAAAAAAATTTCCGCGGGAAGGAATTTTTTTTGGAGGGAACCCTCTACCCACGGTTCTTCCCTCTATACCCACGGTTTTTATTACTATATTTAACTATATATATATATATATATAGGTGATGTTAGGTTAGTGGTTAGACGCGGTGTTTGCAGCGAAGAGGTTGCGGGATCGAAACTCGACGCCTGCATTATTTTAGGACCTATACCCACGGTTTTGAAACCATGGGTAAAAGCCATTGACACCATGGAAATTGGCTATGTTTCGGTGACACGGTGGCAGGACACCTATACCCACGGTTTTGGAAAACTTTGGGTATAGTCTGGGGACCTATACTGACATCGTTCCATCCCACGGTTCCCAAAACTGTGGGTATAGGCTATACCCACGGTTTTGGGGGATATACCCATGGTTTTGAACCATGGGTATAGGCCATTTTTCTAGTAGTGATACCAAGATTATGGAAAGTTAACACACCAAAAAATCCAATGAAAATTTACTATTGCAATCACTCTCACCATGAAGTCCCACAAGTGAGAGGATGTGATCCCTTAGGCTTCTCCATATCTCATATTATGATCCTTTTGGTATGTATTATATCTTACAAACTATGACCAATGATGTTCAGGATTAAGGCCTCCTACCTATGGGTGATGGATTGTCAATCCATCCTCTAATGCACAATACATTTTAGACACTACTAATAGTTGTGGTCTAACCTTTCTTAATATAAAAAAGTCTATCCAATAATAATGTTTTCACTTCCATACGAAACTTGAGAGAAATCCTATGTTGAAATTATAAACCCCAGTTTACTTTTATCATTTTCTTCCTTGACTACCAACATCCAATGAATATTTAATGTCACTCTAGCATAACTTTTATACTTCTCACGACCACCTATAGAACTCTATGCTACGTCTGGAAGTATCCCCTTCTCTATGAATCAATTATTCCTCCATAACATGACCAAATTACAAGTTCTTGTATCCAAATTATGTACCTTATACATTCCCACACCTTGACTCCATTGTGATGCATCCATTGAACTATATTTTTTCATCCATTTTCATTGATCTGCTTCTACTCAGCTA
The DNA here is from genome assembly GCA_963277665.1 of Viscum album. NCBI lineage: Eukaryota > Viridiplantae > Streptophyta > Magnoliopsida > Santalales > Viscaceae > Viscum > Viscum album. The sequence goes on from OY728158.1 coordinate 692,652,503, forward strand.
CATATATTGAACATATTTCATTTAAAAAACTTGGTTACACAAATTTTTGATGACATAAACCCAGAATTTCATGATTAATTTCTCTTTTATCCATCCTTATTTACCAATAATAACTTTTGGATACTTAACTTTTTGAGCTTCCAACACTTAACCAGAAAATGGTTATCCCCAAAACTCAATAATATCCCACTTGAGAATTGTTTTCTTAGGTTAATCCTAATAATCTCCCTCTCAAGGTCTATTTTTAATGGATCCCACCAATTTACCACTAGTTACCTTCCATTAAGACTAAGAAACACCCACAAGGTTCTCCAACATGTTTCTTATGAAAATTACATCCCCATTGAAGAGAGTCCTCCTCATACTTCTGAAGCATTATCTCATTTGAATGTCTTCATAGAATTTCTTCAAATAAAATAGGTATAAGTTACCATCCTATAATATTGTTGATGTACCATAATAAGTTATGTCATGAACTATGTCCATGGACCTAATACTTATGAAATATATGTTTCCAATGAATCTTTTCTTAACCTACTGCAACTTCTAAGAGTTTTCCATTATATCGAAATCCAGAGATACCATCATAACTAACCTTTATTTGGAATCTTATATTCTCGAAAGTTTTATATCATCGTATGAAAAACATGCACTGAAGATATCCTTTGGTTAAACCAAGACATGTTTGGCCATTTGATCCCATTATATCTATCCTCAATTTCAATCCTTATAAGATCCACCTCTTTTGTAGAGGATATTACGATGATATTAATATCTTTTAATAATCATTGCATAGAGTCAGAAACCAATGAAGTCTTTATCATCAGCCTTTATAAGAGAAATAGGAATTAGACTTGGGTTTTCCATATTCTGTATTTAGTGTGGTAATGGTTCACTTATCTAAATACTTTTCAATTGATAAAATAACAACAATCCATTTTCCTGACTTTGGAGTATCTCTAAAATATATTTCCCCAAAACAAAATAGAACATCCCTACTGCATGTTTCAACCAAAACCAAAAAAATATTATACCACTATTTATAGATCCCACCACCTAAAAACACCATTAGGTAAAATTTAAATTAAATACATCCCTTATAGATCCTATATATGCTTTTCATTGAGTGGACATTCATTGTGTGGCACATTTTGATGTTTTGGGTCAGTCCCCTCAAATTATAATAAAAAACATCTTGAAACTCTTCTGAAACTCTCTTTTATGGTATGATCTCTCATCCACCATATCATCATCTGGTACAACTCATTTCACTATGGTTTTTTATAATGAAGGTTATGAATCTCCTAAAATTTTTTCTTTAAGGAACCAACATCTGCACAATTGTTTCACTTCATCGATGAAGTTATGTTGATATACTAATGGAACTAAGAGAAAAAACACCAGAACATGGCCTTGTTTTGATCCATCGATGTCTACTACTTTCAAAGTAATAACTCCTACCACTTCTTATAAAGACACCACTATCCTCCCAAGGGGAAAGATTTTTCACCCTCCTTTCTCTCAATTTCATGTACTCATGACAATTGTTCCATATACTCCATCCACTTATAGTATATATCTTCTGATATAAAAATCTATTTTGTCCACACCAACCATAACCAATATACCACTAGCATGAATCTCATGCTTTCTGAAAAAAATTCTACCGCTTCTCTAACTAGTCATTAAAGTTATATTCTGATGGAAAGTGGCCATGTTTCTTACCTTTTGATCCTTGTCTAAATGGAATCATCAAATACTTGAGTCTTTTGAAACATAAACTTACACCCTATTGGTTGTTGATCGATGAGAACCCTATATTAAAATGACCTGACTCAAATGGTTTGGTGAATACTTGGTAGTTGAGACATCCACCACCTTCCAAGTATGGAATTTTTGGAACCATTAGATGTGATAAGTTCATGGAAACGACCTTCTAGTCACATCAAATTATCCTCACTCAAAATTCTATCATCAAAGTTTAATTGGTTGGTTGTCTTTGACATTACCATCAAAGCCTCATTTAGTGTCATGTATTAATTCACATGATTACAACTTCTTGAATAATACCTGTGTTTTTTGTCACAACATTCCTATCACACATCAACCATCACTTTCCTTATTATTCTATCTGTTTATTAAAAATTATTATTATCCTTAAGTTTCAAGTAAAAAATATATAAATTTTCAAAATTTTATAGTTTCATTACAGGGCTCATGATTAGGAACATGATTAGTACTAACCATGTAGAAACCATGCAAGTGACTTATAGTTTTTAACTTATTTATTTTTAATATTTGGCATATTGTTTTCCTAAATTTTTTTCCAAACCATGAATGTATCTATGTGAGTATAGTGAGGGATTCATGGTTATCAGTTGGTTTGGTAAACTATGGATCCAAACTATGCAACTTACCTAGTTTTCTTAAAATTTGAAATTCCTATTGTTCCCCTCACAATAATAAGACCCCAATGGCCCCTATCCTCTCCGCTTAAATGACATACCCAGAGAATCCTAGGAACACTCCCTCTATCCTCTTCCCTTGGATTTTTTTCTTCCCAACACTTGATTTCTTAGTGTTCTCTTAAGGTAAGGTTTCTTTATCCTATCATATTCCATACTTTTTTGTTTTCCCTTACTATTTTTCCCAGTTTTATTATTGATTGAACCCTATGATGAGGTTTTGATGAAATTAATTATGATTCTTGATGTTAGGGTGTGTGATTTTGGTCATGGGTTTTTTCCTTCTGTATTCTAGGGTTTCATCACATCTAAAAATAGTTTTATTTTGGTGTTTCCATTCATTTTTTTTCTTTCATACAGCTTTCTTGCTTGATCTTTCTAATATGTTTCCCCAAAATTATTGTGGTTTTATAATTTTTTGATTAATTTATCAATATATTAATAAAATATATAGATTTATGATTTGGTATTGAAGGAAAAGTGTGAGTGTTAGATGTTTGATAAAATTATAAAATAAATCATGTGGAGTTTGTTTGTTTAACTGATTCTTTATGGTTTTTATTATTCCATGTGATTTTAATAAAGGTTTAAGGTTTTTTTTGTATTTCAATTTATTAAGGATTTTTTTGAGTTTTTAGTGTATAATCTTGTGACTTTCATATGTGATTTGGGTTTTTGACTCTATTAGTTATTTCTTGATGCTTGGTTGACATGTATTCTATGAGTGTTGTTTTAATTTAAATTTTGTATTGTAAAAATTAAAGGTATTTTTGGGATAATTCTTTGTTTTAAAATTGGATTTCAAAATGTATTTTTAAATTTTATTATTCCAAATAAAATATTAAAGACAATTTGGTAGTTTCTAAATGGTTTTTCTTAATGAGATACACCTTCAATGGAAGTCCCACCTGCTCTTTGATTGTGATGTTTCTATATATAACTTAGAGGGTCATTACATTAGTGGGGGTAAGGAGGTGGGATAGGGATGTGATACATTATTTGTGGTTGATATATGATTTATGCTACCTAACCTCCTATAGCTATCATTGTGGGGATCCTAGGAATCTTAGTGAGGTATTGAGAGGTGGTTACTATCCTGACATGATTAGAATAACTAGATCCCATAAGGTATTGGAGGCTATGTGGGAGGTCCACTGGTGAGGATTGGTTAGAGAAATTTGGTTGTAATAGACTAGGGATGTTTCAATAGGATAGTATATGATTCCACCAGAGTATGTCTTGTATTTCCTCATGGGATATTTTTGAATTTCCCATGATTATCTATCATTTACATTTTTTTCTTTACTATATTTAGTTTCATTTTTATTTCACTTGTCTATTATTTCTTAAATTTCATTATTTTCCTTTCACTTGACCAATTATGTGTTATATTACAATTCTTACTGATTTAGTTCTCTTATTCGGTTTATGTTTCAGTTTTGGTTTTTTGGAGTTCCCTTTGTTTGGTTTTAAAGGGGCGTTTTATAGGAGTATTTTATAAAATGTAGCATCCCTATACTTTATGATATATTTCTCTTTAAATAGATTTCTTTTATAGCTTCATTTTCATGAAACATAGAGTTTAAATAAACCATGAAAACCTATTTAAAAACTATTCTGTTAAAATTACATCATTTTTTTATGCATTGTGTCAATATTATCTTAGGATGAAATTTTGGGATTTTTCTGAAAAGATGGATTTTTCAATGAGTAGTGAAAAATACTGATTTTTGTAAAACTTGTAGCATTCTATGATTTTTGACCAAAGGAAATTCCCTCAGAATTTGAATTTCATCATTTGGCGGTTGGTTTGTTCTTTAAACTAAGTCTTATAATGTAAATTCTAGTTTTGTAACAATTAAATGTGTTATTTCAAGACATGTTTGAGGTCCTCAGAGGTGTTTCAGGTGTCCCATTGAGTTTTGGGAGTCTCACCCCTGGAAAATCATGTTTATAAGGACTAGTAAGGGCGTATGATTTTTCTGAAACCATGTGTCCCACCATTGGAAATTGTGTGGAACATCTAATAGAGCTAGAGGTATTTCATGGTTTGGTCTAATATTATAAGAGGGTCCACATAGACGTGAGAGTTTCTGATGATCTTTGGAAGAGGTATCCTACATATTCTGCACAAGGTTAACCTAACCATGCCTCCAGATCATGCAAGGGGATCCTTGGGTAGCAATTGATTCTCAGTTGGCACATGGTTTGGCCAACCATGTACCTCATTAAATGGGCTGAAAATTACCATTTCCCCCCAGCTACCTTATTTATTTTCTCCTTATCTTTCTTCTCCTCCTCCACACACAGCATCCCACCAAGATCTACTCCTTATCCTCTTCTAGGTATGAGGATATCTACCTCATATAGACTCCATTTCAAGTGCTTTCAAGTGTGTTGGATATCCCTCAATGAGTCTATGAATCCTCTTTTCTCTTTTCTTCATTTATTTTCTCTTCTTCTGTGCTATTTTAGTGCGAGCTAATTCACACTATTTTTAGTGAATTTGTCTATTTCTTTAATTTATCTTGAACCAGGACAAATCAATCCTTGATATTGGATGTGAGGTTCATCCTAAGCATGAGGTAGGTAGTATAGATCTTTTCCCTTGATGTTTTTCCATGTTATAAAATATTGTCATTATTTTGTACACTGAAATTTCTAAGTGTTACATCTAAATTATTAAATTCCTTAAAATAATTCTCTAAACAACCTTTTAATGTGTTACACTCCCCTTGATATGTATGAAGGTCATTACCTTAACCCAAACCACCCCTTATAGTGGGTTTCAGTATTAATCATAGAAATTTATTTTATCTTCCTTGTTTTTAGGCCACCCATGGGGTGTGTTTAAAAAACACTTAAAATGGAATATTGGTTTATACTTGAATCTCCTTTAGGTGTGTTAAATTGACCGACTATATAGTGATACTTAAATTTAGATGAATGAATTTTTTTATCAAAATGTCATGTTTTCTAATAAAACACCTCATTAAGGTGTGATTTATTCTAAAATAAAAAAATGAAATGATTAGTATTTGATATCTTGATTGGCCTTATGAAATGGGTATATTCCATGCTCTTTTTATTTATTCTATTAGATATACTGGCATGTTTAAGTACATGTTATTATATAACACACTTGAAATCATAAATAGGTAAGTCCTTCTTTTAGTTTACTTTCTTTATGATATAGCTTGCATGTGATACTATCCTTCCTTTTTAGTTATACATGGATATGTGATATGGAATGCTTATAGATAAAAACATATGTATTGTTAAAAGTTATATATTTAAGAGATTAAATGAATTATGTAAAGTCTCAAGTGATAGTTGGATTCCCAAGTAGTAGTTCCTTGGACAGGATCATAGGATAATTGATATTATAATACCCTTGAGTGATACCTGGTCCCTTAGTGGAGTACCTTAGACAGGCTTGGTGAGCAGTGTTGTTATTCCATGCCAGGAGTGATACTCGGTCCCCTATGTGGTATATCATGGATAGGATAATAGATCTATTCCTTATTATTACTGCACCTTTATTGATACCCAGTTCCCTAGTGGATTATGTTAGAGGGGATCAGTGGTAAATGTTGTCATACCATGTCACAAGTGATACTCAGTCCCTATGTGGTATACCAGGGATGGGCTCTTAGGTTACATGTTTTGTATATACACTGGGAGTGATACTTGTATTGCCTTCGATAGGATCTCCGTGTTTTTTCTTACCTCCTTGAGTGATACCGGTTCCTTAGGGGAGAACCTGTGTATGGGGTCAATGGAAAGATGGTTAAACCATGTCATAAGTGATACTCGAACCCCTATGTGAGATACCTGGGATGGACTTAGAGGTTTATGACTTCACTCCATACTAATAGTGATACTTGGTATTCCATTTATAGATTACCTTGGATGGACTATTATGGTGTTGGATATTCATATCACCCCTAGAGTGATACTTGGGATTTATTTTTGGATCAAATTAGATAGGATCATGGTTCCTATTTTTAAATTCTAATGATGACTTAAATTTTAAATACTAAAGTCACATAGTTGTTATCCAGGGATGTGTCTTCTAGGCCAAATAATATGCATGGGCTCGGACCTTTATTTATACTTAGTTGTGAGGACTCATTATTACATTATATACCATCTTTACAAGTACACCTATGTTCAGAGGAATTTTTTCTTCATCCAAAGCAGGTATGGTCAACCAGGTGTCCTTTAGGAACCTGATCCGACTTGTCTACTTTTATTATTACTAATTTATCTATCATACATGGCCATAGTTATACCTTATATTCACATACTAGATTATACTTTAGACACCACTTGTGGTGGCCTACTGTGTGTATCTAACACCCTACTTAGGCCTCTTTCACTATGGTACTCAATCATATCTTCATGCTCATAGGTCCACGATTTTTTTCTTGTGTTGTGTGTTGTGCATGGGACCTTAGGAACACATGACTGAGCTAGTACTTAGGATGCTTGTGAAGATCACCCTTAGGTATTTTTATTCTTTCTTCAGTTATGTATTGTATTTTATTTCACTATGGTATGTTTATTGCATTGATACGTAGTACATCTAGAAAAGCATGCATAGTTGTTTCTTGGTATTGGCCACTTGATTCAGTTGTTACATTTATTTTCCACTAATCTGTCATTACATTCATTACTTCTGTTGTTGTATGATTTATTTATCATCTATTTTATCTTTGTGTTACTATGTTCATGAGGGTATAGTTTCCCCACCATACTTCCATTAAACCCTCACTGCTAGTCAGAAGCCTCTGGAATATGGGGAGCCATGCTTGTGTTCATGTGGCAACCCATCTAGCTACTGGTTTCATAGTCAGTCAGGTCAAGACATTACAAAGTGGTGTCAAAGTTTTTCTTTTCCTTCATCATACTATTTTTGGATGGTGTATAGGAGACTAGTAAAGTGTTGATGACTTTAAAATAGTCATGTCTTGGAGTGATCAACCCACGCATAGGTAAAAGTCCAAGTGTTCTGGGATAGGATTATTGTTCATGTTTTTCATTGTTATGATTGATTTTGATTTCATCTTGAGTGACAAGCATACCTTCTACTACTTACTGATTTATGATATTTATAGTTTTTTACCCTTGACCTAGTATGGTAAGTATGTAGCATTACATTCATAATTATATGCACATATTGATTCACATACCAAACATATTCCAATCCATTTAGATTTAATTACTAGGTTTTTTTAGATTTATTGATGTTCCTTGCATGTTTATTAGAATCCAGGTTATATACCATGTTAGGTATTTTAGTAACATTCTTATTTGTATACTTTCCTAAGTAAATCATTATAATGCTTATTGTATAACATGATGTATGATTTATTTAGAATGTTCACATGCACAGTATGCTTCTTTGGTTCTTTATTATCTAATTTTTTACCATGCTTGGGTGTTTTCCTTGTTTAAGTAGTAGTTCCCATATATAATTTTCATGGTTTTGTGATTATTTATAATTTCCTCTTTGTATTACTACTTGTGATAGCATGAAAATTTATAAAATTGATATAAAACTAGTCATTAAAGTGAAAACATCAATCTAAATGGTTTTCCCTCGCATAGATTGATGGTGACACCTTAACTAACCATTATGACATGTTTTATCCATGAACCATTGGTTTAATGGGTTGAAATATATTGTTTGCGGTTAAGCGGGAGACATTTTTCAATTTATAAAGTTTATGGGTGCTTTATAAATTAGGGAATGGTAACACATATAATCGAACCATATTTATGGGCTTAATATATATATATATAAATTGTAGTAAATTAAAAGGCTATTTAATTTTGACCTTAAATGGATTAGTTACCTTTAGAAAGTCATGTAACTTTATCACTTCATCATGATAACCCGTATAAACAAATCCCCAATGCACAACTATACCCAAGTAGGTCGGTTGGGGAAATTTGTTATGAGATAGACCTGATTCAACCCAAGTAGGTCAGTCATGGTGATTTTTACTTATCAGATAAACCCATTAAGGGTTTTTTAAAAAATTAATGTTTTAAATAGAATGGGGTTTCTTTTATTTGAACATAGAATGTTTTTTTGGTACCCTCATAGGTCATTTTTTATGTTTTTCCTTAGTAATAAACCCCATGGGAGTATGTTTATATGGTATAGGTATGGTCATTTGAAGTTTCCATAGCCACTTATATGGTTTTTCATATAGACACATGGTATAATCTTACTTGACCATACCACTATTTAATTAAATAAAAGTTTTTTCCTACTTTTGAGCATTACTATTTATGAGTCTTCCATTAATTAAAATTCGAAATTCAATCTAAAGAGTGTTTTCCTCTATAGATTGGAATTGAAATGTTATTTAAATAATCCCAATTGTGATGAAGGTGAGGGTAAATAAAATGGATAAAAGAAATTTATAAGACAAATTGCATAATTATGATGGGATTTCTATAAAATAAATAATTTTTAAAAGAAATTTTGATAAAACTTACATGTACTTTATGGCATTAGTTAAATAAGGTACCAAATAATTTTACCTTATCATTGGACATTGAAACTAATTTAATGTTAATCCTTGAAACATTTAAATAACTAAATGAAAATTAGAGTAATTCCTTAAATAGGAACCTTAAGTGTTGACCTTAGTCTTAATTATCATGTAAGGGTAGCTTAAATGTTTTCCTGAGCTTTCCTTAGAATGAGAATAAAAGAATTTCCCATAGGAATCTTATTTTACAACTTGAATTTAAATGATATTCCCTTAAACCTAGTGTCTTCCAAGCATGACCCTACCCCCCCAGGTTTGATACTATATGTTTTGATAAGCTGATAGCCTCAGGTAGGTAGCACCCTCATAACCTTTAATCCTTGATAAATTCTTGTCAACCTTATCAGGCGTGGGGTATTGTTCATGTTTCATAGTCCCTTGTGGGACTCTTAGTTTCTAAAACTATGTCAATTTATGTATTGGTGGTCATGTGATGGTTTAAAACCTTTTTTAGGTGTGATAATCATATAATACTCAGTTCCAATGGGTTATACATGCCTGGGGAATGGTTGAACGCTTAGTGGTTTGTGTGGCCCCACTTCCTCTTCTTCAGTTATGGGAAACTTAGTATGTTGCCAGTTGGGTTAATTTTCGTATGGGAGGATTTGACCCTAGGTTTAAATATTTTATAGTCCATCAATATTATAATTTATAGGGATGATAATCCTATGGATAGTATTAAGGATGTGTTTTTTTTTCTCATCAAATCTCAGGGTAGTATGTTTTGATACATACGATACCCATAAAATTGGTAAATAGTAAAACAAAATGTATGAGTTTGGAAATACTTGTTTAAAAAATTGAGCTATTATTATTCACTCTCTGTTTATATCTAGATTATAGTGACCTTATAATTAAATAAATTGATCCCATCCCAATTCTCAGTATAATATTCTTAGAGAATTAGGTGTTTTGATATGTTGGTTAGTTGTTTGGTATTTTAAGCCTGATGTTATGGTGTGTGTGGATGTAACTCAGGATGAGTTTCATGCATACGTCTAAGGTAAATTTGTAAAATTTCTATTATAAGTGACTAGTATGTCTCTACTTTTAGTTTAATGTTTGGTAAAAGCGTTTTGGCCATGTCTAGGACCCATGGTCAGTGGTCAATGGAGAATATGTTGTGAGATGAGTTTCCTTTCTTAGTAATCCATGACTAAGACACACTTAAGGTGGGGGAGTCATGTTGAAATTTTCATGGAATTTCCTCCAATTATAAGGAATGAAAATGAGAAGGACCATTTGAAAAATGGTTAGTGGTGCTTCTAAATTCCTCTAAGTTTGAAAAGCTTTCAATATATCGGTTCTTGAGAGGAAGCACAACGGTGATGGTTGGTTGTGTACGCAACCTTTAGAAACACCATTAGTCGGGTATGGAATTTGGTGGTTGTGCCTAAGTGATCATAGTATGCCTTGGGTGGTAAAGGTATTGTGATCAATTAATGATAATGTGTTATTGGGTGTAGTTGAGATCTTTAAAAAGAGGTAGATAGGTAGTGTTATGAATCCTCTTCCTTCTAGTAGTTGGTTATAAAAGGTTAGAAACCATGTAGAGTACTTAATTTGTGTTATATTGAGAGTATCTCATGTATTTTTTGTAAATCATTCAAATCCTCTTAGTGTACTCTTGTTTAATAATGATCATGTCCACTATCTTGATATTGTCCTAGATACACTAAGAGAGAATCAGTTATACTCTACACTAAATTAAACATTGTAAGGCTTAGTAAATAAACACTTGGGTGGTCTCATTCTAGAAATGTGCATTGATTATGAAGGAATGGTTAGTCGTCAGTGATACTTGGGTTCCCAAATAGGATCTCCTTATAAGGACTTAGGGACATTATCTGTTCTTTTCTAAATTGAGCACCTAGTGGATTCTTCCTTTGACTCGATCAATGTTCTTATTGTGTGGGTGCCTCAAATGTGTGATGACATCTCACTTATAAATTTCAAAGTATGAAATGCCTTTTATGATCTCCCAGGACTCCATTAAATGATTCCTAGGTTGCCCTAGACTCATAGTCAGGATCAGATGGGATGTTTTAAGGGAAGCGATCCAAATGCACTAGATCATGTTTACATCCATGTTCATTCTGGAACCTAAAAACATAAAGGTTTTTATTGTCTAGAGACATAACTGGAAGCTGGTTATGGTCTTTGGTGAGTGTGATCAGAGAAAATCTCAAAGTAACTTCATTTAATGGCATCGGGTTTAGCCTTTGAAATGCATTAGCCATCTAAGCCTAATGTTGGAGAGTAGTCGACCAGGGAAAGTTTGACTTGATATCTCCCTCTCTCTCTTTCTATCTCTATTTTCATATGTGGTTGGTGAGGAACTTCTTATGGAACATTTTCTAGAGGAGAAAAGTGTAGTTTAGTTAGTCAAGTCTTTCCATGTAAAGGTCTACTCGATGAGGCTAAAAAAGTTCAATTTGGAATTGACCCTTCGATCAAATCGGGAAACATGTTGTGAGCGTCATTAGAAACAAAATTGGAATGCTTAAATAAATAATTTTGATGGTGGGGATATTGTGGATCAAAATTGTTCATTAATGTTAAAACCAATGTTGGGAAGTTCTATAGGATGAAGGATTAAATTGGAAATGAAATGATCATGTTCAGTTTTGAATTCTATCATTGACTCAAGGTTCCACATATTTTATGCCATCTTCTTGAGGTGGTGTTTGGACAAGAATTGGGAGGTTAGAAATGAACCATGAACATTTAAATGATATCTTAGTGACAAGAAGGTTGGGTCTTGTTTCTATTATTTCCACAAGTATTCTCAAGGATGATAAGTTCTAAGGTAGGGAGATTTTAGCATTCTATGTTTTTAGACTAAATAAAATTCCATCAGAAATTGAATTTTATCATTTAGTGGTCAGTTCGTACTTTAAACCATGTATCAAAATGTAAATATGAGTTTTAGAATAATAAAATGTGTTTTTTAAGACATGGTTGAAGGCCCTATAGGTGTCTCGGGTGTCCCGTTGTGTTTCAAGAGTGCCAATCCCCAGAAACTCAAGTTTAGAAGGACTAGTAAGGGTGCACGGTTTGTCTAAAACCATGCGTCCCACTAGGGGAAACCATGAAACTCGTCAAGTATAGTTAGAGGTCTCGCACGGTTTGTTATAACCATGAAAGAGGGGTCATATAGTCATGTAATTTTCTGTTAATCTTTTAAAGAGGGATCTTGTATGAGCTATTCATGGTTAGGTTAACCATGCATCCAGCCCATGTGAGGGGGTTCTTTGCGTAGTGGTCAACGCATGGTTGGCACATGGTTTGACCAACCATGTTCTTGATTAATGGGTCTAAAATTTACTATTTTCCCCTAATTCCATATTTTTTTCTCCTTCTCTTTCTCCTACTCCTCCATGCATAGTATCCCACTAAGATCTCCTCCTTCTCCTCCTCTAGGTATGAGTATATCTCCCTAATAAGGCCTCTATTTCGAGTGTATTCAAGTGATTTGGATAGACCTTAGGGATTTTATGACTCCTCATTAATCTTTTATTAATTTATTTTATCTTCTTTTGTGCTATTTTAATGTGATCTAATTCACCCTATTTTCAAGGAGTTTGTCAGTTTCTTTAATTTATCTCAAACTAGACCAAATCAAGACTTGGTGTTGGATGTGGGGGTCGTTCTAATCATGAGGTAGGTAGTCTAGATATTTTCCCTTGATGTTTTGTCATTTTATAAAACCATACTCTCCGAGTGTCATATCTAAATTATTAAATGCCTTAAATTAATCCCCTATACCACCTTCTAATGTGTTAGACTCCCCTTGATATGGTTGGAGGTCATGACCTCAACCTGAACCATCTCTTAGGGTGGGTTCTCTTTATTACTCTTAGAAAATTATCTTATATTCCCTATGTTCATCCACCCATGGGGTGTGTTAATTTAATTCTCGAAATAGAATGTTAGTTTATACTTGAATCTCTTTGAGGTGTGTTAAATTGTCTTACTAGATAGTAATGCTTAAATTTATTTGAATGAATTGTTTTATGAAAATTCTATATTTTCTTATAAAATCTCCCATTGAGGCCCATTTTCTTATAAACTAAAAAAAATTAAATGATTAAAATTTGATATATGGATTGGCCTTATAGAATGGGTGTATTACATGCCCTTTTTATGTATGTTATTATATGTAATGGCATGTTTAATTATATGTACTTCTATAACACACTTGAAATAGTAAATGGAAAAGTCCCTCTTTTAGTGACCTTGCTTTATACTACATCCAGCGTGTGAGAATAACCTTCCATTTTAGTTATACATGGATATGTTATATGGAATGTTTATAGATACAGCCTTCCATCTTGTTAAAATTTAAATGTTTAAGAGATTAAATGATTATTTAAATCCTTGAGTTTAGATTCCCAATTAGAAATTACTTTTATGGAATCATGGGATAATTGATATTATAATACCCTTGAGCGTTACTTGGTCCCTTAGTGGAGTACCTTGGATAGGCTTGGTGAGAATTGTTTTTATTCAATGCGACAAGCAATACTTAGTCCCCTATTTTGTATACCATGGATGGGCTCAGAGGGTTATACCTTATTCTTACCGCACCTTGGGCAACACCCAATTCCCTAGTAGAATACCTTGGATGGCCTTGGGGGAAATGTTGTTATACCATTCCACAATTGATACTTGGTCCCTATGTGGTATACTAGGGATGGGATCTTAGGTTACTTGTTTTTTATATACTCTGGGTGTGATACTTGGTATTTCCTTGGATAGTATCTCCATGCATTTTCTTACCTCCTTGAGTGATACTAGTTCCCTAGGGGAGAACCCGTGGATGGGCATAGTGGTGAGATGGTTACACCATTCCATGAGCAGTACTCTAACCCCTATGTGAGATACTTGGGATGGAGTCATAGGTTTATGACTTCACCCCATACTGAGAGTGATACTTGGGATTCCATTTATGGATCACCTTGTATGGAATATGATGGTATTGGATATTCATAGCACCCCTGGATAAATAATTAGGATTCCTTTTTGGATCTCCTTTTATGGGATCAGGGTTCCTATTTTGAAATTCTATTGATGACTTAAATTTTAAAGACTAAAATCACATATATGTTATCCAGGGACGTGTCTAATAGGAAAAATTACATGTCTAGGATCATCCCTTTCTTGATACTCAGTTATGATGACCCGTTATTACATTATATCCCATATTTATAGGTTTACCTTTGTTTAGAGGCATTACAGATTAGGCTAAAGCAGGTATGGTCAACCAAGTTTCCTTTAAGAACCTGATCTGACTTTTTTTTTCTTTTATTATTAATTATTTATAAGTCATACTTGTCCAAAACTGTACCTTATATTCATAGACTATATTATGCTTTAGATACCATTGGTGGTGGCCTATTGAGTATATCTAACACCCTTATTGGGACACCATTGCACTGGGACACCTGAGAAAATCTTCATGTTCACAGGTCTGTATTTTATTACTTGTGTTGTGCATTGTACATGGAAGATTAGGAGTGTAGGATTGAGCTAGTACTTATGATGCTCATGAAGATCTCCCTTAAGGATTTTTATTCTTTATTAAGTTATGTATTGTATTGTATTTACCTACTTTATGTTTACCACTTCGATGCATAGTACATCTAAACATTCATAAATATTTTTTTCTTGGTGTTTGCACATGAGACTCAGCCCAGTTGGTGAGGACACTTAAGTGCATCCAGGCGACCCGAGATCAAATCCAGGCGGAGGCATAATTTTTTTGGGGGGTACTGTAGTAGTATTGTAGCGGTACTGTAGCAGTATTATAGTAGGAACTGTGCAGTACTGTAGCAGGACCTGTAGCAGGCACTGTTTGGCACAGTAGATGCCGGGAATTTTCCACCGTTTGGGCCTTCGGGCCACCGATTTGGTCCCCGAGTCCTTTAAGGCCTTCGGTCCACCCAAGCCTTTGGGCCAGTAAGGCCTTCGGGCCACCTCAAGGGCCTCGGGTCACCTTAAGTGCATATGAAAACCAAACAACCTACAAGGAACAAGATCTATAGGAGGATGAGTAAGGAGATTTCACCAAAACAGAAGCTACATGGATTACAAGAATGAGAGGGTATGGCACCTGCCATTAGGACAAGCCTATGCATGCACGGGATAGCCTAGCCAAATAGCCATGTGAAGGTGGAGAGCTGATTTCACGATGAAGATGTTGGGGAGGAGCAATTCCAAGTAGTTAGTCTGGGTTGTATGTAATGTTTGAAGCCTACAATAAATGAATTCCTCTAAGGCCTATAGGCCATGTAATACTTACGCCTACGAGGCTTGTAAGGGTTCCACCTCACCCCTTGAAATGTGGATTATCATAAATTAATAAAAAATGAAGGCCTTCAGTCCATTGGATAGATGGATGGATGAGTGTATATTATCCCCACCTTACCACCATTATACCCTCACTACCAGTTGGCAGACTCTAGAATATGAGGAGGTTCTCTTGAGGCCATGTGGCTACCGGTCAGGCTATAGGTTTTGTAGTCAGTCAAGCCGAGACATTACAAAACTATCATTTATTTGAAAAATCCCCATAATTATTTGAATTTAATATTGAAATAAAATAATACTACTTTATTTATAAATAATATAATTAATTAAATTTGAATTATTATTATACCTAATTTTAGTATATATTCATTTTTGGACTTAAAAAGGTATTTTTCACAAAACCATTTTTTGTCGCATTCTGTGGATTTATATTTAAACTAACTTCTAAAAATTTTATGAATTGAATTTTATAAAATGGATTCCATATGTTGAATCAATAAAGTTAAATTTGTAAAATAATTCCATTTTATTTTTTTCATTATGAATATTAATGGTGGTAAAGTTTATCACAGCGGTAAAGGGTAAATCGGGTAATTAAGGTTAAAAATAATGTGATAAGGCATTAAAAATATATCCAAAATTTAATTTTATGTCATTTTATGAGTTTATTTTATATATAATCATCCAAAATTTGAAAATTTGACCTTTTTATTCCATATATATTTGATTTTAACCTTTATAATAGTTAAGTAAAGGATAAAATCAAAAATGCCACTCTATTACTTTTAATATATATAATATTTTGTGATGGGGATTAAAACAACATGTATTTAGTTATAAATGGTTATTTGAAATATGAATTTATTTTTCTCATGGTAATTTATTTTAAATTTTTAGTAATTTCATAATTAGCTTAAATTTTTATGCAATACCAACACAGTATATATTCAATTAATAGAAAAATATAAGAAATGATTTTAAAAATATTAAAAGTAATATAAATTGGATGAATTATAGTGTTCTGTGAATTTTATAGATACATATTAAATTTTACGGATGTTTTAAATGATTATATTCTAATTCCGTCTGTGTATTGATGTATTTAAAGTCAAATTAAATGAATAGTGTCAAAAATTACATTAATGATATTTTATAATAAATAATATTTTATTAAATAATTTAAAATTCATAAAAATTATATCTTCATACGTGTGAATGGTATATGGTTAAAAAATAAATCATGCTATATTTATGGGTCATTTTTTCACTTATGGTTACATTCTTGGCCCTTGAATGGTGGAAAACTTTAATAGTGTTGTGATTATCAAAAGAGTTAATTATGGTTAAAATTAAATGATATGGGTGAAAATATAACTGAAAATTGTATAATTTTTATTTAATGAGAGGATTGAGATTAATAATCGTATTATCTTCTAATTATTTTAATTTGGTTCTATTTTTACATTATAAATTATTTATATTAATTTAATACTTTAGGAAATTCCATGAATGCCCCTCCCCTCATTTATAAAAAGACTCCCCTTCTCTATTTTATTTACACCACCTTGAGTATCCTAGATCAATAGAAACCTAAAAATTTCTCTTATAAACATCATTATTCAATTTATATAGTTTATTTTATTCCCAAAAGACCAATCCTAAGTACCTTAATAGGCGATCTAAAGGAAGTCTACCGAAGAATAGGTGATCGCCATTACCGACTCCTTCAAGTTTATTTCTTCATATACTTAATCTTAATGTGGTGTAAACAACCTAGAATATTAAATATAATATCATAAATATACTAATATTTTATTATTATTATGGTAAAAATATTCATCTCTTATCCATCCTATTAAAAGTTAAAACATCGCTCATGCATACATATGGTTTACCATCTCCACATAACGGTGTAATTTGTTTTTCATCACCACTTTACTTTTATGGTAATAAAGATGGAACTAGTAAATATATATAATATTTATGAAATAATTATTTTATTAAATTATAATACCATATCTACCTTCTTACATTCTAATCCATTAAAAATGATAATGCCATTTGTGCGTATGTATGGACTACCACCTCCACGAAGCGATGTGATCCTTTTTTCATTTTCGCTTTACATGGATGGTAATAAGGATATATTTAACAAATATATAAGATATAAATGATATAAAAATTATCCAATAAAGTTGAATTATTATTTAACTTTCTTTTTTCATCCTTTGAAAAGTGAAAACGGTTTTCATGCGCACATACGGCCAACCATCTCCATGAACGATGTAATTCATTTTTCTATATCTATATTTTATGGATAATTATAAATATTTATATATTGAATATTATGATATCTATATATTGAATAAAATTATATATATTATGTAACCATGATCAAGACATAAGTATTGAGACTATCGAATCAAAACATACATGAAAAACATAGTTAACACCTGAAATAATGATAATAATAAAAGATTGTTAACAAACGGGTGACAAAATGTTATAAATGGATCATATCTGATATTATAGATATGAATATATTTATTTTATCTAATTATAATAAATTAAAATTTATTATATAGGATTTTAGAGCACCTACAATGTAATTCAAAGTTGAGGTAATGGATTTCATCTCAAATTTCACTCCATTGAGACATATTTTGTATTATGCACCTATTTAATTTTATGTGGGGTATATAATGCCCCTTTTATGTATTTAACATGAATATCTATTTATTTATAATGATTAAATTTTTAATTCAAGTTTACTCTTTTAATTATTTTCCATATTTTCTTGCAATGTTTCCTCTCTTTGGAACTTGAATCAAGCAAAGAAATATTTGAAAGAGAAGCTGATATTATTTATTTTTTTAATTGAGTATATTTTTATTACATGTCTATATTTTTCACAATTGTTTTAATAAAGTACTTTTATTTATTAAAATAAAACTTTAAGATATCCCTAAATTTTAAAAAAATTTAAAGGAATCTTTCTAATGTTTTTTGAAAGGTTTTTTTTATTTTATTTACAAAAAATCAAAAGGAATGCTTTTTATAACATATACGGCGTTAATGAATTTTCCTACCACTATAACCATTTTGTGATATTTATATTATTATATAATTTTTAAAAGGTTTTTCAAAGAAAAATATTTTAAGAAATATTATTTTAATATTCCTCATCCATTTTTTATTCTCTAAAAGACATAAATTTATTTCAAAACCTATATTTATGGTGAATTGAAGGCTATATTTTATCTCTTATTAATTTTGTGGCCATTAAATTTCTCTCGAAACATTCACTTTATTATGATAATTTTTAATTGGACATTATATTTATCTTAAATATCCATCATGGATATACTTATTACTTAATGTAACATCTTTTTACCTTCTTTCAGGTATTTCTCTTCTCTATTTTTGTTTCCCTCTTTGTTTGGGTGTGTTTTGAGACTTTCAAGGATGGAGAGAATTTTATAGGGAAAATGAAATAGGGTTGGGGGATGTATATTTTTTTGAATTAAGGGAGTTTAGGTATAAATATTTCAAAGTAATTTCAAGGTTCTCCCCGAGTTTGTAGAAAATTGGAGATGGTTTGGGTTTTTGTGTAGAATATGGTATGTTTTCTATCTAATGGACTTTTCACATCATGAATGGTTTACACAAAATGAAACTTTCATTAGGAATATGTCTTGAATTTGGTTCAGTCTTTGAATGGTTTACATGCCATGAATATGTTTCACATTATGAAATGGTAAAATTGGGTTTTTTAATCTGAGGTGATGCATTTTGCAGCGTCTTTTATAAATTGAGAAATTCACATCTTGAAATGTTTTCATATCATGAATGTTTTAGGGTTTTTGTTTTTTAGGGTGCTGCATGGTTGATTAATTATTCATTCAACCAAAGTATTTTTCTCTTAGACCTAGGATCTCTCCTATGTGATTTTGGTGATCTCCACTACTTCTGAATCATTTCATTTAGTAATTAATCATTGTTGTTATTTCACTGCATCTCTCTAGGTATATGATATTTTTTCTTATTTATTTTTTTTGATCATAGTAGCACGGTTGCCCTGCATTTATGGATCCTTTGATCTTTGATGATAATTTTCTTGATCTATTCTAGATTTGTTGTGTAATCTTCTTTCAGAGGTCGACCCTTGTGTTGGTTGTGGTATGATATGAAAGTTTCTTTGAGCTATGTGATTTTTCCTACTCTATCGAATATTTATCTTATTCAATTGATTATAATATTTAAGGATAGATTCTAGGGTCTCTGTTGTTATCCTTGTGTTGGTTCTTTCTCTCATGGGTTATGGATAATATTGTGGGCATCTGCGGCCCGAGTTTGAGGTAGGTGGTTTTGTCTCTAGAATATGTCAGATGAACTATATTTATCTAGTTTTATAAATTGTTTTATAAATAAATTTGAATGATTTATTTGTGTGTGTGGAAATTATTTTTTGATAAAATATGGTTTTTCCACTATTTTGGTAAAAGAAAAGGGGATTTCCAAAGCATTGTGAAATGGATTTATAAAATAGTTTTCAAAGCATTTTTTGGTGAAATGGTTTAGAAAATATATCACATGTTAATACTTATGTAGTTAGGTGGAAGGTGTAGCTTAGGTCCATCGTCCATGAATTTATGGGGGGTTCACTCATGGGGTGTTCCTCTACTCCCTAGGCTTGTTGTTCTAGGGACTCGATTAAAATTGTTGGGGGTTCCCTCATGGGGTGTTCCTCTTCTCCTTAGGCATTTGTTCTAAAGATATGAGTGTGCACTAGTCATTGATTATGGTATGAGTAGTCTGTAAGCTAGACTTGTAGTAATCATTGGCATAATGTTACCTATTCTTCCAATTTGTATTGGATTTTAAATAATATGTGATACATGGTTTGGTTTGACTACTTTTATATATGTGATATTCTTTGAAAATATTTTACCTTATTTATTTGGAACTATGGAAATGAGGGAAATTATTTACCATGATTTTGATATAAAGCCATGTAACTGTTTATCATTCCTTGATTTCTTTAAAGTTGAGAATGTTTATATTATTATACTATGAATCTTTATAGAACACCTGGATGGGATCCTAATGATCCTATTTAGATCACACCTTGTTCACCCCTTCGACAGTGAATAAACCATGTTATATCTTTGAATGTATGGAAAATAAAGTTGTTGTATTGAGGCGACATGGTTTTAGTCAACTATGTTTGGGTAGCTAGTGGTGAGATAGTGGGAATTTTCCCACACTATCACATGGAGTAGCTGTTTTGGTTTTAGTTTTCCTTTTTTTGGACTTTTATCTTAGAGATTATTTATCTTACTTTGAGTTGTTTCACTTCTCTCATTTTCTTTTTTTTCTATTACATATATTCTTGCTTTAATATTCCATCATTTATTCCTATCATGTGTGTATATATATATGTCATTTTTTATGCTTCAATTTGGGTGAAATTGCTCCCTATAATTGTTTTTGATACCCGAGTTCTTGTTTCCAGCCCATGGGGATTGGGGAAACACTTCAGGTATGGGATGTTTTGGGTCATTTATTGGTTTGAGATGGTATCTGGGTCAATTTCATCATAGTTTGGTATCAAAGGTGCAAGTTTTTCTCATTTTTTGGAATTCGGTATACTAGAGATAGAATTGTTGAGACTTGAGAGGTAAGTTGAAGTGAGTTCCTGGCCAACTCTTTCCATGATGAGACTCAAGTTACCATGGGATGTTGGGATGTGTTTCTCTTATTTTGGGTTCTTGACTTTAATCATTTTTTTCTTATAGTTTTATAGTTTGAGCTAATATTACCCTATTTTTTGATCGTTTATTCTATTTCGGTGAGTAGTATTATGACTCTAAGATGTCTTCCATGGGTTCCTCATGAGGGTTTAGTAGATTCTTCTAAAGAGAATCTGCCTAAAGATCAGAATATTATCAAGGATATCATGTAAGCAGTTCATGCGGTCAAACAAAAATATACAGTAAGTCTAGAATGTAGCTATTATGGAACATCCATGAGTTAGAGGAGAAAAGGATTGATCAAGGGAGTTTATACATGAGAATCCACATATTTTAAGGGTAATAATGAACCTCAAGAGGTTTATTATTGGATTTAAAATATTTATTAGATATTTTACATATTGGATACACATGAGAGTATCAAGGTGAAGTGTTTGGCATTTAGACATAAGGTTCCCAACAAGTGGTAGGTGGTTTTATCTCTAGACTATGTCAGATGAACTATATTTCTCTAGTTTTATAAATTTTTTATAAATAAATTTGAATGATTTATTTGTATGTATGGAAATGATTTTTTTTTTAAATATGGTTTTTTCACTATTTTGGTAAAAGAAAATGGGATTTCCAAAGAATTGTGAAATGGATTTATGAAATGGATTTAAAAACATGTTTTTAATGAAATGGCTTGTAAAATGTAACACATGGTAAGCCTTGGGTAATTATGTGGAAGGTGTAGCTTAGGGACATCATCCATGTATTAATAGGGGGTTCACTCATGGGGTGTTCTTCTACTAACTAGGATTTTTTTTCTAGGAACTCAATTGAAATTATTGGGAAGGTTCACTCGTGGGGTGTTCCTCTTATTCTTAGGCATGTGTTATAAGAACTTTAGTATGAACTATTCATTGATTATGGTACAAGTATTCTACTATCTTGGCCTGTAGTGATCCTTGGAATGATGTTACCTATGCTTCCGATTTGTATTAGATATTATATAATATGTTATACATACTTTAGTTTGACTAATTTTATATATGTGATATTATTTGAAACTATTTTTCCTTATTTATTTGGAACTGTGGAAATAAGGGAAATGATTTACCATGGTTTTGATATAAAAACTGTGTAAGTGTTTATCATGCCTTGATTTATTTAAAGTTGATTATGTTTAGATTATTATAGAGAGACTTGTTATAGAAGACCTGTATGGGATCCTACTAATCCTATTTAGATCACACCCTATGCACCCCTTCAACAGATCATAGACCATGTTATGTATTTCAATGCAGGGAAAATAAAGGTGTTGCAGTGAGGCGGTGAGATTTTAGTCAACTGTGTTTGGGTAGATAGTGGTGAGATAGTAATAGTTTTCCCATGCTATCACATGGAGTAGCTATTTTGGTTTTAGTTTTCCTTTTTTTGACATGTATCATAGAGACTGTTTAGATAACTTTGAGTTGTTTCACTTCTCTTGTTTTCTTTCTTTTCTATGACATATATTCTTGCTTTAATCTTCCATTATTTCTTCCCATCATATGTGTCTATATATGTCATGTTTTATGATTCAATTTGGGTGAAATTTTTCCCTCTGGTTGTTTTTGATTCTCAGGTTCTTCTTTCCAGCCCATGGGTATTGGCTACACCCTTTAGGTATGTGACAGTTTGGGTTGGTTATCAGTTTGAGAGGGTATCTGGGTTAGGTTTGTCATAGTTTGGTATCAAAGGTGCGGGTTTTGCTCATTTTTGGGAAGTTTTTAGACAAAAGATAGGATTTTTGATACATGAGAGGTAAGTTTAAGTGAGTTCCTGGCCAACTATTTCAATTAAGAGACTCAAGTTACCATGGGATGTTGGGATGTGTGTCTCCTTTTTAAGTTTCTTGGCTTTAATCTTAGTTTTTTCTTATGGTTTTCTGGTTTGAGATGATATTACCCTATTGTTTGATCATTTCTTCTATTTCAGTGTGTAGTAGTATGCCTCTGATATATATTCCATGGGTTCTTCATGAGGATGAAGTAGATGATCCTCAAGAGAATCCACCAATAGATCAGAATATTATCAAGGATATCATGCGAGAAGTTCATGTGATTGAAGCAAAATATACATTAAGTCTAGAACATAGTTTTCGTAACATATATAGGAGTTGTAGGAGAAAATAATCGATCATGGAAGTCCATACATGAGAATCCACCATCTTTTTAAGGGTAATAATGAACCTCAAGATATGGAGTATTGGATTTAAAAGATTGATCAGATCTTTGAATTACTGGATACACATGAGAGTATCAAGGTTAAGTGTGCGGCGCTCAGACTTGAGGGTCCCAACAAGTGGTGGTGGGATTTCATAGTAAAGGCAGATAGACATGTGGATTTAGACTATAAGGGTTTCAAGACCCTATTCTTTCATTACTTTTTTCTAGATTCACTGATTATGGTTAAATCTCTAGAGTTTCTCTCTTCACATCAGGTAGAATGTTTAGTGTTGGCATACACCAATCAATTATAAGAGTTGTTTTTTTTTCTAAAGGTGGTAAATAATGACAAAATGAAGTCTCAGAAGTACTTATAGGTTTTCCAACTAGATATCAGATCATTAGTATTTATGTTAAATATTTTGACCTATATAGAGACATTATATAGGGAAATGATGGAAGAGATGAATATAGAAGGCAAGGTTGTTTATTCTACCCCTTATATTATATTTATTTGTAGCTTCAGTAGCATGAAGGGTAAAAATAGGAATTATAAAGATCATCACAGGGGTGGTGGAGGTGATTCTAAGTGGAAATCCTTCTATACACCTTCAGTTATAGCTAGTAGTGTGCCCCCAACTTACTACCATTGTAGTAAGTTTGGAAACACCTGATGTTCTTATTGTGCACCTATGAAGATTTGTAATGGTTGGGGTGATATAAAAATATGAATTATTTCGATCATTCTATGTCTACGCCTCCTTATGGTTAGGGATCATCGGATACAAAGGCTATTTTAGTTCAGCCATATGATTCAAATACTATAGGTATCCATCCACGGGACTCATGAGTGAAGCACCTTCACACAGTAGATGATTTTCTTATGAAGGTATACCTAGGACCAGCGACAGTAATAGGTACCATCTTTATTTCATCTTCATTAGAAAATTCTTTATTTGATATAGGTTCCTCCCAATCATTTATATATGATAATTTTATTGATATATTTAAACTTCTAATGGATCTCATGTAATTTGTTATGGAGTTAGTGAAACCTCTTGGTAAGAGGAAAGAGCATGGGTGTTGGTGTCCTTCTTGTCTGCTATTGATAGTTGATGAAGAGTTAATCATGGATTTTATCATTCTTGATATGGATTTGGTTGACATCATCATCAGGATGGATTGGATTTTTTCTCATCATGATGAGGATGATTGTTATCATCGGCATGTCTCATTTATTATGGTCGATGGGATCTCTTGGGTGTTTTAAGGAGAGTGGGATTTGAGGTCTATATGTGAAGGACCTTTCTATCTAGAGCTCAGAAGTTTTTTGTCTACTATAGTAGTTGATTCTAATGAACTTTCTTCTATTATTGATATTCCCATTATTTTTTGTGATTTTTATAACATTTTCCCAAAATATTTCTCCAGTATTCCTCTAGAGAAGGAGGTACATTTTACAATTGACCTGGTTCTAGATAAAAATCTAATTTTGATACCCTCTTATTATATAGAACCAACAGAGTTAAAAGTGATCAATATTTAGTTGGATGACCTGATGGTGAATGGTTTTGTTTGACATAGTATTGTACCTTGGAAACCCAAATCCTCTTTTCCAAAAAGGTAGATGATTAACTTCGATTGTGTGTGGACTATCGGAACCAGGTAACGGTTAATAATAAGTATCCTTTTCCCCATGTGGATGATTTTTTTGACCAATTAAAGGGGTAAAATTGGTTTTCAAAGACTGATCTTTGGTCAGGTTATCATCATATCATATTTTAGTAGTCTGATATACTAAAGATGGATTTCAGGAGCAGGTATGGACGTTAAAAATATCTTGTGATGTCATTTGGTCTGAATAACACTCCTTTAGTTTTCATGTCTTTAATGAATTAGATATTCCATGATTATCTCAACACATTTGTTATAGTGGTCGTGGATAATATTATGTTTTATTCAAGATCCGATCATGAGACTAAACACCATTTGATTTTAGTTCTAAAAGTTCTGTGGAGTCACCATTTGTATAGAAAGATTTCAAAATGAAATTTATGGATCCAATAAGTAAATTTCTTGGGGAACTTGGTTTCTGATCATGGCTTATCAGTTGATCCTAAGATGGTGAAGGTTGTCTTTTCATGAGAAGAAACACATAACATCTTTAAGATTTAGAGTTTCCTTAGTATTTATGGATATTATTGATGGTTCATCAATGATTTCTCAAATTTTGTGTCACCTTTCACTACTCTTACTATGATAGGGGTGAAATTTATATGGGATGAAAAGTTTTAGTATTATTTTGACAAGTTGAAATTACTTTTGACATTGAATCTCATTGTGATCTTACCTAATACCAGTAAGGCTTATGTGGTTTTTTGTGATGCTTCTGGTGCTAGTTTGGGTTGTATGCTTATACAGGATGATCGTGTGGTGTCTTACATATCTTACCAGCTGCGACCGCATGAGAAGAATTATCTCATGATTTAGATCTTGTTGCGGTAATTCATGCATTTAAGTGTTAGAAGCACTATATTTTTAGGGAAAGATTCGCAGTATTTTCTAACTATAAGAGTTTTAGATATATCTTTTATCAAAAACACTTTAATCTTATACAAATTCATTGGATGGAATACCTTCATATGTTTGACTTCAACATCGCCTACACCCCATGGAAGGAGAATGTCAATGAAGATGATCTCCATAGTAAAGTACCATCACAAAATATTTTGGAATCAAAGGAATAATGGAACCTTATGAGTATCTTTACTTAGTTTTACCTAGATGCTTAGTTGGATGTTTCAATAATTTTTCTAACCAGTGTTCAATTGACATCATTTATCCTTAAGTCTATTCTCCAGGGTCAGTAGTGGGATGACGAGATCATAGAAATTCTAAAAACCCTTTATGGTGGGGAAACTGTTTCTATTTAGTATCTATCTATTTAAATGATATTCTTCATTTTGGGAATTGTTTTTTCATCTCATCATCTATTAGGAGATCATTTTTGTTTAATTATCATAGTTATTCATGGTTCATTCATCTGAGAACTACAAAGATGTATTATGACATGATATAGGGATTCTAGTGGAAGGGTATGAAGCATGAAATTATAGATTATGTGTACCACTATTACACCCTTCAATAGATAAATATAGATCTTCTAAAACCTTCTAGGTTGATCCAACATATTCCGATACCGGTTTGGAAATGGGATGAGGTGTCCAGGAGATTTTTTGTTGGATTTACATGGAATCCCCAGTGGAGGAATGTTATATGGGTGGTGATTGATATATCTAAAAAGTCAACTCACATCATTTTGAGGTTTCACGATGTTCCCTCTACCATTTTTTTGGACTGAGATCTTATTTTTACCTCACAGTTTTGGAAGAGTCTCCAGTAGGTGAGGGGGACTTAAGTCAAGATGAGTACAGATTACCATCCATAGATAGATGTCTATATGGATTGTGATATTTAGATCCTAGAGGATATGATCTGTGCATGAATCTTGTATTTTTGGGGATCATGGGATAACCATCTAGGACTGGTTGAGTTTAATTATAACAATATTTATCAGTCATCAATCAAAGTGGATCCCTTTGAGGATTTGTATGGTCACCCATAAAGATAATATCTTTATTGGGAAGAGGTGGGAGAGGCCTATTTAGTGGGACTAAGACTCATTCAGGATACCTTAGTGAGGATTCAAGATATATATCAGCATCTGGTTACAGCTCAGAGTTAGTATAAATCGTATGCAGATCATCGGCGTTTTCCTTTGGAGCATTCTATAGGTGACTGAGCATTCTTGAAATATTCTCATCAGTTGGGTCACAATTGGATTGGAAAGCTAGGAAAGTTATCTCTAAGATATATTAGACCATTTTAGGTTAATTATAAGCTTGTGCGGGTTGCTTATCAGCTAAAATTATCAATTCAGTTGACGGGTATTCATGATGTTTTCCACATCTCTCGGATCAGAAAGTGAAATCTTTATCCCTCTCATGTTATGAGTTTGGAAGAGATCAAATTGAAGCCATACATTTTGATAGTGTATCAGCTAGTGGATATTGTTGACTCACAAGTAAAAGTCTTTCATGGGAAGTGATTTTGTTGGTTATCATGTTATGAAGACACATATCAGATTCTCATGAGACTTGGGAGCATGAGTCTTTGATGAGGGAGTAGTAGACTCGCCTCTTTCTATAAATAATTATTCTACATGAATTCTTGGGGATTAAAATTCTTAGTTTTGAGAGTTTGTAACATCTCATTACCTTCTTTTAGGTATTTCTCTTCTCTCTTTTCATTTACCTCTTTATTTGGGTGTGTTTTGGGACTACTAAGGACATAGATCATTTTCTAGGGAAAATGACATAAATTTTAGGGATGTATGTTTGTTTGAATTAATGTAGTCTGGGTATAAATGTGTCAAATTCTTTTTAGTGTTCTCCCTGAGTTTGTAGAACACCAAAGATGGTTTGGGTTTTTGGGTAGAATATGGTCTGTTTAATATTTACTATACTTTTTCATGTCATGAATATTTTACATGATGTGAAACTTTCATTAGGCAGATATCATTAATTTGGTTCGATGTGTGAAATTTTTACACACCATGAATATGTTTTATGTCATGAAATGGTAAAATAGTTATTTTTAATCATATGTGACACATTTTTCAACATCTTTTCTAAACTGAGAAATTCGCGTCATGAAACATTTTCACATTGTGAATGTTTCTAGGTGTGTTCTTTTTAGGGTGCTTCATGGGTTAATGGTTATTCATTTGATTGTAGGATTTTCCTATCATACATAGGATCTATCCCAAGTGATTTTGGTGGTCTCCTCTCCTTCTGGTTTATTTTTTTCAGTGATTTATCTTTGTTGTGGTTACGCTGCATCTCTCCAGGTATGTGATCTTTCTGCTTCTTCATTTCCATTGATCATAATAGCATTGTTTACCTATTTTTATGGATCCTTTGATCTATGATTATAATTTTCTTGATACTTTAAATATCTATTGGGTAATTTCTTTTGAAGGATATCCCTTTTGTTGGTTGGGGTATAACATGTGATTTTCTTTTAGTTAAGTTTTGATTTCCCCTATCTACCTACTTTTTTTTATTGAATTGATTCTAAGATATCAGGATGGATTATAGGGTCTCTATTGTTGTAATTTTATTTTTTATTTCTTCAGGTGGTTGTGTATTTCATTTCAGTCATGTGAGACCTGAGTTTGAGGTAGGAGGCTCTGTCTCTAGCCTATATTGGATGAATTGTATTTCTCTAGTTTTATAAAAAAAGTATAAATGAATTGGCATGATTTATTTGTGTGTGGAAATTGGGTTTTTGAGAAATTATGGTTTTACCCTTATTTTGGTAAAAGAAAATGGTATTTACAAATCATTGTGAAATGGATTTATTAAATGTTTTGGGAAAAAATCCCTTAAGGTAACTTTACATCATTTTTGGGTTGGTTGTGTTTGTTGAAAAGGTGGGTTTTCATGGTGATTAGTCTTGTTCAAGAGGTATTGTTGACAAAAAATGTTGAAAAAGAACCATGACAAAGGAATGGATGATCTGGAGGTGGTTCAAAAAGAATAGATACAAGGTGGCACCATTTTCCAATGTTTGCCAAATTTTTGGGGTCTAAAATTTGGAGTCAGGATAACATTTCGAAATATAGATTTACTTGAAGATCTCATCAAAATATGGAAAAGGCATGAGTTTCATGAACATGGGATTATTTAAGAGTGTTTCGTTAAGTATTAAATAAAGATGATGATGATCCCTGGGATTATGAAGATCCCTGTGAATGATAGAGGTGAAGAGATTTACGGTGGCACAAAGGTTTTGATGGAAGCTCTATGATTACAAGAAAAGGAGTATCATTGTGGTGTAAAGGATTTAATGTAAGTCTTAATGATTATGATGAGAATTTTAAACTGAAAATTATTGTGAAATTTTGCAAAGAAGGGATCATTGCATTGGAAAAATCTGAGCTCTATGAAATGGTGCTGATGTGGTGCTGACATGGCCAGAGGGTTCTAGAGTCAGTGGGAAATTACTATAAAAAGACCTCTACCCATTGAGAAGAGCATAGATACTCAATGAAAATATTAAGGCTCTCAAATTGCGAAGTAATTTCATGAAGGAAGTGAGATTCATGAAAGTAAGGGAATTCACAAAGGCTGATTGAGCTTTGCGAAAGGAATGAACGTCGTGAAGGATAGTTGAGACTTTCAAAATAGGTGTTATTTGCGAAGGATAAGTGATATTCATAAAAAATAAAGAGCTTCTCAAAGGTATTTTGATATCTACAAAAAAGTGAGCTTCATGAAAAGGTAGAAACTTCATGAAGTCTTATTTGAGATTTGCGAAAGAAGGAGCTTCGCGAAGCAGTGAGCTTTGTAAAGGTTGTTCAAAATGGATTGCTCAGTGTTCTGTGGTAAAGTGGTATTCATAAATGGATGAAAGTGTTTCATCAATAGAGCATCTACATATAGTGTAGGATATATTCATTAGTGAAAATGAAGGGACCTACAAGTCTACAAACTGTGAGTGGATCATCTGAAGAAGTAGTGAGCACACTTCAGTTGAGAGAGAAGTGAACTTTCAAAATGTGATTGGTTTTAAATCAGGAGGGATAGTGAGTCTGCTTAAAACTTTGTAAGCAGTAGTGAACTTATAGTGGATTTGGTATATTGGCACATTACTGGTGTATTCTCCTGGGACGTATCCTAATGAGGGTGAACCAAGTAAAATTATTGTGTCTTATGCATGCTTTAACTTCATTTCATGTTGTGTTGTAGGAGAGAGAGAGAAGAGAGTTTTGTTTAATAATGAAACAAGATCAAAAATGGGAAGTTGTTTTAATCTGTCACACCCTGATTCACTTCCCCTCTTAGGTTATTTGACCTATTGGACCTAACAATTGGTATTAGAGTGCAAGTTTAATAACATTGTTTCTATCTTAATAGAGTTTATCTATCACAAAGGGATTCCTATCTTTGACAGGAATAATTTTCTACTATAGAATAATTGGATTCAACACTACTTTAAATACTTAGGAATGGATGTCTTTATAGCAGTGATGCATGGTATTTCAACTGATATAAATAGTGGTGCTTTATCATAAGCTGAAAGAAGGTAATTGGATGTTGATGCTAAAGGAATCAATGCTTTAGGGGGATCCCTATCCAAAGTAATATATACGAAGGTGATGTCATGTAAAACATCACATTCCATGTGGGAAAATTTGTTGAATATATATATATGAAGTTGATTCAATGTTAAGAGAGGCAAAGATGTGGGTTATATGGAACAAGTATGAAGATCTGAGAATGAACCCAAATAAGTCTGTTGATGCATTCTTTGACAGGGTAAATGTTTTAGTGGAAGACATACGAGGTCTTGGATAATTCATTGAAGATATAAAGATTTTGAAGTTTATCTTGAGGAAACTTCCACCTCTGTTCAATTCAAAAGTTTCATTTTTGGAAGATAAAAATATGAAAGAGATGATACTGGATAACTTACATAGTACCCAAGTAGCATATGAAATGAGAAATGATGATAACGAAGTTGTGGAAAATGGTAAATCTAAATAGGTGGTATTCAATGCCATGAATAATCTCGTCATTAAAGATTATCAGAAAAAATAAGAGACATATGAGGTTATGTCATTACTTTCTTTAAATCTACAAAGAGGAAAAGGAAAGTTTAAGGCGACACTTCCACTTTCTTTATTTAGATGTGGAAAGGTTGTTCATCTTGAAACAAGGTTCACCAAGAAGTTCCCAGAAGATGATGAGGATGAATTTAAAATCCCTATCAAGAATCCTTCAGCCTTTGTGAAAGGAAAAAAAATAAGATAAAATTCTTTAAGAAAAAGAATCTTATTTCATAAGAATGTGACATTTCAGATGAATTGGAGGTTGAAAAGGTTTAAGAGATAGAGAACTGTAAAGATCGTGGATAAAATGCTATAGTGGTAGTTGTTGGTAAAAAAGGGAAGAAACCTATGTTGATGAAGAATAAGTTGAAGGAATATTTGATATGGATTCTGAATTATAAGCATCTCTTTAGGAGATAAAGGTTTGGAGATCCAAAATGAATAAATACAACAAAGTGGTTTGTGATGCCAAACTCTACATACAACAGCAAGAAGAAGAGAATTATAAGTTAATAGAAGAAATTGAGAATCTTAAGTCATCTTTGATAGAGTAATCAGAATCAATTAGTGGTTATAAACTCAAGGTTGAAGAATAGAAAAGGGAGATTGATGTTTTGAATGAGATAGTAAAAGAATAAATCAAATTAATTGATGATTTAGAAGAATATGTTTTTGACCAAAGGAAAAAGGTTAAGGATCAAGAAAAACTCTTGAATCCTAGTGTGACATCAGGAAATCAGATCATTAAAAAGAAGAAATAGGTGGAAGTGGAGCATAGAGATATATTAGAACAAAAGCAACAGTCAAATATAAATGACAAGGCTGGTATGGGGCTTGATCAAAAATAGAATGCAGTCATGATTAAAGTCAGACCGCAAGCACCCGCTCCGAGATTGAAAGTTGATTTGGGTATGAAGTAGAATTATAAGATTCATAGAACCCAAGGGACAACTAGCAGTGTAGATTTAACACATAGGAATACACCTTACATTAGGTGTTATTACTTTGGAAATATGGGACATTCACAAAATGTGTGTTTCATAAACATGAGATATCAAAGGTAAAAAGAACGATAGTGGCATCCAAACAAAGCTCAATACTCTAGAATATTTTTCAAGGGACATTGTTTTGGTGAGAAGGATTTGGGCACATGGCTAGATATAGTACATCAACCATGCAGAGGAATGTTCCAAAGCAAAATCAATGTGGTCACAAGAAGCAAATAAAAGAATCAATAGGTGAGCTGAAAATTCAAAATTGATTTGCATCTCTACAAGATGAATTTGGTCCATTATACTCTTAGGGATGTCAAGACTATCAGTATGTATAGATTATGACATAAAAACATGGATCAAAAACAAAAGATTGAAGAATACAGTGGTTTCTGAAATTTACCTTAAAGCATCAGATCGTTCTGGTCTATGGATCCTTGATAGCAGTTGCACATCCCATATGATAGAGAATAATGATCTTGTTATAGGAATAAAATATGACAAAGAAGGAGTTTTCAAGTTTAAAAATTATGAATTCTTGAAGATAATTGGCTCAGTAAATGCCAAATTTGGGGGCAAAGAAATGAGACGTACTGATGTCTTAGTAGTAAAAGATCTCGGTCAAAACTTGCTCAGTGTCAGTCAACTATGTGACTCAGTTCATTCTATAATATTTACTAAGAGGATGTGTATCATCAAAGGAATATATGGTGAATTTGTTCTATAGGGTAAAATAACAAAGGGAAATATATAACTTGTAATTTGGGAAGATGATATGTGTTTTTTGTCTAGAGAGGAAGAAAATAGGTTGTGGCATAAACGACTTGGTCATTTATGCTAACTATAACTAGAAGATCTGGTAAAGTTTGATGTAGCTAGAGACCTCCCTAATTTATCACGTGATCATAATCATACATGTGATACATGTCAACAAGGGAAGATCATCATAAAAACATACAAATAAAAAAGAAAAGAAGTCAACAAGAGTGATTGAATTGGTGCATATTGATGTTTGTGGACCTATCTCACCAAGATCCATTGATGGAAAGAGATATTATGTTATGTTCATTGATGATTATAGCATAATGGAATGAGTATTTTTCATTTCCCATAATTCCAATGTGTTCAGTTTCATAAAAAGTATCGGAGGGAATATGAAAGGATAATTGAACAGAAAATTCTGAAGTTTCATACTGACAATGGTATGGAATCCATAAATATTCAAGTGGAATACTATCTTGAGAAACATGGGATAAGGCATCAAGTTTCTTCATTGAGAACTCCCCAGTAGAATGGAGTGGTTGAGAGGATAAATTGGATCATCAACAACATGGCTAGACTTTTGGAAGGAAGCAATCTTGACATAGGTCTACATTTCTAATAGGGATCTATTGTGTCTGAAGGAAGGAAAGACTTTGTATGAGATGTTATATGGAAAGAATACAACATTCAAATAATTTAGAATCTTTATAATTAAGAGTTTTATTCTCAAAAAATAAAAATATAGTAAATTCTAGCACGTGGAGATGAGGGGATATTCCTTGGCTACTTAGACAAAATCAAAGTATACAAATGCTTCAATAAGAGACTGAGAAAAGTAGTTGAAAGCAATGATGTAACCATAGTGAAAAATTAAGAGAATATTCAACAAGATGGTGAATAGTTTCTAGATGAAAGTGATGAGGAGGTAACCAACATAGGGGGAGCAGAAGTGGAAGATGTTGATTCAGAAGAAGATATTGACGATGAACAAGAGGAAGTCAAGTTTTTATCTGCGAAGAGGACAAAGAGTTGAGCTAAAGTTGATAGGAAAAATATCATTGGTAATCAGACAGTGCTAGTTCAGACAAGAATAATGAATTCACTATAGAAAACATCTTTCCTGTCTTAGAACCTAAATGTTTTGATGATGTAGCTAAAGATGAAAATTGGGTTCAGGATATGAATGAAGATCTAGACTACGTTGAGAAGAATCATACTTGGGAGATTGTTTTGAGGCTAATAGATAAGAATTTCATCGGTACTAAATGGGTCTTTCATAATAATATGAATTAATATGGCATAATGATTCGAAAAAAATCATGACTAGTGTGTAAAGGTTACTCCCAGATTGAGGGTATCAATGTAGATGAGACATTTTCACCTATTTTAAGGCTGGAGATAATCAAATTAATCTTGTCCATTATAGTGAAACAGAAATTGAAAGTTTTCCAATTGTATTTTAATTCCATATTTTTTAATGGGGTGCTGGAATAAGAAGTGTATATTGAGAATCCAGATGTTTTTCTCATTCATGAATATGACAACAAAGTTTTTTGGCTGAAGAAGGTGCTATATGGGTTAAATAAAGCACCAAGATCATGGTATTCAATACTAGATCGATATTTGAAGAAGCTCAGTTTTCAGCGTGGTGGAGTTGATTACAATATTTATGTCAATAATGATAGTAATCAAAGGATGATGGTGTTGGTTTATGTTGATGACATAATATTTTTTGGATTAGATAAAGTACAATGCAGACAGTTTTCTGAATTCATGAAAAGTGAATTTGAAATGTCAATGATTGTTGATCTGATGTTCTTCCTTGATTTATAGGTAACATAAAGAAAGAATGTCACATTCATTTTATATTATAAATATGAAAAGTATGTTTTGAGAAGAATTGGAATGGAGAAATTCCAATGAGATGACGACTTTGGTGGCTACCCGAATGAAACTGTTAAGGGATGATGAAGGCAAAGCGGTTAATGTCACAGAATACAGGAAGATCATTGGAATCCTGTTATACTTAACAGCGGCACAACTAGATATTGTGTTTTCCACATGTCAATAAACATGGTATCAAATAAATACCAAGGAAAGACACATGATTGTAGTGAAAATAATACTGTGGTATATCAAGGGCACAATAGACTTTGGCTTGATGTATAATGAAAAATATCAGTAAGAGTTAATGGGATATATAGATACAGACTGGGCTGGATCAACATATGATAGTAAATAAACATCATGTGGTTCTTTTTATCTTGGTGGAGTGTGTATTTCTTGGATAATAAAGAAACAATATTGAATTTCATTGATCACCATAGAAGCTGAGTATATTGCGGCCACTCAAGCTTGCATGCAGTTATTATGGATAAAGCAGTATCTTGATAATATGGGAGTTGAAGTGAAGTCTTGAATCGGAATACATTGTGATAATTCAAGTACTATCAATATTAGAAAAAATCTATTCCATAACTAAAAGACAAAGCACATTGAAATCAAACATCATTTTATCAAGGAAAATGTGGAGCAAGGGCTTGTGAAGTTAGAGTATGTGCCTATAGAACTATAGGTTGTAGATATTCTGATAAAGGCATTACCCAAAGAAGTGTTTGAGAGGTATCGACTAGATCTGAAAGTTCAGTTGACTCCTTACACTTGAAAAGGTGTGGATATGGGACTCCCCCCCCCCTTGAGGTATGATGTGTTTTTCTAAATTGTACTGATTTGTGTTCCTTACTCTATTGTTGACTACAAAGGAGTGACCTTTGGGTTTGTTGAAAAATGGGGAGAAAGTGTGGCTCTTTATGGGGGATAAATAAAAGGACCAAATGAGAAAATGTCTTTGTCAAAGATATAGGGAGAATCTGACAGGTGGAGCAGCAAGATAGGGGGAGAAGTGAGAAATAGGGAGTATTAAATCTAACAATTCTAGAAGTGATCGATCAAATAGTACATATCATGCCAACAGAGGGTCATGATGAAAGAAGTTGTTTGGTTTCAAGAATTTATGTTAGGAATGACGTGACTCATTGAGGAACTTTTTATACTACTCTTGTTTCTCATGATGATCATTACTCATGTGGTCTTAGAGTATGTGTTGATTAAATCTTTGATCACTATCTAAATTGAAAGAGGAGAATGGTGGTAGAGGATATAAGGAGATTCAATGAGATATCAAATTATGAAAGAGTTTTCAACAAACCCAATGGGGGAATTATTGGGAAAAATATCTCAAGGTAACTTCGCATCATTTTTGGGTTGGTTGTGTTTATTGATAAGGTGGGTTTTCATGGTGAGTTGTCACGTTCAAGAGGTATTTTTATAATCAATGTTGATAAAGAATCATGAAAAAGGAATGGATGATCTGAAGGTGGTACAAAAATAACAGATACAAGGTGGCGTCGTTTTCTAGTGTTTGCCAAATTTTTGGGGTCCAAAATTTGGAGTTTGGCTAGAATTACGAATATGAATTTCCTTGAAGATATCATCAAAATATGGAAAAGGCATGAGTTTTGAAAATATGGGGTTCTTTAAGAGTGTTTCGCAAAGGATCAAAGAAAGCTGACGATGATCTCTGCAATTACAATGAGCTTTGAAAATGGAAGAGGTGAATAGCTTTGCAGTAACACAAAGGTTTTGAAGGAAGCTCTGCAATTATGAGAAAATGAGCATTGTGGCAGTGAAAAGGCTTTGATTGAAGGCTTCATAATTACTATGAGAATTGAGAACTGAAAATTACCATGGAGATTAGCGAAAAAGGGAGCATTGAGACAGAAAAATGGAGCTCTATGAAATGGTGTTTATGTGGTGCTGATGTGACCGGAAGGTTCTGGAGTCGGTGGGAAATGCCAATAAATAGCCCTATACCCCCTTAATAAGATCAGAGAGACTCATAGAAAATCTTAAGGCTCTAAAATCATTAAGTATGTTCATGAAGGTAGTGAGCTTCGCAAAAGTAAGGGAATTCACAAAGGATAATTGATCTTTGCGAAAGGAAGGAACATCATGAAGGCTAGTTGATCTTTGTGAAAGAGTTGAGATTCATAAAGGCTAGTTTGTGGTCTGTGGAAAAGAGATCTTCACAAAAAATCAAGAACTTTATGAAGGCTTATTTGAGATTTACGAAATAAGAATCTTTGCGAAGTAGTGAGATTTGTGAAGGTTGTTCAAAAGGGATTTCCCAGTGTTCTATGGTAAAGTGGTATTCATCAGTGGATAAAAGTGGGAAATTAATAGATCATCTAAATATAGTGGAGGATACATTCATTAGTGATAATTAAGAGACCTAAAAGTCTATAAAATGTGAGTGGATATTCTGTAGAAGTAGTGAACACACTTCAGTTGAGAGAGCAGTGAGATTTCAAATTGTGATTGGTTGTAAACTAGGAGGGATATTGATTATACTTCAAACTTTGTAAACAGCAGTGCGCTTATAGTTTATTTGTTATATCTGAACATTTACGGTGTATTCTCCTTGAATTTATCCCATTGAGGATAAACCAAGTAAAATTTTTGTGTCATGTGAATGCTTTAACTTTATTTCACACTATGCTGTAAAAAAGAGAGTTTTATTTAACAATAAAACAAGATAAAAATGGGGTAGTTGTTTTAATCTATCATACCCTGATTCAACCCCCCTCCCCTTAGGGTATTTGACCTATTGGACCTAACAAAATGGTTTTCAAAGCATGGTTTTTATGAAATGGTTTGAAAAATGTAGGACATGAGAAGCCTTGGGTACTTAGGTGGAAGTTATAACTTAGGTCCATTGTACATGTATTGTTTGGGGGGTTCACTCATGGGGTGTTCCTCTTCTCCTTGGTCTTGTGTTTAAAATACTTGAGTGTGTACTAGTCATTTATTGTGGTATGACTAGTCTTCTAGCCTAATTTATAGTGATCCTTGGCATGATGTTACCTATGATTTTTATTTGTATTAGATTTGATATGATATTTGATACATGATTTGATTTTACTTATTTGATATATGTGATATGATTTGAAACTATTTTACCTACATTATTTTGAACTATAGAAATAAGGGAAATAATTTACCATGCTATTGATATAAAATCTATATAACTATTTATCATGCCTTATTTTATTTAAAGTTGAAAATTTTTAGATTATTGTACAGAGGCTTGTTATGGAACACCTAGGTGTGACTCTACTGGTCCTGTTTATATCACACCCTACACACCCCTTTGATGGTGCATTGATTGTGTTATGTCTTTTAATATAGAAAAAATCAAGGCTTTGTAGTGAGGTGGTGAAATTTCAGTTAGTTTTATCTAGGTAGTTGGTAGTGAGATGGTGGGATTTTTCCCATTCAATTATATGAAGTAGTTGTTTTTTGTTTTAGTTGGACTTTTTGTTGGCCTTGTATCTTGGAGATTGTTTAGATAACTTTGATTTTTTTCTCTTATGTTATTTTATTTTTTTCTATGAAATATATTCTTGTTTTTATATTTTCTTATTTCTTCCCATTGTGTATATATATATATCATGTTTTCTTTTTCAAGTTGAGTGGAATTGTTCCCTCTGGTTTTTATTGATGCCTCGGTGATTTTTTCCATCCCATGGGGATCAGGAACACCCTTTGGGTATGTAACAGTTCAGGTCTTATCAGTTTGAGAGGGTATCTAGGTCAGGTTCATCACACTTAAACCTTATATCATTTCTACATAGAGTGTTTTACTATTAAATTTATTTGATTGACTGGGAAAAATCTTGATAAAACTATATTCTTTACTCAATATAGATATTTGTTGATAAGGAATATTTTTTATAAATTTAATTGATCATTAAATATATGAATAATACCGTGTACATACTTGATGGGTGGGTCCAAAATTATATATCCCCTTGATGCATCAACGGGTCTCATGAGACAAATCAGTTGATCAAATTAAATGGGTTTCTATTGTATATCAACTTATCGATTAAACTATCTTGGCATGTGAATTTAGCAGTATAGATATCATGATGTTTGATATCATGATGTCCAATATTAAGCATTTCCTTAATTGAGAATTTAGTTATTATTATCCATGATATTACTACATTGATATTTTCCATGGATGTATTTCATGCTCAAGTTAATGATTAAATAGGATTTTTTTAGTTATTTACCTTTCCATATTGATTATGTCTTATTTACTCATGATAAATTCTATTGTATGTAAATATTACTAAGAATATGAGCTCACCCTTTATTTTTTTTCCTTTCCCCAATATATAAAGAGGGATATTGTGAATAATATCAAGGATTTAAGAATGTTTTTATGCTATTTATTTTATATTTATAATGTAATATGAGAATCATGTATGTATCTAGTTCTTCAAGACAGCTAAAATGATCAGTCCTTTAGGATGAGATCCCTTGAATCTTATACCAATATAATAAATTAGACATCAAATCTGAGGTATTGGATTTTGGGTTTCTATAGTTGGTATCAAAGAAAGTTTCATATAAACCTTTGGAACTATATTTTAAATAAAAAAATCTAACATGAGAATTATGATAAATTCTTATAATATTTGATAACTTTTACCATTATGGGGATTTTTATTTTATGAATAAATATTCATGGTGATTATGAGTTAACTCATTGTGAGCCATATTTAGTGATGGTTACTAATGAAAGAAAGGGAATCAACACTTTTAGACAATGTAGTGATTTACCTTTTGAGAAAGACAATATATATGGCATTGTAACTGAGTAGATAATGGGAATATTAGGGTTTCTTACTCAGTTTATGATGAATAACCTTTCCTAAATAGAGAAACTTGTTGTTCCACATCATGATTTTCCTATTTTGGATCACTTGATATGATATAAGTCTCCATCTTTTAATGTAACTATTTATTCATTGGTGTATAAGAAAAGGATTAAGTCTCCTAAAAAGTTATTCCTCACTTTGGGATATAATAAAAGTAAAAAAGGTTATTTTAGTTTTAAAGGAGATTCTGATCAATGGTGTTCATTGATATAGAACACTAAAGAGGGTGAAGTAATAGAAATCATGGAATGGAGAACTTTTAAAGTGATTATATTTGATAAATACTTCCCCGAAGAATATCGAGCAGAAATGGAGAGGAAGTTCCTCACTTTAAAGTAGAAGGAAGAAGAAAGTGTGGCAGAGTCTAAGGATAAATTTAAAAGATTATTTGGGAATGATTTATACTATATATGTATTCCATAAAGAAATATTGACCATTTATTTAATGGTTTTAATCCAAGTCTCCAAAGGGAACTAGTTTCTTAAGCGTTTTCATTATATGATAATATAGTATCAATTTCATTAAGATGGAGAAGGAATTTTCTATATCATATATCTTCAAGAAAAATCAACAGAAGAATAGGTCAAATGAACACTAAGAAAAATGGAACACAACAAAGAAAAATAAGGGAATAAATAAATTTCCATCATGTAAAAATTGTGGAAAGAATCATCCTAGGAAATTCTTGAAGGGCATGGTAGTTTTTTACAAGTTTAGATACAAGGGTCATCTGGATAATGATTGTAAGGAAAAGAAAGAAGCCATTATTATCCAATTATTCAACTGTAAATAGAGGGATAATAATCCAAAATAGTGTCCCAAGAATCAAGTTAACTTACCACAGAATAATCCAAGGGGGTAAGGCTAAGCATATGGAATTACTATAACTGAAGTGGAAGTTCCAAGTGATGTAGAGAAAGGTACACTTATCATCCACTATAAAAGTATAAATGTTTTATTTGATTTAGGTTTTACCCACTCTTTTATATCTAGAGAATTTTTTAAGGGTATTGCATCATCACCTCAATTATTAGATATTGATTTGGTAGTGAAAACTCTCAATTTTAGAATGATTGTATCTCAAGTCTATAGAAACTATTTGATATAATTTTGTAGGAATGTACTTCCTACAAATCTTATTCTTATTCCTATAGTTGAATTTGATGTAATCTTGGGAATGTATTGAATCTCTCAATATAGATCCAATAACATTTTTATAGTAATATAAGTTACATTCAATATTCCAAATCAACCTACGATAGTCTTTTAATATAAGGATAAACGTGAATGCCCAGTGGAAATTTCTTCCATCATATAAGTTTAACTACCTATTCATGAGGTATATTTATCTTAGATGGTTAGGGAGAAACTCAACATTTAAGATATTCCAATTGTAAGGGATTTTGTTGATGTCTTTCTAGAACTTTTTCCTAGTCTTCCCTTAAATCATGAAATTGAGTTTTTAATAGAACTCATACCTAGTGCTACACCTATTTCATAGAAACCATATAGAATGGACTGGATTGAATTGTGGGAATTGAAGAAGAAACCCTATTGTAATCTTGATAATGGATTCATTAATACTAGTTCATTGTTATGGGGTTCACCTATTGATTTTGTTATAAAAAAATTAGTTAATGCGTCTTTACATTGATTATTAGAAACTTAACAAAATTAAAATTAAGAACAAGTATCCTCTACCCCATATCGATGATATATTTGATTAATTACAAGGAGATTGATATTTTTCCAAGATTGATCTTGAAACTATATATTATCATCTAAGGGTTAGAAATGAGGATATACCCAATATAGCCTTCCATACAAGGTATGGTCATTATGAATTTATAGTAATGTCATTTTGACATACCAATGCTCTGGTTATCTTCATGGATTTATTGAATAAAGTATTTATAGATTACCTTGATTAGTTTATGGTAGTATTTATAAACTATATTCTTATATATTCAAAGATCGAGGAAGAACATAGAGAACATTTAACAATTATACTAAAGACTCTGGGGAAGGAGAAACTATATGCTAAATTTACCAAGTGTGAATTTTGGCTATAAAATTTCTCATTATTAGGTTATATAATTTCAAGTGAGGCTATATTGGTGGATCCTTATAAGATGGAAGTTATTGAGAAATGGTCAAAACTAACCATGGTAATTGATATTCATAGTTTTATTATGTTATTTGGATACTACCAACATTTTGTGGGATATTTTCCATGACTATCTAATCCACTCACCAAGTTGACTTAGAATGGGGTTAAGTTCTTATGGAAAGATGAATGTGGATGGAGTTTCAAATAACTAAGGAGGAGGTTGGTCAGTTCACCTGTTCTTACACTACCCTGTAGTGGATAAGGGTTTATAATTTATATTGATACGTCAAATAAGATATTTGGATGAATCCTCATGCAAAATTATATGGTAATAGCTTATCCCTCTTACCAATTGAAAATTCATGAGCATAATTACCCAAATAATTATTTGGAGTAGGCAGTGGTAATTTTTTCATTGAAGAAATATAGGAATTATCTGTATGGTGAAATGTGTTGTATATATATTAACCATAAAATCTTGAAGTATACATTTACACATAAATAGTTCAATATGGGCCAGATAAGATAGTTTGAGTTGATCAATGATTACTGATCAATACATTACCACCCTAGGAATACAAATAAGGTGGTTGATGCTATGAGTTTGAAAGATCATGCAAGTTTTTCCATTATTAGTATTGAAAGAGATTTAATATTTATGGATTTTAAGAAGTTGGATCATGAAATCTTAAGGAAAGGGGACATATATTATCTTTCTCAGATGAATGTTCAATCTTCCATCAATTAAAGGATTAAGAAGACATAGAAAGAAGGTGTGGAATTATAATATAAGGTGAGGAATGTTCCTAAGTTTAACTATGATCATGGTGGAATGATAAGGTTCAAGAACCAAGTATGTGTCCAATAAATACTATATTTGAATAAGGATCTATTGGATGAGGCTCATAGTTTATCATTCTCTATTAATCCTGGAAGTAAAAAATATGTATAGACACCTGAAATAATATTTATGTAAGGATAACATGAGAAGTTATATTTTTTAGTATGTATCACAATGTTTGGTGTGTCAGCAAGTTAAATCTAAGATACAAAAGTCTAATGGGAT
The DNA here is from genome assembly GCA_963277665.1 of Viscum album. Classification (NCBI taxonomy): domain Eukaryota; kingdom Viridiplantae; phylum Streptophyta; class Magnoliopsida; order Santalales; family Viscaceae; genus Viscum; species Viscum album. The sequence goes on from OY728158.1 coordinate 692,695,188, forward strand.
ATTACAATCATTATCTATACTAGAATGAAAATGGGAAAACATTACCATGGATTTTGTCATCATACTTCCCAACACATCTAAAGTGAACAATACAATTTGGGTTTTATTTCATCACATTATGTAATAAAAACATTTTATCACTGCTATATAATATTTCTCTCTTGATTATCTTATTTGGTTCTACAATAAATAAGTTTTTAGATTAAATGGAGTACCACTCTCAATCGTATCTTATTGGGATTTAAGGTTTAACTCAAATTTCTGGAGAAGCCTTTAGCAGGATCTAGATATAGAGTTAAGATTCGATACTACTTATCATCCTTGGATGTATGGTCAATATTATAGGAAAATTTAGACTCTGTAATATATTTTTATATCTTTCTCTATGGATTTAAAAGGTGGTTATGATCAACACCTTCCTTTGGTATAATTTTCTTACAAAAATAGATTTCACTCGATAATTCAGATGGATATTTATGAATCCCTCTATGGAAGGAAGTGTATAAATACAATTTTTTGGTATTAAGTTTTAGAAATAAAGATATCGGTACCTAATATAGCTGAGGAAATTGTAGATAATGTTAGATCCATTCAACAACACATAAGGGCAGCTCAGAGCTGACAAAAAAGTTACGCTGACAATCATAGGTGAGATCTAGAATTAAAAGTTTGTGAAAAGGTATTCCTATAAATATCACCTTATAATAAGTTTATAATATTTGTAAATAAGGTAAAGGTGATCTTGATATATATCAGTCCCTTTTAAATACTTGATTGTATTGGGACATTAGCTCAACACTTGGAACTTCCACCTAATCCCTCTTATGTTCATAATTTATTCCATGTATATCTTCTAAGGAATTAAATACCTAATCATTTACACATACTCAACTTATTTCTCATACCACTGGATAAAGATCTTTCTTATAGGGAACAAATAGTGTAAATTATGGATCATAGAGAGACAGTGCTACAAAACAACACCACCTGTCTAGTTAAAGTTTTATGGTGAAATCATAAAATTAAGGAAGCTATATGGGAACCTGAGGATGTGATGAGATATAAGTATCCTCATTTTTTTATATTTAAGTGATTTAATTTTGAAGGAAGTATTATTATAAGGGTGTAGAATGTAATAGCCTGAGAGTTTATGATATATTTATCTTTAAATAAATTTCTTTGATAGCTTGCTTTGCACGTAACACCGAATTTAAATAAACCATGGAAAACTATTAAAATATTATTATGTGAAACTTAAATCATTTTTTAATCCATAATTTTAATATTATCTTAGGTTAAAATTTTGTTATTTTTCTAAAAACATTGATTTTTCAGTGAGTAGGGAAAAATGACATTTTTTGTAAAATTTTCATTTATTTGAAAAATACCCATAATTATTTAAATTAAATCTTAAATTAACATAATCCTACTTTAGTTAAAAATAATATAATAAATTTCATTTGAATTATTATTATACCTAATTTTAGAATAAGTTCATTTTTATACTTAAAAGGGCATTTTTCAGAAAACTGTTTTTCATCGCATTTTGTTGGTTAATATTTAAATTAACTTATGAAAATTACATGGATTAAATTTAATAAAATTAATTCTATATTTTGAATCATTATGGTCAAATTTTTTAAATATACCTCTTTTATTTTTTTATCATTATGAATTGTAGTGGTGATAAAATTTATCACATCGGTAAAGGAAAAATCAATAAATTAGAGTTATAAATAATATGATAAGGAATTGAAAATATATATAACTTTTCTTTATTTAATTTATGGTTCTATTTCATCCCTAGTCATCCCAATTTATAAAATATGAACTTTTTTCATTTATATTTTATTTTGACCTTTATAATATTTAAGTAACAGATAAAGTCAAAAATGTCACTCTCTTGCTTTTAATATATATAATATTTTGTGATAGGGATAAAAATAAGTTATGTTAATTTATAAATTTATATTTTAAATATTTATTTATTTTTTTTATCATGGTATTTTATTTTAAAATTTTAGTGACTTAATAATTATCTTAAATGCTTATGCAATGTCGACATGGTATATATTCAATTAATAGAAAAATATAATAAATTATATTAAAAATATTAAAATTAATATAAATTGGATAAATTATAGTGTTCCATGAATTTTATAGATACATATTATGTGTTATGTATTTTTTAAAGTATTTTATTCAAATTCCATATTTATCTTGATTTATTTAAAGTCAAATAAAATGAGTACTGTCAAAAATGATATTAATGATATTTTATAATAAATGATATTTTATTAAATGATTTATATTTTATAAGAAACCTATATTCAAGAAATTTAATTTTATATGGTTTGAAACATCAACCATGGTCCATTTATGAGTCTTTTTCCTCTTATGGTGACATTCATGACTCTTAAAGAGAGGAAAACTTTAATAGTGCGATAATTGTCAAAAGTGTTAACGAGGGTTAAAACTAAAATATAAGGATTAAAACATAAAAAAACTTTTTAAAAATTAATTTGTGATATTATTTAGACTAATAATCATATTATATTCTAAATATATCAATTTTGATCCATTTGGATATGATAATTTATTTATATTAATTTAATACATTAAGAAATTCCGAGAATGATCCTCCCCTCACTTATAAAAGGACACCCCTTCTCTATTTTATTTTCACCACTTTTATCATCCTATATCAATAAAAACCTACCCATTTATCTTATAAATATCCTTATAAAAGTTCTATAGGGTTTTTTTCTTCCCAAAATATCAATACTAAGTCTCATAATAGAATATATAAAGGAAGTGTATCGAAGAAGAGGTAATAGTCTTTACCGACTCTTTCAAATTTATTTCTTGTTATACTTTCTATTAATGAATTTTATCCATCATAAAATTTTAAATATAGTATCATAAATATATTTATATTTTATTATTATTATTTTATAACCATTTTCCATCTCTTTTTCATCCTATGAAAAGCAAAAACATCGCTCGTGTGTGCATACGTCTTACTATCTCCACATAGCGGTGTAATTTGTTTTTCATCACCACCTTACTTAGATGGTTATAAGGATAGAACTAATGAATATATATATATATAATATTTATTATATAATTATTTTTCTTAAATTATAATATAATATATACCTTATTTCCTTCTTATCCTTTAGAAAATGATAACGTCGCTTTTGCATACGTGTGGACTACCACCTCCACGAAGCGATGTGATCCATTTTTCATTTATGCTTAACATGTATGGAAATAAGGATAGATTTGATGAATATATAAGATATATATGATATAAAAATTATCCTATAAAGGTGATTTATTATTTAACTTACTTCCATTCCATCCATTAAAAAGTGAAAATATCATTCATGTGTACGTATAGCCTATCGTCCCTGTGAATGGTGTAATTCATTTTTCTATCTCTATATTTTATGGATGACTCTAAATATTTATATATTGAATATATATTATATTCATATATTGAATAAAATTATATATATGATATAACTATGAACAATATTAAACGATAGATACTACTAAATCAAAACATACATGAAAAACAAAATAGTTAACACCCAAAATAATGATAATAATAAAATATTGTTAACATACAGGTGATAAAATGTTATAAATGGATCGTATATGATATTATAGATATTAATATGGTTTTTTATGCAATTATAATAAATTCAAATTTATTATATATGAGTTTAGATAACTTATGATGCAAGTCAGACTTAAGGTATGGGGTTTTGTCTCAATTTCCAATCCATTGAGATATATTTGGTATTATGAACTTATTTATTTTTATATGGTGTATATACTACCAATTTGATGTATTTAACATGAATATATATTTATTGATAATTATTAAAGTTTCCATTCAAGTTTACTCTTTTAATTAGTTTTTTATTTTCTTCCAACTTTTCCTCTCTTGGGAACTTGAATCTAGAAAAGAAAAGTTTAGAAGAATAGTCGATATTATTTCTTTTTTTTATTGGGTATATTTTTATTCCATGTAACTATTTTTCATAATTGTTTTACAAAAGTCATTTTTATTTACTCAAATGTAATTTTAATTTATCCTTTACTTTTAAGAGTTATGAAATGAATCTTTCTAATGTTTTATGAAAGGGTCATTTTTGACTTTCTTTACAAAAAGTCAAAAGGAATGTTTTTTTACATATATGGAATTAACATATTCTCCCTCCTACATAATCTTTTTATGCTATTTAACTTAAATATTAAAGTTTTCAAAGGTTTTAAAAAGAAAAATATTTTAAGAAATATTATTTTAATGTCTCTCAACTATTTTATTTTATTCTCTAAAAGACACGAATTCATTTCAAAAACTATATTTCTAATGAATTGAAGGTCATATTTTATATCTTATTAATTTTTTGGTCACTAATTTTCTCTTGAAAAATTAAATTTATTATGGTCGTTTTTCAGTGGATATTACATTTATCATAAATACCCATCTTAGATATGCATATTTCTTAAACTTTATATCATTTATACATATGGTTTCTTACTATAAAAGTTATTTATTTAATTTGGGAAAACATTAATAAATCTATATTCTTTACTCAATATGGATATTTTTTGATAAGATATATTTTTTATAGATTTAATTGATTATTCAATATATATGGAATTAATTGGACATGTAGTGATGTATGGAGCCCAAAATTATATGGCTCCTCAATGCATTGACAAGTCTTATGAGATAAATCATTTGGCCTAATTAAATGGGTTTCTGATGTATATATATCCATCGATTAAACTATTTTTTCATAAGGATTTGGAGATATAGATATCATGATTTCTGAGATCATGATGCCCAATATTAAGCATTTCCTTTAGTGACAATTTAGTTATTATTATCCATGATATTATTATATTAATATTATCCATGGATATATTTTGTGCTCAAGTTATTAATTAAATGGCATGTGTTTTGGTTATTTACCTTTCCATATTGATTATACATTATTTACTCAATATAGATTATATTGTATGTAACTCATACTAAGTATTTGAGCTCAACCTTTATTTTTTTTTCTTTCCCCAAGATAATATGAATAATATTAAGAATGAAAGAATGTTTTTATGCTACGTATTTTTTATTTCCAGTATAATATGGGAATCATGTATGTATCTGATTCTTCAAGACTACTAAACTGATCGGTCCTTCAATATGATATCCCTTGTATCTTATGTCAATTTAATAAAGTAGACATTGTCCATGGGGTATTGGATTTGGGGTTTTACATAAAATATTATATTTAATATAAGGAAGGGTTGTGATGTTTTCTTAAAACATGTTTTATATTGTGAGGATTATTTTCTAATAAAGTTCATTCTTTTTTTTCTTTCAAAGATAAAAACATGTTTTATATCTGTATTTTAAACTATCATTTATGGTTTTCCTTAGTAAATTAATTTCATGGAATCACCGTTTATTACCTACTAGGATATTATGCTCACACCCTACTTGTTCCACTCAGTGTCAGTAGACCTAATCTTATTTTATAGGTTTCGATTTAGTTCTTAATTTCTCATAGAGTGAGTTGGTATTGAGTACAGATGGTGACCATGGATGCTATATGGAGATAATGTCAGGTATTTTGGTTTTCATTTTATAGTGTGGGGATATTTTTCATGTTATCCTTTTATATTCTATAATTTGACTTATTTATACTATATTTTTGTACATTTATTTTGAGTTTTTTATGGATTTTTACTCTGGATTTGTTTTTTTTTTGGTTTTTCATTATTTTGTATCTTCTTATTTTGTTTCTAAATGATCACTGGTGTATAGATTAGCCATGTCTAACTTTTTAGTGTAAGATCTATGTTTATTCTTATTTATTGGGTAAAATTATTCCCATTGTATGTACTTTGATTCAATGGAACTAGTTTCCTTTTGGGAGAAATTTGAAATACACCTCAAGTATTTCACGGGTCGGCTCAGATGCCCAGTTTAGGGGTGGCTTGGGTTAGTTCATGAAACTTTCATTCTACTAAACACCCCACTTATGAATGACTCACCATTCAACGGAACTTACAAACCCTTTAGGAGTAGAAACACTAACTTTCTTCAAGATATGTATCTTTCACCATTGAATCGTCAAAATGGACCTTTCTCATGAAACACTATTCTTATGACATAAAACTCCCACTAAGTATGAATAACATAAAGATTAGGACTTTCTATAGAAGTCTTCAGGGTTCTCTCCACTAAGTTCTAAATTCCACCTCAATGAATAGAACACACTACCCAACTCACAATAGACATGGAAAATATTTCAGCAAACCTAGACTCCCTAGAACCACCATTATCTACCTCAGTGAAAATACTTCTAGAAATATAGAAATCGCTTCACTAGGGGAATCCATTAGTCTTACAAAAAATATATTCATGTCTCCTTAGTAATGAAAAATACCACAAGACTCAATCTGTTCAGGATAAATTTTGATATCCCAGAAACACCTTTGGTACCATCATTATCTTTCAAGTGAAATTCATACAATTCATTGATGGACTAATCAACAGACACACTAAAACCATACTTTAATATCACTTGTGGGTAATAATGAGTCATTACATCACCATAAGATAAAACTATCAAAATAACCATGAATTTGAAGTCCCCAAATTCTTTTACCATAATTTACTTTCATCCTTTAACTATATAACAAGGATACCAGAATCTATGATCCACCACAATACCACTACGACCTTGGTGTCCAAATTTGGGAAGACCAGGTACCCCATACACTACACCGAGTTTTACTTATATGGTTTTAGATCCCTCTCTTGGTTCATATTCAAGACCTTCCTTCTAGATAATGAACAAGTAAACAATAATACGGTGTCCAAATAGAACATGAAATCACAACACAATAGGGATTATGTGGTTCATACATTATGAACAACATCCATGGGAGAACATCAATATTTTCATTTAAGAAAACAAGAAAACATTTGAGTTATAAGGATAATATATCTTTAGGTATCTTACCTAAATTACTAGAAGATAACATGCTAACATCTCCAATGATAAAACCATATTATAAGAACTCTCACCATGATGTCACATGAGTTAGGGGATTTGATCCCTCCAAACACACCATATTTTGTCTTACACTTTTTATAGTATATGTCTTATCTTTCATATTGCAACTGCTAGCCTTTGGAACTAAGACCTCCAGCCTATAGGTGAAACTCAACACTACATCCTAAAATGCATGATGCATGTTAGGAATTATCAGCAGTTTTGGTCTAACATTTATTAATATAGAAAAGTATAATTGGTCATCAGGTTCACACCTCCATATAAAACATGAAGGAAATCCTTTATTGAAATTAATAGCCTCTATTTTCCTATAGCATCAACTGAATTGACTACCAACATCCAGTGAATAGTTCACATCATTCTAGTATGACTTTTGCACTTCTAATCACCACTTCTAGAACTCTATCATACATCCAGGATCTACCCCTTCCATTTGTATCACTTATTCCCTCATAATATGACTAACTTATAAGTTCTTGTGTCTAAAAAATATACCTTATTCATTCCAAAACTTAGACTTCATTATGTTTCATCTGTTGAAATGCATTGATACGACCACTTTTTTTGAGTTTCTCCCTCTTAGACCCATCTGGGGAACATATTTCATTCAACCAAATCAACTGAACTAACTTATTATGACCTCAACCTAGACTTAAAGGATGAATTGTGTCTATATATATCCATATTTTCCAATAATAACTCTTAGATAATTAACTTATAGAGTTTTCAACAATAAACCAGACAACATTTATCACCAAAACCTAATGATGTAACACTTTAGAATTATTTTCAATGGTTAATACCAAGAGTTTTTTGGTATAAAGATACCCCATTTAAATTATCTATATAACTATAGTTGGAGAGGATGGAAGAGTTGATCGAGAGTATGCATTCATAGATGGGATCATCTCAGGAGGAGATTCACTAGGGAATCTTAAGGAGAAGAGTTGTGAATGGAGGGCCTAGGATGTCGAGATAGTCATGGTTCCGAATGGTAGTGATTCATCCTTAATAGTCTTCATTATACTTATCTAGAGATATTGTATTCCATTCATAACTAGTATCCCTTTACATGTGTGCTTTTCTTATAGAGGTCATGGTCATTGGTGATTATTATGACTGGCCATCCTTAAGGACCAGCGTAGTGTGGATGATTAGTTTTTATTTCAGTCGCATTAACAGTTTCCTTAGAGGACTTATCAGTAGTAGGATCAACAGGGATTTGGGCATCTAAGTATAGATGGATCAAGAAAATGAAATCCTCATGATATCCCTCTCCCTTAGTGACATAAGGTTTAGTGAAACCATAGGGTGTTCATCGGTAGTGAGGTAGAGAATATTGATGTGGTTAGTTTCATTCCATGGAGATGTTTTTTATAGATGATCCATAGATTATTTGAGTTAACATTTTTTTATATTTTACCCTTATTTTTTCTTTATTTAATTTAGGATCATCACATTCCTTCATTTTACTCACCCTAGTTTGTGCCTTGATCCTCAAGGTGGAGAGGCTTCTAATTCCTCTAGTCTTTACTACAATAGTTGACGGTCAAATAATTCTACTTGATATGTGTCCTGGTTATGGGATGATGATGGGGAAAAATTAGTCTTTGGGGGATTTATTTTTTCTATAGATATATCCATACAATATCATTATTAGCATTGACTAGTTATATCTCATGTACATCATCATTGATTGCTTCTGTAGGAGAGTTGATTTCATTTATGTGGAAGGTTGGCATGCAGTGTTTTTTGGTGAGTGAGATCATCGGATGGGTCATGGGAATTCAAATCCTCTTTTTTATTAGCTAGCAGAGTTGCTGATGGGTTTAGTAGAGGCATAGGTGGTAGGATTCATTAGATTTATTGAGTAGTTTATGGATGTTTTCTTTGAAGAGGTTGCGATGTTACCCCCATGATTTGATATCAAGTTTGGGATGGAGTTTTAGTATAGGGATTCACTGATCTCAATGTATCCCTATCATATGAAACCTTCAAAGTTTTGGGTATTGAAGATTAAGAAAAATGATTTGATATATAAAGGATCCATCCAACTCATCATGTCATTTTGGGGTGCTCTAGTGTTATTATATAATAAGGTGGATAGTGGTCTAAACAATGGAATAACCACATCCACTATCATATACAATTGATATCATGTTTGTATGCTATACAAAATGGGTGATACATAGGATATATAGTATTAGGCATATACAACATGATAGTCAAAAAGAAAAAAAACTCAAAATATATCTCCAATAGAATCATGAGAATAATCTTGGTCTTTTTCTCCCATACTCTATCCTAGTATAAAAAATCAAGCATCTACAGTAGACCTATTTCCCTTATCCCTACCTACATCCATGAAATATATATGGGTACCAATCGGTAACCTAAATAGGGTGTGAGATATACTTAGCAAGTTGCCACCAATGGTGTTTAATACTATCTAGTCTATTTATATATAATGATTAGTGTGCAAGTAATAATAAAAATAAAGTAGTAGATAAATAACCCACATCACTATGGGTTCCTCATGGGACAGAAAATCATCATTAACTTCTTTGTCTTAAGTCAGAAAGTCTCTCAACATTTATTAATTTTGTTTAAATTATATTAAAGGCTTTGGACCCAAGCTCATAGCCAAGGAATCCCTGGATGGTTATAGACATATAAGTGATACATAATTCCCATCACATTATAATTGAGAGTAGGTAAATATATGAATTTGTTAAGTATGGAAAGCATTAACCAACTCCAAGTGTGTTCTTTGACTTGGAAGACGCATCATTAAATTAATTTAATTACACCCTAGGACCATCTAAGGAATTCCATTTAGGGAACCTTGGTATCCTTCTAATTTTAATATAACCTATCACCCTACAAGACCAACCATAGAATTCCTCATAGGAATCCAGGTATTGCCAAGGTATGGTATAATGACATAGTATCCTAAGCCCATCTGTGCTTGTCCATGTAGGGAACCTAAGTGTCACTCAATGAATAATATAATTACATAGCCTCTTGATCTATTCCTTGGTAGTCCACATAGGGAACCCAAGTGTATCTCAAGGAAGAATATAAGTTTACTCACCTGGTGATCCTATCCAAGGAATTACATATGGGAAACCATGTGTAACCCATGACATAATATAATTACATTTATAATTCATTTAATTTAATAATCTCGGTGATCCCATCCAAGGAATTCTGAATCAGAACCCCTGTATCACCCATGGAATTTCATACTAGATGGTCATGGATAACAGTAATTCCATACTGTTTAATAATTCACTTAATTTAGTTTTTCCATTCATTTTATAAGGGGAAACTTAAGAAAAGGTAAATAAGAATAAAGGTTAAGGACCTAGGGAAATAGAATCTCTATTCCCTCTTTAAATTAATTCAATTTTCATTTCATTGTATTAAATACAATATCCCAAATACAAGGGGCAAGAAACACACCTTATAAGGTGATTCAATTACGTTTCAAGGAATAAGGCTCATAGGCCTAAAAGAGAAACACACCCTAAGGGGTGTATCATGTTAAGTTAACACCCTCCAATGAAATAATTAGGGTAAAAGGACTACCCTAAACATGGTGATATCCATTTATTTTATTAAATCACATAGAAGGTTTGATGATCAGCACAATGGCGCATAATATAAATAGTGACACTTTTAGTAAAAAAGAACTATACCACTTACCTTATCTTAGTAGATAACTCCTCATCCGGAATCAGCTTTAGATTTGATCCCGAATGGGAGAAATCATAGAAAAAACACAAAATGACTTGGAAATAGGGTATATTATTCTATATGAAGATCACACAACATATGGTGAGATAAATTGATAAAAGACGACAATGTAGTATAAGGATTTCCATGTGGAATCCAACATGATGAATGAAGATTGATTTGGATGCTGGATGGAGGAGATCCAAAGGAAACTAGGTTGAGGAGGTAGATAACCCTCTGCATGAGGCGCTACTAAGGGGTAGATAAGGTTAAATGAGGGGTTTTTTCCCTTTTAGAAGGGTTGTAACAAATTCATGATGTGAATTGGATTCATGTTGCAAATAACTTAGGTTTTTTTCCTCTCTTGGGAACAACCAGTTCACATAATGAATGGGATTCACGATGTGAATTACTCTCTCATGGGGTCATTCACATCATGAATAAGTCACGTCCTGTATAAAATTCATGGGGTGTGGACAAAATAATTCACATTGTGAATTTCATTCATATCATGAATTGAATTCACATCATGAATTTTATTCACATCCTGAATTTTATTCACACCCTGAATTGGTTCTGCAGCCAGGCTTCATCCCCCAACTACCTTCCTTCCCAAAAGTAAACTGACTAGCCTAAAGGCTCGGTTATCGATTTTTGAACCAAAAATAAAAACTCGATGAGGGTTTAACTAAATTTTAAATAATTCATATGTCTCTAAAAATTTCGGGTGTTACAACCACACCTCATTAAAACAACTCATCCATGAGTTTCTCTTCTAAGGTTGGTAGAGAATCATCTAAGAATAACTTTGGCCACTAAGCATGTATGTTTCCCTCTAGCTCCCAAGTCTCACATGTATATGGTCATGATTCCATATAACCCATATTAGAGGGACTGACCTACCTCAAATATCCTTCATCCTTCAATACATGATACACATTAGATACTCCTCAAAAGAAGAATTAACATCTAATTCCACCTCATCCGGTTGGAAAACATGAGAGGGGTTTGAATAATAATGGAAAATCTATGAAACATGGAAGACATCATGCATGGACTGGTACCTCTAAGGTAACTGCACCCGATAAGCTATCCACCCAACTCTCTCCAAAATATAAAAGGGTCCAACAAACCAAGGTGTCAGCTTCTCTTGTTTCTAAATCTTTCAATGCCCTAATCTAGTCAAAACATGAAAGAATACTTGATCCCCTACCTTTAACTTCAAAGGTCATCGACAATGATCAGTATAAGACTTATTTCTAGACCGGGCTGTATCCATACACTTCCTAATAAGATGTACCTTCTCTGAAGTCTCCTAAACAAGATGTGGTCCTGGTAGAGCTACCACTCCTACATCTAACTAGCATAGGGGTGAACAACAAAACCTACCATATAAGGCCTCATATGTAGACATTTGTATTGTTTCCTAAAATCCATTATTATAATAAAATTTGTAAAGAGGTGGGTATTTTTTCCAAGAATCTCTAAAATCTAGGACACATACTCAGATCATGTCCTCCAACACTCATATTGTATGCTCAAACTACTTTTTAGTCTATGGGTGATAGGTTGTACTAAATTTAACCTTTAAACCCAATGCTTTAACAACCCCTTCCAGAACCATAATGTAAAGTGAGCATCCATGTCCAATATGATAGTATATTTTTCACACCCCGACCCTTGTAATTATTTTATTTTATTATTTTATTAGATTTGAATAATTTTTTTGGGGTTTGGGTTGAGTCATGGTTTAAATTTTCGAGTTTTTATTTAAAAATGCGTGTTTTGAGTTTGGCGGCATCTATCACATGGGAAGAGCACGGTTTAGAAATAGTGTGGCTTCACCTAGGAAACAGTGCGGTCTCCTTGTCTTAGAAAAATAAAATAAGAATCAAATGAGTAATAAAATGAGAGTTAAAGTAAAATAAGAACAAGTAAAAATAAAATTGAAAGTCTTGTTTTAATAAGAATAATAATGATAATATTGATTGGTAATTTTATTATTGTTATTATTATTTTTGTTATTATTATGATTATTATTATTATTACTATTATTATTATTATTGTTTTTTTTTGTTAAAATTATTATTATCATTATAATTAATAAAATTGTTATGTATATTATTATTATTATTAATGAAATAAATAGTATTATTATTTTTATCATCATGGTATTATTTTTTTATTATTGTTATCATTATTATTATTGGGAATCTTTGGTGGATTTTAGGTCAGTGTGTGGGCACCGCACTGATAGTGGGAATCGTGTGGTCAGTCCAGGTACCTGTGGGGCTTCTTATAGAGTGAACAGAAACCACTGCACGGTTTGCACACGACCGCTTGAGCCGTGTGAGGACCGCATGGTTTCCCAGTATTTAAAATAAATAAAAATTTAATGAGAAATAATTTTAAACCAAAATAATGTTTAATAATAATTATAATATTCATATTACAATTTTTACGAGTAATTTTTAGTATAATTATTATGAGTAAATATGATAATTAAAATAAATTCTAATTATTATTTTCATTAAGAATTATTATTATTATTATTATTATTATTATAAAAGAATGAAATGAATGCTTTTATTAATTTTAACATTAAATTATTATCATTTTTGTTAAGATTTTTATCATTTATTAAGGTATCATTTACTCGCTCTCTCTCCTCCCCTTTCTCTACCATGCAGACCTCATCCTCCCCTCACCCTATGCCGCAACCCTAGCCACACCCTTCCCCTAGTGCACCTCCTCTACTCATGACCTCCATCTGATCCACCTGCTCGATGCGCACCACTCTGGAGACCCACCCCTGGTCGTGGTGTCCTCCTACTCGGTGCACATAGCCCCCACACATCCCTCCCTATTGTGTGACCTCCCTGCTCTAGATCCCTCCTACCTGGTGACCTCCCTCTGTCAGTGTCACCTCGGCCAACTCGCACCCTATCGACGTCACCCCATCCAGCCCGTACCCTGCCGACGTCACCCCTACCGGCGCGCTGCCTCCTTCCGGCATGATTCCCCCCCCCCCTCCGATATACCCCTCTTCATTATTCTTCATTTTTCCTTCAATTATTTTGGGGGTTTTTATTTTTGAGGGTTTATTTTGGGTTTTTTAGTGTTTTGAAACTCTCATGGAGCAATCTCGAGCATGCATTTTTCAATATGCCATGAATCTGAGGTAGGTTCCCCCCTTGCAATTACCTTTATAATTAATGATTCATCTATTTCATGATGTTTTCACTTTCTATACATTCTAAATATTTTTTTATCCTTAGAATAATTAATTAGGGTGAAAAATGGTATTTTATACCTATTTTCGTGTTAAATTTTATTGTTTTGTTAAAATTGTGCACATCACTTGTTTGGTAAAATGTTCTATGATTTTTCACACATTTATTCTGATAAGTAAAATATGGTTTAGCATTTTAAATGGATTTATGGCATGCAAGTTGGTGTTTATACCTTGTTGAGTGTTAAGTGAAATTTTTGTTGTTGAATATTGCATGCCTTGTGTTTTTTTATAAAATTCTTGATTGGATTCTATGGGTGAAATGTGATATAAAATGATTGGTTTGGGTTTATAAATGTATTGGAGGTGTGAAAATTGGTATTTTGGGGTTCCTTATATGGTTTCCAAAAATGGTTTGGGATTTATAAATAAATGAGTGTCGGTTTTTTAGGTGTTTTGGTGTGTTTTAATCCTTTTATAAAAAGTGCACGTGTGTGTTGATAAATGTTGGTTTTTGTGAAAAAATTTAAGGCCAATTTGGAAGTTGTGAGAATGGTGAAAATGGTTTATTATGAAAACCTTCATGGAATAACTCTCATTCCTTTTTATGTTTAATGGGTGGTATTTCCTCACTATGGAATCCTCGTGACCCATTATTGGAGGTCCTCGGCATAGACTCCTTTCGTTATATTCATTATATGGTATGTGAGTCAATTCTTAGGATGGCTCGGGTTGATGCCTATTGTTGTTTATTTAATATATATATACTTGTGATTGGATTATCGGATGGAATCAGTTGGCTCACCCCCATTATACATAAAACATGGAGACCTGTTATATTGAGAGAATATTCTAAGAATGATTTTTTCACTAGTAGTTAGCGTACTGACCAATGGATTATAGTAGGTGGATGTATGTTTGGGCTTATTACTATGGGATTTTCCCTCAGTATGTCCTAATTTAGGGTGTACAAGCATATTTAGTGTTTTGATCTCATCATGTGTGGCATGATACTGAGGATGGGGTCTCATGTATTAGTGTCTTATGGATTATTCTTGATATCTTATGTCCACCTATGTCTATTTTCTTTAGTCACCTGTAGTGATGTTGAGATATTTGTATAATTATTTTTGTTTCCCCTATTGTATGATTATTGTGGTACCTTCTTGTGCAGTGTTTTTATTGAAAAGTGGTGTGTTGATTTTAATAATACTTTTGGAAAATTATTTTCAAGAAAAGTGTTTTATCATATTTTGTTCATATTAAAAATATAGACACCACTTTCCCCTTGAAAGTGTTAATGTCTCACTAATTGTAGGATATTTGTTTTGGAAATAAAAAGGGGCAATGGACTGTACTTTGTTTTTAAGTAAAATATATAGAAAATCTTACTTTTATAAATTGTAGTTCAAACTTGAAATTTATGTTTCTTTAATTTTAAATGAAGTACATTGGGTATAGATTATCAAGCTAGCCTACTGAATTTTATACTCACGCCTATAGTTCTTTTCTATTTTTATACTTTGTGTATATTTCATCATGATATCCATTCGCCTTGAGCTATGGTTGATAATTGTGTTAGAGAGTGACTCGTGAGGTCACATGGAGCTAGTGTGGTTTCCTGGTTAGTTTTGGTTTATGTTGTATAGATGTTTTATCACTTTGTTTCTTGTATATAAATGATGTTCAGTTAAGTTTTATATATTTATACATAATTAATTGTTTTTTCACCTTATTCTATTGAGTTTCTTTATTTATTATTGTGACAAATCGTTCCCTTATTGTACTCTATGATGACCTTGGTTCCTATCACCATCTTAGGAGAATCGAGAATGCCTCTCGAGCCTTGCCACGGATCAGGTTGGGTGACCTGTTTAGGGTTGATCTAGGTTGGTTTATGAAAAAAATGGTATCAAAGTAGGTTGGATTGTAGCAGGCCTTGCTTCTTAGAGCACCCTCTACTATTTGGGGATGTCAAGTTAGATGGAGTAGGTTTTCAGGATTCGAGGAGTAGGTGTGGGAAGAGCATCGTGAACTCTTTATCATTCTAATCCTCAAGTTTCCATGGGAAGTCTGGTTTCATTAGTTTCTTTGGTCTTTAGGGATTGTTTGGTGATTGGGATATGACAAGGGGAGTTGGCCCAATGGACTCCATGAGCTCGCATGGCCTGACAAGCCATGTGGATCTAGGGGCATGGTCCTAGAAGGCTCTCTGTATCAGTGGCATGTTTTTCATATGGCTTCCAACCATATTTTCAAGTCATCCGCTAACACTAGTTCCATTTTTGAGTTTTTTTGGGTATCCATTGTATTTTGTTTGTATCAGATAAATTGGTTTTGGAAAATGGTTGTTTGAAATGTCATGTTTGATTTGTGGATTGTTTTAAATAAATTGGAATGGGTTTTAAACCTAATGAATTTTTGACTTGGTGGTAAGTGTGACTTTGGAAGGTACATGATTTTTGAAGTGGGATGGATGGTTTGTTTTTGGAAAATGAAGTTTCCTTACTTTGGTCTTTGGTGTGCTCATGGGTGCTCGCATGCATGGTAGTATGTGGATGTGTGGATGGGTTCTCGGTATGGCATGAGGGATGGATTCTCAGGGTGCATGAAAATATGCATGTGAGTGAGGCTTGATGAAACACTATTTATGAGGGTAAAAATCCATCAAGTTTGTTCTTGAAATCAAAAATATTTTCACAAAGGGGATGTTTTTTGTTAATAATGGTTTGTTTTCTTATGGTTAAATTTGGTTTCTTATGTAGTATTAATTCTTGAGGATTTTGTTGATTTGGCCTTGATTTGGTTATTGACTCTTTCTAGTCCAACAGTTGTCCCCGTGTAGCTTCGATGGGTGATCGTAGTGCATTTGATCAACCTAAGGATTTTATGCTTGAGTTTTGGAATCTAGATCCACCTCTATTTTATGGTCAATCATACCCTTATGTGGTGGAGGATTGGATGTGAAATATTGAAATGAAATTTAACCTTGTTGATTTTCTCGAGTCTTTGAAGGTTAAGTTTGAAACTTTCATACTTAAAGGTTTACCATGCATTTGGTGGAAGTCAGTGTCTCGGAACAAGCCCCAAGAAAATCTTACCTGGGAGTTTTTCAAGGCTTTGTTCATTCATCAGTATTTCTCTGAGAAAGAAAGGGTGAAAATGGGTATGGAGATGGGTTGTTTGTGGTAGGGTGATGGATCAGTTATGGGGTATTTCCACTACTTTGTAGATCTAGTCCCTTATAACCCATGGTATACTGCAAATGATTCCACGAAGGCTTAATGTTTTGAGGTTAGGCTTCATCTTGACCTGTATTCAAAGGTGTCCGAGCTCAACCTAATTTTGTTTGCTGATGTGATGAGGCAATAATTTCATGTTTAATTCATGATGGTGGGAGTGCATGAGGTTTTCCTCCCTCCATCAATCCCTAGGAGAATTGGGGAATATTATTGTAAGGATATGAGGAGGCGGTTGAAAGTTGATAGAGAAGGTTGTAGAATCAAGAGGCCTTAGGATCTTTCATCAACCTCTTTTGAGAAATAGATCCTCATATGTTATTAGTGTGGCAAGTTGGGTAACAAAAATTTGTTGCGTACAAATGCTCTGAAGCCCTTCCAGGATTGTGGATGCTTAGGTCACTTACAGTGATTCTGTCGAGGTTTTTCTAGAAAGAGTCACAGAGGAAATTCTCATAAGTGATGTGTTGTTGGGTTTTTGTTTAAAGTTTCTTTTTTTAGTTTCCTTCCAGTGTAAGGGATATTTTTTTGTGGTGGTTTTACTAATGGTATTTTGGGTTTTGAAGTGTAAGGGAATGTCATGGGTATTTTGATTAACTCATGCTTTCAATATCGGTGTAGTTTTCATTTCAAAATTTTTTCCTTTATTTTGTCTAATAAAAAGATGTATGTTTATTATTGGGATTATCAAAACCTGACTGTTAGGCAGTAAATGCTTCATCCATCAGATCTCTATCCAAAGGCCTTGAAGTGAAGCTGGCACATAGTCAGTAACCTCAGGGGTTTAAGAAGTTTGGTTAAGGTTGTGCCTCTACCGTTACGATGAGGTAATTCTAGTGTTTCTGTTGTGGTTTATATATCATTTTTAATTTACTCTTATCACAAAGATTGTTGTGTACTTACCCCGCACGCAGTGTATGTGGTTATGCTTTCTTGGATGCGAGTTTTCGGTAAATGTCCTCTTGTAGACCACCCATGCGATTCAGGTGCGGTCTTGGTTTCTATTTGTTTATGAGGGTTGAGCATTGGGCAGTTGTTGGTTGTGGTTTATTAGTCTATTCATTAGAATCCCTTCCCTCTTGTCCCATGTGGTAAAGGTTTTTTGCATGTGTGAGAGAGGCCCAACTCTGGTTCGTGTTGTATTTATGTTTGGTTGTTCTTAGCTGGTTCTTAATGGTGGAGAGACCCATCATGGTCACCATTGGGTTTTCTCTTAAGATGTTATCGGATTCTAGTTGGATTCTAATGTTGGAGAGTTTATTCGGGCCTCCCCTATATTGGTGATCTGCTTTGGGAATTGGGGTTATGTTTCGTTGGTGGTCAGGGAAATTTCCACAGATCGATAGGTTGGATCGTGTTGATGTCAAATCCTAAGGTGTTGATCAATCAGTTAGAAATTATTGAGAATTTTTTAGGGCAGAAATCATTATGGTGGGGATAATTTTCACACCCCTACCCTTGTATTTGTTTTATTTTATTATTTTCTTGGCCTTGAATAATTTTTTCAGGGTTCGGGTTGAGTCTTAGTTTAAATTTTTGAGTTTTTATTGAAAAATGCATGTTTTGGGTTTGACGGCATTTGGCGACCGGAAAGGAACGGTTTAGAAACCGTGTGGCTTTACCCAGGAAACCGTGCGGTCTACCCATCTTTAAAAAATAAAAATAGCAAGCAAATGAGTAATAAAATGAGAGTTAAAGTAAAATAAGAACAAGTAAAAATTAAATTGAAAGTTTTGTTTTAATAAGAATAATAATGATAATTTTAATTGGGAATATTATCATTGTTATTATTATTTTTGTTGTTATTATGATTATTATTATTATTACTATTGTTATTGTTGTTGTTGTTAAAATATTATTATCGTTAGTATTAATAAAATTGTTATGTATATTATTATTATTAAGAATGAAATAAATATTATTTTTATTTTTATCATCATGGTATTATTTTTGTTATTATTCTTATCATTATTATTATTGGGAATCTTTTGTGGATTTTAGGCCAGTGCGCGGGCACCACACGCATAGTGGGAACCGTGCAGTCAGCCCAGGTACTTGTACGGACACTTTTGGAGTGGACAGAAACCACCACATGGTGTGCACATGACCGCTTGAGCTATGTGTGGACCACGTAGTTGCCCAGTGTTTAAAATAAATAAAAAATTAATGAGAAATAATTTTAAACCAAAATAATGTTTAATAATTATTATAATATTCATATTATAATTATTACGAGCAATTATTAGTATAATTATTATGAGTAAATATGATAATTAAAATAAATTTTAATTATTGTTTTCATTAAGAATTTTTATTATTATTATTATAAAATAATGAAATGAATGCTTTTATTAATTTTAACATTAAATTATTATAATTTTTATTAATGTTTTTATCATTTTTTTAGGGTTTCATTTACTCTCTCTATCTATCTCATCCCCTTTCTCTCTCATGATTCCCTCCTCCTCCCCTCACCCTATGAAACAACCCTAGTCACACCCTTCCCCTAGCGCACCTCCTCTGCTCACGACCTCCGACTAATCCCCCTACTCGGCACGCACCACTCTGGTGACCCACCTCTGGTCGTGACCTTCTCCTTCTCAGCATGCACAACCCCAACTCATCCCTACCTCTTGCGCAACCTCCCTACTTCAGCACCCTTATTCCCAACAACTTCCCTTTGTTGGCATCACCCCATCCAGCCCATACCCTATCAGTGTCTCCCCAGCCAGCCCACACCCTACCGACATCACCCCTGTTGGCGCACCTCCTCCGACGAGCCACCCATGTCGACGTGATCCCCCCCCCCTCCACCCCCTTATGTATACCCCTCTTCATTATTATTCATTTTTATTTTTATTATTTTGGGGTTTTTTATTGTTTAGGGTTTATTTTGGGTTGTTTAGGGTTTTTTAAACACTCGTGGAGCAATCTCGAGCATGCGTTTTTCATTCTGCTATGAATCCAAGGTAGGTTTCCCCCTTTAACTTGCCTTTATAATTAATTATTCATCTTTTTCTTGATTTTTTAACTTTATATACATTATTAATATTGTTTTTTGATCCTTATAATAACTAATTAGGGTGAAAATGGTAGTTTATACCTACTTTCGTGTTAAATTTTGTTGTTTTGTTAAAAATGTGCACACCACTTTCTTGGTAAAATGTTCCGTGATTTTTTGCACATGGTTTGTGATAGGTAAAATATGGTTTAGAATTTTAAATGTATTTATGGCATTCGAGTTGGTTTTTATACCTTTTTGGGTGATAATTGAAAATTGTTTTGTTGAATATTTCATGACTTGTGTTTTTTTATAAAATGCTCAGTTGGATTTTATGGGTGAAATGTGATATAAAATGGTTGATTTGGATTTATAAATGTGTTGGAAGTATTTGAAGTGGTATTTTGGAGTTTCTTATATGGTTTTCAAAATGGTTTGGGATTTATAAACAAATAAGTTTCGGTTTTCTAGGTGTTTTGGTGTGTTTTCACCCCTTTATAAAAAGTGCACGTTTATGTTGATAAATATTGGTTTTTGTGAAAAGTTTAAAGGCATGTTTGGCAGTTGTGAGAATGGTGAAAATAAATTATTATGAAAACCTCCATGGAATGAATCTCATGGATTGTTATGTTTAATGGGTGGGATTTCCTCACTATGGAATCCTCGTGACCTGTTATTGGAGGTCCTCGGCATGGACTGCTTGTGTTTTATTCATTATATGGCATGTGAGTCGACTCTTAGGTTGAATCAAGGTGATTCTTATTGTTGTTTATTTAAGATATATATATATATATATATATACTTGTGATTAGATTCTCGGCTGGCATCGGTTGTCTCACCCCCCATTATACATGAGACATGGGGACCTAACATATTGAGAGAATATTCTAAGAATGATTGTTGCATTGGTAGTTTACGTACTTGCTAGTGGCCCATAGTAGGTGGATATATGTTTGGGATTATTACTATGGGATTTTACCTCAGTATGTCTTGAGATAGGGTGGCCAAGCGTATTGAGTGTTTTTATTTCATTATGTGTGTCATACTAATGGGGATGGGGTCTCATGTATTAGTGTCTTCTGGATTATTCTTAATCTCTTGGGTTCACCTATGTCTATTTTATTTAGTCACCTATAGTGATGTTGAGATACTTGAATAATTATTTTTGTTCCCCTATTGTATGATTAATGTGGTACTTTCTTGTGTAGTGTTTTTATTGGAAAGTGGTGTGTTTATTTTAGTAAGGCTTTTGGAAAATTATTTTCAAGAAAAGTGTTATATCATATTTTGTGTAGACTAAAAATATAGACACCAATTTCCCCTTGAAAGTGTTAATGTCTCACTAGTGGTAGGATCTTGGTTTTGTAAATAAAAAGGGGCAAAGGCCCGTACTTTGTTTTTAAGTAAAATTTATAGAAAAATGTAATTTTATATATTGTAGTTAAAACTTGGAATTTATGTTTCTTTAATTTTAAAGGAAGTGCATTTCGGATATATTATCAGGCTATCCTATTGAGTTTTATACTCATTCCTATAGTTATTTTCTGTTTTTTATCCCATGTGTAGGTTTTAGATTGATATTCATTCACCTTGATCGATGGTTGATCATTATGTTAGAGAGTGACTCATTAGGTCACATGGAGCTAGTGTGGTCATCTGGTTAGTTTTGGTTTTTCTTGTATAGCTGTTGTATCACTTTGTTTCTTGTGTATAAAGGATTTTTAGTTCAGTTTTATATTTGTATACATATTGAACTATGTGTACATATTATACTATTGAGTTTATTTTTTTATTAATGGGAGAAATCATTCCCTTTTTGTACTCTATAATTCCCTTGGTGCTTATCGCCATCTTGGGAGGATTGGGAATGCCTCTTAGTCCTTTCCATAGATCGGCTCAGGTGACCAGTCCAGGGTCGACCCGAGTTTGTTTGTGACAATATTGAACTCCATGATGGTGTAAAATCTCCTAGATGTAAAGACTCTCAACCTCATCCATGGAAAAGTTATCATTTATAGGTAGGAAGTGGGAAACCTTTGTCAATATTTCAATGATTACCCAAACTAAGTCACTCCCTCGTGGGAAACTAGGTAATCCCATCAAAAAATCCAGAGTGATGTCATCTTATTTCCACTCAAGAATGGGAAAAATCTATAAAATCTTAGCTATCCACTAGTGTTCTTCCTTCACCTACTAACGTGTGGAACACCTAGTAAAAAATCTTGTAATCTCTCTTTTCATTCCTGGCCACCAATACATCTTGGTATGACCGTGGCTTATTTTCCAAGTAGTGGCATGTGACTCTTGCATCAACTCCTCATGTATGTATCCTAAAACCTAGACGTGCCTGTGAATGTGCAAGATCTTATCCTCATCAATGACCCAATCAAGCAGTGGGTCCCCACCTAAAATAATTTCCCTTAGGACTAAGACCTTGGGATTATAAATCTAACTCTTCTTTACTCTATCCAAAAGTGAAAAGGTCACTAATAACGATACAAGTACAAGATTCCCATAATAGTCATGCACATCCAGGTGCATATTAAAAAATAATGCCATCAATTTCCACTCACTATTGGCCTCATGAGTGTCCTGTGACTGATTATTTAGACTTAGAACATCATCCAACTCATTACCATTCGTAATTATATAAACAAGATCAAAGTCAAATGACTATAGGTATTTAACCCATATTCACCATCTAAGGTTCAATTCATGTTGGGTAAATATGTATTTGATATTTTTGTGGTTTGGGTATACAAAAAACCTATCTTGTATAAAATAATACCTCAAAAATCGTAATTAATAAACTAAATATTCTAGCTCAAGTTTTTGGCGTCAGGTAATTATGCTCATGATATCTCAAATGGAGAGACCCATATGCCATGACTCACTCTCCTATATCTGAACTACTCTTTGGCTCATGCCTAAATCATCACAATAAACTGTATAAATTCTTCTTAACTTTGGTAGAATCAAAATTAGTGATGAGATCATCCTTCCTTTCAACTCCCAAAAGGCCTCCTCATGTGATTCAAACCATACAAATTTGATCCCCTTTGGGGTTAAGCTCATAAAAGGGTATGCTAGGTGTGAAAAGTCTTAAATAAAGCAACTATAATAGTTATAAAACCCCAATAAAATCTTTATATCAAATAAATTCTTGGGATAATTCCAATAAACCACTCTCTCACCATCCTCGGGTCAAAAAATTCTTCTAAATATGAGATGATATGACCTAGGAAGTGTACTTTATCAGTCCAGAAATGACATTTGGTGATATTGGTATAAAAACTATGCTCTCTTACTCTATTCAGTGTGATATCAAGATGTTTTTCATGTTCTTTTTTAGTAAAATAATACACCAAGATGTCATCTATAAAGAATACTGTAAGAGAATCCATATATGGGTAGAAAATCTGATTCATCAGGGCTAGGAAAACTGCAGGTGCATTTGTGAGACCAAAAGACTTGACCAAATACTCATACAAGACATATCTATTATAGAATTTTGTACATGGTATTTTTTATGGTCTCACATGAACCTGGTGATATAAAAACCTCAAATAAATCTTAGAGAAAACCTATATTCCTCGAAGCTGGTCAAAGAGGTCATCTATATAAGGTAAAGGATATCGATTCTTCACCATAAGCTGATTCAAACTCCGATAATACACACAAATCTAGAGGGTAAAATTTGACTTCTTAGAGAAAAGGATAGGTGAACCCCATGGTGAAGTACTGGGTCATATAAAATTCTTATCTTCCAAGTCCTCTAGTTTTTTCTTAAGCTTCTAAAACTCGGTGGGTTTCATCCTATAAGGATGAATGGAAACTGGTGATACTCTTGGCACTAGATCAATAGTGAACTCCATCTCTCTCATAAGCAAAAACCTAGAAAATTCATTAGGGAAAAATTCCCTGAAATGATCCACAAAAGGAGAGAAATAGATACATTGTGTTCCCTAATTTCTCATAAAAAGAATTATAATCTAGATTGTCACTCTACCTAGCACATAATGCTCTAGTCTAGTTTGAATCACCTAGAAATCTTATTCACCTTTATGAATATATATACCACCATATGGTGATGGAAATGACATCCTATAACAATAAAAATTAACATGATCATGGTGAGGAACCAATCATTTTATCTTGATAATGGTATAAAAACCTATTATCTTGAGGACAAAGTGGTTCATGTGAAGAAATAGTTGCCTATCTCAATGGGGAACTCCCTGTATTGATGTTCACTTTTTTATTGTAGCCCCAATGGAGAATCTAGGGTTATGAAACCACATAAGTACTCTATCTATTTCCCAATTCATTCCATAATAGCCACATATATGAAATAATGTGAAGATCCTGAATCAAATAAGGTAGATACGAGAGTAGAGGCCACTAGAATCAGACCTCGTACTGTAGAAGGCCTAGTGCTCTACTCCTATGGTACAAGTTATACTACATCTAGTTGTCTAGATCCACGACCCTGATCTATAGCCTAACTACACTAAGCTGGCCCACTCTATTGGCGTTGAATTTCATAAGACTGGATTCCATGACCACGTCCCACTTTGTGGCTTGATTGGTCAGTAGTAGTTCATCTTCCTTCCTATCATGGAGCTGCTGATCCGGTTCCTAAATGTGGGGTCAGTTCAAACCCTCTATCACTAAGCACTAAAGGAAAAGTTTTTAAAATAAACTTAAGATTCTCTATATTTCCACAAGATCAATACTCAATTGAGTCCTTGGTACACTGGGGATTCTTATGGCCTGATCTACCATACTGATGTCACGCCATGGTACTATCAGTGCATGCTATCTGACTACTACTGCCTCCATGAGAAAACTCAAGGTGACATTTCCTGCTACTAAATGAATTGATTCCATGTCTTAGTAATAAATCTCCATGTCCTACACCATCAACTTCCCTCAGTTTCTTCTCAATGATGAGGTTTTGGTTCACTATTTTAGAAATGGTAGTTAACCATAAAATTTTCACCTAGGATCAGATTATATGAATAAACCCATCTTCAAATGATATCATTTTCACCAACCCATCACTAGAAAGGTTCGGTTAAAATAACTATATCTCGATAAAGTGAGATAAATATTCCATCATAAACATAGCACCCAGTTGTAGGTGCATAAACTTTCTAGCATGGTCAGCTATAAGAATATGTGGAAAGAAGTAATCATAGAAGGAAATTTGGAAGTCCATCCAAACCATATCCTAATGACACTCTATATGAGTAATAACATCCCACCAATGGTTGGTATAATCATGAAGCATGCGAGTCGTGATTTTGACCCTCCTCTCTAGATGTGTCTCCAAATTCTAGAATATAGATAACACAACCTATATCCAGGACTCAATATCTTGAGGACCGCCTTCCCCTAAAAATGTAGGAGGGTTTTTCTCCTAGAATTCTCATGTAAACTCTTCCATAAAACGGGTAGGTCATGGGGCGCCCTGCATAGACTACATAAAATATAGTAACCCCTATAGAAATTGAGAATCAATGCCCAGATCAAGAATAGAATTAGGTATCTTAGGTGGAACTACATGAAACACCCCAAACTTCCATGGTACGTTTCCCTTTGAATAATACAATAGCTTGTGTTGTACGCAACTTCAAGTTCAAACACACCACAACCAATCAAACTAGCTGTTATGAATAGTAATACCCACTTTTTGAAATTTAATAAATTTTATCTTTCAAAATGGACTTCATTTTTGGATTTGGAATATCGAAATTATCTTAGGGTGAATTTTTGGTATTTTTCTGAAAAGTTTCAATTTTTGATGAATAGTGAAAAACATTGTGTTATTATTTAAAATTGACTTTTTAATTAAATAATTAATTATTTTATTTAAATTTATTTTTGGTCAAAATAGATACATAATACCTATATGAGTTCAATATAATTCATTGGATTCATTTTGTAATAATATTAGATATATAAAATTTTATTGAACTTTTTACTGTCTTTTACCCACCTCCTATGAGCATTTGCAAATTCGCATAAAACTTAATTTTACCGCTTCTGTGAGTTGAATTTCAAAAATACAAGAGACACTGTTGATATTATTAAGAAAAATGTGGTTCAATAAGATGAAAATAATTTTTGGTGAATAGTAACTTTTTACTTTTATTTACCACGGTTAAAAGTAAATATGGTAATTAAGGGTAAAAATGATATTATTATTACCATAACACATGTCCTAATTATATTGGATAAGTTTAATTCGACCAAAAACAGACTTAGGAATAAAATATTACCCTTTAGGTCCACTTGGATTAGATTAGAACATTTATTATTATTTTATTTAAAGAAGAGTTAAAAGAGTTAAATTCAAAGTTTAATAACTAAACCATTTTTAATATAGAGTTATCCATAATATAAATTAGACTATAAATATTAATTATAAATATAAAAGTATTTCCTACATAATGTTATTTTATTTATAATTTTTATACATTAAATAATTAAATTTATTTATGACACAATGATGATGCAGTAATTACCTTATTAATGAAAGATTAAAATAATTGATATTATAAATATCCAAATAAATATAATTTGAGACTTTTAATGAAGTACACTAATTTTATAGGTTAATATAACTTGTTAGGGTTTATTAAATGAATTTTTTCGAAGTAATAATGCTGTTATGAATTTAAAAAAACAAAATACCAAATAGTGTCAAAATTGACATAAAAGAGTTTTCAAAACAAATATTATATTATTAATTAATATTCTTTTCATAAAAATATAAGGTTTGACCAAAGGGATTAAATAATATTATATATGTCATTAATGAACTACTTGAGGTTCTCTTTGAAGTTTATATTAAGTTTATTAACCATATAATATAAAACTACAAAGAGACATGGTAAATGTCAAACTATTTAACTAAGAGTTAAATCTAAAAGATAAGGTTAATATGATGACGTAAACCTGTCTAAAACCTATTAGTTGAGAGGTTTTCGACCCATACACACCTTATCCTTTAAATAATTCATTTTGGATCCATTATAAACCGAAAATTATTTTTTTATAAAATAATATTTCAAGCTTTTCCTAAAGTGACCCTCACCTCTCTTATAAAAGGGCACTTCCCCTTCTCTCAAATTCACACCTTAAAAGACATTTGGCTCATCCAACCCCTTCCCAAATATCCTCTCAACTGTCATCACTTAATCCTATAGGCCTTACCTTAGTCATAAAGTCAACCTAAGGATCCCTTTTGATCAAATCAAAAGTAAGAACCCGAATAAGAGGTAAATATTTCATCGCCCCTTTCAAGTTATTTTCTTCTTCCACTTCCTCTTTATTTGTTGTTTCCATTATAAAATAATAAATCCATTATCTTCTATATACTATGATGTTATTATAAAAATGGTACAACCATATTCATTATTATATCCATCCTATAAATGAAAAAGTCATCATACGTGCGTACGTACGGATTACCGTCTCCACGTCGTGGTGTAGTTTGTTATTCAAACACTTCATCATTTGGATGGGTATAATAATGAGTATAAATGATGTAAATAATAAATATAACATGGTAATTATTATTTATATATGATATAACATCCAATTATATACTATTTTAATATCAAAATAATGGTATTGTCGCTCGTACGTACGTACGGATTACCGTCTCCACGAACGTGATGAGATTCATTCCCCATCATATCCATTCAAGACTAATTTTCATTTTATGATTAAAAAAAATAATGTTTAAATACTTAATATCATTCTGAATATGAATAATATACATCCTATCCATAACAAACATTACTTACATAACAAATCATATAAAGGAAAACAAATCAGTTAACAACCGAAATGATGATAACACTAAAATATTATTAACAAAGTAATATTAGAAGATCATATATGATAGCATATTTACTTATATGGTTCTTGAATAATTTAATAACAATTATTTAACTATTATACAGAAGGTTAATGTACCCTCGACCAAGAAAAAATACAAGGTAAGGGTTAATTTCACAATCTCTTTATTATCAGAGGTTGTTTTTATGTAAGTATCTACTGGGACCTCTTTATCATCCACATGCATGTTTCTTAAAAATTTATTCCAAAACATTTTTAGTATTTACTATACTATGGGTTAAAGTCATTTATACCCTTGTTTTACTTTTTATAAAATGGTTTGAAAGGAATATTTTCGTCATTTTCAAAACAAGGTACTTTATGACCTTTTCGACAAAATTAAGGTAAGAATGTATTTTTTTTAACTTATACAGTTGGTGCGTCTATTTTCTTTCATTATAACATCGTCAAAGATTCCTATACAAGCTTATAAGAATATTTTCAAAATAAATTTTTTATTTTATAATTATATGACTTTTAAATGATTTCAAAATAGAAAGATATAATTCTCTAAAAAAGTTTTGATTTCATCTATGTCAACATCCTTTGATGGATTGTAAGCTTATTTGAAGTTTATTTATTTTGATACAAAACTTCCATATTGTACTGAAGTTTTTGTGATATGTTTGACTGTGGATGTGTTATTTTTACACCATTCATGGTTTATAGATAAATTATTGACATTTATTATGCGAGTTTTAATACGAATGTTTATGTTATGTTTAAACCTTTTCTTATGAAGAATGCATTGGACTTAGTAAGTGATAGGTGGAGCCCGTTATAGCTCTTTAATGCATTGGTAGGTCTCATGAGACAAACTAGTGTCTTGGCACAAGGCCTTGAAAAAATATTAATAGTAGTCTTGGCACAAGGCCTTGACTATGTGGTTATGAAGTCTGGCATTATGCATTCCATCATTATAAAAGTGGCTATTGATATTTCATGTGATTATTCGACTAGTAGAATATCCATGTGAATAAGTAAATGGAATTATTTGATTTTATCTTTTCCATATTATGTAGAAGTTCAAGTTTAAAAGGCTTTTGTTTTAGTCTTATACATTGCCTTAAATTGTTATACTTATTTATGAAAGTTTATGCTATATTGTTATCCTTACTGACCATCTGAGCTCACCCCTTTCTATGTTTTATTTTTCCCAGGATGTGAAGAAGTATATTATGATTGACCTACAGGGATATTCTAAGGGATATGAGTGTGGCATATGGAGACTATGTTATTTTAGTTTTTCATTTTATAATGTAATGTAAAACTTATGAATGTATCTTGTATTTCCAAGGCTACTAAACTAATCGGTCTTTCGAGACTTGATCTTTTGTGATCATGCCAATGTTATGTAATAATGCACTGACTCTGGGTAACTAGGTTCAGTGCATTACAGTTGGTATCATAGGAAGTTTAGTACAAACCTTGGAAGCTAGATTTAGAGAAACTCTGATTAGAGAACATTACCCTAATATAGACTTTGAGGATTAATATATAAGAACTTCCTAGAATTTTGGCACTGTAGAGATTTTGTGAGTCTTCCAAGAAATACATCCCTATTTGGATATGAGTAGGTAGAGGAATATTTGGCACAGATGTACCTAGGATTAAAACCCAAAAACACCGCTTTGAGCTAGACTCAAACGGGAACTGGTACACGACAATGGGCCTTGCTGCACTCTTAGTTATGACACTCCTGGGGGATATGCTTGGGATAATTATCATTTTCTTTAAAAACCATTATGAAGGGTTTATGAGTATATACTTCCTAAAAGAAAACATTTTTATGATTATGGATTATATCCATAAACTGTTCAATTTATGTTAATTGTTTTATAAGTTTGTAATTATGTATTTCAATTCATAAACTAATATAATGAATGACATTGTTTAGAAATGGCACCTAGTGGAAGGAATAGAAACTGTATCAACACATGTAATCCATGTAGGGATTTCCCTCCTACTCAAGATAATTATAGTGGAGTTGGTGAAGCAACTGGTGCTGATTAGCTTATCACCATACTGGGACAACTCACTCAGGTTATGAATAATAACCTTACCCGTATAGAGCACCCTGATCCACAACGTGGAGGATCAATGTTAGATCGCTTCATGAGGCAACAACCACCAAAATTCAATGAGAGTAAAAATCCATTAGTAGCTGAGCAATGGATAAATTCCTTAGAGAAAATATTTCAGGCTTTGTGGAGTAACGAAAGGGAAAAAGTTTTCATGACAGTTTATCACATCTTGGGAGATGTAGATCAATGGTGGTCATTGATTCAAAACACAAAGGAAGATGATGAAGTATCAAATATGGAATAGAGGGAGTTTAAAGATATTTTCTTAGAAAAATACTTTCCTCGTGACCATCGAGTAGATATGGAAAGACAATTTCTGATTCTGAGGCAAAAAGAGAATGAGAATGTCGCAAAGTATGAGGCTAACTTTACAAGGTTATAAAGGAATGCTGCAGATTATATACATAACCCAAGAAGTAAGATTGATCATTTATTTGATGGGTTAAAACCATTTATCCATCAAGCATTAGTCTCACAATCCTTCTCATCATACGAAGATATTTTCTCATGTGTTATCAAGACAGAAAAGAAATTATCTAAGTCTTACGACTTTAAAGAAAAGCAAGAGAAGAAGAGATCTGCTGAAAACTCTGGAAATGGAAATAAGGTAAAGAAGGAAAAAGTTGAATATCTATCCTGTAGTAAATGTGGTAAGAAACACCCCAGTACTTGCCTGAAGGGAATGGTATTCTGTTACAAGTGTGGTGAAAAAGACCACCAAGCTCGTGATTGCAAGGGGAAGTAAGAGGCTGTCAATGTTGAATGCTACAATTTTAGAGAAAGAGGGAATTATGCAAATGAATTTCCTAAGCACCAAGGAAACTTACCTCAAAAAAGGCCAAGGGATCAAGGACAAGATTATTCTATCACTACTGCTGAGTTTGAAGCTCTGAAAGATGTGTTGGTAGGTAATTTAATGGTTTCCTCAAGTTTAGAAAATGCTTTATTTGATTCTAGATCATCGCATTGTTTCATATATTCCTAGTTTGCTAAGAAAATTAGATATTTCTAATTTGATTTAACAAGGTAGTTGTCAGTAATAACTCTTAATGGAAGTATCATTGCAACAAAGTTTTGTGAATCAGTTCCCATTAAGGCATATAAACGTTATTTATCTGTTGATCTCATCGTCATACCCATGATTGAATTTTGATATAATCCTCGGTATGGATTGGATTTTGGGCAATGATGTGAAATTTTATTATAATAAGAAGGAGGTTACAATTTTTGATGATGATAAGAGGTACCATATCTTTAGATTAGAAATGTCACCATATCATTCTTATCAAGATCCACCCCCTGTAGCTCAACTAAATTTAATTATTAGGGAGGAAGAGAATGAAATAACTGTGGGTGAGGACAGGAATGTTCAAATAGAGGATGTACCTATTGTGCAAGAATATGTTGATGTGTTTCTAGAAGATTTACCTGGACATCCTCCAGGATGATAAATTGAGTTTTTTGTTGATTTAATTCCTGGTTCAAGGCCCATATCGAAGACCCCTTATAGAATGTCCACTGTGTAATTAGTGAAACTAAAGAAACAACTAGAGGAATCGAGTAATAAGGGATTTATTCGCCCTAGTGTTTCTCTATGGGGATCCCCTTTCCTTTTTGTTAAGAAGAAAGATTGATCTATGAGGTTGTTCATTGACTACAGGGAGATCAATGCTATAACAATAAAGATCAAGTATCCCCTACCTCACATTGATGATTTATTCAACTAACTTCATGAAGATCAATATTTTTCAAAGATTAACCTTCGATCTGAATATCATCAATTGTGTGTGAAGAAGGAAGACATTCCGAAAATAGCATTTTGAACCAGGTACAGGCATTAAGAGTTTACAGTAATGCCTTTTGGATTGACTAATTCACCCTATGTCTTTATGGATCTAATGAATAGAGTTTTCACAGAATATCTTGATGAATTTGTAGTTGTATTTATTGATGATATCTTAGTATACTCCAAAAGCTACGAAGATCATGAAAATCACTTACTCATTATTCTAAAGACTCTTAGAAGAAATGAATTATATGGGAAGTTTAGCAAGTGTGAATCTGGCTTCAAGAGATTTCTTTTCTAGGTCATATTGTCTCTAAGTATGGAATATCTATTGATCCTTCAAAGACCAAGGAAATCCAAGAATGGCCAGCACCGACGAGTATAACTAAGGTATGCAGTTTTATTGGTTTAGAAGGTTGTTATCGATGTTTCATCAAGAATTTTTCCCAGTTGGCTAACCCATTAATCAAGCTCACACGTAAAGGGGTTAAATTTGTTTGGAAAAAAGAGTGTGAATAATTTTTTAAAGAATTGAAGAGAAGATTATTCAATGATCCTATCTTGACTCTACCATCGGGGAATGATGAGTTTGTTATTTATAGTGATGCATCAAAGAAAGGACTTGGTTGTGTACTTATACATAATGATAGGGTTATTTCCTATGCATCAAGACAGCTAAAAATTCATGAGCAAAACTATCCTACTCATGATCTTGAGTTAGTAGCTGTAATATTTGATTTGAATATATGGAGACATTATCTCTATGGTGAAAAATGTGAGATATATACTGATCACAAAAGTTTGAAGTATATTTTCTCACAGAAAGAACTCAACATGAGGCAAAGGTGATGGCTTGAACTACTCAATGATTATGATTACATAATACACTACCACCTGGGGAAGGAAAATAAGGTGGAAGATGCTTTGAGAAGAAAGGATCATGGAGTTTTGGACAAGATGAGAGGTGAAAGGGATCCTATTTTCATGGATCTAGTAAAGGTGGATATGGGAATAACCATGGAAGGTGAAACATCAATTTTTTTCAAATGGTTTCCAAACCATGTTTACTAGAAAGGATAAAAATTTCTTGGACTGATGATGAGGAATTTCAAAAGAAAATTAAAGTTGTGAACGATGAGATATTGATCGACTTCATATATGAAGATGGGATTTTGAAATTTGGGAAGAGACTTTTTGTTCTCGATATACCTGATCTAAAAATGGAATTGTTACATGATGCTCATAGCTTCAATTTCTCTATACACCCTGGTAGCACCAAGATGTATAGAGATTTGAAGGAACATTTTTGGTGGGACAACATGAAGAGGGAGATTGCTGATTTTGTGTCAAGATGTATGGTTTGTCAACAAGTGAAAGATATAAGGCAACAGCCTAGAGGATTCATGAAACCTCTTCACATACTTGAGTGGAAATGGGATAATATTATGATATACTTTTTCATGGGGCTACCAAAGACTCCTAGAAAGAATGATGCAATATGGGTCATTATTGATCGTCTTATCAAGTTAGCACATTTTCTTGCTATAAGAGAAGATTTACCACTTGAATATCTAGAAAGACTATATATTAATGAAGTTGTAAGACTTCATGGAGTACCCTTATTGATTGTTTCTGATCGTGATCCCCATTTTACATCAAGATTATAGGAAAAGTCTTTAGAAGGACCTGGATACTGAACTTCACTTGAGCGCTGCCTACCACCCTCAAACTGATGGACAATGAGAATGGACTATTCAAACCTTAGAAGACATGTTGAGATCTTAATCACTTGACTTTCAAGGTATATGGGATCAATATTTACCTCTGGTAGAATTCTCCTATAATGATAGATTCTATTCAAGTATTCAGATGGAGCCATATGAAGCATTATATGGAAAGAGATGTCGCACACCAACTTGTTGGGATGATGTTGGTGAAATAAAACTCGTAGGCCCGGAACTTGTTGAGGAAACAATGGAAAAGGTGGAGGTTATCCAAACCCACATCAAAGCATCCCAAAGTAGGAAAAAGAGCTATGCCAATAACTAAAGGAAGGATTTGTAATTTCAAGTAGGAGACCATGTTTTCTTGAAGGTATCTCTATGGAAGGGTGTTATACATTCTGGTTAGAAGGGTAAACTGAGTCCCAGGTACATCGGACCTTTCGAAATTCTAGAACGAATTGGAGTTGTATCTTATCATTTGGAAATGCCTCCAAGTCTCTCCAAAGTTCATGATGTGTTCCACATATCACTGTTGATAAAATACATGCCTGACCCAACGCAT
This sequence comes from Viscum album, assembly GCA_963277665.1. NCBI lineage: Eukaryota > Viridiplantae > Streptophyta > Magnoliopsida > Santalales > Viscaceae > Viscum > Viscum album. Next base: position 692,729,568 of record OY728158.1, read on the forward strand.
GTACTCACCTATGAAGAATTAGAACTGGAACCCAATCTGTCTTATTGTGAAGATCCTATCGGAATTCTTGATACCAGATAACAAGTGCTGAGAAACTGGATGACTTATCTGGTAAAAGTTCTATGGAGAAACCATAAGATGGAAGAGGCAACGTGGGAACCTGAGGAACTTATGATGAAGAACCACCCGAATATTTTTATGCTGTAATACTATAGAAATTTCGAGGACAAATTTATTTTAAGGAGGGGAGAATGTAACACCTCAATCTTCCATGGTACGTTTCCCTTTGAATAATACAATATCTTGTGTTGTAAGTAACTTCGAGTTCAAACACACCACAACCAATCAAACTAGCCGTTATGAATATTAATACCCACTTTTTAAAATTTTATAAATTTTATCTTTCCAAATGGACTTCATTTTTGGATTTGGAATATTGAAATTATCTTAGGGTGAATTTTTTGTATTTTTCTGAAAACTTTCAATTTTTGATGAATAGTGAAAAACATTGCGTTATTGTTTAAAACAGACTTTTTAATTGAATAATTAATTATTTTATTTAAATTTATTTTTGGTAAAAATAGATACATAATACCTATATAAGTTCAATATAATTCATTGGAGTCATTTTGTAATAATATTAGATATATAAAATTTTATGGAACTTTTTACCGTCTTTTACCCACCTCCTAGGAGAATTTGCAAATTCGCATAAAACTTAATTTTACTGATTTTGTGAGTTGAATTTTAAAAATAAGAGAGCCACAGTTGATATCAGTAAGAAAAATGTGGTTCAATAAGTTGAAAATAATTTTTGGTAAATAGTAACTTTTTACTTTTATTTACCACGGTTAAAAGTAAACGGGGTAATTAAGGGTAAAAATGATATTATTATTACCCTAACACATGTAATAATTCTATTGTATAAGTGTAATTATACCAAAAACAACATTAGGAATAAAATATTATCCTTTAGGTCCACTTGGACTATATTAGAACATTTATTATTATTTTATTTAAAGAAGAGTTAAAAGAGTTAAATTCAAAGTTTAATAACTAAACCATTTTTAATATAGGGTTATACATAAGATAAATTATACTATAAATATTCATTAGAAATATAAAAGGATATCCTGCATAATGGTATTTTATTTATATTTTTTAGACATTAAATAATTAAATTTATTTATGACACAATGATGATGCAGTAATTACCTTATTAATGAAAGATTAAAATAATTGATATTATAAATATCCAAATAAATCTAATTTTAGAATTTTAATGAATTCCACTAATTTTATATGTTAATATGACATGTTAGGGTTGATTAAATTAATTTTTTTCTAAGTAATAATGCTTTTATGAATTTAACAAAAATAAAATACCAAATGGTGTCAAAATTGACATAAAAGATTTTTAAAAACAATATATTATATTAGTAATTTATATTCTATTCCTAAAAATCTAAAATTTTCGTCCAAAGGTCTTAAATAATATTATACATGTCATTAATGAACCACTTAAGGTTCTCTTCGAAGTTTATAGTAAGTTTATTAACTATATAATATAAAAATACAAAGAGACATGGTAAATGTCAAACTATTTAACTAAAAGTTAAATCTAAAAGATAAGGTTAATTTGATGAACTAAATATATCTAAAACCTATTAGTTTAGAGTTTTTCGACCCATACACACCTTATCATTTAAATAATTCATTTTTGATCCATTATAAAAAGAAAAGGATTTTATTATAAAATAATATTTCAAGCTTTTCCTAAAGTGACCCTCACCTCTCTTATAAAAGGGAACTTCCCCTTCTCTAAAATTCACACCTTAAAAGCCATTTGGATAAGCCAACAACTGACCAAATATCCTCTAAAATTTACTCCATTTATCCTAGAGTCCTTCCTTTAGTCAGAAATCCAACCTAAAGAGCCCTTTTGATCAAATCAAAAGGAAGAACCCGAAGAAGAGGTAAATATTTCATGGCCCCTTTCAAGTTCTTTTCTTCTTCCACTTCCTATTTATTTTTTGTTTCCATTCTAAAATAATAAATCTAGTATCTTCTATATATTGTGATATTATTATAAAATTTTTACAACCATATTCATTATTCTATCCATCCTATAAATGACAAAGTCACCATACGTTCGTATGTACGGATTACCGTCTCCACGTTGTGGTGTACTTTGTTATTCAAACACTTCATCATTTGGATGAGTATAATAATGAGTATAAATGATGTAAATAAGAAATATAACATGATAATGATCCTGTATATATGATATACCGTCCAATTATATATGATTTTAATATCAAAAGAGTGATATTGTCGCTCGTGCGTACATATGGATTACCGTCTCCACAAACACGATGAGATTCATTCCCCATCATATCCATTAAAGAATAATTTTCATTTGATCATTAAAAAATTAATGTTTGAAGATTTTATATAACTATGAATATGAATAAGATACATCCTATCCATAACAAACATTACTTACGTAACAAAGCATATAAAGGAAAACGAATCAGTTAACAACCGGAACGATGATAATACTAAAATATTATTAACAAAGTAATATTAGAATATAATATATGATATCATATTTACTTATATGGTTATTTTATAATTTATTAACAATTATTTAACTATTATACAGGATTTGAACGTACCCTCTACTAAGGAAAAGTACAAGGTAAGGGTTAATTTCACAATCTCTTTATTATCCGAGGTTGTTTTTACATAAGTATCTACTGGGACCTCTTTATCATCCACATCCATGTTTCTTAAAAATGTATTCCAAAAAAATACTATTTACTATACTATGTTTTAAAGTCATTTATACCCTTTTTTGACTTTTTATAAAATTGATTTAAAGGAATCTTTCCATCGTTTTCCAAACAAGGTACTTTATGACCTTTTCGACAAAATTAAGGTAAGAATTTTTTTTAACTTATACGGAAGGTGAAGCTATTTTCCGCCATTATAACATCATTGAAGCTTCCCATACAATATTATAAGAATATTTTCAAAATAAATGTTTTCCTTTATAATTATATGACTGTTAAATGATTTCAAAATAGAAATAGATATTTCTCTAAAAAAAATTTGATTTCATCTATGTCAATATCCTTTGATGGATTGTAAGATTATTTGAAGTTGATTTATTATGATACAAAACTTCCATATTGTATTGAAGGTTTTGGGTTATTTTTACACCATTCATGGTTTATGGATAAAGTATTGACATTTCGTATGCTATTTTTAATAAGAATTTTTATGTTATGTTTAAAATTTTTTATATGAGGAATTCATTGGACTTAGTAAGTGACAGGTGGAGCCTGCTATAGCTCCTAGATGCATCAGTTGGTCTCATGAGACAAACTAGTGTCTTGGAACAAGGCCTTGACAAAATATTATTAGTATTCTTGGAACAAGGTCTTGACTATGTGGTTATGAAGTATGGAATTATTCATTCCATCATTATGAAAGTGGCTATTGATATTGCATGTGATTATTTTACTAGTAGAATATCCATGTGAATAAGTAAATGGAATCATTTGATTTTATCTTTTCCATATTATTCCGAAGTTCAAGTTTAAAAGTATTTTGTTTTAGTCTTATACATTTCCTTAAATGTTTATACTTGACTGAAAATTAATTTTTTTATTATAAAGATAGACCCCCTTTTAAGGGATAAGGGAGAACCCAAACGACTTCAAAGACATACAAAGACATTCAAGCCCTCCAGTCCAATGTCCAAAGATCAAAAACAATCTGATTAAAATATTCAAATTAGGTTCCTCCCTAATATCAAAATCATTAATATGAGCTTTCACCTTCACATCATTGTCGGCAAGCAGTCCCGTGCACAAATGCACGGGCACAGTACCAATGGAAAACTCTATACCCTCTCAATCGTCTAATTCTGAATAGCCATGAAAGGTTAAATCTCCCTGCTCTAAACCTCCTCTAGAGCCGTCCCTTGATGAGAACCGGATGCATTGACCCATAGATCGCGAACTGAAGTGCCACAAACCAAACAGACCAACCATTCCACAGATTCAAAAATTCAATAGAAAAACCATTCAAAGTTTTCCAAAAACCATTCATCATGCTGCAAAACCACCACAGAAAAACCCTCGCTGCAATCAATTTGGTCCGCCATTGTAAATCTGTCACAGCCCTCCACACATCACCCCAAACCAGGATCACGTTCATCAAAACTCTATCAACGGTCTTCGGAACTGAATCCAAGACAACATCACGCACCACCTCCATCGATCCGAGAAGCCCCAACTGGACATCAAGATAAAAAAAAACACCGAAGCTGGAATATCACCGGATGCCCAGAGATGGCAACGAAAGACTCAACAAAACCAAATTCAGAAAACAAAATCGAAAAAAAACCACAACATCACCGTCAACGGAATACACCCGACGAAGATCACGCCGCAATCCACTCTCGTTTCCTTCTTCAGATCTGCACGCACATGGAGACTGCAACAAACCTCCCACCACATCCAATACCGATGCTGAAACGAGACACCGCCCCTCAGACCACATAAGAAGAGGCCCCTCCCTAGACTATGTCGCTGCCTAGAGAAACCCTAGCCAAATCTACGGCTAGGGTGAAATAACAGTCCATCAACAGATCGTTAGGGAACAAACCCACAAGAAGCCTCCACGAATGGGGATTAGTATGCCGCGAAGGAGACCGCAGAGGCGCAGATAAAGAAGTCGTCGTCGTCCCCGGACAGGAAGAGAGACGGCGGTAGGGGGAAAACCGAGCGAAGGTGGATCCCCTTAGGGGAACATCCGATTAAAATACTTAAATGTTTATACTTATTTATGAAAGTTTCCGCTATATTGTTATCCTTACTGAGCATCTAAGCTCACCCCTTTCTATGTTTTATTTTTCTCAGGATGCAAAGAAGTATATTATGAATGACCTGCAGGGATAGTTTAAGGGATATGAGTGTGGCCTATGGAGGCTATGTTGTTGTAGTTTTTCATTTTATAATGTAATGTAAAACTTATTAATGTATCTAGTATTTCAAAGGATACTAAACTAATCTGTCTTTTGAGACTTGATCTTTTGTGATCATGCCAATGTTATGTAATAATGCACCGACTCTGGGTAACTAGGGTCGGGGCGTTACACTACAAGAGGTAATATTATTGGCTCGGGGCCCACCGCCTCTGAAGCATGGTCATCACCATCTTCCTAGTACTCAACCTATGGCCATCATGGTGTCATATTTCTACAATTTCAAACAAAAACCTCATAAAAATATTTGTTAATAGAAAGATAATAGATATTGAAATAAGGAAGGTACATAGCCTTCCTATATAAGAGTCAACACCCATCTTCCAACTCCTAAATATAGGTATAGTTAGTCTTAGAAGGTCACAATAGCCTTAAGATTCACTCCCTACTACCCACTACTATGGTTAGGTTAGGGTCAAGGTCTCATACCTGATATCATAGGTTTTGGTATGTGGAGTTTCAATTTCAAGGTATAGATGAAAACTCCCTTTACATTGGAATTAGAATCCTCATTTAATGGTAACAATTTATTTAAGTTCAAATTTATTCAAGTTCATAGTCATTTATATATATACATATCATGGTATAATTAAATGAGTTATCATTCCCAAGTTAAGAAGTCTTAACTTTATAAGTTACAATCGGCATGTCATGTAATTGCAACCAACCTATATGATGGTTTAAATATATGTATCCTAATTAACAATTTATAGAGGTACACACACTCTTTAAAATTGAAATTGGCATCCATGTAATCATAACCAACTAATTTCTCATCCCATGCAACCGATGGTTCATGGATTAAACATGTGATAATTGGTTAGTTAAAGTGACTCCATCAAACTATATGCAAAAACACCATTTATTTTTAGGCATAAAATTTAATTAAACAATTATTTATATTATTTACCCTAAAAAATTTATTTAGATAATATATATATCAATCAAGGAACAACAACATGTTACAGAAAATGCATGCAATAAAATAAATATTCCATGGAATATTCATGACATGTGAATCTCTACATGCCTATAATGATACATGAGACAATACCTCCTTACCATACCGAGTCAAGGGTAAAAATACATAATCATAAAAAATGCCCCAAATCATGTGCTTCACCCAATGGTCAAATCAATAGAATTATAGTAATCGGAAATCAAAACATCAAGTCTCATCCTAGGTAATTTGGTTATTACTTGTACATGGGTTAGCTACTCTTAAGAAAAGTCTCATTAATAAATTCCAACACATCCATGGTCTTCTATATAATAACCCAAATAGTAATAAAAAAGAAAAAATGAATTCATTTGATACCACTTTGTGACATCCTGAGACCGATTAACTCATAAGTAAATAAACCCAATTGTCCACATGATGTCAAGATCACCTTCCCATACAATAAAGGTTTCTGACTAGAAGCAAGGGTCTATGATGATGCATTAGGGAGACTATACCCTCGGGATTAGAGTTAAGCATAGAAATATAATAAAAATAGATATAATAATATGGAAATCAAAAACTAAATCATCTGAATATAAAATACATGTTGTAATAAGCATTGGAAAAACCATATCCACTAAAAAATACAAGTTATTTCATGTCTGTATACTATAAAAAATGGGTAATTCATGGGATACACAGTATTAGGAATATACAAAATTCTACAAAAAAAGAATAAAATCTCAAAATCTATCTCCAATAGTATCACAAGAATAATCCTAGTCCTCTGATCCTGTACTCCATTCTAGTACATAAAATCAATTGTCCATAACATGACACTTTCCCTTTATCCCTACTTGCATCCATGAAGACTTTTTGGGTACAAATCAGCAGCCTGAATAGGGTCTGAGATATATTAAGTAGGATACCACCAATGATTTATAATTCTATCCATTCCATGTATATAAAATGAGTAGTGTATAGGTAATAATCAAAAATAAAGTAGTAGATAAATTACCTGCATTAGTCAGGGTTCCTCGTGGGACACCTAGCCATCGCTACCTACTTTTTCCTAAGATGTAATTTCCTTAAAGAATTATTAATTTTGTTTAAATTATATTACATGTTGGGTAACTAGACTCATGTCCAAGACGTCCCCATATGTTCATAGTGATATAAGGGATATATAATTCCCATCACATTAGAACTGAGATAAGGTAAATAGACGAGGTCATTAAGTATGGAAAGTATTAACCAACTCTAAGTGTGCTCTTTGACTTGGAAGATGTATCATTAAATTAATTTAATTACACCATAGACCCATCCAAGGAATTACACTTTGGGAGCCCTGGTATCACTCTAGGTGTAATATAATCCATCACCCTATAATCCCATCCATGGTATTCCTCATAGGAATCCAGGTATCATAGAGGTATGCTATAATGAAATATCCTCCTAAGCCAATCCATGCCTATCCATGTAGAAAAAACTAAGTGTCTCTCAATTAATAATGTAATAACATATCCACGTGATCCCATACTTGGAATTCCACATAGGGAATCCAAGTTTTTCTAAAGTCATAATATATGAGCACTCACCAGTTGAGTTAATCTAAGTAATTCTATAAAGGAATCAATGTGTCACCCACAACGTAATGTAATTCTATTTATAATTAATTTAATTTAATAATCACGAAGAGCCTATCAAATTTCTTATAAATTGAAACCCTTTTATCACCCTAAATATGTCATACTAGATTTTCATGCATATCAGTTACCCATACCATTTAATAATTCACTTAATTTAGTTTGGATATTCAGTTTAAAAGGGTAAACTCCTGAAAAGGGAAATAAGAATAAAGGTTAGGGACCTGAGGACATGGACTCTCCATTAGATATTTCATTTAATTATATTTATGTTTAATTATATTAATTATAACATTCTAGATACAAGGGGCAAGGAACACACCTTGTAAGGTGATTCGATTACATTTGAAGACATAAGGCTCATAGGCCTAAAAGAGAGGCACACACTAAGGGGTATTTCTCATTGAGGTAACACACTTTAACAAAGGAATTAGGGTTAAAGGACTACCATAAACATGGTGATGTCAATTTATTTAATTAAATTAATATTTAGTAGGCATCACATGAAAGGTTTATCATGCGACATAATGGTGCATAATATAAACAGTGAGGATTTTAGGGAAAAAGAACTAGAAAACCTACCTTAGCTTGGTAGACAACTCCTCATATTGTATTAGCTTACCAAATTGGAGAAATTATAGAAATAATAAAATTTTTGTGAAAATAGGTTATATTATCATGCATGAAGATCGCACAACACATGGAAATTTTAATTGATAAAAGAAGACAGAGGAGTTTAAGGATTACTAAGAGGAATCCAACATGATGAATGATTATTGATTTGGAAATTGTATGGAGGAGATCCAAAGGAAACTAGGTTGATGAGGGAGAGAACCCTCCACATGATGCGCTACTAAAAAGGGTAATATTGGGTTAAATGTGGGTTTATTCCCTTTTAAAAAGGGATGAAAAATATTCATGGTGTGAATGGGATTCACATCATGAATAACTCAGATTTTTTCTCTCCTAGGAAAAACCAATTCACATTGTGAATGGGATTCATGATGTGAATTACCCTTTCATGGGTTCATTCACATCATGAATAATTCACACCCATTATAAAATTCATGGGTCTTGTCTAGAGAAATTCATATCATAAATTTTATTCATGTAGTGAATTGAATTCACATCCTAAATTAGATCTATTTTCAAGATCTGGCCTTATGCTACCTTCCTTCCCAAAAGTAAACTAACCATCCTAAATGCTCGGTTACTAAGGACTAAGATAAAAAAGACAAAATCAATTAGGTTTTAACCAAATTTAAAAGAATTTATACCTCTCTAAAAATTATGGGTGTTACATGAAACAACCAATATTTTTTCATGGGTATCCTGAATTCTATATTTAGTGAGTTCCAATATTAGATTTTTCTAGTGTTCATCAATGAAATAATCATATAATTGAAGTTATAGGATGATTGTGTTGATATTCTTAGGGATTTTAAGTCCTTCAACACCATTGACTATATGGGAAGTTTTACAAATGTAAGTTTTGGACACATGAGGTACATTTTCTTGGACATGTGGTACCTTAGTAGGTAGTGACATACACTCATTAAAAGATATAGGAAGTTTTTTCTTAGGAAACACTCAATAATGTTTCTTAGTTCCATAATTTCATTAGTCAAATGGGATATTATTTAAGGCTCATGCCCAATTTCTCTCATATTGAAGCCTCATTGGCTGCCTTGACCAGGAAGGAAAATGCTTTCATATAGACTAATCAGTGTTAGGTGGCCTTTGAATAACTAAATGGGAAGTTTATCAGAACCCCCATTCAAAAGTTTCTAAATGAATGGGTTGTGTTTTAGGTTTTTTTCAATGCTTCATGTTTTAGTTTAGGATGCATCTTGATGTATCCTAGGGTGGTGGTTTAATATGGGTATATTCAATTATTTACCCATGAGTGTAACTATTTCACTCATGATCTTGAGTTAGTGATAGTGGTGTTTTATTTGAAGTTTTTTTGACATTACATCATTTTTGAATTATTTGTGGTCTTTATATATCACAATATATTGAGGTATATCTTCTCTAAAAGGAAATTGAATCTGTATCAATGATGGTGGATAGAGTTCTTTCAAGTATATGAATTCAATATCTCGTACATAATTGGGAAAATGAATGCAGTTGTTTATGATATGACTAGGAATTCATGAGGAGATATTGTTCGAAAGTCCATAGATTCTTAGAGATTTATTAAAGATCATGAGGTGGTGTATCTTGATATGGAGAAGGATGGTGGTAGGGGTTTTATGTACTAAATGATATTGTGATCATCCTTGTTATAGTTGGTGGAGGAGTATCAGTGCAAAGATTCATAGGTAGAGGTCATGAAAGATCATGTCATTCATGGTGATACTCCTCAGGGGTGGTCAGAGGATGATCGACATCAGGTGTTGTTCCAAGGTGGGTTAGTTGTTCCATCGGTAATGCGAGAGGATGTTATATTTCAATTTTATATCTATCCCTTGGTGGTACATCCCGATATATCCAAGATGTATCATTCCTTGATGATTTGTATTTTGTGTCCTAGAATAAACTAATTAGTAATGGATTTTGTATCGCAGTGTTTATCCTGCCTGTAGGTGGAGGAAGAGCATTGTGTACCATGTGGTTTTTCATAGTCATTATATATCTCTAAGTGGAATTTAGAGGATATCTTGATGGATTTCATCATCATTATACCCCAATACCAATGGGTTGTGATTCTATTTTTGTGATTATGGATTAATTAATGAAGTCGGATCATTTCCTAACAATCTGGGAGTTGGATGTCATGGATGCTCTAGTGAGGTGATATGTGGATGAGATAGTGAAGCTTCAAAGGGTACTGAGTAACATTATCTCTAACTGGGATCCTCATTTTACCTCATGAGTCTAGGGTGGTATTTAGCATGATTTTGTCTCTCAGATCCATCTTAGAACGGCTTTATATCCTTAAATGGGTTGTCATGTGGAGAAAAACATTCAGACTTTAGAGTATATATTGCATGCATGCATCCTATATTTTAGTGGGTCATGGGTAAAGCACCTTCCCCTAGTTGAGTTTTATTATAATAGTAGTTATCACTCTTCCTATTTGAGGAATTTTATAGGATAACTTATAGATCTATATTGTTCTCAATCAAGGTTGGAGAGTTTGTGGTCCTTAGACTATATGTGGGTTAGATTATGATATATAATGTTTAGATGATTTAGGAGAGGATAAATGTAGTATAGGGTCATCATAATTTTTATATTAATCGGTGGAGGAGATCACTAGAGTTTAAGGTTAGAAATAATGTGTTATTGAGGTTTTATCCTCATCATGAATAGTGGAGTTTTGGATAAGGGAGTAATATTTCTACTTGGTTCATTAGTACTTTTGAGGTGTTAGGGAATATCAATGTGGTTGTGTATTGGTCGGTGTTTACCTCATAGTTGAACCAGATACACTATGTCTTCCAAGTGTCATGGCTTTATTGATATCTACAGAATGAATTCCATGTAAGGGATTGGTTTTATGAATCTCTCAATTTTTGTTTTCTCAAGTCTCGGTGGTGTCAAGAGGGTGATTTGAGAAGTTCTAGAGGTGATAGTAGAATTTTTTTTCCATCTAGTGGACCACTGTGTCATGGTAGTGGGCATGGTGATGGCTATTGTGAAGCGAGTTTTGGAGTTGTGAGCATGGTGGGAAGTTGTTTTGAAGGTTGGTCATGAGTATACAATTTTTTATTGGTATTTTTTGGGCTTTTGAAATTTTGAGTTGGTAGTGTGGTTCTTGGTTTATATAGAGAGTGAAACACCCGGGGTTTCCATTTCAAAAGGTTCTTTTCGTAAGAGGTTTCCATGTGGTAAATAGGGAAGGGATTCATGAAGTAGTGTAGAGAGTGGTGTTGTTGTAGGTCTTTAGAATTTATCTATGGGAAATGGGGAGTGTGTAAATGTTTTAGGTATAGTAGTTTTGATACTGAGTCAAGGAGACACTAAGTTTTATAGTAAGGAATGAAATGGTGAGTGAGGCCTCACCATGTCATAGTCTTGGGCATGGTGAGTTGAAATAGTTGAGGGTTTTCCTTGTTCTATAGAGGGAGTCCATGGTGGATTCTTGTAGGTTTTAAACACTATATAGAACATCATGGTTAAAGGTGTGTTGATTTTTAAAGTTTTTTAATGTATTTTTTAAAATGTGTGAGACTATGGGGTTAAAACCATTTTAAATAGTGACAAAATCGAATCTCCTTTGACCGAGGGGAACCATGGGTGTAGTGGGGGTCATCGTACCATGGTGGAGGACATATGGTGTTCCTATATAAATATATGGCTTGGTATTTCTTGGTTCAATTATTAATTCCTTCCTTCAACCCATATATGACTCTCAAGATCTATTATCCCTCTCTAATCATTTCTTTTGATATATTAACATATTGGTTCATTAGGATTGAGTTCTCATAAAATAAGGTAATTTTTTATACTCTTCTCTTCATATTCCCTATTTATTTATTTATTTAATTTCTTTTTGGGGTATTTTCTCTAGTTTGGGATGAGTTTTTAGAATGACCTAATGATGGTTTGTTATGGATAGGTTCTGAGGTGGGTTCCTTTGAGTTTAGTAGTGGTTAATTCTTATTCTTATGTTCTTTCTCAGAAAACTTTTAAAACCTTAAATAGAGTTGGGTGATTCATTAATTCTCATTTATTATGTGTTAGTGTGGGATTTTCATGATTTATTTTCTTTGGGTAATGGATAAATTTACCTAAATAAAGTTAATGACTAGATTAAATAATGAATTGGAAGGGATTTTGTGATTGCATGTGGTCATGTTATGTTATTAATGCCTCTTGAATTTTTTTTAGATAGTATATTTTCAAAATTTTGTAATTATTTTTATTGTTTATCATGATTTATGTGGTTGAAATTGGATAAACAATGTAAATCTAGTGAGTATAAAGATATTACTGAAATAGGCATGTGAATATAATTTTTTTTATTCCTTAAAAACTACTAAATATAGAAGTATTTCTTAAATAGTGTTTATGTTTTATTCTTAGATAATTATTAGCTATTGAGGATAGGTTTCTTGTTATTGAAACCTATACATAATGAATCATTTAATTCAATATAGCAATTTAAAGGTTGTTTACTAGATATAAATTTTTGGGGTTGTGAGAGATTGTTCTTATTTACTATAGGATTTCATGCCTTTTTATTATGGCATTATTTTCACATAGATCTTGTGTGATGAAAATAATTTTGTTTCCATGTATATGTGCTCTAGGATGGTAGATCCCTTATTGTGATTGTTGCTAAACTAGTATGGTTGGTAAGTTTGGAAGTGTGTGGGAAACACAAGTTGAGAGCGGGGATTTCTTGTTGCCTATCATTGAAATGAGGTTGATGTTGGTATGGATAGTGGAGGTTAAGAGTCGGTCTTTCCTATTTATCAGATTTTTGTGTTGTTGGTTGATGGGTATAGGTTGAGAGTTGGGATTTCCTATCTTTCTTGATGTGTGATTTTGATAGATGGTTTTCCTAATGTTTTTTTGTTGAGATTTATAACTTCTAACCATAATTGGTTTGTGCATTGTAAGTGCATATCCTTGTGGTAGCTTAGCATGAGTCCCAGAGTACCCGAATTATGGACTGGTAAATGGGATTATAATTAACTCATGGGATGGGTGTTTATTTTGGTAATATGGAATGATGAAAACATGGAGTACCTAGATTAGGGACATGACTAGGTATTGGAGTGGTACCACACATCATATGTGTCCCCTTACACTTTGTGTACCCCTACTTCCTTTTTTGGGAAACTTCTAACTCTCACATCTCCTTCATATGGACTTAGTTTTTGGCTCATGGGTAGATTATTTTAATTTTTTTTCTTGTATATAATGCAATGGTGTACTTTGTAGTGGATTTTAAGATAATATGCAAGTTTTTTCAAGTGTAACACTTCTTTAGGTGGTGCTCAATGATGGAAGTTATCAAGAAAGATTATTAGAGTGGTAAACCTCTATGACATTAGGGTGTAGGTCCTCTATCTACTAAGTGGTACCCCCTATGAAATTAGGGTGTGGGTCATCTATCAACTAAGTGGTACCCCCTATGGAATTAGGGTTTGGTTACTCTATCTACTAAGAGGTACCCCCTATAGCATTAGAGTGTGGGTCCTCTATCTACTAAGTGGTACTCCCTATGTAATTAGGGTGTGGGTCCTATATCTACTGAGTGGTACCCCTTATGGAATTAGGGTGTGGGTACTCTATCTGCTGAGTGCCACCCCCTATGGAATTAGGGACCAGGTCCTTTGTTTATTGAGTGGTTCCCCCCAATCAGATAGGGTGTGGGTCCTAATTACACTGAGTGTAACCCCCCTGATGCACTAGGGTGATAATCCTCCTTACACTTAGTGGAACCCCCAAAATCACTATGGCATAGGTCCTCCTTACAATGAGTGGCACCCCCCTCCCTGATGCACTAGGGTGTAGGTCCTCCTTAGACTGAGTAGCCCCCCCCCCCGATGTATTAGGGTGTGGGTCCTCTTCTTGGAGATTGTTCCCCTCAATTATGTGGCATAGTGATGAGGCATGGGCCCTACATATGGTTACTCCTATGGAAAGACACATGAGATGCTAGGCATCAATGATGAACCTTTGGAACAGTTGGAACTCTTTTCCTAGATCAGGTTGTGATATTAAGATCCCCTTTGTCTCTCATTTGGGATTCTTTTATTGAGTATATATATATTTGTATCCATGTAATTGTATTTTGTTACTATCTTAGTTTTGATTGAGCTATATGTTATAATCATTTCTCTTACTGCCCCCCCCCCTTCAAATTTTGGGGAATCCTACTAGGTATATATATACTCACCCCTACATGGGATTTTCCTACACCTGTCATGTCTTATGAAGATGATGGACAGGTCAGTGGAGATTACAAAGGATCATAGGTATATCTTGTTCATTTGATCATGTATGGTGATCGAGGGCTTGGAAATATGAATCCAAGCTCTCTCATTATTTTACTTTTCCAGTTTTATTAGGTTGGGATATCTTTCTAGTTGGACATGTATTTTTCCTCTTTACTTTTCAGTTTACACTGTCGTACTCTTTGTATTCTTTAGAGGTTTTTCATGCATGGTTATTACTCTATATGTTGCATAATTTTCTTTTATTCCTCTACAGTTCTTCATTGAGATGGTTGAGTGTGTGTGTACAGGTAAATTAGGCAAAGGTCTCTCATATTAGTTATTCCTATCAGCACTTGTTGCTAGCCCTCGGCCTATAGAGGTGGGATTGGGGTGGTTACGACTTAAGCCTCGTTGGGTCGAGTTGTGACAGATTGGTATCATAGGTGGATCATTCCTTGGGATGGTTTTTGGAGTAGTCCCCTTATGAGGATTTGGTTGGGATTTAGGGAAATTGTATAAAAGTGTCTCGAGTGTGGATTGTAGGATAGGGAACCCAGTTTTGGTGTGGTGTCCAACATATCCATTCACCAAGACTCTGAGTGGCTACTTGTCGACTCGGCATACCGATATATTAGTTACAGGGATAAATAGTACATGAATCATATAGTATTGAGACTTTTGTTTGTACTTATTGAGTCATCTCCCCATGTATATATATTCTCATTTGATTGTGGTATGTCTTGATTAAATTTTTAGGATGCCTCTGCGAAAATAACCAGCCAAGTTACCGATTACAGATCATGATGACAACCCGATGAATGGTGAGGATTTAGTTCAGGGGCCATCACATGAGATTATTCCTCCAAGTGGATAGGTATCATCACCCCCACCTATCAACCATAAGATCATACTAGAAGAGCAGTCTGAGGATGGGAATAGGCTTAGTGCACTCTGTGAGTTCTATAACTATAGGCCATTGAGATTCTGTGGTGAGCCAGATCCCTCAATAGTGGAATATTGTATAGATTTAGTGATCCATGTTTTCAGTCTTATCTGAACACCAACTGATCAGGTGGCTACACTTGAAGCTAGCCTTTTCCATGGAGCAGTTGGGCTCAGGTGAAGTCTAGTTTCATAGATGCATGATGAGTGGACACTCTCATGGACCAACTTTTAGCAGCTATTCCATGAGGAGTACTACCCCTCTTGATTACACACAGTTCAAACTTAGGAAATTCTAGAGCTAAATTAGAGAGGGATAATAGTGGATGAGAATACTAAGAGGTTCATAGAACTTATGTGGTACTCCCTTGACATGATTCAAGATGGAAACATTCGAGCATAGAACTTTGAGAAGGGTCTCTATAGAGATATTTGTACCAGTGTGGTGCCCTTGTCTATTCCCACCTATGTTATGGTATTGGAGTGGGAACTAGTGATAGATAACTTCATGTCATAGGAATACTAAGTGTTTGGAGCTGGCAGTGGTCAATATAGGGTTGGGTCGTCTAAAGTAGCTAGTAGATGCCAATTGGTAGAATATTGGCACAAGATACCTCCCCATGACTAGACTTAGGCATGTGGTCATGCATCATAGGGACCACATAGAGAACCAGGGTAGCCTGGAGAGGGAGGATGATATGCATGTGATAAGTGAGGTCATGTGGTGTGTGATTTCTCGACCAGATGTCTTGAGGACGGAAGGTAGATAATGAATGGACCGCCACAGCATAGGCAATGTTGTGATCACAAATCTCCCAGGCGAGGGTAGGGTGGAACCCAGGGAGGTGAAGCTGGTAGAGGAGAAAGTGGAGCTCCAAGAGGAGGAGTTGTGGGTGGTGGATTATTCTATAAGATCCTTCCACCACCACCACCACCAGGCGATCCATGTCAAGCTTAGAGAGCTGGCATTTGGGGCCATGGATAGCTGCAGGCTATGGATGCATATGACCCAGCGACACACAAGATGATTAGAGTTATGATCTATGTTTATTTTACTCTTGATTTAGTATTAGTAGATATATTTGTGAGTTATTCCTTCATCTCTTTACTCCTATTTTGAGAGTTGGATCTCTCAGACAAGGCTTTAGCCTAGTAGTTTTTCTTGAGTTTCCTATGATTAAGGCTTTTTCTATATATTTTATCAGCTGACAATACGAGTTATCACTTAGTGGAGGGAGGTTCTTGTGGGACCTTTTTCTAATAACAATGGAAATATATGATTTAATCTTTAGTATGGATTGTTTTTCCATGGTTCTATCCTAGATTGACTATCACCATAGATGAGTCATGTCACAACCCATTCCAGTGGGTCCCATGTCGTGATTCCCCAAGCTCGCCTCCAATAGGCCAGGGGCTAGCGACTATCGCCGAGAAGGCATATCACTAACACGAGAGGCCTTAGCCTAAGTACTTGTATAAATACACACATATTCAAGCCTAAAAAATGTTTAAATGTAAAAACAACTGAACAACCATACATGAATACATCTAAATCCCACAACCAGAGTACAATATGAAGTAAATGAAAGTAAATAGGGTAAAATACTATCCCACCACAAAGAGTTTGAAAAAAAATACAATCTATAAAGAAAGATATGGACTATTTTCAAGATGTTGCAGGAACACACCTTGGTCTATCCAGTCTCACTAAGCATCATCTAGTCCTAGTATGTCTATGACTCTATCAAAAGATCAGTCATATACACAAGACACGACACATACGGGCAAAACCCATGTAGGGGTGAGTATAAAAATACCTAATAGGACACCCTAAAACCACAAAGTATACAAAAAAGGAAATACAGTCATCTCTACACAGGAATATATCTACAACACATATAATAAGAACATCCAGATATACTCAAAAAATACACACAATTTAGAGTTAAGTCGTAACCATAGTATACTAGCCTAGGATTCCATATTTAAGGATCCATAAAGAACTTGTCTAGGATAACACACTCCTAAGTCTGATAACACAGATGACATCCATCTAAGAGGTAATACTCATTGGGTCTCACCATAGGAAATACACGTTGGAAGTTTAAAGATATACTATACACAAATGAGTATCACTCCTAAGGCCATGGGGTGATACCAACAAATCAATCTAGATTAACCCTCTAAGTAGATGATTGGTTCCCCCATAGTGTTGGTTATGAAGATACCAAGAACTTCACTTAGGGCATGAAGATGAATAGAGGATCTCACTTTGGTCCTCACAAAGAGATTACAATGACTCTATCTAAGAAGACCTGCTAAAGGTATCATTGTCCTAGGAGTAGGAATCAATTCCATACTAACCCTCGGGGAATGGGTATGGGGAATGTACCCTAAAAAACTTGTCTAAGACATAGAGGACAAATAATCCAAGCCATGTATAATAAAGTACATGGAATATAATAGGATACACATGTCGTGTCCCTTAACCCTAGGTCTTGCCTATGTAAATGGATTGTGTCTCTTGCCTATGTCCATGTAGAAATAAGCAGTGTGTAGGCTCCCCATGTAATCTACCCATGTTCTAGTACATGGCTTAGCCTATGTACTCAGGTCTAAGTCATGTCTATGTAGGGGAGTACACTACATGCTCCAACCTATATACTCTAACCCATGTTTATGTACCCTATAAGGTACATGCCAAGTCACCATGGAGAGAACACACTCCATATGATAGGGTCACATACTATGTGATACTTAAGTTTCTCCAGAAACCCTAGTCGTTGCACAGGGGGAACATGGCGTATATATCTAATTTACATGTCATGTAACATGGGATTTCCTGAATCCTAGATCTAGAATCCATGCATATTATCCTTCATTAAATATTCAATTTAGAGGATCCATTTCCAAAAAATCATAAATCAAACCTTGATGAACATTTCCATCAATTATTAACAACTTTCATCTTTTTAATTCATTCTTAAATTGAACTCATTCATTGTTCTTTGTTGCGTTCTAAAGAACATGAAATCGAGTATCATAAATCGTCTAATTTTTCACCGCTCCTATCACTGCACCACCACTGTGTCGTGATGATCACAAATATACAATATTGGATTTTTGTTCCAAGAAATGGGTGTGAAATGATCAATTAATTGAGATATGTCGAACCATGAGCCAAACGAAGAACACCCGTGATGAACGAAAAACTGGGGGAGAAAATAAAAAGACCAATAAAGAGAAATGAACCTCAATCAATGTTTGTGTCAATATAAATTAATTTCTATGAGAATAATAATGAAGGAATAAATAATCACATGGTTATTCTCCTGAATAAATCCTCATAATTAAACCCATCATGAAATACACATGATATGAAAATCAATTCGTTCATCAATTGATTTGAGTTTGTCGTAGAAATTAATAAGAGGGAAAGAATCTAAACCAAACAAACATCCTACCTTAATTTGGATCAATCACTAATGAAGAAATAAGTTTCTTCGTGATCGTTGGAAATATCCTTTTAATCTGTTGTGCGTCAATCGTTGATCCACGATCCATTCACTGTCCGTCTAAGATAAAT
Organism: Viscum album; assembly: GCA_963277665.1. Classification (NCBI taxonomy): domain Eukaryota; kingdom Viridiplantae; phylum Streptophyta; class Magnoliopsida; order Santalales; family Viscaceae; genus Viscum; species Viscum album. The sequence continues at coordinate 692,748,640 of OY728158.1, forward strand.
TCTCCAAAGTTCTCTCCAACGGATCTCCAACAATTCTAGGGTTATGTAGATAACTCTAGAATTATAACATAATAGTCTATTTAAAGAATCTTCAATCATTGAATTGATTAAAATAATTAAAATAATTTATTTTATTATTTTATTCATTTCTAGGCCTGTGATAACTTTTCTACAAACACCTCATGCCGACCAACATTAAGTTGCGCCTAGGGTAAAACCCACATTCTGAACTCAAAGATGCCCTCAAATTTATAATCTGAGTCTCCATTCAGAAGTTATTTCACTTTTTTAGGAAAACTGCATTGTTTCTGATTCTTTCTTCGGGGTGTACATCCATCTATCGAGGACGCGCAGCTGTTTCCCCACATTCTCACTTTCCAAAGGTGGGTGACATCCATCACTTCTTCAAGGACATTTTATCCTTCATCTAAATGGGGTGATGGGATGTCAATTTCTCCTTCTATGGATTCCCCCTTGGAATTTTTCACCTAGTACAGGTCTCCCTCATTAATTTGAGTCATGGTTCATGAATATCATTCTCGGTGCCATATCTTTATGGATTCTAGTTAATTACACTACTTCTGTTTGGAAATTCCATAGGGTATTGAAAGGGCAACAACCTTTGTTCAGAGTAGATGGTAACATCAGGCATGTCGGGGAATCTTTAGATGTGTGGACATTGGAAGATATGTATTATTCCTCATAAGAGGGCATCTCAAGGGTGTAGAACCCAGGGCATCCCACATCGGTCATGGGGTATCTTATATTGGAGGCATGTCTCTAAGGTTTTCCTCAGCTTCCCATGTTTAAAACGGGGTATGTCATGAGTTTAACATCTTGCGAAGATGGTTATGACAAAGGAGTAGTTTCTAAGGTTTTCCTCAAACATCCCATGTTCAACACGGGGTAGGTCATGAGTTTAACATCTTACGAAGATGGAATGAGAGTGATCAGAATGCCACATAAAGGAAAATCAGATTGGTACATCTCTAGGAAGGAGCACTTGGAGTGTTTACTGGGTGAATGGATTAGAACGTCTAATAAGAGAGGACCCAGGATGGTGTGTCCCATAAAGGGAAGATATCACACCATGAAGCCTGATCCGGACACCACTGAGGGAGGATCAGGGAGAGTTCACCCTAGAAAGGGGGACACCAGATGAATGGATCAGAATGCTCAATGAGATCTAACCTAAGGTGTTGTGTTCTCTAAAGGGAAGATATCACACTGTGAAGTCTGATCTAGACACCACTAAGGGGGGATCAGGGAAAGTGCACCCTAGAAAAGGAGATACCAGATGGATATATCAGAATTCTCAATAAGAGAGGACCCAGGGTGGTGTGTCCCATAAAGGGAAGATATCACACTATGAAGTATGAACTAGACACCACTAAGGGAAGATTAGGGAAAGTGCACCCTAAAAAGGGGAACGCCTGGGTTTACCATTGACTTGGATTGAACCTCTAAGAGGCTTCCTACGTACCTTATTTAGAAGGTAGGGATCAAAACCCATGTAGTTTGAATGGTTGGTTTTAGAGTTACACACTGAGACGGCTCAGGTGCTGATAGGAGTAGAAATCATATAGATGAATGGAATGATATCACTGAGATGTGTGGCCTATGTAAGAATCAAGGTGAATAGTGTATGACTTAATGAATTGGATGGTGAATGAGATGGAACCATCATGAAGGTGAAAGTAGTGTTGGGATTGAACCTCAGGGAGGTTTCCTAAGTAACTTTTCTAGGAGACAGGGATCAAAGTCTATATAGTTTTGAGGGGCGATGGGACACCTAAGGAGGTGGCTCGTGATAACGGACTCATGGATGGGATCCAAAATAAGTAGAACCCCTGGGTTGAGGCATGATCTTACTGATACACAAAGGCTCAAGGGAAGGACTGGTATGGGGAATGGGAGATGGAAGATGGGTTTGAACCTTAGAGAGGCTTCCTACATACCTTGCTCAAAAAATGGAAAAGATCAAAGTCTACATAGTTCGGATATGGGAGCATATTATTAGGGTGTACACAAAGGATAGAAACCTAGAGACATGTTGGGGATTATGTATGGTTATTATCTCATCTCAAGAGGTAAACTCTTGGTTGGAGGAGTATGGATTGAGGGTAGGGCCTATGCATGGTTAGCTGCCCAAGAACTAGTCTGAAACCACTAAGAGGTGGACCAAGGATGTGGGTTCCAATAAAGGGGATGCTAAAGTTTACCATTGTTTGGGGTTTAACATCAAGGAGGCTTCCTACATACCCTATTTAGGAGATAGGTATTAAAACCCACATAATTTTAAATAATACAGTTTAGCGTCATGCGGGATAAAAGGGGCATACAATTTAACATCATGTGAGACTAGGGTAAACCGACATGAAGTGATCAGGACCAATGGGTGATGGGATTGAACCTCAAGAAGGCTTCCTACGTATCTTTCTTGAAAAGGTAAATGATCAAAGTCTATGAATTTCAGCATAGAGGGGTATTGGTCTTATGCATGGTTAGCGGCCCAAAGAGGATGTCATGATCGATGTTGTAATGGCCCGGACCTCTCCGGCCCATTACTTTGTCAAAAATAAGGTCACGAAGTCTTCTAGAGGGTAAAATGAACTTTTTTCGCACTTTACATAATTTTGTAAGTACACGCCGTGTAGTGTGAGTACACGATGTGTACCACCTTGCTGGGTATACCCCGTGTTGAAGGTTGTGTCCTTACCGTGTGAAATAAATGAGTACACGCCGTGTGGTGTGAGTACACGACGTGTACCACTTTGCTGGGTATACCCCATGTTGAAGGTCGTGTCCTTGTCATGTGAAATAAATGAGTACACGCCGTGTATCCAATACTACACGTCTTGTAGTCCCTCCCCGCGTACGCGTTACCATGTGTTGACCAGTCAACGGCTGTGTGCCGTGTTGGAGCTCTGTCCTTGCCATGTGAAATAAATGGGTACACGCCGTGTACCTCATACTACATGTCGTGTAGTCCTTCCCCGCGTACCTGTTACCCTCAAACTGTGTGTTGACCAGTCAATGACTGCGGAGCTGTGTTGGAAGCCGCGTGGTGACTGTGTGAAATGGCTGAGTACGTGCCGTGTACCATAATGTACACGCCGTGTACTTTTTCTTTTCTCGCCTATAAAAGGAGGGGTCCCCTCCTCCTTTTCCACTCACCCCTCTCCTCTCCATTCCTCTGATCAGAGCTCTCCCAAGAGACTCAAAGGCTCCTTTTCTTCCATAACTTCTTTGTCTGAGCTCCGATTTACGATCCGTCAATGGCCACAGGATCGTAATGACGAGGCGGAGTTTCTGAGCTTGGATCTGTTGTCTTTCCTTCGGCCTTTACTTTCCAAATTCTACTCGAGGAGGTTTTTCTGGGACTCGACAAAAGTGACGGACATCGACTGACGTCTTTTAAATTTGATCCAGGGTGCGTTGTGATCAGAACCTATTGAGGTAGGGATCTTAACTTTGTCTCTCTAGATTGTGCATCATGCGGGTTGGGTGTCCTCTTGTTTACGTGAAACACATTTGAACCGGTTTAATAAAGATAATAAATGGATTATATAACGGGGATGGGAAGTTTTTAAATGCAGTTACATTATTTATATCCGGTGATATTATGTTGTGAATTGAATAGGCTTATGCCTACTGAAAATCATGGTTTTTGGGGGCCTTTGCTTGTGCAATTAAATGTTTCCCTATCTTCTAGACCGTTTTTGTGAATGGAACCTTGTGGAATGTGGAATTTGGTTAATCACGTAAAGTTGGATGATTAAAATCTGGAACCCTTGTGTGATCACCCTGGTTAAACAAAATGGAATAATGAACATGTGGGTGTTGGCTTGGATACATAGCATGTGAAGGGGGTGTTTTGTGGGTTGTTGCGGATCGGGTGAGCAGCGGGGCTGCAGTTGGCTTGGTTGTGGGTTTGTGTGAATGCTATGTTGGTGATGGGAAGCGGGGCTGCGATAAATGGTATTAAAGGGATAATGATGTACGAGTTTCGGTGTGTTTGTTGTTATGGTGTTTGGCAGCGGGGCTGAAGGGATGGGTTTGAATGTGAGCGAACTATGGGTTGTGAATAATAAAAAAAAAGTGGAAGAGTTAATGAATGGTGGGTCACGGTAATGGAACGGGAATAATAATCAATGGGGTTGGTTGGTTAATAATAAGGACTTGGTTGTGTTTCCTGTGTTTTCCTAACTTGATTTGTGGATGGCAGGGATATGTTTTACGAACAGTCGATGTGGTTGGTTGTATATAGTTTCCCAGTAGTTAAGGAACTAATAAACTAATTCTACTGAAATGTGAAAACCTAAATGGGGTTGGGGTTGTTTGTTGTATGCATTCTTCGTAGTAGCAGTGTCGAGGCACGTGCTCAGTTCTCTATTTAGAAGCCAAAGGTTGGGCTGAGTGTTTGGTATATATATATATATCTGTATCTTTTGTGTTTTATTTCACCTCATCCATGTTGAGAACTTAGTGCCGAACACTCTCATTTCATGGGAGAGGGTGTTTTCCCCTTAGTTACTAGCTTCTTCCTGCTCCTTCTTCCCTAGGTTGTGATGGCTTGAGGCGACCTTACACCCAAGACTCTTCGGGTAGGTTTCGATTGGGGTGGTTTTTTCCCAAGACTCTTCGGGAAGGTTTTACTATTTCCCAAGAATCTTTGGGATGAGGCCCAGGTGTGTGCGGGCGGGATACGTGGTTGTGAGGCCCAGGTGTGTGCGGGCGGGATACGTGGTTGTGATGCCCAGGTGTGTGTGGGCGGGATATGTGGTTGTGAGGCCCATGTGTGTGCGGGCGGGATACGTAGTTGTGAGGCCCAAGTGTGTGCGGGAGGGATGTGTGGTTTGTGAGGCCCAGGTGTGTGTGGGCGGGGAGAGTGTGGCAGCATCAGGACGTTCGCCGTTAGGAAGAGCAGCTAACTAATGGGAAATGGTGTGAGGTACCCAATACTCTTGTTCTTATATACTACTACCTGTGGTGATTGTGTTTTTGGTGAGTGTGGCTGGTGAGGTTGGGTGGATAGATTTCCTTGCTAGGTTTCTTTTGTTGTTCTCACGGGATATTATGATGTCTCCCCACTTGTGCACGAGAGATTTAGGTTTCCCTATTGAGTATACTCGTATGCTCACCCTACGTTTACTTTCAGGTTTCCAAGAGGACTACCAGGGCCATACGGGACCCTACTAGTCAGATAGTTGGAGTTGTTGCAGTTGTTGTACTCTTGTTTTCTTTTGGTATTGTACTTTTGAGATTTCTTTTACTTGTACCTTGTTTCAGAACTATTTAAACATGCATGTGGGATTGGTTTGGGTTTATTTCTATACACTTGTTCTTTTCCTTTTTGGTGGTTGACTAGTCCTATTTTCCTATATTAAATAATAAAAAGGGTAATGCCTCCCATATTTGTGAAAACTCATACCCTTGGTGCTAGTCGTCACCCCAGGGCCTACTGGAGGCGGGACTCAGGGGTCATTATCTCCCTTTCACCATTGCCAGCTCAAGAGGGGAATCTTTGGTGGGAGGGGGTCATGAAAGAATGGTATTAGAGGTGATGGTTGAGAGATAGGATGGAGTCTGGAGTTAGGAATAGTGAGGATTGCATGGGATGGTAGTGTGACAGTGTTTGTTAATCTTGGTGCGTGACATAGGCCAGGGAGGACCGGCTAGGAAACGGGATTTTAGGGCCCCCCATGATCCGATGAAAGGAATATGAGCCTAACAAATGACCAATTGATACTATATTGATTGCAGGGTAGAGACCCTAGGGAAGCTACATGCATCATCATGATTTTGTTTTAATTGATTTGGGTGTTCGGGGAATGAAATTGAAATAAAATGATAAAATGAAACCCTGAGAAATTTCCTTACTACTTGGGCTTAGGAGATCTTTGTTTACCGTACAGCTATGGCACCTAGACGTCATCCCGGGTGACTTAGATGGCCGAGGCCCAGCAGATTCAGGCGGTTGATCAGTTGAGGATTGACCGAGAGGAGTAAGATAGCCAGTGGTAGAATACTCTCCGTTCTTTCCGGTGACAAACCCTTAAGAAGTATGAGGGTAGTACTTCGGATACGGATACGGAGGGGTGGCTTGAGGAGCTAGGGATCTCTTTTACCTTGATTCGTGCTCCAAGGGAGTACTGGGTTCCCCTAGCATTCAGTCAGCTGAGAGGTGTGGTGCGAAAGTGGTGGATGCTCTACCTTGGAGAGAGGATAGAGGTAGAGGTTCCATGGGCTAACTTTGAGAATGAATTCTGAGAGTAATTCCTTTCTTCCATGATCAAGGCGTAGAAGCGGCAGGAGTTACTCTCCCTTCAGCAGGGGAGTATGTTAGTACAAGAGTTGGGGATCAAGTTCAAGGATCTCCTGCGCTTTGCTCCGGATCTCTTTCTGGATGAGGAGTCTCGGGCGAGACGTTTGGATGAGGCGCTTCGTCCTTTGCTCTAGTATGTTGTCACCCCCTTCACCCTTTTGACATACTTGGCAGTACAGAAGAAGGTGGAGGTTGTAGAGAGGATGCACTTGCAGGGAGGTGCACCACGTGAGGGGATCCATCTAGGTTCGTCGAAGGGAAATGCATTCAGCAGCAGGTCTCCTGCGACGGGACCTTCCAGGTTCAGGCCAGTGGGGAGCAGGCCCCAGCAGTTCCAGTTCAGATCTTCAGGTCCTCGTCCCTTTTTCACGAGCCCAGAACCGAAGTGTTTTTCTTGTGGAGTTTTTGGGCACGTTCAGAGTCGGTTCCTGACCCGAGCTCAGTACGGTGGAGGTGGGTAGGTTCAGTGCCCACCTCAGCAGCACCAGTTTCCGGTGAGGCCCTTCCAGCAGTAGCAGGACCATGCTCCTCTGAGGGAAGACTTTGCGGGAGGAGGCCGACCTTAGGGTGCTCCTCAGGGACCTCGACCAGGGTGTGGTTGGGGAGGTGGACGACATCAGAGAGGCAATGGAGCTGGGCGTGGACAGTTGCATGCAGCATAGTTGACAGCTTCGGCGGGACCAAAGGTGGTGCGAGGTACGATTTGTTTGTTCAGCACTCTCGTTTCTGCTTTGTTCGATTCGGGAGCTTCGCACTCCTTTGTTGCACCTGGTCTAGCCCATGCTTTGGGACTAGATGTAGAGAGACTTTTTGTACCACTGGTGCTGAGTACACCAGTTGGAGTCCAAACCAGCGTATCTTGTGTTTGCCGGGGATGTGGGCTGACGTTGGGACCACATCGATCTAGTGGGGATCTTCTTCTGTTACAGATGCAACCATATGATGTCATCCTAGGCATTGACTGGTTGTTTTCTGTTATTGCCATTATCGATTTCTTCCAGAGAAGAGTCGTGTTCTCCGATGTGGATGGGCAACGTGTAGCTTTTGTTGGCGAGAGGAGCAATCAGGTGGGAAGCCGGCGTGTGGAGCCTCTCCTTTCCTTGTTAGGTGGGCTATTAGTGGTCCCAGCTGATACTGAGATGATGGATGTCTCGGGGGTTTTTGGGGAGTTCCTCGATGTTTTTCCTGAGGAGGTTGTGACTCTACCCCCCCCCCCCCCCCGACATGAAGTTGAGTTCAGGATAGACTTACAGCCTGGTGCCCATCCGATTTCGATGGCCCCTTATCGGATGGCACCTTCGGAGTTGCAGGATTTGCAGATTCAGATTGATGATCTGATGGAGAAGGTTTTTGTTCGACCTAGTGTATCGCCATGTGGTACTCCAGTTTTTTTCATGAAGAAGGCAAATGGTGGTATCAGGCTATGTATAGACTACCGAAGGTTGAACTAGGTAACGGTCAAGAACAGTTACCCCCTTCCAAGGATAGATGATCTCTTCGACCAACTGAGGGGAGAAGGTTGGTTTTCCAAGATTGATCTACGATCTGGATATCATCAACTGAGGGTAAAGGATAGTGAAATCTCGAAGACGGCTTTCAGGTGCAGGTATGGGCACTTCGAGTTTGTAGTGATGTCGTTTGGAGTTACAAATGCACCGGTCGTGTTCATGGGACTTATGAACTTTTTCTTCTGAGAGTTTTTGTACTGATTCGTCATTGTGTTTATTGATGACATCCTGATCTACTCAAGATCAGAGGAGGATCACGTTGAGCATCTCAGGGAAGTCTTGGGAGTCCTTCGACACCACCAGCTTTACAGAAAATTGTCGAAGTGTAAGTTCTTGACACAAGAAGTACACTTCCTTGGGCATGTAGTGTCTCAGCATGGAGTGTCAGTGGACCCATAGAAGGTGGAGGCAGTCGTTTCTTGGGCGTCACCCAAGAGCGTGGCGGAAGTTTGTAGTTTTTTGGGGTTGGCAGGTTACTATCGGAGGTTCGTTTCGGACTTCTCTCAAGTTGTTTCTCCATTGACAGCTTTGAACAGGAAGAACCAGGTCTTCCTATGGAGCGAGTAGTTCCAGAAGGCTTTAGACTACCTGAAGGAGAATTTTTTCAGTGCTCCCGTACTCAGGTTTCCAGAGGAATGGTTGTTGTATGAGGTGTTTTGTGATTCTTATATCCTTGCTTTAGGGTGCGTGCTGATGTAGAAGAAGGGAGTGATCTGTTATGGGTCTAGGTAGTTACGCCCTCACGAGCGTAACTATGCCACCCATGACCTAGAGCTTGTAGTAGTAGTGTTTGCACTGAAGTTGTGGCGACATTACCTCCTTGGGGAGTGCTTTGTGGTCTTCTCAGATCACAAGATCTTGCGTTATATCTTCTCCCAATGTGACCTAAACTTACGGCAGTGGAGATGGGTCGAGTTTCTCCAAGACTATGACTTTGAGATCTCTTACACTGAAGGTAAGGGAAACATTGTGGCTGATTCCCTGAGAAGAAAGTCACATAAGGAAGTGGTTCGGGAATCCACTGATGCTTGGAAAGCGATGGGAGAGTTGGCCGCCTTACACTTGGATGCAAGAGTAGAAGGTGTTAGAGGCTGTTTTTTTTAGATGACGATGCAGTCCTCCTTATTGCAGTAGGTGGAAGAGTCTCAGTGGGGGGACTCTGAGGCAGAAGTAATGTGGGATCGTGTCGATCAAGGAAACGCTCCAGAAGGATGGTCAGAGGACAGCCGACATCGGATGCTTTTCCATGGAAGGTTGTTTGTTCTGGAGGCGACGCGTGAGGGAGTTCTCTGTGAGTTCCATAGCTCATCCTTAGCGATACATCCAAGAGTTTCAAAAATGTATCGAGGCCTGAGGAAACTGTTTTGGTGGCCCGAGGTGAAACGATCAGTGGAAGAGTTTGTGGCTAAATGCCTATTGTGTCAGCAAGTGAAGGCTGAACACCGTGTTCCCAGTGGTTTGTTACATCCTTTAGATGCCCCCGAGTGGAAGTGGGATGACATCTAAATGGACTTCGTCACAGGACTACCCAGAGATCAGGGTGGTTATGATGCTATCTGGGTAGTGGTGGATCAATTGACGAAATCAGATCACTTCTTATCAATTAAGGAGTCAGGCCCGGTGAGTACCTTAGCACAGAGGTACGTAGACGAGGTGGTGCGTTTACATGGAGTTCCGAAGACTATCGTATCAGATCGGGATACTCGGTTTACCTCACGAGTCTGGAGGGGGGTACAACATGCTTTTGGAACCCAGCTACACCTTAGCACTACTTTCCACCCCCAGACCGACGGGAAGATAGAGTGGACTATCTAGACGTTGGAGGACATGTTGCGAGCATGCATTTTGGATTTTGGAGGATCATGGGTACGTCACTTGCCTTTAGTAGAGTTTTCCTACAACAACATCTTCCACTCTACTATTGGGATGGCACCGTTTGAGGCTTTGTATGGAAGACCATGTTGTTCACCCATTTTCTGGGCAGATGTTGGTGAGACAGGTGCTCTTGGGCCAGAGGTAGTGCAGAGCACCACAGAGAAAGTCCAGCTTGTACGTGAGAGGATGAAAGCGGCTCAGGACTGACAGAAGTCTTATGCTGATCTTCGGAGGAGGCCCTTGGAGTGTGAGGTGGTAGATCATGTGTTCTTGAAGTTTTCCCCTCGATGGGGGCAGCGGAGGTTTGGGAGAGGGAGAAAGCTCTCACCTAGGTTCATCGGAACTTTTGAGGTGCTGAGGCAAGTCAGCGAGGTGGAATATCAGCTAGCCCTACCACCTCAGTTGGAGAAGGTTCATGACATCTTCCACGTCTCCCAGCTACGCCAATACTTGCACGACGACTCTCACATTATCGACTGGGGAGAGTTAGATATGGGAGATGACGAGACCTTCGAAGAACGACCAGTCAGAATCGAGGATCGTAAAGAGAAGGTGCTCCGTGGATGAACCAGTCCCTTGGTTCGTGTGTTGTGGAGGCATGGCGGACTCGAGGAGAGCACTTAGGAGCAGGAGGCCCAGATGCATGCTCAGTACCCGGAGTTGTTTTGACTTGTGTTTTTCCTTGTTCTTCTGAGCTTTGTGTTGATGTTATACTCTGTACCTTTGATATATGGAATGATTATCTTGTCGGTTATGAGACCTTTTGTTTCCTTGTTCTCTGGAAGTGTGTAGCATGTCCGGATGTGTGGGAAAGGGGAAAACCTGACTCTTAATCGATACGCATTAATGAGGATGTGATTGAACCCGTGCGGGCGAGTTAGTGCCGCCTAAAGCGGATAATATCTCGACATAGGAGAAGGAATTTTTCCCTAAACCACATGTTCGGGCAGTGTGTTGGTTGTGTGGTGTAGGGGGTAGTGCAAGTTGGAAAATCCTAATATATGGAAGTGGGAAGGCCCAATACTTAATCGAGACACATTAATGCGGATGAGATTAAACCCGTGAAGGCGATTCAGTGCCGCCTAAAGCGGATAATATCTTGACATAGGAGAGGGAATTCCTAACACCTATGATTAGGGTTGTTGGTTGGGTTCCTGTTATAATGAGAACCCTAAGAGGTATCTTTTTGGGTTCCTATGGGTTGGTTTTTGAATTCTCAAGGATGGGAATGTTTTAAGAGGTATCTGATGTAATGGCCCGGACCTCTCCGGCCCATTCCTTTGTCAAAAAGAAGGTCACGAAGTGTTATGGAGGGTAAAATGGACTTTTTCCGCACTTTCCAGAATTTTGTAAGTACACGCTGTGTAGTGTGAGTACACGTCGTGTACCACCTTGCTGGGTATACCCCATTTTGAAGGTTGTGTCCTTACCATGTGAAATAAATGAGTACACGCCATGTGGTGTGAGTACACGTTGTGTACCACTTTCCCGGGTATACCGCATGTTGAAGACCGTGTCCTTTCCATGTGAAATAAATGAGTACACACTGTGTATCCAATACTACATGTCGTGTAGTCCCTCCCTGTGTACGTGTTACCATGTGTTGACCAGTCAATGGTCGTGTGTCGTTTTGGAGCCGTGTCCTTACCATGTGAAATAAATGGGTACACGTCGTGTACCTCATACTACATGCCATGTAGTCCTTCCTCGCATATGCATTACCCTCAAACCGTGTGTTGACCATTCAACGGTCGTGGAACCGTGTTGGAAGCCGCGTGGTAACCGTGTGAAATGGCCGAGTACACACCGTGTACCATAATGTACGCACCGTGTACTTTTTTTTTCTCGCCTATAAAAGGAGGGGTTCCCTCCTCCTTTTCAACTCACCCCTCTCCTCCCCATTCCTCTGAGCAGAGCTCTCCCAAGAGACTCGAAGGCTCCTTTTCTTCCATAACTTCTTCGTCCGAGCTCCGATTTACGATCCGTCAGTGGCCACAGGATCGTAACGACAAGGCGGAACTTCTAATCTTGTATCTGTTGTCTTTCCTTTGGCATTTATTTTCCAACTTCCACCCGAGGAGGTTTTGTTGGGACTCAACAGAAGTGACGGACGCCGACGGACGTCTTCTAAAGTTGATCCGGGGGAGCGTTTTGATCAGATTCTGTTGAGGTAGGGATATTACCTTCGTCTCTATAGATTGTGCATCATGAGGGGTGGGTTTCCTCTTGTTTACATGAAACACATTTGAACCGGTTTAATAAAGATAATAAATTTCTTATATAATGGGGATGGGAAGTTTTTGAATGCAGTTACATTATTTATATCCTATGATATTATGTTGTGAATTGAATAGTCTTATGCCTACTGAAAATCACGGTCGTTGGGGGCCTTTTCTTGAGTAAGTAAATGTTGCCCTATCTTCTAGACCGTTTTTGTGAATGGAACCTTGTGGAATGTGGAATTTGGTTAATCACGTAAAGTTGGATGATTAAAATCTGGAACCCCTGTGTGATCACCTCGGTTAAACAAAATGGAATAATGAACATGTGGGTGTCGTCTTGGATATGTAGCATGTGAAGGGGGTGTTTTGTGGGTTGTTACGGATCGGTGTGAGCAGTGGGGCTGCAGTTGGCTTGGTTGTGGGTTGGTGTGAATGCTATGTTGGTGATGGGGCAGTGGGGCTGCGATAAATGGTATTAAAGGGATAATGATGTACAAGTTTTGGTATGTTTGTGGTTATGGTGGTTGGCAGCGGGGCTGCAGGGATGGGGTTTAAATGTGAGAGAACTATGGGTTGTGAATAATAAATAAAAAGTGGAAGAGTTAATGAATGGTGGGTCATGGTAATGGAACGGGAATAATAATCAATGGGGTTGGTTGGTTAATAAGAAGGACTTGGTTGTGTTGCTTGTGTTTTCCTAACTTGATTTGTGGATGGAAAGGATATGTTTTATGAACGTTCGATGTGGTTGGTTATGGATAGTTGCCCAGTAGTTAAGGAACTAATAAACTAATTCTGCTAAAACGTGAAAACCTAAATGGGGTTGGGGTTGTTTGTTGTATGCATGCTTCATAGTAGCAGTTTCGAGGCACGTGATCAGTTCTCTGTTTAGAAGCCATAGGTTGGGATGAGTGTTTGGTATATATATATATATATCTGTATCTTTTGTGTTTTATCGCACCTCACCCATGTTGAGTACTTAGTGCTGAACACTCCCATTTCATGGGAGAGGGTGTTTTCCCCTTAGTTACTAGCTCCTTCCTACTCCTTCTTCCCTAGGTTGTGATGTCTTGAGGCGACCTTACACCCAAGACTCTTCTGGTAGGTTTTGATTGGGGTGGTTTTAGCCCAAGCCTCTTCGGGCAGGTTTTACTATTTCCCAAGAATCTTCGGGATGAGGCCCAGGTGTGTGCGGGCGGGATACATGGTTGTGAGGCCCAGGTGTGTGCGGGCAGGATACGTGGTTCTGAGGCCCAGGTGTGTGAAGGCGGGATACGTGGTTGTGAGGCCCAGGTGTGTGTGGGTGGGATGCGTAGTTGTGAGGCCCATGTGTGTGCGGGTGGGATGTGTGGTTTGTGAGGCCCAGGTGTGTGCGGGTGGGGAGAGTGTGGCAGCTTCAGGAAGTTCTCCGTTAGGAAGAGCAGCTAACTAATGGGAAATGGTGTAGGGTACCCAATAATCTTGTTCTTATATACTACTACCTATGGTGATTGTGTTTTTTGTGAGTGTGGCTGGTGAGGTTGGGTGGATAGATTTCCTTTCTAGGTTTCTTCTGTTGTTCTCATGGGACATTAGGATGTCTCCCCACTTGTGCACAAGAGCTTTAGGTTTCCCTACTGATTATACTTGTATGCTCACCCTACGTTTACTTTTAGGTTTCCAGAGGAATACCAGGGTCATGCGGGACCCTACTAGTCGGACAGTTGGAGTTGTTGTAGTTGTTGTACTCTTGTTTTCTTTTGGTATTGTAGTTTTGAGCTTTCTTTTACTTGTACCTTGTTTCAGAACTATTTAAACATGCATGTGGGATTGCTTTGGGTTTATTTCTATACACTTTTTCTTTTCCTTTTTGGTGGTTGACTTTTCCTATTTCCCGATCTTAAATAATAAAAAGGGTAATGCCTCCCATATTTGTGAAAACTCATACCCTTAGTGCTAGTCACCACCCCGGGGCCTACTGGAGGTGGGACTCGGGGGTCATTATCTCCCTTTCACCATTGCCAGATCAGGAGGGGCATCTTTGGTGGGGAGGGGGTCGTGACAGATGTGTACTATAATCCCACAATAGTCATGCTCAGTGTGGGAAATAAGAGGTAGCATTAGGCTTGAAGATAGTGTCGTGAAAGGTGCATCTGTGAGGAATGGTGTGGGTCTTACACATGGCTAGAGTCCCATCGCAAGAATATTGGGACTTACTCTAGGAGAGAAGCTTGGGTGCCACTAATGAGTGACAATGGTGAAAGGGGCATACGCATGGATGCTGCTCAGGTGCCGCTAAGGAGTAGAAATGGTAAGAGGGGATTACTCATGGACAATTCCTGAGTATCGCTATGTAGAGGAAATGGTGGATGGGGATTATGCTTGGAATCTTCCTAGGTACCACTATGGAGCGGCAATGGTGGACGAGCTTATTCATGGAAGCTACCTGGGTACCACTTTGGAGCGGCGTTGGTGGATGGGGCTTACGCATGGATGTTGCCCTGGTGCCACTATGGAGTGATAATAGTGGATGGGGATTACATATGAAAGCTAACCGGGTGTCTCTAAGGAGTGGAAATGGTGGAAGGGGGCTTACGGCATAGACATTTACTGGGTGGTGATATGAAGTGGTAATGGTGGATGGGGATTATTCATGGAAGCAAACCGAGTGACACTAAGGAGCAGCAATGGTGAAAGGGGCCTACACATGAATGTTTCCCATAATGTATTCCTCATGTCTGGCCATGAGTGAATCCCAACTCACTGGTGGATTGAGGCATATAATTGGGGCCTACACCTATGAGCTAGTTCACAAGATGGATAACACCAAGGGCGTTGGAATTAGTCTGAACAAAGGGAGATGAAAACTTTGAATCATATGAACAACATTTGTAACATAATGAAGGTGGAATGATGAAGGGAGATAACTACTAACCATATTTGAAATGCAGCATCCACATCGTGTTAGCTTGAGATAGAAGCAAACAAACAAGGGACAACTACTGACATATTTGAAACATGGAGCCAAACTCAAAGTGCCATACAAGGTCTTTTGGGGAATTGGCCTTGAATGGTAGGTGAGTAGAAGTGGCATGAGACCAGGCCGTTAGGGGGTCCCTTCAGACATTAAAGAGGGTGAATATCCGAATGAAGGACACAAGAAGCATGAGGTGGAGTGATATAATTCTCAAAAGGATTCTAACACTCTTTAAATTACACCATTGTAATCATGGAATGAGGCATATTATGTTTATCACATAAGGCATCTCTTATTTGGAACAAGAGGAATCCAATTATTGAATGATATGGAATGCTAAAGTTTATAGTCATGTAGATAGGACTATTGGCATCTTATGTTTGGTGAATAAGGCATCTCTTATTTGAAATAAGAGGCATCCTATATTTGTCACATATGGCGTACTACAATTTATAGTCATGTAGAGAGTATTATTGGAACCTTATGTTTGGCATATAAGGAATCTATTATTTAGAATAAGATGCATCTTATATTTGTCACATAGGGCGTACTATAGTTTATAGTCATGTAGAGAGGACTATTGGCATCTTATGTTTGGCACATAAGGCATCTCTTATTCAGAATAAGAGGCATCCTATATTCGTTATATAGGGCGTACTACAATTTTTAGTCATGTAGAGAGGACTATTGGAATCTTATTCTTGGAACATAAGGCATCTCTTATTCAGAAAAAGAGGCATCATATGTTTGTTGTATAGGGTATACTATAGTTTATAGTCATGTAGAGAGGACTGTTAGGTATAAAGGCGCATAATAATGGTTGGTGTGTGACTTATGCAAGAGCATCCATTTCTGGTTTAACCCTGCATAGGATCCAGGTGATGGGGTTCGGAGGAGTTGTCTGAGGAATGGCTCGACTCAAGGTACTCATGGAATTGAAGATGATAATCTCAACTCATGACATGTGAAAGTAACCAAGAGGAATATTTCAACTCAAGGTGTTTCAAGGAGTGTGGAGGAGTATCTCGAATCATGATATTTTCATAGGTGGGAGTGGGGAGCACATAAGGGATCAAGGTAAAATCTCATCGACTTGGGCTGAAAATTTTGTGGTGAGACTGTCCATTTTTATGGGGATTAGTGACGGTAGTGAAGGTATCGGCCCGGAGAGCCGAGATCGAAGCCGGTTATTGATCCCAAGTGGGGGTGTGGGGGCGGAGCCCCCGTGATACGGACCATTGGGCATGAAGTAAGGAGATTCATGAAGGATATGAATTCACGAAGGGGTTCTTGGAGCATAGGGTCTTGAAAATTATGGGCTTCGCGGAGCTCAGGGTCTTGCAAAGGATGGGGCTTCACGAATCTTAGGGTCTCGTGGAGCATAGGATCTCATAGAGCTCAGGGTATCACGAAGGAGATTCATGAAGACAATGTGCTCATGGATAATGGTCTCACCTTATAATAAGGCTCATCATTAGGATAGTTCTCCATGAAGTCTTAATGCTTTGCGGAGCCTCGAGCAACCCAAAGGGGCTCCCTCCTTCACAAAGGGTGGAGGCCTTCGTGAAGGGAATCCACTCGTGGTGCTCGAGAGAATCGCAAAATGGGAGCTCGTTCTTCAAAAGGGTGTCATAACCACGATTATAAAGGGGGCGAGTTGGCTATTTATAGGAAATAGAGGTCGGTGGGGCTCTCCATGAGGCAAAAGGTTCGTAATGAAGAGAATGGTGCTTCGTGATTAGAGGCATCTCCATCAGACTCGCAGAGGCTTCTGTCATTACTCTACAACGGCATCACAAACATATTCGTCAGATTGAAGAGGCATATGTCTCTTTTCTATATGGAATTCATGAATCTCATCGGACTCACAAAGGCTTATGTTACTACTTTTCAGTCGTAGAGGGAGCTCTGCGGATGGGCTCCGTGAACCAGTTTTCCAACCCAACTTCGAACGGACATATCTTCTAATCCATAACTCTATTCAGGCTCTATGCCCAGTCAAATAAAAGCCTATGAAATGATATATGATATGATATCATAGAATGAAGATTTTTTTTTATTCTTATGGATGCATTTTTTTGGTTCCAACATTCATGAACATGTTATTTAATATAATTAATATATTTCAAACATTTATTCTGGGAATACCAGGTCTCAGAATCACATGTCGTCTCAGCACCTAGTCTTGAAAATAATCCATACAATATCCAAAAATAATAAATGAAAAATCTAATTCATTACATTATCCCCATCTTGGGGCTTTACATCCCTAAAATTCCAAAACAAGGGATACTCAAAGAGATGCGGGTACTGAGGATGAATCTGAGCCCCCCGCTCCTAAGTGATCTCTTGGAGATTCTTATGATTCCACCGAACATGTACTAAAGTAATCAATCATCCACGAAGGATCATCTTCTATTGATCCTCGATCTCTACTGGGTACTCAGTAAAGGTAGTTTCATCCTTGATGTTCAACTTTCCCCAGTCCGATAATGTGTGATGGGTCATACACGTACCTCCTCTACTACGGTACGTGGAATAATTCATGTACCTAATCTAACTGTGGAGGTAGAGATAATAGGTATTCAACCTCACAAACTCTATATTGTATCTAGAAAATTCTAATTTAATCTTAGAGATAGATTTTCACCCTAGGAAAATCTTCATAATCCACATTGAGGTGAAACCCATAGGAACACATAGTCTCCTTCCTCGAACTCCAAAGGCCTATATTGTATGTCCACATAAGACTTTTGATAGATCTGGGTAATCTTAATCCACTCCCATATGATCTTTAACTTCTTGGTAGTTGTTCGCACCAACTTTGGGCCCATGAGGGTCAACTCTCCTAGGTCACTTTAAAAAAGTGGTGACCTACATATTCTCTTGTACAAAGCCTCGAATGGTTCCATACCGATGGTGGAATGGTAGATTTTATTATACGCAAACTCCACCAGTGGTAGGTGATCCTCCCAACTATGGAAAATTTTCAACATGAAAACTCGCAGCATGTCCTCTAGAACCTAAACGGTCTGCTCGATTTAGCCATCATTTTGGGGTTGGAATGTTGTGCTCAAGTGCAACTGAGTCCTAAACAGATCATGCAATACCTTACACAACTGGGATGTAAAGAGAGAATCACAGTCAGAAATGATCATCTATGGAACTCCATGGAGACAGATTATTTCCTGTATATAGAGGCATCCCAATCTCTTTACTGAACTCTGCTCTTGAATTGCTAAGAAGTGGTCTGACTTGGTGATTTGGTCTACGATCACCCAGATGACATCATGTACCCTGAACATATGTGGTAATCCTGTCATCAAGTACATGGATATCCCATCCCACTTCCACTATAGCACCTCAAGGGGTTGAGATAAACCTATTGGAACTTGATGTTCATCCTTAACTTACTGACAAGTAAGGAATCAAGAGACAAACTCTGAAACTCCCTTCTTCATCCCTAGACACTAAAAATGATGTCAAAGGTCTTGGTAAATATTTTCCACACCTGGATGTACCGCCAAAGGAGATGTATGAAACTCTCTCAAAACCTCCTCCCACAACATCACTAGTACCATTGTGCATCCTTTGAAAAGAATGACATGCTCCCCACCTTTAGAAAATCCATTAAGATCATGTCCAATGGAGATCTGAGTACATAGTGTCTCACAATCGACATCTCCAAATTGTGCCTCCCTAACTCACTATAAAAGAGGAGGGATTAAAACCATTAATTGGAGGTAAGATAATCCATCTCTATCCATAAAGGATAACTACAATGAGGCCAACTAATCTGACACCTCATTTAGCAACTATGAACTAGATCTTCTACTGATAGCATATGCTACCATGTTCCCCTTCATAAAAGTATAGAAAATTTAGAATACATAATTATATAGAAACGTTATCCATCACCTTAGTCTCAATTTAAGATCCTTTTGAGAGAATATATACTTGATACTCTTGTGATCAGAATAAAAAATAAACCACTTTCCCATTAGGTAGTTTTTCTACATATTTAGTGTGAATACTACCATTGTTAACTCAGGATTGCGGGTCACGTAGTTCTACTCATGTGGTATCAACTGGTGTGAACCTTAGGAAATCATTGTCTGCCTATGCATCCAAAAACAACCAAGTTTGATTATTTATGCATTGTAGAACACTATGTACTCAACACCCTCCTCTGAAAATCTCAAGATGGGAGTGCTCATGAAATTCTTCCTCAACTATTGAAAATCCTACTGAAACCTCTCTATCCACACAAAATTCTACCCCTTTCAGGTCAAATTTTTCATGGGTGTCGATATCCTATAGAAATAAGGTATGAATCTACAGTAATATCTTGAAAACCCAAGGAAAATCCACACCTCCATCACACTCTTGGGTGGCTCCCAAGATAACACTGCCTTGACCCTGGCTGGGTCTACTGCTACTCTATCTTTTGAGATAACATGTCCCAGAAAGTAGACCAGTTGTATCCAGAATTAGAACTTAGAGAGATTTTTTAAATATGGTTCTCTCGAAGTATGTTTAGAACTATCCTTAAGTGTCTCAGATTCTCCTCCTTAGATTCCAATTACATAAGGATATCATTGATGAAGTCTACCATGAACCATTATAAGAAAGGATAAAAGATATGTTTCATGAGTCCCATGAACATTGTTGGGTCTCTCATCATGACAAACATCATCACCAAGTACTCATAGTGAAAATAATGACATTAGAATGTCATCTTTGGTATATCCCCATCCCATACTTGGTGATATCCTGACCTGATGTCAGCCTCAAGAACCATCGTACCCCTATCAATTGATCAAAGAGGTCATTGATCCTTAGTAGTGGATACTTGTTCTTCATGGTCAGCTGGTTCAAGTGTTGATAGTCCACACATAACCTCAATCTTCTATCCACCTTCTTAGAAAACAAAACTGGGGCTGACTAGGGAGAAACATTAGGTCTAACAAAACCCTTCTTCTACAAGTCCTCCAACTGCACCCTTAGCTTGCAAAGCTCTACAAGATCCATCTGATATGATAGCATAGATATCGGTGTCATACCTAGGTGTAGATCAATAAAAAATTATATTTCTTTGTGGGGAGGTAATCCTGAAATATCCTTAGAGAAGACATCCTCGTACTCCACCACCACTATAGGAAACTGGGAACTCATAATATCCACTGCACCAAGGGTCAGGCTATCCAACTGATGAGTAATCGGTTTCACCCTCTTATGCATGAGTCTATCATGTACTATATGAGATTCATTTTCACTGATAAAGGAGAACTTGCTTCCATCATTGTGGACACACTGCATCCTCTTCCTAAAATAGTAAATCTGGGAATGAACTATGGATAACTATTTTATACCTAAGATTTTATTGTATGGTCTCATCGTTGTAAAAAATAGATCCCAACAGAAACTCTCTCCTCCAAGAGTCAGGTCACACTATCAGCACAAGTTTGTGATCACTGAGTCTCCTCAGATAGGAGTCTCTAAGTGCATGGGTCGATTTAATAACTCAACCAGAATCTCTAGGTCTTGAACAAGATATGCAACAAGAAAGGAATTAATAGAACCTATGTCTATCAGTATTGAAAATAAGGTAGAAAAGACATAAATCATAATTTGTATCATTCCCAAAGTAAATGGTTTGTAAAATTCAAACGCTTACAGCTATCCCTGCCCCTATCCTCTAGCTTCATGAGCCTGGCATGGACCACTTGGGGGTAGAGGTGGTAAAAAATTAAAGTGCCTACCACCTCCTAATACTCTACCAGCTCCCCTTCCATGTATTCCACCCTATGAACCTACCTACTCTTGTCTTTGTCTCTACCTCATTGTCCCATCCATAGTTTCTCTATCATATGTATGGAATGTTGAACAATCTCAAGAAAGATGTCTACTACCATCAAATGAATAATACCCCCTCTCTCTAGATGACTGGACCCACCCTATGAGCCCTGAACTGTAGATCCTCTATCCTAGGACCACCTCCTAAAATGTATCACATGTCTAGGTCACTGAGACTAACGTCGACTCCCTATTACTGAGGTCTCTGCTTATGTATGCCCACTACTGGAAACTACTGGTTGTATCTTCTTAGCCAAGAAATGCTCAACCACCATAACTCACTCAGGATAAGTTGTAATTCACAGAGGGATAACACTGGCTCAGATGTCTCTACGCAGACCTCAATCAAAGTTCTAAGCCCTGAAGAAATGATCACAAACCATATCCATCAAGTACATAGAGAGGTTAGTGAACCTTGATGAATACTCAACTACTATAATGTTTCCCTGTTAGAGCTAAAGAAGCTCCTATATGTGTACAACTCTCAGTGTGGTTGGAGAGAACTCTTATTTGAAAAGACACTCAAAATATGACTATGGTAGAGTCACCTCATCATATGTCTGGGTCACTAAACCCCACCATTTCCCTACTAAGCTATAAAGAAGGATCGCCATCAGGACCACCATATTCTTTGTTAGTGTCCTAACCAAACAGAAAACTTAGATCACCGCCTCAATCTAGTCCTCAACCACCTAAGGGTTAGGCTCACCTCATAACCTAAGGGGTCTCTATCACTGAAACTCATGAAGTGCGCTTAGCCTATACACCTCATATGATAGTACAATGGGTACCATCAACTGCTCAATGGGTGGTGGTATAACTGGTGCACCACCTAGAGGTAGCACCTCTGAAACTAGTCCATGTATTGATGCCTCATCACTGATGGGATCATCCTTGTGATCCTGATATTGGATCCTAGCTAGCATATATCACAAAGGCATCCTAAAAGTAAACAAGATGGACCATGGTCAATGAGTATATCTCGAGAGCTGACTCAATAAGGACATGGAAACCACATCTCATTCCTATATGATGCATGTATCATTGTTTTCCCTACAACTAGTGTTTTCATGTACCAAGTAAAAAAAGAAGGTGATCAGAGTCTGGGTGTATGGATACGTCATCCGCCACACCAACATTGGAGTCCCTGGCTTGGAAGCTGAACTCGAAACACTTAACATGATTTCCCTAAACCAATCTCACAAACTCACGGTCCTAAGGTAGAACTGAATCCTCTGATGCCACTCTTTCACGACCCGTCCTAGTGGGTCCCATTTCGTGACTCTACAAGCCTACCTACAATAGGATAGGGGTCGACGACTAGCATCGAGAAGACATATCACTAAAATGGGAGTCCTTATCCTAAGTTCATATACACATGCACACATCTCCATTCCTATACAATGTTGAAATGTAAAAATAGCTTAATAACCATGCATGCATACATCTGAATCTCACAACCAGAGTACGATATGAAGTAAAGGAAATTAAACAGGTCCAAATACAAGCCCACCACAAAGAGTCTGAAAACAATTCCAACCTGTAAAGAAAGATAGGGACTGCTGTCAAGATGTCATAGGAACACACCTCGGTCTGTCTGCTCTTACTAAGCATTGTCTGGTCCTAGTTTATTTAGGACTCTGTCAAAAGGTCATTTTTCTGCACAAGACACGACACATGAATAAAAATACTAAGTAGGGGTGAGTACAAAAAAACCCAGTAAGACACCCTAAAACCACAAATCATACAATAAAGGAAATACAATCAACTCTATACAAGTATATTTATACAACACATATAACAAGAATATCCAAATATACTCAACAAAGACACATAGTCTAGAGGTAAGTCACAACCATAATATACCAGACTAGGATTCTAGCTCAAAGGATCCACAAATCAATCGTTCGGGAGAACACGCTCCTGAATCTAATAACATTGATGATGTCTATCTGAGAGGTGATTCTCTTTGGGTCTCACTATTGGAGGTACATGCTGGAAGTCTGAAGAGATACGATACACAGATAAGGATCACTCCCAAGGCCATGGGGTGATACCAATAACTCAATCTGAATTAACCCTCTAAGTAAAGGATCAACACCCACGTATTTTTGGTCATGATGATACTAAAAACTCCATGTAGGTCATGAATATGAATAGAGGATCTCACTTCGGGCCTCATAGAGGGATTCCAATGAATTTATCCAAGAAGTCCTGATGAATGGATCATTGTCCTAGGAGTAGGTGGTGATTCCATACTAACCCTCAGGTAATTTATATGGGGAATGTACCCTAACAAAACTTGTCCAAGACATAGAGGACAAAGAATCCAATCCATGTATAATAAATTACACGGTGTGTAGTAGGGGTTACACACTATGTCCCTTGACACCGGGTCCTACCCTTGTAAATAGCCCATGTCTCTTGTTTGTGTCTATGTATAATTACACAACATGTAGGTTTCCCATGTACTCTACTTGTGTGCCAATACATGCCTTAGCTCGTATACTCTAGTCTAGGCCATGTCTGTGTAGGGGAGTACACGATGTCCTACAACCCATTTAATCTAACCCATGTCCATGAACCCTCTGAGGTACACGCTGAGTTACCAGGAAGAGACCACATGCCATGTGATAGGGTCACATACCATATGATACTTAAGTTTCTCCCAAAACCCTAGTCACCATATAGGGGGCCCACACAACATGTATATCTAGTTTACATGCCGTATAACATGAGATTTTCCAGAATCCCAGATCTGGGATCTGTGCATATTCTCCTTAGTTTAATCTTTGATCTGGTGCCCTCCTTTCCAGAAAATTGAAAATCATGTCCCAATGAACCTTTCCATCAATGATTAAAAACTTTTGGCACTTTGATTCGTTCAGAAATTGGACTTTTTCATCATTCTTCATTGCATGACGAAGAGAAAGAAATAGGGTATCCTAAAATATATGGTCCTTCACCTCTCCCATATTTTCACCACCATCATGTTGTGTTGATCCTAAATCTACAATATCGAATTGTTGCACCAAGAAATATGTGTTCAATGCTCGATTAATCAAGATACATCAAACCATGGGACAAATGAAGAACACCTGTGATGAATGAAGAACCAGGGGAGAAAATCACAATAACAACCTTGATCAATGTTTGTGTCAACATCGATTCATTTCTATGATAATAATAATGAAGGAATCAATAATCATAAAGTAATTATCTCGAATGAATCCCTACAATTAAACACATCCCACAATATGAACTATCCACAAATCATTCTATTCATCGATTGATTTTTGTTCTTCATAGAAATTAAGAATGGTGAAAGAATTCAAATCAAATAAATGTCTTGCCTTGATTTGGATCAATCGATGATAAAGAATATGGTTTCTCCATGATCGTTGGAAAGATCCTTTGAATCAGTTGTGTGTCAATCGTTGATCCACAATCCAATTGTCATTCATCTAAGATAAATTCTCCAACGTCCCATCCAACAGCTCTCTAATAGTTATAGGGTTATGTGGATAACCCTAGAATTCTAACATAATAGTATATTTAAATAATATTCAATCATTGTGTCGACGAAAAGAATTAAAATAATTTATTTAATTATTTTATTCATTTTTGCACCGATGAAAACTTTTTTGCAAACGCCTCGTACCGACTAAGGTTAAGTCACTCCTAGGGTAAAACCTATATTATGAACTCAATGGTTCCCTCATATTTCTTATCCAAGTCTTCATTAATGAGTTATTCCATTTTTTCAATAAATTTCATGTGATATTTAATGTAATTAATATATTTCAATGATTTATTCTAGGCACATCGGGCCTCGGAATTGCACTCTGTCTCAAGGTATGGTCTCTAAAATAATTCATAAAATATCCAAAAAATAATACATGGAAAATATAAGTCATTAAAAGTCAAATACCTTCACACTAATGGTATGATATTCTCCTTTGAGGATGAGAGATATCTCATGGTGGGATGAGTGGGTTTTGCGAGAAAGAGGTTGCAACCCATTACCCATCAGTTGGAGAGTATATATTTGGGTGTATCAGGATCTTTAGTCATATAGATTCCTTAATTCATGGAGGATTTTATAGGCATCTTCCCTAAGGACATTCCAAGACTACCTTCAAGGTGATAAATGGAGTTTTGCATTGACTTACATCCCAAGACCGCTTTGATATCTTCTACAGCATATCAAATGGCCCCTACCAAGCTTCAGGAGATGAATTTGTGGTTGGAGGACCTTTGAGAGAAGAGTTTTATTAGACCCAGTGTGTCCCCCTAGGCAGCTCCTGTTGGAACCACTTTGTGTATAAGGTTGTATTTTTTGTCAATAGTTGTCAATGAAGATCAAAATGAAGGAGATCAAGAAGTACTCCAATGAAACGGAGGAATGGAAATTTAGATGATTTTTGTACTGATCATAAATTCAGAGAACATGTGTCAAAGGTGACACATTGTTTACAACAGTGAAGAATGGTGAGGTATAATCCATCTAAGGATGAAGAAGAAGAATGACGGTTGAAGAAGAAGACAATGTGCGAGGGACTGGAATTCCGAGATGTCCATGCACTTCACATTGTATCAAAATATGATGATGATAAAGCTGATCTTTAAAAGGATATATATCACTATAGTGGAGTTTTTTATGAAAGTAGAAGAGTTTTTGAAGAATCCAAATCACAGAAAAGAAGCATTTTTGAAGTGTTTTGATTGTTGACAACCGAAACAATGACATAAAATTTTGTTGACAAAGGGAATTTCATGGTGGCATGTCGAGTTCAAGGGTTATGGTTAATGATCCATGTTTGATTCAAGAACGTCGACAAAGGAATGGATGATCTGGATGTAGTACAAAAAGAAGACATACAAGGTGGTGTCGTTTTCCAGTGTTTGCCAAATATTTGGGCCTGAAAATCGACAAATGAAGAAAATTGGTTTTTGGCAAAGGGAATTGCGCGCCGTGTATTTGAAGGAGATGAAACTTGTGTGCCATATGTTTTTCAAGATCAGGACATCAATTTATGGAAAAGGGATAAGGATCGCTCAAGTATTGGGTTGGTCGTGCAAGTGACTTGCGCACCGCGAGAGGACTTGCGCGTTGGTGACTAGAAGGATTGGAATTTGCGCGCTAGTTGTTTTTCAAGAACATAACTTCAAAATATGGAAAAGGAAAAAAGTTCAAGAAAGTGTTGTTGTGGTCGCACAGGTGAGAAGCACGGTAGAGAAAAGATCAGAGACTTGCACGCTGAAACTTGCGCGCCGAGGGGAAACTTGCGCGCCACCATGAAGGGGGTCCAGTTTGCCTATAAATAGAGGACCACCCCTCCTCATTTCTTACAGAGTTCAACACTTAGAAAAATCATAGCTCCCTTCGCGCAGGTGTGGAATTCGCACAAGTAGTGTGTGGTCGCGCAGGTGGACTTGCGCGCCAGTGTTTGGACTTGTGCGCTGGTTGTTGGTTGCGCGCCCAAGGCGGTTTGGGCGAGAAAGGAAGTGAGTCGTGCAGGGTAGAAGTTAAAGAAGGAAGTGTCATGCAGGTGGTTTGGTGATACCTACGCACCAGTTTTGACCTGCATTCCAAGGACTTGCACACCATATTGGGACTTGCGTGTCAGGCTTGGAGAATAGCACCAGGTGTTGTTGGAGCTTTCCCGTCTTTGTGGAGCTGCACGAAAGCTGGAAGATTTCCCGATACCTTAGGTGCAAAAGATTATGTATTCATATAAAAAGACGGAAGAACAATGAACAATTTGGTTATTTGAAGAGAAGTGGTGCCACACACACATGACTGGTGTTTAACACCCTCATTGTGCTTTGTGAAGATAAGAAGAACGGTTCATGCAACTAAAATCAGATCTGCACAGAAAGAGGAGATTATTTCAAAACACTCAGGTGTCAGTATTGGGAATCAAAGGAAGAGAAGAAGAATATTGAATACAAAAGAGCATAAAATCAGTACTCTGATGCAAGCATTGTCTCATGCTAAACAGGAGATGAAGACTTCAATGAAAATCTATTGAAGAGAACTTCACGTCTATAAACTGAGTGGGACTTCACCAAGGGCAGTGAGCCAGGGGGAGTCAATGGGAGATACTCGAGGGAAGCAGTGAGCTATCCCTAAACCTTTGTAGAGGCAGTGAGCCTAGGACAGAGTGACTGTGCCCGAACCATTATAATCCACAACTAGTAAAGTATAGTGGAATTTGGTACGAACGACAACTTGTCGGCGTTTTCTCCTTAGACGTAGCCCTTAGTGGTGAACCAAGTAAAAATTGATGTGTCATCTCTTTGCATGTGAATGTTTCATTACTGATCATATCCATCATACAGGTTTAACTAGTTCCTACCAACGTGGGAACAAGATCCATAACTTTAAAAGAAAAAATTGACACCCTGATTCACCCCTCCCCTCTCAGGGTGTCCTGGGGTCCCACAAGTGGTATCAAAGGTAAAGGTTCACGTATGTTGGATACTATACAGTAATCCTATTTAGAAGAGGATTTGAGTTTCTTTCCTAAAGTCAACAATGAAGAGCAGTCTTGATAATGACTCAGTAATTTCTGAGCAGAAGCCTAAATCCAGTAAGACCATGACAAATCGAAAAAAGAAAGAGAAGAAGCAGTTGAAGAAGTCTCTGATATCCAAAGAAAATGTGGTATCTGGTTCTCCATGCCCTTCCAATAATGAAGAAATATCAGGCTTGGAAAGTATCAAATAGGTGGATCATGATTCTACCATAGGAATGAAATACACTTCGATCGGAAGTGATCAGAAGAAATTAATAAGCTATCTGCATGATATTTCTGAAGAAAGAGTTGATTCTATTTTTAGAATATTTCAATGCATGCAGGTTGAGATCAACCGATTAGAAAGTGAAGCTGATAATTTGGAAAAGGGCTTGGAAGGAAAAATTCTCGAATGCTTAAAGCTCACCAAACAGATTAAAACCTTTGAAGAAAAAGAGGTAGTCACTAAGACTCTAAAAGAAAAGATTCATTAACTTGAAGTTGAGCTGAAGAACTTCACTGGAGTCAAGAGTTTTTGTTTGGAAGAAACATCCAAGAGATTCAAGGAACTTGACTCTTTGCTACAAAACAAAGTTAAGATGCATGAAGATGAATTTGAAAGATTGAAGAAGACTTGTGAAGCGAAGATGATCATGATTGAATATCAGAATATCATCCTCAATATTGAAAGTCAGAAATTGGAAGCCCAATTGTCAGATCTTGAGAATACCCATATTGAGACTTCACAAAAGAATGAAATAGGAGATTCTAGTACTCAATGTTCATTGGAGGATATTTAATTTGAAATACCTTCAACATGTGATAAGAAGATTATGACAACTCTTGATTATCCATATCAAGAAACAATATCTGTTTCCATTCAATGAACACCGGAGGATGCTAAAGCCAAAATACCTCCAACATGTGATAAGAAGATCATGACTTCATTCATTGATCTATCACAAGCAAATGAGAAAGTGAAGCTACTATCCAAACCATCTTGTACTCATGTTTCTGATTACATTCCCACAATCAGTGCAGGCTGGAAGAAAAATTCTAAACAAGTATGGATGAGGAAAGGTGAGGAGAAGAAACCTACCACCATGGATAGGGTGGATGGGAAGAAAAAGGAGGAAGTTGGTTCCTCAAATAGAGCATAAAAAATTAAGAAGAAGGCCCAACAACCTCATACATAAGATACAAAGGAGAAACGATTTGTGGTTCAATATTGGTGCTGCAACATATTTGGGCATTGTGAACTGGATTATTGGTACAATCCCTTTAATGGAAAAGCACAAAGAAATCCTGTATCAAAGGGAAGAAATCCAGAAAAGAAGAAGCAACAACTACAGGTCCAGAAGCATCTGTTTATAGAAAACAGATTTGGGATGCTTGACAACATCTGTGATGTATGCAACGGCAGTGGTCACAAGGTAGGTACATGCACATCTCAACATGCTTTCACTGTTGATAAGAAAAGAATACCTCTGATGTCATCTAAGTATGAAACAAGTACCTTGGGAAGAAATCACAAGAATAGTGTGGACACACATTTCTCCAAAAAGATCTCAAGTACAGAAGCTAAAAAGACCCAGGATTTTAGATCCATGAAATTGAAGGTTCATACATCCAAAAGAAAATCTAAGTGGGATGAGACTCAGATGAACCCATGTGGAAGATCCAAACCAGCTGCAATAGTTCCAAATGACATATTGGTGATCTGGCCAGAATATTTGAAAAGAATGAGGAAACTTGAAGATGAAAAGGCCAAGGCTGGTGATAAAGGAAAAGAAAAACTTTCATGTGATGAAGACAGAGTGCAGGACAGATTGAAATCCAAGAGAAACACACGAGTCAAAGAAATTTAGTGTGAGAGATGCAAGAAATCTGGTCATATTGCAAAAGGTTGTCTAACCTTAATACCAGAGCAATAATAAGTCCTCAAAAGTAGAAAGAATGCATCATTCAAAATGGTTATTAAGCAGAATAATTCTCCATACCTCATAGAAGAAAATTTGAAGGCGACCATGCCACATCAACACATATCAGAACATACGTTCAAATGCGCAGGCATGAAGACTGGGGTGAACAGAGGAACTTGGTTGAGAAAAGAACCTCAACCATGCAGCTCATGTCGATGATGCAAGGACGATCCACCTTATTCCCTTATTCATTTGTGTATTGTATTTGTTCTAATAATTCAGGTAATTGAAGGTGAATTATGCTCTCAGGGGGAGAAACTGAGGAGTAGTGAATGTTGTCAGACTCTTGATAGCTAATCTGAAGAAGTTTCCATCCTTGGGAAATTATTCAATTGATATTCAAATATTAAGATGATAAAGGATAACTCTTGATGAACATAATGATGAGTGTCTCCCTTGAGGGGGAGGAAAATGAAGAAGGTTCCAAAATAATTGGTTCAATCTGCATCAACTCTAGCTGATATCAATTTCAGTTACTCTATAAATTTCTTGAAGAACATGTCATTGGAGAAGGTATGACATTTCTCAATCACTCAACCTTGGTTACTCAGATCATTCTACAAAGGGGGAGTAACTGAATTGATCAGTGACATAAGAAGAATGGAAGTTCCCCAAGGCCACTTATCCTACCAATTGCACTTGAATGTTTTTGATCTGTTTTTTGATTTGAGTGCAGGAGTTTCAGGTTTATTTTTCCCTATAACTTTTGATTTATTTAGCCTAAAATGAAAGTGGTAAACCCTTGAAGACATAATTCATGAGTTCTCATCTCATGTGGTATCACGATCTATGAATAATGGAAAGCCTTGTTATCTAAATAAAATCCTCTTGTTTTCTACATCGAGCATTTCTCAAGTAGACTTAGAGTGAAATGATTTATGAAACATTGCTTAAGTTTAGATTGATACCCTCCCTTTCATGATCTTTGTATTTCTTGTCAATAAGGGGGAGATAAAGTGAAATGAAAGGTTGAAAAGAAAATATGATTGAAGAGAATATTCTCATTTTGACATTGACGAATTCATTTTAGAAGATATGTAAGGTATTGACAACAAAATACAAAGGGGGAGATTGTTGGAACCACTTTTTGTATAAGGTTGTATTTGTTGTCAATAGTTTTCAATGAAGATCAAAATGAAGGAGATCAAGAAGTACTCTAATGAAACGGAGGAATGGAAATTCAGATGATTTTTGTACTGATCATAAATTTAGAGAACATGTGTCAAAGGTGACACATTATTTACAACAGTGAAGAATGGTGAGGTATAATCCATCTAAGGATGAAGAAGAAGAATGACGGTTGAAGAAGAAGACAATGTGTGAGGGACTGGAATTCTGAGATTTCCATGCACTTCACATTGTATCAAAATATGATGATGCTAAATATTCTCTTTAAAAGGATATATATCACTATAGTGGAGTTTGTGATGAAAGCATAAGAGTTGTTGAAGAAGCCAAATCACATAAAAGAAGCATTTTTGAAGTGTTGTGATTATTGACAATAGAAACAATGACATACAACTTTGTTGACAAAGGGGCTTTCATGGTGGAATGTCGAGTTCGAGGGCTATGGTTAACGATCCATGTTTGATTCAATAATGTCTACAAAGGAATGGATGATCTGGATGTGGTACAAAAAGAAGAGATACAAGGTGGTGTCGTTTTCCAGTGTTTGCCAAATTTTTGGGCCTGAAAATCAACAAATGAAGAAAAGTGGTTTTTGGAAAAGGGACTTGCGCGCTGTGTATTTGAAGGAGATGAAACTTTCACACCATATTTTTTTCAATATCAGAACATCAATTTATGGCAAAGGGATAAGGATCACGCAAGTATTGGGTTGGTCGTGCAAGTGACTTGCGCGTCGCGAGTGGACTTGCACGCTGGTGCCTAGAAGGATTGGAACTTGTGCGCCAGTTGTTTTTCAAGAACATAACTTCAAAATATGGAAAAGGAAATAGGGTCGCGCAAGTGTTGTTGTGGTCGCACCGGTGAGAAGTGCGGCAGAGACAAGATCGGAGACTTGTGCGCCGAAACTTGCGCGCTGAGGGGAAACTTGCGTGCCACCGTTCAGGGGGTCCAGTTTGCCTATAAATAGAGGACCACCCCTCCTCATTTCTTACGGATTTCAACACTTATAAAAATCAGAGCTCCCATCGCGCAGGTGTGGAAGTCGTGCAAGTAGTGTGTGGTCGCGTATGTGGACTTGCGCGCCAGTGTTTGGACTTGTGCGTCGGTTGTTGGCTGCGCGCCCAAGGCGGTTTGGGCGAGAAAGGAAGTGAGTTGTGCAGGGTAGAATTTGAGGAAGGTAGTGTCGCGCAGGTGGTTTAGTGATACCTATGCGCCAGTTTTGACCTGCGAGCCGAGGACTTGCACGCCATATTGGGACTTGTGTGCCAGGCTTGGAGAAGAACACCAGGTGTTGTTGGATCTTGCCCATCTTTGTGGAGCTGCACGAAGCCGGAAGATTGCTCGATACCTTCGGTGCAAAAGATGATGTATTCATATACAAAGAAGGAAGAACAATGAACAATTTGTTTCTTTGAAGATAAGTGGTGCAGCACACACATGACTAGTGTTTAACACCCTCATTGTGCTTTACAAAGATAATAAGAATGGTTCGTGCAACTAAACTCAGATCTACACAGAAAGAGGGGATTATTTCAAAACACTCAGGTGTCGATATTGGGAATCAAAGGAAGAGAAGAAGAAGATTGAATACAAAAGAGCATCAAATCAGTACTCTAATGCAAGAATTGTCTCATGCTGAATAGGAGACGAAGACTTCAATGAAAATCTATTGAAGAGACCTTCACGTCTATAAACTGAGTGGGACTTCACCAAGAGCAGTGATCCAGGGGGAGTCAATGGGAGAGACCCAAGGGAAGCAGTGAGCTATCCCTAAAACTTTGTAAAGGCAGTGATCCTGGGATAGAGTGACTGTGCCCGAACCATTGTAATCCAAAACTAGTGAAGTATAGTGGAATTTGGTATGACCGAAAACCTGTCGGCGTATGCTCCTTGGACGTAGCCCTTAGTGGTGAACCAAGTAAAAAAATTTGTGTCATCTCTTTGCATGTGAATGTTTCATTACTGATCATATCCATCATATAGGTTTAACTAGTTCCTACCAACGTGGGAACAAGATCCATAACTTTAAAAGAAAAAGTTGACACCCTGATTCACCCCTCTCCACTCAGGGTGTACCGGGGTCCCATAGCTCCAATGTTGTTCATGAAAAAGGTTGATAGAATCTTATGGATTTTCATGGATTATCATCTCCTAAACCAGACCATGATAAAGAAAAATTACCCATTGTCAAGAATTGAAAACCTTTTTGATCAGTTACAAGGTGGGATATGGTTCTTGAATATTATTCTCAGGTCTGGCTACCACCAGTTGAGAGTTTGTGAGGTTGATATTCTGAATCTAGCATTATTATATCACTATGGACACTATGAGTTTCTAGTGATTCCTTTTGGTGTGATGAATGCCCCTACTATGTTTATGGCTTTGATGAACCAGATCTTCCAGCCATAATTGGACTGATTTAGGATTTTCTTCATTGAATATGTTCTCATATACTCTACGTTAGAGGAGGATCATGAAGAGAACTTAAAGATGTTCCTAGATCTTCTTCAAGAGCATAATATTTATGGTAATCTCTCGAAGAGTCAGTTATGGATTTATGAGGTTCACTTTCTGGGGAATGTCATTTTTTATCATGGGTTAGTTGTCGACTCGGTGAAGATCGATACAGTGATTTCTTGGGATCCACCCAAGAGTATTTCATAGGTGTGTAGTTTTCTTGGCTTGGTGGGGTACTATAGGATGTTTTTGTAAGACTTATCTAGGATTTCAACCCCTTTAATCACCCTGATGTGGAAAAGGCATCCATTTACCTAGACTGAGTAGTATCAGAGGGCCTTTGAGGAGTTGAGGATGAGGCTGACTAGTTCTCCTATTTTGAGACTATCAGAGGAGGGCGTGGAGTACATAGTATATTGTGATGCCATGGGAGTTGGGATCGGCTGTGTGTTGATGTATAGATAGGTAGTTATCACATATGGATTGTGTTAGGCCCAAAATAAGATTAGTTACCCTGATAGGGGGTGAATTAGGGTATGGATATTCTTTTCAAAATTATTCTTACCCCACTAGATCTTAACATCTTTATTATAAGGGTCACTTTATTTGATCTTAAGTGTTTATACTGATCTCATTCTTTCCTTATTTATCTGATGATATGTATTGAAAGTAAAGTAGGAGAGAAATCACAAGGACACACGTATTTTTACTTAGTTCACCCTCATTAGGATACATCCAAGGAATATACAACCACAATGTGTCCATGTACCAAATCCACTAAGGATCACTTCCAAAATAGAGGTTTGGGTAGATCAATTCTATACCTAGGATCACTAGATTTAAAATTTTTAGTGATAGATCATATATTCACAAGGGTCACTCTCTCAATCTTCCTTATATGGATCACTACTGGTAAAAAGGATCACCTTATTCCTATTCCTTTGCTCACTACTCTATAAAGGATTCACACACAATTTATGGATATGTAGTTCCTTTCATTAACAATAATGAATACATCCTAAATTTTAGATAGATGCTCTGTTGAAGTTCCACTATTATATACTTGATGAATATCACTTTACCACAGTTTTACTAGGAAATACCTTCTGAATACTTTTGTAATACTCACTTATTTTCACAAAGATCACCTCTTTCACAAATAACCTTCCTTTCATAAAGCTCAAAAATCCTTCATGAAGCTCACTTATCCTTATCGAAGCTTATTCCTTTTGAGAATCTAACTTAGACCTCATGAATCTCAACAATTTTTTGAATATTACAACTTTTGGTAAGCTTATATAACCTTCATAAACTTTAATGCTTTCAATCGGCTTTCATAGCCTTTGAAAATTTCATCACTTTTGTGATTCTTATAAATTTTGGTTAGATTTAATAGCCTTCGTGAACTTTTTTTCTTCATGGCCATTTTTGCAAGAACAATCTTCACAGATCACCTTCATGAATCTAGAGCCTTTGAATCTTCATTAAGTCTTTCTCTACTTTTTTGAAGGGGTAGAGGCCTATTTATAAGTATTGACTCCCATTCTAGAAGCCTCAATCCATGTCATTACCTTTTCATAAATCTCTCCAATCTTGTTCATGAAGATCCCTATTTTCACAAAGTACTATGGGAATCTCCCATTCATGAAGATTCTCTTAGTTGCAGAGATTATCGTCAACCCTTTATGCATTCGTGATGATCCACTTCTCGTGGTCGTGAAGATTACCATCAACCCTTCATGCATTCATGATGGTCATTCATAATGATCAATACCTTCATGAAATACCCTTCATGAAACCCAGTCTTCACGAAACTCATGCCTTTATCATATTTTTGTAAGGCATTCATAGAAATACAACTTTCATGATGATTGAACCATTATCCAAATTTTAGACCCCAAAAATTTGGAAGACACTAGGAAACAGTTCCACATTATATATGTAATTTTCTATAGCACCTCCAAGGTATATATTTCTTTATATTGGATATTTTTCAACATAACTTGTCAACAATCTCTATGGAACTCTAAAAATAACCATGGAAACCTGCTTTATCAAAAAAACACAATCAACCCAAAAATACTGCAATGTTACCTTGAGGGATTTTTTCCCAATAGGTTGAGTTAGTTGATACCCCATAATAAGAACTAAGTGACTCATGACCTATAGCTGGCAGCATTAGTCTTTTCTTGGAGGATGTAATGGAACTATCTTTCGGGAGAGCACTTTGTGGTTTACTCAAACCATCAGAGTCTTAGGTATGTCTTCATGCAAAGAGACTTGAACTTGAGATAAAGGTGATGGTTGGAGTTACTTCAGAACTATGAATTTGAAATAGTCTATACTCTAGGGAAGCTCAATGTGGTAGAAGATTCCCTTAATAAAAATTCTCAGAATCATTTGGTGTAAGAGGCGTTAGAGTAGTTGTGCTCCTTGAAGATGACCATGGTTGAGCAGGAGGGTGTAGTTTTTCTTTAGTTGATGATGTTTTTAATGACCCACGTTTTGAACAGGGTTAAAAAGTGAAGGAATTTGAACTTTTCGATTACTGAACCGGTCGTTTTGAAGACCAGGCTTCGGAACAAGGTTCCGAAAGTTGTAACCCTTCCTTTTAATGTTTTTGAACGTGGGTGAAGGCCCGTTAAGTTTCTCGAGTGGCCCAAGAGGTTTCGAAAGTGTCAAACCCTTGTTTTTAAAAGAGCTATAGAGGGCGCACGGTTGGCACACGGTTTGGATAACCGTGCGGCCCAAACTATGCAGCCTTATTAAATGAGGTAGTGTCTTGTGCATGGGTTGTGCATGGTTTGGAAAACCGTGTGCCTAGCCCGTGCAGTGGATGTCTTGGAGGCAGAGGACTCTGCATGGTTTGCGCACGGTTTGGAAAACCATGCGGGTTAAACCATGCGCTTGGGTGAGTTTGGGTTTTTGGATAAATTTAAAATAAAAGAAAATAAAAACTTAAAACCTAACCTAATCTCTCATTCACCCTCACTCGACCCGCACGAAGCCAAGGGGCTCTCCCTTTGAGCCGCGCGCGACACCCCCTTCCGGCCTCCTCTCAATTGAGCTTCCTCCTCCGATTTCTGGCCGTTTCTTCGTTGAATCTCCATGGTAAGCTCCCCTCTTGATTATCCTACTTTCTTCCAGCCTTAGTTTGACCAAATTGGTGCCCAGTGAGGTGCGTCCGAACCTTAGGGATTTGGGGTGATTCTGAGTTTCAATTTTCTTTTGGTTCTAGGTTATGCAGAAGGTTCTTTGGGACTCCTTGGTGTGCGTTCCGGCAACTGCCGCTGAATGCGAAGCGGGTCGGGTGGTTTCGGATTTTCGGCTTGGTTTCGGGTGCGTTCGAGGTTTTGGTGTGGTTTCGAGTCACCAAAGACTAGGCGACTTGCCTGCGACTCTTAGTTAGAAAGCACCTAGAGACGGAGTGGACAGATGGATCCACCTTGAGGTAGGGTCCCTCTCCTTGCCCTTTTAATTTAAGTAAAGTAATAGTAAAGAGTTATTTCCTTATCATTTTAATTAAGCATGTTTAGTTCCGATTGAATGCTTCTGTGCAAATCGTGTGAATTGTAGGAATGAGATAAAAGAGGTTTCTTGGTCACTAAACTAATGATTTTATAATAAAAACCCTTGATCAGAGGTGCTTTTTCTTCAAGATAAAAAGTAGTGATAGACGTTTTATGATTGTCTGCTAGATTGTTGTGTTTCCGCTTTAATGCTTTGTATGTGAACTTGTTTGTTGAGACAAAGAGAATGATATGGCTATGGTACTTGTGTTTGGATCAATTTTCCATGTTAGGCAAATTGAGTAAGATGGTAATATTAGTGGAATGACTTGAGACTATATGACATGTTAACTCTAGAAGGTATCAAAGGGTTAAAGAATGATAAACATATCATCCAAGATAAAATGGTTAAACTAGAAATGAACGGATTAGGGTGGTACAACCACTCCTTGGGATAACGTAATAAGCGCGGCATATGTTAGTAAACTGAATATGTTAATTACTTGATATAGATACTTAAGAGGAGTTTACTTAAGTATAAATGTGATGAACATGATGTTGATATTATTATAAATACTTGAGAGGAGTTTCCTTAAGTATACTTGTGATGAACGTGTGTATGGTCACTTATATAGAAATGAGATATATGATTGATTGTGAATGTGGAATGTTTAATTGAAATGCATAAGAGGTACTACCTTATGCATTTTATTAAAGTGCTGATAATGAATGTGTATGGTTATGTATGGGAGGTATTCATACCCTATTCCATATACTCTGAATGATTTCATGTCTGGATGGGAGGCAGTTATACCCCATGCCAGAGTGATGAGTGTGACAGACACGTGGTTGGATGGGAGGCAGTTATACCCCATGCCAGTGTGATAGTACATGTCTAGAAGGGAGGCATTCTTACCCCTTTCCAGTTGATTTCTGTTGATGATTACATGTCTGGATGGGAGGCAGTTATACCCCATGCCAGTAGAATGAATGTGATGGAAGGGAGGCATTCTTACCCCTTTCTAGTTGATCTATGGACGAGAGGCATTCTTACCTCGTGCCCACTAATCCCGATTTATAGAAGGGAGGCATTCTTTCCCCTTGCCAGTTGATCTAGGGATGAGAGGCATTCTTACCTCGTGCCCACTAATCCTGATTTATGGAATGGAGGCATTCTTACCCCTTTCCAGTTGACCTATAGGGACAGGAGGCATTCTTACCTCATTACCGCTAATCACAATTAATGGTTGGGAGGCATTATTACCCCACGCCATCTATGACCTAAATGTTAATATATATATATATAAGGTGACATGATGAGGTTACTTTATCGGAAACAAGCCGAAGAAGGTATAACCGTCAGGTGTCCCTTGGGAACCTGGACAGGTGTTATTGACTTATGGAATTCTGTTTACTTACTTATCCATACTTACTCACTGTTTAATTATTATACAATGTCTGGATTGGGTTTGACACCGATGGTGCCGGCCTACTGAGATTCATATATCACACCCTACTCGGTCCGCCATTGCACTGGGGTACCCAAGTAGACCTTCTTGCTTGCAGGACTTAGTTTGTGTACTGTGTTGGTTGTACCTGAGGAGTTAGGAGCAGAGGACCAAGCGGGAGCTTGGGATGCTCATGAGATTTTCCATCTGGCTTTGTTGTCTTTTCTTTTTGTATTGTTTGTAAAGCATGTTGTAATGTTTCCTTCTTTCATAAATGTATCATCATTTGTACATCCATGCATTGTAACTGGCGTTTTCCACCTTTTATAAAATTAATATTATTCTGTCCATCACTGTTGTCTTTCAATTGTTTACTACTTCCACTACTGAATATTATTTACTCTGATAATATCACTTTTTTACTCTGATATGAGGGTATAGTCTCCCCTATATCACCTCCCGAGACCCTCGCTACTATTCGGCAGCCTCTGGCGTACGGAGAGACGCGTCTGAGGTCATGTGACCCACCGGTCCGGCCACCGGTTCGATGGTAAGTCGGGCCGAGACGTTACAAAGTGGTATCAGAGGTGTTTCTTTTCTTTTTGTCTTATTGTTTTGGGTTGGTAGATAGGATATTAGGAAAGTGTCGGTGCTTGTCTAATAGTCGTGCTTGGGACTGATCACCCCACGTACGGGAAATGACCAAGTGTCCAGAGCTGGGAATTGTTGTTCATGTTGGTTGCTATTACCGTTGAGATGATTTCACCTTGAGTGACTATTTTATTTCCTACTGCTTATGGTTTATGAAATTCCTTGAATTTTTCCCTTGGCCTGATATGGCAAGAAATCTGCATTCCATGCATCATTATAGGAACATAGGTATTAAAATTCCATGCATAGTGCCATGCCATGTAGTTGCATTTTAGATTTCTTGTTGATTCAAATTGTGTGCCTTAATTTCATGCCATGCCTTGTGTTTATTAGTAAGCCTATTTAGATAGCATGTTTTGGTGATAATATGCCATACTGCATGTTTTTCTTATGTGTCATGCTTCTTTGTTATAACATGCCTCGGTGTAAGCTTCTTATAGTGACATGCTTTGTTTTATACATATAATTGATGGAATTAGTAATATCTGTTGGCTGCAATTATGACGAGAGCCTGTTTTTTAGTTGTAAGGTGTATGGGTGCCTTATAACTGGGAAAAGGTAACCCGTTTATTCGAACCACTGTAAAAGGCAGTTAAAAAAAATTAAAATGCTAAAGTAAATTGATTTTGATAAAAAGGGGAGCCAAATGCCAATTTATAAAGTGTATGGGTGCTTTATAGGTTGGTAAGTGGCCACCCATATCATCGGACCGTTGTATGTGAGCAGGTAAATTTCTGGGTTGGAATCTGGTTTAATAAAAAGGGGATTCAAATTTCAATCCATGATGGGTATGGGCGATTCATGAATTGGGAAATGGAAACCTGTATTAAATGTAAAGGCTTTCTGTATTGTGAAATGATTGAATGGAAAATTTTGTGTGATTTTGAAATTGAAAAGTTTTGGTTAACTATTAAATGTGCAACTGGGCCCTAGTAGGACAGTTGGAAAGTGTTGTATGAGATAACCCGATTGGGGTGTTTGAGTTTTAAAAGTAATTGAGTAACTGCTTTGGGGTTGCTTTTTGAAGAACCCGAGATGGTTAAAAATGGAACCCTATTAGGTTTCCCTTTTGTTTAAATGGTTTTGTTTTGCGCAATTGATTGTTAAAGGCGGGATGTCTGTGAATGTGAATGTTTTTAAAAGGAAGTTTTTTTGAAAAATGCTTGTTTACTTTGTTGTGCAGTTGAAACTTTTTATGGTTAAAGTTTAAATGAGATAAAATTTTAAGGTCTTGGTAATGGAACCCGTGGTGGTGTGTTAAGACCCTCGGGGAAGGGGTAGTTTTGAGCTTCTCGTGAGTTTCCTTGGAACGGGACCATAGATGTCTCCCATGGGAATTGTTTCCTTAGTGATGGCTTGATGTTTGGCTTTTGAGCCTAGAGACCTTGTTTCACGTGACCCGTCGTTGGGTTCGGTGCTTGATCTTCATAAGGGGCTAGCCCGTGGTTGGTAGCACCCTTATCGTTTTAATGTTTTGCTTGTACCGTGAGTTTTCTGACGTGAGGTGTTTTTCGGGTGCTGTTGTCCCTTGTTGGAATCTTGTTTTCAAATGACACCCTTGTTCGGATGGGTGGTCGTTGGGTTTTGACTTTCGTTGCGGCTTTGGGTCATCTCCTTAGTAGAGTGGCCTGGCATTAGAAAATTGTTTCTTCCCAATGTTCGGGATGGATTTCAAATGAATCGTGTGTTTTGACACGCTGGTTTCCTTGTTTTGGATCTTCTTCGTTTTTTTGGTGATGTGATTGTGGTGGAGGAGCGTCGCACGATCGTTTGCGGTGTTTGTGTACTAGCACGTTTGCGCTCAGCTAGGTTATCTCCTTTCCCTTTGGCGACTAGGACACTCCTAAGGTTGGGAGCGTGTCGCGTCGAATCTGGTAAATGTGTCCTTTCACATGGAATGGATGCTTCTTGGAATGCCTTTGGAAATGGGTTGGTTGTGTTTGAATGCCTTGAGGCACGTGTTTTTAAAACGTGTGGATTTGTCGGCAGGTGAAGCCGAGTTATTTCCTTGAAGTCGACCAGTTGAGGTTCGACTGTTCTACCTTCCAGTAGTCTGGTATGATTAACTGGAATCCATTTCAAACCTCTTAGTGTATTCTGTTTAGCGACGAACATGACCCCTATCTTGTCCTCGTCCTAGATGCACTAAGAGAGCATCAGTCTTATCTGCGCTAATGCTTTGAATCCGTTGGGCTTGATTGGATGGTTCTCTTTCAGAGTTGCACGCGGGATTTGTGGATTCTTCTGTGGTTTGATCTTGGGAACGTCATTGGAAGTAGGTTTAAGGATTTGTTGAATGTGTTTGTGCTAAACATAAGGTTCCTTGGATGGAGGCATTGTGGTTTTTCTCGAAAAATGCTGGCTGTCTAAGTCGGGCGTCTTTTTAATGTTCAGCTATTGAGGCTTGACTCTTTTCCTCTTTGGTTTAAATGGACACGGTTGGTGGAGAACCATTTTATGGCACATCGTCAGATAATTATGAGTGTGGTTTGTGTTGGCCGGTGCCTTATATAAACAACCGGTTTGACTTGGTCCTTGAGGTCGATGGAGAACTGACTATGTGATCTGTTTCAAATCACGCTAGGAGCATCGTGGGAATGCTTGGGGCGTGATTTGAAAGTTAATTCCTACGTTAGTCCAAACCGTAGTTTGGAATTGGTTACTTAACGTTAAAAATCTAAGGTGGGAAGTACCTATGACTGGATGCTTGGTGAGACGACGACAGGTTTGTGTCTCTGGGTAGATGGGCTCGGGA
Organism: Viscum album; assembly: GCA_963277665.1. NCBI lineage: Eukaryota > Viridiplantae > Streptophyta > Magnoliopsida > Santalales > Viscaceae > Viscum > Viscum album. The sequence goes on from OY728158.1 coordinate 692,789,836, forward strand.
AGAGTCGTCTTGGAGTTTTGATTGGGAAACGAGCGTTGGCTCGTGTTTTGGTGACTTAAGCATCGTAGAATTAATGGATGCTTAAGGGTGTGTTGGACGTCTATGAATGAAACGTGATCATTTGAAGTAAGCTTCACGACCCTTGTAGGTTGGGTGAGGTGCACGTTGTTCCCGAAGGCTTCTCGGGGACGAGAAGTTCTAAGGAGGGAAGGTTATAATGACCCGCGTTTTGAACCAGGTTAAAAAGAGAAGGAATTTGAACTTTTCGATTACTGAACCGGTCGTTTTGAAGATCGGGCTTCTGAATAAGGTTTCGAAGGTTGGAACCCTTCCTTTTAATGTTTCTGGACGTGGGAGAAGGCTCGTTAAGTTTCTCAGGTGGCCCGAGAGGTTTCAGAAGCACCGGACCCTTGTTTTTAAAAGAGTTGTAGAGGGCGCATGGTTGGCGCACGGTTTGGCTAACCGTGCGGCCCAAAATGTGCGGCCTTATTAAAGGAGGAAGTGGCTTGCGCACAGGCTACGCACAGTTTGGAAAACCGTGCGCCTAGCCCGTGCAGCGGATGTCTTGGAGGCAGAGGACTCCACACGGTTTGCGCACGGTTTGGAAAACTGTGCAGGTCAAACCGTGCACTTGGGTGAGTTTGGGTTTTTGGTTAAATTTAAAATAAAAGAAAATAAAAACTTAAAACCTAATCTAATCTCTCACTCACCCTCACTCGACCCACACGAAGCCAAGGGGCTCTCCCCTTGAGCCGCGTGTGACACCCCCTTCCGGCCTCCTCTCAATCGAGCTTCCTCCTCCGATTTCCAGCCGTTTCTTCGTCGAATCTCCATGGTAAGATCCAATATTGCTTCTCCTCCTTTCTTTCAGCCTTAGTTTGACCAAATCGGTGCCTGTTGAGGTGAGTCCGAACCTTAGGGCTATGGGGTGATTCCGAGTTTAAGTTTTCTATTGGTTCTAGGTTATGCGGAAGGTTTGTTGGGACTCCTTGGTGTGCGTTCTGGCAACCGTCGCCGAAGGTGAAGCAGTTCGGGTGGTTTTGGATCATCGGCTTGGTTTCAGGTGCGTTCGAGGTTTTGGTGTGGTTTCAAGTCACCAAATACTAGGCGAATCTCCTGATACTCTTAGTTAGAAAGCACCAAGAGACAGAGTGAATGGATGGATCCACCTTTAGGTAGGGCCCCTCTCCTTGCCCTTTTAATTTAAGTAAAGTAATAGTAAAGAGTTATTTCCTTAGAATTTTAATTATGCATGTTTAGTTCTGATTGAATGCTTCTGTGCAAATCATGTGAATTGTAGGAATGAGATAAAAGAGGTTTCTTGGTCACTAAACTAACGATTTAATAATAAAACCCCTCGATCAGAGGTGTGCTGTCTTCAAGATAAAAAGTAGTGATAGAATTTGTATGCTTGTCTGCTGGATTTTTGTGGTTCCGCTTTAATTCTTTATATGTGAACTTGTTTGTTGAGACAAAGATAATGATATGGCTATGGTACTTGTGTTTGGATCAATTTTCTATGTTAGGAAAATTGAGTAAGATGGTAATCTTAGTGGGATGACTTAAGACCATATGACATGTTAGCTCTAGAAGGTATCAAAGGGTTAAAGAATGATAAACATATCCTCCAAGATGAAATGGTTAAACTAGAAATGAACGGATTAGGGTGGTACAACCACTCCTTGGGATAACATAATAAGCACGACTTATGTTAGTAAACTGAATATGTTAATTACTTGATATAGATACTTAAGAGGAGTTTCCTTAAGTATAAATATGATGAACATGATGTTGATATTATTATAAATACTTGAGAGGAGTTGCCTTAAGTATAATTGTGATGAACGTGTGTATGGGAAATTATATAGAAATGAGATTTATGATTGATTGTGAATTTGGAATGTTTACTTGAAATGTATAAGAGGTACTTCCTTATGCATTGTATGAAAATGATGATAATGAATGTGTATGGTTATGGATGGGAGGCATTCATACCCCATTCCATCTACTCTGAATGATTGTGTGTCTGGATGGGAGGCAGTTATACCCCATGCCATAGTGATGAGTGTGACAGATACGTGGTTGGATGGGAGGCAGTTATACCCCATGCCAGTGTGACAGTACATGTCTGGAAGGGAGGCATTATTACCCCTTTCCATTGGATTTATGTTGATGATTACATGTCTGGATGGGAGGCAGTTATACCGCATTCCAGTAGAATTAATGTGATGGAAGGGAGTCATTCTTACCCCTTGCTAGTTGATCTAGGGACGAGAGGCATTCTTACCTCATGCCCACTAATCCCAGTTTATGGAAGGGATTCATTCTTTCCCCTTTCCAGTTGATATAGGGATGAGAGGCATTCTTACCTCATTCCCACTAATCCTGATTTATAGAAGGGAGGCATTATTACCCCTTTCCAGTTGACCTATAGGGACGAGAGGCATTCTTACCTCATGCCCGCTAATCACGATTAATGTGTGGGAGGAATTCTTAACCCATGCCATCTATGACCTAAATGTTTTTATATATATATAAGGTGACATGATGAGGTTACTTTACCGGCGACGAGCCGAAGCAGGTATAACCGTCAGGTGTCCCTTGGGAACCTGGACGGGTGTTATTGACTAATAGAATTATGTTTACTTACTTCTCCATACCTGCTAACTGTTTAATTATTATACACTCTCTGGATTGGGTTTGACACCGGTGGTGCCGGCCTACTGAGATTCATATCCCACACCCTACTCGGGCCACCATTGCACTGGGGTACCCGAGTAGACCTTCTTCCTTATAGGACCTTGGTTGTGTACTGTGCTGGCTGTACCTAAGGAGTTAGGAGTAGAGGACCAAGCAGGAGCTTGGGATGCTCAGGAGATTTGTCGTCTGGCTTTGCTGTCTTTTCTTTTTGTATAGTTTGTAAAGCATTTTGTAATGTTTCCTTCTTTCATAAATGAATCATCATTTTTACATCCACGCATTGTAACTGGCGTTTTACACCTTTTATAAAATGGATATTATTCTGTCTATCACTGATGTCTTTCAATTGTTTACTTCTTCCGTTACTGAATATTATTTACTCTGATAATACCACTGCGTTACTCTGATATGAGGGTATAGTCTCCCCACTATCACTTCCTGAGACCCTCGCTGCTAGTCGGTAGCCTCTAGCATATGGGGAGACATGCCTGAGGTCGTGTGACCCACCGGTACAGCCACCGGTTCGATGGTAAGCCGGGTTGGGACATTACAATGTTGACTCCTCCACTCCTCCAGTATGTGAGAGAGTCCTAGTTGGGATAAATATACTATGAGGTCTTTCATGATTAGATATCCTCATGAAATTCACCAGATAGATTTTATCAAGGATGGAATCACTCCATCCTTTTCTCGGGATGGACGGTGGTCCTAGCCATGATGTGGGAGGAGGTAATGAGAGAGTTACACACATATCATTTAGTTGTACATCCCGATGTAGAGAATATTTACAGAGAACATTAGTGGTAGTTTTGGTGGGACTACATGAGAAAAAGTTTAGATGAGTTCATCTCTTGGTGCCTCACCTATCAGTAGGTTAAGGTTGAGCACTAGGTTCTGGAAGGTTTTTTTTACCCCCTTGAGATCCCTTAGTTGAAATGAGAGAGAATATCCATGGAACTTGTGATAGGGTTTCCATGGATAGCAAGAGGCTACGATGCCATCCGAGTGATAGTTGATCAACTTACGAAGTTGGAACACTTCCTTAATATTAGGAATAAGAGTTCGGTTGGGAGTTTGGGGTAGTTTTATATATGTGGGGTCATTCATATTCATGGGTTTCCCTCGACTATTGTCTCCGACCATGATGTGCGGTACACATCAAGGTTGTGGGAAGGCCTGTCAGAGGAATTTGGGACCTAGATTAAGATGAATACATTCTTCCAACCCCAAATAGATGGGAAAACCGAGTGCACTATCCATGTGCTAGAGGATATGTTTAGGTCTTGCGTGTTAGACTTCAACTAGATTTGGGAGGATCACTTTCCATTGGTAGATTTTTCATACAATAATAGCTACCACTCTACTATCAGCATGACACCTTTTGAGGCCATGTATGGGAGACCCTATTGGTCACCCATATGTTGTATTGATATTGGAGAGACATATCTTGTTAGGATAGATATGGTAAAGTACATGATAGAATAGTTCAAGGTTATCCATGAGTGGAAGAGGAAAACTCAAATAAACTAGAAATATTATGCATATCTATATCGTAGGCCCTTGGAGTTTGAGTAGGGAGACCACGCTTTCCTAAGAGTCTCCCCACGATGAGAGTTTCAAAGGTTAAACTGGGGAGGCAAGCTACCCTCAAGGTTCATCAGGTCGTTCAAGATCTTTTAGAGTATTGGAAAGGTTTCTTACTACCTCTCACTACCCCATAGTTGGACTGAGTGCATGATGTCATCCATGTGTCATAATTGAGGAGATATGTGCATGACCCTATGCATGTTATTGACTGGGGAGAGATGGACATCGAGGATAGAGAAAAAAATTTGGATTACCTAGTGGTGATCTAGGATTGGTGAGAGAGTACCCTTCCTAGATAGACCATTCCCTTGGTTCGTGTGTTTTGGTAGCACGAGAGCATATAGAAGAGAACCTAGGAGTGGGAGAGATAGATGCGAGCTCAGTATCCTGACCTTTTTGTTTATTTTTTAGTTTTAGAGGACAAAAATATCGAATAATGGAATAATGTAGTGACCCTTTTTTTCCTTTTAAGGCTTTGGAATATATCTAGAAATATTTTTATAACTAGGTGCTAAGACGGTGTGTGATTATGAAGCCCGGTGTTCCTAAAATTAATTTTATAAAAATATTAAATATATTTTATATCACGCATGCACAATTTTATAAAGAAAATGGGATAACTCTTAAATGGATTCTCGTATTAAAAATATGAGACCACGGTTGAATCTAGAATGTGAGGTTTATCCTGGGCACGACCTAAAATGGTTTGGCATGGTATGTTCGAATAAAAGTATCCATTGGTGGGTGCGTTTAGTTAAATAAATAATTAAATTATCTATTTGAATTAAACTCCTGGAAACCTAATTCCCTATTTATAATCCATGTTATGGAATATATCCATGGTAAGACACATAACCCTAGGATTGTTTAGATGATAGTTCTTCCACCTTCATTGGTGAATCGGAATCAAATGATGATGAAACTTCAAATCCAGGAGAATTGAGGTGTAGTGAATGCAATGACTTCTCTCATTAATTGGAAAGCACGTTCTTCATCGATGAATGATACAATTTGAGGTAGGACTTTTCAATTTGTTGATTCTTCCCCAATTGATTAAATAGATTTAGAAAGATTGAATCTATCTCTTGATTCATGTTAAATCAAGGCTTTTCATGAGTACATAAACTGATTTTGAATTGTTTATTCAGATTTTCTAACCCCAGGCATCCCAATTTCTATTCATTGGCAAATAATATTTGGACAATGATTATTTCACATCTATTTCTTATTCTTTTCCACCTATGTTCTCCATATTCTTTTCTAATTGGCCTATGAGGTCTTGGTTTGACATTGTTAGGCAGGATCGAGCCCAATCAGACCCCTAGATTTTTGGCAGATTTGCGTACAATGAATGGATTAGAGAATCAGGGATGGATTAAAAGGATTTGTGGGTTTTGGATGATTGATTTTTGGATTTGGGAACCGAAACAAGATTTGGAACAACATAATAATTGTATGAGGTGAGTTTGGGCATTGGAAAAACCATTGAAAATATGTTTTCTGGAAAACGGATGGCCAAAAATGATGAACAAAGTCTTCCCCTTCAATTTCGAGTGGCCTAGAGGTGAGATCCAATGTGACAGGAATGGATCTAGAATGATGGATCAGATATAGAATTGTTGTGAAAAGACTGACTACACCTTGTGTAGTCTGAAGAATACATGGTGTGTAACCCCTTCATTTTGGTGGATAGTGTTTCATGTGAGCTAAATATCACACATCGTGTGGGACCCACAAGCACTATGTGAACCGGTGCTAGAAATATGGCGTGTAATCTGGGAGTAAACAGACATGGTCACAACCATGAACAAGTTGTGTAACAGAACACGGCCAGAGTACACAAACAATACCTAAAGGACACAGGCAGAATCCCATGTGGGAAGACATGCCATGTACTAGAGTACACATACATGGTCAAGTTTACACAGACACGACTAGAAGTAAGGGCTAGACCTTGGGTGTCTGAGGCATGTCATGTAATCCCCTTACATGTCGTGTAGGGATACATGGGTAGTGATCCATATACTAAAAGGGACACAGACAAGAAATGGAGTTGGACCACATGTCATGTGGGTCCCCTTACATTTTTTTTACCCCTAATTCCTTTTTTAGGAAACTTATACCTCTCATATCTCCTTTTTTTGGACTCATATTTTGGCCCATGAGTGGCCTATACTGAGTGTTTTCCCATGTAAAATTTTATGGTGGCCTTTATAGTGTCTTTTGATATATGATGTGAAGTGTTTCAAGTGTGATGCTTCTTTAGGCAGTTCTTGATGATGGTAGTGATCAAGAAAGATCATTATAGTGGTACCCTCCTATGTCATTAGGGTTCGGGTTATCTATCTACTCAGTGGTAACCCCTATGAAATTAGGGTTTGTGTCCTCTATCTATTGAATGGTACACCCCTATGGAATTAGGGTACGAGTCCTCTATCTACTGAGTGGACCCCCCATGGAATTAGGGAATGGGTCCTTTATCTACTGAGTGGTTCCCCCTTTGATATTAGGGTGTGAGTCCTCTATTTACTGAGTGGTATCCCCCCCCCCATGTAATAAGGGCACAGGTCCTCTATCTACTAAGTGGTACCCTTGTGGCATTAGGATGTGGGTCCTCTATCTACTGAGTGGTACCCTCTATCGGATAGGGTGTGGGTCTTACTTGGACCCCCCCCCCCCCAATGCACTAAGGTGTGGTTCATCCTTATACTAAGTAGCACTCACTCACACTAGGGAGTGGGTCCTCCTTACACTAACCCCCCCCCCCCGGACATACTAGGGTACGGGTCCTCTACTTGGAGATTGTGCCCCCTCGACTGTGCAGTATAATAGAGATTCATGGTCTTTCCATATGATTACTCCTATGGATAAACATGTGAGATGTTGGTAATTGATGACGAAACTTTAGAACTTTTATCACTCTTTTACTGGTCTAGGATGTGAGATGGAGATCCCCTTTCTATTTTGCTTGGGATTTTTTTATTGAGCATATATATATCTATGTCCATGTTTTTGGATTTTTTTTTTACTGTCTTTATTTGGGTTTAAATTTCTATTACTATCGTTTCTTTTACTTCTCCTCCTTCATCTTTTGGGGTTTCCTTCTGGGTATGTATATAATCACCCATGTATGGGATTTTCCCGCACATGTCATATCTTATACAGATGACAGATAGGTTAACAATGATTATAGAGGACCATAGGGATACCCAATGCATTTTACTATATATATTGGTTGGGGATTGGAGATCTATATCCAGGATCTCTCAGTATTTTAGTTTTCTTTTTTTTTTAGGTTGGGACATCTTTCTAGTTGGATGTGTATTTTTTCCCTTTACTTTTTAGTTTACACTATCATACTCTTTGTATTATTTAGAGGTTTTTCATGTATGGTTATTAATATAGTTTTTGAATAATTTTATTTCATTCCTCTACACTTATGAAATGATATGTTTAGGTGTTTGTGTACAGGTACATTAGGCAAAGGCATCTCATACTAGTTATGTCTTTTGACGCTTGTCGCCAACACCTGGCCTATGGAGGCGGGCTTGGGGTAGTTCTATCTCAATCCCTATTGGGTTGGGTCATGATAAATAATATGTTATTATGTTAATTGAATAGCCTATATCTATCTCTTCTTCTATCAAATTTTAAATGAAACCTTCTATCATGTGTACAGCTGATTACCACCACGTGAACCAATGTATTTTTTTTACATCTCCACCTCTCATGGATGGAGATAATAATGTATTTAATGTATATATATGAAATTTATAACATAATTATACTTATGAAATTATAATATTTCATCTAACTTATTTTCTTTTAATCCATTTTAAAACGATAACATCGCTCGTGCGTATGTGTGGACTACTGCCTCCATGAAACGATGTGATATGTTTTTCATTTTATTTTGACATGGATGGTAATAAGGATAGATTTTATGAATATATATATATATATATATATATTATATATTATATAGAAATTATTCTTAAAAGGTGAATTATTATATAACTTTCTTCCATTCCATCCATCAAAGAAATAGAAACAACGTTCATGTGTACGTACGACCTACCATCTCCATGAACGGTGTAATTCATTTTTCTATATCTAACTTTTATGGGTGATTTTAAATATGTATATTATATTTATATCATGATAAACATTTTTATATGATGGAATCATGATCAAAGTACAAGGACCAAAAACTACCAAACCAAAACATACGTGAAAAAAAAGTAGTTATCACCTGGAACAATGTTTTTAATAAACTGTTGATAAAAGGGTGATAAATAGGTTATAAGTAATCACATATGGTATTATATATATGATTATATTTCTATAATATTTTATAATAAACCTATATTTATTATACATGAGGTTCAAACACATATGAAGGAAGTCAAGACTTGAGGTAAGGGATTTTTGTCTCACTTTTATTTCTACAAGACACGTGTCATATTCACAACTTATTTATTTTATATGGTGTATGTACTGCCCATGAATAAATTTTATGATTTTTATTATGAAAATAATATTGATTTACATATCTATATAATATTATTTCTTTTTTGGGATTTACAATTCAAAATTTATCACAGTGGTAAGGGTTTTATGTTACAATCTCATTGTTTATCGGGATTGTTTATGATAATGTTTTTTATGATGAAATTTTATGATATAACTCACAATAATCTCACTAATTTTCTTATCCTATGGTTATTTTAAGAGAATGAATTTTTTCCTTTCATTTTCCTCTCTTTAAGTACTCAAGATACCAAAATAAATTTTTTAAGGAAAATTAACTTTATTTCTATCTTCGGTCGAAAATCATTTCTCTTCCATGTCCATGTTTTATAAAAAAGTTTTTAATAATGTTTTTACTATTCTACAATTATTTTTAATTTCATTTTTACACATGTTTTAATTTTTTACAAAATGGTTTAAAAGGAATCTTCTTGTCTTTTTATGAATGAAGTATTTTTTACACTTTACCAGAAATGTGAAGGGAATCTTTGTTTTAACATACATGACATAAAAAAAATTTCCAACCATCATGACCGCTCAATGCTTTGAATATTACCTTGAAAGTTTTTCTATTTCTTTTCAAATAAATTTTTTTTCATAATATTTTGTAAATTTTTATATTTTAAAGAATTTATTTCAAATTTAAAAGGATATTTTCCTCAAGAAATATTTTATGTGATAATTTAAAGGAATTTTCATCTAAGATGACATCCTTTGATGTTTCTTATGATTTATTGGGGATATGATACAATGATACCATCTTTATTATTTATTTGGATGGTTTATGATTATGATGATAAGATGTTTATGAAACACATTCCTTTTCCATGGGTTATTCTATGATTAATTGATGAAATTTTTATGAAACCTGCTTATTTTCCATGGGTTATGCCATGATGAAATGTTTATGAAACTCATTTTTTCCATAGTTTATGCTATGATAAAATTTTTATGAAACTGGTTTATTTTTCATGGGTTATGATATGATAAATGATTTGTGAGCTTATGGAACACATATATATGATTTTCATTATGTGAAGGGTGGGCCTAAAATTATATAGCCCTCCAATGCATTAGGTAAAGATGGATATCTCATGAGATAAACATAATTGGAATAGGGAGTGAACCCAGTTTAGTAAGGTAATTTTTTCACTATGATAGTCTTGGGAGTGAACCTTGACTACTATAATGTTTGGGTATCGTACTCAATCCACTATGATAGTCTTGGAAGTGAGCCTTGACAACTAAGGAAATTATTTTCTATGCTTATGTGTATTATACAAAAACATGTCTTATGATAATGTTATTCTCTCATCGATTATGTTCATTGATTCCTTTATAATTCATGTCATGTGAACTACCAATATTTATTCCATGACTTGGGTTTATGATCTATGATATGAAAGGTACGGTTTTAAAATGTTATTCTCTGGTTCTCATGACCCTATACTCATGTTATGTTGATATCTACCTTGTTTACCTTTAATGAGCATCTAATCTCACCCTTTGTTATGTTTCCTTTCCGTAGGTTGTGAATAAAGTTATTATGTATGATATGTCTAAGAAGGGTGCTGGTTATGAAGAATTTAGTGGGAAATGATGTAGTTAACTTATGAATAAGTTTCCTGTGTACCCAAGTTTCCAAATATAGTAGACCTATACAAATCTTTCATGGATCATTTTGTTATGTAATGAATGTTCATCCATTAAGATGTGATATCTATGTATGAAAAGTGTGGATCTCTATAGTAGGTATTAGAGAAAGGTTTAATTAACCGTTAGAAACTATGATAAGAAAACTTTATTGACAACCCTTAGAATAATCCTAAGTATATGAGAATGTCATAAGTTATGGTAAAGAAAGCAGTGTGGTTTTCCTAAAAAAACACCCCTGTCTAGATACTACAAGTGGATGTGTCTCTCAAACAGTTGTACATAGGTACAATAACCCTAAAAAGAGTGCATTGGTCATTGACTCGATCATCACCTGGTGCACAATAAAGAGGAATTATTGCACACCCAGTTTGACACTCCATAGGGATATGCTTGAGTTAATTCACATTTTATTTACAAACCATTATGAAGGATTTGAATAGATGATGGTCGTGAATGACCTAGGTTAAACTTAAGGTTTAATATATTGAAAAAAAAGGTGTCATGATTTAGATATCCTATAAATGATTTTTCATAACTATGTTTTTTCCCACTATGATTATTGTTTCTCACAGTATGCTTTTTTGTTTTAGTTGATGGTTGGAACCTAAAGGAATCATGTTAATTTTGAATTCGATGGACAATTAAATGATTGTACTATTGAGAAACTAAATGTTATGGGAGATGGAATGAAAAAAACTAATTGTTATGCTAACACAACTTTCTCAAGATATGAATCATGTTGAAATTCCAAATGAGAAAAGAAGGGAACAAAATTCTTTTGAGTCCTTCATGAGGAAATTTCTACCTTACTTTAATGGGTTCATTAATACACTAATTGTTTATAAATGGATCAGTTCCATTGAAAAGATATTTTTCATTCTCTGGTGTCTGGATCATGAAAAATTCATTCTGGTCTTTTACCATTTTGAAGGAGAATAGGATAAATAGTGGACTCTTATCAAGAATATGAGATAATAGGAATAAAATGACTCCCAGTAGTGGGATGAGTTTAAGAGATTATTTTTCAATAAGTAATTTACTTATATTCTTCATGTAAAGTGGAGAAGGAATTCCATGACCTAAAGTAGAAGGATGATGAATCCATTGGTACCTATGAGGCAAATTTTATAAGACTTTTGAGGTATGATTATGTTATTATAATCCAACCTAAAATTAAGGTTGATTGATTATTCGGTATCTTAAAACCAGGTATCCTAAGGGAATTTCCTATAAGTTACTTCGGTAGCTATGAAGAAATAATTCGATGTGTTATAATGGTGTAAATGAAGATTAGAGTTACTATTTATTATGCTTTCACTGAGGTGTGTACATGCATCCGCACACTGGTTGTTCACACTGTATTCTCTTGTTACCTTGCATTCCCACTTTCCAAAGGTGGGTGATATTCATCACTTTCATTGACAATGATTTCTCCTTGATTGAAATGGGATGATGGGATGTCGGTTCCTCCTTCCATGGATTCTTCATTAAAATTCATTGCCTAGTATGATTCTCCCTCACATAGTTAATTATGTTCATGGAACTCATTCTCGGTGCCATATATTTGTGTAACCTGATTAATTACTCTACTTCTGTCTAGACATTCTAAGGGGTCTTGACAGGGAAAAAACCTTCGGTCAGGGGAGTAGTCATGTTAGACATTGTTGGCATGTATGAACGTTGGGAGAATCAATCACCTATATTCTTCCTCATAGGATGTAATCTCATGGAGGCATCTCAGGCACAGAACCTAAGGCATCCCATGTTGATCACGGGGTATATAATGCTAAAGGAATATCTTCCAAGGATTTCACCTCAGGAATCCCATATTAGCATGAGGTAACATTATGAGATAGGTCATTAGTTTAACATCATGAGAAGATGGAGTGAGGTTGATCAAAACACCCTATAGAGGCGGATCAGGTAGGTACATCCCTAGGAGGGAGCACTTGGAAGGTTTACTGATGGATGGATCAGAACAACCCATGGAGGCAGATATGGGAGGTGTGTCTCATAAATGGAAGATGTTACACCGTGAAGGATGATCTGGAAACCCATGGAGGTGGATCAGGGAGATTAAACCCTAAGAGGGGACACCAATATTTACCATTTATCTGGATTGAACCTTAGGGAGGCATCCTATGGACCCTACTTAGAAAAAAAGGATCAAAACATAGGTATTTTGAGAGGTGGTGTGGGACTTACGCATGAGATTTGCCCAGGTTCCACTATGGAGTGGTGATAGTGTGAATGGGGCTTACACATAAAAGAAACCTAGATGGGTGGCAGATCGTAATGAGATGTGGTATCCTGAATAAGATCGGTATGTATATGGATGAAGTGTATGAGGCGGATGGAGTGGTGAGTGGGTGTTGGGCTTGAACCTAAGGGAGGCTTCCTACATATTCTAGTTAGTTGGGGATCAAAGCCCACATAGTTCAGGAGGGGGAATTGGGGCTTACACTTGAGGATGTGTCCCATGGAAATGGAGCATGTGGTTGGGAATTACGCATGGGAGCTTCCCGTTTGGTTGGGGCTTAGCGTAGAAGCGGCCCAGTTAGAGAGATATGATGTGGTTGGGGCTTATGCATAGAAGTGGGTCAGTTAGTTGGAGGTCCAGGACTTATGTCCATGAAGATAACCCATGGAAATGAGGTTTGGGATCATGTGGATGTCATTATCTCTACTAACCAATAATCCCACATGAGGTATACTCACTATGAGAAACAAGAGGTAGTATTAGACCTGAAGATCACACGATCCACTTTGTCTGATGTTGGATGAGGTGCTAAAGACAAAAGGGGGGTGTAGAGGGCTTTGAGTTTTCTTGTATACTATTTTATTTTGGTAACTGGTATATTCACATATTGGGATCTATCCTGATACATCCCCGGGCTGAGCTGAAGAGGATCAAGAGTGTCACCTCCTGCAAGAAAGGCTAGGGGCTTACTCCATGAGGGATGCCCAGGAGGATGTCACTCCTTATGCTAAGGATGTTATTCCATGTGAAGAGGATCTCATTATGTGTGAGTAATATATCATTTCTTTTCACTCATACATGGGACATCCAACATTTTCCTCATAGGTAGAGGCCATAGTTTAACATCTTCTATCAAGAACGTTGGTGTTGGGTAGTTTTACGTCATGCGGCTCATACATGTGGGACTCAGTTCTAACCTCTTGGACTTATATAACAATCACCCATTAACCCTTAGGAGTGTAATGGTGTTATAAATTATAGGTTACAATAATGGGAATGAGTGCTCAGTCACGAGGTCCATGTTAGCATCCCTATTCTGAGAAGTAAGGGGGATTAGCATACATATGCTGAGAAGAAAAAGGTATGACAATGCATGGGACATCTCGTGAGGGACGAGTAAATCAAAATGAAAAATACTATAGGGATTTTTGAAAGAGTTTCATTCAAGGGATGAGGGTTTCACAAAAAAGGTTCTAGGACATGGTGTTTTGAGACAAAGGAAAGCCATGGAGCATCAAAGAGGGGGTGCATTAAATATTAGAGGTTTGCACGCAAGGTCAGGGCCTATGCACAAGATTCTTGTGTGAACCTAACTTTGGATTAAAGAGGTTTGGAAAGGATTACAAAACTATGAGACCACTCAAGGGGCAGACCCATAGAGAACCTATCATGCAAGATATCTCCCTTTAGGGTTTCATCCTTTCATGATGTCACAGAAGATCAGTATTACGCACAACAGAGTGATAGTTTGACTTCTGGAGCATAACCCTAAAGAAGGGGGGTGACCTTAAATATATAGATGATTCCTTTAGTAATGACATGCAAGATTATGGGTGTGGGATAGGTATTCCATGAAATAATTCCTTGATCCATGGTAAGTGAGCGTGCAAAGAGATGTTTGACATCACATTGGGTGTGCAAAGGTCTTGCACGCGATTGAATTTCATGTGTGCAGAAAGAACTACTTGCACGCACCTTACTTGGCTGTGTTGAGTATCCAAGGATAAAGATACTAGTTTTACATCACATTGGGAGAACAAGCATCTTTCATGAAAATTTCAATCTTGCACACACACCTCAAAACTTGCACACGCCTTCATTCACAATCTTAGAATGGGTCGTTGAGTCAAATGGTGCCTTTAGTTTACCCAACGATGGCCATTTTTGGATTTGTGAAGAAGTTGGTGCCAAAAAATGGAGTAATTTTTTATTTTGGGTTTTACGAAAAAAAATATTTGGGAAAGGGGATCAGGGTCCCGCTATTTTCAAAAATGGGTCTGGGATGCATGAACGGCGTTCATGCATCCTTGCACGGGAAAGGATGCGTGAATACTGTTCACGAATCCTTCGCTGACTAGCTGAAGGATGCGTGAACGGCATTTAGGCATCCGACCAAGAAATTTTATAAAAGGAGGGGTCCCCCCCCCTCAAAAACCATTGTTCTCCTCTAGTTTTTGTTGCGAAGCCCTGCAGAAATTCTTTCTAAACAAATATTTGCTTCTTTTATTGAGGTAAAATTTCTATTTAACATTTTAATTGTTTTAATTGTGTTTATTTATTTCATTTGTATGTTTAATTTTGTGTATGATTTATTTATTTCATATGTTATGCATGATGTGTAATGTTTTGTATGATTTAATTTTCTGGATGTTAAATTTTTGTATGATTTAATTTTTTGAATGTATGTTTTCTGAATATTGAATGTTTTATGTTATTTCTAAAATGTTGAATGTTTAGGAAAAGTAATTTATGTTAGAGAAAATTATTTTAATGAATGGTTTTGATGTAAGTGTAAATTATATTACTTTTATTTACTAGTAATAATATTTTTAATCAATAAAGTAGAAAATATATTTACTTATATTTTGAAAAGTAGAAGAATGGCCAAAAAACATTACAATTTCATAAAATTTAAAATAACAAAAGTGTTTATTATGTAAATCTAAATTATATCAGTTATAATAAAATTTATTAAATGTTATTAATAATTATATATATATATACACATGAAGTTAAATTTTTGGAAAAGAGGTGCAGTATTTAATATAGATTTCATTTAGTAATAGATAAATTTATATAATATGGATAATATAATAATTATACCAAAAAACATGGTATGAGTGATGACTGATCTTGAGATGATCATCCATGCATAATTGAAATTTCATGTTTTATTTTTTGTATGTTGTTATTCAATTTGTAATAATTTCATTTTTTCCGCATTGATGACCTGCGAGACATCTCTCGGTAAGTGTAAGGACCTGCGTGTCCGCTTAAAAAAAATTTATGTATTTCATACCCATAGACCCCCTCACATGCATGTGAGTAAATTTGTAATTAAAAGACAGACTCCCCCGAAGAGGTGTCCCCGAACAGGCTTCCCCGAAGAGGTGTCCACGAAGAGGCATTCGAGAACTCGTTTGAGAAGAGGCATTTCTATTTGACAGGAGATTGGCGGTTGCTGAAATATTTGATAATAGAGACAGGATTCCACCCATAGGTTGTGGTTAGTTTATCAGATAATGATAAACTAATCGTAAGTCTCAAGATCAAGTCATGATTATATATTCATAAGTAATTAAACTTTATGAATCATTATATTAAATTTTCTTTTGTGCTAATATCACAATCACTATACCTTAACAGTGATAAATCAATACATAAAAAAGTCTCAAGATAATCAATTATTCAAAACCATATTAAATAATTTAAAATTTTAATGTAGTATATAATACTTTTTAAATTATTTTTTTATAGGGAATTATGTCTACTCGAATATTTTGCAACGGTGAGGTAATTTATACCGAGCAGGGTTTTAGCTACAGTGTGCCACCTACCAAAGTGGTAAATCTCCATGGTTGTATGACATTGGATGCAGTTCGTAATAAGATTCATTGTCGGTTAAAATTGAGGGCTGAACAAGCAATCACTTCAATTAGATACCGACATCTTCAATATCCTGAGCATCTATGGCACAGCGAGTACCCTATAGTCGATGATGAGGATTGGATGGAGGATTCTCAGTTATTCAAGCAATAGTGTATTAATGGTTTGATGTAATTATTTGTTGTTGTAACACCCCGACCCCAGTTACCCAGAGTCGGTTCATTATTACATAACATTATCATGATCACAAGAAAGATCAAGTCTTGAAAGACCGATTAGTTTAGTAGCCTTGGAAACACTAGATATATTCATAAAGTTGTACATTACATCATAAAAATAAAAACTACAACAACATAGTCTCCATATTCCATACTCTTATCCCCTCATACTATCCCTGCAGGTCATTCATAATTTACTTCTTCACATCCTGGGAAAAATAAAACATAGAAAAGGGGTGAGCTCAAATGCCCAGTAAGGATAACAATATAGCGGAAACTTTCATAAATAAGAATAAACATTTAAGACAATGTATAACTAAAACAAAATCCTTTTAAACTTGAACTTCAACATAATATGGAAAAAATAAAATGAAATAATTCCATTTACTTATTCACATGGATATTCTACTAATCGAATAATCACATGCAATATCAATAACCACTTTTATAATGATGGAATGCATAATGCCATACTATCATAACCACATATACAAGGCCTCGTGCCAAGACTACAAATAAGATTTTGTCAAGGCATTGTGACAAGACACTAGTTTGTCTCATGAGACCAACCGATGCATCGAGGAGCTATAGAGGGCTCCACCCGTCACTTATTAAGTCCAATGCATTCCCATATGAAAAGGTTTAAACATAACATAAACATTCATATTAAAAATAGCATACGAAATGTCAATACTTTCTCCATAAACCATGAATGGTATAAAAATAAAACATCCACAGTCAAACAAATCACAAAAACTTCAAAACAATATGGAAGTTTTGTATCATAATAAATCAACATCAAATAATCTTAAAATCCATCAAAGGATGTTGACATAGATGAAATCAAAACTCTTTTTAGAGAAATATCTCTTTCTATTTTGAAATCATTTAAGAGTCATATATTTATAAAATAAAACATTTTCTTTGAAAATATTCTTATAAGATTGTAAGGGAAGCTTCGACGATTTTATAATGGTGGAAAATAGCTGCACCCACCGTATAAGTTAAAAAAACATTCTTACCTTAATTCTGTCGAAAAGGTTAAAAAGAACCTTATTTGGAAAACAACGGAAAGATTCCTTTATAAACCTCTTATAAAAAGTCAAAAAATGGTATAAATGACTTTAACCCATATTCTTGTAAATAGTAAAAAAAATTGAAATACATTTTTAATAAACATGGATGTGGATGATAAATAAATCCCAGTAGATTATTATGTATAAACAACCTCGGATAATGAAGAGATTGCGAAATAAACCCTTACCTTGTACCTTTCCTTGGTTGAGGGTAGGTTAAACTCCTGTATAATGGTTAAATAATTGTTATTAAATTATACAATAATCATATACATTAATATGATATCATATATGATCTGTTAATATTGATTCGTTAATAATATCTTAGTATTATCGTTGTTTCGGGTGTTAACTTGCTCATTTTCTTTTATATGTTTTGTTACGTAAGCTATGTTTGACATGGATAGGTTGTATCTTATTCATATATAGAATTATATCAAGTCCTTAAACATTATTTTTAAATCATCAAATGATAATTATGTTTGAATGGATACGATGGAGAATGAATCTCATCGCGTTCGTGGAGACGGTAGTCCGTACGTACGCACGAGCGACAATATCATTCTTTTGATATTAAAATAATAAATAATTGTATGGTATATCATATATAAAGAATAATTATCATGTTATATTTATTATTTACATGAATTAAAAATCATTATTATACCCATCCAAATAATAATATATTGAATAACAATTACACCACGATGTGGAGACGGTAAGCCGTACGTACACACGTATGGTGACATGTCATTCAAAGGATGGATAGAATAATTAATATGGTTGTACCATATTTATAATAATATTAAAGTATATAGGATATACTGGATTCATTATTTTATAATGGGAATAACAAAGAAAGAAGAAGTTGAAGAAGAAATGAATTTGAAAAAGGGTGGTGAAAACATTACCTCTTCTTCGGGTTCTTCCTTTTGATTTGATCAAAAGGGATACTTAGGTTGGCTTTCTGATCAAAATAAGGCCTCTAGGTTGTAGTGATGTAAATTTAAAGAGTATTTGGGTAGGGTTTTTCCGAACCAAAAGTCTTTTAATGTGTGAATTAATGAGAATGGGGAGTGCCCTTTTATAAGAGGGGTGAGGGGAACCTTTGGAAAAGCTAGAAATATTATTTTATAATAAATTCATATTCGGTTTCTAATGGCTCAAAAGTGTATTATTTAAAGGTTAAGGTGGGTATAGGTATAAAACCACCCAACCAATAGTATTTAGACAGGTTTGGGTTACTATATTAACCTTATCTTTAAGTATTAACTCTTAGTTAATTAGTTTCACTTTTACAATGTCTCTTTGTATTTTTATATTATATGGTTAATAAACTTACTATATACATCCAAGAAACCCCCAAGTGGTCCATTAATGATACACCTATCATTATATAAGACTCTTTTCTGAACCTTAGATTTTTAGGAATTTAATATCAATTAATAATATAATATTTGTTTTAAAAACTCTTTTATGTCAATTTTGACACTATTCAATAATTGATTTTTCTAAAAATCATAACAGAATTATTACTTCAAAAAAAGTTATTTAAATCAATCCTAACATGTCATATTATCCTATAAAATTATTGGTATTTATAAAAAGTCTCAAATTACATTTATTTGGGTATTTATAATATCAATTATTCTAATTTTTTATTAATTTAGTAATTACTGCATCACCATTGTTTCATAAATAAATTAAATTATATAATGTCTAAAAATTATAAATAAAATATAATTATGTAGAAAATATTTTTATCTTTCTAATTAATATTTATAGTATAAAATCAAACATATATAACCCTATGTAAAAATTGTTTTTCTAAAAGATATATGCTTATGTCATTTTTGTATTTATTTTAACTTAATTAAAATAAAGTGTCCCTATCACCTAAAAGTGGTTCCATGGGGTCCCAAAATAGACCCAAAGATTCCCATGGTCGAACATGTATCCACCAATTAGGTTAGGACACGTTTTAGGGTAATTTAGTATTATTATAATATTATTTTTTTAACCCTTATTTACCGGATTTACCCTTAACCATGGTAAATAAAATATTTATCGAAGTAATTATTCAAAATGTCTAAAAATAAAAGTTACCTATTTACACAATATTAACATCCTAATTCCAAATATGGAATCAATTTTTCCAAATTCAAAACACAGAAGTGGAAGAAATTAATTTAAAATTAATTCTCGTTGTTAAAACAAAAAACGTGTTTTTAAGAGATAATAACTATCAAAAGATTGACACTTGTTTATGTACGGTTTAATTGTAAAACTATGTACAATGACCAAAATTGTATTAAATGGTAAAAATATATTCTAAATATACTTTAAAACCACTCAAATTAATAATTTATCAATATAAATTATTTCAATTAAAAAAGTTGTTTTTAATTAAAATTTAGTAATTTTCACTATTCGTCAAAATATAAATGTTATCCGAAAAGTTCCAAAATTTCACCCTAGGCTAAATTCGATATTCCGAATCCAAAAATGAAGTTTATTTTGAGAGATAAAATTTATAAAATTTCAAAAATTAGGTATTACTATTCATAACGGCTAGTTTGATTGTTTGTGGTGTGTTAGAACTCGATGTTGCATACAACACACGTTATCGCATTATTCAAAAAGAAGTGTATAGTAGAAGCTTGGGGTGTTACATTCTACCCTCCTTCAAATAATTTCATCCTCGAAATTTCTAGAATACTACCGCATGAAAAGACGCAGGTGGTTCTTTATCATAAGTTCCTCGGGTTCCCACGTTGCCTCTTCCATTTTATGGTTTCTCCACAAAACTTTTACCAGACGCGTCATCTGGTTTCTCAGTACTTGTTCTCTTGTATCAAGAATCATGATGGGATCTTCGCAATAAGACAGATCGGGTTCCAGTTATAATTCCTCATAGGTGAGTACATGCATTAGGTCAGGCATGTGTTTCCTCAATAGAGATACGTGGAACACATCGTGAACTTTAGAGAGACTTGGCGGCATTGACAATCGATAAGCTAAAGCCCCAATTCGTTCTAGAATTTCGAAAGGTCCGATGTACCTGGGACTCAATTTAACTTTCTTACCAAAACTTATGACTCCCTTCCATGGAGATACCTTCAGGAAAACATGATCACCGACTTGAAATTCCAAATCCTTCCTTCGATTATCGGCATAGCTCTTCTGCGTACTTTGAGCTGCTTTGATATGGTTTTGGATTACCTTCACCTTTTCCATCGTTTCCTCCACCAGTTCTGGGCCTACAAGTTTTCTTTCACCAACGTCATCCCAACAGGTTGGTGTGCGACATCTCTTTATGTATAACGCTTCATATGGTGCCATCTGAATACTCGAATGGAAGCTATTGTTATAGGAAAATTCTACCAGAGGTAAATATTGATCCCACATACCCTGAAAGTCAAGTGAGTAGGATCTCAACATGTCTTCTAAGGTTTGAATAGTTCGTTCTGATTGTCCATCTATTTGAGGGTGGTAGGCAGTGCTCAAATGAAGTTCAGTATCCAAGGCTTTCTGAATACTTTTCCAGAATCTTGAAGTAAAACGGGGATCACGATCAGAAACAATCGATAGGGGTACTCCATGAAGTCTCACAACTTCATCAATATATAGTCTTGCTAGACGTTCCAGTGGTAGATCTTCTCTTATAGCAAGAAAATGTGCTGACTTGGTAAGATGATCAACAATGACCCATATTGCATCCTTCCTTCTAGGAGTCTTTGGTATCACCATGACAAAGTCCATCGTAATATTGTCCCATTTACACTCAGGTATGGGAAGAGGTTTCATGACTCCTCCAGGTTGTTTCCTTCCAGCTTTCACTTGTTGACAAACCATACATCTTGACACAAAATCAGCAATCTCCCTCTTCATGTTGTCCTACCAAAAATGTTCCTTCAAATCTCTATACATTTTGGTGCTCCTAGGGTGTATAGAGAAATTGGAACTATGATCATCATCCAGTAATTCCCTTTTTAGATCAGGTATATTGGGAACACAAAGTCTCTTCCCTAATTTCAAAATTCTTTCTTCATACACAAAGTCTCTCAATCTCCCATCATTCACAGCTTTAATCTTCTTTTAAAATTATTCATCATCGGTCTGAGAACTCTTAATCCTTTCTAGTAAAGATGGTCTGGCAACCATTTGAAAAATAATTGATGTTTCACCTTCCATGGTTATTCCCATGTCCATCTTCACTAGATCCATGAAAATTGGATCCCTTTCAATTCTCATATTGTTCAAAACTCCATGGTCTTTTTTGCTCAAAGCATCTGCCACCTTGTTTGCTTTCCTCGGGTGGTAGTGTATTGTACAATCATAATCCTTGAGTAATTCAAGCCATCTCCTTTGCCTCATGTTGAGTTATTTTTGTGAGAAAATATACTTCAAACTCTTGTGATCAGTATAAATCTCACATTTTTTACCATAGAGGTAGTACCTCCATATCTTCAAAGAAAAGATCACAGCTGATAACTCAAGATCATGAGTAGGATAGTTTTGTTCATGAATTTTCAACTGTCATGATGCATAGGCAAAAACCCTATCATTCTGCATAAGGAAACAACCAAGTCCTTTCTTCGATGCATCACTATAAATAACGAACCCATCATTCCCCGATGGTAGAGTCAATATAGGAGCATTGACTAATCTTCTCTTCAATTCTTCGAAAAATTCTTCACACTCTTTTGTCCAAACAAATTTAACCCCTTTACATGTGAGCTTTGTTAATGGGTTAGCCAACTGGGCAAAATTCTAGACGAAACGTCGATAATAGCCTGCTAAACCAATAAAACTACATACCTCAGTTATACTCGTCGGTGCAGGCCATTCTTGTATTGCCTTGGTCTTAGAAGGATCAACAGAGATTCCATCTTTAGAGACAATATGGCCAAGAAAAGAAATATCCTGAAGCCAGAATTCACACTTGCTAAACTTCCCATATAATTCATGTCTTCTCAGAGTCTTCAGGATAATGTGCAAGTGATTTTCATGATCTTCATAGCTTTTGGAGTATACCAAGATATCATCAATAAATACCACCACAAATTCATCGAGATATTCCTTGAAAACTCTATTCATCAGATCCATGAATACAGAGGGTGCATTAGTCAATCCAAAAGGCATTATTGTAAACTCATAATTCCCATACCTAGTTTGAAATACTGTCTTCGGAATGTCTTCCTTCTTCACACACAACTGATGGTATCCAGATCGAAGGTCAATCTTTGAAAAGTATTGAGCTCCATGCAGTTGGTCAAATAAATTATCAATGCGAGGTAGGGGATACTTGTTATTTATTTTTATAGCATTGATCTCCCTGTAGTCGACACATAACCTCATAGATCCATATTTCTTTTTAACAAAAAGAACAGGGGCTCCCCATGGAGAAACACTAGGGCGAATAAATCCCTTATTACTCAATTCCTCTAGTTTTTTATTTAGTTCAACTAATTATACAGTGGCCATTCTATAAGGGGTATTTGATATAAGCCTTGATCCATGAATTAAATCAATGGAAAACTCAACTTCTCGTTCTGGAGGATGTCCAGGTAAATCTTCCGGAAACACATCTACATATTCTTTCACAATAGGTACATCCTCTATTTGAACATTCCTTTCCTCACCCATAGTCATTTCATTCTCTTCCTCTCCAATAATTGAATTTAGTTGAGCTACTGGGGGTGGATCTAGATAAGAATTAGGTGGTGAAGATTCTACTCTAAAGATAAGGTGTTCCTTATCATCGTCATCAAAAATCGTAACCTCCTTCTTCTTACAATAAATCTTCGCATCATGGTCCGAAATCCAATCCATACTGAGGATTATATCAAACTCAATCATAGTTATGACGATGATATCAGTGGATAAAGAACATTTATGTGCTCTAATGGAGACTGATTCACAAAACTTTGTTGCAATGATACTTCCCTTAAGAGTTTTAACTGACAACTCCCTTGTTAAAACAAATTGGAAATATCTAATTTTATTAGAAAACTTGGAAGATATGAAACAATGCGATGATCCAGAATCAAATAATTCATTTTCTAAACTTGAGGAAACCATTAAATTACCTGCCACCATGTCTTTTGTAGCTTCTACCTCAGCAGTAGTGATAGCAAAAGCTTGGTCTTGATTCCTTGGCCTTTTCTGAGGTAAGTTCCCCTGATGGTTAGGACATTCATTTTCATAATGTTCCATCTCCCTGCAATTGTAGCACTGAAAATTGGTAGCCTCCTTCTTCCCTTTTCAATCACGAGCTTGGTGGCCTTTTTCACCACACTTGTAACAGAAACCCATTCCCTTCAAGCAAGTACCGGGGTGTTTCTTCCCACATTTACCATAGGATGGATATTCAACCTTTCCCTTCTTCCCCTTATTTCCATTCCCAGATTGATCAGCAGATCTCTTCTTCTCTTTCTTTTATTTAAAGTCATAAGACTTAGAGAATTCCTTTTCTGTCTTGATAGCATATGAGACAATGTCTTCGTACGAAGAGAAGGATTGTTAGACTAATGCTCGACGGAGAAATGGTTTTAACCCATCAAAGAAACAATCAATCTTACTTCTTGGGTTACGTATATAATCTCCGGAATACCTTTATAACCTTGTAAAGTTAGCCTCATACTTTGCGACATTCTCATCCTCCTTTTATTTCAAACTCAGAAATTGTCTTTCCATATCTGCTCGATGGTCACGAGGAAAGTATTTTTCTAAAAACAGATATTTGAACTCCCTCCATTCCATATTTGATACTTCATCATCTTCCTTCATGTTTTGAATCAATGACCACTATTGATCAGCATCTCCAGTGAGGTGGTAAACTGCGATGATAACTTTTTCCCTTTCACTACTCCCCAAAGCCTGAAATATTTTCTCTAGGGAATTTATCCATTGCTCAGATACTAAGGTATTTGTACTCCCATTGAACATTTGTGGTTGTTGCCTCATGAATCGATCTAACATTGATCCTCCACGTTGTGGATCAGGATGCTCTATACGGGTAAGGTTATTATTCATAACCTGAGTGAGTTGTCCCAATATGGTGATTAGCTGATCAGCACCAGTTGCATCACCAACTCCACTATAATTATCTTGAGCAGGAGGGAAATTCCTACATGGAGTGCGTGCATTGATATGGTTTCCATTTCTTCCACTAGGCACCATTTCTAAACAATGGCATAAACTAGATCAGTTTATGAATCAAAATACATAATTCCATACTTATAAAACACTTAACATAAATTGAACTATTTATGGATATAATCCATAATCATAAAAAAAAATCTTTGAGGAAGTATATACTCATAAACCCTTCATAATGATTTGTAAAGAAAATGAGAGTTATCCTAAGCATATCCCCCGGGAGTGTCGTAACCAAGAGTGCAGCAAGGCCCGTTGTCGTGCACCAGTTCTCGTTCGAGTCTAGATCAAAGCGGTGTTTTCAGGTTTTACCCCTAGGTACATTTGTGTCAGATCTGCCTCTACCTGCTCGTATCCAGACAGGGGTGTATTGCTCGGAAAACTCACAAAATCTCTACAATACCAAAATTCTAGGAATTTCTTCTATACTAATCCTCAAAGTCCATCTTAGGTATATGTTCTCTAATCAGAGTTTATATAAATCTAGCTTCCAAGGTTTGTACTAAACTTCCACCGATACCAACTGTAACACCCCGACCCTAGTTATCCAGAGTCGCTGCATTATTACATAACATTGGCATGATCACAAGAAAGATCAAGTCTCGAAAGACCGATTAGATTAGTAGCCTTGGAAACACTAGATATATTCATACAGTTTTACATTACATCATAAAAATGAAAACTACAACAACATAGTCTCTATATTCCACACTCTTATCCCCTCATACTATCCCTGCAGGTCATTCATAATTTACTTCTTCACATCCTGGGAAAAATGAAACATAGAAAAGGGGTGAGCTCAAATTCCCAGTAAGGATAACAATATAGCGGAAACTTTCATAAATAAGAATAAACATTTAAGGAAATGTATAACTAAAACAAAATCCTTTTAAACATGAACTTCAACATAGTATGGAAAAAATAAAATGAAATAATTCCATTTACTTATTCACATAGATATTCTACTAATAGAATAATCACATGCAATATCAATAACCACTTTCATAATGATAGAATGCATAATGTCAGACTATCATAACCACATAGCCAAGGCCTCGTGCCAAGACTACAAATAAGATTTTGTCAAGTCCTTGTGCCAAGACACTAGTTTGTCTCATTAGACCTACCAATGCATCGAGGAGATATAGCGGGCTCCACCCATCACTTATTAATTCCAATGCATTCCCATATGAAAAGGTTTAAACATAACATAAACATTCGTATTAAAACTAGCATACGAAATGTCAATACTTTCTCCATAAACCATGAATGGTATAAAAATAACACATCCACAGTCAAACAAATCAAAAAAACTTCAAAACAATATGGAAGTTTTTTATCATAATAAATCAACTTCAAATAAGCTTAAAATCCATCAAAGGATGTTGACATAGATGAAATCAAAACTCTTTTTAGAGAAATATCTCTTTCTATTTTGAAATCATTTAAGAGTCATATATTTATAAAATAAAACTTTTCTTTGAAAATATTCTTATAAGATTGTAAGGGAAGCTTCGATGATTTTATAATGGTGGAAAATAGTCGCACCCGCCGTATAAGTTAAAAAAACATTCTTACCTTAATTCTGTCGAAAAGGTTAAAAATCACCTTGTTTGGAAAACGATGGAAAGATTCCTTTATAAACGTCTTATAAAAATTCAAACAAGGGTATAAATGACTTTAATCCATATTCTTGTAAATATTAAAAAAAAATTGAAATACATTTTTAAGAAACATGGATGTGGATGATAAAGAAATCCTAGTAGATTATTACGTATAAACAACCTCGGATAATGAAGAGATTGCAAAATAAACCCTTACCTTGTACCTTTCCTTGTTTGAGGGTAGGTTAACCTCCTTTATAATGGTGAAATAATTGTTATTAAATTATAAAATAATCATATACATTAATATAATATCATATATGATCTTTTATTATTGATTTGTTAATAATATCTTAGTATTATCGTGGTTTCGGGTGTTAACTTACTCATTTTCTTTTATATGTTTTGTTACGTAAGCCATGTTTTTCATGGATAGGTTGTATATTATTCATATACATAATGATATCAAGTCCTTAAACATTATTTTTAAATCATCAAATGATAATTATTCTTGAATGGATACGATGGAGAATGAATCTCATCGCGTTTGTGGAGACGGTAGTCCGTACGTACGCACGAGCGACAATATCATTCTTTTGATATTAAAATAATATATAATTGGATGGTATATCATATATACAGAATCATTATCATGTTATATTTATTATTTAAATGAATTAAAAATCATTATTATACCCATCCAAATAATAATATATTGAATAACAATTACACCACGACGTGGAGACGGTAAGTCGTACGTACGCACGTATGGTGACATGTCATTCAAAGGATGGATAGAATACTGAATATGGTTGTACCATATTTATAATAATATTATAGTATATAGGAGATACTGGATTTATTATTTTAGAATGGTAATAACAAAGAAAGAAGAATTTGAAGAAGAAATGAATTTGAAAAAGGGTGGTGAAAACATTACCTCTTCTTCGGGTTCTTCCTTTTGATTTGATCAAAAGGGCTCCTTAGGTTGGCTTTATGATCAAACTAAGGCCTCTAGGTTGTATTAAGGGAAGTTTAGAGAGTATTTGGTCTGGTGTTGGCCGAACCAAAAGGCTTTTAAGGTGTGAATTAATGAGAAGGGGGAGTACCCTTTTATAAGAGGGGTGAGTGGCACCTTTAGAAAAGCTAGAAATATTATTTTATAATAAATTCATATTCGGTTTATAATGGCTCTAAAGTTTATTATTTAAATTTTAAAATTGGGATAGGTAGAAAACCAATAAACCAATAGGATTTAGACAGGTTTGGGTTACTATATTAACCTTATCTTTAAGTATTAACTCTTAGTTAATTAGTTTCACTTTTACAATGTCTCTTTGTATTTTTATATTATATGGTTAATAAACTTACTATATACATCCAAGAGACCCCCAAGTGGTCCATTAATGATACAAATATCATGATATAAGTCTCTTGGCCGAACCTTAGATTTTTAAGAATTTAATATCAATTAATAATATAATATTTGTTTTAAAAACTCTTTTATGTCAATTTTGACACTATTCAATAATTGATTTTTCTAAAAATCATAATAGAATGATTAATTCAAAAAAAGTTAATTAAATAAATCCTAACATGTCATATTATCCTAGAAAATTATTGGTATTTATAAAAAGTCTCAAATTACATTTATTTGGGTATTTATAAAATCAATTATTCTAATTTTTCATTAATTTAGTAATTACTTCATCACCATTGTGTCATAAATAAATTAAATTATATAATGTATAAAAATTATAAATAAAATATAATTATGTATGAAATATTTTTATCTTTCTAATTAATATTTATAGTTGAAAATACAACATATATAACCCTATGTAAAAATTGTTTTTCTAAAAGATATATGCTTATGTCATTTTTGTATTTATTTTAACTTAATTAAAATAAAGTGTCCCTATCACCTACAAGTGGCTCCATGGGGTCCCAAAATCAACCTAAAGATTATCATGGTCGGACATGTATCCACCAATTAGGTTAGGAAACGTTTTAGGGTAATTTAGTATTATTATAATATTATTTTTTTAACCCTTATTTACCGGATTTACCCTTAACCATGGTAAATAAAATATTTACCGAAGTAATTATTCAAAATGTCTAAAAATAAAAGTTACCTATTTACACAATATTAACATCATGATTCCAAATATGGAATCCATTTTTCCAAATTCAAAACACAGAAGTGGCAGAAATTAATTTAAAATTAATTCTCGTTGTTAAAACAAAAAACGTGTTTTTAAGAGATAATAATTATCAAAAGATTGACACTTGTTTATGTCCGGTTTAATTGTAAAATTATGTAAAATGACCAACATTGTATTAAATGGTAAAAATATATTCTAAATATACTTTAAAACCACTCAAATTCATAATTTATCAATATAAATTATTTCGATTAAAAAAGTTGTTTTTAATTAAAATTTAGTAATTTTCACTATTCATCAAAATATAAATGTTATCCGAAAAGTTCCAAAATTTCACCCTAGGCTAAATTAAATATTCAGAATCCAAAAATGAAGTTCATTTTGAGAGATAAAATTTATAAAATTTCAAAAATTAGGTATTACTATTCATAACGGCTAGTTTGATTGGTTGTGGTGTGTTAGAACTCGATGTTGCGTACAACACACGCTATCGCATTATTCAAAGAGAAGCGTATCGTAGAAGCTTGGGTTGTTACAGTTGTTTTTTCTAATATTGATGTGGTGCAATAGATTACTACAGAACCATGATTTGTGAGCTCTGTAGAAGCTGGTCCTTCACAGCAGTCTTATTCATTGCCTCCTCCTCATATGACTCCTGTGGAAGAATGTTATGAGGAAGATGATCAAAATTTGGAAGTAAATGTAGATGACATCCCTTTGTGTGCTAATATAGTGCATGAAATTTTATTTGAGGAAGAAGAATCTGGGGAGTTATCAGGAGATGATGTGGTTGGGAATGAACCTTCTGAGGTTCCTTTGAGAGATAGACATCCACTACATCCACCAGTTAGTGGTAATCAGCCTTCACTTTTGAGTTCCTTAGTTGGAGGAATGTCTCATGAACATCATTTTGATTGGGATTTCATTACACCAGCTTCTTAATTCCCTGGCATTATAGGGAATAGGCCTGCATCAAATGATAATGCCATATATGTTGGGCAGGAGTTCGAAAGTAAACAGGCCATGAAAAATGTGATAAAGAAATACCACATTGAGCGACATTTCACATTTTTGGTTGATGAGTCAAAGAAGACCAAATATCTCATTTGTTGTGAAAAATATGGGTCAGAATGTAAATTTCAATTAAAAGAAATATTTGATAAATATTATGGATGTTGGAAGATAACCAAATTAGAAGGCCCACACACTTTTCTGCATCCCAGCTTGGAAAAAGATCACTCTTCCCTTGATGCAGAGTTTATATCTACTGTTATTTGTGAGATGATATAAACAAGTCATGATGTTCCTATTTCCCTTGTTCAGGAAAGAATTCAATAGTTGTATAACTATAAGATATCATACAACAAAGCTTGGAATGCAAAACAGAAATCCATTGTAAAAGTGTATGGTGATTGGGATGAGTCTTATGCGATGTTTCCACAACTTATGGAATTGTTGTCTCTCAATAATCAGATTGTTTATCATTTGGAAAGTGTTGAGTATGTATCCCAGAATCATCGAGTTGATCGGACAAAGGTGAAGTTCAATAGGATTTTTTGGGCATTCAGACCGTGCATTGCTATGTTTCCCTATTGTAAAAAATTTATTCAGGTAGATGGAACATTCCTTTTTGGAGAGTATACAGGTGTTCTACTCATTTCTTCCACATAGGATGGTAATCACGCTCCTCTGCCACTTTCTTTTTCTATTGTTGAAAAAGAAAATTTTGAATGCTGGAGCTAGTTCTTAGCATGTGTACGTGTTCATGTCACGCAAAAACAGGGTGTGTTTCTGATATCTGATCGTCATCGAGTGATTATAGAGGTCGTGAGTAGTGATGGGGTTTCTTGGACTGAGCTGAATGCTTATCACTGTTATTGCATTAGACATATTGCAAGTAATGTGCATAAGCATTTTAGAGATGAGGCCATAAAGAGGGTGATCCTGTTGGTGACTTCCATTCTATCACATTGCCTGCTGATCAACCGACCATCATCCCTAATATTTCCAGGTTTTCATAAGTTGATTTTGGTTTCATTTATGATTCTTTTCAATGTCTGTCAGTTTTAAAATTATTGGCTTCATGCTACCAGGTTTCGGCCCTGAGGAAGACCGAAGTCAACTCGCATCAGAAATGAGATGGATTGGCCTCATCAATGAGGAGAGAGAATACGATACATTATTTGTCACAAAGAAGGACATACTCGTAAGAGATTTCCCCAAGTGGCAGGACAGAGTTCCACATCTCGTCATCCATGATCGAGTCTGTGTACCCGCTCCATTTTTGAGATGTTTGAATTTTGGTTTGTATCATTTTTGGATTTTATCATAAAGAATTTTATGATACTAAAACTATTAAAAAAATAAACACCAAACAAAAATGAATATATCATGCTTCCACATCTTCAATGCAGGTTTTTCATCACTGCTGCTTTATTTTCTACCTTATTTTGCTTGTTGTAGTTTTTTTTAAATAAAAGTTTACAATTTTTATTCAATTCACTATTAAAAAGTAATGATGATATCATGTGTACAGATGGCAGGTTTTCCATTTCTTACATCTCAGGCTACTCATGTATCGCGGCTACTTTTAGAGGGACGTCCTGTGCCTCCCTTGAGTGTACGTAGATCTCACCATTTCCATCATACTGCACCACCTCCCATTATCTTCCCCCATATTCATCGAGCTGGATTCTATGGAGTAGCGATGTGCGACTTCACATTTCTTGATCATCAGCTCATTGCCGCACTTGTAGAGAGATGGAGGCCAGAGTCACATACTTTCCATTTCAGTGAGTGGGAGATGACTATTACGTTACAGGATGTGGCCATTATGTTGGGCCTCCCTATCGACGGACATGCTTTGACAGGCCGAGTTCCATCAGATTTGCCTGAGCTTGACTACTGGGCATAGAGGTCCAGGATGATGGCAGGACCATCGTCGGTGGTAGATTGAGGATTCCTTGGTTAGACCAGCACTTCACACATTTACCAGATGATGTTGATGACGTCACCGTGCTGTGATTTGCACGTGCATATATTTTGAGGCTGATCGGTGGCATGCTTTTTGTTGACCACTCTACTACTTTTGTGTACCTGATATATTTATCTTTTTGGGAGGATTTGGACCAGGCAGGCCGGTATAACTGGGGGTCTTCCTGCCTAACATATACATACAGGGCCCTATGAAGTGCATGTCGCATCGATAAGTTGCAGATCACAGGATGCATGGTTCTTCTGCAGATGTGGGTATGGGATCACATCCCTCGTTTAGATCCACATGCCCGTGCACCATTACCTGTTGATATTGTAGCAGAGGCTCCATGTGGATGTTGGTATGTTATTAATTTCTTCTAATATCTAACTCAATTGTATAAGATTCTATTATGAAATTTAAAAATAAAAATTTTATCTACAGGTGGAGTCAGGCGCATCGACATTCAGATTCTCCCAGACATGATGTTCATGCCTACAGACTTATGTTAGATAGCATTCGACCATACGATGTAAGTGATTATTATTTATATTGTTAAATCTTTACTCTTTATTGTACATCTATTCATTTATTAATTTATTATTCATTTTTTTCTTTCAGATTACATGGATGCCATATACAGATGTTGTCCTTTAGAGTCCGTCATCGTACTGTACAGCGATGCTTGCTATAGGCTTCTGCATGGTTCCACTGATTCATTTTCATATAGTCAAGTGGCATCAGATGGATAGGTTTATGAGGCAGTTTGGATTCCTTTAGCCAGTTCCTGACCCACCCAGTCAGTTGAATTCATTTCATTCCTTGAAGATGTTAGGGAAGAGGGATTTTGATTGGAGGAGATACCATGCCAGATATGTTGCATTATGGGAAAGACGATGGGAGTCCTAGTTGCGAGGGGCAGGGACAGTACGTTTTCATTTGATGAATCAGATGGATTATGCAGGCTGGTACATCAGGTCCCCCGTCAGATTTCTCATACGGCACGGATGGGGCTTTCATGACTTGGTATGCATTCTTCCTTTCACTGTTCAACAGATTTTTTATTCAATTAGTTAACAACGGAATTTGTTTTCACACTATTCTCGTATTTATCATCTACTTCATATGTATGATCCAGTGGAGAGAGCTTCCTTTGACCCAGAATATTTTCACACCCTTGTATGACATATGCTACCGTCGATGGATGAGATTTATCATGGCATTTTATTTGATCCACCACCTACTGCGGAGGCCACGGAGCCTACTGAGCCTCACAAAGATGTACCTTGGGGTGATGACCCTATTATGGATGTTTTTGTTCCATAGGAGGAGGCTACCCAGCTTTCTCGGCCACATGTTATTGTTCCACTGGAGGAGGGTGTTCAGCATGATCAGTCAGATGCTCCTCCAGCTTCTCAGGCACAGCCACAGGTACTTACAGACGATGAATGGATTGAGTTAAATGTTTTATTTGAGTCATCCGTAGCAAAGCATCCATCTACTTCCTATGTTGGTGAGAGTTCCAACCAGCTTCCACTATCCTTAAATGTGGGTCAGGGTACAGGCGGTGAGACTGTACATCCACCGCCTATCACACGGGAGGATGTGGAGGTGGCTGTCGATGAGGATGCACAGCGTACACGAGATCACAGACATAGACAGACACGGCGTGGGTGCATCCAGTATACACCTGGCTGTGGGACAGAGGAGCATCCACGCCAGAGGCATAGATTAGGTTGATATTTGACTTATGATACATTTTGTATGTGTCTTACTATTATCAATTATAGACTTCTATTATTTTTTTAATAAGTGTCTTACTATTATCAAATTATCTACCAATATATATATATATATATGTATAATAAATAATATGATTAAATTAAATAATAAATATTAATTATATTAATTATTTCGAAATCAAATAGATTCTGGATGAAAAGATGCGTGAACTTGAAGAAATCTTGAAAAATATTATTGATCTCAATGATTTAAAATTAGATGTAAAATCCTAGAATATCATGGAACACTATTATTTGTTTACAAAAATTAAATTGCATGAAGAAGAATTTGAATGAATAATGGATATTTTTGAAGAGTAGATGATTATGATTGAAGATCAGAATAACTACAATATGAATTAGAAGTTCATTTGGCCAATTTTGAGAATATACATATTCAGACTTTATAAAAGGAAACAATTTCTACTTGTAGGCAATCTAAAGAGTGAGATTATTGAGTATGCATCTCAAAACTTAGTTTTACAGTAAGTAAAGGACGAATGAAAGAGGTAAAAGAGGATGATTAAACTATTACCCATTAAAATATAAAACATCACCATGTAATTCATCATAGGTCTTATAAAGACCTACATTATAAATAATTTCATTCAGTTTATAGTTGATCAACTTACAATTCTTTCTTACTTCATTACTATTTGAGAGTATTTCACTCTATCAACATACCAATATATAAATAAAGAGGTAAGTTTACATGGATTAAATTTTTATATTATATCTAATAGAGACCCAAGGATCTCTATGATGTTTTTGGGAATTATTTAACAAGAATTGGATACAAAAATGAGATTTGAAACACATACCACGCTTAAACTAATATTAAGTCTAAAAGGATCATTCATAGGCTTGTAGATCAGCTAATATATTTCTTGATCCATTTCAAGGGATATTGTGATCGACAACATTTATTAGTGGAATTCATATATAATAACATTTTCCACTTTAGAATACAAATGGAACCATATGAGGATCTTTATAGAAATAGATGTATAACTACAACATGTTGAGATCATGTGAGTGAGTGAAAGATGATAAGATTATATCTTTCTCAATATATGTTAGAGAATACTCAATCCATTCTATTAATAATTATTTAATGAATATCTATTATTCATGAATATTTATTAATAATTATTAACATTATTTCAATATTTTCTATTATTTAATTGATATTTATTAATATTTCTTAATTTTTTACTTTAAGTGTATTAGTTTGTAATTACTAGTTATATATATTGAGAAACATTTGAGCTCTCTGTGAGATGCGTGAACCCCGTTCACGCATCCCTACTCTTGGGAGGATGTTTGAACGGGGTTCACGCATCTTCAGTGGGGGCTGGGATGCGTGAACGTTTTTCACGTATCCTTCCACGGCAAAGGATGCGTGAATGGCGTCCACGCATCCCAGACCCATTTTTAAAAATATCTGAACCCTAATCCGCTTTCCCGAAATTTTTTTTCGTAAAACACAAAAAAAAAAAATTTACTCCAAAAAATGCCCCACCTTAGAATCTAAGATGAAAAGGAGACCATAAGGTTGGTTTTCAAGGGAAATGTCAAAGAGAAGTTTTGATTCCCACAGGTGCATGAAAAAAATGTCGGTGAGTGCGCAAGGTCCCTCATACGTGTGCGGACGGCCAAGTCTACACCTATAAAATAAGTGGGGGTTTATTTATGGTACCTTGAATTTCCACATGATAGGCTATTTTCTCTCATGATCCTAAGTTCAAGACTTTTGCATGAAAAAAAAAACCAAACTTCGGTCACTTCTTTTGCGTAGCGCCTACTTATTTCGTGCCCTTTACTTTTCCAAAACTCAAGCATTTTGTGCATCTACGAGATGATTTTCCATGAAACATCAAATCTTGCATGATGACTTTCTATTCTTATGTGCTCTGCCCTTATATTTTTTACACTCATTTGAAATGTACAACCCTCAGGACGCTGCTCGGATTGAGGTCATTGTTGCCGCTCAAAGGGCCCAAATGACTGGAAATTCTTAGATTATTCAGGACAGGAGGGTTGTATCATACAACCAAATGCTGATGGGAATGTCGATGCACTCATGGAAGTAATATCATGTAAGTAACTATCTCCCCTTGTGTAACTTCAAACTTCCAGATGAAGTGACTATCCCAGCATCTGTAGTTGATTCACCATGGTCGTGCTTCACATGTGAAGATTAGATCCCATTCTATAGCATCAATGTGCATGACCACATTTCTAGGGATCATAGGGATTTTTTTCATCTATGTACTAAATGGGAGGAAAAGGGTAGTCAAATGAGATGAGACAGTGGTGGAAGAGTTCCCTTCTCATTATGCTACTACCTTCTAGAGCAGTATGAGGGATAATAGAAATGGATGGAAGAAGGATTGGGAGTTGTGATTAGGCAGAAATTTCACCATAGAATAGGTGTGGGAGTACTAGGTGTGCTACATGTGCTAGGAATATGGGGTATAGTTGTGAAATATTGGGTTGTATGAAGCGGTTTGGGCGTCGTAGTTCTATTTCTACTTCCAACAGGAGCTAGTGCTAGATCTCCTTAATCGTTGGTCCCCGAACACAAACCCATTTTATCTCCACCATGGGGAAGTTAGTATTATCTTGTTGGACATCCGCTACATCAGAGGCATCCTGCTGAAGGGATTCTAGTATGATGAGTTCCTACTACCACAAAATACCTAGGAAGACTACGATCAGACCCCAATCTTGACACAACTTATCCTAGAAGCGATGAGGGAGAAGTTTAAGATCAAACTCATCCAAAAGGACATCCCGTTCTAGGAATGGTTCGACTTGTTCCTCAATAAGGATGAGAAGGTGAGGATATCGGGTCCGAGAAAGCAGTGTCCAGTCGCATATCAAAGAGGGAAGGTTGGCTAATACTAGTTCATCCTCGAGGAAGGAAAATATCAGAAGTGGGGGTAAAACATGGTGGGAGGCTAGGATTTTATGGTTAGCTATACTACCTTCCTTGACACATTTTGAGTGGGTGGTTGCTTCCAGTGAGGGACATGAGGATGGGAATCTACCTAGGAACACTAGTGATGGTGGTGATTCTGGTAGATGGAAACAGGTTAAAACTAAGAATACCCATGATGTCCAAACTCTACAGCATATTGGGTTGTGTTGCAAGGTAAAACATGCCTAGGAGGATTTGTGGACTATTTTAGTTTCTTCACAGTTGGATCGCAACACATCTCAGAGGATACGAATTCTAAAACGCCATAAGCCCACTGAACACTGATATGTATCCATCATTTATGAACATTTATG
Source organism: Viscum album (assembly GCA_963277665.1). Lineage (NCBI taxonomy): Eukaryota > Viridiplantae > Streptophyta > Magnoliopsida > Santalales > Viscaceae > Viscum > Viscum album. The sequence goes on from OY728158.1 coordinate 692,826,451, forward strand.
GGGTCCAAACGGTGACCCTTGATGTGGTTAGGATAAAATATAAATAAAAAAAACATACAAACTTAAACTTACACCGCTTCGTGACCCTAGTTGGTCTGATGGTGGACAACCTTCAAGGCCCTTGAGGGAAAAGGGAGTATCTACAAAGCTTCCAAGGTGGGGTGATGGTGGCTCAGATTGATGGAAATGTGTTCTGTGAGAGGTACACGCCATCCTACTTTTCCATGTAATTTTGGTGCCTTAAAAATGTGGTGAATAAAGTCTACTTGGGGATCCATGAAGAGTGACAACCCTACATTATTCACCAATTATGGTGCATGCTAGCAATCGTAGGCTCTATAGGAACCATTGTGATTCTTCCAACCAATGTTGACACAAACTTGTCGAAAAAATATGCCAACAATTGTGTGGTATCATATCTAGAGGAAATAATACAAACATGCATTAGAGTAATCAAACAAATGATCACGGAGACAGAGCAGCAAGGTGATAGACAGGATGCTACCTGAGAGGCAAGCCATACATTGGGGGTGGCTCAAGCTGGAATTTTAGTGACAAGGATGTCACAAGGTGTATATTCACCTCCACCTCCTGAAGGGGAGTGGTCTCTAAATCAACCTTGGGGCCTGAAAAAGAGGCCCCTGGGATGAAGTTTAGGTGTCTCTTGCATCCAACTATTGATGCTATATTTCTATCCCTTTGGTATTCCTGGAGAACGTTGTGATAATCGATATCATCCAAAGACCTATAGTGAAAGCTAAAGCGGGATGGGATATAATTTTCATAATTTAGGCGCATTTAGGTTATGACCAAGGTGAAATTCCATTGGAGACATGCATACTTAACATCCATGGATATTTATGCATTCTAGAAGGGGACGTACGTGGCACCTCCCACTCTGGTAAAGGTGATGCTCGACCAAGAGTTGGATCAGGAGGAAATTCCACCTGAAGAAACCGATGAAGAAGAAAAAGGAGGAGGATATGGTTCTGATGATGAGGAATACCAAGGGATGACTACTTATTAAGGGAGTCCCTGGGAAATTTGTGAGATCATGGGCTCTGAAGAAGACCAAATAGAGTATCTCAAGGTAAACCTTAACTCGATCATGTCTGCCTTTAACTTTTTCTTCTTTTACTATCTAAATTCACTAACTGAATCTTATCTTGAATAGGATAACCTCAATGCTAAATAAGTGGCTCCCACTACAGGGGAAAAAGATGTGATAATGATTGCGGAAGAGCACATCCATAGGTCTGCACTCAGGACTAAGGTGGCAGGTGGTGGGCCAGCTGAATAGGTTAGGGTGGAAACCTCAGGACCCCAAGTCCTCACCATCATCTATGGGGGGGGTCATGACCTAGAATTTCCATGGTAGCACCCATCGTCAGTGAGGTAGCATGCCCAAGAAATATTATCATCTAAATTCATCCTCCACAGGGTATGAGAAAATATTGAATTATCTAGCTATAATCAGGTTTTCATAAAGATTTAGCATCAATGTTTCTATCCCATGAAGCCCATACCTAATCGAGACAAGGATAACCGATGTCAATCATTTAAATACCTAGCACAGAAGGGCATCCTATAGTGGAATACCCTATGGTGGCTCGAGAGATTAACCTAATAGTGATTTGTTCCTATAAGTCTCTAATATCACAAATTCATACCTTTTATTGGATAAGTAGATTGACTGATATGCTTTGTTCCATGTAGTGCTCGAAAGACTATGATGTCAATGAGTGGAAAGGGTTGGGACATCTACGGGATCTCTTATGATGGTCATTCCCATTCATGAGGATCCAATAGTTCAAGATGATCCCACCCTGGTCTTAAGAGAATAGGTGACTATGAATTCAAGTGGCCCCACTGGTGGAGTAGAACTTGAGGCTGGTGGGGGTAAGGCTGTTGAAGAAGAATCAAGTGAGAATGGCCACCCCCATGATCTTGAGCCTAGCCCATCTAAAAGGATGTTGGAGGAGGACCATGCCGCTGAACTCCTTGTTGGTTTTTCAGTGTTCAAACCTACAGATCTTGAAGAGATGGATGAATCTGATCCTAACATAGCTGAAGAGAACTACATTATCTGGTGTAGGGAATATAAGTGCATTCAACACTTCATTGAGACTCTAGAGCTTCAAAAAATGGTCCAAATGGGGTCACTTCTCCATTGGTTGCACAATATGTGCACTAGAGGGGTGGATGCGTGAAGCCTTCATGTGCTAATTCATGATTATCAAACCAAATGGATGTGGGAGGGGAGGCAAAATATGGAAGTTTCCTAGAACCAAAGTAAGTTTGATAGTATGTGCAAGATTCCAAAAGTCACCCAAGAGATTTACCATCTATAGGAGCAATTGGGCCAGTGTGCTGCCTTTCTCGGGACTCAATCAGAGGTCATTAGAAAATTGAGGGCTCAACTGGAAGATACCAAGAACTAAATGATGCAAGAAACTACTTAAATTACTGATATCCAGATTGAGTGGGTCCAGCCATAGAAAATAGATGATGATCTTCATCCGGCAGCTAGGGATGAGGAGGCAGAACTCGAAAAGAGGCAACAAATCTTGGAGGCCACATGCTAAAGTTTGGCAGAGTTGAAGCGCTCGATCACCAGAGCTGATACATAGGGGTTATTTTTCTAAAACTCATGAGAGTCTTTAGTATGTGAATCACCCTTTCTATTACTCAACTTATTTTATTGATTTTTCAATATTTTTTTGTGCATATACACATTCTTTTTCTTTATTTAATTATCACACTTTAATCACATTTATGAGACAATTAGTGACCAATCCCTAAGAACACATGGGTTATACCCGGTGTGAGAAATAAGGGACAACCACATGATTGTTCACTTTGTATGATAGTGTCAGATAACCATCAAACACTCGGGGTCTACTATTGTTGACTAAACACTAAGAGCGTTCAGGTTGAGAGAGGATGTGGTTGGAGAACATGGCTCTTGGAACATCCAAATTTCTTTTCCCAATGTGCTCTAGTGTGTGAATGGGATAACTCCAGGGGTTTTAGAATCTATTTGGACAAAGGGAAATAAGAAGTGTGAATCACAATGCCCAAAATTCAAAACATGAAGAGAGTGTCATGGAAACATAGGATAACTATTGACCATGTTCGAAACACACCATTCGCACCATTATCCTGGAATGGGGACAAAAAAGTGAGGGTTGACCACTAACCATGTTCAAAACATGGAACCTATATTATAATGTTGTCTGGAGTCTTTAGGGACATTGGACCAAAGTGGTAGGTGATCCAAAAATGTCATGAGGCCAAACTATTAAGGGGGTCCCTTCAGACGTAGAAGAGGATGAGGATCCAAATAGGGGGCACACGAAGCATAGAAATGGAGTGATGGAATGCTCGAATGGGTTTCAACTCTCTATGAATTATGAAAATGTAGCTTAGAAAACACTGGTGTGAGATCATTGGTCTAAAAAAAGATTAAACCTGTATTTCAGGAAAGTATCATCTCAGATGTTGAGTGATAGATGAAGATTCAAACAATGCGGTAGATGACTAGCACTGAGGGAGTGGGCCTCTCAGTTGAGGGCTTGGGGTGCCTTGTAGTTTTACATCATGAAAATGAGGATGATAAACTTGTAGTTTAGTTTCATATGGTGAGGACGATGTATTTTATAGTTTAACGTTGTGTGATCAAGATGTGTCTTACATTTTAACGTCATATGACCAGAATGTTACACACTATTTAAGGTCATATTGCTTAAACCCACTGAAAATAGTTTAAGGTCATGTTTCCTGGACCATGGAAATGTTTATTCCCAATATATTTGTTTGGAATATAAGAAATAAACTTGATGTGAATGCGACAAAAGAGGCTTTCATACCACACCACACTTTTTGAGTGAGGCTCTTAGTTTAAGTTCATAGATTTTGGACCATGAGGGCTCTTGGTTTAAGGTCATAGATTTTGGACCATAAGGTTCGTGTGTAGATCAACCACGTTGATACACAACCTACCATAATTCCTAATCCCTCATGATCCATGCTCAATGTGGGAAACAAGGAATGGTATAAGGGGTCTACATGACATGTGGGAGTGCACATTAGGGGTGATACCAAGGGTGGAATGCTACCATGATACAGAAGAGTGGAAAGAAGGTAAGTCGAGTATTTCAAGGTTTGGATAAAGGGGGAACTAGTGATTAAGGATTGACTATTGACCATGTTCAAAACATAGGGACCACAACCACACCAGTTGAGAATGGGGTGAGAAAATTCAGGATCAACTATTGATCGGGTTCAAAACACAGGACCCACTACTTGCTACCAAAGATCCATTAGGGAATTGGCATGGGATGAGAGGTGATCCAAAATGGCATAAGACCATCACCATTAGGGGATCTATCAAGATTTGGAAGATGATTGAAATCCGAACCAATAAATACTTGAAGTATGGAATGTGGATTGAGCATATCAGAGAGCAGGAATCGAAATTTGGGCCTTGTGAACAGTTTAAGGTCATGTTTCCTATACCATAGGCTCTTAGTTTTAGGTCGTAGAACTCAGACCATGCTTTCATATAGTTTAAAGTCATGATGCTTGGACTAGAAGGGAAATCTTTACTCCAAGCGTGTATATGTGGCATGCAAGAGATAAAAACCAATGTGAATGAATCTAAGTAGGCTCATGTGCCACATAAATGCTTTAAAATGAACTGCATAAAGTTTAAGGTCATAATGATTAGACCATAACTATGGTTGAGGGGGAAAAAGGTTGAAAGACTTGCAGTTGGACCCATAGACAAGATGTACAAGCATCACTATGTATCCCATGATCATGGGAACCAAGCCACACGTAGTTCTAAAACACAATATGGTGAGAGACCAACACTGGTGAGGTAAATTCTCTATGGTGATGAAACTTAATCATCCCATGATTATCATGAGGAATCCTAGACTTATCCAGGGTAGGTTATCAATTTAATGTCATGTGTTGGGGATGTATTCCTATTTTAAGGTCATAGAGTTTGGACCATGGGGTGGGCACTCCAAAAGTGATATGTGTAATGTGGTGGCATAACAAACTTGATGTGAATGAGGATTGAAGAGTCCCACACACCACATAAGTATTCATGAGGATGTTTTCATACAGTTTAAAGTCATGGTTCTTAGACTAAGCTGATTCCAAGGGGCTAAAGGTTTGATAAACTTGTGATTGTGCCCAAAGACAAAGTGTTTGGTTGTCACTACATATCCCATAAATATGTGAATCAAGCCACACATAGTTATAAAATTTTTGTTTAGTTTAATGTCATGCGGTGAGGACATTGTCCATGCAATTTAACATCATGCAATAAGGAAAAAAGATGAATTGACATGAAAAAGGGGAAGTGTTGTGGTTGGGCCCATGGATAGAAACCTAGGCGTCACTATTTATCTCATTAGAATGATAATCAAGCCATATGTAGTTCTAGACAGGAAATCTACCTATGTAGGTCTGACCCATACACAGAGAGGGGCCATTTTTTGTTGTTGTTTTTTATTCTTTCTTTTATTTTTTGATGTGGCTGGACGAGGATGTAGAATCTAGGCATCACTACGTATCCTGTGTGGACAGGAATCAAACCATACGTAGTTCTTGAAATATGTCCTGGTAAATGACCATTGTTAGGGGAAATGTCCTATTAAGTGAGAACATCATGATGTTGTGCAGTTTATCATCATATGGCCAAGACAATGGTGTTATGCAGTTTATCATTGTGCAGTTAAGACAATGGTTCTATATAGTTTATCATCATGTGTCTAGGATGATGGGGGAAGTGTTTTGAAAGGTATTTTCATGAAACAAAGGCTATAACCTAATATGAATGAGGACCAAAGGGATCATGATGCACAATAAACTCCCAAGGAATACTTGCACACGGTTTAACATTGTGTGCTTGGGACATTGGAGCTATGTAGTTTAAAGATGTACAGATCATACTATAGGGGATAAAAATAGTTTATGTTCATAATGCCTGAACCCACTACAAACAGTTTAAGGTCATGTTTCCTAGACCATGGAATCTTAGTTTAAGGTTATAGAGTTTGGACCATTGGATAAGGGGATTCAAGCAGATGTGTGTAGTGAGGTGTTATGGACACCACACAATACAATCCTAAGGGAGTCCCACACACAGATTTAAGTCATGATTCTTGGACTAACGATATATAGTTTAAAGTCATACAAATCAGACTATAGTAACGCAGTTATGTCATGTTGTTGGGATGATGACACACAATTTAACATCTTATGGTAAGGATAATAAATGTTACATAGATTTTTGTCATGAAACTAGGAAGATACAACATAGTCTAACATCATGTTGCAGAGATGATAGGATCTCCTCGTGTTATTTGAGGAACTTTTCATTCTTAGGAGAAGTGATGTGCTCTTTATCCATAATGATAAAAAAGTATGAACCATTGGGATAGACCTTGTGAATGATGTAAAGTCCTTCCCACTTGGGCTCCAACTTTTTAGACTTCCTTCTAGGTATCATCAGTGTCCTTAGATCCAATATCGTGTCACCTTAGAGGAATGAGTGGAGGTGAAATTTCTTGTTGAATTCTTTTACTATCTTGTTCTAGTGCCTCTTTAGATTATGAAAGTTCTGAAACCTATTTTCATCGAGGGATTCCAGCTCAACTAGATATACCTCTTCTATTATATCTGGTGTATGTTTATCATAGAAATCTATTCGGAGTGATGGAAACTGAATCTAGATGGGAAAGACTACTTCTATTCCATACACGAGGGAATATAGAGTAGCTTGGGTGGAATTACAAGTTGTTGTCCATTAATACCAGAGAGAATTGGGGATCTTGTATGAAAAACTATTCTTTTTATGATCTTCCATCTTATACAGAATGTTTGAGAGGGTTTTTTTGAGCGGCTCAATTTTTCTATTTTCCTTCGCATGGAAGTGGGAAGTATGGTTGGACCGAATGTTGTACTTGGCGTACAACTTCTTCAACTCAGCTTCTTAGAAGTTAGTGTTGTTGTCAGTAAGAATAGCATGAGGAACTCCAAATTGATGAATGATATTGGAGCTCACAAATTCAAAAATTGATCAAGCCTTGACTTACTTGAGAGGAATCACTTCTACACACTTGGAAAAAAAATCTGTCATGGTTTGAATGAACCTACATTAGTGAGATTTTTCTAGTGGATATGGTCCCACGACATCGATTCCCCAGACTAAAAGGGCCAAGAATACTTGGTAGTATGGAGATACTTTGAAAATAAATGCACAAATTTGGAATGGATTTGACATTCATGACACATCTTGGCATACTCGATGTAGTCACAGACTATGGTGGGCTAGAAGTATCCTAGTATTTGAATCTCGTGAGAGAGTTTCAACCCTTCCAGATGAGCACCACAGGATCCCAGCATGAACTTCCTTCATAACCTAATGGATCTCATCACCTTGAATCCATTAGAGAGAATTACATTGAACCCATGTCTATAGAGAGTCCTCTAAAGGTTTTTCCCACTCTATAGAGTGAACAGTGTTGTGCGCTGATGGATTCGATCACATTCAGATCAGTCTGGTGATAGAGTTTCATGTTGTAGATACTTGAAGAAAGTATTTTTCTAGTCTAAGGCTTCTTCCACTATGGGGGATCCATAGGTCACAATGTGGAAGCATTGGCAGTCATCTGGTTCATGTGTTGGTCATCATCTTCATCTGAGTTAATGGGAGTGATAACCATTTGTTTCACCACATGAATGAACAGATCATCCTAGTCAGGATCTATAAGAGATACGGCTAGGATTTTCAAGGCATCAGCTCGACCATTCAGCGACCAATGAACATGATTCACCTATGGATGAGAAGGGAAATTAGCCATCAACTGGAGAGTGTTCTCTAGTAAGGGAACGAGCTTGGGTTTCCAAATGATATAATCACCATTGATTTGTTTGATGACTAACTCAGAGTCTCCCTTAACATATAAGTGGGGAACATCAATCTTAAGGGAAAACTTGATACTAGTAATGAGATCCTAATACTCTACCTCATTGTTGGTGTAGTCTTCTGATAGCATGAATGAGTAGGGTAGGATAGCCTATGTTGGGGTGATGAAGACAATCCCCAGGCCTACTCTGTTGAGATTGGGATCATTGAACCTTCTACCAGTTGGGCTTCGGTAGGCACCATCAAAATACATATTCCAAAATAGCATGACCTGATCCACTGAAAGGATGAATTCTTTTAGTAAATCAACATCCAAAGAAGATTCTTTAGGGGCTAGATGGGAGGCCAAAAAATCTGTCAGTGCTTGACCCTTGAGAGTATTCAATAGGAAGAACTTGATATCAAACTGTTGAAGTATCGCTACCAAGCATACTAGACATCCTGTCAACATCAAGAAATTTATAATATACTTTAGATGATCCACAAGAGACACTATATGTATCACATGATGCTATAAATAATGCTACAAATTACTCACTGCAAAAACCAGTGCAAGGAAGTTCTTCTCGATAGGAGAGTATATGGACTCTGTGTCGAGGAGCATGTGACTGAGATAATATAAACTATTCTATGTACCCTTTTTTGCTCTTATGAGAAAGTAGGTAACCGAGGGATCGTTATAGGGAGGTAATTTAGAGGACCATAGGCTTCCTTGATATAGGTGGCATCAGAATCAAAGGATGTAATAGATACAGCTTGATTTCCTCAAACACAGTCTGGAATTCTTTATCCCATTGGTAGACGGTGCCTTTCTTCATGATCATGGAAAAGGTATTACACTTTATGGATAGATTTTGTATGAATAGGAATATATAGGCTAAGTGAACTTGAAGACCTCAGAGTTCCTAGAGGTTTCTCAGGGTAGGAATCTAGCCAATGGCCATGATCTTCTCTAGGTCGATTTCAATGCCTCTGTATCTGATGAAGAAGCCAAGAAATTTCCTAAAGGTAACCCCAAAGGAACACTTCAAAGGGTTTATCTTCAAATTATGGGAGTGGAGGAAACTAAAAAGCTTCTTAATATTTTTGAGAGGGTCTTGGATATGGTGGGATTTGACCACCAAATTGTCCATGTAGAATTCCACTAGTGTCCTAAGGATTGATTTAAATATGTGGTGCATGGCTCGGTGATAAGTGGATCCTACATTCTTCAGACTAAAGGGAATTAACCAATAGTAAAAGGTTCCTTAAGATGCTCCAGAGGAGGCAGACTCTTCATCTTTGGAGGCCATCTGGATCTGATTATACTCAAAATATCCATCCATGAAGGAAAGATCTCAGAACCTTGTTGTGGTGTCGATCAAAAACTTTGTCGCTAGAAGGGAAAATTCATTCTTCATACAATGGTAGTTGAGATCCCATAAGTTGATACATACTATGATATGACTATTCTTCTTTCTGACCAGAATGATGTTGGCTGGCCACTTTGGGTACTGAACTTCCTTGATGAAGCTAGATTTGATGAGATTATCAACTTTGTCCTCAACCATGGAACCATGAGAAGGGTGCATTTTCCTAGGAGGCTGCTTGAACCTAGGATGATTCACTAGGAGACCAAGATGGTGGTTAGAAAAATGAGTTTTTAGTCTTATAATCTCATCATAACTCTAGAAAAATACATCACAATGTATCTTCATAAAATCCATGTATTATTGTCGTTCCTCTGGAGGCATGGCTACACTAATCATCATTGGCCTTGGGTATTCCCCAATACCAAGGTTTTCCTAAATCAACTCATCAACGGTGGTGGATATGCCCTCTTAAAAAGTTGGATGAGCATCTTATGGATCCTCTTCATTATCTAAGGTAGGGGAATCAATGGGAGGAGATGGTTCATCCAGGACGAATGATCTCGGGGGAACATTGGTGCCTACTTGGGCAGATCTGGAGTCCTCACTAGGAGATTCTTTCTTTGTTGCAACCATGGAGACATAGGTTGTCATGCCAATTCTACCAAGACTTTAACCATAAGGTTCATGCTTGATGTCACAACAATTGTGGTGGGTTGGATTATATCGGTTCAACCCCACTCAGTGAAACAAATGTGTGTGACATATATTTGTAGCCATGAGGTGAACATCTCGGTACCTTATAGGGGTAGGGGTTTCTAGTATCACTTGATCCTAACCTATATAGGAGTACAAGGTAATCTTCCAATGCTCATTGTACTTAGGGACACAACTCCCTTTCCTCCCAGAGATGATAAATCATTTCCCCAAGTTTGGCATTATATCCTTCAACCAGTGAATTGGGAGGATGAATGCATCATTCAAATCTATCCATGGGTTGGCTGCAATAGTAGTATACTTTACCTTGTTGGCTTAAACCTACTTTTCCTTTCTCTTGTAATAGTTTATATTCATATAGAAAGATTTATAAGATTCAAAGGGAGATGCATCACCCTGGAGCATGCCTACTTGACCATTAAGAGAGTACTTGAGGTATTGGTGATATGATGAAGGAACTGTCGCATGTAGATGGATCCAAGGCCTACCCCTCAATGTGTTATAGGTGGTATCCTGTGAGACAACCATGAATTATATGTTTGTTACTAAACCACTGAATTGGGTCTTCAAATAGATTCTACTACACAATCTCTACTTTATCTTATCATAACCCTGAATCTTCAAGCTAGAGGGGCTCAAATATTATTTAGTCAATCCCAGCTTGCGGAGCATCTGGATCGGGATGAGATTGATCCTAGAACCTATGTCTACCAGACAATGATGAACATACATGCTATTGAACTGGCTGTTGATGTATAGCAGATGATATTCCCCTTCATGAGGGATCCCTCATCTTCTCTAGAGAATGAGATGATGGCTTGTCACTCTTCTCATTCAACCTCCTCATCATAGAAGGTCTATGCATCCGCAACCTCTATTTAGAACTGGAGGGGGATTTTCAAGGATTATATGAGGGACTTACTCATCTATTGTGATTGTAGGAGGTACTCTAGGATCAAGAGCTTCATAGAAATGCTTTATAGGTGCTTCAAAACATCATACTTTCATTCCAAATTCACATTTCTACCCGTAGGGGGTTGCTCTCTGGTAGGAAGCACGATGAACACTATTGGATGAACTGCTGGATTCTGAATGGTGTTGTAAATGTTTTATTTCTCATTAGATAACTCACCCATAACCACTACTAGATGACTATTGGTTGGTTGTGGCCTGTATTTATCTAGACACAATAGATCACGGTGTGTTCATGGCTGTTTTGCCTGGTTGAATAGCATGGTCAGTGGTGTTAGTGAGTATGATAGAACGGGATGGGAGGACTGTGTCTTTTGAGCTCTACACAGAACCTGCTGTCTAATCTTGATAGCATGTATGACTTGGATTGAAGCACTGTCCTGATCATTATGATAGTTTTCATGCCCTTGACTCCTTCTATGGTGGTACCGACTAGAGACACTCAAAGGACTTGCAAGATACTCCTCATCGTCAGGAACCATGTAGGGATCTATAAGCTTGATGGTATTCATAGATTCATACTTTTGACTATTGTTGGAGGTGTCTTCCAATGATGGATGGACTTTGGGGGCAATTATCATCTCTAGATTCATGAAATCATTGAGAGTGCAGGATGGTTTAGGCATCAGCGGGGGAATTTTATTTCCATTTCATTGTTGGAAACTGCTCTTTTGAGATGTGGAAGGCTACAAATTGGATGCAAGAGCATTATCCGGAGAAGGCATGGTGACTTCAAGAGACTCAGGTTGGCTTAATCGGGCACTAATGACACCATATTCATGATAAACTACCCTGTGAGCCAACCTTTCATCATAATTCTGGATCTCATGGCTAGAAACATGTTGTCATTCACCCTCATCATTGTTATCAAGCTCGAAAAAGACACATGTCATTATACCGGGACATGGTCCAACTTAACCACTCTATTTTACACTTGGTCCTGAAGCCATTCCTTGGACACATAGCACTTCTTAATGGTATTTACAAGAATCCTATGGTAGGGGAAATAGTCAGGGAAATCAGTGAGCTCGACCTCGTGGGGATTCCTGTATTCTAGCAGTTTCACAACCCCGTACTCTAAGGCATTGTAGAAATAATCGGGAACCTGGTAATCCTTGAAGGAGTAGGTTTGGTTCCTCCTTTATAGGAAAGGAGATCTATGATCTTAACCATGATAAGGATCTGGAGCCTGACGAGGGGTTGGAGCCACATTATCTTCTCTAGGCGGTTACACTTGGTGAGGAGGCACCTATCGGTTCTACACTGGGTGAGGTTGATCTTGATGAGGTTGTTTCACTTAGTGAGGCTATACTTGGAGAGGTTCTATCAATAACAACTCTAATGGATCTAGGGCCTTCACCTGTAATGCGGTATAAGTATCTTCCTTGGCGGCTCTTCTTGCAGAAGCTGGAAGAAGCAATGTACATGCCTATTTAGCCTGCTTCAAGCACTACAGGAAAACTGAATATTTGCGATGGGTGATTTGAGACGGGATCCCGTCGCAAAAGGTCTTTTGCGACGGGGCTCCGTCGCAAATCGCCCGTTGCCGAAAACGGCGTCGCAAATAGGTGTTTTTGCGGCGGTCCCGTCGTAAAAAGAGTATTTGCGACGGTATTTCCCCCCCGTCGCAAATGGGTTTTCGTTTATATATAAAAAAGGTATTTGCGACGGGTCGTCGCGGATATATTAGTTGCGACGGGTCAGAAACCCGTCGCAAATGGGAAATTTAAAAAATATTTGTGACGAAGGTATTTACGACGGACCGTCGTAGAAATTTTTTTACGACGGGTATTCTTCCCGTCGCAAATGCTACAGTAAAAAAAATTTACGATGGGAAATCTCGTCGCAAATACTAAAAAAAATAAAAAATAATAAAATAATTAATACAAATCGTATAATATTATATAAAAATAATAATAATATTAATAATATAAAAAAATTATATTATTATAATATAAATAAAAAATATATAAAATATAATTATGAAATATTAATATAAAATAAAAATAATATGAATATAAATAATATAATATAATATAATAATACTAATATTAATAATATAAAAAATTAATATAATATTATTATTATTAAATTGTGTATATAATAATAATATTAATATTAATAATATAAAAAATTATATTATTATAATATTAATAATAAAAAATATATATAATATAATTATGAAATAATAATATCAAAAAATAATAATAATATAAATATAAATAATATAATATTATATATTATGAAATATTAATATCAAAAAATAATATTATTATTATTAATATTATTAATATGAAAAATTAATATAATATTATTATTATTAAAATAAACATACATATTTATGAAAAAATAATATTAATATTATTAATATTAATAAAATTATAAAATTATAAACTTCTCAATATTAACAATAAATATAAAATATTAAAAGTAATATTACTAAAATAAGCAGACATTAAAAATAATACTAATAAGTAATAAAATATTAAAAAAAATAAAAACAAATTAAATCATGCAATATTCGTACCAATATGAAAGAGGAATTGTAAATAGTTAATATGACAATAAACTATGAACTCAAATGTTTATTACATCTAAAAAAATCACTGGGGGTGGATAATCTGGAGGACCTGGAGGAGGTGGTGGAGGAAACTCCATCCCTAAACTATGAGTCAGATGACGCATATACTCTATCTGCTCCTGATGCTGCTCCTCATATCGACGTCTCTCCTTATCCTGCTGCTGACGCATCTTCTCCTGGCATCGACGCATCTCCTCATCATGATGTTGACGCATCTGCTCCTGCCCCTGACGCAAATCCTCTATAAGCTGACTCTGAGCACGCAGCTGCTCCTGATACTGTGAGGCAGAAGATGATGTTTCTCCATGAGCTCCTCTTGAGCTGGACGCTGACATCGCAGCAGTACCATAATAAGCTGCAGGAGTCAAATGAGAGCCGATACCAACTACTCGGCCCTTTTCGAAGCCATATTGGGTCGCCTGCATCCATGTCGTCTCATCAAAATGGTGGGCACTAGTTTGATCACCCATCTCGTCTTGACTCTCAGCTTGTGTCTGAGAGGTCGCGACCTCATATGACTCCTTAAGTTTCAATTAGAAATTAAAATAATGAAAATATTTTATGCATTTAATTTTCAAACTGAAAAGAAAATAATACTGACCACAATCTGACGCTGGCGGTCACCTCTAATCTCTCCAGTAGACGGGTCAGTGTACATCCTCCAATAAACGTCGTACGTCGTAATACCGGGCTGCTCGGCTTCCTATATGAATATAAAATAAATTTTTTATATTTAAAGTTGTATAAAATATTAAAAAAAAGTACTTACGAGACGCTCTTTATGCGCACTGAATGTACGACTACCGGCTCGATGTGTCACCTCTTGTCTCCCCCGATTTTGTCGACCCAATGCAGATCTCCTCTGAAACCCACCACCCAACTAGTGTGTACATAATCCATCCCAAACATGAGATTAAATGTACTCTGGTAGGTGGAATCTACAAAACTCATCAAATTCTGTCACTCTGTCTTTCTTCACAGCCGTCTTTCTCAAATTATGCAAAAACTGATGGAAACGGTCACACATAGACACCACCCATGCCGCGTGGATAGTGGCACGCATTCTCTTGTCGATGGGATACCATAAACCCTAATATAAAGTTATTAATGAATTAAATTTCAAAATAAATAATATTTAATTACGTACCAGCCAATGATCGAACATGGAGGCCTTCACATCAGCGGGAATCTTATCCCATGTGAGCCAGGGCTGAGAAAAATAATTGTGCAAGATAGCGCTCCCCTGTCCAATAGCTATATGCGTAAAACTGTGGAAAAAGAACAAATAATCAAACAATTAGAATATTAATAAATTATAATGAAAGATATCTAAAATACACAGGTTACCATACCACCGCGTGTGCGCATCGAATCCAAGAGGTGGACGTCGCTCCGGGATAGGATCTGGAATCATCAGTCTGGCAAGACCACGCCCCCTCCGAGTGCTCCCTGTAGTGACAATAGACTGAGGGTTAGATGACTCAAGAAACTCATCATCCATAAGTAGATCAGCCTCCAGCAACTGACGAAACATTTCCGAGTCCATCTGAAACATGAAATGATTGTTATTAGCAAACAGTTGAAAATAACTATTATGTATAGATATATATTTGTTATGATTCTAACCAGCATTTTACTGTATAAATGTTCATCTTCATCATCATATTCATAGTTATCAATGTCAATGTATTCATCTTCCTCATCAACATCATCAATTTCCATATTAGTTTCACTTTCATCATCTCTTGTCATTTCAAATTCAGTTGTAACATCATTGACAACATCGTCACCATCGACCCTTAACTATGGGGTGTCATCCTTGATATTCATGTCTCTTTTTGAAAAAGATGTGTTTTGAGGAGTGTCCTGAAAAATTTCATTTCCTTGCACTTCAGTGGAACCACATTCAGTTTGAGTAAACTGATTTTCTCAAGATTTAACTTTTATTATACTCCACCAATCATCCAACTCTTTTGCAGTAGCACAGTATTTTGCATAATAAATTCGATGTGCCTGATGAGCCAATAACTATGTTTCATTTACTGCAAGAATACTTTTATGTTTAATATCAACAATTCCATGAGTTCGGTGAATATGAAATCCTCTCTCAGTATCCAGCCATCGACATTTAAACATTGTTACATAATTCTGTCCCAAATAACACAGTTCAATAATTTCTTCAAGCATGCCGTAAAAGTCAACTTCAATTCTTTATGATGTGATCCCTTCAAACAAATACCACTATTCATTATTTTATTTGATTCCCCATATGCACGTGTATGAAAGCGATAACCATTCACCACATATACATTATAAGATTTAACCATTTTGGGTGGTGGGATACTCAATATACGCAATCGACTATCAATCTTATCAGCATGTACAGATACCTGAAAATTTGTAAAACATTTATCATTATTACAAGTAATAAATTGATTTTATATGTAAAACCAAAAAAGAATGTATGTTACCAGTTTTTGAAACCAGTAGGCAAAAAATTTTTGCCGACGTTCTTCTAAGCTAGCTGCTATAATTTGTGGAAATTGTTTCTTGATATGATCATTATATAACCTACAAATACAATATGATTAATTTACTGTAACAGAATCTATAGAATAAGGGATAGGATCACTCACTGTACAATTGGTGACATTTCTTCACAGTTGATTAGAACATATGTATGAGCTCTATGATTTTCATCATCTGAAAGCCATCTATCATGAACTCCACCAAAGCCAAGTTCGGGCTGATTGACAACTGATAATTGATTATTCATATCATCATCAACATTCCCCTCGTTCCGGCCCATGCGGTTAAATTTTGAGGGATATTCAGATTCAAAATAATGAGAGCAGAATAAAGCAATTTCCTCTTGCAAATAAGCTTCAGAAATTGAGCCTTCAACTGATGCTTTGTTACGGACTTTTTTCTTCAATTTCTGCATGCATCTCTCAAATGGGTACATCCATCGAAACTGAACCGGACCTCCAAATTTTGCTTCATGTGGAAAATGTAATATCAAATGTTCCATTGATTCAAAGAAAGTCGGTGGAAAGATTTTTTCCAGTTTGTATATAATTACAACAACAGCTTCTTCCAGTTTTCTTAGTGTATCATAGTCTGTTGTCGCCGCACACATGTCTCGGAAAAAATATGATATATCTTTTATAGAATCCCAAATCTTAGAATTCAACAAACCTCTTAATATAATAGGCATAATTCTTTCCATTATAACATGACAGTCATGACTTTTTAATCCGGTAATATGACCATTTTTAACACATCTTCCCAAGTTGGAAGTATAATCATCTGGAAGTCTCAAATCTGCAATCCACTGACAAAATAATAAGTGACTCTCTTTGGTCAGTGTATAAGCTTCTTTTGGCTTCATTAATCTCTGTGATCTGACATTTTCAAACAATTCAAGTTTTGGTCGCTTGCAAATTTGGGCAAAATCTAATCG
The DNA here is from genome assembly GCA_963277665.1 of Viscum album. NCBI lineage: Eukaryota > Viridiplantae > Streptophyta > Magnoliopsida > Santalales > Viscaceae > Viscum > Viscum album. Next base: position 692,843,478 of record OY728158.1, read on the forward strand.
TGCCTTTACATTATCTTTGGTTTTACCCGGTGTATCCAAAACTGTATGAAATAAATTATCAAAACAGTTCTTCTCAATATGCATGACATCCAACATGTGTCGGACCAACAAATCAGACCAATATAGAAGATTCCAAAAAATGCTCCGTTTTGTCCAATTGTGTTCTTTCCCAAAGCCATGAATTTTCTGTTGGTTTATTGTCGGTCCAAAAGTGATGGAAGGTAATGAAAATACAACTTATTGTAACTCTATACCTGATATCATTTTTGGAGGTTCATCTCTTTCAATTCTTCCTTTTCTGAAATGAGATTTATTCCTCTGAAAAGGATGATCGATTGGAAGAAATCTTTGATGACAGTCAAAACAGCAAGGTTTATTTCCATTCACGAGCATAAATGCTTTGTTGTCTCCCATACAGTAAGGATGTGATTTTGGACCATGTGTACTCCATCCAGATAACATTCTATATGTCAAGAAGTCACTAATTGTCCACATCAAAGTAGCTTTCATTACAAAATTCTATTTCGCAGCAGCATCATATGTACCAACTCCATGACTCCACAATAAATTTAACTCATCAATCAATGGTTTCAAATAAACATCAATATTATTTTTCAGATGTCCTGGGATTAATAATGTCAAAAAGATATAAGGCTCTTTCATCAACATCCATGGAGGCTAATTTTACGGAGTTATAAAGACAGACCAACAGGAATACTGACTACCAAAAGATCCAAATGGACAAAAACTGTCAGTAGAAAGACCCAATCGCACGTTCCAGGATTCTAAAGCAAAAGACGGATGCACTTGATCAAAATGTTTCCATGAATCACTATCAGATGGTTGAATCAAGATTTTACCATTTGAAATATTGGTTTTGTTCCATTACATCATTGTCGATGTGTTCTGAGAAATAAATAAACGCTGCAACCTGGGTGTAAGCGGGAAATATCTCAACTGTTTTACAGGAATCAATCCAGACTTCCTTGATTGAGCTTCTTTATACCTCGATTTTCCACATGTGGGATAACTATCCAACGACTCATTTTCACCAGAATATAAGATGCAATCGTTTGAACATGCATGGATCTTATGATAACTAAGGCCCAGATTACGAACTAGTCTCTTGCTCTCATAATAATTAGCAGGCAGCACATTTCCTTCAGGTAACAGTGCTTTAACTAAATAAAATATTTGATCAAAACAGTTATTTGACATTCCATTATCTGATTTAATAGCCATAAATTTTGAAACTGCTTCTAATTTTCTTATCTTGCAACTAGGATATAATGCATCCTCAGCAGACCTGAACAACTCAGCAAATTCAGATGGTGCCAACTCGGGAGGTAAATCAACATCATCCTCAATTTCAGTTTGTTGAACAGATGACCCTGCAACATCATGTACTAAATTCTGAAACCGTGATGGATCCGAAATAAAATTATTAGTATCTTCTCTGGAACTGTGTTCACCGTGTTGATACCAAAAAATATAATTTGATTGAAAACCATAACGCAAGATATGTTTCCCAACGATGTCAAATGTCTCAAACGTTCTCAGAGCACATTTTTTACAAGGACACTTAATTGTCCCTTCTGAAACAAATTCTAGGTTTGATGATGCAAATTATAAGAAAGCGTCAACACCATCAATATATACAGGATTTAAACTAGAACTGTTTGGATTTCTATGCTGATTTATCCAAGCACGATCATCTAATAATGATTGATGTCGATTTCCTTGTTCCATATTCATATATATGTTTCTAAAAAAATTAAAACCATTACTGTTGTTAAATAATTTTATATAAGAAAAACAATATCCTAAAAAGAGAAGATACATAATTACAGTTATTTATTAGTAATTATCAATAATTATAGGCGACACAGTTAGTTTGTAATCAGCCCCACTAATTATTATTAATTTAGCAATACTTAGAAATACTTGGAAAAATGAAATATTCTTGAATAATGAAATAAAATTTTGTAATCATTGTTGTGGAGATTATATTACTAATTATTCTGATTTGTTTCCAGCGGATTGGTGGAAACTCTTTTGTCTGACAACTCATCTCCTTGCAAGAAGATGAGTCGTCAGGCAAAAAAGCCTCTTTTGTCCGACGGCTCATCTCTTTTTAACTTCCTCCCAACAGAAATCAGTATGAAAAAATTGCTCTGAAATACGTTAGAGTACATTTTTTATACTGATTTCAGTGGGAGAAAGTAGCAAAGATATGAGACGTTGAACAAAAGGTAGCCGACAATCCGCTGGAAATTGCGACAATTTATAACCATGTACTTGAGTTTATTTTATTTTTGATTAATTATTATTAATTATTACTAATTATTACAAATCTCAATATTTCCAACAGATTTTGCTCTATTCTTAACATGTTCAAATCTTAAAGAGTCATCAATTTTCAGGTTATGCCTAATAAAAAGTTTGCGTCAACCATATCCAATTTAAACTCTATAATTGTCCTTACATGGTTGATCACCTCGCAAGTAGTGTTGCAATAAGACGACACAAGTAATGTCGTTCTCGTCTTTAAGAATCATTTCACATAACCCTTTACATAGATTATTCTTCCTTGAAAAATTAAGAGAACTTCAGTATCTTTCCCTTACTTTTTCAAGAAAGAATGGTCTATGTAAAAAGTCATGTGATATGATTCTTATAGATGAGAAAGACATGACTTGGGTTGTCCTATTTCAACGTTACCGAGGTGATCAACCAAGCAAGAACAATTATAGAGTTTACATTGGACACAGTTGACATAAACTTTTTATTGGGCATGACCTGAAAATTGGCAAACCTTTAAGATTTGAACATGTTAAGAATAAAGCAAAACTTGTTGAAAATATTGATAATTGTAATATTTTATAAATTTTTTATAATTTTAATAATATTAATATTTTTTTATAAATATTAAACATATAATAATAAAATAATTATATTATTAGTATTATTTAATTATTAATATTAGAGTAATATAATATTTTATATTATGTTACTATTTATGTTACTAATTATATTACTAATTATGTTACTAATTAGAAATACGAAGATATGCATATAGGTCGGGTGGTTAATCAATCATTGAATAGAAAAACAAACGTAATTGACCGCTCATCTACCTCAATTTTCTTTTCATTTCTGTGTTGAGGTTGACAGGAAACTTCTACCTCCACATGTAATATTTTCTTTTACTATCAAAATTATAAACCTCCTCACCTCTATGTTGGAGAGGAGGTTGATAATTTTGACAGTAAAAGCAAATATTACATGTAGAGGCAGAAGTTTTCTGTTAAGCCTCAACACACAAATGAAAAGAAAATTGAGGTGTAGATGAGCGGTCAATCACGCTTTCTAATTTTTTTAATTGTTTTTAAGTCTTTCCTAATTGTTTTTAAGTATTTCCTAATTGTTTTTAAGTATTTACTAATTGTTTTTAATTCTTTTCTAATTGTTTTTAATTCTTTCAAATCTAATTGTCTCCTAATTATTGTAATTTTTTCCTAATTATTGTAATTGTTTCCTAATTAAATCTAATTGTTTCCTAATTAAATATAATTGTTTCTTAATTATTGTAATTGTTTCCTAATTATTGTAATTGTTTTCTAATTATTGTAATTGTTTCCTAATTATTGTAATTGTTTCCTAATTATTGTAATTGTTTCTTAATTATTGTAATTGTTTCCTAATTATTGTAATTGTTTCCTAATTATTGTAATTGTTTCCTAATTATTTTAATTGTTTCCTAATTATTTTAATTGTTTCCTAATTAAATCTAATTGTTTCCTAATTAAATCTAATTATTTCCTAATTAAATCTAATTGTTTCCTAATTAAATCTAATTGTTTCCTAATTATTATAATTATTTCCTAATTAAATATAATTGTTTCCTAATTATTTTAATTGTTTCCTAATTATTTTAATTATTTCCTAATTATTTCTAATCAATTAAATCTTATTATTTCCTAATTATTTGATAATTATTCTAATTAAATCTAATTAAATCTAATTATTTCTTAATTATTTGATAATTATATATTTATTTCTAATTATTACCAAAACATCCTCTGGGAGTGTCGAACCAAGAGTGCAGCAAGGCCCGTTGTCGTGTACCAGGTTACCCTGAGTCAAGCTCGAAACACCTTGTCAGAGTTTTCATTCCTAGGTACATCTGTGCCAGAGCCGCCTCTACTTATTCGTATCCAGACAAGGATTATTTTGTACAACCACTTAATCTAATTAAACTATATAGCTACTAAACATTCTATTAAAAGAATTAAAATTAACAATTAAACATAAAATTAACAATTAAAAATAATTTAACAATTAAAAATAATTTAAAAAATAAAAAATATATAAATACCTTCGATATTTTGAAGTAATCTGCACCTTCTAACTCCTTCTCTCCTCTTTTTGAAAGAAAAAATTAAAACAAAAAAAAATTCTACTTAGAACTGAAAGTTAGAGAGAGAGAGGAAGAGAGTTCTGAATGTTATGGAAAAAAACGGGTGGGGTGTATATATAGGTTAGATTATTTGCAACGGTCGTATTTGCGATGGTATCCCGTTGTAAATACTAGGTATTGCGACGGGATACCATCACAAATACCTTTGACCGCATTAATTACGGGGGGCAGTTAAAAGGGTTTTTGCGACGGGACCATCGCAAATAGCTGCCTGCCGACACACCATTAGCGACGGGCGGATATCCCCGTCGCAAATTCCTATTTACCGCCGCCGGTATTGGTGACGGGCCCCGTCGCAAATACCTTCACCCGCATTAATTACGGGTGGCAGTTAAAAGGGTTTTTGCGACGGGCCTGTCGTAAATAACTGCCTGCCGACACACCATTAGCAACGGGTGGATATCCCCATCGCAAATTCATATTTACCGCCGCTGGTATTGGCGACGGACCCCGTCACCAATAACACCTGGTGAATAATTTTTTGCGATGGGACAATTTACCCATCGCAAATAGTATTTACCACCGCCAGTTAGTTGCGACGGGTAGAAGGTGACCATCGCAAATAGGCTTTACCGCTGCCGGTATTGGCGACGGGACCCGTCGCAAATAACACCTAGTGAATAATTTTTTGTGACGCGAAAATTTACCCATCGCAAATAGTATTTACCACCTCCGGGTACTTGCGACGGGTAGAAGGCGACCGTCGCAAATAGGTTTCCCACGTTTTGGCGCGCATATCGCGCCATAGCTATTGCGATGGGTCCTGTATTTCCATCGCAAATAACTGACCATTTGCGACGGGAATATATTCCCATCACAAATACGCTTTTCGTTGGAGTTGTTGCGACGGGAATAAATCCCATCGCAAATACCCCGTCGCAATAAGCGGTTTTTCCCGTAGTGAAGACTTCCTCTAGGAATTGGTAATTATCATAGAAATCCCAAAATCCACCTAGGAAGTTATGAGTGATGAGGTAGGGGACCATATCAATCTTTAAATTTCCCACTCACATCATCAATAACTTCTCTTGAGTTAGTGGAATATCAATTGAATACGTGAGGCATTTCCACCAAGAAACAAAGTATGTGACACGCTCATCTGGAAGATGTTTTTACTTGAAGAGGTCATCAATACTTGTCCTATGGGTGGTGGAACTAAAATGGTAAAGAAAATACCTGCAAAGTTCTTCCCAACTGGTAATAGACCCTATGGGTAGCTGGTTGTACTAGATGAATGCATTCCCATCCAACGTCTATACAAAACATCAGATCTTGATGGATTCCTACTACTCCGGGATTCCCAACATGGGTCCACACCTTGAGATGAAGTGGTACATATGCTACAATGGGTCTCCCATCTCGTTCAAGGGGTGAAGGTAGGATTCCAGAAATCTGGGGGTGCTCGCATGTCATCAACCCATGTCAGATAAGGCTTTCCATCAGGTGATATTACGACCTTTCATGTCTCAAGGGATTCAATGAAATCAGTGTGAGCAGTTATCATATCATCCTGGCATGAGTTCCTATCATGATGAGGATCTCTGACCACTAGTGCATTAATAGGCTCATCAACCCTATAGGCAAGCTCAATGGCTCGTAGAGTAGCTTCAGGAGTAGCTTGACCTGGGTCCCAAGAAAGATTATCACACTCCTTAGGAGGATTTGGTAACTCATTCATAGTTGTTTTCCATAAAGTCTGGTTTCTACCCTGTTAGGATGCGTAGGATTACTAGGATCGATTGGGAGCATCTGAACATGAGGGACTTGTGGTTTCCCCTACTGCCTTAGTGGAGGAAGAATAGGATCCTATTGAGGGACGCCATAATCCGAGCATCTCTCAGCAAGGACCTCATTCATGATCCTATTTTTATTTGTGATCTTTTTATATAAGGTGTCCATTGAGGGACCATACTCTATCCTCTGTGAAATATCAGGTGGATAAGAGGTCTTGGAGGTCCCAAACTACTATTTACCCTTGTTTGTATTCCAACCAAAAGGTAATGATGTAGAGGGTTCCGAGAGGCCAAGCTCTTGCCTTTGTAGGAAAGTGAGGACACCTGTAGGGTCCACTTGATATTGTTCTACCCTAGAGGGTGAGTTATCTTTTTCAGTCTCAGAACTGGTATCCTCGTACTTAGCAGATATGTTGGGGACAACCATGTTCTTTGTGACACTACTCGGAGGCATATCCTCAATATCACTGAGTGGGTCTAGTTGATGCATGATGGGACTGAAGTGGAGAGAATCATACTATCCCCGACCTCAAATGTGCACATGTGGGTATACCTCTTCAATAATTTTATGGAGCACTTTGAAGTTATGGATGCATATTTATTGGAGGGTCTGGTGGTAGTGGGGTGATGCAGGGTGTTAATCCATTGAGAGCACCGCCAACTCGACCATACGGCATTGCTGATCGATGACATCAAAATGATCCTAACTCCTTGGATAAACCATATGATGATCATGGAGGTGAAAACATGTCACCCATATGGTCCAGCAGAATCACATGATCGGGTCCTTGATGAGGGACTCCGGGATGTCGAAGTTGGGAACCACATTTGGCCAAAACACCACTGATAACTGATCGGCTTCCAGAGTGTCCCACAAGATTATTTTTTCATAGGTGGGTATTGGATCTTAGTTAGACCAATATTTGATCGGTTTTGGTCAAGAAAATGGTGGTTGCATTTATATGGATCAATGTAGTGGTGGATTGGCCGATAGAGGAGTCGTTGTGTGATCTGACTGATCTCTACACATTAGGTCATCTCTCGAGGGTGGAACCAGCTATATCATCACATCCCTATAGTAATGGGTGTTTACTATTTACTCATGTGTGAGGTAAGTGGTAGTAATCTGCTATTCTATCAGATTATTGTTGTCTATTAAATCCCAAAATAACTCTCTATGATCTCTGGTAGAGGTAGTTAATGAAACTGGTGATGACATACTGCACCAAGAGACCTTTTAAGGGAGTCAAATCTTCCTCCACCTATATGTACCTATGAAGGGATTTGGGTATTTGTTGCATCTCACCTTCTGGAATGAAGAATCTCACCCACTAGGCTCCTTCCCCAAACTCTAATGCTGATGACTGGGGTGAAGGATCCATTATTGAGATACATTCTTCTTTGGAATTTGAGAAGTGAATGAGATTGAAAACTACTTGGAACTTCCAAGAGTTTTTCATTCCATAGAAATGGTTTTCCCTTATACCCTGGGATGGTTCTTTAGGGTGGGGAATTTTTTCAACATGGGGAGGACCTTTATGCTGGTTGATGATGGCATGAGGAGTACCTCCATTTTGGGTGTTGATGTAGTAGGTAGGACCTCTGTTTTGGTCAACAGGAACATGGGGAGGACCTCCATGTTGATTATGAGAGTGGGGAGGGCCTCCACTTTGGTGGGTTGAAGTGGAAAGAGGTCCTTCACACTAATCAAACTAGACACGAGGAGGGCCTCCATGTTGAGAAGCATGAGTATGGGTAGGACCTCTGTACTGGGTGTCAAACTCGTGGGGAGGACCTCCACTATGGCTGGTTAAAACATGGGGAGGGACTCCATGCTAGTTGGTTATTACTCAGGGAGGAACTTTCTGTTGGTAAGTGGTTGTATGGGGAGGAACTCTATACTGGTTGTTGATGAAGTGAGTAGGACCTCTTCTTGATCTGGTGGAAACATGGGGAGGGCCTCCATGTTGACCATTGAAGGGGTGGGTAGGATTTTTACTCTGGTTGGTTGTTATATGGGGAGGACCTCCATGTTAGTCAGTGCTGGATTGGGGAGGGCCTCTTCTTAATCTAGGAATGATGCAAGGAAGATCTTCACACTAACGGTTGGTGACATGGAAAGGACCTCTATATCGGGACCCATAAGTACGAGGAGGACCTTTGTACTAGATGTCAACAAAGTGGGGAGGACCTCCACTTTGATAGATATTGGGAACATGGGGAGGGTCTCCATGTTGAGTCTGAGAGCAGGAAGGACCTACACTCTGGCTATCGATGGTACAAGGAGAACCTTCGTACTGAATATCATCATCATGAGCCAGCCTATAATGGATGTTGGTGATGTCAGTGGTTGACAGAGTCAACCCAACCTACCTATAGGGCGACTGGGGTCTCGATCCCAATTGGATGTTAATGGGTCCCTACTCTACAGTAACAAGGATCTGATGGGATACTCTTGGGGTTCTAAGAGCCACTATAGATATGGAAGATGATGCCTCATGTCAGGAATCCTTCTGGTCTTGGGCCCAACGTTGGCATCGGGTCATTCATATTGGGGCCAACAGAGTGGGGGTGTACTCTACCTGCTACTCAACCTAGGGGACCAGTCACTATTGGCATTGAAGGGGCCTAGTGAGATCCCTCCTTGGTGGCTCCCAGGTAGTAGTCATAGCCGGGATGACTCAAGAATCCCTTACCTCTTCGCCATAGGGAAGCGAGACATATGATTTCTCTGAGGAGAGGCTCCCAAAGTGTTTCATTGTTAGAGTGGGAATAAGTGGCTACCTACGTGACCCTTGGGGGTGGAGGTGTTGATGATGCATAAAATCCTCCAGGTCCTAGTGTGCCATGTACCTCATGGGAATGACCCCCTTATAATTGTATCATCACATGAGGGTGTCTATCACCCTTCTATGAATGATTTATGAGGTTGAGATGGGGCTCGGTCACCTAATACTCGTAGTCATAGTTGAAGTTGTGGTGAACGTGGAGTCATGTAGGATTGACGTGTTGGAATTTCTCCTTCCCTTGTGTCTGTGGGCATTCAACAACATATTTTTTGTATCTCGAGTCCCGCAAAGTCAGAAAATTCAAATGTTTATGTGGATACATAGAAATAAATTCCAAATTCCCTAGATTTATCAAATATTATATTGATGGAGAGAGAAATTCACATTGATGATGTCATAGAACAAAATGAAAAATGTTTTATTTCCCCAATTTCTAGTGAGTTCCACACCGGACCCACTATTTTCTTAGTGGGTCCTCACATTGGATAGCTAGATATGGTGACATTCTAATATATTGATGTCTCAAACACTACTAGTCCTCGTTTTTTAGGAGAAGAGTTTCACATTGAGTTCACCATTTCTATTTCTAAAGCTTTCACTGGGGGGTGCTCGTGCGTCTGCACACTAGTTGATCACGTTGGCTACTCTTATTACCCCACATTCCTACTTTCCAAAGGTGGGTGGCATTCATCACTTTCATCAAAGATGTTTTCTTTTTGATTGAAATGGGATGATGGGATATAGGTTCCTCCTTCCATGTATTTATCCTTAGAATTCATCACCTAGTTCGGATCTCCCTCATAGAGTTAAGTATGTTCATGGAACACATTATCGATGTCATCTCTTTATGGTCACTGGTTAATTACGTTGCTTCTGTCTAGACATTCTAAGGTGTCTTGACAGGGTAGAAACCTTTGTTCAGTGGAGTAGTCATGTTGGGAATCACTGGCATGTATGGACACTAGAAACATTGGTCACCTATATTCTTACTCATATGAGGGAATCTCATAGATGCATTTCAGGCATGTAACCCAAGGCATCCCATGTCGATCATGGGGTATCTAATTCCAAAGGCATATCTTCCAAGGCTTTCAGCTCATACATCCCATGTTTAGTATGAGGTAACATTATGAGATGGGTTGTGAGTTTAACATTTTTTGTAGATGGAGTAAGGTTAATCATAATGCTTCGTGGAGGCGGTTCAGGGTGGCACATCCCTAGGAGGGAGAACCTAAAATGTTTAGCGATGGATGGATAAAAATTCCCCATGGAGGAGGATCCAGGTTTTGTGTCCCATGAAGGAAATATGTCACACCATGAAGGCTGGTATAGACACCCTTGAAGGTGGATCAAGGAGGTGCACCCCTTGGAGGGGGAACCAAGTTTTACCATTGGTCGGGATTGAACCTCAAGGAGGCATCCTATGTACCCTACTTAGAATACAGGGATCAAAATTCACATAGTTTGAGAGGTAGTGTGGGACTTACACATGGGAGATGTCTGGGTGCCACTATGGAGCATCAATGGTGTGAATAGGGCTTATGCATAAAATATTCTTGGATGGGTGGCATGATCCTACTGAGATGTGGAAGCCCGGATAAGATCAATATGGATATAGATGAAGTGGATGAGTTGTATGGAGTGATGAGTGGGGTATTAGGATTGAATCTTAGGGAGGCTTCCTACATATCCTAGTTATTTGGGGATCAAAGCCCACATAGTTTGGGAGAGGTAATTGGGGATTACGCCTAAGGAGGAGGCCTATGTAAATAGAGCATATGGTTGGGGATTGTGCATAGGATCTACCCATTTGTTTGGAGCTTGTGTGTAGAAGTGGCCCATTTGGGGAGATATGATGTGGTTGGGGATTACGCATAGAAGCGGATCAGTTGGTTGGAGGTCTGAAACTTATTTCTATGAATTGGGCCCATGGAAATGAGGTTTGGGTTCATGTGTATTTCATGATCTCCACTAACCACTAATCCCACGTGAGTCATGCTCTGTGTGAAAAACAAGAGGTGGCAGTAGACCTGAAGATCACACAGTTCACTTTGTCCCTTGGAGGATGAGGTGCTAAAGACCAAAGGGAGAGATAGAGGGCTTTGAGTGTTCTCATAACCTATTCTATTTTGGTAATCTAGATATTCACATATTGGGATATATCCAACTATGTCCCCAGTCTGAGGTGAAGAGGAGAAAGAGTGTATCCTCCTACAAGAAAGAATAGGGGCTTACTCCGGGAGGGATGCTAAGGTGGATGACATTCTTTATGTGGAGGATTTCATTATATGTGAAGGGGATATCATTTCATGTGAAGAATATCTCATTCCCTGACACTCATACATGATACATCCTACATTTTTTACATAGGTAGAGTCTACATTTTAACACCATGTGTTGAGGACATTGGCGTTAGGCGATTTTACATCATGCATCTTGGATATGGGGGACTCACTTCTTACCCCTTAGACTTACATAACCATCACTCATGTGCCCTTAGGAGGGTAATGTCTTTAGAAATTATAGGTTTCAATGATGGACAGGAGTGGTCAGACATGAGGTCCACATTAGCATCCTATTCTGAGAATCAAGGGGGATTAGCGTGCCTATGTTGAGAAGAAAAAGGTATGGTAATGTAAGAAATATATCACAAGGGACCAAGAAATCATAATGTGCAAGACTAGAGGGATTCATACAAGATGGTCATGCAATGGATTAGGATTACATGAAAAAGGGGCTTAGACATGGTTTTTTAAGACAAAGGAAATCCATGGAGCATCAAAGAGAGGGTGCACGCAATATTATAGGTTTGCATGCAAGGTCAAGGTCTATGCACAAGATTCTTGTGTAAACCTAACTTAAGATGAAAGAGGTTGGGTGAGGATTACACAACTGTGGGACCACTCAAGGGGTGGACCCACAGGGAACATGTCATGAAATATCTCTACCTTGAGAGTTCCATCCTTTCACAATGTCGCAGAAGATCAGTCTTACGTGTGGAATACCGACGGTTCGACTTATGGAGCATCACCCTAAAGAAGGGGGCAATCTTCAATATATATTTGAGGACTTTAGTGATGTTGTTCAAGATTTTGGGCATGGAAAAGGGATTCCATGCAACTGTGCCTTGAGCTACGGAGAGCGAGCACACAAAGAGCCATTTGATGTCGCATTTTTCATGTGAAGGTCTTGTGCATGATTGGATTTATTACACATAGAAGGAACCAATTGCGCTCACCTTACTTGGTCATGTTTAGTGTATAGGGTGGAAGATGCTAGTTTGACATCGTATTATATATGCAAGTTTCTTTCATGCAGATTTCAATCATACATGCACACCTCAAAACTTGTGTGTGCCCTCCTTCGCATTCTCAGAATGATCCATTTAGTTGGATGGTTCCTTATGTTTACGCAATGATGGATATTTTTAGCTTTGTATGGAATTCAATGCCTTCAAATTCTCCCCCTCATAATTTGGGATGAAAAGGGGACCATAAGGTCAAGTTCCGAGGGAAATTTCAAAGAGAAGGTTTGATTCCCATGGGCGCATGAAAAAAATGTCAGTCGGCACACAAGGGCCCTTACACACATGCGAAATTACAGGTCCACACCTATAAAATATAAAGGTTTCCTATGTATGATAACTTTACTTTTTGCATGATAGATGATTCGCTCTCATGTGCATAAGTTAAAACCTTCTGAGCGAAAAAAAATGAGCTTTGACCACTTCTTTCATGCTGCTCATACTTCTTTAACACCCTTGACTTTTCCAAAACTCTGGAATTTTTCATGTTTTTAGGATGATTACGTGTGATGGTTGTGCATGTTGGTTGCTCTTATTAACCTATATTCCCACTTTCCAAAGGCGGGTGACATTCATCACTTTCATCAATGATTTTTTCTCCCCGATCAAAACAAGATGATGGGATATCAGTTCCTCCTTAAATGGATTCCTCTTTAGAATCTGCCGCCTAATTTGGGTCTCCCTCATAAAGTTAAGTATGTATGTAGAACTCATTCCCATTTCCATCTCTTTGTAGATTCTGGTTAATTATTATACTTTTTTCAATATATTCCAAGGGGTCTCGATATGGAAGCAACCATCGGTCATGGGATTAGTCATGTTGGGTATCACTAGTATGTATGGATGCTGGGAACATTGGTCAACTGAATTCTTCATTATAGGAAGAAATCTCATGGAAGAATCTTAGGCATGGAACCCAAGGCATCCCATATCGATCACGGGGTATATGATGCTAAAGACATATCTTCCAAGGATTTCACCTCAGGAATCCCATGTTTAGAATGAGGTAACATTATGAGATGGGTCACAAGTTTAACATCTTGAAAAGATTGAGTGAGGTTGCTCAGAATTCCCCATGGAGGCAGATCAGGGAGTTAGATCCCTATGAGGGAGAACCTGGAAGGTTTACTAATGGGTGGACCAAAATTCCCCATGGAGGCAGATCCAGGAGGTGTGTCTGATAAAGGGAAGATGTCACACCGTGAAGGTTGATCTAGATACCCCTGAAGGTGGGTTAGGGAGGTGCACCCCTTGGAGGGGGGAACCAAGGTTTACCATTTAATAGGATTGAACCTCAGGGTGGTGTCCTATGTAACCTACCTAGAAAATAGGTATCAAACCCCACATAGTTTGATAGGTGGTGTGGGACCTACACATGGGAGCTACCTGAGTGACATTATGGAGTGATGGTGGTGTGAATGGGGATTATGCATAAAATTTTCCCAAATGGGTGGTGTGATCCTACTGAGATGTGGAAGCCCAAATAATATTAGGATGAATATGGATAAAGTGGATGAGGTGGATGGTGTGTTGAGTGGGGTGTTGGGATTGAACCTTAGGGAGGCTTCCTACATATCCTAGTTATTTAGGGATCAAAGTCCACATAGTTTGGGATAGGTCATTGGGGCTTACACCAAAGGAGGTGGCCTATGGAAATGGATCATGTGGTTGATGATTATGCATGGGAGTTTTCAGTTTGTTTGGGGATTATGCGTAGAAGCATCCCAGTTGGGGAGATATGATTCCGTTAGGGCTTACGCGTAAAATATGCCCAGTTGGTTAGAGGTATGAGACTTATGTTAATGAAGAGGGCCCATGGAAATGAGGTTTTGGATCATGTGGATTTCATGATCCACGCTAACCTCTAAGCCCATGTGATTCATGCTCGGTGTGAGAAACAAGAGGTAGCAGTAGACCTGAAGATCGCACAATCCACTTTTTTCTCTGGTGGATGAGTTACTAAATCCCAAAGGGAGAGGGAGTGGGATTTGAGTGTGCATGTCTACTATTTTATTTTGGTAACCGAGATAGTCATACATTGGGATCTATTTGGCTACTTCCCTGGGCTAAGGCGAATAGGAGCAAGAGTGTTGCCTCTTGTAAGAAAGTTTAGGGGCTTACTCCAGGAGGGGTTCCCATGAGCATGTCATTCCTTTTGCGGAGGATGTCATTAAATGTGAGGAGGATCTCATTCTGTGTGAGTAATATCTCATTATTTGTCACTTGCACATGGTATATCCTACATTTTACGCACAAGGATAGGCCACATTTTAATGTCATGTGTTGAGGACGTTGAAGTTGGGAAGTTTTTCATCATGCAGCTCAGATGTGGGAGGCTCACTTCTTACCTCTTAGACTTACATAACCATCACTCACATGACCTTAGGATGGGAATGGATTTAGCAATCCTATGTTGAAATTATGGGGAGGATTGTTCAATCATGAGGTCCACATTATCACCTTTATGCTGAGAAGTAAGGGGGTTAGCATACCTATGCTGAGAAGAAAAAGGCATGGAAACACATGGGATGTCTCTCAAGGGACTAAGAAATCACAACTCATAGGCCTATAAAGTTTTGTGCAAGAGTCATGTGCAAGGGATGAGGGTTTCATGCAAAATAGGCATGGACATGGTGTTTTAAGACAAAGGCAATCCATGGAGAATCAAAGAGGGGGTGAATGCAAGATTGGAGGTTTTCGCGCAAGGTTAGGGCTTTCACACAAGATTATTGCATGCACATGACTTAGGCTAAAAGAGGTTAGGAGAGAATTACATGACTGTGGTCCCACTCAAGGTGTGGACCCATAGGTAACTTGTAGTTCAAGATCTCTACCTTGAGGATTCCATCCTTTCTCAATTTCACAGAATATTAGTCTTACGTGCATTAGAGCGATGGTTTGACTTCTGGAGCATCACCCTGAATAAGGGGTGACTTTCAATATATATATGTGGACTTTAGAAATGAAGTGCAAGATTACAAACATGAAAGAGGGATTACATGCAACCAAGCCTTAAGATGTAGTGATCGAGAACACAAATATTCATTTGACGTTGCATTGGGAATGTAAAGGTCTTGCGCGCAATTGAATTTCTTGTGTTCATAAGGAGCCACTTTCATGCACCTTACTTGGTCGTGTTGAGTGGCCAGGGCGGAAGATGCCAGTTTTATGTCGCGTTGGGTGTGCAAGTGTCTTGCATGCGGATTTCAATCTTGTGCACTCACATTGAAACTTTATTGCACCTTCCTTCTCATCCTTGTAATGCTTCGTTGAGTCAGATGGTGCCTTCGGTTTACCCAACAATGGCCATTTTTGACTTTGTGTGGAAATTGGATCCAACAATTACCCATCAATATCACGTTTTTGATAATAAAAGAAACATGGAATTAAAATGAAAATCTAAGAACCATAAAGAGAATAATATGAGCCTTAATTTATTCTCAAAGTGTGGAAGGAAACATGGAGTAAATTTTCTCAAGGGTACTGGTAAATGTTTTAAGTATGGAAAGGAAGGTCAACCAGAAATCGAATGATGAAGTGATGGGAAGAAGTTAACTGATGATGAAAATAGAGATAAAGTTCCATGGAATACATTTCCCACACTCTATTGTTTAAAATACAAGGAGTATGGTCATTATGCTAACCAGTGCTCAAATCTAAAGGTTAATGATGATGATTAATGTCATCAACTTCTTAAGTTGAGAGAAAAATGAAAATCTCATCTGATCACTATTTATGATGAGGGGTATGGTAACAACATAGTTAACAGTATACTTATCATCCACTCTAGAACTACTAATGTCTTATTTGAATATGGATCTACCCACTCTTTTATATCTGAATAATTTTCTAAGGGTCTCAAAATGAAACCCTAATAATTAGATTTTGAATTAGTAGTGAAAACCTATAATGGTACAATGATCACATCTCAAGTCTATGATTCTTCTCTAGTTGAAGTTAGTGGGAATTTTCTTTCTAAAAATCTTGTTATTCTCCCCCTGGTTGAATTTGATGTTATCTTAGGCATGGATTGGATTTATCTACATAAATACCATATCAATTGTCATGTAATGGAAGTCACGTTTGATATTACAAACCAACCTATGGTCATCTATCAGTGAAATGATAAATATGAACTTATGGTGGAAATCATATCCATTTAATGGATCTTAATTCCTATTCAAAAGGGGTGTTTATCTTAGTTGGTTAGGGAGAAAATCAAAATCAAAGATATTCCTATTGTGCAGAAGTTTGTTGATGTATTTCCAGAAGAGTTACCCATACTTTAACTAAATTGTTAAGTTGAGTTCTCAATAGAAATCATACCTAGTTCCACACCTATTTCAAAGAATACCTATAGAATGGCCTCGATTGAGTTGTAGGAATTGAAGAAGAAACTTCTAGAGAATCTTGACAATGGATTTATTTTGACAAGTTTATTACCTTCAGGTGCATATTTTGTTAAGAAGAAAGATGGATTGATTTGACTCTTCATTGATTATTGGGAACTAAACAGGATCAAAATCAAGAACAAGTATTCTCTACCCCGTATTGATGGCTTGTTTGATCAACTGTGTGGAGCTTAATAGTTTTCCAAGGTTGACCATTATTATTTATATCATCAATTGAGGGTCAATAAGGAGGATATGCCTAAGAAAAAATTCCATACAAGGTATTTACTCTATGAATATATATAGTGATGTCATTTCGTCTTACCAATGTCCTCATTATCTTTATGGATTTAATGAATAGAGTCTTTTGAGATTACCTTGGTTAATTTGTGGTAGTCTTTATAGGTGATATTCTTATATATTCAAAGAGTAAATAAGAACATGAATTTTACTTGAGAATCATTCTGAAGACCTTGAGGAATGATAAGTTGTATGAAAAATTTACCAAGTGTGATTTTTAGCTACAAAAGGTTTCATTTTTAGGTCATATAATCTCAAGATAGGGTATATTTTTGGATTCATCAAAGACCAAAGTTATTGAATGTTGGTCTAAAACAACCACTGTGACTGAGATTTAAATTTTTCTTGGTTTGGATGGATATTATCAATGGTTTTTGTAGAATTTATTACAACTTTATAATCCACATACCAAGTTAACTTAGAATTGATCCAAGTTCCTTTGGATAAATTAATGTGAAGAAAATTTCAAGAAAATGAAAAGAAAGTTAGTTAACACACTTGTACTTACATTACCTTATGGTGGATAAGGGTATGAAGTATATAGTGATGCATTAAAGAAGGAACTGGGATTCATTATCATGTAGACTGACATGGTTATAGCTTATTCCACATGAAAATTGGAGGTTCATGAGCAAAATTATCCAACTCATGATTTGGAGTTAACTATAGTAATTTTTTCATTAAATATATAGAGGTATTATATTTATAGAGAAATGTGTGATATATATATTGAACATAAAATTTTAAAGTATATATTCACATATAAAGAGTTGAATACATGCCAAAGGAAATGGTTGGAACTGATTAAAGACATGACTTCTCAATACATTACCACCCAAAGAAAGCAAACAAGGTGATTGATTCGTTGATTTAAAAGGGTCATGTTAGCTTATCTATAATGAGGATCATAGAGGATGAAATATTTATAGATTTTAAAAGGATGGATATGGAAATAATAAGGAATGGGAGAAATATTATCTTTCTCAAATAATTTTTCAACGATCTATCTAAGTGAAAATTAAAGAGGCACAGAAGAAATATGTAGAGCTATAGTAGAATATGAGAAGTGTTCCTGAGTTTAACCTTGATTTTTATGGAATAATAAGGTTTGGGAATCATGTATGTATTTCATTTATACAATATTTTTATAAGTATCTATTATGTTAGGCTTATAGTTTATCATTATCTATTCATCCTAGAAGTACGAATATGTATAAAGATTTGAAAGAGTATTTCTGGTGGGACAACATGAAGAGAGATATTACAAGATTTGTATCTCATTGCTTGGTATGTCAGCAAGTTAAGGCTAAGACAAAAAATAATAAGTGGATATTACAACTATTAACCATACTAGAATATAAATGGAAAAAATCACCATGTATTTTTTCTTCAAACTCCCTAAAATGTCTAAAGGACATAATGTTATTTGTGTTGTATTTGATTACCTTACAAAGTCAGCACACTTAATTACCATTAGAGAAGGATTATTTCTTAATTATTTTTTCAGAATATACATTAAGGAAGTGGTAATGTTTCATGGAGTACCACGTTATATTATATCTGATTAGGATCTGAAGTTTACCTTGAAGTTTCAGCAAAGTCTTCATCATTTTCTTAATGTAGAGTTGAGCTTCAACACAGTTTATCATCCTCGGGTAGATAATCAGTATGAGATAACAATTCAAAACCTATAGGATATTTTGAGGTATTTTTATATGGATTTAAAAGGTGTTTGGGATCAAAACCTTCCTCTATTCAAGTTTTCTTACAACAATAGCTTTTACTCGAGCATTCAGATGACTCCTTGTGAAGCCCTCTATAGAAATAATTATAGAACTCCAACATACTGGGATGAAGTTGTAGAAGAAAGTTATTAGGAACTAAGCTAGTTTATGAAATGGAATAGAAATTTAGATTCATTAAAAAACACATAAAGGTATCTTAGAGTAAATTTTGGAGACACTTTTCTTGAGTGTGGCTTCCCATTATTGAATAGTTTTGGGTATTTACAAAAAGGTCACTCCTTCTAACTTATAAAAGGGAACCACCTCTCCTCTTTTATTTATACTTACAAATCCTTTTGTATCAGAAAATACCTACCCAAATACCTTTTTTAATTCCCTTTACATGTCTTAGATATATTTTCTAATTATAAAACCCTCCTAGGAATGCTTTTGGTGCAAATCTAAAGAGTTTTTCCGAAGAAGAGGTATTGTTCTTAACCGGGCATTTTTGTTTTATTTCTTCTTCCACCTCCTTCAAATATTTTTCAACTATGATAAAATAATAACACCAGTATATTACATATAATGATATTTTATTATGATAATTACATAACCTATATCAATCTCTTCTTCTATAAAATGAGAAACGAAACTTTTGATCGTGCATATGGGGGCCCGCCATCTCGCGAACCGAGGTAATTCATTTTCCATCACCGCCTCTCAAGGATAGATATAATGATAGATTTAATGATATATATATATATATATATATATATATATATTATTTATGAAATAATTATACTTCTATAATTTTAGTATCACAACTACCTTCTTACCTTCCAATCTGTTAGAAAGTGATGATGTCGCTCATGCGTACGTGTGGACTACCACCTTCACGAAGCGATGTGATACATTTTTCCTTTTATTTTAAAATGGATAGTAATAAGGAAATATTTTATGAATATATATGATATATATAATATAAAAAATGATTCTAGAAATCATAATTATTCTATATATTTATTTATTTCCATCTGTCGAAAAAATGGAAACAATGTTCATGCGTACGTACCACTTACCATCTCCATAAACGGTGTAATTCATTTTTCTGTCTCTAACTTTTATGAATGACTCTAAATATGTATATAATGAATATATATGATATTTATATAATTATTAACATTTTATATATAATAAAACTATAATCAAAGTACATTTATCAAAAACCACCGAACCAAAACATACATGAAAAACAAAGCACTTATCACCCGAAATAGTGTTTTTAATAAATAATTGTTAATAAATAGGTGATAAAAGGATTGTAAGTAATCATATATGGTATTATATATATGATTTTGGTTCTGGAATATATTTATAATAAACCAATATTTATTATATGGGAGTTTGGGATAATTATGAAGTAAATACTTGAGGTAAGGGATTTCCGTCTCACTTTTATTTTTGTGAGACAAATGTCATATTCACCACTTGTTTATTTTATGTGTTTTATATAATACCCATGAATGAATTTTATGATTATTATTATGTAAATTATTATTATTTACATATCCATCTAAGGTTATTTCTTTCATGGGGCTTATGATTCTAATGTTACCACAGTGGTAAGGATTTTATGTTATAATCTCATTGTTTATCAGGATTATTTGTGATTATGTTTATAATGAAGAAAATTCATGATCTACCTCTCAATAATATAATGAATTTTATTATCCTATATTTAATTTTGTAGAATACATTCTTTTATTTCATTTTACTCTCTTTAAGTACTCAAGAGACCAAAAGAATGTTTTTTAAGAAAAATCGACTTTATTTTTCTCTTCAACCGAAAATCTTTTATCTTCTATGTCTATGTTTTATAAAAATGTTTTTCAATAATTTTTTTACTATTCTCAAATGATTTTTTAATGTTATTTTTACCCATTTTTGACTTTTTACAAAAAAAATAAAAGGAATCTTATTGTCTTTTTCTAAACGAAGTACTTTTAACTCTTTATCAAAAATGTGGAGGGAATATTTGTTTTAACATACATAGTATGAATGGTATTTCCAACCATCATGATCGCTCAATGCTTTGAATATTTCTTTATAAGTTTCCAAGGTTCTTTTTGTCACGAATCGTCCTCGAGGCTCATTCCGTGACTACCCCAAGCCTTCCTTCCATAGGACAGGGGCTAGCGACTAGTACCAAAGGCGTAAATCCCGATAAAAGGGAAGGCATTGCCTTTATAAAGTAAACAAACACCATAGAGTACGCAAGATGAGTAAACACTAAGTAAACTGAGTACAAAAGTAAGTGCTGGAAAGTAAATGGGCCAGAATACAAACCCAACTAAAAGTAAAGTACAACTGAAAAGAGAGTACAGTGGCAGAAAAGTAAAGCAGCAACACCAAGTCGTCCTCTAGAAATACCACCTGAAGGGTGGGTACAGATAGTCTCCTCTGCTTCTCGGCTCCAGTCGTCCACTCCGTGTACGTCCCGTCTAGTGATCCACCTCCATGTACCGTCCAGCTCCACGAGCTCCTACCTCGATCAGCATTGTCTGTCGTTTGCATCCAACACAACGTAGTGCGAGCATAGCCCGTGCAGGGGTGAGTATATGCTACTCAGTAGGGACCCCGAGACCCCCGAAGGTCTCCTAGAATCCACAAAATATAAACCACAAAGGAAAGTTACAATCACGAAGTAAAAACCAACCCTACTTAGGTATATGACCATAAATATACCTAAGTCATCAATTCCGGTTCGGCACCAACATTCGATCCCAAGTTCGATCTAGTCCACACAGGATAGTAAAACCCAATCCACATAGGACAGCACAACCCAATCCACACAGGAAAGAAAGTCAATCATATTGAAGATATTGATTGATAGTCAAGACTCAGCTCACACAGGAATACTTCTTCATAAGATGATAGAGATGATCAGATGTAGCCACTAATTCATCTAAGCTGTTGGACCCACATAGGATACAAGACCAGCTAAGTTGTCGGACCCACAAAGGATACAAGACCAGTTACTCTGCCGGACCCACATAGGATACAAGTATAGAGTCAAATACTGTCGGACCCATATAGGATACAAGAACAGTAGTCAGGTACTGCCGGACCCACATAGGATACAAGAATAGTAGTCATCACAGTCGAACCCATGGAGGATTTCAGTACGGTCGTCACCGCTGCCGAACCCATGGAGGATCCCAGTACAGTCGTCATCATCGTCGCAATCGCAGCCAGCTCTAGGGTTCCCGCACACAGCATGCTCGATTCCGGGAGGGTCCGCTCCACGATCCAAGGGGGGGTCGATACATCAACTGACACAAAGTCCAGATTTGATGTATCCCAAAGTTCCGTCTCATCAATAGGAACTCAACGTGACAGACGGCGCGTCAATCGGACGCTCGGTCTGAGAGTTATTGGCTTTTTCGTCCGAGGGGCCCGGTTGGTTTTTAAGGAAAAACCAGTCCGACTGTACTCCAACTGCATCAAATCCTTTATCGGATTAATCCAAAAGAACCGTCTCACTAATAGAAATCCAACAAAGTCGACGGCACGTCAATCGGACTTCTGGAGCTCAAGTTATAAGTGTTTCCGCTCCGAGGGCCCGGTTGGTTTTGTGTTCGAACCAACCAGGCGATACCCAAAGTTCTCCAAAACCTTGAGTGTAATATACCAAAAATGACCTTCTCGATCCAAGGATCTCTACTCAACTGATGGTGCATTGATCGGAGGTCTGTAACCCAAGTTATGGTGTTTGAACGGATCTGTCCGAAAATAGGGGGTTTGGGCTCGGTCCGACCCGACCCAATACCCCTTGGGTTGGCCCGAACCGGTTCAACCCGACCCGGGTCTGGGTACGGCCCGGTTGGATGTGGCGTGTCCCGGCCCGGCGCGGGCGGTCCCGTCCCGTGCGGGCGTCCGCTTGCTGAGCGGACGTGGAAGGGGGGGGGGGGCGCTTCCCCCCTTGCCTTTTGAAACAGCGGCCCCCCGCGTGGAGGGGCCCGCCCTTTGCCAGCCACCGGGGTTACAACCCCCGGCCTTCCCGATTCTAGCCAACCGTGATGGTCGGTCGGTGAGCCGCCGCGGGACCCCCTACGGTCCCGCCTCCCTTGAATGCTGGTGGCTGGATTTCCAGCCGCCCTTCCCTGCACCGCTGCGGCCTTAGGTCACGGCCTTAGGCCGCATCCTTTATCCGACCGACGTGGCGTGACGGCGCCGTGCCCCTCTGCCGCGGCTTCCTTCAGCTTCGCCGGCGCGGCGCGACGACGTCGCCCACCTTCGTCGCGTTTTTCCTTGTTCTCGCGTGGGGTCGTTGCACCGCGCCACCTCGTTCCAAACCATAACGAAGTACATCATCAAAGGGGAGGAGGGTCGACCGTGTTTGTGCGGTCCGGCCTCCTCTCGTTAATTCGATAGCAATCGGCTAAATATTTAACGATGAACGCCAAAAGAAAAATCATGAACATAAAACAATCCCCTACCTCGATTCGAAGTTGTCGAACGATGATCGTCGCGGGAAAACGGCGTCGCGAGGGGTGGTTTTGATGACGGCATTGGCGAGCGTCCAAGAAGAGGATGGCATCACACACCGGCTGCAGAGAAGGGGAAGATCGGCACGCCATCTCTCCTTGGTGCTCTGGCGTTCTTCGCGTTCTTCAATGAGGAAGATGATGTTCTTCAAGACTAGAGCTTTCTTTTCCAATCCTTAACACAACCAATATAACCCAAAAATAAAATAAGCTCCACTTATTTTATTAAGTCATGCCATGAGTTCAAAATTTAAAAACTCAAATCCGTTAATTGAATTAATGTGTTGGCTTGATTAAATGAGAGGATAGGGAAAGTCACATCATTAAAAACAAGGGAGGTTTTAAAAGGAGTTTAAAGGGGTTATGGAAAAGTGAAAAGGTGGGGGCTCGTGTGGGCCCCACCTCACTAATATCCTAACAAGAGAAGTTAGGATTAAGTGGGTCCCACCCCAACTTCCTCACATGGAAGTTAAATCACATAGTAGAGAGAAATAAAGTTGTGACACAACTTAATTTCACTTAACACTTAAACCACTTAGTAAAGAAATAAAAATAAAATTGTAAAACAATTATATTTTTATTCCTCACATTTTTAACATCTCCTCATGAGCAAACGCACCTTCGGAAAAGGTGTTCCTGAGTAATTACCGGTGTTACGGTTTCATCGGTGCCCTCAGATTTCAATTCCGAGCACCGGTTCAAAAGTTAGGAAAACCTTCTCATTCGTTCACTGAACGTACCCGAGCTAAACTTCGGAAATTGATTCCGGGCACACCGGGCCTCGGAATCAGGTGCCGTCAAAAACTGCGTACTGGTAAAATCCTAAAGAAATTAAGAAAAAAAATTCCTTGAAATTTATGGGTCTTTACACTACTCCCACCTCAGGGATTTACGTCCCCATAAAGATACACCACAAAATAGGGGAATAAATGAGGGTACTGAGCATGCATCTGAGCCTCCCGCTCCCAAGTGCTCTCCTGGAGGTTCCCGTGCTGCCACCTGATGCGCACTAGAGGAATCGACCGCCCACGTAGGACCCGCTCCTGTTGATCCTCGATCTCCAATGGGACCTCTGCAAAAGTCGCCCCATCATCAATGTCCAGCTCCCCGTGGTCGATGATATGCATCGGGTCGTGCACGTATCTCCTCAGCTGAGATACGTGGAAGACGTCATGCACCCAGTGTAATTGAGGTGGTAGAGCTAGGCGATAAGCCACCTCACCCATCCTGCTGAGAACCTAGAATGGTCCTATGAAGAGCGGAGATAACTTGCCTCCCCGACCAAATCTCTGTAATCCATGTCGAGGTGATACCCGCAAGAAAACGTAGTCACCATCCTCAAATTCTAGTGGTCTCCGCCTCCTATCAGCATAAGACTTCTGTCGGCTCTGAGCTATCCTCATCCGCTCCTGAATGAGCTGGACCTTCTCTGTCGTGGCCTAGACCGTCTCTGGTCCCATAAGTGTTGTCTCCCTAGGGTCTGTCCAGCACAGAGGTGACCTGCAAGGTCGGCCATACAATGCCTCGTATGGTGTCATCCCGATGGTGGTGTGGTAGCTGTTGTTGTACGCAAACTCCACCAAGGGTAGGTGATCCTCCCAGCTGTGACCAAAGTCGAGGACACATGCACGGAGCATGTCCTCGAGAGTCTGAATGGTCCTCTCCGTCTGACCATCCATCTGAGGGTGAAAGGCGATGCTCAGACATAGCTGCGTCCCGAATGTCTCCTACAACCCCTTCCAAAGTCGGGATATAAAGCGAGTATCTTGATCGGAGACGATAGATGATGGAACACCATGAAGCCGTACGATCTCCTGAACGTAGAGGTGCCCCAATCTCTCCACTGAGCCCTGCTCTCTGATAGGTAAGAAGTGAGCCGACTTGGTGAGTAGGTCTACAATCACCCAAATGGAGTCGTGTCCTATGGAAGTACGTGCAATCCCAATCACAAAATCCATAGATATCCTGTCCCACTTCCACTTCGGGACCTCCAAGGGCTGTACCAAGACTGCTAGTATCTGGTGCTCTGCCTTCACCTGCTGGCAGGTGAGGCATCAAGAAACGAACTCTGCCACAACCTTCTTTATACCCGGCCACCAGTGTTGTCGTCTGAGATCCTGGTACATCTTCGCTACCCCTGGATGTACCGATAAAGGTGAAGTGTGAAACTCTCTCAGCACCTCCTCCTGTACAGCAGCCAGTACCATGGTACGTCCTCTAAAAAGGATGACGCACTCTTCTCCTATAGAGAAACCATCAGGTGCTTGTCCTGTGGAAATCTGTGCATGTCGCGTCTCACAGTCAACGTCCTCATGCTGAGCCTATCTGACCCACTGAAGAAGTGGAGGTGTGATTGTGAGCGACTAAAGGAAGGATACTCCATCTCTATCCACGAAGGATATCTGAAAAGCGGATAGCTACTCTGTCGCCTCTCCAAGTAGTTGAATGCCCGTCCTCCTACTGAGAGCATCTGCTACTATATTCCCCTTTCCAGGAGTATAAACTATCTCAAAGTCATAGTCCTGGAGGAACTCGATCCATTGTCGTTGTCTCAGGTTCAGGTCCTTCTGCGAGAAGATGTACCTGAGACTCTGTTGTTCAGAATAGACTGTAAAGCGCTCTCTCATCAGATAGTTCTGCCACATCTTCAGAGCAAAGACCACTACTGCTAACTCCAGGTCATGGGTAGCGTAGTTATGCTCATGCTGCCTCAAATGTCATGATCCATAGGCGATCATTTCTTTCTCCTGCATCAGGAAACACCCGAGTCCGGTCCCTGATGCATCATAGTAGACTACGTACCCTAATCCCTCCTCTGGTAGCCTCAAAATGGGTGTATTGGTCAATCTCTGTCTCAGCTCCTGGAAGCTCTGCTGACATCTGTCTGACCACATGAAGGGTTTCCCTTTCTTCGTCAAAGCTGTAAGCGGTGCTGCAACTCTGGAGAAGTCTGGCACAAATCTCCGGTAGTACCCATCCAAACCTAGGAAACTCCGCACCTCTATCATGCTCCTGGGTGGCTCCCAAGCTAGCACTGCCTCGATCTTCGCAGGATCCACCTCAACTCTCGCCTCAGAGATGATGTGTCCCAAGAAGTGGACATCACGTATCCAAAATTGACACTTCAAGAGCTTACCATAAAGCCGGTTCTCTCGGAGTGTGTCCAGTACAACCCGCAAGTGGTAGGCGTGCTCCTCCTCAGTAGTCGAGTATATCAATATGTCGTCGATGAAGACTATGATAAATCGATCAAGATAAGGCTAGAATATCCTGTTCATGAGACTCATGAACACTGCTGGAGTGTTGGTTACGCCAAAAGGCATAATAAATAACTCATAGTGGTCGTACCGACACCTGAAAGTCGTCTTCTGCACATCCTCGTCTCGAACTCTGAGCTGATGATAGCCTGACCAGAGATCTATCTTCGAGAACCACCGTGCTCCATTGAGCTGATCAAAGAGGTCGTTAATCCTCGGAAGTGGATACTTGTTCTTCACAGTCACCTAGTTCAGGCGATGGTAATCAACACACAGTCGTAAGCTCCCGTCCTCCTTCTTGGCGAACAAAATCGGGAAAGCCCAAGGTGAAACACTGGGTCGAATGAATCCCTTGCCCTGCAAGTCCTCCAGCTGTACCTATAGCTCTCAAAGCTCAGCGGGAGCCATCCGATATGCTGGAGTGGATATCGGGGTTTTCCCAGGGTACAGGTCAATATAGAAGTCTACCTCTCTGCGAGGAGGTAGTCCTGGAATGTCGTCAGGAAAAACGTCTGCATACTAATCCACCACTACAGGAAAACTCGGACTCCGCAAGTCCACTTCTCCTAGGATGAGGCTAGCCAACTGATGAGTGATCGGATATCCTCTCCTCTCTGTGAGTCCATCCTACGCTGCAAAGGCTCCTTTCTCGCCGGTGAAGGTGAACCTGCTCCCATCGGTGCGGACACACCGCACCTTGCGCCTAATACAGTCGATCTGAGCATAGACTATAGATAACCAATCCATGCCCAAGATGACATCGTAAGTCCTCGACGTCGCTACAAGAAGATCTCAGCCGAAGCTCTCGCCTCCTAGAGTAAGCTCACACTGCCGGAACCAATTCATAATCATCGAGTCTTCTCCCGTAGGAGTCTCTAGCCATAAGGATCGAGCCAAAGGCTCCGTCGGAATATCTGAGCTTTGAACAAGGGCAGCGGCAATGAAAGAATGACTCGATCCTGTGTCTATAAGAACTGCAGCAAGGGTGGAGTAGATATAGATAGTACCTCGAATCATCTCTGGTGCGCCGTGGTCGTAGGCCTCCGCTGCCTGAACCTGAGCCTGCCTCTGTCCGCCAGATCCCTGTGGTCGGGGTGGACCTCCTGGTGGTGGTGGTGGTAGAGTCTCAAAGCGTCACCCACCACTTGTTGCTCGGTCATCTCCTCTGACATGTCTGCCTTCTCCCTGCAGACCACCACAGTTGAACCTATGCCTCTACCTGGGGGTCCGTCTCCCCGCGGAACCTGGACGGTATTTGATGCTGAAACTCGTGCAGTGTACTAAGGTGACGTGCACTCTCAGCGGCTGAGGCTAGTGGAATTGGTGGCTCAGAGGGTAGAGGTACTGCCGGTGCCTTCGTTGTAATAGGGCCCTGTGCCGAGGCCTCATCGCTCGGTGGGCTGTCATCTCACACAAAACTCAGAACCCTAGCTGGATGCCATCGTGGGGCCATCCTGAAAAGAGACAGGTGTGCCACGGTCAATAAAGTATACCTGGTGAGCTAACACAAGTAATCACTAAGAAAACTTTGAAACACACACGCAATCAATGTTTTCGTGCACTGAGTCGGGAATCAAAAGTCAGGGTCCTGGTGTATGGATACGTCGGTCGCCGCACCAACACTGGACTCCCTGGACTGATAACCACACTCAATACCCTTAACATTATTGCTTCACGTAGAAAAAAGATCAGAGTCCTGAGTTCTGCGGTAGAACCGAACTCCTCTGATACCAATTTATCACGACCCGTCCTCAGGGCCTGTGTCGTGACTACCCCAAGCCCACCTTCCATAGGCCAGGGGCTGGAGACTAGCACCAAAGGCTTAAATCCTGATAAAAGGGAAGACATTATCTTTATAAAGTAAACAAACACCACAGAGTATGCAAGCTGAGTAAACACTAAGTAAACCGAGTACAAAAGTATGTGCTGGAAAGTAAATGGGCCAGCATACAAACCCAACTGAAAGTAAAGTAAAACTAAAAAGAGAGTACAATAGCAGAAAAGTAAAGCAGCAACACCAAGCCATCCTCTGGAAATCCCACCTG
Organism: Viscum album; assembly: GCA_963277665.1. Taxonomy (NCBI): domain Eukaryota; kingdom Viridiplantae; phylum Streptophyta; class Magnoliopsida; order Santalales; family Viscaceae; genus Viscum; species Viscum album. Next base: position 692,872,048 of record OY728158.1, read on the forward strand.
AATGGTAGGTACAGATAGTCTCCTCTGCTCCTCGGCTCCAGCCATCCGCTCCGTGTACGTCTCGTCTAGTGATCCACCTCCAGGTACCGTCCAGCTCCACGAGCTCCTACCTCGATCAATGTTGTCCATCGTCTGCATCCAACATAACGTAGTTCGGGCATAGCCCATGCAGGGGTGAGTATATGCTACTCAGTAGGTACCTTGAGACCCCTGGAGGTCTCCCAGAATCCACGAAGGATAAACCACAAAGGAAAGTTACAATCACGAAGTAACAACCAACCCTACTTAGGTATATGCCCATACATATACCTAAGTCATCAATTCCAGTTAGGCTCCAACATCCGAGCCCAAGTTCGATCTAGTCCACACAGGATAGTACAACCTAATCCACAGAGGACAACACAACCCAATCCACACAGGAAAGAAAGTCAATCATATCGAAGATATTGATTGATAGTCAAGACTCAACTCACACAGGAATACTTCTTTGTAAGACGATAGAGATGATCATATGTATCCACCGATTCATCTAAGCTGTCAGACCCACATAGCATACAAGACCATCTAAGCTGTCGGACCCACAAAGGATACGAGACCAGCTACTCTACCGGACCCACATAGGATACAAGTACAGAGTCAAATACTGCCGGACCCACATAGGATACAAGAACAGTAGTCAGGTACTACCAGACCAACATAGGATACAAGAACAGTAGTCATCATCGTCGAACCCACGGAGGATTTCAGTACGGTCATCGTCGCTGCCGAACCCACGGAGGATCCCAGTACAGTCGTCATCGTCGTCACAATCGCAGCCAGCTCTAGGGTTCCTGCACACAACATGCTCGATTCTGGGAGGGTCCGCTCCACAAGACAAGGGGGGGTAGATACATCAACAGACACGAAGTCCGTAGTTGATGTATCCCAAAGTTTCGTCTCGTCAATAGGAACTAAACGTGACAGACGGCGCGTCAATCGGACGCCTGGTCTGAGAGTTATTGGCTTTTTCGTCCCAGGGGTCCGGTTGGTTTTTAAGACAAAACCAGTCCGACTGTACTCCAACTGCATCCAAATCTATAGAATAGTAATCCAAAAGAACCATATCACTAATAGGAATCCAATAAAGTCGATGGCACATCAATCGGACGTCCGGAGCTCAAGTTATAAGCGTTTCTGCTCCGAGGGCCCGGTTGGTTTCATGTTTGAACCAACCCGGCCATACAAAAAGTTCTCTGAAACCTTGAGTGTAATATACCGAAACGACCGCCTCAATCCAAATATCACTACGCAACTGACGGTGCGTCGATTGGAGGTCCATAGACCAAGTTATGGAAGTTTGAACGGATCTGTCTGAAAACAGGGGGTTTGGTCCCGGTCCGACCCGGCCCAATACCCCCTGGGTCTGCCCGAACCGGGTCGACCCGACCCGGGTCTGGGTCTGGACCGGTTGGGTGCGGCCCGGCCCTGCTGGCGTGGCCCGGCCCGGCACGGGGATCCGGCCCGGCGCGGGCGGTCCGGTCCCGTGCGGGCGTCCGCTCGCTGAATGGACGCGGAAGGGGGGGGGCGCTTCCCCCCTTGATTTTTGAAATGGAAGCCCCCCACGTAGAGGGGCCCACCCTTTGCCAGCCACCGGGGGTTACAACCCCCGACCTTCCCGATTTCGGCCGGCTGTGATGGTCGGCCGGTGAGCCGCCGCGGGACCCCCTGCGGTCCTGCCTCCCTTGAACACCGGAGGCTGGATTTCCAGGTGCCCTTCCCTACACCACCACGACCTTAGGCCGTGGCCTTTGTCCGACTGGCGCGGCGCGACGGCGTCGCGCCCCTCCATCGTGGCTTCCTTCGGCTTCGCCGCGTTTTTCCTCGTTCTCGTACGGGGTCGTTGCACCGCACCACCTCATTCCAAACCATAATGAAGTACATCATCAAAGGGGAGGAGGGTCGGCTGTGTTTGTGCGGTCCGGCCTCCTCCCGTTAATTCGATAGCAAGCGGCTAAATATTTAACGATGAACGCCAAAAGAAAAATCATGAACATAAAACAATCCCCTACCTCGATTTGAAGTTGTCGAACGATGATCGTCGTGGGAAAACGGCGTCGCGGGGGGTGGTTTCTATGACGGCATTGGCGAGCATCCAAGAAGAGGATGACGTCTCACACTGGCTGTAGAGAAGGGGAAGATCGTCATGCCGTCTCTCCTTGGTGCTCTGGCGTTCTTCGCATTCTTCAACGAGGAAGATGATGTTCTTCAAGACTAGAGCTTTCTTTTCCAGTCCTTAACACAACCAATCTAACCCAAAAATAAAATAAGCTCCACTTATTTTATTAAGTCATGCCATGAGTTCAAAATTTAAAAACTCAAATCCATTAATTGAATTAATGTGTTGGCTTGATTAAATGAGAGGAGAGGGAAAGTCACATCATTAAAAACAAGGGAGGTTTTAAAATGAGTTTAAAGGGGTTATGGGAAAGTGAAAAGGTGGGGGCTCGTGTGGGCCCCACCTCACTAATCTCCTAACTAGAGAAGTTAGGATTAAGTGGGCCCCGCCCCAACTTCCTCACATGGAAGTTAAACCACATAGTAGAGAGAAATAAAGTTGTGACACAACTTAATTTCACTTAACACTTAAACCAATTAGTAAAGAAATAAAAATAAAATTGTAAAACAATTATATTTTTATTCCTCACATTTTTAACATCTCCTCATGAGAAAACACACCTTTGGAAAAGGTGTTCCTAAGAAATTATCGGCGCCACGGTTTCATCGGTGCCCTCGGATTTTGATTCCGAGCACCGGTTCAAAAGTTAGGAAAACTCGCTCGTTCGTTCACTGAATGTACCTGAGCTAAACTTCGGAAATTGATTTCGGGCACACTGGGCCTCGGAATCAGGTGCCGTTAGAAACTACGTACTCGTAAAATCCCAAAGAAATTAAGAAAAAAAATCCTTGAAATTTACAGGTCTTTACACTTTTAAAATATAATCATTTTCATAATATTTTTGAAATTTTTATATTTTAGAGAATTAATTTCAAAGTGAAAAGGGTATTTTACTCAAGAAATATTTAAAGTGGTCTTTTAAAGGCATTTTCATCTAAGATGAAATCCTTTGATGTTACTTATGCTTTATCAGGGATATGATCCAATGATATCATCCTTATTCTTTCTCTGGATGGTTTATGATTGTGGTGAAAAGATGTTTATGAAACTCATTCCTTTTCCATGGGTTATACTATCATGAATTGATGAAATGTTTATGAAAACTATTTCTTTTCCATGGGTTATACCATGATTAAATTTTTATGAAACCTGTTTCTTTTCCACGGGTTATTCTAGGATTAAATTCTTATAAAACCAGTTTTTTCATGAGTTATGATATTATGATTGATTTATGATCTTATGGCACACATTTTTATGATTTTCATTATGAAATGAGTGGCCCTGGAATTATATAGCCCTCCAATGCATTGGGTAAAGATATATGTATCATGAGATAAATAGAACTAAAATGGGGAGTGAACCCAGTTCAGTAAGGTACTCTATCCACTATGATAGTGTTGAGAGTGAACCTTGACTACTATGATGGTTTGGTAAGTGAACTCAATACACTAAGAAAATGATTTTTTATGCTTATGTGTATTCCATAAACATATGTCTTATGTCAATGTTAATCTCATATGGCTTATGTTCTTTGGTTCCTTTATGATTTATGTCTTATGATTGCCAATATTTATTTCAGGGCTCAAGTTTATGATATATGATATATAGGGTAAGATTTTCAAAATGTTATTCTCATATTCTCATACCTTTATGCTCATGTTATGTTGATATATCCCTTGTTTAACCTTACTGAGCATCTGAGATCACCCTTTATTTTGTTTCCTTTCCACAAGTTATGAAGAAATGTAGTATGTATGATATGTCTAAGAAGGGTGATAGTTATAAAGAACTTTGTGGGAGATGATGTAGTTCACTTATAAACCAGTTGCCTATGTATCCAAGGTTCCAAATATACTATACCTATATGATTCTGACATGCATCATGATGTTATGTATTGAATATTCATATATTAATATGTGATATCTATGTATGAAGTGTGGATCACTATATAGATTATTTTAACCCTTACACTATGTAAGGGTACAAATCATATTACCCTTATGTGAACGCTTCGTGTAAGGGTAAGGTTCAATTTACCTTTATGTGGCCTCCAAGTAATTTTGTGTAAGATTAATACCTTCACACAAACTATTTGCGTAAATATAATGAAGTGTTTACCCTTACACATACCCTTTGTGCAAGGGTATGACCTTTACACAACCATGTTTCGTGTAAGGGTAAGTGGTTGATTACCTTTACACAGCTTTGAGAAAAACTCACTTACCCTTACAAGACCCTTTAAAAAACTCAATTACACTTACATACCAGTATTGCGTGTAAGGGTAAACTCATGTGACCCTTACATAGAATGATCTATGTAAGAGTAAGGTGTGATGACCCTTATGCATACCACTTTGCATAAAGGTAAAGATTTCATTACCCTTATGCATCTCAACTACGTAAGGGTGAGGTGTTTATTAACTTTATATGGCCCAACTACATAAGGGTAAAACCTTTTATAAAAACTGAATATCCAAAATACAAAAACAGTGTGTGATGGATCAGACCTTTCTAGTTCATTACTTTGTGGGAAATCTGGTGTTTGAGGTGTCCTGGGAAGTCAAGGTGACTCATTTCAAAACTTTTCAAAATTCCAAGTTTTCCAATAGCGCCTCATGAAAACGGTGTCACCCTAGAGGTGTCACCCTAGCAGTCACTCGCTAGCAATGTCTCAACCAATGGTGCCTCATCCAGTGGTGTCTCTCCTAGTGATGACTCACTGACGGTGGCAGACGGTTCATCTTAACGATGCCTCATCCAATGGTGTCTCATCCAGCGATACCTCATCCAATAGTGCCTCATCCAGTGATGCCTCATTCAATGGTGCCTCATCCGGTGGTGCCTCATCTAGCGGTGCCTCGTCTGGTGGTGTCTCATAAATAGTGTTCTCAGTTCTTCTACTTTTTCCCTTCTAACGTCCTTATTTGACGTAAAATGAGTTTAAGGCCAAATTAAAAATGGTTTAAGACTGATTTAAAGGCCATAAATTGTATCTTTAATTCCCTAAAGGTTTGAAGTCTTTTAATCTTTCAAAATGAGTGGTCTTGACCAGATCCTACTTTATTAGAAAATCAAAATCATATCTAATCCCATGACTCTGTTTAGATTTTCCTAAAGCTGAGATATCTTTCCCCTTGTCAATTTCTTCTTACTTCCTCTTACTATGGGACGACCTAAATCCTTCTTCCCGTAGGAGTCTAGTAAACTTTTGAAGTAATTGGTTCATGTTTCCCTATATATTTCACTACTGCACACACACCCCTATTTTTGGCACAACTAGGAAGTGCATATCGTTCTTCTTCCAAGTAAGTTTTTCTTGTATTTATTAATTATGTATCATACGGGATGGTTATATAAATGTTCATCTTTGTAGAGGTGGTTGATTTTGAATTAATAAATATAATCAAATTGGTTTGAGGTTAATATAAAGGGGTTATGGAAAGTGGCGTATGTTCTTACTTTTTTATTGATAATTTTTTATATTGTGAATTGTATGGGCTAGTTACCCATTGAAAATTGTGGTCATTGAGTGTCCTTGATTGTGCATAAGATGATGTGAACTATGGAATTCATGTTATGTAAGTGTTGAAATTACTTTTTATATAATTGGTTAAACACGTACATTCAATTAATAAAATTGATGTCCCAGGATCTTATGGATTTTTTGATAACACCCTTAAATGAATATATGAAATTGAATAAGATCCCCCTTTGATAAACTTGAATGTGGTGTGTTGAGATATATAATGTGATGTGTGTAATTGTTGTAGTTTGTGTGTGTGGTACTAATGTAATGTGAATTAGCCATAATTTTATGTGGGGGGAATTGGATGATATGTGGTTGTGTCATGGGGTTGTGATTATTGTTATGGTACAGTGGTGCAGTGGGGCTATAATGGTGGGTGTGGTATGGTTATGCAGTAGGGATGTGAAACTAGATGTGGATGTAAAGTTATGTGGATGTGGAATTTGGGTTGTGGTGTTGTGCTTATGTTGTGTGGTTGGTTCTGTTATATCTACCCAAGTATTGATAGAATTAATACTGCATGTTAATAATTTCAAATGGGCATGTTTAATGAGGAAATTGATGATGGGTTGTGTTGATTAATTGGTTAATGTTTATATATAAACTAATGGGTTGGAAATATAAAATAATATGTTTTTCTAAATAAAATGGGTTTTCTAAATGTTGATTACATAAATTAAAGAGGCTATTAAAGTGGAATTTATTGATAAATAGAGACTCCATAAATCTGATTAAATACTAAAATATAAATTATGTTTTCTGTTTTGATTGTGTGATTTTAGGCATTTAGAGGTCACATTGATCTTGTGAGGATTCTGTGAGGTGGTTAGTTCTTATTGTAAACCCATAGGAGGAATTTGTGAATCGTGATAGATATTTCTAGTTCATACCTTCAGAGTTGTTGTTATGTCGCTGCGTTGGCTTTTGTTTCTTTTGGGCTTTCATTTTGAGACTTTTATATGTAATAGTTTTGATTTATGCATGTATTTTGGGATGGTTTGGATTTATTTTATATATGTCATGGAGTTGATTATGGTTGATACATCCTATATTTAGATCTTGTTTTATTTTAAAGGTTAATGCCTCCCATATTGTGAGATCTGTATACCCTCGGCGCTAGTCACCAACCCAAAGCCTAATGGAGGCAAGACTTGGGGGTCATTATCTCCCTTTCCTCATTGACATCCCATAAGGGGTATCTTTTGAGGGAGGGGTCGTGACAGAATGGTATCAAAGGATGATGTTTGAGAGATAGGGTGGAGTTCGAAGTTAGGCATGGTGAGGAATGCATGGTTTGGTATGGAAACAATGTTAGTTGGCCTTGGTGTGTGACATAGGCTAGGGAGACTAGCTAGGACATGGGATTTTAAGCCCCCCAATAATCCAGTGCACGAACTCTAAGCCAATCGAATGACCAAGTGAGGTGGCACTGCTTGTAGGGTAGATACCTAGGAGAGGTACATGAATCATGATGACTTGTGTTATTATTTGAATTGATTGATGTTGTGAAGTTAAAATGAATTAAATGAACCATGAGATTTTATTTATGTTTCTCTAAATTTTCCCATGCTTTTATTACTAATAAAAATTTTTTGTTGAATTATTCATATAACCAAAAGGAAAGAGTAATATGATGGTTAACTAGCTTGAATTTTTTGTTTGAAAACTTCTTGAGTTTTGAATGTGTTCTTTCCTTTCCTATTATAACATGATTCTTAATTAATTGAATTTTTATTCCTTTGTTAGAAAATTTATAACATTCCATATATTTTTCTTAATGTTTGAAATTACTAGAGAAGCATGCTTAGTGTATTTTTTTTGATCAACTGTTTAAATTTTGGAAACCCTTATAAAGAATATAACTTCGAAGTAGACTTAAAACCGGCAAGATAAAATAGATTATCTTGAAACTAGGTTTATAAGTATTCTAGTTTCCATGTGAGTTAATATTTCTTATGTTTCTTTCCATTTGTGATTTTTCATGTTCATGTGTTATTGAATTGTTGTAAAATGTAGTTTTAGACATTTAATTTCTAAAATTCATGAAATTTCCATCTTAATTAATTGATAATTCCTTTGAATTCTGAAACCTTTACAAGAATGATTTTCTCTTTTTTTGGCATGATTGTAGTTCTAAAGTATTGATATTACCATATTTTGTAAGCATGTGTTAGTTTAGAAATTCTTGTGACATTTATTTCTAAATTTTGGAAAATGATAAGCATGCTTTGTGGTAACTTGTTGAGACTTAAAACTATTTAAATGATTAAAATTATTATTTTATGACTGATAAAAAAATTTAAGTACTGAAATAACCTTACCTCACATGTTAAGTCATGAGTAGTTTGTTAGGGGAAGCATGCATAATGTTGAAATCATGTGTGTGGTAACTAAGGAAATTATATTATGAAAGACTTGAGCATGTATCATGTTTAATATTTTGTATTTAAATATAGAAGTATAATCGTGTTATCCTTATTACAGTATATAAGCATGTTCTTCAGAGAAATGAAATGAGTAAGGAATGTTTATATTAAGCATGATAAAGCATGAAATATAGTATTATAACATGTGTAGTTCTAATTTTGTTGTCGAAAAGAATATTTCTTGATCCATGAAATGATTAGAGAATATTTAGTCTAAGAATGATAAATCATGAAACATAGTAATACAACATGTGTAGTTTTAATTTTGTTGTCAAAAGCATGTTTTACTTTATTGATTATGACAGCATGTTGTTTATGTAATGTCATATTTGAATTGAACATAAGAACATAGCATGTTGAATTTTTTCAAATGAAGTTGTAAGTGAATTTCATTGATAATAATATAAACACAAAATGTCTTGTTTAACCATGTTAAACATGGTTTTTCATGTGACATGTGTGTAGTTTTGTCTTTAACTGGGATGTATGTTATAGCTATTCAAATTCAAGACATGATGTTTCACTAGAAATAACCTGGAAATGTTTAGTGTTGTTTATGGTTGCATTGTTATCATTGCATTGAAGTGTTGGTATGCCTTGCTGAAAATAGAATTTATTGGAAACCTTGTTTGTGTTGTGATTGTTGTATATTATGAGACCCTTTATATGAGTGCTTGATTAATCTCACCATGCCTTAAAATGATAATCACTTATATATGGATAATTAATCGATTCCCCAGAAAAATTTAAAAATTGTGTAAAAGTACTCATGATAAATAATGATATTGAAAGGCAGTGTCGTGGGTGCTCTCAAATGAAGTGTGATTTCTTGGGTGCTTGGGTGCAGTAGAGTGGCTAACCAAGGTCATCTCTCAAAGTAGGAAGTAAATTAAAACAAATTATTAAAGGTATTCTAAAAATAAAATAAAAGAGAATAAAAACACTAGTTGAAAGTATGGAGGGTTGTTTATCATTTATAAAACTAGAAGAAGTTTGCTGGAAGAAGATTGTATTTTTTTAAATTTTGAAACGAAGTTCGATTAAAAAGACGCAACAAGAAGATGTTTTTCTTAGAAAATACTTTAAAAGGCATAATAGGTATAACTCTACCTCTTCATTTACTTATTAATCATTATAATTTAAAATACAATCCACTTAATTATTATCCCCTAACTTGTTAACCCCTAAACCCTACGATAATTAACCTTACCACAAAGATGAAGTGAATTAAACCCTAGGCTATCTTCGGAACATGTAATCGCATAACCCTACTTTCATTGATGTTCTAAGGATAGATTATGGTCAGTGGTAAATTAAGGCACATATCCATTATGGAAATGAGGACTAATTGAGTTTAGGGATTATATTTGAACTCTACAAATTAATCTCGTGTGGTTTTGAATTACCAGTTAAGGTTGTGCTCTCACAGTTCACACAATTCCCGACCTTGCGTGTTTTGTGTTAACTATTTAATTGCTTTCTTAGTTTCATTTAAATTAAAAACTCAATTAATAGATCATAATATTTGAATTACAGTATCTCATTGATTCAAAATAAATGAATGAAGAAGGATAGAGGTCAATCGATTACTAAAAAGAACTACTCTTCCATGGATAGTATAGTCATCGTAGAAACGTTTTTCATGTGCAAAGGTTTAGAAAGGGTAAAACCCAATCTCATTTCTACTCTTGATTCAAACCTAATTAGGAAGATTAATGAATAATAAAATAGAGGAAAACAGGTTAATACAGAAGAAAATATAAGAATTATAAGAGGAATAAAGAATTTTATTATACAAACATAAATATTACAAAGCAATAAAGAGAGGAAGGCTTCGATAAAGGGATCCTTGCTTTAAGAGATCCCCCTATGAGTATAAGAATTTCCAGAACCTATAATGTGGTGAGAGGAATTTTCTATAACTCCAAAATGGTAACACTTCACTCCTTGGTTGAACTTATAAATGAGGTGCCCAAGGTGTTCTTTTATAGGCAAATTGGAAGGTGGTTTTGAGAACACAGATTGTGTAAAACCACTTGGATCATAGTTTTCACCCACTAGATATTGGAATATCCTTTTGTAAAAAACTAGAAAGTTTTATCCCCACATCAGTAATATCTCCACCAAAAGTTTGGCTCTATTTGGACAATCACATCCGAAGATATTAATAAAATATAGAACACCGCTTTTGACTTGTGTAGATTTGATTCCCTTGACAGATCAATTCGAATGAGAATTTTAGAAGAATAATGAAGCTTAGATTCCTTCATATGAAATTCATACCATTATGTTTTGGAGAGTATCACAAAATTTCAGTCTATTTGGAGGCATGTATTTTTAGAAATGTGCAAAACAGTGGACAGATGTCTTTGGGATTCCATGCAGTTTGGCCCATTTCCCTTCTGGATCATCTCTGACCCTCCAAATCACCTCCTCATACAAATAAATCACAAAAACAAGAATAATTTCCCTTTTTAATAGTGATAAAAATTTAATAATCGAATCAAATGGGATGTGAAATTTGAGATAATATTTGTAATTTTAAATACAAAACTAGTTTAAAATAGTGATGTAGGGGTGAAATAATGTAGTGAATTATGATGCGATCACACCCTCACACTTACCCTTTTGCTCTCCTGGGAAAAAACTCATATCATATATTCTAAAAAAATTATGAAAAGTAAACATCAATATCAAAACAAATTTTAAAACACATATCATTGATATTCAACAATTCCACACCAAGAAACAAATGATATCATGCCTCATAAAATCCATTATTTCAAGTTCTCCATTTATAATATTCAATATATTTACACTTCATTTGTCCTCCCATGAACACAAAACACTTACCTCGCTTTCATTTTCTCTCATCACAAAAATGCTAATTTTTCAGCAATGTCTTTCTCATACAAACTCATACAAGGGTCACCATAGGCTTGATAAATTCCTACATCGCCACCCGATGTGAGTCGAGGATATATGTTTATCATGAGGACTTTTTAGGGTTATTCTGTGGCTTTCGATTGGTGGGATTTAGATGTGAAAAATTCTAAGGCTGAATGAGGAGGGCTTGACTCTTTTTGAAGTAAAATTGCATTAATATAATTTTCACTTAAATATGGTCTCCTCCTCAATCCCCTTATCATCAATTCAGTTCCATCATCACGAAAAGTCATGGAAAGTTTACACCATTCGTCATTTTAGAAAAAAAAATGTCAATCTTCTCCAAAATAGTTTTTCGTGAAAGCTCCAGATAGGCACAACTTTCTTTCTTTTTTAGAAGCTCCAGAAAGGCACAACTTCACTTGTCATGAAAGCTCTAGAAAAGAAAAAACTTTCAACAGAATGATTTTTTTTTCAGCAGCAAACACATCTCTTCATAATTTAATTCTCCACCCAAAGTATCACATAATGTGGTAGCACAACACAATAAAGCTTCACCCACACTTAAGTTCAACTAGATTATGCAATTTCACTTCAAGAGTTGGTTGGATAGGGAAAATTGGCTTGTAATGTGGATAACCTAACAGGTTGTTCGTGGCTTCTAAGGGATAAAAGGATTAAATGTTAAAGGTAGGCCATTATAAAAAAAGGATTCTTTGAAATAGGGGCTTTAATACCAAACAAATTCCCCAATAATTTAAACATAAGTACCTAAAACCCTCAAGTTTTTACAAGAATAATCAAATTCTAGTTAAATCAAGCATGGTTTGGTTCTCTCAAGAAGTGAGGTAAATGTAAAGAATATTAAAACAATGGTTCATAAGCCTCACAGGAAAGTGATTTCAAATATAAATACAGTGAGATGTGGCATGGGATTAAAAAATCAAAGTACTTTTCATGAAATTACTAAAGATTTAAACTTGAAACAAAGTTATTTTCAGCATTCATTTAAGCTCAGTTTCAAGGGATAAATTTTTTCACTTATTGATATGTATTTCAAAATGGTGATGAGAATCATTTTAGCTCAAAAGTTTCAAAAACATGCAAAAAATTGAAAAATAAACACACAAAATTTAAAAAACACACAATTTTTTTTTGTTTTTTTTAATCATTGAAAAATAGGAAAACAATTGAAATTACTAAACTAAAAGGTTCCCTCCCCCACACTTAAAATATTTCATTGTCCTCAATGTGAACCCATGAGATGATATATAAACATGAAATTCAGTATTTTAAATAGGAAAAATAATATAAAAGTGAAAAGGTTAGGAATAGCCTGGTATGCTCAAGTGATGATGGGGTCATGCAGTGTGATGAAATCCACTGAATCAGTAGGAAGTCCCTCAATGTATTTCTTCAAACGTTGCCCATTAACTATAAAGCTCCTTCCAGTTTCCTCTTATGCGATCTCTGCTACACCATAAGGGAAAACATTAGATACAATATAAGGACCTAACCACATGGAACACAACTTACCAGGCATCAGCTTCAGTCGTGAACTATAGAGCAAGAATTTCTCTCCAAATTGAAATTCTCTTTTCTGAATCATTTTTTCGTGAGCTGCTTTTGATCTTTCCTTATAAAGCCTTGAGTTCTCATATGAATAAAATTGAATCTCCTCAAGCTCTTGAATTTGTAGCTTCCTTTGGATTCTATCTTGGGCCAAATCCATGTTGCATTTCTTTATAGCCCAATAAGCCCGATGCTCAACTTCCATGGAGATATGACACACTTTCCAAAAAACAATCCGAAATGGGGACATACCAATGGGTGTCTTGTATGTTGTCCTATAAGCCCAAAGCGCATCATCCAAGTGCTTGCTCCAATCTTTCCTATTCGGCTGCACGGTTTTCTCCAAAATTTGTTTCAACTCCCTATTTGAAATCTCAGCCTGGCCATTTGTTTGGGGGTGGTATGGTGTTGATGATTTGTGGGTCACCTCATACTTCTGAAGGAGGGAAGCCAAATTCTAATTGCAAAAGTGTGTCCCTTGGTCACTGATGATGGCCTTCGGTACTCCAAACCTACAAAAAATATGTTCTTTGACAAAGTCCACAACAACATGAGAATCATCATTCCTATTGGCCTAGCCTCCACCCATTTTCTCACATAATCAACGACAACCAAAATATATAGTAAACCAAATGAACTAGGAAAAGGGCCCATAAAATTGATGCCCCAAACATCAAATATCTCATAGAATAGTATGGGTTGTTGGGGTATCTCATGTCTCCTAGAAATGTTCCCAGTGTGTTGGAAATGTGAGCATGACTTACAATACACATGAGCATCATGGAATAAGCTAGGCCAATATAATACGGAGTCTAAAACTTTCCTAGATATCTATTGGGGTCTAAAGTGTCCACCACAAGAAAGTGTATGATAGACTTGTAGAACAGACTCAAACTCATGATCAGGAACACACCTCTTAATAACTTGGTCACTACACATGCGCCATAGGTATAGATCATCCCAAACATAAAATCTTAACTCACTCTTTAATTTTTGGACTTTATGTTTCTTTAAATTTTCAAAGATTTCAGAGGCAACAAGGTAGTTAACTAAATCTGCATACCAAGGATGCGTACCTGAGATGGAATAAAGATGCTCATCAGGGAAAGTGTCCCGAAGTGGTACTTGGTCCAAGGTGTCATCCTATAGTGTGTGAGTAAGCCTACTCATGTGGTCTACCACCAAGCTTTCCGACCCCTTATTGTCCTTTATCTCAATATAAAATTCTTGAAGAAGGATCATCCATCGAATTAGCCTGGGCTTCACGTCTAGCTTCTTCAAGAGGTACCTCAGCGCTGCATGGTCAGAAAAAACAACTACTTTAGAGCCTAATAAATATGAATGGAATTTATCTAAAGAGAACATGACAGCAAGAAACTCTTTTTATGTGGTTGTGTAGTTTGATTGGGCTGAATCGAGTGTCCTCGATGCATAGGAAATCACATGTGAATGTCCCTCCACCCTCTGAGATAAGACAACTCCAAATGTGAAGTTGGAGGCGTCACACATAAGCTCAAAAGGAAGCTCCCACCGTGGGGGATGTATGATTGGTGGAGTAGTCAGAAACTTCTTTAGCTCATCAAAGTAAGTCCTACAATATTCATCAAACACAAAATCAGAATCCTTTTGAAGTAATCGTGACATAGGAAGAGAAAACTTACTAAAATATTTGATGAAGCACCAATAAAATCCCGCATGCCCTAGGAAAGATCTAACATCATGCACACATGAAGAATATGGTAAGGATGAAATAATGTATATCTCAGATCTATCAACCTATATCCCATGTTTTGACACTACATGCCCTAAGACAATTCCATGTTCTACCATAAAATGACACTTTTCAAAGTTCAGGACCGAATTCTTCTTAATACAATGATTCAACACCTTTACCAAACTACTTAGACATTTATCAAATGAGGATCCACACACTATAAAATCATTCATAAATACCTTCATGCAGGTCTCAATAAAATAAGAAAAAAAATACTCACCATGCATCTCTGGAAGGTACCTAGGGCGTTGTAAAGTCCAAATGGAATCCTTAGGTAGAAAAACGTACCGAATGGACAAGTGAATGTTTTATTCTCATGATCCTCCAGAGCAATAGGAACCTAAAAATATCCATAAAATCCATCCAAGAAATAATAATGTGTCTTCCCAGCTAGTCTCTCAAGCATTTGATCAATAAATGGGAGGGTAAAATGGTTCTTATGGGTGGACTGATTTAGTTTCCTATAATCAATACACACACGCTAACTATTTTGTACCCTCATTGGAACTAACTCATCTTTCTCATTTTTAAAAATGATAAACACCACTTTTCTTAGGCACAACCTGAATGGGACTCACCCACTGGGAATCTGAAATGGGATAGATTATACCTACCTCGATCAATTTTTCAACCTCTTTTTTAACAACCTCCAAAAGTTTTGGATTGAGCCTCCTTTGTGGCTACCTAACTGGTTTAGCCCCATCCTCCAAAAGAATCCTATGCATGAAAATGGAGGGAATAATACCTGATATGTCAGCCAAGGTACATCTTATTTCCTTAATGTTCTCCCTCAAAATATTCAAAAGTTTTTCTTCATGTTAAAAAGAGAGATTGTTAGCAATGATAACAGGTAACCTTTTACCACTCAACAAGTATGAGTATTTGAGATTAGGTGGAAATGGCTTGAGTTCCAATGAAGGGGGGTGATGTATAGATAGAGAAATTGAAGGAACTGAAATATGTGCACAATGAACATCAGTATCAGAATATACATCATCAAAATCAAAGAATAAAGCATCAAATCCATCAGCATACTCAATATCCATGTCATAATCAGAGTTCAAATGATCAAAATCAGAATATGATTCCATTTCAAAATCAAATCTAAGAGAGTATTGTGCATTAGAAATAGGTGTGAAAGTACTCTTAGACATCAAACTAGAACCAATACTCATAATATACCTAAGCATAGGATAATCAAATTCTATGGGGTTTTTATTTGGTGGTTCAAATGGGAGATAACAAAAGTAGAATGGTCTTCTGAGGGGTACTTCATGGAGTCCATAACATTAAATATCACAACTTCATCCCCAAACTCCATGGAAAGTGTACCCTCATTGACATTTATAATAGTTTTTGTAGTTTTGAGAAAGGGTATACCTAAGATAATGGGAGTATATGAACTTACCTAATCATCCTCCATGTTAAGAACATAGAAATCTGCTGGAAAGATTATGTATATTGCTCGAACAAGTACATCATCAAGGACTCCCACTGGATATGTTGTAGCTCTATTTTATAACTACACCACTACTCTTATGGGCTTCAACTCACCAACCTGTAAATAAGATAATACAAAGTGATGCATCACATTTATGGAAGCTCCCAAATCACAAAAAGCATCAAAAAAGTGCAACTCCCCTATGGTGCATGGTATGGTGAATGTCCCCGGATCCTTTCACTTTGTTGGCATTTCTAGAGTTTGTATAATGAGTGATGAAACATTCCTTCCAATATTGATCCTCTCATTTACCTTGATCCCTCTTTGATTGGTACAAAGTTCTTTTAAGAATTTTTCATACCTTGGGATTTTGTTGATGGATTCAAGTAGAAGAATGTTGATATTCACACGCTTGAATGTGTCCAAATCCTCCTTTTGCATTGCCTCTTCAGTTATCTTCTTGGTTTGAACAATCCTGTTTGGAAAAGGAAGGGGTTTAGGAAGAATATAATTAATCTTTTTCTTACCTTTATCTTTCTCCTTGGGTTTCTCATCAGCCAGTTTTGAATGGGGATTCTCCAGAGTTGAGGTGAATCCCGATGGAACGATAGGTGCAGATGTATCAGTTTTTTTCTTACCACTTCTCAATATGATGGAACTGACATTCCCCTTGGGATTTGGAGTAGGTTGGGAATGTAGATTTCTGGAGTTCTTACTTACCAGTTCATGGAGGGAAATAGAAATCTGGCTCATTTGAGTCTTCAACTCCCTTTGCTCTGAACCTTGACTCTTCAAATAATTTTTTTGATTAAGAATAATTTTCTTCAAAAGATCATCAGTGTTAGAATCTACATTTGGTTTAGAATTCCCTTGTCGTTGACTTGTTGATTCTTGAGCTTCAAATTTCCTTTGGGGTTGTTGGAAACCTTGTTGGTAGGGTAGAGGTTGCTTGAAGTTTTATTGAAAAGGGGGATTTTGTTATTGTCCAGAGCCATACCTCATGTCTGATTGATCCTTACACCCTTGGTTATATGTTGGACCAAATGAATCAAACTTCTTTTGGGGATATGGTTGTTGTTGTTGTTGCTGATATGGTCTCCCAAGAAACACTGCTAGACAATCTTCTGTTTCTTGTAGTTCGGAGCAACAGTTAGTTGGGTGGTCTGTTTCAGTGAAAATGTAACAAGGCCTTGAAGGAGGGGGTTGGTATGTCTTTTGATCCAATTAAATATTCCTCACAATAGTGTTCAATTATTCTAACTTAGTATCAATCAAATGACTTTCAAGATAAGAAGGATTTACCTGATGTACTCCTCGAACATGTGGTGTACCTCGATCACCAAATTGTTGGGAGTTTTGGGTCATCTTGTCAATCAATGCATGTGAAGCTACTGGTGTCTTGTCCACCAATTCCCCTCTAGACGCAACATTCATCATGCTTCACTCCATAGGTGTGATTCCTTTGTAGAAGTACTGGATGAGTAGTTGCTCACTGATTTGGTGATGTGGGCAGCTTGCACACAACTTCTTGAATCGCTCCCAGTACTCATACATTGACTCCCCTTATGCTTTCTTGATCCCTGAGATCTCTTTTCAAATGGATGTGGTCCTTGATGCTGGAAAAAAATCTCTGCAATAAAAGATGTTTCAAATCGTTCCAACAAGTTACGTCTTTAGTTTGTAAATAATACATCCAATCTTTTTCAGCTCCATCAAGTGAGAATGAGAATGTTCTTAGTTTGATTTGATCTTCAGAAACATTTCTTGGTTTTAAGGTTGATCAAACCACATTAAATTCTTTTAAATGTTTTTTTGGATCCTCACTAGATAATCCATGAAACTTTGGAAGAAGATGAATTAACCCATATTTCAGTTCAAATTCTGATTCGAGATTCAGGTATGCAATACAATTTAGTTGATAGTTAATATCAGGTGCATCCAATTATCAGATGGTTTTATTAAGTTTATTGTTATTGTATTAATCCATTGGTTATTGTTTTAAGTTATACTTATAAGTTTTTTCAATTTCAGTGTTCTTAGAGTGGAGGAATTCTCTAACTGGTTTAATGTTGAAACTTCCCGTAGATTGAGAATGTCTGATTCGAGCTCAAAGGATACATTCAATCTCAGGGTCAAGATCTAAGAGATCTTCAGGATTAGTTCATGTCATAAATCAAACAAAAATGAAAAGAAGGAAAGTGAACCATAGTAAAATAAAAATGAGAAGTTTGATTTGATGGTCCAAAAAGAAGAAGAAAATAATAGAAGAAGAGGAAGAAATAAAGAAAAAAAACAGATTGGGTAAAGAAGAAAGAAATAATAGAAGAAGAGAATAAAATGTAAAATAAAATAAATACCTCTAATTGGTTGAAATAATTACTTGCCTCCCTAGAAACAGTTCCAATTTGAAAGGTGCTGTCGTGAGCACTCTCAAATGAAGTGTGATTTCCTGGGTACTTGTGTGTAGCATAGTGACTGACCAAGGTCGTCTCTCAATGGAGGAAGTAAATTAAAACAACTTATTAAAGGTATTCTAAAAATAAAATAAAAGAGAATAAAAACACTAATTGAAAGGATGGAGTGTTGTTTATCATTTATAAAACTAGAAGAAGTTTTCTGGAATAAGATTGTATTTTTTTTTTGTTTTTTAAATTTTGAAATGAAGTTCGATTAAAAAGACGCAACAAGAAAATGTTTTTCTTAGAAAATATTTTAAAAGGCATAATCGATCTAACTATACCTCTTCATTTAATTATTAATCATTATCATTTAAATTAACATCCACTTAATTATGATCCCCTAACTTTTTTACCCCTGAACCCTACGAGAATTAACCTTACCACAAAGATGAAGTGAATTAAACCCTAGGCTATCTTCAGAACATGTAATCACAGCACCCTGCTTTGATTGATGTTCGAAGGATAGCTTATGGTCAGTGGTAAATTAAGGAAAATATCCATTATGAAAATGAAGACTAATTGAGTTTAGGTATTATGTTTTAACTCTACAAATTAATCTCATGTGATTTTGAATTACCGGTTAAGGTTGCGCTCTCACAGTTCACACAATTCCCGACCTCGCGTGTTTTGTGTTAACTGTTCAATTTCTTGATTAGTTTCATTTAAATTAAAAACTCAATTAATAGATCATAATATGTGAATTACATTAGTTCATTGATTCAAAATAAATTAATGAATAAGGATAGAGGTCGATCGATTACTAAAAAGAACTACTCTTCCATGGGTGGTGTAGTCATCGTAGAAACGTTTTTCATGTGCAAAGGTTTAGAAAGGGTAAAACCCAATCTCATTTATACTCTTGATTCTATCCCAATTAGGAATATTAAGGAAGAATAAAGTAGAGTAAAATATCATAATATAGAAGAAAATATAATAAGTAGAAGAGGAATAAAGAATTTTATTATGCAAACATAAATATTACAAAGCAAGAAAGAGAGGAAGGCTTAAATAAAGGGATCCTTACTTCAAGAGATCCCCCTATGAGTATAAGGAGTTATATAACCTCTAATGTGGTGATAGTAATCATCTATAACTCCAAAATGGCATCACTTAACTCCTTGGTCAAACTTCTAAATGAGGTGCCCAAGGTGTTCTTTTATAGGCAAATTGGAAGGTGGTTTTGAGCATACAGATTGTGTAAAACCACTTGGCTCATAGTTTTTAGCCACTAGACAGTCAAATATACTTTTATAAAAAACTATAAAGTTGTATCCCCTCATCAGGACTATCTCCACTGAAATTTTGGCTCCATTTGGACAATCAAAGTCAGAGATATTAAAAAAATACAGAACACCACTTTTGACTTGTGCAGATTTGATTCCCTTGACATATTAGTTCGGATGGGAATTTTAGAAGCTGAATGAGGCATGTGTTCCTTCATATGAAATGTATCCCATTATTTTTTGGAGCATACCACAAAATTTCAGCCCATTTGGAGGCACATATTTTTATCAATATGAAAAACTGTGGAGAAATGTCTTTGGGCTTCCACGCAGTTTGGCCCATTTCCCTTCTGGATCATCTCCGACCCTCCAAATCACCTCCTCCTACAAAAAAATCACTAAAACAAGAATAATTTACCTTTTTAAAAGTGGTAAACATTTAATAATTGAATCAAATGGTATGTGCAATTTGAGATAATATTTGTAATTTTAAATACAAAACTATTTTAAAACAGTGATGTAGGGGTGGAATAATGTAGTGAATTGTGATGCGATCAGAGATGAAGTAATATAATCCCTTGGATAATTATGGAAGATGATGTGTGTTATTTCTATGTGTGATTGTTCTTGTTGTGATTCCTTATGTGACATGTGATTTGAAAATTCAAGAATATTAAGAGGTAGAAACCTGATCCTTAATCAAGAAACGTTATACTTTGACGCGATTGAAAATGTGTGGACGAGTCAGTGCCGCCCAAAGTAGATAATATCTCAACATGGGAAAGGGGATTACTTGATTTGTGTGATTGGGTCTTGATGTGTGATTTTAGTGGTGATTGTTGGTTGGGGTAGTGTTTAGTACAAGATGGTGAAATTGGTTATGTGAAAATGGTATGTGTTCGTGGATGGTAAAGTGGTGTGGTGATGTGGTTGTGTGAAATTTCTGGTGAAAGTTTTTGGTGGTCAGGAAGTTTTTCCAATGGTTGTGGTGTGCAATGATGGTGATGTGCAGTGGTAGAGATGTTTGGTTGTTATGGTGAGATGGTTTTTTTGTGACGTGTTGTGATTATTTTGATTAAATACCTCACCACCCATAAAAAGGATTAATCACTTAAAGTCAGTTATAAAATAAAATGGTTATTTTGGAAATCATAAAATTAATGAAGATGATATTTCCTCCCATGTGTAAATATTTTCATAAAGGAAGGGGTGATAATTTTTGACTTCTATCTTATTGGTTGGGTTTTTTGTGATTTATTTTATGTTGATGACATTGGTTATGACCCCAAACGTATGATGGGAGGGAAACTCTTTCTCACATCAAGACGTGTTTTATTATGACACGTTTTAAAACCATGCGGGTGAGTCAGTGCCACCCAAAGCGGACAATATTATGGTGTGGTGGATGGGTTCCTTTGAATTGTATGCTTTTGGTATCTCTATCCATATTAATATAAATGTTCATGTTGGTTGAGTAATGTTATTAGAAACTCCTTCAAGTAATGACGTGCACCTGTGGAAAATTGAAGTTTGAAATGTTGAACCCTTTGATGTTTATGCATAAGTATGTTCTTGGTAATTAATGTTTTGATGATAAACCTAGAAAATTTTTAAACTTGGATAAGCTGGTTCATTTAAAACTCATGACATATGTGTGATTCATTCCACATGTTAATTTGAGTTTTCTAAATTTGGTATTAATTTGTCTTAATATTAACTTTGTAAAAATTATGATAGAGTTTTGTTAGTAGAACAAAAGAAAATTTTTGAAATCATGAAACCTTCCAATTTATGTAATTTTTCTTGGGAAACATTTTGAAGACAAGTGGTTTTAAAAAATTTGTTGAAAGTGTTTTCATAAAGAGTATTTTGATAAATACCATGAGATAAAAAGGATTCAAAAATAGGTTTTGACTCAAGTTGTTTTCTTAGCCTACTGAATTTGTTTTAATATAAGATTTTTTTTTCATGGAAATAAGTTAATAGGCATGTTTTCAAACTTAACATGGTTCAAAATAAAATGTTGAGATACATGGCTGGAAAGCAATAGATTATTTGAAAAATCATTCTTAGCTTTTAAAATCCTTCACCGATATGAATTAATATAATGGTTACTCAAGCATGCTAACCTTCTTTCTTCGTGATATGTTAAGAATGATATGTTTTAAATGTTTTGAATTTAAATTTTATGGATTAGAAAATGAGGATACTGCATGTATAGATATTTGTACAATGTCATGTATAATTGGTGTTGTTGAAGTAAAAAGGTATAACAATGTTTTCTCTTATCTGAAATCTAATCCTTCTATTCAAAATAATGTGAATAAATCATTTTTGAATGTGTTCCCTTCCTTGGTGCTAATATTGTTGTTTGATTGTTATATATTGCATACTAGACTTGTTATACTTATATACGCGACTGTGTCCTTGTTTGAGAGGCATCTTCTCTAAGAGCTGGTTTTAGAGTGGTTATTGTGTCCCAAACATGTTGAGATCCTCGAAAGGTATCTCAAGGGATGGTTGTCCAAACCTTCACTCTCTTTCCTGCAGGGTTTTTTTTGTTTCTCAGGGAAGAATATTTGTTTAAGGGGTATCTAATGTGAAGTTATGGATAATTCTTGAACCTTCCTTATCATTCTAGGGTGATTTTACTGATTCCTATGTTTGGGTAAATTATGTTTGTTCAGCTATTGTGGGAGTTATAGATAACAGACATAGTTTATGGAAGCGTTTCAGGTGTAATTACATCCTTGAGAGGTATCTTTAGACTGGGTTGGATTTTAATTCTCAAGGGTGAGAATAGTTTGAGAGGTATCTGATGTAATGGTCAGGATCTTTCCAATCCATTACTTTGTGAGAAATCTAGGGTTTGAGGTGTCCTGAGAAGTCAAGGTGACTCTTTTCAATTCTTTGTAAAATCCCCCATTTTACAAGTTTTACAACAGTGCCTCGTGCTGATGGTGTCACCCTGGCAGTGTCACTATGGAGGTGTCTTTCCCGGGTAGTGTCTCACCCTGGCGGTGTCACCCTGGCTGCGTCTCACCCTGGCGATGTCTCACCCTGGTGGTGTCACCCTGGTAGTGTCACCCTAATGGTGTCTCACCCTGACAGTGTCACCCTGGAGGTAGCTCACCCTGGCGGTCACTCGCTGGCGGTGACTCGTTGGCGATCACTCAACTAGTGGTGCCTCGTCCAGCAGTGTCTTGCCTGGAAATGACTCACTGATGGTGGCAGGCGGTTCATCTTGACGGTGTCTCGTCCAGTGGTGCCTCATCTAATGGTGCCTCGTCTAGTGGTGCCTCATCCAGTGGTGCCTCGTCCAATGGTGCCTTGCTGGTAGTGTCTCGTAAATAGTGTTCCCAGTTCTTCTAGTTTTTTCCTTTTGACGTCCTTATTTGACATAAAATGAGCTTAAAGAAAAATTTAAAAGGGTTTAAGACTGATTCAAAGGCCATAAATTATATATTTATTTTCCTAAGGGTCTGGAGTCTTTTAATTGTTCAAAATGCATGGTCTTGACTAGATCTTCCTTTATTGTAAAATCAAAACTGTATCTAATCCTGTGACTCTGTTTAGATTTTCCTAAAGCTGAGATATCTTTCCCCTTGTACATTCCTTATTGCTTCCTATTTCTTCGGGATTCCCTGAATCCTTATTCCCATAGGAGTCGATTAAACTGCTACAACAGTTGGTTCATGTTTCCCTAGAGATTTCCCTACTGCACACGCACCCTGTTTTTGGTGAAACCAAGAAGTGCGGATCATTCTTCTTCCAAGTTGGGTTTTCTTCATCTTTCTTAATTATGTTTCATGCGGGATTGGTATATAAATGTTCATCTTTGTGGAGGTGGTTGATTTCGAATTAATAAATATAATTAAATTGGTTTGAGATCAATATAAAGGGGTTGGGGAAAGTGGCATATGTTCTTACTATTTTATTAATAATTGTTAATATTGTGAATTTTATGGGCTAGTTACCCATTGAAAATTGTGGATGTTGGGGATCCTCGCTTGTGCATACGATGATGTGAACTATGGAATGCATGTTATTTGGGTGTTGATATCACTTGTTATATAATTGGTTAACCACATACATCCAGTTAATAAAATGGATGTCCCGGGATCTTATGGATTTTGTGATAACACCCTTAAATGAATAAGTGAAATTAAATAAGACCCCCCTTTGCGAAACCTAAATGTGTTGTGTTGAGATATACGATGTGATGTGTGGGATTGTTGTAGTTTGTGTGTGTGGGACTAATGTAATGTTTAATAGCCATAATTTTATGTTGGGGTGAGTGGAAGAGATGTGGTTGTTCATGGGGTAGTGATTGTTGTTATGGTATAGTGGTGCAGCGAGGCTGCGATGGTGGGTGTGGTTTGGTTATGCAGTGGGGCTATAAAACTGGATGTGGATGTTAAGTGATGTGGATATGGAAGTTGGGTTGTGGTGTTGTGCTTATGTTGTGTGGTTGGTTATGTTATATCAACCCAAGTATCAATGGAATTAATATTACATGTTAATAATTTTAAATGTGTATGTTTAATGGGGAAATTAATGATGGGTTGTGTTGATTAACTGGTTAATGTTTATATATAAACCGATGGGTTGGAAATGTAAAATAAGATGTTTTTTCTAACTAAAATGCATTTTCTAAATGTTGATTACATAAATTAAAGAGGCTGTTAAAGTGGAATTTTTTTGATAAACAGAGACTCTGGAAATCTGATTAAAGACTAAAATATAAATTATATCTTCTGTTTTGATTGTGTGATTTTATGCATTTATAGGTGGTAGCAATCTTGTCTGGATTTTGTGAGATGTTTAGTTCTTGTTGTAAACCCATAGGAGGATTTTATGGACCGTTCTAGACATTTCTAGTTCGAACCTTTGGAGTTGTTGTGTCGCTGCCTTAGCTTTTGTTTCTTTTGGGATTTTATTTGGATAATTTTATATGAATCAGTTTTGATTTATACATGCATTGTGGGATGGTTTGGATTTATTTTATATATGTCATGGATTTGATTATGGTTGATACATCATGTCTTCTAATCTTGTTTTATTTTAAAGGGAAATGCCTCCCATATTGTGAGATATTTATACCCTCGGTGCTAGTCGCCATCCCGGGGCCTACTGGAGGTGGGACTCGGGGGTCATTATCTCCCTTTCCTCATTTCCATTCTAATAGGAGTATCTTTGGAGGGTGGGGGACATGACATGGTGCTCTGATTTTCAATTTTCTTCTTCACTTCATCACTAGTTTCATAAAACTTAAACATGGATTCCTCTGGTATCGTTGAATAGTTTCAATAGAGATTAAACCACACTTGTTTAATGAAGTGGAGATGATAAAACCCTTGTCCGAGGATAACCGTACAAGAAACATGAAACCTGTATAAAAACCAGAAATGAAGAACAATTTTAATTTGCATACCTTACATTGAAGAAGTTATTACATCATCTTCAGACTCAATCGTATGAGTTTGATAAATATTAATAACTGGCAAACATAAGCATCCCACCTTCGTAGTGTATCTATGGGCTGCACTGAATCATCTATCGTTCTAATGAGATTATTCTGTTCTTCACAACGTGCCAACATCTCGTATGCAAAGAAGGAAGAATAAGAGAGTTATGAGTGTTGGGGAGTTCAACTAGGAATTAATAAAGTACACCTCCTGCTATAAACATGAAAATAATATATATGATCGCATGAGGACACTCCTTAGGCATTATCTCATTTATTCATGTGTTGTAATGCATGGATAAATTTCACGACCTACAACACCCCAAGTTTTTTATGGTGTGTCTCTTTCTAAATTCAATTTCTTTGATAGCTTGGGTTTCATGCAACAGCGAGCTTAAACAAACAACTAAATATTATTATTTAAATGTTACCGTTATAACATAGTCATTAAATTAGCAGTTATGAATAGTATTAAATAACTTATTAAAATATATGGTTTATAAAAATATAATATGAATTCATTGGTTACCAATTAATTAGAAACGAAAATATAAACCAATTGAATATAAAGAAAATATTTTTATTTTTATGCTCCCAAAGGTGTTTTGTCATAATAAATTAAATTAATTACAATTATTAAATGATATTAATGAAATATATTTTTTATATATTCAATAAAATATTTTGTATATTCATATAATATATTTTATAGGTATAATATAAGAACAAATCCAATTTTATGCATAAAAAATCTATATTGTTCTAAAGGTAATTTTACCTTCTTTTAATGAAAACCCTATTTTAAATCCAATTTTTGAAACTTTTATAAATTCTATTTGAAAAAATAAAATTATTATTTTAAATAAAAATATAAAAATTTATATTGGTTTAATTTTTGATATTTTTCTGATAAGTTTCATGTTTTGATGAATAATAATAAAATATTATATTTTAATTGAAACAACTTTTTCGTCTAAATAATTTATAGTGTTAAATTATATTTTTGATTGGTTTTAAAGTATAATTAGATCAATTTTTTTTTATCATTTAATCTAATTTAGATCATTATAATTAATTTCACATTGAATTTGGATGCAAAAACATTTCAATCTTTTGAACATTTTCACTTTAAAAACTTGTTTTCTCATTTCGTCAACTGGGTTAATTTTAAATTAATCACTACATCTTCAATGATTTGAATTTTAAAAAATGGATTCCATATTTGGAATCATTGGTTTCAAATTATGTAAATAGGTTTCTTTTATTTTTGGGTATTATGAATAGTAACTTTAGTAAAAAAATATTAACATGGTTAAAAGTAAATTGGGTAATTAAGGGTAAAAATAATTTTATAAATATTATAAAATTACCCTAACACTTATCCAAATCTAATTGGATGAGTGATTGTCAACCAAAATCATCATTGGTTCAAGATGATAACCTTTGGAATCCACTTGGATGAGAGTATGACATTTATTATATTTTATTTAAAGAGAAGTTAAAGATGTTATACTCGTATTTTTAATAACTATATCATTTTTAATATAGGGTTATACAGAAGATAAATTCAACTATAAATATTCAATTGAAATATAAAAAGTTTATATTCATCATGATATTTTATTTTTAATTTTTAAGAAATAAATAATTACCTTAAAGGCTTGTACATTGATGATGCAAAAATTATTCAATTAATGGAAATATGAAATAAATGATATTAAAAATATTAAAATAAACATAATTTGATATAATTAATGTCATCTGCGATTTTTTTAGAAAACCTAGACATATTAGAAATGTATTCAAGATTTTTTTTCAAAGTTATTTTGAGTATTGATATTTTTTAAAAAGTCAAATAATGAATAGTTTCAAAATAGACATTAATGATATTTTAAAATATATAATATGTTATTAAATGATATAAAATTCATAAAAATCTAAACTTCAGCCAAATAATTTTTATAAGGTTAAAATTTTCATTCATGACTCATTTATAGTTCATTTAACATTTTATAGTAACTATATTAACTTTTAAAGAGTAAAAAGTCAAGTTGTCACGATAAGAGTTAAAGTGTTTAACTAAGGGTTAAAGCCAAAAGATAAGGGTAATAATGTGACCTAAAATTGTCTATAAATTATTAAAATGAGATTATTTTGACCCATACTTATATTATCTTCTAAATAACTCACTTTGGAGTCATTTGGAATTGAAAATTAATTTATATTAATTTAATATTTTGAAAGTTTCCAAAAGTGTCGCTCACCTCAATTATAAAAGGGAAACTCCCCCCCCCCCACTTCCTCACACCACTTTGAGCCTTATATATTGACAAAACCCTACTCATTTCTCCTCCAAATATCCTTATCCAAGTTCTGGAGGTCCTAGTCTTCCAAAAAGACCAACTCTAATTCCCTTAGTAAGAGATTTAAAAGAAGTCAATCGAAGAAGAGGTAATTGTTTTACGAACTCATTCAAGTTCATTTCTTCTTATGCTTCCTATTCATGTGTTGTTTCCATAATAAAGTAATAAATACAATATCATATATATGTTGAGATGTTATTATTACTACTAGACAACCATATTTCACCTTTTATTCATCCTATGAAAAACAAAAGAACCGTGTGTGCGTACGTATGACTTAACGTCTTCACATTGTGGTGTAAATTTTTTTCATCATCATTTTATTTGAATAGGTATAATGATGTATATAATGGATATAAATAATAAATATTACATGATATTGATTATGTATAATTAATATATCATCCAATTCCTTACCCTTTCACCATTAAGGGAATGATATCGTTGCTCGTGCGTATGTACGGTCTACCGTCTTCACAATGCGGTGTGATTCATTTTTCATATTAATCATTCAATAATAATTATAAAAATTTATATAATGATTAAATATAATCTTTATGAAATTAATATCATTATGGAGATAAAATAAATATAGCTTGTGCATAAGAAACATGACTTACACGACAAAACATGCATAGGAAAATGAAGCAGTTAACACCCAAAACAAGGGTAATAACAAAATATTATTAACAAAATGATGTAAGACGATTATATATGATATCATAAATATGGATATGGTTCTAGTTCTGGTATAAATTAATAACATGTTTTGAATCATTATACATGAGATTAAATCACATTCAACTAAAGGAAAGTACGGGGTGAGAGATTTTTGTCTCGCTTTTATTTACGTGGGACACATGCCTTATACACTACCTGTTTCTTTTTTATTTTGTATATACTACTCATGAATGTATTTTATGAGTGTTATTCTGAAGATTTTGGTATATTCATATCCATATAATTTTCTTTCTTTCATGGGGCATATGATTCTACTGATTATAAAGTGGTAAGGGTTTAATTCACAATCTCAATCATTAATCAAGATTGCTTCTGTTTAAGTCTCCACTGGGGAATATTTATCTTTCATGTCAAAATTTTATAAAAATTCTTTCAAAATGTTTTTACTGTTCTCCAATGAATTCTTAAAGTATTTATTCTACACTTGTTTTACTTTTTATAAAATGATTTGAAATGAATCTTTTTATCATTTTCCAAACGAGGTACATTATGGCTTTTTTGACAAAAATAAGGAAGACATGTTTTTTAACTTACACAGCATGAGCAGATTTTACCGTCATCACGATGCCTTAATGTTTTGAAGTTTCATTTAGAATTTTACATGGTTCGTTTCAAAGAAAATGTTTTCTTTTATAATTGTGTGGCTTTTTAAATAAATGATTTCAAAATAAAAAGGTTATTTCTCTAAAAAAGTTCAATGATTTTATTGTAGTATTTTCATATATGTCAACATCCTTGGTTGAATCTTGTGCTTAATTGAGGTTTATCTCTTATGATATCATTTACCATATTTCATTGAATGGTTCATGATCAATTTGACTGTGAATGTGTTGTTTTGATACCATTCATGGTTTATGGTTAAAGTATTCACATTTCGTATGCTAGTTTTTAATATGAATATTTATGTTGTTTATGTTTCACTCATTTCATATGAGGAATGCATCGGATTTAGTAAGTGACGGGTGAGACTCGCTATAGCCCATTGATGCATCGGTAGGTCTTATGAGACAGACTAGTTTGGGTACTGACTAATGTTTTACCCGTTTATTTATGGTGTCTTGGCTGAAGCCTTGACGGTATGTTTATGATGTTCGACATTATGCATTCTCTCATTATGAGATTAGTTATTGATACTCCGTATGATTATTCGATCAGTAGAATATCCATGTGATTATTTATATGTCATCATTTGATTTTTATTTATTCCTGTCATACTATGCTCAAGATTATGTTTAAATGATTTGTGTTTCAGTTATACATCTTACCTTAATGTTTATGCTTATTTATTCACAATAGCTTCTATTGTACGCTTATCTTTACTGAGCATCTGTGTTCACATCTTTCTCATGTTTTATTTTTCCAGGATGCCAAGATGTATATTATGACTAATATCCAGGGTTAAGTTGGGAGAATGACGATGTTCTTAAAGAAATCATTATGTTGTGTTTTGTAGTTTCAATTATAATGTATGTTTCAAGTATGTATATGGTTTTCCAAAACTACTAAATTGTTCAATCATTCGGGATGTGATTCCTTGTATCAAGTACCAATGTAATAAAGTAACCACAGGTTTTGGGCTATTGAGGTTGGGGTTGTTACACGACCAGTAAATGCATTCATCTCATGAATGCATTTCTTCCCAATCATTTCATCAAATGAAAACAATACATTTAATGATAGTCACCATGGGAATGAAAAACGACACCATCTCATGCAAACCAATGAACCGTTATAATACAACACATGCATATAAACAACCTATATAAGGGTATATATCATTTAGTGATATCTTGGAGCTTGAAGTTGTGATCAGAGTCGGTGTCATGGGACTTTATTTTTTATATTTCATTTTGGAGACTGTTTTTTGTACGACAATCACGTATCATGAGATAATTGTTTCATTTTATATTATGAAGCACATTGTTGGTTTCCTTTTATATATGTTATAGAGTTTTATAAGGACAATGTCTCACATTTGCATGTTTTATACTTTCCGTGCTAGCCGCCAACCTAAAGCCTATTGAAGGTAGACATCAAGAGCCACTTTCATCTTTATTGCAGGCTGAGAAGGGGTTCCTAGTGGGGACGAGTTGTGACAAAGTCGATGATTCCCCAACATGCTCCTCTTCATGTGATGCAATGTGTGTTCAATTATATGGGTGATTTGTTTATAAATGTTGTAATCATAACCAATACTTTTAATGTATAAAAATGTTATAATATAATGAAATATGTTTATTATTTGAACCTAAATTGAAATGTTTATCGTTGTTTCAAACCGCTTAAAATTGTTTTTTGTTTTTTTGGGTGCTGTAACACATCATAGTGATGCACCAACCAATTGGTGCATTTCTCAACATTAAACATGCATTGAAAAATGTTCGACTTTTTCTTAGTGCCAAAAATCAACGGTTTTTAGTGCTAATAAAGTTATTAATGTTGAGAAAAAACCATTTTAAGGAGTGATTAAATGAGTAAGTCGATATAAATCTTCCACTAGCTATTTCATTCAGTTTTTTCATGAAATAAAGCCGTATGGAGTGATCGACACCCATAAAAGCTGGGGCGACTCCTCTCCTCACAACGCAAAAAACCAAAAACACAATATTAATACCCCGAATCTGTTCAAATTTACATCAATTTATATATATATATATTTTAAATAATATTTTATTTTTTTCCAAATAAAATTATGTCAAATTTTCAATAAATACACATCTGGTCATAATTTAATTTTACAACATAAACATAGCGGCGCGCATCCGGCGTCCAAAAGTCGTCGGGCTAGAAACGGAGCGAGCGAGCGAGCTGAAGTACTGGATCAGAATCGAATCGAACCGACAACATGGCGTTTCGCACCTCTGATATCGCAGGCCCCGTGCACCAGGGGCATGAATTCGACGCCGGTGCCGTGCTCCAATACTGCTCTGCGAATGTCAAGGGTTTTCCGGTCTCGCCTTCAAAGTTTACCGTCTCGCAGGTAGTGTCTTCTTCTTCTTAGAATTTATTTCTTCTTGGATCCTTGTTTCCCTTTTCTCGTTTTCGTTTGCATGCGAATTTAATTATCTTTTGTGCGTGGTTTAGTTTGGGCATGGTCAGTCGAACCCGACGTTTCTTTTGGAAGCGAGTTCAGGTTCCTTTGTAAAGCGGTATGTTCTGAGAAAGAAGCCTCCTGGTCCGCTGCTTCCATCTGCTCATGCTGTAGATAGGGAGTATGAGGTGCGTGTTTCCCAGTTCTACGATCCTTGAGCACGTCTTGCATTTATATACTTTTGGGAGAAAGCAGGCTGTTGGAATAGCTGTAGACGAGTTTTTTTCACTTCCGGGAGTGTAAAATAGCCTTGTGGCTACAATTTTGCTACCCCGAATCTTTTTTTGTTTCGACATTTTTTTTTTGGAAGTCAAACGAGGCAGGGTTCGAAGACACGATGCGTCATTCTAACTGCTGGGTTTGGAGTGGACGTTGCAGGTTATTCGGGCGCTGGGTGACCATACTGAAGTTCCAGTCCCCAAGGTCTTCTGCTTGTGCAACGATCCAAGTGTAGTCGGAACTCCTTTCTATATAATGGAGTACTTGGATGGACGCGTATTTTTGGACTATAAATTACCTGTACAGTCTTCCTCTGCAGCTTTCTGATTACTGCAACTGATCACGCTCTCGTCTACCAATAAGTTTTGGGAATTCTTATTTGAATTTCGGGTTTAAGTTTCTCTGTTTTTCTATTTTCAAGGGCATGTCACCCAGCAGGAAGAGTGCTGTGCATCTAGCTACTGCTAAAGCCCTGGCTACTCTCCATTCCGTTGATGTAGATTCCATTGGTCTGCAAAATTATGGGCGGCGGGATAACTATTGCAAGCGACAGGTGCGTTTGCCAACTATCCGTACCTAACTCTGGTTGTTAAAGTTATTATCTACCTAGAATGAAGGCGTGACAGTGGAAGAGTTGATAAACAACGCGGAAAACCCTCACAAATTACACCCTACATATTCAATTCAGTCCTTGCGCGCGCCAAAGGCTAGCCGCCTCATGCGCCATTCCTGGAGGCGCTAAGGTGCCATGCACCAATGAGTAAAGGCGCCCCCTTAAAAAGAATAGGGGTCTCCTTTGTCAAAAAGGGGCGACATTAAGCCTTGCCCAATGGTCTCTCTAAGCATTCTTCTTACCTGTGTACTAGGTATTTTCCCTGTTCTTTTAAAATACACTCTTTAATCTTATTCAAATCTCTTCTTCAAAAATCTCTCCCTTCATATGTTATTTATCACAGCCTTACTGGGCTTTTAAAACTTCCATCATGGTCGCATCAAAGTTCTCACAAAAGATCATACATTTCCATATTTTAAATTCGAACCAAATCTGTCAATTTTGCAGAAGTCGTGTCTATGAAATAGCCCTGTAAACCACGACGTGGTTTCTTGGTCGACCGTTTGACCGCAAAAACCACAGCCCACCATGACGTGGTGTGTTTCCCACCGTGGTTTAATCCTCAATACCTCAGGTACCTCCACCATGATCACATTGCCTGTTTTTTCAGTAAAATGGCCTGAGAAAACGCTCATAATTCCTTCATATCTCGTTTCCGACAGAGATTCTGCAAAATACACAGATAAACCATGACATGTTATGCAGCTCTGCTCGTTTTTCTATCATCTGCATGAACCATGACCAGTTCTCTTCCTGAGACCACGGCAACTCACCATTTTAGCCTCAATGACGGCTGCCACTGCAACGTGGTTGAGACACCCTGTGGTGTCTAGGGATTTTTTTCGCACCCTTCTCAAAAACAGTGATCACCACAACAATGGTTTTAGACTATGACGTGGTCATAGCTATCAATGGCGTGTGCTATTGCGCTATGGCTAGCGCCAATGACCATTGTGCCACGAAACGTCTGCGCAATAGCCCAGTTGGGATGACGCACCGTGGCGTGCGCTATGTTGCGTCATGATGCAGTGTGACGTTGCTTGCGCCATTATGCCATCTTAATTTTTTTTTGTTTTGTTTTTTTTGCACCTTTTTTACTTTATTAAAACACCCTGTTGCTAGTTAAGTGACGCCTCTCCTTCCTTCGACTCCGTGTGGCGCATTGATCAGGTGCCACTGACACCCCTTCCACCTCCTCGATATCCTTCCTGCGATCGAATTGCAATGATTTTTCATTTGAATAAATTAAGGTTGTTTATGAACAGTAGATTATTTTTTCAAAATAAACTTTCACTAAAATTTATAATTATTTTTTATTTTTCTTATTTTTATTATTACTGATATTTTTTGTTATTTAACTTATTATCTGTTATTATTTTTGTGCTTGTATGCCTTTTGTGCGCCGCAAGTTAATATTGGCACGTGTCGTGCACTGCGCAATGCTCTTTTTGCGCCGGGGGTCCTTGTCGCCATTGTGCACCATGTAACGTAAATAACTATGGACGTGGTTTGTAGAACCAAAACATGGTTTTTCCTTGTAATGTCCATTTTCTTTGACTTCTATCACTGTTCTTTCATAACGACCTGTAAAATGCCCTTAGACCACAATCAACTTTGATCATGCTTTAACAGTCTCCTCTTTAATTATTTTTGGTTCAGTCATTCTTTTTTTAAACAACCTAGGTTCCAACATTGCTAGATCCATGCAAAATCGACCTCTTATTGGATACTTTTATTGTCCAGTTGATGCAATTTGCCTTTTGCTTTGTAGTTGTTAATAGGTTGCGTAACATGCATGTCCTATTTATCCCCCTCTTTTAGGTGTAGAATGGGGTTTGGCATAGAGGTGATATTTTGACCATATTTTTGGCGTGAAAAATAATTCATGATTGTTGTTGGAATTTTGTCCGTGATATGTTATTCCCATCTATCAATTTTTATTTTTTTGGATTATGGAAAATGTGGGTGGGAGAGCCACTTTCTCCATGTACTGGACCTCATTTTTTGTTAAAGGTGTATGTGCCTTGGATAACTTGAAGTGCTCACATGCGGGGTTCTGACAGATTTACATCCGATCATCCTAAATTTCTCGATGATTTTCGGGATGTATTCTTTTTGGGATAACAGAGTATTGGATTTTTTATCCCTTTTTATCCTTCTCAAGATTTTCTTGGCATGACTAAGATTTTTCATTTCAAATCTTCCAGCTAACTTCCTCTTCAGCTCTGAATTCATTGAATCTCCAGACCCACAAGCAACGTGTCATCCACATAGAGTAGTAATACGTAAGTCCCATCATTCCAGGACTTTCGATAACAACAATGATTGGAGTCACTCGTGAAACCTTCTTCAGTCATGAAAGCATGGAACTTCCAGTTCTATTGTTGAGGTGCCCGTTTCAAGCCATAGAGACCTTGCTTCAATTTACAAACTAGACCCTTCTTCCGATGATCTTTAAATCCCTTGGGTTGCTTCATGTAGATCTCATCCTTCAAATCGCCATGAAGAAAGGTGGTCTTAACATTCATCTTCTCCAAGTGTAAACCATCGAAAGCAACAATGCTCAACACTCTATGGATGGTAGTATTCTTAACTATCGGTGAAAATATTTAAGAGAAATCAATTCCTTTCTTCTGTTAGAATCCTTTCACTACCAACCGTGCCTTGTATCTTCTACTTCTGTCAACTTCTTCCTTCAAACGATAAACCCATTTGTTCTCTAGTGTTTGTTTCCCTTTCGACAGTCCAGTCAAGTCCCAAGTTCTGTTGAACTTTAAGGAATTCATCTCTTCCTCCTTGGCTAACTCCCATTGCTTTGAGTCACTGAGAGTTGCTGCCTCTTCTGGACATTCGGG
Organism: Viscum album; assembly: GCA_963277665.1. Taxonomy (NCBI): domain Eukaryota; kingdom Viridiplantae; phylum Streptophyta; class Magnoliopsida; order Santalales; family Viscaceae; genus Viscum; species Viscum album. Next base: position 692,906,860 of record OY728158.1, read on the forward strand.
TTCTCCAACATCTGTTAGAAGTAAGAAGTTTGCATTCATCCCGTACCTCTGGACTGGTCGTCCGACTCTAAAGGATCTTCTCAAAGAAGTTTCTGCACTCTCTGATACTTCAATTAACGGTGTTTTAACTCTCGGTGCTCCTGTTACCGATTGCTTTGCTAACAGAGCTTTCTCTCGGGCTTTTGCAGTCCTTGCGCATTCCGACACATCTGTTGTTGGTCAAATTTCCAGTGACTTCATGCTGACATCTGGTATCATCGGTATTTGCGATCTACCGTTGCTTTCATCCATATCGACTAGTACTTCAGTATTTGATTCCTTTTCCTGAACTTTTGATTTATTCAAGTTCTTATCCTTTTATAGAATCTTTTCATTAAAGATTACATTTTGACTTTTGATGATCTTCCATTAATCATCATTCCACAACCGGTAGCTAAATTCTTCATTTATGTAGCCTATAAGAAAGCAGGTTTTGGACTTTGCTTGTAACTGAAGACTTTGAGGTGTGATACTTTTGGTAACTTACCAGACCATAGCTCTTCCGGTAAACTTTGTCCCATTGTAGAGGTCGAACTTCTGTTGGTCAAGTATGCTGCTTTGTTGATTGCTTTCGTCCAAATGGCTTTGGGCATTTCAGAATGCACGCACATGACCATCTCTGTCAAAGTTCGATTCATCCTATCTGCAACTCCATTCTGCTGTGAAATTCCGGGCCCCTTCTTCTGGTAGAAATTTCAGAAATTGTTACCGTTGTACTCTCCACCATTATCATATCTAAGACATTTCAATTTTTGGTCACTTTCCAACTCCACAATGGCTTTCCACTGTACAAAGGTACAAAACACATTAGATTTATTTTTAAGAAAATAAACTCATACCTTCCTCGTGGCATTGTCAATGAGCGTGACAAAGTAATGCGATCCTCCACGAGATTGGATTGTGGCAGGTCTCGAGACATCTGTGTGAACTAATTCCAACTTTCGGGCTTTGAGCTTTCGTCCATTCAAGTTGAATGAAACCCTCTTTTGTTTTCCAAGCACACAACTCTCACAACTTCTGATAATTGTATGATCGAACTTCAGAATGCCCTTCCCTGCTAAAACTTTTATGTTTTTCTCATCGAGGTGACAGAGTCTGCAATGCCAGACCTCCAGATCTCCTGAGGTATAAATTCCGGTCATTGCACTTCCACCTGAAATTCTGGTTAGGTAAAATGTACCATCTTTTTTTCCTCGCGCCACAACCATTGACCCTTGAGTCACTTTCTAGTTAGACTCTACTGGCGAAGGTTGTTCCATAACCTCCATCGTCCAACTACCCCACACATATGAGATTTCTCCGGAGACTTTGAATGTCTCTCACTCCCTTCAACCAAAGAAAACTCTCATTCCTCATTAGAATATTTATATTTCCTTTTCCAACAATATGCAAAGCTTCAACACCCCCTAGATGAACTCTCCCGAAGCTTCCCGATGCACAATTCACCATGCATCCTTGATTTGTTGCTGAGTGGAAGGATACACCAAAGTCAACCACCCATGACTCCATGAGATTATGAACATTAAATAGTAGATTGTCGCCTTCATCTGTTGAACTAACAAAATTTGAACTTCTGCAACTGTTCTTCCAGTGCCTTGCGATTTCCGCCATTCCTCTGAAGATGTCCTCGCTTACCGCAATGCCAGCAGGGAAGTCCTGTGCCAGTCGACTTTCTGCGACTCCTCCCTAAACTTTTGTTTCGATCATCGTCAATTCTTTCTGTGAGGTGATTGTCCTCTTCCGTCCACGCTAAAAGCATTGCTAGAAGGTACTTGGACCTCTCTTCTCACTCTCCTCATTGAGGATAAAATTCTTGACGTCTTCGAACACCAGATGAGTCTTTCTGCAAGAATTACTTGCCTCAGTAACCATGCCATCTCAAGATTCCGGTAAAGATGAAAGCAGTATGATTATCCATACATCATTCGTGAAAGTAAGATTGCCCATACAAAGGTACAAAACATATCAGTTTTATTTTTAAGAAAATAAACCCATATCTTTCACGTAGCATTGTCAATGAATGTGATAAAGTAATGTGATTGAGGTAGGTCCCCAAATATCTGTGTCAACTAATTCCACCTTTCGGGCTCTGGGCTTCAGGTCATTCAAGTTGAATGAAACCCACTTTTTCTCTCCAAGCACACAACTCTCAAAACTTCCAATAGTTGTATAATCGAGCTTCAGAATGTTCTTCCTTGCCAGAACCTTCGTGTTCTTCTCATTGAGGCAGTCGAGTTTGCAATGCCAGACCTCTAGATCTTTCGATGTTGAGATTCTGACCATTGCACTTCTATTTGAATTTCCAGTTAGGTAAAGTGTACCATCCTTTACTTCTCGCGCTGCGACCATTGACCCTCAAGTCACTTTCCAGACTCCATTGGTGAAGGTCGTTTCGTAGCTTGCATTGTCCAACTGCCCCACACAGATATGAGATTTCTCTGGAGATTTGGAATGTGTTTCGCTTTAACCGAAGAAAAATCCCATTCCACATCCAAATATTTATGTTTCCCTTTTCGACAATATCCAAAGCTTCACCATTGGCGAAGGGTTTCGTAGCTTGCATTGTCCAACTGCCCCACACAGATATGAGATTTCTTCGGAGATTTGGAATGTGTCTCGCTTTAACCGAAGAAAAATCCCATTCCACATCCAAATATTTATGTTTCCCTTTTCGACAATATTCAAAGCTTCGTTTCGTAGCTTGCATTATCCAACTGCCCCACACAAATATGAGATTTCTCCGGAGATTTGGAATGTGTCTCGCTTTAACCGAAGAAAAATCCCATTCCACATCCAAATATTTATGTTTCCCTTTTCGACAATATCCAAAGCTTCACCACCCGCTCGATGAACTCTCCTGAAGTTTCTCGATGCATAATTCACCATGCATCAACAATCCGCCATCGAGTGGAAGGATGCACCAGAATCACCCATGACTCCTCTTGATTATGAACATTGAACAGTAGATTGTCGCCTTCATACGTTGAACTAATGAAATTTGGACCTTTAGAAGTTGTTCTTCTGGTGCCTTGTGATTTTTGCAATTCCTTTAGAGAGATTGTCGCTTACTGCAATGCCAACAGGCAAGTCTCAGACCTCTCGACTTTCTACGACTCTTCTCCCTAGACTTCTCTTCCGACCGTTGTCAATTCTTTTTGTGAGGTGAGCGTCCCCTTCCGTCAGTGCGAGGAACATTACCGGAAGGTACTTGGATATCTCTTCTCCAGATCTTCTCATTGAGGGTCAAATTCTGGACGCCTTCGAACACCAAATCAGTCTTTCGCAGGAATTACTTGCTGCTGTAACCATGCCATTCCGGTAAAGATGAAAGTAGTAAGATTGCTCATACATCATATGTGGAAGTCACTTTCATTGCCTCAAGCTGACTTATGATCATGTTGAAGTCGTTCACATGATCTGCTGTAGATCGTCCTTCTGATAACCTTATGCCAAACAAATGCCTCATCAGTAACACTTTGTTTAAAGGGTGTCAGTTTTTTTGTACATGTCCGCTAGGGCCGACATAAGTTCAGTTGTGGTCTTCTTCTCTCGGATGTTGAAGGCCACTTTCTGTGCCAACATCATCCTCACTAAACCAAGTGGCTTTATGTCTGATTTTTTCCATTCACTTTTCTCTATCTTGTTGGGTTTTTCTCCATCCAACGGAAGTTCAAGATCCTTCTGGATGAGATAGTCTTTTATCTGCATCTGTCAAAAGCCATAGTCGGTTCTGTTGAACCGATTGATCCGAACACTGTCTTCCTCCGTTGTCATATCTCCCAATGACAGTAAAACCAACTGAAATCAATGACTTTGAAGCAAATGAGAAAGTTACCTGAGTTGAGTGTATCCAACATTACTTTTGATGCCACTTGTTGGGAAGCAAGTCCAAAAACCGATACAAACACTGGATGGTTGAACCTAAGTTCATTGGAAATTCATTCCATCAGTAGTTCAGTGTTGCTGAAATTCAACCACCGGTACTCCCCCTTCTGCCTTAAGAGTATTAGAATTAGGAAGTCTACTGCACCCTAATCACCGCTTCTAAGACGTACCCCATGCACACTCCAAACATACCTAAGCAAAGGAAGAACAAGGGAAAAAATGGACACACAAGATTATGTGGTTCAGACTTTCGTCCTATGTTCATGAGAGAATACTGCAAACTCTTATATTACCAGAAGTAAAAGGGTAAGAATCACTCTAGCTAAATAACATGTGATTACACTTCAAAACAATGGCGTACAACCGTTCTATTCGCATGGTCATACCCCACCTCTCTTTTGTAGAGATCCTCAACTGGTAAATTAGTTGCACCCCCATCCGAGAATCACGATTAGCCATCCGTTGACTTCATCGTTCTACAATAGCCAACTCCGACTCGACCGTTTCAGCCATTCGGTAAACACAGACTTGCCTGCTCAACCCATCAGAAGTACATGATCTTCCGGTAAACACAACTGCATGCTAAATGTTGCTTCTGCTGCTGCTCTGAAAAGGCCGAAACGAACCGCTTGAGTCTGAACTTCCGGTGAGTTAAATCCGATTACTTGAAGAAGCTTCACAATCCCAACACATACAATCTTCCATTGCACTTTTCTCAGGTAGGTTTGGCATCTCAGTCAAGCTATGCTTGTTTTGCGGTACGTTAGTGTGGGTTCAACCAAGAAAGTGCTGTCTGTTGGAGTTCGTGCTCTATAACCAACTTCTAAGTACTTTATGGTTACTTGTATTCACGTATTTGAATATTTATAAAAACATCTTATCACATCATGATTGTTTTTCTCCGTGACATAGTATGTGATAATATCCTAAGTGTACTTGTCAAACCGAAAGGTCATAACAATTCTCTGCGATGATGAGAACCTAAAAGTGCCACAATAATATTCTTAAATACAAAATCTATAGCCGGATGATATCATTTGACGTGGCATAAATGATACAAACTATTGGGGGTGAAGGCTCATAGGATTTTGTGACACTTTCTCATGGTGTATGACCTTGGTAATCTCCAGTGCAGGAGATTATGTGAACATGACCTGCCAACAGGAAATCCACATTTATGTGTCATTGGATATTTCTATTTGCGGATGTATGTAATGATCATTTGACTTCAAGATTATTATTAATACATGTCATAAGTCGCGCCCTTTGATGTATTGACGAAAACCATATGCTCGCGGTGAGGTAAGATAGGTTGGGTGCGTCATGAGTGATACTGTATTAATGAATAATGCGAGAAATGATTTACCCATTTCGTTGTATAATGGAAGTAGATATCTTAGGTCCTTTGAGAATTGAACGCTCTAATTAATAGTTCATGATCATGGTGGTGTTGTCGCCAAGTTCATTTTCAAGAAGTCAAAGAAAGAGACATCGAACATATAGGTTGATGACACTAGCATGCAACCTGCTTGGTTAGAGATATCGAGATAAAGAGATTATATTACACAGTGTATGTTTGTATAATGTTATATGTCGTTGCGACATTAACTTCTTTCTCTATGAGAGTCTTGGTGTATTGTTGGGCGCTCTGACTTTGAGTTTTAGGTAGTGTAGCCTAATGCCACTGAGAAAGGGGCTTAGAGCACCACACACTAAGTGTATTCATGATCTTAGTTAATTTCTTTATGAATTTAACATGTTGGATAAATATTATTCCCGTATGTGGTTTAATAATTATTCATGTTGGTTTTTCACAAATATTCAATCACCAGTTATTCGAGAGAATATATATATTTGAGTTGAATATTTAATAAATATTTATTCACCAGGTAATTATTTATTTAATTACATGAATATTAAATATTTATTTATTCTGGTTTATTCATAAGGTAACAAAATATTTATTTATTTAGTTATGTGGATATTTAATAAATATTTATTCACTATTTCTAGTGAATATAATATTTATATATTTATTGGTGAATAATGCAGTGATATTTATTTAATTAAATAAAGTCATTGTTCAATGACTAATAAATATCGAGGATTGACGGATCGGGTTTAATGGTCTAGTGAGAAATGTCATATTAAATATTATTTAAATAAATTTTAATTTATTTATTCAAGAAAAATAATATTTATTTTATCCGTGAGTTTAACGCATGTCATTCAAATAATAATAATAATAATAATAATAATATTATTATTATTATTATTATTTAGACATGAGGTTCTTCGAGAATTAAGAAAATAATAAGAGGTATTGTGCGATTATTTATTTTCTAATCCTAACACTATATACACCCGGTTATGACATTTTGTGCAAGTGCGAGCCACATTCTTTTGTTGTGCACAACGATTTCTAGAGAGAATCCTAAGTCCTAGAGAGCTCCCTCCCTAGAACGCTTCGAAGAATGCAAAACAATTCTCCTCCTCCACCAAAGCGAATTCCTTCTCCCTTTGAAGGATTATGTTGCGATCAATATCGATCATCGCAAGCGATAAATTCGTCCGCGCTAGCACCCGGATAATTCTACGACGATGATCGGAGGTTCGGAGATTATGTGTGCATCACCGCTAGAGGCAATCTACACTTGATTCCTTTGACGCAATGACGACACGACAAGAGTGGTCTACCAATTCATCAACGAAGAAAGAATTCAATGAAAGATATTTCTTTAATTAAATAAATTAATTATAAACTATATGTGAGGAAATACTCTCTTTGCGGTTCCCAAGAACACATTTCTATTTAGTTTTGAGGAGAAATCCGAAGAAGTTGATGAAATTTTTTTGTTGGGCACAGGCCCGACCACTTTTGTTGCGCCTAGGAACTGGTTGCATTGCCATCCGAGAATCATGGTCATCCATCCGTTGGCTTCATCGTTCTATAATAGCCAACACTGACTCAACCGTTTCAACCATTCGGCGCAAACCAGCCTGCTCAACCCATCGAAAGTATGTGATCTTCTGGTAAACACACCCGCATGCTGAAGGTTGCCGCCGCCGCTCTGACATGATCGAAGTGAACTGCTTGAGTTTGAACTTCGTTAAATTTGATGGCTTGATGGCTTGAAGAAGCTTCACAATCCCAACAAAGAAAATCTTCCATTACACTTTTCTCAAGTAGGTTTGGTATCTCAGTCTAGACATGCTTGTTTTGCGGTGCGTTAGTGTGGGTGCAACCAATAAAATGCTGTCAACTAGCCGTGGGATCGATCAGATTAGCATAGTTAATGGGAGAAAGAATACGCCGGCGGGCTTTTACAATTTGGATTTTATGGAAAGAAATAAACTAGAGATTGATACTTGATTGCGATCAAGAATAATTGGCTGAGGTATATGTGCTGGTGGGCTATAGGTTGGAGTTGAGGGAATATCAATGATTTTGTTGATGTTGTTGTTGATCTAGTCTTGTGTTTGGGTTGGCTGCTCACTGGTTACATTTTAGGGGAACTTATTTTTACTATCAGGAAAAAAATGTCTCCAACTCGGCTCTTCCTTTTGAGAGATGATTTTTTAGCATAGAAGTTTCAAGTTCTTTTATGTTAAAGCTAAAGAACATAAGTTCATTAACCAAGTAGATTGAAATGGGGCCCGTTATGAAGCCCCCCTTACCTAAAAAGGCTCGCCAATTAGCGTTTTCGGGTTTTTTGGCTTTTACTCGTAAGGCTTTGAATATCCACCTATTCTTCGGATGTGTTATTGTTGCAAGTGCCTCCCGCTTCAATTGGGTGATGTAGTAGCTTCTTATTACTCGCCTCAACAAATTGTTAGTGTGGTAAAATCCCTCCTCTACGACACAATTGTGGGTAGCAAATAAATTGAATAGTGCATTGAAATGGTTTTTTTTAGCAATATAGTACTCAGTTTAGGCTTACACAATAGTGAACGAAGAAATTGGTTATTTTGCTTGCAGGTTAATGATAGGGTACTAGGTGCGAGAGAGAGAATTACAGAGTACTTTATTAAATCTAGTAGGAGCAGCGGACTGGAATCACACTGATCAGCAGAAGAAATAGAAGAAAGAAGAAGAGAAATGGTGAAGAAGAAGAAGGGGGAAGAGAAGTGATAGGAGTGAACTAGAAGAGGATTGCTCATTGCACTAGAAAACCGTTAGACCCCTACTATGTACCTTGAAGGCAGATTTGTCCGCACTTCCCTCCTGGAGAGCTCTTCTCTGCACGCCCTGGCTTGCAAGTTGTTAATCCCAACTAACTCCCTCTACCGAAGTAGCTCCCTCTTATAACAAAAAAAGAAAGAGACAATTACAAGACTACCCCTGGTAGTTAGGTACCCCCCTCGACTCTCTCCCCACAACTCCCCTTCCCCTTCCCCTTCCTATGATAGTTAAAGCGTACCGCGGGCCTATCATTGCCGTCCCCTTGAAGTGACACCTTGTCCTCAAGGTGAAGATTAGGGAACTGAGCCTTAATATTTTGAGCTTCCTCCCAAGTTGCTTCATCTGGAGATCTCCCACGCCACTGTATCAGCCACCTAAGGAACTTCCCCTGAGTTTTATCTCCTAAAATTGCAATAGGATAGTCAAGTTCAACAATGAATTCTGAAGGTTATTCCTCTTTTTCAAAATGTTGTCCAATTGCAGCCTTGAGTTGAGAAACGTGAAAGACTGGATGGAGTCTACTGTTTGTAGGAAGCTTGAGTCAATATGCAACAAGCCCGACATTTCTTGTTAAACCCCGTTTTATTATAATGGGTATTTCCGAGTCCCATATCGGATTATCCCACCATGTAATTCTTTTTACTCATCTATAAAAGAATGTCCTCAGTGGAGGTTTAATATTATTATTCCCCTCCCACTCGCCGCCTTCTCTCTCCCAGCGGACCCCCCTTTCGACCCAAGCACCTCGCCCTTCCCGGCGGCGCCCTCCCTGCGGTCTTCCCGGTCCCCGCCCGCTCGCGCCCTCCTACGGCGTCGCCCGCCTCCGACGCCCCTCCCGGCTTCGCGATCGGCCCCCACCTGCCCTCCTGCGGCGCTCTCTGGGCTTCGCGATTGACACCTGGCCACCCTCCCGCGACGGTCTCCTGGCTTCGCGACCGGCGCCTTCTAGCGGCCTCCCGGCTACGCAAACGACCTCCGCCTCCCGATACCGCCCTCCAGCAGGCTTCCCGGTAGAGTCCTGGCCCCGCCTCCCGTTGTGGCTCCCGGCCCGCCTCCCGTCGCTGCTCTCAGTCCCCGCCTCCCGTCGCGGTTCCAGCCCCTGCCTCCCGTCGCGGTCGGCGCCGCCCTCCGCGTGACGGCCCGCCTCCTCGGCACTCCCTGTCTTCGCCTCCTTCGCGCGGCGTCCCATCCCACCTTCACCGCGGCTCCCGGCCCCCGCCCCTTCCGCGGCGAACTCCCGACCTCACCCGCTCGTCGGCCTCCCGATCGAAGCGACTACCTGTCGCCCCTGCTGCGCACGGTGTCGTCCCGACCGACCGAGACCCACCCTCCCCGGCCTACGTCCGACGATGCATCCTGAACCTTCCCTCCTCGGCACTCCCGACCCACCTCTCGTGGTCTCCCGGACCCCGCCTCCCTCGCGGTTTCCCAACCCGCCTTCTGCGGCAATGTCCCGACCTTCCCACACGACAGCCCCACGCTTCATCTGTGCGTTTGTGCGTTCGCCTGAGCAGCTGTCTCATGCTCCACCATCGGCTCCCCCACAAGGCAGCTCCCCTTCATCCAGTACCTGTTACAGAACGACGCTCTCGATGGAGGAGGTTGCCTTGATACAATCTTATCGGGCTGCTGTGCCACCGTCCTCTTCTCCGGCCCCCATTGCTCAGACTGACAGCTCTACCGCTTGTGTATCTCATCGACCGACAACTTGGATGCTTGACTCTAGTGCGTCGGAACATCTCACAGGGGACTTCAGTATGTTTACTACCTATCATTCGTACACTGGTGCCTCTACAATTACTGTGTTGCTAATGGATCAACAATTCCCATTACCAGATTTGACACATGCCTCTTGACACCATCCATTCACCGGGGTTTGGTCGCACATGTTCCTCACAGTCCATTTAATCTTATCTTCGTCAACAAACTCACCAAAGACTTAAATTGTGTTGCTACTTTTACTTCCTCTGGTATTTTTTTCCAGGAGCGGACGACAAATCGGAAATTGGTCGAGGTCATCTTCAGAATGGGGTTTACATGTTCGATACCCCACCATCACTTGCTTGCTCATCCACCTCAGCTCGTGCCCTTGACCTACATTCTCGCCTTGGTCATCCACCGACTTCCGTCCTCCATAAGTTTTTCCTCCAATTTAGTCCCGAACTTTCCTTCCATTGCGAATCCTGCTAGTTTGCTAAACATCATCGGGTGACGTATGTTCCTCGATTGGAACCGCGTGCAACGAGTCCTTTTGATCTTGTTCATTCCGATGTATGGGGTCCTTGTAGGGTTCTTAGCCAGTCCAGGTACAGTTATTATATATCCTTTATTGATGACTACTTGTGCATGACATGACCTTACCTTCTTCGTGATCAGTCTGAATTTTCTTCTACTTTTCAGACCTTTTATAATGAAATTCATACTCAATTCTCCACCTCTCTTAAATGTCTCTGCTCCGACAATGAACGAGAATATCTATCAACTTCCTTTCAGCAGTTTCTCAAGGATAAATGCATCATTCACCAGACATTCTGCTTTGATACACCTCAACAGAATGGAGTGGCTGAGCGGAAACATCGCCATATTCTGAAGACTGCTCGTGCCCTTCTATTTCACGTGAAGGTCCCTCTCCTTTTCTGGTCCGATGCCATCTTGACTGTTACCTACCTCCTAAACCGACTCCCCTCTTATATCCTTCAGGGGGAGACTTCTTTTTGGACTATGTTATCCTCTCTCCCTCCTCACTCACTTCCACTCCGTGTGTTTGGGTGTCTGTGTTATGTTCGGGACATCCACCCCAACCTCTTCAAACTTTCTCCCAAATCCCTTCGTTGCATTTTCCTCGAATATTCCCGCACTCAGCGCGGATACCGGTGCTTCTCTCCCGACTTACAGTGATTATATCATCTCTGCTGATGTGTTATTTGTTGTGAGCTCTCTTTTTAACTCTACCCTCTCCCCATTCAGACACCACCATCGATGACTGTCTTCCACTCATCATCCACCCATCTCCGGTGCCCCACTCTGATGGTCACCGGTTTGGCATTGTCTACTCCCGCCGGCCCATCGACTGTATCCCCCGTCCAGGCTGAGGACACCATCGTCCCGGACTCGTCCAATGCTCCTGCTTCAACTCCAGATGACTTGCCCATTGCACTCCGAAAAGGTATTCGTTCATGCCAGGATACTCCTTTGTACATATCCTCATATAGGGGTCTTTCCGTTTTGGAGATTATATTTATTCCCCGCACGGTTGACGATGCCAAATCTCACCACAGTTCGTCCTTTGTACACATCCTTATACAAGGGTCTTTCTGCTCTGGAGATGATATCTATTTTCCGCACGGTTGGTGAAGCCAAATCTCATCCCGGTTGGCTACAAGCGATGCAGGACGAACTGCAGGCTCTGGATGACAACCATACGTGGGATCTGGTCCCCCTTCCAGAAGGCCAACAGGCGGTTGACAACAAATGAATTTATATGGTCCGTCTCAATGCCAATAGCACTCTCCATCGCCTCAAAGCCCGACTTGTGGTGAAGGGCTTTGCTCAGACATATGACATCGACTATTTTGAGACCTTCTCTTCGGTTGTCTAGATGACATCAGCCCGATTATCCATCTTTCTGACCGCTCATCATCACCGGCCGCTTCATTAACTGGATGTCAAGAATACCTTTCTTGAAGAAGAGGTATATCTGTACCAGCCCCCCGGATTTCGTGCCTCAGGAGCCGACTCCCATGTCTACCGACTTCGTCGCTCTCTATATGGTCTCAAGCAGTCTCCTCGTGCTTGGTTTGACCGCTTAAGCACCGTTGTCACCGCATTTGGGCTATCTTGCAGTATGAAGGACCACACCGTCCTCTATCGTACGACGTCCAACGGCTGCATCCTGCTGGTCATAATGTAATGGGGTAGCAAAGCGACTTTGCCATCGATTGTTGCTAAATCACCTCCCCAAGTCAAACTGGTGCTTGATGTTGCAGAAGGGGGCGTAGAATCAGGCGCTAAAGTATGTGTATTTTGTATCCATAGAGCAAAGACGGGTTGTAATTGTTTAGCGTGGTATATGTTGATGATATCATCATCATTGGGAGCGACTCCACTGGAATCGCCTAACTCAAGGGGCATCTTCACCACCACTTCCACACCAAAAATCTCGGTCCTCTCACATACTTTGGCTTCGTCATCTACTCCACGAGTTTGGCTTCCCACCGCAGGTGTCTGCTCATATCTGGTGTGACAATTAGGCAACCACGAAGATTGTTTCTAATCCTGTCTTTCATGAACGAATGAAGCATATCGAGGTGGATTGTTACTTTCTTCAACATCATCTCGAGCAGAACCATATAAGTTTCGACCACATTCCGACGGTAGATTAACTTGCTGACATCTTCATCAAAAGCCTCCCGAGAGCTCGTCTGGACTCTCTCAGTACCAAGCTGGGTATCCACAACATCAGTGACCCAACCTGAGGGAGAGTGTGTGTATGGTTTTGTTCGCTGTCGCCTTTCTTTTGTGGGACTCTTGGTCCAAGCTGGACATGTCCAGCTTGAGGGGGGAGTGTTAAACCCCGTTTTATTATAATGAGTATTTCTGAGTCCCACATTGGATTATCCCACCATGTAATCCTTTTTACTCATCTATAAAAGAATGTTCCCACCTCACATTGAGGTAAGGGGAATTCACCTCTACATTTCCCAAAACAACAAAAGGGCCATAGTACCGTGCAACCAGCTTAAGATTTATCTTTAAACGTACCCCAGGTCGATTCAGCCATAGTTTGACCCAAACCAAATCGCCTTCCTTATACGTTACTTGCCTTTGATGTCGATTAGCATTCTTCACCATTATATGTTGTGTCCGGTGAAGATTTTCCGGCAATTGTTTGAGAATTTCATCCCTTTACAGCAAGAGTGGTAAAGAGTTTCAACCACTGCTTCTACGGCTGCTTCCCCCTTGGTGTAATGAAATATGTACGGTGGTACACGCCCATACACAATTTCAAATGGAGAACGCCCAATAGAGGTATGGAAATAAGTATTGTAATGGTATTCTGCCCAAGGTAGCCAGGCCGCCCAATGCATAGGATGGTCGGAAGAGAAACATCTTAGATAGGTTTCTAATCAACGATTCACCACTTCGGTCTTCCCATCACTCCGAGGATGATAGGAGGAGCTCATTTTCAGCATGGTTCCTTGCAACTTAAATAAGTCTTTCCAGGAAAGACTGGTAAAAAGTGGGTCTCTGTCATTTACAATAGCACTAGGAATACCATGCAATTTCACTATTTCTCTCATAAAAACCTCTTCAACTACGGAAGCAATAGGAAATGTGAATATTTGCTTAATCTGTCAACTACCACCAGAATAATATCGTGCCCTTTAGACTTAGGCAACCCTATAATAAAATCAATTGATACCTCCTCCCATACTAAATCTGGAAGAGGTAATGACTGTAATAAACCAGTTGGATTCATGGCCTTATATTTGTGTCGTTGGTACACCTCACGCGACCTGATAAAGTGTTGAATATCTCAGGTTATCCCTATTCAGTACACTCCATTTGTGAGGCGTTTTGTAGGTTTTTAAGAATCTTGAATGCCCTCCAATAGGTGAGGAATGAAAGTGATGCAGTAATTTTGGTATCATATCTGAATTTTTAGGCAAAACCAGCCTATTCTTGTAGAAAGAATAAAAGGTTCCCTCTAGTCGAATAGCTCGGCTTTGTAGAGTTGTTAGCATGTATTGATTGAATAATCGCCTGCAACGTTGCATCTTGCTGAACTTCGTGTTTAATTGTCTGAAGATCCAGCCAAGAAGGCCTGGAAATGGAAAATGAGAACATTCCTCATCTCCAACACTCCTTGATAAAGCATCCGCCACATTGTTCAATCGCTCAGGCTTATAGATAACTTCAAAGTCATATCCCAATAATTTGGCATGCCAACACTGTTGGCTCATTGATACTACCCTTTGGCTCAACAAATGTTTTAGACTCCGGTGATCCGTATAGACTTTAAACGGCCTTTCCATAAAATATTGCCTCCAATGATGAATAGATTGAACCAATGTTATTAGTTCCTTCTCATACACCGATTTTTCCAGATTTGTCTCGGATAAAGCCTTGCTAAAATAAGCAAGAGGGCGCCCCTCCTGCATTAACACCGCACCAATTCCAGCCCCAGATGCGTCACATTCTACCACGAACTCCTTAGAAAAATTAGGCATACCGAGGAAAGGTGATGTTGTCAAGGCTTCCTGAGCGGCAAGTGTCCACAAAAATCCCTCTTTCTTTGTAAGTATTGTAAGAGGTCTAGCGATTTTTCAATAGTCTTTGATAAACTTCTTGTAATAGCCGGTTAAGCCTAAAAATCCCCTAACCTCGCCGACATTCCTAGGCTGCTGCCATAATTTGACGGACTGCAACTTCTTAGGATCCATGGAAACCCTTTTTCTGAAATTATACGCCCCAAATATTCCACAATTTTTTTGCCAAAAGCACACTTCTTAAGGTTGGCATACTTTGTATTTTCTTCCATGGTCTGTAGTATTTTCTTCCATGGTCTGTAGAACTCGATGGAGAGCCCTAGTATGTACCTCCCAATTTCTGTTATAAATCCGAATACCGTCAAACACCAACACTATCTTCCGAAGCATAGATCGTAATACTGAATTCATTGTCGCCTTGAAAGTTGCAGGAGCATTTGTTAACCCGAAGGGCATTACAAGATATTCATAGTGCTCTTCATGAGTCTTGAAAGCTGTTTTCTCAATATCCTCTTCCCGCATCCTGATTTGATGAAATCCAGATTTCAAGTCAATTTTGGAGAAAAAAGTTGCTCCAAAGAGCTCATCCAACAACTCTTCAATGTCAGGTATAGTGTATCTATCAGGTATTGTCAGCCGGTTTAAAGCCCGACAGTCGACACACATCCGCCACCCGCCATCCTTTTTGACTAAAATAATCGGACTGGAATAAGGTCCAGTATTGGGTCTTATTAACCCCCTGTTTCAGCAGTTCCTAAATTTGTTTTCCGATTTCGTTCTTCAAATGGTATGCATGTCTGTACGGCCGGATATTAACAGGATCCACCCCTTCCCTTAACCTGATGACTGTTCAAGAGCTCTTGAAGCTGTCTCGACTGGATGAAAGTTAATGGAATTTCTTTCTCTTCCAACTCGTCTTGCTCGTTCCACTGCAACCCCTGTACCCGATACTTAATTCCTCCTAGAAACTCTTGCAAAGCCCGATAGTTCCCTGTAAGGAAGGTTGTCCGCCTTTGAGAATAACATTCCTCCCTTTCCACACAAAACTCATTGTCATGTCCCTCCAATGCATAGTGACGTACCCTAAAGTCTACAGCCAAGTTATGTCGAGAACCAAATCTGGTCTAGTAGTATAAAAAATATATGCATCGACATCAAATTCTTCTTTTCCCAATTCTACTCTCAAAGACTTGCAAATGCCCTTGGACTCCACCCTATGGCCATGGCCTCATATCCAAAACGCGTGCAGAAAAATATTTCAACAAACGTTTTGAGAGGAAGTTATGACTTGCTCCACTGTTGATAAGAATCAGCATTGGTACCCCTTTAATTCTTCTTTTCAACATCATCGATTTAGCCCCCTTCTTTCGCCTTTTCTCTTTGACACAAGCAATTGTTCCCTACATTTCCATCTCCCAAGTTTCTTCTACTTTATTTTCCGCCATTCCCATTTCAGCTTTTGCAATTTCTGCGTCAGTGACATTCTATACACTCCAATATCATCAATTTGAATTTCTTCTTTGGACACTTACGTCCCGGTTGGAACCTCTGCCCACAGGCATAACACAGTCCCTTCACCCTCCTTCCTTCATATACCTCCCTGGACAAACTCCTTCCTTCCCTTTCGGTTCAAGTTCTACTTTCCGCTCCCTGTTTAAACTGTTTGCTAGAAAATTTGGTCTCATTACATTCATGCCCCAGTTCTGACTTCGGCTACTCAGCGGTCCACTCCTTCCCCTTGGTTCTGGCTGTTTGATTACCCCCTGTACAATCAATTCCCTCTTTACTCTCCGGGGCAAAGTCAACAATCGAGCCTTATTCTGCGATTCATGAGTCATGACAGAACTTTTAACCTCTGGTCGTAATCCCCCTATAACATGCTCGCATACCAACGTTTGGTTAAATCCGGTATTCGCAACGCTACTCGCTCGAACTCTTCTATGCATTTGTCCATCGTACCAGTCTGTCGCAACCCTTTCAAGAAGATGACGGGATCTTCTAATCCCCCTATAAACATGCTCGCTTACCAACGTTTGGTTAAATCCGGTATTCGCAGCGCTACTCGCTCGAACTCTTCTATGCATTCGTCCATCGTACCAGTCTGTTGCAGCCCTTTCAAGAAGATGACGGTATCTTCTTCAGCTGCGTTCCCATACCGGCCAAGTAAGTGCCGGCTTGACTGACCTCAAAGATATAATCCAATATTGTACCATTCCTTTCATGCTCAATTGTGCCAATGAAACCTTCATTCCCTCACAAATTCACTGTAGTGGAAAATACGTTTCTGCCCTTACAATCCATGATACAATCTTCGCCAAAAAAAGTAGGTAATTTTACTGGTTTTGTGACAGTGCGTATCGCCTCCCACTCAGAATCTTGATCGACATTCCCTGCTACGGCATGCGTCGCGTTTCCATTTCTTTTCCCCTCCAATCCATTCTCCACTTCCGCATTTATGAAATTACTTCCTCCTTCCTCTATTACAACGGATTTCCCTTTATCTATTCCTCATTCCAATTTCTCCTCATGAGTCATTCCCTGTCGTGTAATTACCGCCATCATCTCTAGCATCTGCGATTCTAATCGTTGCATCGCGTTCTTCTGACGTACCTCCTACCATTGTATTTCTACTTGCAACTCCGCAACAGATGTTTTGATTCTTGTCACCATTGTCTTCAATCCAGTAATTCGAGTCTCCATTTGTGTGGACATGAAACCGCAGCCTCCGGATCGATCTCCGTTCCAATACTCCTATACGCAGGGCTTCTACGAGACTCTCAATGAAAGCACCAAGTTGATAGGAGTGAACCAGAAGAGGATTGTTTATTGCACTAGAAAATCGTTACAGACCCCTACTGTGTACCTGGAAGGCAGATTCATCCGCACTTCCCTCCTGGAGAGCTCTCCTCTGCAGGCCCTGGCTTGCAAGCCCTTAATCCCAACTAACTCCCCCTCCCCCGAAGTAGCTCCCTCTTATAACAAAAAAGAAAGAGACAATTACAAGACTACCCCTGATAGTTAGGTACCCCCCTCGACTCTCTCCCTACAACTCCCCTTCCCCTTCCTATGATAGGTAAAGTGTACCGCGGGCCTATCAAGACGACTCTTCGACGGAATCCCTTGGAGCCAAGGCCGTAGCCTCCTCAATCAGCAGCATCTGAAAGCCAATCAAATATCCAATCAAATATCCAAGACACCCCCTAACAACTACCAACAACCCATATTTATTATCCTAACCTGCTTCTACCTGCCCCAACTAACTAGTAAGAAGAAAAGTACAAAACTGCCCCCTGGCAGTTACTAACCCACTACCTAACACTGACAGCCCACAACACCCTTGCACTTCCCCGCTGGAGACTTCCTTTCAGCCCCGAGGCCTGGGCAATCAGCCCACTTCCCTATCTGTTAATAATGAGGGCATTTGGTAAGGTGACCTCTGAAATTTTATAATCTCAGTTGTCTAAAATAAGGTTTGTGATCTGGTTTGATAACGTGAAAAAATGCTCTGGCTAGGTTGATGTCTTTGTAACTTGAGTTTTCCTTGAATGTGAGATGACACGAAGAAGATGGTGGTGCTGTTAAAAAAAAAAATTAAAAAGAAAAGAAAAAGAAAAAAAGAAGAAGAAAAAGATGAAGGTAGGGCCAGGGGAAGTGAGAAATAACTTAAAATTTCTAATTTTGATTCAAGCTCCATGTTGTATGTGCTTCTGAATGTTTCTGATCTACTGTTTGTTTTAGATAGAGAGGTGGGGAAAACAATATCTTGCTTCTACCGGTGATGGGAAGTCTGATAGAAATTCAAAAATGTTAGAGTTGGCTGGCTGGTTACGCCAGCATATTCCAGCTGAAGATTCTACAGGGCAAACAGGAGGCCTTATTCATGGAGACTTTCGGATTGATAATCTAGTATTTCATCCCATAGAGGTACTTTTGTGGTCAAACATGTTGAAATTTATTGTTTGTATATGTGTGATATAGGACCTTGATATCAAGTCTGACAAATGTAAATATGATGCACTGATAGCAAGGGATAACTGGTCATTGTTTTTCTATTACGCAATGATGTGAAGTTACCCTTAGCATTCTGATGGCGCAAACATTTAAAAGACAAAAACATTCTTTATGGTTTTTGGTTTGGTCCTGTGCATTCCGAGTATTAGTGTGTGGTTGGTGTATGTCAACATTAGTTGTATGAAAATTTTCAGCCTATTTTTTTACGATATTTTTCTCTAATTCAGTGTTAGAATTTCTGTGAAATAATGCTCTAATAATGTGCTTGCATATCTTTTTATTCCCATCCGCATCTATGAGGATACCTTGCCATGTGCATATTCTATATTTTGTGTTTCACAAGTTTATTTAATGACAGGAAACATGTCATTACACATCTGATTAGTTGCTTTGACAAGTGCAGGATAGAGTAATTGGCATTATTGACTGGGAATTGTCTACCATTGGAAATCAGATGTGTGATGTTGCATACAGCTGCTTGGTAATGGATCTTTATTCAGGTTGTCTAATTTGCAAGCCTTTTATCATTGCAATGAAGATATGCACGTCCCTTGCCCATTCCAGATTTTTTTCCTTCATTTTTAATTGCCTATTTTTTCCATTCATGTATGCCTGTATGCGCTTTCTAGCTAGCTAGCAGTGACCAAAAAAGGAGCATAAACTATGGGGAAGTGATTATCTTTATCGTTTCTATCTGCAGCATTACGTTATTGCATTTGATAAATCTCAAGCTGGAGGTCTTGAACTTATCGGCATTCCTGAAGGGATTCCTTCACAAGCAGAATATTTGGCTGAATACTGCTCTGCAACAGTAAGATCCACTGTTAATTATGCTTTCAAACTGTGTGTAGAGCAAAAATCAAGTGGAATTTTTGGCTGAAGGAAGGTAGTATATGATGGATTCATTGAATGGAAACCGGATCTGATTTAATTTTATTTGTACTTCATACTTGTAAAGCATTCAAATTTTGTTTGACAATTCATCTGAATATTTTGTTACATCTCATGTTTCATATGAGCTCAATTTATTAGAAAACTTTGCAATTTAGGGTTCACCATGGCCTCTCGCTCAGTGGAAGTTCTATATTGCTTTCTCCTTGTTCCGCGCAGCATCAATCTATGCAGGGGTACATAACAGATGGATTATGGTATGTGCCTGCCCGCTTTATGCCATTTTAGTTATAAAACTGCAAATTATGTTAATGGATTTAAAGAGTGGTTCTGTTCATGCACATGTGTGTTGCAGGGTAATGCTTCTGGTGGTGAGCGTGCTCGATATTGTGGAGAGTTGGCTCATAATTTTATAGACTCTGCATGGGGGTTCATTGAAAAAAAAACTGTGCTTCCTGAATGTCCTCCATCTGGTATATTTGTTGGAATAGTGGAACACTGTTTTTGAATTCTTGATATTGAGAAATGAGCATGAATGTGATATTTACTGGTGTGCAGGGGCTTCATTTGACGGCGATTATTGAAAACTGTTGATAACACGTCACTGATAATAATTGATTCTGTCGCTTATTGAAAAAGTGTTTTCCTGTCTCTTATGGGTAGGAATGTGAGCCGTGAGTGCAGTGAGGCTTACAGTGAGTGGGCCTGTGCCAGTGAGGCTGAATTACCCCAGAGCCAGCCTACTACATATATTACTTACCGAAGGGGAGTGGAAAGGGAAATAGTGAATAAATGTCAGGGGCATTGTTGTATTCTTAATTAAACAAGTTTGTTAACATGGTAGTTAGGTATTTAGAATCTTGGACTCTGGGGGGGGGGGGTGCATCCGGTTAAATGTTTTGAAAGCCAGATTCTGCCTTGGGCTGCAGACTGGAATTCTCCCACGAGCGGTGTTGCAGTTTTCTAGAAGTCTCCAGAGAAAGGGATGTAATTCTGCAACAGATTTAATTTCAGAATGGCTCCACTTCTTACTCAACACTCTATCAATTGATGCTTTCATTGAAAGAGTTTTTTGAGAGAAATTCTCGAGGAAGGAAATGCCCATGCGCATGAAGACTCAAATTACCTCCCTGGAATCATTGATTTCGGAGTTGAAGACAGGGATCCAGATGCAGGAGCTTATGGTTACTGTTGCCGGTCTTGTTAAAAACCAGGAAGAGTTTAGTGCTTAGGTCTCACAAGGGGCTTAATGCGAGATATACCTTGGGGGGGTGAATCAGGGTATGCCTTCCAAAAACAATTTAAACACTTTACTATAAATAGCTCACTGCCCTATTTTGATCTTGATCTCTCAACCTTAAGGTTCACACGCTTTGCTCTTTTGATTAACTTGATTCAATTACCTCTTCACTCGACCTGCCCTTTTTGCTAGATATTCATTTAGGTTTGTTAGATTGGAGGAGAGTCAACCCAATATCCAAGATGCCTCTTAAGAGAGGCCTTGATATTTATTTATAATGAATAATAAAGATGACAATATACCTAATATCCGATGTGAGACTCACATCATCGGACACTCCCCCTCAACCTAGGTGTACCTAGCTTGGATGCATAAGAAAACAGAAAGAAACATCCCCTAACACTCCCCCTCAAGTTGGATTGTTGATGCTGTGTATGCCCAACTTGGTGCATAGAGAATCCAGTCGAGCTCCCGAACAAGCTTTTGGTGAAGATGTCGACAAGCTGCTGAACTGTTGGAATGTAGCTAATGGTTATATGTTTTTGCTCAAGGTGATGGGGAAGGAAGTGAGTCAATTTCAGTATGTTTCATTTGTTCATGGAAGACTGAATTAGAAACAATCTTTGTGACTGCCTGATTATCACACTAAATATGAGAAAGTCTGTGGCGGGAACCTAATTTCATAATGAAAGTGAAAAAGCCAAAGAATTTCAGTAGCGACCTTGACCATCACATGGTATTCAAATTCAGCAATGGATTTGGAGATGACGATTAGTTTCTTGTTTCATCATGAGATTAATTTACTAGCCAAAAAAACAGCAAACCCAGAAGTAAACTTTCGGGTAGATAAACATCCAGCGTAGTTGTTAGCAATCCCAAAAGATTGAAGTTGGATTTGTTGACAATAAGGTTGGTCAATGTTATTGACAATAAGATGGTCAATGTGGATTGACAATAAGCACGGTCAAGGTTAATGGCCAAGACGAGGTTGTTAGCAATCCCGAAGGATTGAAGTTGGATTTGCTGATAATAAGGTTGGTCAAGATTGTTGACAATGTCAATGTTGATTGACAATAAGCAAATGAGTGTTGGCATCTCAAAGAAGCAAATTGGATTTGTTGACAACATTGTTCACAACATATGTTGAAGATGACCAAAGCCTTGAAATGTTGCTTTGGAGATTGATTGATCCCAAAGAGGACTCCCAAGGTATGTTGTTGACATCAAGCTTTATGTAAGTATCGACAAAGTGATGATTGACCAAGTGGAGTTGTCCAGAGGCATGCTGGAAGTGAAGTTCATGGAGTGTGTTGCAAAAGAGTGCAAGCTGACCAAAATGAGCAAGACGACGCCATAGTGGTGGTTGTAGCCTTGCAGCTAAGCCGCAGAGATCATGCTCCACGCTGTAGAGGAGATGTTGGAGATTGGACTATGCCGTAGTGCATCTAGCCGCGCTGTAAAGGAGGTGTTGGAAGATAACTTGAAAGTATGTCCATGTTGTAGTCATCATAACTACGCCATAGTGTTGATGGTTTCGCAAAGATGAAAGAATGCAAGAAAAAAAGGCCAACCTTGGCCGCCTAGCCAAGCCAGCTCAACCCTGCATGTGCGGGAGTAAGCTCGACCACGCAAGGGGACCAGCGAGGCCAGCCAACCATGGCGGTACCGGGGAGGCAGGCGAGCTCGCATGGAAGCAGTGACCCGCGCCGCAGGGTGGCAATGCGGAGGAGGCCGAGAGCAGACCCCGTTCTCGTAACTGGTGAGTCAAGGGAACAAAGTGGTTTATATGCCGCGAAAAGTTCAGAGAAACTTTTGATGTGGGACTCGATGTTCATAGGTTACGCTGTAGTCATATGGACCACGATGCATAGGGGTTTTCATAGGAATTCCGAGCCTTTGGAAGATTTGAGATGTCCACACCCTAGCAGAGAATGCCACACCGCAGTCCCTTTGGAGAAGAAGATGTCAACGCCGCAACTTCTCCTTGCACCGTGAAAGGTCTGAATTCGACAGGAGTAAAGTATTTGGAATCTCCAATTCTACAGGAGACCATACTGCAGTGATGTGCCCATGCCGTAGCTAGTTCGCTGTGAGAAGCTGTTTGAGGAGCGCGTGCTTGGAACCATGTTGGTGTTATGAAGGAGTTAATGGGCGGGTTTTGTGGGTTTGGTCAACCACAGTTATCCACATTGCAATACAGGTGTCCACATCGTAGTGTGCATGACTACGCTGCAGTGAAGTCTGAAGAATTGAAGGCTGCACTGTGGTGGGGATGACCACGTCGTAGTATATGCAACAACGAGGAGACTACGTCCTAGAATCTAGGACCACGCTGCAACTAGGTAGTTTTATGTCTGTGACAATTTCGGCCCAGGGGAGTTATTGCATGGACTCCAGGGTGTCCAACTCGGATTAAAGGGCCCATGATGACCCCATTAATTATGTGGGACTCCTGGATTAATCCTAGGCTAGAGGAGATTCAATCCCAACCAAGAGGAATTCTCTATAGAACTGTCTGTTGTGGCAGTTCTAGTGAATAGAGATCCAAACAAAGTGGAGTTGTTCCAGGTATTCTGGAAAGTAGAAGGTGTTGTATCAAGGTGTTTTTGCAAGAGGTGAAGCAGCGACCCATCAAAACTTCAACTGAGCATCTATTCATATCCGAAGATGCAATCCAAGCTAGTGTTGATGGTAAAGGGACCTACATGTCCATAAACCGTGCGTTGATCCTTTTCGGAGCAGTGAGCAAAGGAGGAGGAAGAAGGTGATTCTTTCCACCGACAGCGAGCCAAAGAAGGAATGTTCGAGAGAGTGGCCCTTGGGAAGCAGCGAGCTGTCCCTAAACTTGTAAGGCAATGAGCCTAGGCATGAGAGTGACTTAGCACGAACCAATAAGCGGTGAGCTTAGTAATTTTGGTGCACAAACACAATGTTGGTAGCATGCTTCCTGGACTAGCCCTTTGTAGTGAACCAAGTAAATATTCATGTCCATGTTTACTTTATGCATGCGCACCAAAACAGATCAAGCAACCTTAAGCATATTCAGCTAAAGAACATAACAAAGTGACCCTCAAGGTTGAGAGGTCAAGATCCTATAGGGAAAGTTCAACATTTAACGGAGTAAGTGTTTTAATTGTGATTAACAGTCATATCTTGATTCATCCCCCCTCTCAGGGTAATCTCACTGTATGTCTCTTGTATAAGTATTTTTGGATTTGTTATTTGCTCTGACTTGATCTGAAGTTGTGTTGAAGATGGCATCCACAATGAAAGCTCCTTTCTTTGATGAAAAGAATTTTAAAGCATGACAAAAGGAGTTCATCCAATATATGGAAGTTTCTCTTGGAGTTTCTTGAGAAGTGATTGAGGATGGAATTGTTTTGTTGAGCACACATGGAGTTATCTTTGAAACATATCAAAGAAAAATTGAAATTGATGCTTTGGTCAAAGAAGCATTAAAGGAAGCTCTCGAGGAAGACTTGCACAGAAAGATGAATTATTGCAAATTCTCCAGACATGTGGATGTAGCTGGAAGATTTATTTGGCCAAAAGGAAGGGCCAAGTGAAAAGTGTCTTTTGACAAAAGGCAAGAAGAAGAGCAAGAAGAAGTCATCTCAGAAGTTGTGTTCTCCAGCCGAGGTAAAATCTGAACCTGATAATTTTGATTCTAGCCCTCATGTGGGGAAAAGATGTGAAATTTGAGGCTCTCTTGGAGCTGAAAAGGAGATGCGATTCTGGAGATGAAATGGCAACATCAAGTTGCTATTCCAACCAATGCTCATGCAATGACAAGGAGGATGGATGTAGTATGATGCATGGAGTACACTACTCAATGATAGAAGATTTGTCCTTGGAAAACAAAAAGATTGAGAAGAGAAAAAGTGGCCTTAAATTTCAGCATGCATAGAATGGGAATGAAGATGAAAGATCAAAGTGATACACAAGAGCTTTCCTAAGAGATCAAAATACAAATGGCCACAGAGAAGGAATGTTCTTTCACTATGACCACAATCTGAAGAAAGGAAATGGGCTTGTGAGAGATGCCGGCTCGTAGTTGAAGAAGTTGACTGCAGATCTGGAAGAAAAGAATAAGAAGATAAGAGACCTTGAGGAGTGGATGGACACATCAAGAGAGAAGGTGGAGATCCCTCCAAAAGCTATCTCTACTTATGTAGCAACTAAGAGTTGTCCAGATCTGAAATCTGGAAGAAAACAGTTGTTCCATGCAAAATCTGTAAGTGTGGTTCCACAAATGAAGAAGGCACCAAAGTGCTTTTATTGTGGAAGATTTGGGCACATCATGGGTAGATGCTTTGAACCTGACACACCCAAAGAAGTGAGAAGAACTCCAGTAGTACCAATATCTCATTCAAGGAGAGACCAAATGAAGTATGATTCTTATACAGGGCCGGCCCGGGTGATATGATTGCCCAAGACAGGCCTATGAAATGTTGCCCTTCTTGACGAACATATTGAGATAAAAGAGTAAAAGTAAAAATACAATACATAATTTTATACATTCAGACTAATTGAGTTTAGTTATAATTTGCATTCAACTGCTGTTTTTTTATTATAACATGATGGCTATAAAATGAACATATGATAACTCAAAAAATGTGAAAGATTCCATCTTTTTATGATCGTAAAATTCGGTATTTCCAAAAATAACTTATCAATTATCATGCCTCTTATTTGGAGGAAACAACTGTGTTCAGAGGATGGAAGTTGAATGATGCCATATCTTCAAATTGAAGGTGATGGATATCTGAAAGAGTGGTCTACAGGGAGGTGCAAGATCCCTAAAGATATAAAATTAAGAAACTTATCTTATGGAAAATATAAATGTAATGATAACAATAAAATGAAATGAAATCCAATTAGGAACCTGTCTCCAACTAAAACAAAATGTAGAATCAAAGAAGCGGAGGCAGGCGGAGAATACACGATGCGGGAAAGCTGGGAGGCACGGGAATGATGGGGGGAAGCCGGTTAAGCGGAGAAACGGGGAGGTGAGTGGAGAATTGATGATGCGGGGAAGCCGGGAGGCGCAAAGGCAAACGATGCGAGGAAGCGGGATAACCGGAGAAGTGGGGAGGAGAGTCGAGAATCGATGATGCAGGGAAGCTGAGAGATGTGGTGGTGAACGATGCGGGGATGTGGGTTAACCGGAGAAGCGAAGAAGTCGGGAGGCTTAAAGGCGAACGGTGTGGGGAAGCGGGATAACCGGAGAAGTGAGGAAATTGGAAGGCGCAGAGGCAAATGATTGAGAGGATGCGAGGTGGTCAGGAGAGGCGAGGAGGAGCGACGGTGGAGGAAGTCCAGCGGTTGCCCCCTTGAAGCTTGTTGCCCTAGCCCAGGGGCTTGTGGGGCTTGCCCTCGGGCCGGGCCTGCTCTTATAGTAAATGTTTCGTTTGTTCTAACCTCGGTTATATGGCAAGGTTTTGCTATTGGAGAAATGCATGGAAGGGTAAAGAAACCATATAGAGACACTCCACTCCTATTACTTACAAGATGACTACTTATCCTGGAAAAAAGGGTTTTTAAGTTGGAGAACAAGTTCATTGTTTTGGAGGATGAAAATGAGCCTCAACTAGTGTTGTTAAAGGCGCGCGAGTTAGGGCACCTTGGCGAGAGGCACGGTGAGGCGCAGTTGTAGCGCCTTGTCATAGGTGAGGCGAGGCGACCTCACTGAGGCGCGCCAAAGGCGCGCGCCATGTTAGGAGGCGCTAAGGTTCAAGGCGCCGTAATGGCGCGCCCCCTAAAAAAAAACCCAGATCTCTTTTCTAAAAAGCGGCAGCGGTGAGGGTGGAAATCGTGGCTACAAATACAGCGGACAGTGGCGACAGAGAATCAGGGGTGACGATATTGGGGGTGGCGGCAGAAATCGGGGTAGGATAGAAATTTAGGGTACAAGCGGAAATCGGGGTACAGATAGGGGAGGCGTAATCGGGGGCGACGAAATCTAGGGCGGCGGTGAAGATCTGGGCAGGACGATGGAGATCGGGGGTGGGTGAGGTCGATCGGCGGAAACCGTGGTGCACCACGAGAAATCGATGTAAGTTCAATTAAATAGAAAATTTAATATATTAATAAAAAAACATAACATACTATAAAAACATCACTCAGCACCTCACTGCCATTGCAGTTGATTGAATATATTAATTTGTATTTTTTTATTGAATTTAAGTTTTTTTAAATTTAAAATATTTTTTAAAACTGTAGATAATTAATTATCCACACATGCGCTTTATTTGCGCCTCGCGCCGCATCCCCAAGCGGCCTTTGCGCCTTATTGCGCCATGCACCTTTGACAACAATGGCCTCAACAAAAGTTGTATCAAGCACCAAAATTAGTTTTGTCACAATAACCCTCTTGGTGGCTGTTAAACCCTCTTTTATTATTATGGGTATTTCCGAGTCCCACATCGGAATACTCCCTTGTACATTCCGGGAACTTGGTCGAGGCCGGCTTCGAGACGGGGTCTACATGTTCGAGGGGCCAGCCCCCATTGCTTGCACGTACACCTCTTCTCGGGCACTTGATCTTCATTCCCGATTAGGCCACCCGCCTGCATCCACCATTCATCAGCTGTTTCCGGACTTCAGTAGGACTCCTACTTTTCATTGTGAGTCATGCTCCTTTGCAAAACATCATCGCTCTTCCTACATTCCTCGCACGGATACACGGGCCTCCCACCCCTTTGATCTCGTTCATTTAGATGTTTGGGGCCCGTGTACCATTCCGAGTCACTTGGGCTATAAATACTATATCTCGTTCATTGATGACTATTCGCGCATGACGTGGCTTTACCTTCTTCGAGAACGCTCCGAAGTGTTTTCCACCTTCCAAACCTTTTTCCATGAAATTAAGAACCGTTTTTCTATCTCTGTCAAATGTCTCCGCTCGGATAATGGGCGCGAGTATCTCTCCACTTCCTTTCGGCAGTTTCTCCAGGCCAATGGTATCCTTCATCAGACCTCCTGTCCTGATACACCCCAGCAGAACGGCGTGGCCGAGCGGAAACACAGACATATTCTAGAGACTGCTCGTGCCCTCATCTTCCACCGACAGGTGCCTCTACTTTTTTGGGGCGATGCCATTCTCACTGCTACCTACCTCATCAATCGCCTTCCTTCTTCTATCCTTAAGGGGGCAACTCCCTTTCGGGCTCTTTTCCCCACTCTCCCTCTTCATTCCCTCCCTCTTCGAGTGTTTGGTTGCTTGTGCTATGTTCGTGACACTCGCCCTGACCGCACCAAACTCTCTCCCAAATCCTTCCGCTGCATATTCCTTGGTTATTCCCGCACTCAGCGCGGCTACCGCTGCTTCTCCCCGGACCTTCCCCGGTATGTCATCTCCGCAGATGTCTCCTTTGTGGAAAGTTCTCCATTCTCCTTTCCCTCTCCTCCTCCTGACTCTGCCATTGATGACTGTCTTCCCCTCATCATCCAGCCTCTTCCGGGTTTGCCTCCTCCTACCTCTCCTCCTCCTGACCCTGTCCTCGATGATTGTCCTCCTCTCCTCATCCATCCTCCACCGGCGTCCACCCCTGTTGACACCCATTTTGGTCGGGTCTACTCCCGCCGTCCTTCGACTGTATTCCCCGTTCCGGCCAGTGACACTGATGCTCCCGCTTCGTCCGCTGCTCCTGCTCCGCCACCCGCGGACTTGCCCATTGCCCTACGGAAAGGTACTCGCTCCTGCCAGAGTACTCCTCTATTTGCATCTTCTTACAGGGGTATGTCCGCTCTGGAGACGGTTTCTATACCTCGCACAGTTGGTGAGGCCAAATCTCACCCCGGGTGGCTCGCCGCCATGCGGGATGAATTGCAGGCTCTGGAGGAAAACCATACTTGGGATCTTGTCCCCCTTCCAGCAGGCAAACAGGCAGTGGGCAGCAAATGGATTTACACGGTCAGGCTGAATCCCGATGATACTCTCCATCGCCTCAAAGCCCGCCTTGTGGCCAAAGGCTTTGCTCAGACATACGGAGTTGACTACTTTGATACCTTCTTCCCGGTTGCCAAGATGGCCTCTGTCCGGCTATTCATCTCTCTCGCCGCCCATCATCGGTGGCCTCTTCATCAATTGGATGTCAAAAATGCATTCCTCCATGGCTTCCTTGATGAAGAAATCTATCTACAGCAGCCCCCCGGATTTTGTGCCGCCGGCGCTGAATCTCGTGTCTGCCGGCTCCGCCGCTCTCTTTACGGCCTCAAGCAGTCTCCCCGTGCTTGGTTTGGCCGCTTTAGCACGGTCGTCAGCGACTTTGGGCTTTCCCGCAGTCTGAAAGACCACACTGTCTTCTTCAGGACGACTCCACATGGCAGCATCTTATTGGTCGTCTATGTGGATGATATCGTCATCACCGGCAGCGACTCTGTGGGTATCACCCATCTCAAGGCCCATCTTCACCAGCACTTCCACACTAAGGATCTTGGTCCTCTCACATACTTCCTCGGCATCGAGGTTTCCTACTCCTCTGCCACCATCTTCCTCTGCCAACGGAAGTATGCATTGGATATATTGCAGGATGCTGGGCTGACTCAGGCCACTGCGGTCGATACTCCTCTGGAGCCTGGCGAACGGTCTCTTTATGCCTCCTCGACTCTTTACCCACATCCCGAGCGGTACCGTCGATTGGTGGGCAAACTCAATTATCTCACCATGACTCGACCCGACATTTCCTGTGCGGTAGCCAAAGTGAGTCAATTTATGGAGCATCCCACCACATCTCAGTGGGATGCTGTCATCCGCATCGCCAAGTACATCAAACGGGATCCTGCCCGTGGTCTTCACTACTCCCAGCATCCTCATCAGCATATTGAGGCCTTTTGCGATGCTGATTACGCTGGCTGCCTTGCCACTCGGAAATCGACCTCTGGGTTCGCCATTTTCTTGGCAGGCAACCTCATTTCTTGGCGCAGCAAGAAACAGACGGTCGTCTCTCGTTCCAGTGCCGAGTCTGAGTACCGTGCCATGACCACCATCACTACCGAGATCCTTTGGCTTCGGCAACTCCTCCAGGAGCTTGGCTTTCCTCAGCAGACTTCTGCTCACATCTGGTGTGACAATCAGGCAGCCACTAAAATTGCTTCGAATCCCGTCTTCCATGAACGCACGAAGCATATTGAGGTGGACTGTCACTTTCTTCGCCACCACCTGGAGCACAACCATGTCAGCTTTAGCCACATTCCGACGGCAGACCAGCTTGCTGACATCTTCACCAAAGGCCTCCCTGGTGCTCGCCTTGCCTCGCTCAGTTTCAAGCTGGGGATCCACCACATCTGACACCCAGCTTGAGGGGGAGTATTTATGGGTCTTGTGTGGTGTCATCTTATTCTTTTTTGTGGGACTCGTTGTCCAAGCTGGGTCTGTCCAGCTTGAGGGGGAGTGTTAAACCCTCTTTTATTATTATGGGTATTTCCGAGTCCCACATCGGAATACTCCCTTGTACATTCCGCATTTTCAGTGGCAAAGAAGAAAAATCTGGAAGCAATATCAAGCACCAAAATTAGTTTTGTCACAATAACCCTCTTGGTGGCAAAGAAGACAAATCTGGAAGCAAAAACAGGAGGTTGTTCCAGCTGTGTGAAGGAGGAAAAGAGTGGGAAGTTGACTTCTCCAAATAAGTTGTATTCCAAGATGACACTCTTGGCCATCAAGGAAGAGGTTTGCCAAAGTGGTCCTGCACAAACCACAAAGGGCAAAAGAAGAAGATGCAATGGAAAAGAAAGCCGGGGTGAGATCCACTGTTGATGTAACCCAAGTAGTTACTTGTTCAAGGGTGATTGATTCCACAATTGTGGAAAAACCCAAGCCAAGGAAGGATGATATTGTTCAAATCCATGAAAAGAAGTGTGCAAGTGGTAGCATGCAAGGAAGATCCTTTGACAAGAGGTTGAGAATTTGAAGAGCTGATGGCATTCCTTTCCCGAAATCTGAAAAAGGGTGAAGGAAAGATGGAAGGTGTTGGGTTGGTTCATCTTGACCAGTCCTATTCCTCAACGTGAGGAACTTTGAGGTACCCCTCTCCCCATATGCTCTATTGTTTCTAACTTGTGTAGAGATGCAGAATTAATTGGGAGATACAATCCATGGGATAATTGTGCTTGAAACGCACATGTGACAGGAGTTAAGTAGAAGATATGATAAGGCCACAAACCAAGTGATCTCAGTCCTCTTTAAGAGGATTGAATATGAAACAGCAACAAACACAAAAATGAATTTTTTATTCATACATTTGTCTTTCTAACAATTGACTTGGAGTTTGGTATCTTCTGAGTTGGAAGGCATGGAGTTCAAATGACGTCATTTGTTCAACTTGAACCATTCCTGCAACAAGTTGTGTCAAATGTTTATCAAGTGGTATCAATTACTCCATCATATGGTATGTTTCCCACAACCAAGTACCGTAATGTTATGTACTAATGGTTTGGTGTGAAGTGATGGAGATCACAAGTCATCTTTTGAATGTGGAAAAGCTAAAGCTATTATTTGTGTCTCTTGGTATTCATGAGTGACATGGACAACCTTGTTGTTGTTTATAAAAACTCTTGTTTCCTACTCTAAGCTCTGGCTTAGTAGGTTTAGAGGATTTATTGACATCTCAAGCGCAAAGCGGTAAATTCACTCAGTGGATCTCTTGAGAAAATACAACAAGGAGATTGACTTGTGTTACATATGGTTTCGAAGGATTTGGCTAATCAACATGTGGTTGATGCCAAAGAATGATGTTGTTTTGGAACAGGTGGAGAAGATATCCCCAAGGGGGAAGTTGAGCCTTCTTGGAATCTTTTCCAACATTTAGGGGGAGATGATGTGAAGATTAGAAGGAAAGTGCATCCCTACATTTATAGAACAAAGTTGGGAATACCCTTTGCATTCGAAAAGCCCTTTGTATTTCATTGACAATAAAGGGGAGAAAGAGATATCTTGAGAGGGAGAAGGTATCATTAAGGTGGAGAAGACACTTCCAAGGATGCATTGAATAAAGGAGAGAAAAAGTATGTTGTGTATTATCAGCAAAATCCCAAGGGGGAGATTGTTAGCAATCCCAAAGGATTGAAGTTGGATTTGTTGACAATAAGGTTGGTCAATGTTGTTGACAATAAGATGGTCAATGTTGATTGACAATAAGCATGGTCAAGGTTGATGACTAAGATGAGATTGTTAGCAATCCCAAAAAATTGAAGTTGGATTTGCTGACAATAAGGCTGGTCAAGGTTGTTGACAATGTCAATGTTTATGGACAATAAACAAATGAGTGTTGGCATCTCAATGAAGCAAATTGGATCCGTTGACAACATATGTTGAAGATGACCAAAGCGTTGAAGTGCTGTTTTAGAGATTACCTAGGTATGTTGTTGACATTAAGCTTTATGTAAGTGTCGATAAAGTGATGATTGGAGAAGACACTTCCAAGGATGCATTGAATAAAGGAGAGAAAAAGTATGTTGTGTATTATCAGCAAAATCCCAAGGGGGAGATTGTTAGCAATCCCAAAGGATTGAAGTTGGATTTGTTGACAATAAGGTTGGTCAATGTTGTTGACAATAAGATGGTCAATGTTGATTGACAATAAGCATGGTCAAGGTTGATGACTAAGATGAGATTGTTAGCAATCCCAAAAAATTGAAGTTGGATTTGCTGACAATAAGGCTGGTCAAGGTTGTTGACAATGTCAATGTTTATGGACAATAAACAAATGAGTGTTGGCATCTCAATGAAGCAAATTGGATCCGTTGACAACATATGTTGAAGATGACCAAAGCGTTGAAGTGCTGTTTTAGAGATTACCTAGGTATGTTGTTGACATTAAGCTTTATGTAAGTGTCGATAAAGTGATGATTGGCCAAGTAGAGATGTCGCGAGGCATGCCAAAAGTGAAGTTCATGGAGTGTGTTGCACAAGAGTGCAAGCTGGCTAAAACGGGCAAGGCCACGCTGTAGTGGCGGTCGTAGCCTTGCAGCTATGTTGCAGAGATAATGTTCCATGCCATAGAGGAGATGTTGGAGACCGAACTACGCCATTGTGCATCCAGCTACGCCGTAAAGGAGATGTTGGAAGATAACTTGATACAGACCTGGGCATAAAGGGAATAAAGGAGATTATTAGTGAGTGAATATTCTATTAGGGGGTAAAACGGTCTTTTAGGGTGAGTTGGTTAGGTTGTTAGGGGGAAGGTTCTAGGCCCTGCTTGTGGGGATGGAGTTGGGTTATATAAACATATGTGACTGTAGCGAGGAGAGAGAGGAGAGAATAGAATTCTGTTAGTTCCGCCTTGGGCTTGGGACGTCGGCCACTGTTGGCTTGGGCGGGAGTGCTAGCATGCCTCTTGATTTCTTTCTTCTTCACTTTTGCTTCCGTAGCTCTCTGTTTTGTTCTGTTCTGGTTTGAAGATCTGCTTATAATTCTAAGGAGGCTGATTTAAGGGCTGGGTTCTATCATTTGGTCCGACCTGCCGCGCTCCATTTTCACTTTCTTCTTCCTCTGCTGCATCACGTATTGCACAGCCGCATCCACTGCCGGAACGCCTCATTCTACTCCACTTAATTCCGTCACGCACTGCCTGCTTCTTATTTGCGGCGACGCACCACGCACGTTGGGGACTGTTGCTGCAGGAGACTTCCGACCTACAGCAGGCGCAACTCACTTGCGAAGCTTCCACTCCCTCGACTTGAATTTAACATCCCGTAAGGGACGATTTTCAAGCACACTGCTGCTGCGGTGCTCCGCCTGTTTTCGTCGGCGGTACTGCACATGACTCAGCTGCTGCGCTCCGCCTGTTCGCTGGCACCTGACGCACCGCGCACGAGAGAAGTCGCGCACAACCAGTTGGCGACCACAGAAGTCCCGCACCCGACGTGACGCTGTTGCGTGGGTTTCCTCTCGATCGGCCGCAGCGGGCCGATACCAGCAGCGGCGACGTCGCACGACGTGCGACTCTCATTCCCAGAGACGCTCGATCTTCTGCCCGCCCATGAGGTACAGTTGCGCTACAGGGAAATAATAATAAAAAAAAAGAAGGGCGGTGACCTGCGTCGGTCTACCCGCGTTTCTGCCTCGGGAGGGAAAAGCAGAAAAAAATAAATAATAATAATCGGGGCGGCCCGATTTTCTGACTGAGGAGGAAAATGCAGGCACTAAAGAAAAAAAAGAAAAAGGGGGGTGTGCCCTCTCTCTTACGTCACTCAAAAAAAAAAAAGGAAACGGACGAGCTGCTACTCATGCAGTCCGACCAAATGACATGGGAGGAGAAATGGGATCGTCACTGGCGTGAGGAGGCTGAATTTCGGAAGATTCTTCTCCAATGGGTGGCTCCCCATGAGGAGCCGCACCAGCCGATGGCTGTGTAGGTCCTGCAGGCGACTCCAACGAAATTTGGTGAACACTCATCGGCTAGCAATGCACCACAGGTGCGACTTGGCGAGATGGACACTCATCCCGACAGAGGTGGCTATAGGGGGACAAACATGGGGCATGTGATCTGGACATCAAACACCGTTGGACTAGCTGCAGTCCAGGTATTCAGTAGTACGATGTCGTCGGTGGTAGTGATACCGCTTTCTTTGACGCTTGGCGCGGGTGCTGATAAATCAACGACGCAAGGGGGCGATGGCGTAGTTATGCTCGAGCAGCAACACACACGATCGACCCACAGTGTTGGAAGGACCATCTGGGTGATTGCTTGGAAACTTAGTGATGTTCGAGGACGTTGCCAACAGTCGATGCAGGCCCATGGAGTAGGGAGGATCATTTGGCATATTGCTTGGAGATTTTCGGGGCACCACAATCAGTTTCTTTTCCTCAGTCTTGAGGAAAAGACTGATTTTCAAGACGGTGGGAGTGATACAGACCTGGACATAAAGGGAATAAAGGAGATTATTAGTGAGGGAATATTCCGTTAGGGGGTAAAACGGTCTTTTAGGGTGAGTTGGTTAGGTTGTTAGGGGGAAGGTTCTAGGCCCCGCTTGTGGGGCTGGAGTTGGGTTATATAAACATATGAGACTGTAGTGAGGAGAGAGAGGAGAGAATAGAATTCTGTTAGTTCTGCCTTGGGCTTGGGACGTCGGCCATTGTTGGCTTGGGCGGGAGTGCTAGCGTGCCTCTTGATTTCTTTCTTCTTCACTTTTGCTTCCGTAGCTCTCTGTTTTGTTCTGTTCTGGTTTGAAGATCTGCTTATAATTCTAAGGAGGATGATTTAAGGGATGGGTTCTATCATAACTCCAAAGTATGTCCACGCCGTAGTCATCATGACTACGCCCCAGTGTTGATGGTTGCACCGCAAAGATGAAGGAATGCAAGAAAAAAAGGCCAACCTTGGCTGCCCAGCCAAGCCAGTTTGACCCTACATGTGTGGGAGTAAGCTCGACCACGTAGGGGTTACTAGCGAGGCCAACCAGCCACTACGACACCAGGGCGTAAGGTGAGCTTGCATGGAAGCAGTGACCCGCGCCCCAAGGCGGCGACGCAGAGGATTCCGACAGTGGACCCCGCTACTCACCACGCTGTTTATGACAGTTTCAACCCGGGGGAGTTATTGTGTGGACTCCAAAGTGTCCAACTCGGATTAAAGAGCTCATGATGACCTCATTAATTATGTGGGACACCTGGATTAATCCTAGGCAAGAGAGTCAATCATAACCAAGAGGAATTTTATATAAAATTGTCTGTAGTAGTTCTAGAGAACAGACATGTAGTTCTAGAGAACATACATCCAAACAGAGAGGATATTGAAGATCTGATTTTCAGAGGAAGAAGGTGTTGCTCTAGATGAGGGGCTAGAAGTCTTGAAGAATTGACAACCATTGTAGACACAACCAAAGAAGAAGATTGTTTGTTGTGCCTACAATAAGTGGAGTTGTTCAAGGTATTCTGGAAAGGAGGTGCTGTATCAAGGTGTTTTCGCAAGAGGTGAAACAACAATCCACCGACAGTGAGTCAAAAAAGGAACGTTTGAGGGAGTGACCCTTGGAAAACAGTGAGCTGTCCCTAAACTTGTAAGGTAGCGAGTCTGGGCATATGAGTGACCTAGCCCGAACCAACAAGTAGTGAATTTAGTAATTTTGGTGCACTAACACAATGTTGGTAGCATGCTCCTTGGATTAGCCCTTTGTGGTGAACCATACTTGTGTTTATATTTACTTTATTCATGCG
This sequence comes from Viscum album, assembly GCA_963277665.1. Taxonomy (NCBI): domain Eukaryota; kingdom Viridiplantae; phylum Streptophyta; class Magnoliopsida; order Santalales; family Viscaceae; genus Viscum; species Viscum album. The sequence goes on from OY728158.1 coordinate 692,942,538, forward strand.
CACCAAAATAGATCAAGCAACCTTAAGCATATCCAGCTAAAGAGCATAACAAAGTGACCCTCATGGTTGAGAGATCAAGATTTTATAGGGAAAGTGAGACATTTGATGGATATAGTGTTTTAATTGTGTTTGACAGTGCATACCCTGATTCACCCTCTTCTCAGGGTAATCTCACTCCCTTGTATATGTTTACCAGTAGTCGACATCACAAAATACCTCAATGTTCAGATGATCGTGATGTGAATATCGAAGACTACTTAATGCATTCGATGATGCAAATAATAGTTTCCCTTTGAGATTTCGTCGGATGTTCCATGAATTGACTAACCTTGCTGACAACGCAGACAATATTTGGATGCGTCATTGTAAGATAATTGAATTTGCTCACAAGATGATGATATCTATCTGGATGAGAATATGGGACCGTTCCCCTGGTTTAAGATGAGCGTTGGCGATAGTTGCCTGAGACAAGCCAATATCCTGTAAGATATCCAACTCATATTTTCGCCGTGAAAGAAAGATGCCGGTTGGAGAGCGAGAGACTTTGATGCCACTAAAATATTTCAAAGGACCCAATTTTTTGGTATGAAACCATTGTTAAAGATTGGTCTTGAGATGGACAATGACATGCGAGTCACTACCAGTAATAATGATATCATCAACGTGCACAACCAACAAGATGCAGCCATAGGACATTTGTAGATAAAAAATAGTGTGATCCTTCATACTCAGATAGATAAAATGTAGTGATAACAATGCAAAATCTGCCAAACTACGCACGCGAAGATTGCTTGAGTTCATAGAGACCGACGAAGTCGACGGACTTGAGAACCGGCCTCTATGGCAATGAAGCCAGGAGGTTGTTGCAGATAAACTTCCTCGTCAAGAAAATCATGTAGGAACGCATTCTTGACATCAAGTTGATGAAGAGACCAATGATAAACAACTGCAAGAGAGATGAATAATCGAACAAATACCATTTTAGCAACCGAAGAGGTGTCAAAATAATCAACGCCATATGTTTGAGCCAAACCTTTGGCCATAAGACACGCTTTAATGCGATGAAGAGTACCATCAACATTTAGAGGGACGATATAAATCCATTTGTCATCAACAATTTGTTACTTGTCAGAAAGAGGATCAGATCTTTGGTATGATTGTCGTCAACACCTGTAATTAATCCTACATTGCTTGAATCTAATCAGAGTGAGATTTAGTCTTTACAACCGTACACGAGACAAATATCGTCTTCAGAGCGGAGAAGACTTTGTTGGAAGTTGCGTATATAGGATTATTCTGGCAGGAGTGAGTACCTTTCCGCAATGCAATAGAAAGTCATCGTGTGATACACCCAATTTGTGTATGCATTTTCATACACTTTATTAACAATAAAAACAAGTTTTCACCAAATACCTACTTAGAGGAAAAATATTTTGATTTTGGTGACCTTGTCTATTTTCAGGAGTTTTATATCCAAATACACAAATCAAGGGAAGTCTGTGAAAATTTTGCAACTACACGGCGTGTACTTTTATACACGCCGTGTACATTCAGACAGAGACACGGATCGAAGGAGGGAGTACACACCCATGTCACCAGGCAGACGCTACACGCCGTGTGGGGCGGCGTGTAAAGACCCGAAAAATTCAAGGAATTTTTTTTCTTAATTTTCTTGGGAATTTTACAAGAACGCAGTTTCTGACGACACCTAATTCCGAGGCCCGGTGTGCCCGGAATCTTTTTCCGAAGTTTAGCTCGGGTACGTTCAGTGAACGAACGAGCAGGTTTTTCTAACTTTTGAACCGGTGCTCGGAATCGAATTCCGAGGGCACCGATGGAATCACAGCGTCGATAATTGCTTAGAAACACCTTTTCCGGAGTTGCGTTTGCTCGGGTGTGGTTTTTTAATTTTTTTTTTCAGGTTAAGTAAATGAATAAAATAAAATGGTGCGACCAATTTATTTTATTTTAAGTCGCTTAACCTATGTTAAGTGGATGATGTGGGACCCAAAATATCCTACCCACTTGGTAGGATATTTGTGAGGTGGGGCCCACACGAGCCCCACCGTTTCTTTTCTTTTTAAGTAACGCACCCACACCCCCCTTTTTAATGAAGTCAACTCTTGTGTTTAATCTGGATATTAAACGTCTCATTAATTGGGCGGTTTTAAACTCCTCAATTAATTGATCGTTTCTTTTCTTTTTGAGTTTTCAAAGAGTTGGTTTGAGTGTTAATAAAATAAGACAACACTTATTTTATTTGGGTGGGAACTTGTTGCGTGGAGAGGATATGGAAAAAGCCTTCTTCTTCGACGAAGAACGCGAAGAACGCGAAGAACGCAAAGAACGCGAAGAACGCACCGATCTACGACGAAGAACGCCAATCCTCGGAGATCGACTACGCGACGCCGTGTACCGCGACGCCAACGACGCTTCTTCCGCGACGCTTCTTCCGTGACGTTCCTTCTCCGCGACGCGACGATCCCCCTTCCGCGACGCCTTCTTTCGCGGCGTGCTTTTCCGCGACGAACCCTCGCTCAACGAATTCGATGTTTGAGGTAGGGGTTTTGATTCAATTTAATCTATGTGATTTATATCATCGGCATGGGTTTAAAAATTTGTCGGAAGCCTTTTTAAACCGCTAACGCGGTGGGTGCGGACCAACGAACAAGTTCGAACCCACCGTCTCTTCGTTCTTGGTGTGCGGATCGGCGGGCGACGATAAAGCAGGCCGCACGGGCGTTTTGAGGTCTTCGTAGTGAAGAACCAGTCTCGGGAGGGCCGTTGGCGAAGACGGCAGGCAAATCCGACCACCGGAGCCCGTCCGGTGGTTCGCGGAACGTTCCGCCGGCGGCGACAAGCCGCTGGTCCCGCGATCGCGCGGGACTGAGGGCGGGACGCGGCGCTCGGCCGCGTCTGTTGACAAGGAGCGCCCCCCATGGGGTCGCGATTACATGCTGGCGGGGGGCAGCGTGCCACCCCGCACCACTCAGCCGAAACGGCCGAGCCGCCTGACCGGACCGCCAGGCCGGGCCGACCCAGGGGGTACCGGGCCGGGTCGGACCGGGCCCGAACCCCCTAATACCGGACTTTTTCGGTCTGTTGCCCATAACTTGGGCTACGGACCTCCGATCGACGCACCGTCAGTTGCGTAGCGAACCTTGGATCGAGACGGTCGTTTCGGTATATTACACAAGGTTTCAGAGTACTTTGGGTTCGGTCGGGTTGGTTCGTACACGAAACCAACCGGGCCCTCGGAGCGGAAACGCTTATAACTTGAGCTCCGGACGTCCGATTGACGTGCCGTCGACTTTGTTGGATTACTCTTAGTGAGATGAACCTTTTGGCTTACTCCGCTCGAGGTTTGGACGCAGTTGGAGTACGGTCGGGTTGGTTTTGACTTAAAAACCAACCGGGCTCGTGGAACGAAAAAGACAATAACTCTCAGACCGGGCGTCCGATTGACGCGTCGTCTGTGACGTTGAGTTCCTGCTGACGATATGGAACTTTTGGATACATCAACTCCGGACTATGTGTCAGTTGATGTATCAGCCCCTCGGCTCGTGGAGCGGACCCTCCCGAACGAGCTTGCTGTGTGCGGGAACCCTAGAGCTGGCTGCGACTGCGACGACGATGACGACTGTGCAGAAATCCTCCGTGGATTCGACGGCGACGACTACAACACTCAGCGATCCTACGTGGATCAGTGCTACCGATCCTGTGTGGGTCAGCGCTCAGCGGTCCTGTGTGGGCCAACGCCTACAGATCCTGTGTGGGTCCCCGATCCTGTGTGGGTCATTGCGGGGGTTAGTTACCTATCGATCCTTTGTGGGTCAGATTCTTTGTGGGTCATTGCGGGGGTTAGTGCCTATCGATCCTTTGTGGGTCCGACGACTTAGATGAATCAATGACTATATCTGATCATCTCTATCGTCATACGAAGAAGTATACCTGTGTGAGCTGTATCTTGACTTTCAATCCTTATCTTCAATATGATTGACTTGATATCCTGTGTGGATTACGTTATGCTTTCCTGTGTGGATTGGGTTGTGGTTTCCTGTGTGGACTGGGTTGTACTTGAGCTCAGATGTTGGAGCTGAACGAGAATTGATGACTTAGGTATATGTATGGGCATATACCTAAGTAGTGCCGGATGTTACTTCGTGTTTGTATCTTTTCTTTGTGGATTATCTTTTGTGGATTCTGGGAGACATTCGGGGGTCTCGAGGTCCCTACTGAGTAGTTTATACTCACCCCTGCACGGGCTATGCCCGCACTTCGTTGTGTTGGTTGCAGACGACGGACAACGCTGATCGTGGTTGAGGCACGAGGAGCAGGTCGGTACCCGGAGGTGGATCACTGGGCGGGGCATACTCGAAGCGGACGGTTGGACCCGAGGAGCTGTGAAAGCTATCTGTACCCACCTTTCAGGTGGGACTTCCAGTGGACGGCTCGAGGCTGTGGCTTTACTTTGAGTTGCTGTTTTCCCTTTCCAGTTGTACTTTACTTTCAGTTTGGGTTTGTATTCTGGCCCACTTACTTTTTCCGCACTTACTGTTGTACTCAGTTTTTACTTAGTGTTTACTTCTGCTTGCTTGCTCTGTGGTGTTTGTTTACTTTACAAAGGCAATGTCTTCCCTTTTTTATCAGGAATTACGCCTTGGTGCTAGTCGTCAGCCCCTGGCCTATGAAAGACGAGCTTGGGGTAGTAACGGCACGGGCCCCGAGGACGGGTCGTGACAAATTGGTATCAGAGGGAGGTTCGGTTCTACCGCAGAACTCAGGACTCTGATCTTTTTCTATGTGAAACAATAGTGTTAAGAGTATTGAGTGTGGTTATCAGTCCAGGGAGTCCAGTGTTGGTGCGGCGGCCGACGTATCCGTACACCAGGACCCTGACTTCTGATTTCCGACTTAATGCACGAAAACATTGATTGCATGTGTGTTACAGGTTTTTTTTGTGATTACTTTGTGTCAGCTCACCAGGTATACTGTTTGACCGTGGCGCACCTGTTTCCTTTTCAGGGTGGCCCCACGACGGTCGCCAGCTAGGGTTCCAAGCGTTGTACGTGATGACAGCCCACCGTGCAACGAAGCCTCGGTACATGGCCCTTTGACAGTAGAGGCACCGACGGTACCTCTACCCGCCGAGCCACCGATGCTACCAGCCCCAGCCGTTGACGATGCACGTCGCCTTAGTGCACTACACGAGTTTCAGCGCCAGCGACCGCCCAGGTTCCGCGGGGAGACGGACCCTCAGGCAGCCGAGGATTGACTGAATGCAGTTGTACGGGTTTTCAGGTTAGTGAGGACACCAGCAGACCTCATGGTGATCCTCGCAGCGAGCCTCCTGCACGCGGCAGCAGGCAGATGGTGGAGCTTGATGCTCCAGGTGCACGATGAGGCATCTCTCCTCTGGACGGACTTTGAGAGCCTCTTCCGCTCGGAGTTCGTCCCAGCCACCCTCTGTGCGGTGCGCATCCAGGAGCTTCTACAGCTGCGGCAGGGCAGCTTGACGGTCGCCCAGTACTCGGCGAGATTTACCGATCTCTCGCGCTATTCGACAGACATGGTACGGGACCCATTCTTCCGGGCCCGGACCTTTGAGCAGGGATTGAGACATGAGATCAGGGCATCGCTGATCTCCCTCAGCATTCCGACACAGGCATGAGTACTGGAGCGAGCCCTTCTCATCGAGAGCTTCCTTGCTGAGCCTAGTTCAGCAGCGCGACCTACCGCAGGGCGGCACGTAACAGAGTCTTCTGCAGCAGGCAGTCGACGGATGACTCATGGGTCCAGGCAGACCAGACCCTCAGGCAGACGACCTCAGGACACTGGCTCAGCAGTGCGGGGCACACAACACGGAGCCAGTCTTTCGAAAGGCAGACAGTGCTACGCATGCGGTGGGCAGAGCACATGGCTCGTGACTGCCCGATCCGCCGTGCCGAGGAGCAGCAGACGGTTGAGGGGCCACCCAGGCAGAGGCAGAGGGTCGACCGTGGCGGTCCGCATGGGGCAGGCGGACGAGGCAGAGGAGCTGGCCGAGCAGTAGGTGGTGGGCGACGCTTTGAGGCTCTACCATCACCACCACCAGGAGGTCCACCCCGACCACAGGGAGCCGGCGGGCAGAGACAGACACAGCTTCAGGCAGTGGAGGCCTACGACCACGGCGCGCCCGAGATGATTCGAGGTACTATCTGTGTCTATTCCACCCTTGCTGCAGTTCTTATAGACACAGGAGCGAGTCATTCTTTCATAGCCGCTGACCTTGTTCGGAGCTCGGAGATTCCGACGGAGCCGTTGGCTCGATCCTTACGGCTAGAGACTCCTACGGGTGTAGACTCGACGATTACGCACTGGTGTCGGCAGTGTGAGCTTACTTTAGGAGGCGAGAGTTTCGGCTGGGATCTTCTTGTAGCGGCGTCGAGGCCTTACGATGTCATCTTGGGCATTGATTGGTTATTTACAGTCCATGCTCAGATTGATTATATTAGGCGCAAGGTGCGGTGTGTACGCACCGACGGGAGCAGGTTCACCTTCACCGACGAGAAGGGAGGCTTCGCAGCGCAGGATAGACTCTCACAGAGGAGAGAACAACCCATCACTCATCAGTTGGCTAGCCTCATCCTAGGAGCAGTTGACGTGCGGAGTCCTAGTTTTCCTGCAGTGGTGGATCAGTATGCGGACGTTTTCCCCGACGACGTTCCAGGACTACCTCCTCGCAGAGAGGTTGACTTTTATATTGATCTGTACCCCGGGACAGCCCCGATATCCACTCCTGCATATCGGATGGCTCCCGCCGAGCTTCGAGAGCTACGGGTACAGTTGGAGGACTTGCAGGGCAAGGGATTCATCCGACCCAGTGTTTCACCCTGGGCTTCCCCGATATTGTTTGCCAAGAAGGCGGACGGGAGCTTGCGACTTTGTGTCGACTATCGTCGCCTGAATCAGGTGACAGTGAGGAACAAGTATCCGCTACCGAGGATTGATGACCTCTTCGATCAGCTCAAGGGAGCACGGTGGTTCTCGATGATAGACCTCAGGTCAGGCTATCATCAGCTCAGAGTTCGGGACGAGGACATGCAGAAGACGGCTTTCAGATGTCGGTATGGCCACTATGAGTTCTTGGTTATGCAATTCGTCGTAACCAATGCTCCTGCAGTGTTCATGGGCCTCATGAACAGGATCTTTCAGCCATACCTCGATCGATTTGTTGTGGTCTTCATCGACGACATTTTGATATACTCAACGACTGAAGGAGGGGCACGCCTACCACTTGCGGGTTGTACTGGACACACTCTGAGAGCACAAGCTTTATGGTAAGCTCTCGAAGTGTCAGTTTTGGATACGCGAGATCCACTTCTTGGGACACGTCATCTCTGAGGCGGGAGTTGCGGTGGATCCTGCGAAGATCGAGGCAGTGCTAGCTTGGGAGCCACCCAGGAGCGTGACGGATGTGCGGAGTTTCTTGGGACTAGCTGGATACTACCGGAGATTTGTGCCAGACTTCTCCAGAGTTGCGGCACCACTCTCAGCTTTGACGAAGAAGGGGAAACCCTTTGTGTGGTCAGACAAATGTCAGCAGAGCTTCCTGGAGCTGAGACAGAGATTGACCAGCGTGCCTATCTTGAGGCTACCGGAGGAGGGGGTAGGGTACGTAGTCTACTGCGATGCATCAGGGACCGGACTCGAATGTGTCCTGATGCAGGAGCGGGCAGTGATCGCCTATGGATCACGTCAGTTGAGGCCGCATGAGCAGAACTACGCTACCCATGACCTGGAGTTAGCAGGAGTGGTCTTCGCTCTAAAGATGTGGCGACACTATCTGATGGACGAGCACTTTACAGTCTATTCTGACCATCAGAGTCTCAGGTAGATCTTCTCTCAGAAGGACCTGAACCTGAGACAACGACGATGGCTCGAGTTCCTCCAGGACTATGACTTTGAGATAGTCTATACTCCTGGAAAGGGGAACGTGGTAGCCGATGCTCTCAGCAGGAGGACGGGCATTCAGTTACTTGAGGAGGCGACAGAGCAGCTAGCCGCTTTGCAGATATCCTTCGTGGATAGTGATGGAGTAGCCTTTCTTCAGTCGCTCACAGTCACTCCACTACTGCAGCGGGTCAGAGAGGCACAGCGTGGGGATGCCGACTGTGAGACGCGGCGTGCGCAAAGATCCTCAGGACAGACACCTGATGATTTCTCTTTAGGAGGAGAGCACAACGTCCTTTTTAGAGGACGTACCTTGGTACCAGTTGCTTTACGAGAGGTGCTGAGAGAGTTTCACACTTCCCCTTTGGCGGTATATCCTGAAGTGGCGAAGACGTACCAGGATCTCAGACGACAGCACTGGTGGCCGGACATGAAGAAGGCTGTGGCAGAGTTCGTTTCTAGATGCCTCACCTGCCAGCAGGTGAAAAGAGAGCACTAGGTACCAGCAGACTTGGTACAACCCTTGGAGATCCTGGAGTGGAAGTGGGACGGCATATCTATGGACTTCGTGACTGGACTTCCACGCACTTCCAGAGGTCACGACTCCATTTGTGTGATTGTCGACCGACTCACCAAGTCGGCACACTTCTTACCCATCAGAGAGCAGGGCTCAGTGAAGAGCTTGAGACGTCTCTACGTTCAGGAGATTGTACGACTTCATGGTGTGCCATCATCTATCGTCTCCGATCGAGATGCTCGCTTTACTTCCCGGCTTTGGAAGGGGTTGCAGGAGGCGTTCGGGACGCAGCTACATCTGAGCACCGCCTTTCACCCTCAGACAGATGGTCAGACGGAGAGGACCATTCAGACTATTGAGGACATGCTCCGCGCATGTGTCCTCGACTTTGGTCGCAGCTGGGAGGACCACCTACCCTTGGTGGAGTTCGCGTACAGCAACAACTACCACTCCACCATCGGGATGGCACCATACGAGGCGTTGTACGACCGACCTTGCAGATCTCCTCTGTGCTGGACAGACCCTGGGAGTCAGCACTTGTGGGACTAGAGATGATCCAGGCCACGACAGAGAAGGTCCAGGTCATCCAGGAGCGGATGAGGACAGCTCAGAGCCGGCAGAAGTCTTATGCTGACAGGAGGCGGCACTTGAGTTCGAGGATGGCGACCACGTCTTCTTGCGGGTCTCACTTCGACGTGGATTACAGAGATTTGGCCGAGGCGGCAAGTTGTCTCCAGGCTTCATTGGACCATTCCAGGTCCTCAGCAGGATTGGCGAGGTGGCTTATCGCCTGGCTCTACCACCTCAGTTGCACCGGGTGCACGACGTCTTCCACGTATCTCAGCTGAGGAGATACGTGCACGACCCGACGCATATCATTGACCATGGGGAGCTGGACGTTGATGATGGGACGACTTTTGCGGAGGTCCCGGTAGAGATTGAGGATCGACAGGAGTGGGTCGTACGTGGACGGTCGATTCCTCTAGTGCGCATCAGATGACACCACGGGAACCTCCAAGAGAGCACTTGGGAGCGGGAGACTCAGATGCGTGCTCAGTACCCACTTTTGTTTCCCTAGTTTTTGATGTATCTTTACGGGGACGTAAAGCCTTGAAGTGAGAGTGATCTTAAGACCCGAAAAATTCAAGGAAATTTTTTTCTTAATTTTCTTGGGAATTTTACAAGAACGCAGTTTCTGACGGCACCTAATTCCGAGGCCCGGTGTGCCCAGAATCTTTTTCCGAAGTTTAGCTCGGGTACGTTCAGTGAACGAACGAGCGAGTTTTTTCTAACTTTTGAATCGGTGCTCGGAATCGAATTCCGAGGGCACCGATGGAATTGCAGGGCCGGTAATTGCTTAGAAACACCTTTTCCGGAGTAGCGTTTGCTCGGGTGTGGTTTTTTAAATTTTTTTTTCGGGTTAAGTAAATGAATAAAATAAAATGGTGCGACCAATTTATTTTATTTTAAGTCGCTTAACCTATGTTAGGTGGATGATGTGGGACCCACAATATCCTACCCACTTGGTAGGATATTTGTGAGGTGGGGCCCACACGAGCCCCACCGTTTCTTTTCTTCTTAAGTAACGCACCCGCACCCCCTTTTTAATGAAGTCAACTCTTGCATTTAATCTGGATATTAAACGTTTCATTAATTGGGCGGTTTTAAACTCTTCAATTAATTGATCGTTTCTTTTCTTTTTGAGTTTTCAAAGAGTTGGTTTGAGTGTTAATAAAATAAGACAGCACTTATTTTATTTGGGTGGGAACTTGTTGCGTGGAGAGGATATGGAAAAAGCCTTCTTCTTCGACGAAGAACGCGAAGAACGCGAAGAACGCAAAGAACGCGAAGAACGCACCGATCTACGACGAAGAACGCCAATCCTCGGAGATCGACTACGCGACGCCGTGTACCGCGACGCCAACGACGCTTCTTCCGCGACGCTTCTTCCGTGACGTTCCTTCTATGCGACGCGACGATCCCCCTTCCGCGATGCCTTCTTCTGCGGCGTGCTTTTCCACGACGAACCCTCACTCAACGAATTTGACGCTTGAGGTAGGGGTTTTGATTCAATTTAATCTATGTGATTTATATCATCGGCATGTGTTTAAAAATTTGTCGGAAGCCTTTTTAAACCGCTAACGCGGTGGGTGCGGACCAACGAACAAGTCCGAACCCACCGTCTCTTCGTTCTTGGTGTGCGGATCGGCGGGCGACGATAAAGCAGGCCGCACGGGCGTTTTGAGGTCTTTGCAGCGAAGAACCGGTCCCGGGAGGGCCGTTGGCGAAGACGACAGGCAAATCCGACCATCGGAGCCCGTCTGGTGGTCTGCGGAACGTTTCTTCGGCGCATCGCCGGGAAAAGCCGCCGCGGCTGAAGCCGCGGCGGCAGGCCGCTAGTCCCGCGACCGCGCGGGACAGAGGGAGGTGGGACGCGGCGCTCGGCCGCGTCCGTTGACAAGAAGCGGCCCCCCATGGGGCCGCGGTTACATGCTGGCGGGGGGCAGCGTGCCACCCCGCACCACTCGGCCGAAACGGCCGAGCCGCCCGACCAGACCGCCAGGCCGGGCTGCGCCCAGGTCGGGCCGGGCCGCCCCCAAGCGGGCCGGACCCGGACCCGGGTTGGGTCGACCCGGTTTGAGCCGACCCAGGGGGTACCGGGCCGGGTCGGACCGGGCCCGAACCCCCTAATACCGGACTTTTTCGGTCTGTTGACCATAACTTGGGCTACGGACCTCCGATCAACGCCCCGTCAGTTGCGTAGCGATCCTTGGATCGAGACGGTCGTTTCGGTATATTACACTCAAGGTTTCAGAGTACTTTGGGTTCGGTCGGGTTGGTTCGTACACGAAACCAACCGGTCCCTCGGAGCGGGAACGCTTATAACTTGATCTTCGGACGTCCGATTGACGTGCCGTCGACTTTGTTGGATTCCTCATAGTGAGACGGACCTTTTGGCTTACTGCGCTCGAGGTTTGGACGCAGTTGGAGTATGGTCGGGTTGGTTTTGACTTAAAAACTAACCGGGCCCCTAGAACGAAAAAACAAATAACTCTCGGACCGGGCGTTCGATTGACGCGCCGTCTGTGACGTTGAGTTCCTGTTGACGATACAGAACTTTTGGATACATCAACTCCGCACTCTGTGTCAGTTGATGTATCAGCCCCTCGGCTCGTGGAGCGGACCCTTCCGAACGAGCTTGCTGTAGCGGGAACCCTAGAGCTGGCTGCGACTGCGACGACGATGACGACTGTGCAGAAATCCTCCGTGGATTCGACGGTGACGACTACTGCACTCAGCGATCCTACGTGGATCAGTGCTACCGATCCTGTGTGCGTCAGATCCTGTGTGGGTCAGCGCTCAGCGGTCCTGTGTGGGCCAGCGCCTACAGATCCTGTGTGGGTCCGATCCTGTGTGGGTTATTGCGGGGGTTAGTTACCTATCGATCATGTGTGGGTCAGATCCTTTGTGGGTCATTGTGGGGGTTAGTACCTATCGATCCTTTGTGGGTTCGACGGCTTAGATGAATCAGTGGCTATATCTGATCATCTCTATCGTCATACGAAGAAGTATACCTGTGTGAGCTGTATCTTGACTTTCAATCCTTATCTTCAATATGATTGACTTGATATCCTGTGTGGATTACGTTATGCTTTCCTATGTGGATTGGGTCGTGGTTTCCTGTGTGGACTGGGTTGTACTTGAGCTCGGATGTTGGAGCTGAACGAGAATTGATGACTTAGGTATATGTATGGGCATATACCTAAGTAGTGCCGGATGTTACTTCGTGTTTGTATCTTTCCTTTGTGGATTATCCTTTGTGGATTCTGGGAGACCTTCGGGGGTCTCGGGGTCCCTACTGAGTAGCTTATACTCACCCTTGCACGGGCTATGCCCGCACTACGTTGTGTTGGTTGCAGACGACGGACAACGCTGATCGTGGTTGAGGCACGAGGAGCAGGTCGGTACCCGGAGGTGGATCACTGGGCGGGGCGTACTCAGAGCGGACGTCTGGACCTGAGGAGCTGTGGAGGCTATCTGTACCCACCTTTCAGGTAGGACTTCCAGTGGACGGCTCGAGGCTGCGGCTTTACTTTCAGTTGCTGTTTTCCCTTTCCAGTTGTACTTTACTTTCAGTTTGGGTTTGTATTCTGGCCCACTTACTTTTTCCGCACTTACTGTTGTACCCAGTTTTTATTTAGTAAGACAATGCCTTCCCTTTTTTATCGGGAATTATGCCTTGATGCTAGTCGCCAGCTCCTGGCCTATGGAAGGCGGGCTTGAGGTAGTCACGGCACGAGCCCCGAGAACGGGTCGTGACACGGCGTTACACGCCGTGTACTACATTCTAGAAAGCGGTTGGTGGCCGAGAAGGGAGTAGACGCCCATGTGGCCGATGAAGGAGACACGCCGTGTTCCATTTCTACACGCCGTGTCTTCTATTCTAGAAGCGGTTGGTGGCCAAATTTTGATACTACACGCCGTGTGGGGCGACGCTACACGCCTTGTACACTCACCTACCAGACAGCGCCGTGTTCAATGTCAAAAATGGCGTGTTAGTCCGCCTGCCAGCGGAGAAAATGAAGCTGAAAGTGCGTTGACGAAAGTACACAACGTGTACTTTCTCTACACGTCGTGTACTTATTTTTCTTATAAAAGGAGGCCTTGGCCTCCAGACCAAAGAGAGGTGGTTTGTGGTACTTCGTGGAGAAAGGATCGAAATTCTGAAGGAGAGACGCTCTACCATCATACTACCGCCGTTCGTCTACCGAATAATCATTTCTACCTCAAAATTCAAGCATGATTCCATCAGGTATTATTAGTTTGGTGTTTTCCATTTTCAATATGTGTAACTAAATACCTAATGTGTTGGGGTTGTGGAGACCAATGAGTTGTAATCTAAATTAAGTTGTTGTGAATGTGTTTGTTTTAATAATCTTTTCATATTTTCTTAAATCACTTCATATTATCACTTAAAATTCTGTACCGGACCAAAGGCAGAATCTTCAGGGATTCAAAAGAAGAATAACGACGAATAATTTCATGACCATTGAAAGGATTCGTCGGCTCAAAATGGACTAAGCCAAATAAAGATCTGTTAAAAACTAACTACCAGACCAAGGAGTTGGTTACTTCAGCTCTTAATATTAAGTGATCCGGACCAAGGAAACTTAATTACAAATTGTAATCCAGAGTGTTGGATTATCATGAACAACACAACCTTATAAGCAATTTAATTTAATAATCAACTTATCATAAATCCATAACCCCAACGCATTCTTATTCTTATTTGCATCATAACCAATTTTCCCGTCTTTTCTTTCATTCTAGCAATTACTTTATTAAAGGAAACTTAAAAACCAATTGTTCTTTTTGTACCTAAAAACAACCAAACAAAATCGACTCTAAAATTCAGCAGCCTTCACTAAAAGAAATATACAAACAAAATTGAAACAAGATAAGAGTAACCTCTTAAAGTTCCCTGTGGATCGACCCCTACTGGTGCTATACTTGTTAGGGTAATTATAATTTGAGACACCGATAACATACCTTCGGTGAAACGACTCTTCATCGCGCGACTGGAACACGCAAGTGGACGACACGACAGGGGATGGCTGCCGGCAAGGAATGGCGAGGCCGAAGGGGAGGGACACGCGCGGGCAACCAAGGACGATGACAGGCCAGAGGTGCCAGAAGGGGATGGGAAAAGTGGCTAGGAATCGCGACAGCAGGCGCCGCGGGTGAAGGGCGATGACAAAAAACGAGGGCCTGCTAGCCATGGGGGTTCGTCGCTCCCCTTGGGGAAACATGGGCGAAACCCTAGCCGGAGAGGAGAGAGACGGGGAGGGAGGGTTTGGGTTAGACTTTCTTTGATACCATGTTAGAATAGAGGAGAGTGGACCCAAAACCCAAGATGCCTTCTAAGAGGGGTGTTTATTTATAATGAATAATAAGGATGACAATATACCTAATATTCAATGTGAGACTCACATCCTTTAACATGGTTGCTTGACCCGCTTTTGGTGTGAATGCAAAAAGTAAATAGGACACAAAGAATTTATTTGGTTCATCTTCACTGGGCTACGTCTAAGGAGCATACATCAGTGTTTTGTTGTACACCAAAATCCAATATTCTCACTGAACAATGGTGGGGTTCAAGCTAGGTCACTCCTTGCCTGGGCTTATCGCCTTACGAAGTTTTGGGTCGATTCACTGTAACCCAAGGCTCGGTGTCCTCACTTTGGCTTACTGCTATTGTTGGCTTACTGCCATATTCCTCTGCCTTCGCTCACTGCTTAGTGGTAGGATCTCTACATAGTTTATGGACATGTAGGTCCCTTCAACAACATCATTTGTTGTGGATGATGCACCATGTATGAATGAGTGCCGTTGAAGTCCACTTGTTGCTCTTCACAAACTTGCCGGGATCTCCTCTAAAATCGCTCCTTTGGCAAAGTCTTCAATGTTTGCCAAACACCTTCTAGCCCCTCGCTTGAAAACCTTCCTCCTTTGGAGATTGATCGTATGGTGCAGACTCCCCTTTCTCTTTCTGTTCTTCTGGATGTGCAATGTATACACAGAGAATCCCCTTCAATCTTTGCCTGCTGCAAATGCCGATCACCCTTATAATAAGGGGGATTATAAGCCAATAAATGGCCAGTTGTTTGCACTGATTTGGGTCATTCAAAATGCCCATAACTCCTTCATAAAACTTCTACGATCATCTCCATAACCGCAGACAAACAATTGCTTTGTGGACAACCAATGTAACTCCTTTGCAATGTGAATTTGTCACGACCCCCTCTCGCCAAAGATGTCGCAACGAAGGGAAAGAGATAATGATCCCCGAGTCCCACCTTCAGTAGACCCCGGGTTGGCGACTAGCACCGAGGGTATAAGAATCTCACAGTATGTGAACCATTATCCTCTATAAATGAAACAGAATCGGGAGATGGGATAAACAATCACCAAACAACTCCAGCAGACAATATAAAGGTAAACTAAAAACCACCCTACAATACATGAATAAATAAAACTAATACATATAAAAGTCTCCAAAGTAAATACCAAAAAGACAAATCTACGACAACTCAACAACTCCAACCCAGCTGGTAATGCCCAGCTCGATCCTCAAAGTCCTCCTGGACACTTGAAAACAATTATATACATAGGGTGAGCATAACATGTATACTCAGTTGGGACATAACTAAGGCCTCAAGTGCACATGTGAAAAGAGCATGTTAATACGCTAGTGAACAAACAACAGAACCAACAATCACCTATACAGGTCATCTAACCAAACCCAGCCTCACCATGATCCGCTCACCAAATCACACATCCAATATAATAATATAACATCGAGATCATAACAAAGCAAGGCGCCCCGCTGCCTCTTCCCCACTGATTTGTCGCTCTCACGCCCCAACATCGAATATCCTATGCTCCCATCCCTTCCACACATATCACATCAAATCACATCCCGCCCGCAAACACCCGGGCCACACATCACATCACATCAGAACCAGAGCAGTAGGGTATCATGAATGTGAATGACATCAACCTCGTGCCCTCCTCCTACCACCCATGACCCCACCATCCTCCTACCACCCATGACCCCACCATATATCACATCACACCACATCACGTCTCGCCCGTAGACACCCAGACCAACACATCACATCTCGCCCGCAGACACATCACATCTCGCCCATAGACACCTTAGCCAACACATCATTGCTGATGGAAGAGCGAGGGGAGAGAGGGTAGCCATCCATCCATATCACTCCCATCCTGAATGTTGGGGAAAACATTCAGAACTCACCACCTCTGAGCGTAGGTAAGGTTATCCAACTCGGGTGGGGCGCATATAAAAATAACATAAACATATCACATCACATCCCGCCCACAGACACCTGGATCACATCCCGCCTACAGACACCCGAGCCACACATCACATCACATCAGAACCAGAGCAGTAGGGTATTATGAATGTGAATTACATCAACCTTGTGCCCTCCCACCACCCATGACCCCACTATCCTCCTACCACCCATGAGCCCACCACATATCACATCACACCACATCACGTCTCGCCCGTAGACACCTTGGCCAACACATCACATCTCGCCCGTAGATACCTGGACCACATATCACATCTCGCTCGTAGACACCTTAGCCAACACTTCATTGCTGAAGGAAGAGCGGGGGGAGGGGGGTAGCCATCCATCCACATCACTCTCATCCTGAATGTTGGGGAAAACATCCGAAACTCACCATCTCTGAGCATAGGTAAGGTTATCCAACTTGGGTGGGGCGCATATAAAAATAACATAAACATACATGATATAGAGATAACACACAATACCCAACCTAAGGGTTCAAATCAACAACACTAGCGCACAACACATCACCACTACCGCACCACACATCAACTGTCACAATTGCTGCCACCATTATATGCAACACACCACACAACCGCCACACAAGCCACACAATATTCCACTTTCCACTGACAAGTTTCACCACATTTATTCATTAAGCCATTTACCACAAATATTCATTTTCATCCCATTATATTCAATTGCCAATCCATTCATTTATTCATTTCATTTAGCATCGTAATTTATTCCACTACTTGGGCAACTAACACAACAACACCACACAACTATCGCCACAACACCACACATCCATCATTGTTGTCGCATCACATCGCCCAAGCCATCCCACAACACAACCACCACACATCTCATCCATCGCACAACCACAACCGCCACGTACCACAACCTCGACGCCACAACCACTGCGCCACGACCTCTGCGCCACGACCACTGCGCCGCAACCTCTGCGCCACAACCACTGCGCCACAACCTCTGCCCCACAACCACTGCGCCACATCGCACAACTGCCTACATCGCATCCATGCCAACCAACCGTCGCATCACTGCCTCAGACACCGCACAACCTATTCGGTCACATCTATCATCGCACAACACCCCAAACCACGCAGGGCAACACAACAAGCGCAAGCACACATTCCGACTTACATATTTATTCAGGGGCATTATCACATATCTTCTTAATTTAGCATGGGTATTATCACACAAACCAAAATGTCCAGGGACAACCAATTATTAGCCAAATATACGTTCTTTAACCTTTTATTCAGGGTGCGACCACACAACACAACCAGGGTCATCTACGACACATATAAGGCTCCCAACCGTCGTTATCTTCTGAATTGTCAACAAACATGCATAACAATCTCAACAACATATAACGAAATAGTAAAGCATGCGATAACTCCCCATACCCATCAATTTTAGACATGACAATTAATTATATGATTATGTCGACCTTTACTATCCATCCAAAGGTAAGAAAAAACACGCAGATCTCACTCATAGTGCGAGGAAGAGTGAGAACAAGGATCCACGCACCGCAAAATGAAGAAGAAACCATAGTTATTTACGACGCACGGTGCACAACGGCGACAAGGGCCCCCGGCGCAAAAGCGCACGGCGCGTGGCAATATTAACTTGCAGCGCATAAAAGAGATGCATACGTATATCAACAATAACAAATAATAAATTATACAACAATTACTTAAAAATGCAGAAGAAAAAAACACACACGGAACACAACGATTTACGTGGTTCGGGAATAATCCCTACGTCCACGGAGAGGCAGAAAATTCACTATATCGGGAGAACAAATACAGAGTTTTTGCAGTAGTAACCCTAGCTCGAAAATGGGCTATAAAATGGAGAAGATGATCAATGTTCCGAAAAGTCCGCGTTGCAACAGTGAAAGGCGGTCAGCTTTGTCAAAAGCGCTACAGTGACTGTTGGTTGAAAGTCAAAAGTGCTACAGTACTGTTGGCTCCGAAGTCCGCACTACTATTGTGCCTGTCAGTGTTGGTCGGTCAGCTCCGCTACAGTGTCATAGATGCTACAGTGCCAAAAAAATTGGGCCGGAGGCCTTCGATCACTGGACCCCCGGAGCAAGGGCGCGTTGCCCTCCTGCAACCCCCAACGAGTTCACCGCGGAGCTCGATCCACGACAGTTGCGGGCCACAAGCATTCTGTTGGATTGGTGTTGCTCGATCCGGTTGGGCCGAATGCTTGTGGCCCGCAACCGTAGCGGTGCGGACTTTGGGGTCAACTTCACTGTAGCGCTTTTGACTTCCAGCCGGCAGACAATGTAGCACTTTTGACAAAGTGAGCCGCCGATAACTGTTGCAACGCAGACTACTATTCGGAACGTGGACCGTCTTCTTCATATGTAGCCCATTTCGGGCTAGGGTTTTACTACTGAAAAAAAACCCTCTGTAATTTGTGCTCCCAAATAGTGAATTTCGGCCTCTCCCGTGGACGTAGGGATTTTTCCCGAACCACGTAAATTCTCTGCTTTCTTTCTTTCGTTTTTTTCCCGTTTTCTGTCGTTGTGTCTCCCGACGATTCCGCATCACATTCGGCCCAACCGGATTGGGCTACACCAATCCAACACTATTCTCCTCAACCACTTCAGCGATATGACCAACTAGCTCATCCTTTTTTACCTTCAGTTCTGAACCTCTTTCGAGTTTAGACTCTTTTCTTTTGAATCTACTTTGAGCCGTTCCACCTCTTCAACTCTTCTGTTCGAGAATCATTCATTTCACTGAGGTCAGCTGCAATTTCAACAAGCCTTTTGTTTAGGCCTCTCATCTTTTCTACTTCAATTTCCAGCACTTTGATCTTAATGTCTCGAGACTTGTTTTCCTTTTTCAAGTCTCAAACTTTTTTCCTTTAATTACTGATCAACTTCTTTGGATAAATGGGCGCCTTCCATTCTTGGTCTCCTTGGGATCTCCTCATCATCGGTAGTCCCAATATCACTTGGTATACATGGTTCCTCAGCCATTCTTGCAGCATCATTAAATTAGCAAATGAACTCATTATCTGGCACATCCATACCTTCCATTTGTGGTCTACAAGTCTCATTCCAAAAGATTTCGCTCTTTCCATAAATGGTTCCTTAATATGGTGTTCTGTAAGATTTCTGGTGCTTCTTTGAAGTTGTAATGGGTGAATTCCCCTTACCTCAATGTGAGGTGGGGATACTCTTTTATAGAGAAGTGAAACTAATTACAAGGTGTTTAAGTCCGATGTGGGACTCAGAACAGAAATACCCATTTAACCTTAAATGGGGTCCAACACTCCCCCTCAAGCTGGACATGCCCAGATTGGATAGAGTCCCACAAAGAGACAAAGACAACAAAGACACATGACCATCTCAGACTCCCCCTCAAGCTGGGCCAAGGAGGCTGTGAATAGCCAGCCGGGTAGTGAGAGACTCAAGGCGAGCTCCTAGAAGACCTTTGGTGAAGAGATCGGTAAGCTGATCGGCCGTCGGGATATGACCGAAGCCGATATGGTGCTGCTCCAGATGGTGGCGGAGAAAGTGACAGTCCACCTCGATATGCTTCGTCCGTTCATGGAAGACGGGATTCGAGGCAATCTTCGTGGCGGCCTGATTGTCACACCAGATATGAGCAGAAGTCGATGCGGGAAAACCGAGCTCATGGAGGAGATGACGAAGCCAGAGGATCTCAGTAGTGACGGTGGCCATGGCTCGATATTCGGCCTCGGCACTCGACCGGGAGACGACAGTCTGCTTCTTGCTGCGCCAAGAGATGAGATTGCCGGCGAAGAACACGGCGAAACCCGAAGTAGACTTGCGGGTAGCGAGGCAGCCGGCATAGTCCGCATCACAGAAGGCCTCAACATCCATGTGAGCATGATGTGAGTACTGAAGGCCACAGGCAGGGTCTTTCTTTATGTATTTGGCAATGCGAATGACAGCATCCCACTGAGATCGGGTGGGATGCTCCATGAACTGGCTGACTTTGCCAACGGCACAGGCGATGTCGGGACGCGTCATGGTGAGGTAGTTGAGTTTACCGACCAGGCACCGATAGCTCTCGGGATGAGGAAAGGGTTCCGAGTCGGAATGAAGGGAGCGTTCCCCAGGCTCCAGGGGAGTGTCCACGGCGGTGGCTGTGCTCAACCCGGCATCCTGCAAGATATCAAGAGCATACTTGCGCTGGCAGAGAGAGGCCAAAGGCTGTGACGACCGTGCTGAAGCGGCCAAACCAAGCCCGAGGAGACTGCTTGAGGCCGTAGAGGGAGCGACGGAGACGGCAGACATGACGGTCGGCACCAGAGGCCGAAAAACCAGGAGGCTGCTGGAGGTAGACTTCTTCATCAAGAAAGCCATGGAGAAAAGCATTTTTAACATCCAGTTGATGAAGCGACCAGTGATGATGAGCAGCCAACGAAAGGAAAAGGCGGACCGAGGCCATCTTTGCGACTGGAGAGAAGGTCTCAAAGTAGTCGATGCCATATGTCTGAGCAAACCCCTTTGCGACAAGCCGGGCTTTGAGGCGACAAAGAGAGCCATCGGGATTGAGACGGATCGTGAAAATCCATTTACTACCGACCGTTTGTTTGCCCGCGGGAAGTGGAACAAGATCCCATGTATGGTTGTCATCCAGAGCCTGCAATTCATCCCTCATGGCGGCTAGTCACCCGGGGTGAGATTTTGCTTCACCTACTGTCCGAGGAATCGACACGGTCTCCAGCGCTGACAGACCCCTGTAGGAAGATACAAAGAGAGGAGTAGTCTGACACGAGCGAGTACCTTTCCGGAGCGCAATCGGCACGTCCTCGGGAGCTGGGACATGAGCATCGGAGGAAGCAGGAACAAGGTGGTCCTCGGCCGGGATGGGAGGTACAGCGGAAGGACGACGGGAGTAGGTCTGGCCAAAGAGATGACCGGGCGGGGGAGACACCAGAGGCGGGTGAACGAAGAGCGGAAGACATTCATCGATGGTAGTGTCGGGAGAAGGAGAGGGGAGAGTGAAAGGAGAGGTCTCGACAAACGATACGTCGGCATAGGTGATATACCGGCGGAGGTCTGGAGAGATGCATCGGTACCCACGCTGAGTACGGGAATATCCAAGAAAAATACAGCGAAGGGATTTGGGAGAAAGTTTGGAGAGATTGGGGCGAGTGTCCCAGACATAACAGAGACATCCGAAGACGCGGAGTGGAAGGGAGTGAGGAGGAATAGAGGGGAACAGGGTATGAAAGGGAGTCTCCCCCTGAAGGATTGAGGAGGGAAGACGATTCAGAAGGTAAGTAGCAGTGATGATGGCATCCCCCCAGAAGAGAAGAGGTACCTGGCGGTGGAAGAGGAGGGCACGAGCGGTTTCCAAAATATGCCGGTGTTTCCGCTCGGCCACCCCATTCTGCTGAGGGGTATCAGGACAGGAGGTCTGGTGGATGATGCCGTGGGCCCGTAGAAACTGCTGAAAGTGAGTGGATAAGTATTCCCGCCCATTGTCAGATCGGAGACATTTGACAGGGATAGAAAACTGTGTTTGGATCTCATGGAAAAAGGTCTGGAAGGTGGAGAGAACCTCTGTCCGATCTCGAAGAAGATAAAGCCATGTCATCCGGGAATAATCATCAATGAAGGAAATGTAATATTTATACCCAGATTGACTCGAGGTGGCACAGGGACCCCATACATCAGAATGAACCAAATCAAAGGGTTTGGCGGCCCGTGTGTCAACTCGAGGAGGATATGATGTGCGATGATGTTTCGCAAAACGACACGACTCACAAGGAAAAGAAAAACGGGGACTAATATCGGGGTAGAGGCGATGAAGTGCAGAGGCGGAGGGGTGGCCCAACCGGGAATGGAGGTCAACGACATGAGCAGAGATAGACGCGCAGGCGATGGAAGTCGGACCAGCGAACATGTACACCCCATCCCGAAGCTGGCCTCTACCAAGTTCCCGGTTCGTCGTCCGCTCCTGAAACAAAACAGAAGATGAGGAAAAGAGAGCAGTGCAATTGAGATCCTTGGTCAGTTTGCTGATGGAAAGCAGGTTAAAAGGACTCCGGGGTACATGAGCCACCGAGGAGAGGTGAAGGGAGGAGGTGAGGGAACAGGAGCCAAAGCCGGCTATGGGGAGAGTGGACCCATCATCAACAGTGATGGCTGAGGATCCACTATAGGGACGGTAGTGGGAGAGCATACCTGCATCCCCGGTGAGGTGGTCGGATGCACCCGAGTCAAGCATCCATGCAGGGGAACGATGACTGACAAGGGCAGTGTGACCACCGGAATGGGCAAGAGAAGCTGATGAAGAGCCCGCGATGGAGGTGGATCGGTAATCGTGAATCAGCTGGAGCTCAGCCAGGGAGAGATCCAACGACGGAGGAAGAGCAACAGCAGGTGAGGACGCATCACGGAGCGCAGTCTGGCCCTGGCGGGTGTGCGACTCGGGACGACCATGCAGGACCCAACAACGGTCTACCAGATGGCTGAGCTTGCCGCAGTGCTGGCAGAGGGGGCGAGGTCGGCCGTCCCCACGGCCGCGCCCGCGAGGGCTGGTAGGACGACTACCGCCACGTTCGAGGAGCGCAGTGTGATCAGGGAGGGGGACGAGTGGTGCAAGGGCCCGATGAGCCTTCTGCAGGCGATGATAGACCTGCGGGATATCCAGTGTAGACGAGCTGACAAGCATCTCAGTGGCCGTCGTGGTGTAGTCCGGTGCGAGGCCATTGAGGAGATTGAATAAGCAGAGCTGGTCCCGCTGAGTCTGCGCTTCGGCCGGAGTTTGAGGAATCGGCCAGAGTTCCTGTAGTTCATCGCGGAGACCCTTCCATTCCATGAAGTAGGTGGGGAAGGTCCGATCCTGCTGGCGGATATGGGAGAGACGCTGTAGAACGTCAGAGACCCGAGCCAAGTTATTGGTCTCGGAGAACATGACAATCAAGGAATCCCAGAGCTCCTTGACGGTGTTGGCAGTCCTGGTGACATCTTTCATGGAGCGGTCCATGGAGTTGACCAGTAAGGCGAAGATTTTGCTGTCCGCCAGCTGCCAATAGTCGAACTTAGGGTCAGTGATTTCAGGTGGGGGTTTCTCAAGTTGAGAATGAAGGCCCATGCCGCGGAGGGACATCAAGACCGTCTTCCGCCAGACGGAGAAATTAGTGGCATCCAGCCGGTCATCGACAAGCCGGGAGGAGGCCGTGATCAGGGACGGCAGAACGGAGGACGCGTCGATGGAGGGCGGGCGCTGGACCCGTTCGCCGGGAGTCGGGCGGGGGAAGGGAAGCGGCCCGAAGAAGCTGCCGGAGGGAGCAGCGACAGGGGGTCGCGCTCAGGATGGTGCGGCTGGGCAGGGGCGGTGCGGGTGCTAGGGCGCGGGGTCTGGACAGGAGGGCCGCGGGGCCGAGGGCACGGCTGGACCAGGGCGCGCCGGGCGCCGGAAGCCAGGGCCAGGAGCAACGCCGGGAGAGGGCGCCGGGAGGGGAGTCGCTGGGAGAGGGCGAGGGCGCGGCGCCGGGGCGAGGCCGAGGGCGAGACGCCTGGGCGGGGCGCCGAGGGCTGGGCTCCGGGGCGAGTCGTCGAGGGCGGGGCGCGAGGGCGCGACGCCGGGGCGAGGCCGAGGGCGAGACGCCTGGGCGGGGCGCTGAGGGCGGGGCGCTGGGGCGAGTCGCTGAGGGCGAGGTGTCTGGGCGGGATGCGCCGGGGCGAGTCGCCGAGGGCGGGATGCGCCGGGGCGAGGCGGCGGGGCGGGATGCGCCGGGGTGAGTCGCCGAGGGCGGGAGATGTCGGGGCGAGGCGGCGGGGCGAGGAGCCGGGGCGAAGCCGGCGAGGGCGAGGCGCCGGCATGGAGATCGCCGGGGCGAGTCGCCGAGGGCGAGGCGTCCGGGCGGGATGCGGCGGGGCGAGGAGCCGGGGCGAAGCCAACGAGGGCGAGGTGCCGGCGTGGAGATTGCGCGCCTGGCAGGAGGGCGACGCGGGGAGCCACGGGGCGCAGGGGAGCCGGGAGCCGCGGTAGGCAGGAGGGCCGCCGGGAGGATGGAGGGCAGCCGGGAGGGAGCGCCGCTGGAGAGAGGGCCGCCGGGAAGGGCCATGCCGGAGAGGAGCCGGGTGAGAGAGTTGCGCCGGGATAGGAGGGGGGGGCTGTCGGGAATGGCTAGGGCAGCAGGGAGAGAGGCGGGGCCGGGAGTACGCCGGGAGTCCGCAGAGGAGGGAGGGTTCGGGATAAAAATCCCTCTGATACCATGTAATGGGTGAATTCCCCTTACCTCAATGTGAGGTGGGGATACTCTTTTATAGAGAAGTGAAACTAATTACAAGGTGTTTAAGTCCGATGTGGGACTCAGAACAGAAATACCCATTTAACCTTAAATGGGGTCCAACAGAAGTCTTGGCCTTTTCCATGGCAACCAAGATTATAAAAGTAGGCTAAGGCTCTAACTTCGACAAGCAATTGAATCAAATCACAGCAAACAAATTTGATAAAAGGAACCTTTCCTTTGAACCACTTGCACACTTCTCTTCATGGATATAAGCATTGTCATTCTTGTGTAACATCATTAGTGGATCTCACTTATTTTCTTCTCCATTGCTTCTTCATCTTTTTCCTTTTAGTGGTTTGCATGAAACCACTTTGACAAACCTCTTCCTTGACAGCTATGAGTGCCATCTTGGAATACTTCTTCCTTGGTGGATTCAACTTCACATTGTCTTCCACCTTCTTCATTGCTGAAACAACCACTTTCTTTTGCTTCCATATTTGTCTTCGCTCCTTCCAAGAAAGTTGTTGTGATAATCCAGATTTTGGTGCTTGATACACCCTCCGTAGAGGCTCGGTTCTATCCTCCAAAACATTGTACCTATTTTCCAGCTTAATAGGTCTTTTTTAGGATAAACATTCTCCTTGTAAGGATTGAAGTGTCCTCATATAACTTCTTTAGCCTTCCATGCATTCCTTCAATTGCAATACCTTGCCATGTGATTGAGATTAGAACAAATAAAGCATTTAACTTAATTATCACACCTAATTCGGTCTTTTCTTGATTGAGATGTTGGCACCGCTGAAGTTCTTCTCACATCTTTGGGCTTGTTGGCTTCGAAACATCTACTCATGATGTGTCCAAATCTTCCACAATAGAAGCATTTTTACGTGTTGGAGTCTGCATCCCACATCGGACTTGAGGTCCAGTGTGGTTTTAATTATTCATTATAAAATAACCCCAAGGGATCTTTTAGAGAGAACACCTTGGGGGTTCAGTTTCTCCTATTTTATCATTCAACATGGTATCAGAGGGAACCTAATCCCAAGACCTCCCTCCCATTTTATTTTCCCCGTTTAGGGTTTCTCATAATTTTTCCCCCGTGGGGGGCGGCGGTCCCCCATGTAGGTCTAGGTTTATTTTTATGCCGCCGCCCCTTCGGGCTCGTTTTCCAGCTGGTCTCCCTGTCCGCTGCGCGTGACGGCTCCACCTCCGGCGGCTCTCTTCTGCTGCCTCCTCTGCGTGCGTCGGCGATGCTCCCTGCTTCCCTCCCGGCAGAATCCTCCTTGCTTTGGCATCCCATTGTGACTACAGGCCCGCCTCCTTCCGCGGCTCCCTGCGCGCGACCCTCGCTCGCAATCCAGCGCAAGTTCCCGGCTGACCCCACGCGACGGCTCCGCCCCTGTGCGCGCTGTGGATCTAGGCCCCCCTGCTGGATCTTTTTCTCTCCCGGCGGATCTCCCTTCCTGCGCCGCCTCCTTCCCTGCGGTCTCTCGGATCTGCCAGGTTCCGCCTCTGTGCGCGCGACAGCCTCGTTTAGGCGACCTCGTCCGGTGGCTCCCTTCTGCCTTTTTTTCCCGGTGCCCTCGTCGCGGCTCCCGGCGGACCATCCTCCTAGCGGTTCCCTGCTCCAACGGTGCACCCCGGTGGCCCTGCTTCCAGACGCGACTCCCGGCTCCCGCAGCGTTTCCCGGCGCCTCCCGCCTCTCCTGCTGCTTCCCGGCGAAGCCCGGCCTCGCCTCCCTTCCTGGCGGACCATCCTCTCGGCGGCTCCCTCCCTCCCTACGCGTGCTCCGGCTCCCTCTCAACTCCCGTCGCGGCTCCTAGCCCTCCTCCCGACGGATCTTCCGGCCCCGCCTCCTGTGGTTTTTCTCGGCCCTGCCTGTTGGCGCGCTTCCATCCCAGCAGATCTCCCCCCTGCCGGCATCTCCCTTCCGACGGCTCCCTCCCCTCTCCCTTACGGAGGTTCTCCTTCCTACCGGACGACCTCCCCTCTCTATG
This sequence comes from Viscum album, assembly GCA_963277665.1. Classification (NCBI taxonomy): domain Eukaryota; kingdom Viridiplantae; phylum Streptophyta; class Magnoliopsida; order Santalales; family Viscaceae; genus Viscum; species Viscum album. The sequence continues at coordinate 692,969,130 of OY728158.1, forward strand.
CGCCAGCTCCGATGGCTCTGCTGCTGTCCAGCGGCTCCCTCGCTGCGCGTTGTCCCCTTTCGCGCTGCTCCTTCCATGCCACCCTCCACCTGTGGTAGCCCCCGCCCCCATGCCGGCCCTCCTGTGGTTTCCCGGCGCTCTGACGCTCGGCCTGCCTGTGCGGTTTCCCGGCGCTCCGACGACCGGCCCGCCTGTGTGGATTTCCCAGCGCTTAATCGACCGACCCGCCTGTGCAGATTTTCCAGCGCTTAATCGACCTGCACTGCCTGTGCGGCTTTCCCGACGCTCCGTCGACTGACACTGCTTGAGCGGCTTGGCAAATTTCTTTCAGCAGCATCCTCCATCTTCGTGCAGAGGGGCAGCATCCATGGCGCTTTTATCTTTTATTCTGTTTTTGTCTTGTTTTATAATCAAGCTGGGTATGTCCAGCTTGAGGGGGAGTGTTTGTAGCGTCTATTGTTTGCTTTATTTTTCTTTATGTGTCCAAGCTAGGTACACCTAGCTTGAGAGGGAGTGTTGGAGTCTGCATCCCACATCAGACTTGAGGTCCGGTGTGGTTTTAATTATTCATTCTAAAATAACCCCAAGGGCTCCATTAGAGAGAACACCTTGGGGGTTCGGTTTCTCCTATTTTATCATTCAACATGACGCTTCTTTTGTGGAACTGTTGGAGTTGGTGCCCTAGAACCAATTTGTTTTGTGCTTGATTACATGTTTTCATTATTAATGAAGTTTTTCTCATCACATTATTATTGTTCCTCTGCATAACATTTGTATGTGATAATGTCATAAGAATAAATGTTGCACTGAAAGGTTATGGTTGTTCCCCGCTATGATGAGAACATAGAGGCGCCACAACATTATTCTTTTAGAATGGTGACAAGAAGAGGGACATTCTTTTATTGATGGATGAAAAGAACTGCAAGTTGGAATTATCCGATGTGGGACTCGGAAATACCCTTTACTCGGAAATACAATTAACTGGGATGAACACTCCCCCTCAAGCTAGTACATGATAGCTTGGAACAAGAGTCTCACAAAAAAGAAAGAAGATACCAAATAAGACCATACACACTTCCCCTCAAGCTTTCTCCTCAAACTGGGTCGCTGATGCTGTGGATTCCCAACTTGGTATAAAGAGAGTCCAGTCGAGCTCCCGGGAGGCTTTTGGTGAAAATGTCGGCAAATTGATATGCCATCGATATGTTGCTGAAACTGACATGGTGTTGCTTGAGGTGATGGCGAAGAAAGTGACAATCCACCTCGATATGTTTCGTGCGTTCATGAAAGACAGGATTGGAAGCAATCTTCATGGCTGCCTGATTATCATACCAAATATGAGCAGACGTCTGTGGTGGGAAACCAATTTCATGGAGGAGATGACGAAGTCAAAAGATCTCAGTAGTGACCGTGACCATCGCACGGTATTCAGACTCATCACTGGATCTGGAGATGACAGTCTGTTTCTTGCTTCGCCATGAGATAAGGTTACCTGCCAAAAAAACACCAAACCCAGAAGTAGACATCCGGATAGCTAAGTAACCAACATAGTCAACATCACATAAGACCTCAATATTAAGATGATCGTGATGTGAATACCGAAGACCATGAGCAATGACTTTCTTAATGTATTTGACAATACGAAGGACAACATCCCATTGAGATTTTGTTGGATGTTTCATGAATTGACTAACCTTGCTGATAGCGCATGAGTATGATAAATGACCCAGATCTTTGGCTTGAAAGTGTTGAAGATGTCCCTTTAGATGTGTGATTTCATTTGAATCGCTCCTAGTTATAATGATATCATCAACATAAACGATCAGCAGGATACAACTGGAGGATGTCCTGCGTTAGGGAAGGTGCTGGCGACGGGAGGGGGTGCTGGCGACGAAAGACGGGGACTGTCACGACAGAGGGTGGAGCCGTCGGAGGGTCGTCGCCTAGGAGGCAGGCCGTTGGAGATGGGGCTGCCGCAGGGTGACCAACGACGGAGGGTGGAGCCATCGGAGGGTCGTTGCCTGGGAGGCAGGGCGTTGGAGATGGGGCTGTTGTAGGGTGACCAACGACTGGAGGGAGAGGGTCTAGATCTAGTGGGGCCGGTTGATGGGGGTCGTCGGGAAAACCGCATAGCAGCTGCGGGCGGGAGGTGGGCTGCAGGATTGTGTAGAAGAGCCGCGCGGGAGGGGCTTTGGATCGTCGACGATGGAGCGCCGGGAAAGCTGCGGAAGAGCCGTGCGGGAGGCGTTGGATGGGAGTTCACCATGGAGGACGGGGGTGCGATCACCGTGGCTGTCCGACTCGCGTAGGCGGGCAGCGGGATCAGGACTCCTTGGCGTACTAGCGGCACTGAGGGGACGTTTGCTCACTGGTCTAGATCTGGAAGGCCAGGCGGCCCGAGGAGGAAGACAACTGGGGCACTGCGCGGTGGAGACGACCTGGACTAGGGTCGGCGAGGAAGATTTGCCAAAGAGAGCCATGTCCCGAGAAACGAGAGGCGTCACTGTGGGATCTGGCGGCGATGAGCGGGAGGGCCGTTGAAGGGGCCGTCGTGGCGGGATGCAGTCGCGCAGGAGGGAAGCATCAGGTGTGAGCCGCGTGCAGGGGGTGTTTCGTCGGAAACAGAGGGGGGGGGGGGCGTGCAGAGGCCAATGCGGGCGGTGGGTGAGGTTGCAGGAGGCCTACACACAAAGATGCGGGGGCGGGGGTGCCCAGGAGGAAGCCGCGCGGAAAAAGTCGCAGAGAGAGGCGGGGGCCATAGCCGCACAGGAAGGCGGGCCGGGAGAGCCACGAAAGTGGGAAAGTTAGTAACCTGCTTCTGATACCATGTAGAATGGTGAAGTCCCTCTCAAGGAAAGGTGGAGACATTCTTTTATAGTTGAATGAAAAGAATTACAAGTTGAAATAATCCGATGTGAGACTCGGAAATACCCTTTACTCGGAAATACAATTAACCGAGTTCAACAATTCTTGAATCTTGTTCTATGGGTGGATGATATTGTCTGACTGGACATATAGACAATACAGACTATCAGTGGTATGAGGCTCATAAGACATTGAGACATCTTTTCATAGCGTTTGCCTTTGTTAATCTCCAAGATAGAAAGTTATGAGAACAAACTCGTCAATAGGAAATTCACATTTTCATGTGTCATTGGATGTTTCGTGAATCAATAAATGTCGACGAGGGAAAGCGGACCATGCTTAATGATCCAATTAGAAACGAATAATATTTATTTACATATTCTTGTTGTGTTGCACATGTCAAGCAATTTATAATAATAATGTTATTATTAATGGGTATGGGGTCAACTAAGAATATTAAAGCTGGTTAAGGGGGTGTGTGCAATTTGCCAACTCTAAACCTATCGCGATAAAGAGAGATTGATTCAAGCCCTAGAGTGTGCTCTCGCTTCCTCCTCTCTCAAGCCTTCGAGAGAACACCAAAGGTTCTTCATCCTTCATGAAGAATACTGCTGCGATCAACCACGAACAACACAAGTGATCATGATCAGCTGTGCTAGCACCCGACGATTCTACGATGTTGATCGGAGATTGTGGTACACGTGTGGATCACTGCTAAAGAGATTCTGTACTTGAATCCTACAACGCAACGACGGTGCGACGAATGTAGTCTATTAATTTATTGTTTTCATTGGACATGACATTTTGATCATGTAAATCAACGATTACACATGATTAACACTGTAGATAGGAAAACTCCTTACCTCAAGGTGAGGCGGAGGCCTACTTTTATAGATTGAGAATACAAAATACATACAGGAGTATTCCGATGTGGGACTCAGAAATACCTAGAATAATTGAAAATAGGGGTTTTAACACTCCCCCTCAAGCTGGACATGCTCAGCTTAGACAACGAGTCCCACAAAAAAGAAAGATGACATCATACAAGACCAGACATACTCTCCCTCAAGTTGGGCCGCAGATGCTGTGGATGCCCAGCTTGGGACTGAGCGAGGCTAGACGAGCCCCTGGGAGGCCTTTGGTGAAGATGTCGGCAAGCTGGTCTGCCGTTGGGATGTGGCTAAAGCTGACGTGATCATGCTTCAGGTGGTGGAGAAGAAAGTGACAGTCCACCTCAATATGTTTTGTGCGTTCATGGAAGACGAGATTCGAAGCTATCTTTGTGGCTGTCTGATTGTCACACCATATGTGAGCAGATATCTGCGGAGGAAAGCCAAGCTCCTGGAGTAGATGTCGAAGCCAAATGATTTCCGTGGTGACGGTGGTCATGGCACTGTACTCGGATTCCGCACTGGAGTGGGAGACTACTGCCTGTTTTTTGCTGCGCCAGGAGATGAGGTTGCCTGCCAAGAATACGGCAAACCCAAAAGTAGATCTCCGAGTAGCAAGGCAACCGGCATAATCTGCATCACAAAAGGCCTCAATATGCTGTGAGTAGCGAATATCACAGGCATGATCTCGTTTGATGTATTTGGCGATGTGGAGGACAACATCCCAATGAGTGGTGGTCGGATTCTCCATAAATTGGCTCACTTTGCCAACAACGCAGACAATGTCGGGACGAGTCATAGTAAGATAATTGAGTTTGCCCACCAGTCGACGGTACCGCTTTGGGTGTGAATACGATTCCGAGGAGTCATAAAGAGACTGTTCCCTAGGCTCCAGAGGAGTGTCTACAACAGTGGCCTGTGTCAGCCCAGTATCTTGCAGAATATCCAATGCATATTTTCGTTGGCAAAGGGAAATGGTGTCCGAAGAATCGAATACCTCGATGCCTAGGAAGTATTTGAGAGGACCGAGATCCTTAGCGTGGATGTGCTGGTGAAGATGCCCCTTGAGATGGGCGATACCATCACTGTCGCTGCCGATGATGATGATATCATCCACATAAACTACCAACAGGATGCAACCAGCGGAGGTCGTCCTGTAGAACACAGTGTGGTCCTTCATGCTACGAGAGAGCCTAAAGTCGGTGACGACAGTGCTGAAGCGGCCGAACCAAGCACGAGGAGACTGCTTGAGGCCGTAAAGAGAGCGGCGGAGTCGACAGACTTGAGACTCGGTGTCGGAGGCACAAAAACCGGGGGGCTGTTGCAGATAAACCTCTTCCTTAAGAAATCAATGGAGGAAGACATTTTTTGACTTACAGTTGATGAAGAGGCCAACGATGATGAGCAGCTAGAGAGATGAATAACCGAACGGAGGCCATCTTGGCAACTAGAGAGAAGGTATTGAAATAGTCAATACCTTAAGTATGGGCGAAGCCCTTGGCCACAAGGCGGGCTTTTGAGTCGATGGAGAGCGCCATCGGGATTCAGCCTGACTGTGTAGATCCATTTGCTGCCAACCGCTTGTTTGCCTACTGGAAGGGGAACAAGACCCCAAATATGGTTTTCTTCCAAGGCCCGCAACTTATCCCGCATTGCGGCTAGCCAGCCCGAGTGAGATTTTGCATCACCCATTGTGCGAGGAATAGATACTGTTTCCAGAGCTGACAGACCCTTTTAGGAAGATACAAATAGAGTACTCTGGCAAGAGCGAGTACCTTTCCGAAGGGCAATGGACAGGTCCTCTGGTGCCGGGGCAGGAGCATCAGACGAAGTGGGGATGACAATGTCATTGGCCGGGACGAGGGATACAGTTGTTGAACGACGTGAGTAGACCCTACCAAAATGGGTGTCAACAGTAGGGGGAGACACCGGAGGAGGGTGGATGAGGAGAGGAAGACAATCATCGATGGTAGAGTCAGGATGAGGAGAGGGAAGGGAGAACAAAGAGCTCTCAACAAATGAGATGTCCGCAGAGATGACATACCTCCGGAGATCCGGTGAGTATCAGCGATATTCGCGCTGAGTGCGAGAATAGCCATGATGTGCGGCCGGTAGAAGGCGGGGTCGGTGGAAGCTGGGAAGCCGCAGTTTCGGGAAGTGTGTGGAGCCGTGAGGTGCAGCGGACAACGGGAGGGATGCCGGCATTCGGTGCAAGCCGCACGCAGGAAGAGCCGGGGGGATGTCGGGACGCCGTCTGGAGGGGGAGGGCTCGGGATTATATTCCCTCTGATAGCATGTAGAGACGAAAACTCCTTACCTCAAGGTGAGGCGGAAACCTACTTTTATAGATTGAGAATACAAAAATACATACAAGAGTATTCCGATGTGGGACTCGGAAATACCCAGAATAATAGAAAATATGGGTTTTAACAAAGACTAAAAGCTAGGTTGGTCAATACCTTCAAAGGACGCTTCTGCTGCGCTCGGAACCTATAAGTGGTATCAAACCAGTCACATGTTAATTTATAATCATTTACCATTGGTTGATTGATTGCATGCGTTTGCGCTTTCTTTTATTTAAAACGATTCCTTTTAATAATCCGACATCGTTGTCTCTTCTCTTCTTCGTTCTCGATAACATTCTAAATGAGAAAAGAAATACAACAGATAACCTAAATATTAAAAATATCTAATACTCCAATACTCTTAAGGGATCTGGGCTTCATGATATCGATGGAGGTGAGCGACTTTGGTTCATGGGGGAGCCTCATTAACACTGGTACTGAAGTCAAGGAAACTGCTTAATGGATGCAGGCTGAACTTGCTGCCTCAACTACCGAATCACAGTAACAGCGATGACGCCGACCTGTCTTCAGCCTACAGCAGAAGGAAGACAGATCTCCCACATGAGGACTGCTGCATAGCTGACCGAGTCCTAGTTTTTGAGCCACCATGGGTGAATGGCTATAGCGTAGCGGGGTTATGAGGAATGGGCACGGGTATGGTCCCTTGACTGCGGCAAAGATAGTGCGTGGGGATGAAGAAGGCTATCTGATTGATATCAGCCTGCCGCTATTGGATCTGCAGCGGGTGAAAGTCTCGTGGAGGAACATGACAGCGCATGAGATCATAAAGCTGTCACGCTTGTGCAACTCAGGCACACCATTCAACAAGAGTTGCCTGGAGGGGGCCTATTGGAGGGAGAGCTACTTGACATTGGGAGGGATCTAGGGGCTTGCGCACCTGGAGAGGCATGACAGTTGGGGTGGAGGCCTGAGGTGCAGCGAGGGAGGAGGCTGAGCTGGACAGAGGGGTCGGAGTGCACTGGCCACAGGGCCGTGTCGGGGTTTGTGCGGCGGCTGTGAGAGGCATGACAGTTGGGGTGGGGAGGTGGGGGGTGGAGGCCTGAGGTGCAGCGAGGGAGGAGGCTGAGCTGGACAGAGGGGTCGGAGTGCACTGGCCACAGGGCCGTGCCGGGGTTTGTGCGGCGGCTGTGAGAGGCATGACAGTTGGGGTTGCACAATGGACTGGTGCATTGTGGGTGGGAGGGTGGTGAAGATAAAGAAATTTAGAATATCCATGCTCTAGAACCATGTAGGAACATCTGGATGAGAGGTGTGGCAATTTATTTATAGATAGATTTATGGAATATATCATAGGAGAAATTCGATGCCGACTCTAATACCCAACTCTGCTCCAATACATGACTTTGGGCCCAGTCCCTTCCTAATTGAGTTCAATATAAAATATTTTGGATGTAAGGAAAGTGTGATTTACCGTTTATTGCATTTTCATCTTTCCATTTACATAATCTAATATATTTTCTAATACATTTATGGAAAATGATAACAGAAAATGTTTTCCATAACCAAACGGAGCCTCCCTTTTGCTAACCATAAATATTTGAATGCAGTTGTGCAGGACTGGAGTGATGATCATGGATCTTTAAATGAAATGGGGAATTTTTTTTCAAGTAGGCGGGTCTTTGAGTTGAGAAAAAAGCTGATTAAGTTTGTGGAGGACCGTATTTACCCAATGGAAAAGGAATTCTACAAGCTTGCTGATTCTCCGTTGCGCTGGACAATTCACCCCGAGGAAGAGAACTTGAAGGAACTGGCAAAAAAAGAGGGATTATGGAACTTATGGATACCGGTATGCTGTCCCTTCTTTCTTAAGTTTCTATTGGTGGCCAAGCCGGCCTGTTCATGTACATCTGGCCTTTTCTCGGTGATATGACAGATGCCCATTATATGCAGTTGGACAGTGCTGCCAGGGCAAGGAAATTACTATTTGATGACAAAAATGGCACTCTGTCTGAAGATCCGTGCAGTAACTTGTTAGGTGCTGGGCTTTCAAATATTGAATATGGGTTCCTTTGTCAGGTCATGGGTCGCTCAATATGGGCTCCCCAGGTCTTCAATTGTGGGGCTCCTGACACTGGGAATATGGAGGTGCGAAGCTGTTTCCATTTCTTTTTGATTTATTCATCAGCAATGGAAAAGTGTATCATCTTGTGCAAAATTCTTTACAAGCAATCTCTTAGGTTTTACTGCGCTACGGAAATAAAGAGCAACTTCAAGAATGGCTCATCCCACTGCTAGAGGGAAAGATTCGGTCTGGGTTCGCGATGACAGAGCCACAAGTTGCATCTTCCGATGCCACCAACATCGAGTGTTCCCTCAAGCGGTAAAAGTCACTCGTACAAATAACCCAAAATTTTGAGTGTTTGGCCTATCCTAGATTATTTAGTTGCCATGTGATTTACAGAGATGGGGAGTCATACGTAATAAATGGAAATAAGTGGTGGACCAGTGGGGCAATGGATCCGAGGTGCAGACTTCTCATTGTCATGGTTAGTACTTTCTTCATGACATAACAATATTTGTTTGTTGCACTTTAATTTAGCTGAAATGGGTAACATGAACATTACACAGGGAAAAACAAGCATCACTGCTGCTAAGCATCAGCAACAATCCATGATCTTAGTGGATATTCAGACTCCTGGTATAAATGTAAAGCGGCCATTAACTGTATTTGGTTTTGATGATGCACCTCATGGACATGCAGAAATATCATTTAACAATGTGCGTGTTCCGGCCAAAAATATTCTGCTGGGTGAGGGGCGTGGATTTGAGATTGCCCAGGTAATTTTGATCGAGAATTAGTGAATTTCATGTACCAGATAACGTTCATCCTGTAGTTTATGTTATATATTTGTTTTTCAGTAAATAAAAATTAGAGTCGGGAATATGGGTTAGGCCCGATGGACCAGTCCGTTTAACCTGTGGAAAAGCACGAACTGAGGATTAAAATTTACAATCCAAATAAAAATGATCCTATTTAAACCTGTTAAACCTGTCCTGCATGGTCCATGGGTGAACCTGTTTTTTCAGGGTAGGCTTGGGCCGGGAAGGCTGCACCATTGCATGCGGCTCATAGGCGCAGCCGATCGTGGCATGCAGCTGATGGTGCAGAGGGCTGTCGCAAGAAGAGTGTTTGGAAAGCTGATAGCCGAACAAGGATCGTTTCTTTCAGATGTTGGCAGGTGTCGGATAGAGTTGGAAAAGACAAGATTGTTGGTTCAAGATGCCGCTGAGCAGCTTGATAAAGTTGGGAATGTGAAGGCTCGTGGTGCCATCGCAATGGCCAAGGTGGCGGCTCCGGACATGGCGCTGAAGGTTCTAGACATGGCAATACAGGTGCACGGCGCAGCCGGTTTGTCTTCAGACACGGTGTTGGCCCATCTCTGGGCGGTGGCCCGGACCTTGCGAATAGCAGATGGCCCTGATGAAGTGCATTTAGGCACGATTGGGAAATTGGAAGTGCGGAGAGCCAGACTCTGAGTCGGGTTTGTGGTAAATGAATGATTCTATCAGGGCGCCTTGTGCTTCACCCTGCTGTAGCCCCGATTGTATGTATTTTGTCTTTTTAACTTATATCTTTTTTTGAAGAAAACTGTTGTAATAAAACACAGTTATTTATTTATTTTTATCTCATTTTTAGTAAATGATGGATGAAGTCACTATTTCATGATCGTAGGTGAATGAAAAAATCCATGTGATTTTGGTCGGGTTGATTGGGTTGAGTTGGGTTTGGACACCCTACTTCCTCGGGATACTATATGGGTGTTTGATTGGGCTTTGGGTTCATGTAAATAATTTGGTCGACTACATTCTCCATTTCGCGAGCCATGTAATGTTCAATTACACCTTTGAAATAAACCTTTACCTCTTTTGTGCCAATAGCCGTCCATATTACTATCAGTCTGTGTTCGTGACTCCATATAACTTGCATTTGTGGATGCTAGTGGAGAAATTATATTTATATTTGATATTATTAATAGAAAGATTTTCAAAAAAGAAAATTGATGTTTATTCAAAACCATTGATGGATGAAACAAAATTTTTAGAGTTAAAGAGCGTAAATAAAAATAGGCACACCTCAATTCCTGAAAGCTCTATCTTGATAGAATATGTATGAGGGAGATCACAAAGTAACAATCGACAGACTCTTGCCTCCACAGGTCGTACAGCGACCACTAGAATACCCATACGCCAAGTGGTACCCCTTGATACTCCTAAATTTGGGAAAAATCATCCCAATTCCCCTATGCAAGCTAAAAAACCTGTTGCCCAAAATACATTTTCCCCTATTGACCTAATTGGATATAACCTTTCTAATGAATAAGTTGAAGCATGTGATTTAATTTGTTTTTGGAGTTTTTCCATACCGATCAACCTATATGGAAGGCTAAGAGATTGAGGATGAATTCTTTAGGTTAAGTGAAAATGGGTAAAAAATTACTTATTGATTCATATGGATTTATTACCCTATATACAAGACAATTAAGACATGAAAAAGACAATTCAAACCTGGAAAGAATAATAGTTACATGATTTTGGGAATTTAAATAAATGATAGAAGGACCATATATAGATAAAATGATGAACAATTACCTATCAAGAATACTAATGAGGTATATATTAATGAAGGAAAGATGAGATGAAAAGTGAATGTAAGAGGGACGTTTGATCTTTCTCCCTCCATCTTTTTAATTATAATTAAATTAAATTTATTTTTTCCATATGATTAAAGGAAATTGGTTGCAATAACTATCGGAGTTTTTTTTTCTATTTACCAACTTTTCATATTTTGATGATTTTTATTCCTGATCCATTTTTTTACTTGATACCTTTATTAATTTGAGATGATGCATTATATAATGGTTTTTTTTTGCATTAAAATAATGTTCCTTTAAGATCTTATTTTGAAGAAGAAACCTTATGTTTTTGTATTGATGCTTCTAAATTCTACTTGTCCCATGGATTCTCTCATCTGGGCATTGTTTAAATGTTTTCTATTTTATTTTTAATCTTGAATTAGAACATGATTTCTATGCTAACATTGAAAGTATCTTCCAATTGTAATCTTATCAATACATAGATTATATTAATGTCTTTGGTGAATGCTAGCTGATGGAGGCTATAATGCTACTCTTTTACTGTATCCTATTACGATTTAAATATTTTTTAGAATGATGAAGGACTTCATGATCAATATTAAAACTTGATCACTACAAAAATCTATTGGGTCTATAATGTATTGAGCTCAATATTTTTTATTATAACCTTTTCAGTTGGTGGAATCTTAGAATTTTTCCATTCACGGTTCTTTCTATATGATAAATCATCATTTTTTATAACGTTTAAAGATTTCTTGTGTCAATACATGATTAAATACGATGTTGGCATGGAATCCAAGAAGTATTTCATGAAGACTTGTGATGGTCCAATTTATTTTGGAATTTATCTTTGTAATCACTTAATTCCATATTGGTTCAAACTTTTTGGCCCTCACGGGTTCACTCTTGTATTATTATTTTTATTATTAACTCTTTTGAGGGTTTGTGTTGGGATACCAACTCATGCTTTATATCATTTTCAATTGAGATAAAATTAAAGAAAAGGTTATAGAAATTATTATATAACAACATGAGTAGGATCCATTATACATTAGAGGTCAAAAAGATTGACTAGGTACCACCTTGAGATGCATTTTCTAATGAGTACCTTTATGCAATCTTAGGTTCACATCCTTTATATACTCATTTGGTTAATTTTTTAGTTGCCTCACAAATCCCTATACATCTTAAGAAATAATAGGTGTAAAATAAAATGTGTGAGTCTAAGTATTATGTATGGGATTACCCTAATTACAACGATCTGTGCCTTCCTGGACCGTTACTTTTTTGGTTTTGTGGTTGGAGAGTGCTCAAAGGAGGCTAGAGGAGGTTTAGTGGAGGTTGGAGCTGCAACAGACGTTTTTATGCTGTAAAAAGGGGTTTATGACATAAGTTTGTGGTTTATGGCTTGCAAATCCAGTGACTTATGGATTGTGTGAAGCTGTGGTGCAGAACGTAAAATTGGTTTTACAGTGTAAGTTATGTGGGCCTATGGAATTTACGGCGTAAAAGTGTGGTTTACACCATAAGATGGGAGAATAATATGTTGTTTATAAACCTACTTTGTCTGATATTCTCCTCATTCAGTCATCGTCACTTCTCTCATTTTGTGACGAATCGTAGGTGATTTTGGGAGACTTTCCAACCCGTCTTCCCTCACATTGATCTTTGAGTTTTAGTGGCTGCTCATTGGTGATTGATGGTGAGTTCCTTCCCCTCTATCCCTGTGTTTTCTTTGGTTATTCTTCCGAAAGTTTTCTATGTGGTGATGTTGTGATCTGGGTGTGTGTTGGGATGCATTTTGGACAACCCTTTGGTTTGGTTTGGGTTGATCTGGGGTTATCTTGTGCAATTATGGTTTGTGGGCGGTTTCTTCTTCTCCCTATGGTGCACAGTGAGATCAGGAAGCTTCTTTTAGGCAGGGGATCCTCTTTATCACTTGTTTACATGCTATATGTTGGGATTACATGATTTTGTTTCCCTTTGGGTGGATAATAAGGGTCAGCGTAATAAAGATAATTAATCGGCGTAACTAAAATTGATGGGCATGGGGTGATATTGCATGCTTTGATGCTTTGTTATATGTTGTTGATGAGTTTATGCCATGTTGTCATCTTGCTGAAAATAGAAGCTGTTGGGAGCCTTGTTTATCCTGTACATGATATATGTTGAGACCCTTGCTATGTTGTTGTGTGATCGCACCCTGAATAAAAGCTGAAAATAGAAGCTGTTGGGAGCCTTGTTTATCCTGTACATGATATATGTTGAGACCCTTGCTATGTTGTTGTGTGATCGCACCCTGAATAAAAGGCTAAAGAATGCATATTTGACTAATAAAATGGTTGACCATGGAATCTGTTTTGTGTGATAATACCCATGCTAAGTAAAGTTGTAATGTGATGAAAACCATTGAATAAATTATGAAATCTAGTATGTGTACTGTTGTATGTGCTTATTCTTGTTGTGTTGCCTTGAGTGGTTTGGGCTGTTATGCGGGGAAGACTGATATGGTATGGAAATGGATGTGTGGTAAAGTGGATTAATTGAATTGAATGATAAATGAATGGGCCTGTAAATGTGAATGAAGTAGCTTAGTAAATGAAAGTGGAATTGTGTGGCTTGTGTGGTAGGTGTGTGATGTGCTGCATATAGTAGTGGAAACGATTGTGATAGTTGGTGTGTGGTATGGTGATGGTGATGTGGTGTGTGCTAGTACAGTTGATGTGAACCCATAGGTTGGGTGTTGCGTGCTATCTATATATCATGTATGTTTATGTTATTTGTATACATGCCCCAACCGAGTTGGATAACCTTACCAACACTTAGAGGTTTTTTGTTTTGGGTGTTCTCCCCAACATCCAAGATAGTGGTGACACAGATGGCTGACTACCCCCTTTCCCCCACTCTTCCTTCAATAATAGTGATGATACGGGTTGGTGTTGGAGATTTCCCAATAGTGTTGGCCCAGGTGATTTCGGGTGATATGTGATGTTATGAGGCAGTGATGTGATGTGATATGTGGTGGGGGTCATGTGTGGTAGGAGTAGAGAATGAGGTTGATGTCCTTCACATTCATGATACCCTACTGCTCTGGTTATATGATGAGATGTGGTGTTATGACCTAGGTTTCTTCGGGCGAAATGTGATGTGATGTCCCAGGTGTCTTCAGGCGAGATTTGGTGTGGTGATGCTTGATGCTAGCACAGGATGCTAGACCTTTCAAGGGTGGGGTAGGTAGGGATGCATCCCTACCTACATCAAATATGGCCCTGGTGTCTTCAGGTGAGATGTGATGCGATGTAATGTGATGTGACGTGTATGGAAGGGATGAGAGCACATGGCGTTTGATGTTGGGGGTGTGAGAGTGGCACGTGCCTATCGTTGGGTGTGATAAAAACAAATATTTTCTAAGTTAAAATATAGTAATGTGGTTGACCTAGGACGTCTCCAGATAGGAGTGCACAACAATCACATTTTTCACTTAAAGTTGAGAAATAAGTAGAGGTTGTTTTTGAAGTTGTTTGAGTTTAAAATAAAGAAGGAAATTAAAAATAAAGTTTGAACACAAGTGGATAAAGAGAGTGATGGGGTCAGGGTAGGATCAAAATTTTCAATGTCATCATAGTCATAAAGATCATTCCCCCTCTCTTCCTATTGAATGATAAGTGAAAGACTCCTTGATCGAGTTATCAATCACCCTTGGTTGAAGAAAGCAATGGAAACCAATCCTATGTGCATGAAAATTCATAAACCATTTCCAAATAACTAAGGAAATTCCCTACCAGGAATTTTTTCTCCTTATAAATCTAGAAAAATCTCACTTATTCCACGCACATGCCAATGATTGTTAGATACTCACCACCTAACACAATCTGCTCGATCGAGACAAACCGCACTAGGCGGAGGGAGTTTAAAGTTATTCAACCAAGGCTATAAATGATGAATGGAACCAAAACCCAAAATTAAATTTCATTAAGAGAATTGGACACCACTAAAAATAGAAATCATTCAATAGAAAAAGAGAGTTTCAAATTAAATCATAAGACTCTTACATTACAAAAGTGAAACCCCCCTTCCCCAATCACTTAAAGGTTTTACCCCTCCAAGTGAAGGGTAAGAGAGTTTAAAGTGGAAGAATAGAGAATTATGAAACTAAGAAAAGAGGAAATAGAAAATACACAACACTTCAAGCTTCAAATCCTCCAGCAAAGCCCCTCCTTCTCCTCCTTCAACACCTATGAATGGAAGTGAACACTCATATTTATAGGCTTGAGGGGTGAAAAAATTTCCATCCAAATTCATTCCTCTAAAAGTTTGAGTCTATTTAGAATAATAAATGGCCGAATCTTGTAAATATGCCTTCATAAAATTTGTTCCTATGAGATTCTTTAGACAAGTAGAAAAAAAGTTATGCCCAAATTACTGAAGATAACTTTGTCTGTCCGAGAAGACTTCTCAACTCCCTCCATTTTGTTGCATTAAATAGATGCATTAATGAGATAATTTCATCATTAAATTTAATTTGGACATGAGTCTTCGAGTTATATTTATCATACAACTAGAATCACCTCATCTGAATATTTCTAGGTTGAGATATGCCTTTATTACTGATGTGGGGTCCATTCTTTTGGATAGAAAAATTTCTCCACTTGATTGATTTTTCTGGGCCTGTGTGATTTGAATTGGATCTGGGTCTAGAATAAAAATTTGAATCTTACAAGAAAATAAATCCTAAAAAATGACTCACCCAATTTGGATCACAATTGTAAAAGATATTCCCAAAATACTAAAGATCCATAAAACTGTTAAATTTCCATAATTAGACAATTTTCACAATTAAGACAGAATTTCACCAAAAGTAAAATAATGATGCAAATAAACTCACACTGATTAATTAGAAGGTATTAAATAATTGAAACACGCATAAAAAATAATGAAAATATTAACTCTATCAGAGAGAAACAAATTGGTGGGGAAGCGGCTGCAGGGTACCTTTATTTGTCACGATCTCAATGTTATATTTCTATATAGGATGCATGATTTGGTGAGTGAGCCATAGTGAGGCTAGGATAGTTATTTGATCTATTTAGGTGCTTGTTGGTTCTAATTTTTTTTCACTGGCACATTAGCATGTTGTTTTTACATGTTCACTTGAGACCTTGGTTTTGTCCCTACTGAGTATACATGTATGATCACCCTACATATATAAACCATTTTTTAGGTTTCTAGGTGGACATTGAGGATTGAGTTGGACATTGAGATCTTGGGTTGGAGCTACTGTTGATTCACTGATATAGTAATTTTTCTTTGGTACATTATTTTGGAGACTTTATTTGTATTGTATTATCCTTCTTCATGCTCCGTGGGATGGTTTTTGGTTTACCTTTATATTATCTGCTAGATTCTTTTTTGCATTTTTATCCTATCTACCAATACTATTTTATATTATAGGGTAATGCCTCCCATTTATTATATTTTTATACCCACGATGCTAGTTTCTAACTCAGAGCCTACTAGAGGTGGGACTCGGAGGTCATTCTCTCTTTTCCTTCATTGAAACATATTTAGAGGGAGGGGGTCATGATAAAGTGGTATCAAAGGTGATACTTGAGAGATAAGATGGATTTTTGAGTTAAGCATGATGAAGATTGCATGGGTTGGTAGGTTAGCAGTGCCAGTTGATCTTGGTGCATGATATAGTCAAGGAGACCGGCTATGACATGAGATTTTAGCACCCCCACCCCCATGATCCAATGCATGAACTTTGAGCTTATTGAAAAACCAAGTGAGGAGGACCTGTTTGCCGGGTAGATACCTAGGAGAGGTAAATGCATCATTATTGATTGTGTTCATGTTTGAATTGGGTTGATGTGGGAAATAAAATGAAATAAATAAATAATTTTATTAAAATTCCATGCTACCGAGCTTAGGATATTTCCTTGCTTTTCAAGAATGGATCCTGGTTGTCATCAGTGAGTACCTTAGGTAGTTGAGGTTAAACAGGCTGATTCAGTTGATCATCAGAGATTCAATTTGACAGTGGAGGATGAGGCTTGACAGTGATCTTTGCATGCCTTCTAGCAATAGAGTTTAGAAAAGAATGAGGGGAGCATCTTAGATGTGGAGACAAAGCATTGGTTGGAGGAGATTGAGATCACTTTTGGTATGATCTCAGCATGTGTTGACTTTTGGGTTTCATTTCCAATTATTCAGTTATAGGGAGATGCACGCTAGTGGTGAATGTTGTTTCTTAGTGACTATACGGAGGCATATGTGTTGTGGATAGACTTTCATAGGGATTTCCTTTCAGAGTTTCTTTCATTGATGATGAAGGAAGAAAAGAATTAGGAGTTTATCTCTATTCATTAGTGGATCCAAAGTGTACAAGAGCTTGGGATTAGGTTCAAGGACCTCTTGTGCTTTTACCTAGATGTTTTTTCTAGATGAGGAGACCAGAGCGTGGCATCTGGAGGAGGATTTTCACCCAGTGATCAGGTACGTGGTTACCCCATTTACACTCCCTACACATCTAGAGGTGTATAAGAAGGAATAGGTTATCAAGAAGATGATTTCCTTGGGATTTTGACCTCAATAGAGTGGCCACCAGGGCATCTTTAGGAGTGGAGTTTTAGGTAGTGCACCACGGGTGTTCAAGCAGTTAGGGTTTCAGTTAGTGCGGAACTGACCGTGGTTGATGAATTTTCATTATTTAGGGACAGGTGGATCCCAATCACCTTCCATATGTTTCTTGTTTTCATTTTATGTATGTGGATGGAATGGGCACTGTTAGGGTCAGTGCTGAACCACCTAGGGAGGCCTACATCAAGTGGGTGTTCATGTCCCTTTTCAGAAGCAGTAGCAGTTTCCTATGAGGTAGTTTCAATAGTGGGGACTTCCAGTTCTTGTTTAGTAGATGAGAGAAGGTGGTGTTGGTATAGGGAATCCTGATGATGGTCCCCATCCATAAGTGCCTGGGCCATAGCGTGGTCATAGGGGTTGAAAGAAGAGAGGTAGATGAGATGGGTGTGGTTAGATGCATTTGTTAGAGATAACAACACCAGAAAAGCTGGGAGTTTTTCAATGTATGATTAGCTCATCATTCACCCTTTTGTGTTCTTTGTTTGATTTGGGAGACTCACACTCCTTTTTTTCTCCCAATTTTGTGCATGCTTTGGTACTGGACATGGAGAGGCTTCCAATGCCCCTGGTGTTATCCACATCGGCTGGATGTTAGGCTTCCTTGTTTGATGTGTTCCAGGGATGTAGACTAGTGATGGGGTAACACTAATCATTGGGGGACTTCTTCATTCAATATATATAACCATATGATGTTATCCTCAACATGGATTGGCTGTATTCTGTGTGTTTAGTCATCAATTATTTCCAAATGAGATTTTTGTTTTCTGATGTAGAGGGCCAAAAAGTGGCATTTGTTGGAGAATGAGGTTATCAAATGGGAAGTAGGATAGAGGATCCTCTTTTTTCGTATCTAGAAGAGTTGTCAGTGGAAGCTCAATTTGGGGATGTTCCCAAGGATGTGAAGGAGTTCCTGAATGTTTTACCAGAGGAGGTTATGACACTACCCCCTCGACGTAACGTGGAGTTCAGGATAGAGTTGTAGCTGGGAGCATCTCTAATTTCAATGGATCTCTATTGGATGGCACCACAAAGCTATAATAGTTGAGGTTATAGGCGGATGATCTGATATAGATGGGTTTCATCTGACCCATTGTGTCTCTATGTGGTGTTCCAGTGTTGTTTTTCAAGATGGATGATGATAGCATGAGGTTGTGTATAGACTATTGGAGGTTGAATCACATGATAGTCAAGAACCATTACCCTTCTCCAAGGATAAAATATCTTTTCAACTAGTTGAGAGTGGCTAATTGGTTTTCAAAGATCGATCTATAGTCTGGATATCACCAGTTTAGGGTGAATGATGAGGATATTCTGAACAATGACTTCAAATTTAGGTATGGACACTTCGAGTTTGTAATCATGTCATTTGGTGTTATGAACATACTAACCATGTTCATGGGGATCATGAAATTCATGTTATATGAATTCTTGGACTGGTTCATCATTTTATTCATCGACGATATCTTGATCCACTCGAAGTCAGAGTAGGAGCACGCTAATCATCTCAGAGCTGTTTTACAGGTCCTTCGACACCATCAGATTTATAGAAAGTTGTCCAAGTGTGAGTTCTAGATTGAGAGGTGATATTTCTTGTACATATGGTGTCTCAAAAGGGTTTATTAGTGGACCCATCAAATATTTAGAAAGTTATTTCTTCAAAATTACCCAAGAATGTGGTAGAGTTTCATAGTTTTATTGGTCCGATCAGTTATTATCAGAGGTTTGTACTTGATTTCTTATGAGTTACAGCCTCACTAACAAATTTTAATAGGAAGGACCAGGCCTTAATGTTTACTGATCAGTTCCATGTAGCATTTATTATCTAAAGGAGAAGTTTTTCAGTTCTCTAGTGTTGCAATTGCCTAAGGAGGTTGTTTTATTTAAGGTTTTCTATGATGCGTCCCATCTAGAATTGGTATGTGTGTTAATGCAGTAAATAGAAATGATCTCATATGGGTCTAGGAAGTTACATCCCCACAATAATAACTATTCCACCCATGATCTAGAGATTGCGATAGTTGTGTTTGTGTTGAAGTTGTGGCGACATTACTTCACCAGTGAGCACTTTGTGATTTTCATGGACCAAAAGAGCCTAGAATATGTTTTCTCTCAGTGAGATTTGAAACTAAAATAGTGGAGGTGGATGGAGTTTCTCTAGGATTACAATTTTTACATCTCTTACACCCTATGAAATGGGAATGTGGCTTCTGATGTGTGGAGTCATAAGTCCTAAGGAGATGTGGTTTTGGAGTCTGCCAATGTTTGGAAAGGGATGAAGGAGCTTGAGGTGATGCATCATGATGTTAGAGAGAGTAGTGGCCATGGTTTCCTTTATTAGATGATAGTGGATTCATCCCCAATGCAGTAGGTGGAAGAGTCTTAATGGGGAGACTCATAGGTAGAGGTGATGCATGACTGTGTTGTCCATAGTGATACTCTGAAGGGATATTTAGAGGATGGTCAAAACTAAGTGTTGTTTCAAGGGAGGTTGTTCGTTCCATTGGAGATAAGTGAGTGAGTTCTCCATGAATTTCACAACTCAAATTTATCTATTCATCATGATATAAAAAATATGTATTATAGTTTGAGGAGATAGATTTGGTGGTCGAGGATGAAACAGTTAGCGGAAGAGTTTATGGTGAAGTGTATGGGTTTTTAGTAGGTGAAAGAGGAACATTGTGTTATTGGAGATTTTTTTGTAGTCCTTGGATGTTCCTAAGTGGAAATGGGAAGACATATTTAAGGATTTCATCACTGGATTACCTCAATCTCAGTGAGGTTATGATTCGGTTTGGGTGATAGTGGATCGACTGATGAAGTCGACACATTTTTTTGGCGATCCGTGAGTCAGCTGATCAGGATCCTTGTTTTACCTCGTGGGTCTGGAGGGGATTGAATAATTATTTTGGTTCCCAATATCACCTTAACACTTCTTCCCACCCTCATACAAATGGAAAGATGGTGAATACCATCCATACATTAGAGGATATGTTGTGAGATTGTGCCTTGGACTTTGGTGGATCATGGATAAGACACCCACCTTTGGTTGAGTTTTCATACAACAACAAAAATAACTCATCCATTGGAATGAATCCATTTTAGGTGTTGTACGGATAGATGTATCATTCTACTCTATACTGGATGGAGGTTTTAGAGTTAGCAGTTCTTGGTCCCGATGTGGTGCATAACACATATGAGAAGATACAGTTTGTTCGAGAGAGGGTGAGGGCGACACATGACCGTTATAAGTCCTATGATGATCGTAGGTGGAGGCCTATAGAGTTAAAGGTTAGAGACCATTTTTTCATGAGATCTCGATGTGGTAAGCAGATGTTTGGTAGGGGGAGTAAGCATTCTACCAGTTTTGTTGGAACCTTTGAGGTATTAGGGAAAGTTGGTGAGGTGGCTTATCAGTTGGTGTTTCCACTATGACTAGATAGGATCCACAATTTCTTCTAAATTTCTCATATTCATAAGTATCTTCAAGATTAATCCCACATTATTGATTGGTGAGAGTTGGATATCTAGGATGATGTGAAGTTCATGGAGTGACTGGTAGAGATCTAGGATCGTCGATAGAAGGTGCTATGTGGATAAACCATTATCTTGGTTCACATGTCATGGAGGTATGGTGTCCTATAGGAGAGTAATTAGGAGTGAGAGATGTAGATGCGTTCCCAGTACCCGATTCTTTTTTGAGTTTTTCTTTCCTTTATTTGGTTTTTTCTGGATAATGAGATGTTTGGATCTTGATGATTATGAGATGTTCTGTTTTATTGATATGTGATGCGTGATAAAGCTTATGAAATATGAAAGAGGGGAATTCCTGATTCCTAATCAATACATGTTATACCTTGACACAATTAAAACTATGTGGGAAAGTTATTACCGCCCAAAGTGGATAATATCTTGACTTAAAAAATGAAATTCCCTAATTTTTGTGCTTAGGGCAATGATGTGTGTTGGTTGTGGCAGTGGTTGGTTTGGGATATGTGGGATTGAGATGGTTGTGAAGTTATGTGGATATATGGAAAAGGAAGTGGTTGTGGATGGTTCCAGATGAGTGGTGTTGTGTCCAATGAGAGGTTGTGACGTGGTTGCATGGGATGTTTTGTGGGTGTGATAGTTTGCAATATTTGGATAGTGGTAGCATTTGATATGTAATAAGAACCTTGAGAGGTATCTCGTAGGTTAGTTATTCATACCCCTTTATTTTCTTTGGGGTTAGTTTTAATTCTCGAGGGTGAGAATATTTTAAAAGGTATCTAATGTAATAGTCTATGCCTTCCTAGAATATTATTTTTCTAGTTTTGTGGTTAGAGAGTTATCAGAGGAGACTAGAGGAGGTTCAATGGAGGTTGGAGTTCTAGAAAAACTACAATTGACCTTTTTACACCATAAAAGAGAGGCGTACAATGCAATTTTGCAGTTTAAGGCTTCAATAGATGGTGACTTACGACTTGTGTAGAGTTGAGGTGCAGGGCGTAAAATGGATTTAATCTGTAAAAGTGGGATTTACAATGTAAGTTAATTCCAGCCCGAGGAACCATGTTTTTCAGCAAAAAAAGAATTTATGGCTTGAATGTTGGTTTTATGGTTTAATTTATGCAGTCATGTGGAATTTACAACATAAAAGTGTGGTTTATACCGTAAGTTTGATGGGTTATAGATTATTTATAAACCTTATTCAATCGATCTTCTCCTCATTTGACCTTCATTTCTTCTCTCATTTTGAGACTATCCCAAAGTGATTTTGGGAGACTTTATAAGCTTTATTCCCTCACCTTTATCCTTGGGTTTCGATGGTTGATCACTGGTGATCGGTGGGGAGTTGTTTCCCCTTTATCCCTATATTTCATTTAGATTTTCTTTTGGAATCTTGATGCATGGTGCTGTTGTGATCTAGGTGTGTATTGGGATGTGTTTTTGACAATAATTCGGTGAGGTTCATGTTTATCTAGGGTTATATTGTGAGGCTGTGGTTTAAGGGATGTTTCTTCCTCGCCCTGTGGTGCACAACAAGATCAGGAAGCTTCTTTAAGGTAGGGGATCCTTGTTATCACCTGTTTACATTCTATGCATGGGGATTACATGCTTTAGTTTCCATTTGGATGAATTCTAAGGGTCATCATAATAAAGATAATTAATTGAAATAACTGAAATTGATGGGTCTGGGGAGATATAAAATGTTTTAATTCTTTGTTATATGTCACTGATGATTTCATGCCATGTTTTATCCTTACTGAAAATAATAGTTCTTGGAAACCTTATTTTCACTGTATATGATATATGATGAGACCCTAATTGTGTTGTTGTGTGATTTCACCCTGAATAAAAGACTAAATAATGTATATTTAAATAATAAAATGTTTTCCCATGGAATTTGGTTTGTGTGATCATACCCATGTCAAGTAAAGAAGTAATGGGATGAAAGCCCTTGAATAAATTGTGGAATCTGGTATGTGTGATGTTGTGTGTGCTTGTTCTTGTTGTGTTACCCTGCTTGGTTTAGGCTGTTGTGTGGTGAAGGTATTTACTAGCTGGGTTGTGTGATGTGTTGGGGCTATGATGTAGTGGTTGGTTTCCATGTATGTTATATGGGTAGTTGTGCAATGTGGTGTTCAGTGGTGATGACGCGTGGTGGTGATGTGTGGTTGTTGTGTGCAATGATTGTGTTGTGATATGTGGTTGGGATATGTGACATGTGGTAGATGTGTTTAGTTCATTTGGATGGTGTGGCATGCTGATGATGGTGGATGTGAGGTGTTGTGGTGATGGTTGTGTGGCGGGGACCATTTATGGTGTGGCGTGGTTGTGTTTGTTTCACAATTATCCATGGAATAAATTATGATGATAAAATGAAATGAAATAGACTAGAAAATAAACGATATGGTCTAGAAATGGATGTGTGGTAAAATGGATTAAATGAATTGAACAATAAATGAATGGGAAATGTAAATGTGAATGAAGTATCTTAGTAAATGAAAGTGGAATCATGTGGATTGTATGGTAGTTGTGTGATGTGTTGCATATAGTGGTGGCAATAGTTGTGATAGTTGGTGTGTGGTATGGTGGTGGTGATGTGGCGTGCACTAGTGCAGTTGATGTGAACCCATAGGTTGGGTGCTTTGTTCTATTTATATATCATGTGTGTTATTTTATTTATATATGCTCCCCACCTGAGTTGGATAACTTTACCAATGATTAGAGGTTCTGGGTTTCGGGCGTTTTACCTAACATCTAGGATGGCAGTGACACAGATGGCTAGTTTCCCCCTCTTCCCTGATCTTCCTTCAGCAATAGTGATGATACAGGTTGTTGTTGGAGATTACCTAGTAGTTTTGGTCTAGGTATTTTCGAGCGATATGTGATGTGATGAGGCAATGATGTGATGTAATATGTGGTGGGGGTCATGCATGGTAGGAGGAGGGAACAATGTTTATTTACTTCACATTCATGATACCATACCACTCTGGTTATGTGATGAGATATGGTGTGACTACCCATGTGTCTTTGGGTGAGAAGATATGTGATGGCCCCAGTGTCTTTAGGAAAGATGTGGTGCGGTGATGCTTGAAGCTAGCACATGATTCTAGACCTTGCGAGGGTGGGGTAGGTAGAGATGTGTTTCGACCCATATTAGAGATGGACCAAATTTCTTCGGGTGAGATGTGATGCAATGTGATATGATGTGATGTGTATGGAAGAGATGAGATAGAAAGATGTTCAATATTGGGGCATGAGAGTAGAAAATCAATGGGGAAGTGTCTTTAGTGTGACTTTCTTTGTTATGATATAAATATTATATTATTATATTTGATGCATGATTTGGTGAGAAAGCCGTGGTGTGGACGGGATGGTTAGTTGACTTGTTTAAGTGATTGTTGGTTCTGATTTTTGTTCACCGGCACATTAGCATTCTATTTTCACAAGTGCACTTGATACCTTGGTTATGTACCGAATTAGTATACATTTATGATCCCCCTACATATATAAACTTTTTTTCAAGTTTCCATGAGGACTTTGGGGACTGAGCTATACATTGCTAGCTTGGGATGGAGCTACTGTTGAGTTGCTGCTATAGGACTTGTCATTTGATTCTTTTTTTGGAGACTTTATTGTCATTGGATTATCCTTGTTCATGCATTGTGATATGGTTTTTGGTTTACATTTATATTATCCGTTGGAGTTTTTATCCTATCTCTCGATCTTGTTTTATATTAGAGGGTAATGCCTCCCATTTATGAGATTTTTATACCTGTGGTACTAGCCACCAACCTAGAGCTTGCTGGTGATGAGACCCGAGGGTCATTATCTCTATTCCTTTATTATGGAATCTTTTAAGGGAGGGGGTCATGACACTTATCTTTAGATAATTTATCATGAAAAATTAATTAGGATATGTATATGTAACCATGAGTTTATGTCTATGTTGATTTTTCCTATACGCTTGCATGTAGAGGGAAAATTGGTGCTCAAATAATAATAGAAATTTTTAGATTCTAAATTATGTTTATATAGTCTATTTTATATTTCCCATGAAGTTTTTATATCTTTTATACAATTTTAATGTAATAACAATATTTTTATAATACACAAGATATCTCAATAACCAATGTTTTTATATGATGTTTTTTATGATTGGTTTCTTTATTTTATGGATCTATTTACTTTCTCATTTGGCCACATGTAAATTCTATATATTGTTAAATATTTTTTAAAATTCATAGAGGTTATAGCCACTAATATTAATGATTATCAAGTTCTAGTGAATTTTATCAATACTAATATTTTTTTGAAGGTTCATGTTCCTTAGATTCACCATTACTAATTAGGTGACCCATTTTTACAATATAAAATTAGTTTCCCTTCTTTATAAGTACGATGTGATGAAAAAAATATTAACACTTTTATATCCCCAATTGAATGTGTAAAAATAATTTTTAATCAGGAGTTGAAACAAATATTTGAGAAAATCTTGCATCCAAATAGTAAGGTTTATGACTAACACTTAGATGATACACTTTAGGAATATAGGATTACATAAAATAAACTTGTCAATATATATAAAAATAAAACTATATTTTTTAATTATTTCAATATTCCTTTTGAGGTTCTACATTGATCATATCATGATATAAAAAAATTAATATGAATTTATCAATAGTGTGATATGATTGGAAGAATAAAATTCATGATCTTAAAGTGATTCAATTCTAATCATATTAATAATCAAGGATCTTCAAATAATGAATAAAATAAACCCATGATATGATAATATAAAAGAGAGGTTTTCATACATAAGACAAATTCATTCTCTATAGTTCATGACTAAAGCTAATATCCAATAAGTTTCATTCTATATAGCTATTCCCTTATGTTATGTCTCATAATTTTCATTAATGTGTGGTGGAGGTAACAAAAGTGACCCCTAGAAGTATTTTTATAGAAAATAAGAACCAGTTTAAGTAATACCATTAATTATTCCCCACACACGATGTTGGTATCATTACATTGCATGATCTCAACTTCACTTGATCCCAATAGTTTATTCACAACCCTCTTACTTTAATGTTACCTGATATAATTTCAATTCTTTAATCACATGTTCATATATCATATTTGGTGATCACATTAATTAAAATGAAATATTTTATTTATGGGGGATTCTAAGATACATTGTGTAGCTAGTCTCTCTTTTTTCATTACTAGTAAAAACATAATAGATATAAAAAATATAAATTTAAAAAATGTTTTTTTGTTTCATTCAAAAATTTAAAAAGTAAAATTTTAATGATTTTTTCATGTTGAATTGTTGTTTTATTTGTGTGTTTTAATAAATGGAATTAATAAAAATGATAATTTCTTATTTTTAATGTGTTTTAACATTAAAGTAACCTTGTTTTGAATGTTAGTTCTTGATCTCTAAAAAAAACATTAACTTTGATAGATTATGATAGTGATGAAGAACTTGTAGATAATTATGAAAATTTTCATCACTTGATGTATGTAATGTTTACATACCTACTATGATATATAAAATATAATATTATATACTTTATCTTAGATATATCTATTCTTGATGTACTTTTTACCTAAATTTTGTACCTAGGAAAATTCAAGATGGAAAAGGCAGGTGACCTGATCATTTAAAAAAATACAAGGGATCCTTGGGCCTACGGGTCATGTACGAGTTCCCCTTAAACCCTTAAAATGGGGATGATCTATAATAAAAATAAAAAAAGAAGTTATGAAATTTTAATAAATAAAATGGTTAAGGAAGAAGGACATATAAAAGGTAAGGATAAATAACAATGAGTACTCTTAAGTTTTGGTTGAAAAATTTATATAATTTACACGGATTGAAACTTAGCTACTAACTGATGACTTAGAGGTGATGTTCACACACCCACACACACACAAACACACTCACTCACCCAATAATTAGTGATCATTTAAGATTAAACTCATAACTACATTAAACATTATATTAGTTTTATACCTGATTAAATTTTATTATATATAATATATTAGGTATAAATATTTTTTTACTAGTTCTAATTCTACTGGATGTAGTTAATCGTTACAATCAAGTTAAAACATTTTATGTGTGTTTTTTACAAGGTTAAAACACTTTAACTGTCCAATAATTCTCAATTTCACATTGGTTTCCCCTAGAATGATTAAAGGAAAGCATGGGGGAGTAAAAAAATCAATTTTTTATAGATATTTTATTTATATTCAATAGAATATTTTCTCACATTAATCTAAAATATGATTATTTAATGGGATTCTAGAATTTGAGATTTTATTTAAAACCTCATGAAAATTATTTTTTTGACCCTTTCATTAATACTCTACCATTTTCACTCTAAAATTTATACAAGCCTCATTATGAGTATATATTTTATAAAAGAATACACCATTCACTAGGATATCAATTTAATTTTAATAATTATTTATATACCACATATTTTGGAGGAGTAATTATACCATAAATTCAAATCCATTTTGGATACACCTTTATGGATAGTTGTACAATATTTCTCTAATATTAGTTTCATATGCAATCCCACTGGGATGAATTTTTTAAATATGGTATAAGAAAAAAATCCTCACACTTCATCCTTACATAATTCAAGATAATTCACGTGGGAAAGAATTCAATAAGGTGGTGAGAGTAAGATTAAAATATTTTTCTAGGATTTCCCTTTTAACATAAGGAAATTAGGTTTTACCCGCATTACACAATATAGCTTTTGTAAACATTATATGTGTTGATTATCCCTCCCATGAATGATTAATATTTTCAGTAATCAGTCTAAATTGCATCTCCTTATTTTTTTGAGCCCTTAAAATTAATTTTATTAATTCATTTTTTGATATATGGTGTGAGTTTTTTATTTTATAAATAATTGAACATATTAAAACTTAACACATGAGGTCAATTCATTATGAATTATTAGAGCTATAATTTAATTATTAAAACAAAGAAACTCTAGATTTTTTTTGAAGTGATAAAATATCATATATACAACTCAAATCATTCACATTTCTAAGGTGTAAATGTTTTCCTAATTAAACAAGAATCACAAGATAAATTTAGAATAAAAATCAATGTAAGTTTCAATGGTTGGTACTCCCCAAAATTATCATAAGTTTTATTTTGTTTTGTTTTTAGTCACTTAAATCTTCATAGGATTCATAAATTTTAAAATTAGGGTATCCTAATGAAATAAAACAATAAATTTAATAAAATAAAAATAATAAAAAATAGTTAAATTATTAGATTATTTTTATTATTCCTTTTTTGATATATATATATTTAAAATATTATTTATATATTTTTTGTTATAAAATCTTTGAATATTAATAAATGATGCCTTTTTTATACTCATATATCCTTTTAACATGTTTCTAAAAAACCTATAATAATTTGAGTATAAGTACTTATTCTTTGATATAATGGCGTAGTTGAGATATTATGCTACACCCAACCATACAAAAAAACATTTGATGGTGATTGTGACATCGATGCATCAATTATAATATGCATTAGATTGATTTAATGGTTGATAAGTAACCATGCCATTAAATTGTATGATAGACATTAAATATAATTTAAAATCAATATAAAACCTATAATATGACATATTGAGAGATCCTATAACCAAATATCACTATCCATTTTCTCGATTAATGCCTTCGTCACTATGATACTAATCACCACCCACCAATATCATTAATGTGGCATTGAACGCTACCCATAATATCCCATGGTGGAACTTTATGATGAATCCACCAACACTAACAATGTTATACAATACAATACAATACAATACAATACAATACAATACAATACAATACAATACAATACAATACAATACAATACAATACAATACAATACAATACAATACAATACAATACAATACAATACAATACAATACAATACAATACAATACAATACAATACAATACAATACAATACAATACAATACAATACAATACAATACAATACAATACAATACAATACAATACAATACAATACAATACAATACAATACAATACAATACAATACAATACAATACAATACAATACAATACAATACAATACAATACAATACAATACAATACAATACAATACAATACAATACAATACAATACAATACAATACAATACAATACAATACAATACAATACAATACAATACAATACAATACAATACAATACAATACAATACAATACAATACAATACAATACAATACAATACAATACAATACAATACAATACAATACAATACAATACAATACAATACAATACAATACAATACAATACAATACAATACAATACAATACAATACAATACAATACAATACAATACAATACAATACAATACAATACAATACAATACAATACAATACAATACAATACAATATAATACAATACAATACAATACAATACAATACAATACAATACAATACAATACAATACAATACAATACAATACAATACAATATAATACAATAAATACAATACAAGACAAGACAATACTATACAATACAAGACAATACTATAATATACAATACAATACTACACTACACTAGAATATAATATAATATAATATACAATACAATACAATACAATACAATACAATACAATACAATACAATACAATACAATACAATACAATACAATACAATACAATACAATACAATACAATACAATACAATACAATACAATACAATACAATACAATACAATACAATACAATACAATACAATACAATACAATACAATACAATACAATACAATACAATACAATACAATACAATACAATACAATACAATACAATACAATACAATACAATACAATACAATACAATACAATACAATACAATACAATACAATACAATACAATACAATACAATACAATACAATACAATACAATACAATACAATACAATACAATACAATACAATACAATACAATACAATACAATACAATACAATACAATACAATACAATACAATACAATACAATACAATACAATACAATACAATACAATACAATACAATACAATACAATACAATACAATACAATACAATACAATACAATACAATACAATACAATACAATACAATACAATACAATACAATACAATACAATACAATACAATACAATACAATACAATACAATACAATACAATACAATACAATACAATACAATACAATACAATACAATACAATACAATACAATACAATACAATACAATACAATACAATACAATACAATACAATACAATACAATACAATAAATACAATACAAGACAAGACAATACTATACAATACAAGACAATACTATAATATACAATACAATACTACACTACACTATAATATAATATAATATAATATAATATAATATATAATATAATATAATATAATATAATATAATATAATATGATATAATATAATATAATATGATATAATATGATATAATATGATATAATATGATATAATATGATATAATATAATATAATATAATATAATATAATATAATATAATATAATATAATATAATATAATATAATATAATATAATATAATATAATATAATATAATATAATATAATATAATATAATATAATATAATATAATATAATATAATATAATATAATATAATATAATATAATATAATATAATATAATATAATATAATATAATATAATATAATATAATATAATATAATATAATATAATATAATATAATATAATATAGTATAGTATAGTATAGTATAATATAATATAGTATAGTATAATATAATATAATATAATATAATACTATATTATCATCATCTATGATAAACCATTTAATAATAAAGATATTCTCATGAAATTTTTATATATGGGAATGAAATACTAAATTTATACATATCAATGATATTTGATTTTCAAAGTTCAATCAACCAGTCTAATCATCCATTAAAGATTCCATTTAGTAGTTACATAAATGTTTTTAGTATTTCCAGACCCATAATGCTAAAATGAAAATGTTTACTTTTGGGTACTATGACACAATTTATGACCATTCTTCTAATTGAAATATCAATTAAGATCATCATTTGATGAAAATATTTATTTTTTTCATGTTTTATAATCAATATACTATTTTATTATTTAAAATTCTTGATAACCACATTCCTTCTCATTTATTAGTATTTTCATCATTGAAAAACATTACAATTCATTTCTAATGAGGTGGAAATTATATTCTCTCATTTGAGTGTGACATTCCTAGTTACTCTCATTATTCACAATATTATTCATAATTGTATTCTCCATGAAATTAATGCCCATTATGATGTTCAAATCTCCCTAATATACCATGTATGATGGGCCATACCCATACCTCTAGAGTTATGACCCAAGGATCAAAATAAGAATCAACTATAGTTGATGAGATAGAGATAAATAATATTTCACTTTAGTGAATTAAATAAAAACCTCAAAGGGTCTCCCTAAAGGAAGCACATGCTACTTGGTGTAGTTCCATTAGATAGACAATGGTATAAACATAACCTTTCCAAGACCCAGAAGACCACTGGTCAGCTGGTAGGGGTGCATCAGCTAGCCGGTGGGAGATTTCTTATAGAAATCACTTCTAGGTAGGCCACTGACTACCTGGTGGAGACCACAAGGTATCTAGTGGATTTGGGTCAGGTTATACAATATGAAATTTAATGTGGTTAAAAATAAATTTATAGGAATCTTATCCATGTTTAATGAACCAGGTGATATCCAAAAAGTTCCCAACTCTTTTTAAGCTTATAAATAGAGGAATCTAGTGCTTGGATCACTATAATCGACCTATTAAATAACATTCTTCTCAAATCGATAAAGAATATCTATAAATATCCAATCCATCCTCTCAAAGAGAAAAACCTTCATTTACAAATCCATAAGGCTCTCAACTCTCTATCTCTCTCACTCTCTCACTCAATTTTTATCTATACTTCAAGAGAGATAGGATATTGGAAATGTAACATATTTTTTCCAAAAAAATAATAACTTCGCATCCCACCTTCTACCTTTGGTTCTTAGGGTCCCATTAAAACCAAGGAAAGTTGGTTCTTGAGTTTTCGTTAAAACTAAGGAAAGTTGGTTCTTGAGTTTCCTTTAAAACTAAGGGTAGTTTGTTTCTCGGGTCTCTGTTAAAACCAAGGGAAAGTATTAATAAGTCATATCTATCTAATTTAGGGGTGAAAATATAAGGTCACCTTATGTTCCATTTCTAAGCCCCTTCTCAAATTTTGTTTTTTCTTTTATTTATTTTCCTCATTGAATAATCTAATATCAATATTCATAATTTCATAAATTCTATATGATCATTTCCATGCTTAAACTGCTTTAATATTAACTATTTAATATGTATCATATTTATCAAAGATAACTTAATCAATTTTATAGCTTTATTTTATTTATCTTTTTGAAATATTTTTCTTCACCATCTTAATTATCTTTAAATTTTTAAAGGTCAATTCACTCCCCTCTTTCCATATTTACTCTTTGCCAAAAATTAGTATTAGAGGAGTGCTTTGTGTTTTTATAAAAAAATATTATTTCAAAATTGTTTTTTTTAAATCTTAATCAATTAAAAATCTTGATATTTTTATTATGACCTCTAATTATTATTCATATGCTTCTATTTTTTATGGAACCAATTATTCATATTGTAAAAAGTAGATACCAATCTTTCTCGATAGTATTAGTTACCCTGTTTGGAAATTGGTAACGCCTAAGTATGTTCCAACTAAAGAATATGAAAAAGTGGATTCCCAATGATATTAAAAACTTTGAAATTAATGGAAAAGCTATGAATGATTTATATTATGGCCTTGATTTAAATGAGTTTAATTATGTTTCAACATGAAAAATGGATTATAAGATATGGAAATTACTTGAAGTCATACAAGATGACACAAATAAAGTCAAAGAAACTAGTTTGGATATGTATCATATGGTTTTTAAAATTTTCTTTATGAATCCTAATGAATATATTACTAGTATGTTTAAAAGGTTCACTAACATTTTTTATAGTAGAAAATATCTCAGTGGTGATTTGTCCATAAAAACTCTCGTGAAGAAAATCCTATGGGTTTTACCTAATTAATTAGCTCCCAAAGTGATTAAAATCCAAGAATACAAAGACATTAAGAAAATGGTGGTTGAATAACTCATCATATCCCTAATGATATATGATATCCCCATGAAACGAAAAACAATAAAAGAAGGAATGGAAGACGAGAAAACCAATAAGAATCTAGATTTTAAAGCAATAAAAGATGGTGATTCTTATGGAAGTGGCATTAATGATGGAATTGAACTTGAGAAACATCTAAAAATGGTGAATAAATTTATAAAGAAGAAGAAATCACCCCGACGTTCCAAAAAGAAAGATCTTATTAAAGAACTAGGTGTGACTTGTTATGAATGCAATAAAAGGGTCATATTAGAACAGATTACCCAATCTACAAAAAGAATTTAAAAGAAAAGAAGAAAGGTAAGAAATCTCTTAAAGTTTCAACTTGTATTTATAGTGAAAATTAAACTTCCTCAAGAAACTCAAGTCCCAAACTCCATATGGTACATCTTGAGTAAGGTAATGAGGTAAGTTCACTAATGTCTCACTCTATTTATCATTCTTCTTATTCTTCTTCTTCCTCTTATTCTTCTTAAAGTCCCCTAATCTATAAAGACCTATAATATGATCATGATCAACTCAAAAATGGTTTCATAAACTTGATTATTTATAAAAATAACTTGATAAGAAATATAAATAAGTTATTAATGAAAAAAATCAACATTCAAATGAAAAGAATCTTCTTTTAAAAGAAAAATATGATTGGGTTTAAAATTAAAAAATAAATAGGATGTTTAAGTTTCCAAATATTAAATCTAGGATCTCAAATTATATCTTTATAAATTCACCCAAGGTGAACAAAATCTTAACATGATCCTTGGTTCTCAATGTTTTAAAAGAAATAATCATGGTTCTATTTTGTCAAATAAATAAATATCTAAAAAAATACTATGTTTGTAGGTGGTGTTTCTTAAAATTAATTTTTTAAGTATTGTTTTAAATTTGTTCATTTTATTTATGAATGAAATTGTAAAAATTATAGATATTCTAAACCAAAAAATTCATATTTCTTCTCAATTTTCCTAAATAAATTCTAATTATAAACAAATTTGGGTTTCCAAATCATAATTATCCAATATTACTAGACCCAAAATTATTTCTCTATCAAATTGTTTATTAATTAAGATTTTTGGACCCTAAATAGAACCGGAAGGCAATTGATTTTGAATTTTTTGAAGGCTTACACCACTGAACTTCATCGAAATTTCATATGTTGGATTCTCAATAAAAGTGGACTTTAACCCCTTAAAATAATTGATCATCCTTTTCTATCTAGATCTAATTTTTTAATGATCCAATTAAGGCTGATCCTAGCTCTTTTATTTTTGGATTTTTTTGATATCATCCTTGTTTTACATGGAAAAAATGTTTTTGACCTTTTTAGTTTTATTTCCCTCTTGAACTTATTTTCTAGATCTCCCACCTCTCTCTCTATCGCATATGATTTCTTTCTTAAAATAGAAGATGCCATATTTTTAATATTTTTATTTATTTATATTAATATTGTTTTTAAAATCAATATTTTTTTCTTTTTCAAAAATTTAATTTAATTTATAATTTATTTTTATTTTCCAAAATTATTTTTCTAAATATTTTTAATCTCTTTAAATTCTTGATATTTCTATTATTATTTTTCTTGAATTAAATTCCTTTTCATTTTAAGATGTTATGAACCATAATATTATTTTATTTATTTGTTTTATATGAGGGGGTTGTTTTAATGATATTTTCTTCTTTAATACCTTATCCAAGCATGTTTTAAATGATTTATCTTTTGATAAGCATGGGTTATCTTGAAAATATTTATGTCAAAATCATGTTTCAAATTTCTATCTCATGTCATGGCCTTATTATTTCTTAGAAAATTACGTTTTATCTTTTCCCTATGTTATTTACCTGTTTCTTTTTTGATAATCACAAAGAAAGAGAAGTTTTAGGTGTTTTTTATTTCAATGTATGAAAAGTTTTTTTATTTGGAATTTTTTTCAAAGGCGGGGGGGGGGGATTCTTGGTTCAAAAATGGGATGAAAATATCTTATTTAAACAAGAGATACATTTCTTAATTTTTGAGGAGAAGTTTATTTAACTCTTGAGTATATTGAATATCTTATTAATTTATTAATCTTGTTATACATCTTAATGAGCATGTTGAATATCTTAATTCTTAATTTATTGAATTACTTTGATATATGTTTAGCTTTTGATTTACACTTGACTTATATTTTTTTATGTTAAGTGTTTATGATAATCAAAAAGAGGGATATTGTTTTACCTCTCTATATCATGGTGTTTTCATGATCACAAACACTCACCTATATTTCTAATGATTTTATTCAAGTGAGTTATAGTGTTTATATTGAATATAAAGTGATGGAATCAAGTAAAAATTGAATGATCATGTCAATGGATTTGATTATCTTTGAATATTTTTTTGAAATTTAATTACACATGTTTAAGTCATCAAAGGAAGTTAAAAGTTCCATAGAAGAACAATGAAGGAACCTATAAGGCCAAGGTGGTATTATCCAACTTGCAGGAAGCCTTAGATACCTAGTGTGGTGCCACTGAATAACTGATGGCATGGATAAAACCTTCCCAAGATCTAGGAGACCACCTACCAGCCAATGGAGGTGAACCAAATCCCTAACTTGAGATGTCTTGTAGTAGTCACAACTATGTAGGCCACCAAATACTTAGTGGAGGCTACTGTATATCTGGTGGCATCATGACATGTTCTATAAGATTTTAAAGACCAACCAGGATCCATGTGATAACTGATAAGGGGAGGGAGTGAATAAGTGATCTTATATTTTTTATGTTTTCTTACTTAAGGAACAACCTTTGACTCCTTTTAGTGATATATGAATCTGTTGGAAAACAAGAAAAAATCATAACCATAGGAATATAGGTATTTATAATTTTCACTACTTGATAAGAGTAGCTAGTACTTAGAATGGGTTAGAATTAATCCAAGACCACACAAACCACTAGGAAATAATCCTTTGGGTGGTTACATAAAGTAGGCAATATCCTTACACTTACATAGAACTATACTCAATAAATAGTGCATGCACTCATCACACAAATAAATAATAAAACAATGTTTCTGTTACAACTATAAGAACCTTCACCAATAGGCTTTAGTATATTGCCATTGTGTTGCCTGAAATTTCTTCAAACATTCCCTTATTTCAAGTTCTACTTGAATTTATTTCATATAAGTGAGCAATAAAATCTTCCTATAATTCTATATAAAACCACCCATATGATCTTATCTCTATCCATTATACACATTCTGAAGAGACTCGGTCTAGTACCCTATTCATTTGATCAAATATGTCTGGTCGATCACTTATGTTTAGATGGATTCCTCTTACTAATATTCATCCACTACCTCTTCAACATGTTCATTTTATTTCTTATACACACCATTTCTCTAATACCTATTGATGGGAAGAATCTACTCAGTATTCATTAGACTGATTCAACTATAATCTGTTCATCTGATCTACTCTCCACTTCAATAATAATTCACTAAACTATATAAAAATAAACTCACATACTCATTGAAACTTAAACCCTTTATATAGGTGATGTTCCTATTAAAATTAAGGATGAGGTTCAAATATAAAATTCAAATGTCCCGATCAAAACTTTGTGTGGCCCCCTCAAAAATTTCCTTCCATCGACCATATTTAAGCCTCTTAAAAAGTAGTACATTTCCTTAAGAATCAATGTCAAAATTCTTCATCAGACATCCTTATAGATAGATAAGAATAATGAATCATTCCTAAATTATATTTGGGATGTTTAAATACTAGCACTACATCATCACATTTAATATCATTATGAATATTTTGTAAATCCCTTCAATCCTTCCATATGATATGTCTCCACATAATTCTTCAAATCAATAAAACTTTGACCAATGTTCTTTCAAAAATTTACAGGAACCTCTCATAAGACTTTTTATAGACACTTCATATTTTTGATGACTTGTATTAGAAACCTTCAATTGTTCTATTCACATAGAAAACTATGACCAATGAACCTCATACAATTAATTTTGTCTGATGAATCAAATACTTTATATTTTTCACATCTTAAACTTTTTTCAATACTATCCAATAGACTTCATACATATCCAAACAATACTTTTCTTGATGACATCAACAAAATACCATCCGATTCACTCAATTATATCACATTAAGTTTTCCCATCCATTGATCCTATGTACAAAATTCTATCCAATAATCTTACAACTGAAGTCAAACCAGAGAAAAATGTTGGATGACTATGTAAAAACCATATGATGTTCTCTTTTCGATGACATTGCATGGAGACCACTATTCCAAACTTATTTAAACTTACTCATATTGATAGAATTTATAAATGTATGATCGATGAAACTTCTCACCACAACAACATCAAATCTTCACAAACTTCAAACTTTGAATCATAAAATTTTATTAATTTAATATTTTTACTTTGTAAAGTTTCACCTTTTACTGGTAACATTAGCCTAGTAAAACTTCACAACTTTATAGAAAAATATTTGTACAACTACACCAAAAATTCCCCTTTCTACTTGATATTGAATCACGAACACTTTCACTAGTCATGATGTTTGGAACTATAAAAACAAAAAATCATTGAAATATTTAAACTCCATAAAAAATTTGGTCTAATACACTTTTGAGTGAACTTGGATGAGCATTCAATTCTAAAAATCCGGCAGATCCCATCATATCAGTAGTTTCCGTCCGATGAACTTGATCCAATGGGCTCCATCTAATACACTTGAGCTGATAAAATTTTCCTGATCATCATTGAGGGAAAGAACAAAAAAAGTAAGGTGATTTATTTAAGACAAAAAAAGGAAACACTTTTGTCAACTATTCTTCATTTAGCTTCCTTATTCCTTCAAATTCTTCTTAAAAGGACTCCAAACTTCTTGGTACCAAAAATCTACCTATTTTTATTTTATGGTTAACCAAGGAATAAAAATCACTAAAACTTTGAAACTCAAAAAATTAAATACTTATCAAAAAATTATAAGCCTACATGAGAGAACTCGATGTAGGAAACAAGAATAGTTGAACAAAAATACCATAATATCCATAAGTAGTGACTTAGAAACTTTTATTGGAAACATATTGAATCATTCCTTTAAATTTTAACTTTCATCAATAAAAAGAAATTCAACCTACAAGAAAATTTTAAGAAACTTTTCTTTGAAACATCACAAACTGTTACTTTCACCTTAATATTTCATTAAAGAAAACAACTTCAACTTGTAAGAACAAATTTTACTATAACCACATCAAAAAACTATTAAAATAGCTCATACATACTGAAATCACATTTTACCCATTTTAAAAACTCCCCTAAATATATGCTCTTCCTTAAAAGGTTAATCACATACTAATGGATATATTTATGATACAACTTTCCCTCCAATGGCAACACTATTCAAAGAAAATATGAGAGAGGGGATGAATTCACATAACTTATCCTTAAATAGAGGGAGGTTGAACACCCATTATAAACCTCATCTTATGAAATGTTTCCTTTATAAATGGTTTAATAAAGATATTACAAACTTACTCTATCATAGGAAAAAACTCTAACTTCAGTTAATTCCTCTCCACATGATATTTTATGAAGTGATATTTGATATCAATGTTATTGGAATGAGAATTCGGTATAGGGTTCTTAGTAATATTTATATAACTTTTATTATCATTACCCAAGAGAAGGGGAAACTTCACATAAACTAATAAATATTATAATTGTTCTTTAATCCACATAATTTGTGTTTTATATTGATTGGAAGATATATACACAGCTTCTGTAGTATTGATTGTTACAAAATTTTAATTCTTTGTATGCCAAATCATAAATCTTTCACCCAAAAATAAAACTTCACTGGATGTGTATTTTCTTCCATCAACACAACCTTCCCAATCTGTATCTGTATAACCAAACAGATCAAACTATTCTAAGATTTCATATTTTATTCTGAAATTGATTATGCCTTTGATATATCCCAAAATTCTTTTTCCATCAATAATATGGTATTATTTTAGACCACTTTGATGTCTGGAACACAATGAAACATTATACGCTATATCTGGTCTTAAATCTATTAAATATAACAAGATTCTAACCAACATTCTAAACTCTTTAGGATCAACCAACTTACTTTCCAAATATTTTAAAAACATAGTTCCAAATTCTCTAAGATTTTCTTATCATAATTATATTGAGATAGGAAAATTTAATTATTCTTTTGAAATATTTGTATGACAAGAAAATATTTCATTTATCATAGCATGTAAATTTCAGATAACTTCTTCATCTCCTCAACAAACTTTTCACACGTTTCTTCATAATTACCTATAAATATGATATCATCTACATAAATAATCACAATAAGGGAAAACTATTTATTTCTTTAATATAGAGGTTACTATCAACTATTTATTTCTTGAATTCCATATTCCTTAAGAAAGTATATAATTTATAATACCAAGCTCTCAACACTTTCTTAAACCCATAAAAATCCTTCTTCATCTTACACACATAGGTTTCATCTTTTAAAAGCATGAAAACACATGGTTGTTCAATATAAACTTCTTCATAAAGCTCACTGTTAAGAAAATATGACTTAAAATCTATATGGAATATCTTATATCTTCATTGTGAAACAATAGAAAGAAATATTCCAATTTTTACAAGCCTTAATACTGGGGAAAATTTATCATAAAAATCAACTCCTTTAATTTTTAAATAACATTTACAAACCATTCATACCTTCTTTATTACCACTTAACCTTTTTCATTCAACTTTTTTTAGAACACCCACTTTGTACCAATCACATTTTTATTGTTTGGTTGGGTGAAATTTCCCATGTAACATTCTTCTCAATCTGATCCAATTTTTCATTTATAGAATTAATCCACTCTTGATTCCTTAAAATTTATTTAACATTTTTAGGTTAAACCTATGAATATAAAGAAGTATGTGAAACTATCCTTGGTGTTCTTCTAGTTTGAACCTATTAACATTGATCACTAATGATGTTTTGAACCTCCACTTGCTTCCTCAACCTAGGATGAGATGTGCGTAATTGTTACTCATCACTTGGGATTTCTAAGTTAGAATATTAATCTCTTATAACTTTAGCATTATTACCATAATTAAGAACTTTTTTCATGGTGTTTAACTACAACCACTTCATCCTTATTTTCTCTCATATCTACAATTGACAATGAAGCATCCTTATCAGAATGTTCAAGAATTTTCACATTTGCAGATCCCATAATCTTTCCTATTTCTTTAATATAGCATCTATATCCTCTACCATTATAATGATATCCAAGAAATATTCCATCAATACCTCTCTAATCAAACTTCCAAAGATTCTCACCTTTAACCTTGATAATACAAGGACTAAAAAAATACCCTTATCTAATTAAAACTTGGGGTTTATTTTTAATACATATTATAAGGAGTTATATCAGAGTTCATCTAGTAGAAACATGGATTCTAAATATGAAATGGTACTCAAATAGTTTTCATACAAAAGTATTAAGAAGTATCATGTTCAATCAACATAGTTCATGCTATCTCAACCAAACTTCTATTTCTTCTCTTAGAAACACCATTCTATTGTGGTGTGTATGGTTCACTAAACTCATGATGAATGATATGATTTTCAAGACAACTTCTAAACTTTCCATTTGTGTATTCATCACCATTATCATCTCAAATATTCTTCATAGAATATCCACATTCTTTTTTAGAACCTATCTTGAAACTCTTAAACATTTTAAGTGCCTCTAACTTATGTTTTAAAAACATAAAACATGTGTTGTGAGTAAAATAATCAATAAAGGAAATAAAGTACTCATATCTATTCATTTATTGCTTTCTCATTGGCCCATATATGTAAAAGTTTACCATCTCCAAGGGATGAGTTGAATGAATCTCAACCTTCTTTTGTACCAAGTATGTAATATTTCATTTTTTTGCATAAAAACAACACTAATATCTTATTTTTTCATGTCAATAATATCATGAA
The DNA here is from genome assembly GCA_963277665.1 of Viscum album. Classification (NCBI taxonomy): domain Eukaryota; kingdom Viridiplantae; phylum Streptophyta; class Magnoliopsida; order Santalales; family Viscaceae; genus Viscum; species Viscum album. The sequence continues at coordinate 693,010,251 of OY728158.1, forward strand.
TACTTTCTATATTTATTATCTTGATCATATTCCTCTGACACAAATGCCCCAAACATTTATTCCATAGTTTATTTTCTTCCATCATGCTCAGATAACATGAAATCTACACATCACTAACTTGAAACAAGTTTCCATTGGTTATTTTACCTCTTGTAATAAATTTCCCATATTTAATTAATTTAACAACAAAACCATATCTCATGAATTTTTTTATTAACTTCATTAAAAAGTTATGAAACACTCAATAAATTGTGTTTCATCCAATAAAAAAATAAGGTTCTTTTGAATTTTAACTTTTATTCCTCAATGATAGAAAATATAATGCCTTTGATTATGAGGGAATCATCATTTCCAAAAGTCAATGTACCTTCCTTGTAATCTTTCACATTCTTTAACAATATAAAATCTTCAGTAATGTGTGAAGAACACCCACTATCCAATATCCAAGCCCGTTCTTCTTTTGTAGCTTTGAGATTAGTTTCAATAACTAAGGATTTTTTCTTTCCCTTTTCTTCCTTATTATATGGATTTTGAGATTTTTTTGTATAAAATTTGTTGTTCTGGTAATATGATAAGACATCCATTTACAAGATTTCTAGGATGATCACATATTTCAGAAGTAATTTCCAAGGGTTGGAATCTATTTTTAATATTCATACTGACTTTCTCAGGTTGTCTTCTTTGAGTGGGTTAACTACCCATAAACTATACCACTAGTTTCTCATGGATTCATTATAGTGTTGATGATTTAACCAACACATCTTCACTTTATGTCCAAATCCACTATAGAGCCTGCAATATCCTTAGAAATCACATTTTCCTCTGTAATTTGCATGCTATCTAGAATTATGAACCTGCTTTCCATCATTTTTATTACTATCCACTTTGTAAATTTATTGTGTAGCAATGTTTTGGTAACCTCATGACATATTCTTTATTTTATCATATTTATTCTTATCCTTAACAAGATCTCTAGCAGTAGTAGTTTTTGGTTCAAACATTCAAACCTTATAAATTTCACGATTTCCAAATCTGATTATTTTGGATACATATATGGTCTTATTATTTTTTTTCTTTTAACCATATTCAAATTTACTGTTAACTTGTTAGGATGTTTTTTGCTAATAATTCTATGGTTTAATCTTCATATAAATTTCACTAACTTCTAAAACATAGTTTTAGAAAATTATTGTTCCTTAATCAGCTTCAAGAAGTTTTTGTTAAATAAGATCAAGTTCTTTCTCCATCACATTTATCTTTTATTCAATATTTATTTTTAGGTTATTCTCTTAATTAGTTAACTTATTTATATCATCAATATATTTGATAAAAAAAAATTTTATTCAAGAAAATATTCTTGATTGTTTACTGAAATATTTTCTTTGTTCAAATTCTTATTCTCCTTTTCAAGCCAATAAATATTTGAAAGACTTTCTTTCAAATCCATATTAAGAATAAATATAACCAAGTCTCTTCATTTTATTATTCTTATTTAGAGAAACCAATTTCATCACTGATGAAATTTTCATAATTCAATTTTACAATAAGTATTTTTTAGCACCACCATCACTGGAGTTTTTAGCTTATTATTCAGTGTCATAAAATTCCTCATACTTATAAAAAAAGTTTCCATTTTTATATTTAGAAAACTTATTATCCTTTATCTTTATATGGGAATTGGATTTTCATACCTTATTTTTTATATATATTCTCATATTTCTATCATATTCATCACTATCTTCATCTTCCTTATGTCTTGAACAATTTGCATCAAAATGTCCAATAGCTCCATAACTAAATAACTTCATAGGTAACTTTCCTTTGTACTTTACTATATATCTTTTTACCTTTTTAGAAAACAAATGTATAAATTCATCAAATTTTTTACTAACCTCATATTCAGTGTTAGAGTAACTAAATTCTTCCTCAATAAATTTCTTATACTTTCTTTACTTATTAGATTTAAAAGGAATTTCTTGATCAAAATTTTCTTTGTTCTTTATAACCTTTTCTCTTCTCATTTCATAGGTTATGAGAGTTCTATGCAGATCCTCTAGAGATAGAATTTTGGGATCTCTATCTTCCAATGATGATACCTTTGTATTAAATTTATCTAGAATAATTTTAAGAATATTTTAAATAATAGTGAAATCTTCCAAATTCTCCCTGAAACATATTATGGTGATTATAATCTAAATAAATATTGTAAAGAATTTACCAAATAATTAATTTTCACCCATTTTAGGATCTTTATACTTCTATCTATATATTTTAATCAACTTCACTTTATTTAATTTTTAATTTCCTACATAGATGTTCTTCATATTTTATTTGACACCTTTAGCTATGCCAATACCCTTGAACCTCATAAATTAACTTTTAAAGAGTGAGGAAATCATATCATTTTTCGATCACCCATTATTCTCTAGATTATTCTAATCAGTAGCTATTTAGGGACACCTTATGAAAGAGGAGGGAAACAATATGTAGAAGATTTAAGAACTTCATAACATATAAACATAAGATAAAGAAACATTATATCATTATAGATATGATAGTTATTTCCATCTAAAATAGGAATCCACTTACCGCTAATATAGTTTTGATCATCCATGAAAACCTTCCTTTTCTTAGAACTTTAGAAAGAGTTAATGAAGTAAACCTTCCATTTGATACCACTTGAAAAGACCAATCAAGATTTGTGTGATCACTGGGAGGGGAAGGGGGTGAATCAATGATCTTACCTTTTTATATTTTCTCACTTAAGAAACAACCTTTTCCTCTTATTAGTGAGATATGACTCTTCTTGAAAATAAGAAAACAAGAACAACCATAGGAATATATGTATTTACAAGGTTCTCAACTCAATAAAAGTGGCTAGTCCTTAGCATGGTTTGGAAGTAATCCAAGACCACACAAACCACTATAAGACAATCCTTTGGGTGTTTACAATAAGCAGGGAATATCCTTACACTTGCGTAGAACTATAATCAATCGATAGTGAATGTGCTCCCCGCATAGATAAATAATGAAATAATGTTTTTGTAACAACTATAAGGACCTTCATCAATAAGATTCAGTATGTTGTCACTGTGCTTCTTGAACTTTATTCACACTTACCTTTCTTGTAAGTTCTATTTCACTTTATTTCATAGCAGCGAGTGAGAACCTCTTCATAGACTTATGTAGGAAACCATCCATCCGATATTATCTCCATATGATATACACATTCCAATGAAACTTGGTATAGTACCCTATTCATCTGATTAACTCAGTCTAGATGATCACCTCTGTTTGGTTGACCACCTCTTCCTAATGTTCATCTGCTTCCTGTTTAACCCATTTTTCTGATTTCTTTTGCACACCATATGTACAATACTGACTGATATGAAGACTCTATCTAGTATTCATTAGGACTATGCCACTATAATCTATTCATATGATCAACTCTTCACTTTAAAAACACTTCATCTATCTATATAACAATCAACTCACACAATCATCACAAATTCATCCATTTATATAGATGACGTTCCTTTGAGAATTAAGGATGAGGTGTAGATGTCAAATTCAAAATATCCCACTCAAAATTTTGCATGATCCACTCGGAAACTTCCCCCCATCAACTGTATTGAAACCTCCTAAAAAGTAGAAGATTTCCTTAAGACCCTAAGTTAATATTCTTTATCAAAAATCTTTATGAAGTGAGAATTATGGATCATTCCTCCATGATATTTGTGACATTAAATGTTTAGTGTCACATCATCACATTTAACACCTTTACAAAGATATCATAAATCCCTTAAATCCTTTTGTATTGTAAAGCTCCACATAATTCTTCCAACTGATAAAACTTCAAATGATGTTCCTACACATCTTCATAGGAAACTATTGAAATACTTTTTCTAAAAAATTCATCCATTCGATGAATTTAATTAGAAACCTTCAATCGTTCCCTTTACATAGTAACCATTGACCAATGAACCACATACAATTAATCATGTTTGATCACATAAAATGAAATATTATTTCTGATGACCCAGAGACTTCTTATTTTACACATCTTGAACTTTTTTAAGACCATCCAACAGACTACATACATATGAAAAAAATATTTCTTGATGAAATTGAAAAAGGTCCGTTTGGTTCACTTGATCTAATGACACAGTTTTCCCATCCATTGATACTTTTCACAGCCTTATGTCTAATAATATTACAACCAAAGTCAAACCAATGAACAATTTTGGATGACTGTAAAATTCCATCCAATATTCTCCGTTTGGACCGACCGCCCACCGCCGGACCCCACCGACGCCTCCAGCGCCGCCATTGACCAGCAATCCCACGGCAGCAGCGCCGCCAGTCATGTCCGGAAGGGCAAGGGCAAGGGGGGGCCCGACAACAGCAAGTTCCGGTACCGGGGCGTGCGGCAGCGGAGCTGGGGGAAGTGGGTGGCGGAGATCCGCGAGCCGCGGAAGCGAACCCGGAAGTGGCTCGGCACGTTCGCCACGGCCGAGGAAGCCGCCCACGCCTACGACCGCGCCGCCGTCGTCCTCTACGGCTCGCGCGCTCAGCTCAACCTCGGGCCTTCTCCCACAGCCGGCGGGCCGCCGTTTCCTGCCCACGGCAGCGGCGGCGCACCGTCTTCCGCAGTCCCTCAGACGCTCAGACCTCTCCTCCCACGCCCCACATCCGGTTTCCCCTTCGCTTCGTCTTCTGCAGGTCACGTGCAGCCATATGTCTTCAACCGCTCCTCACCGGCCTCCGCCGGTGACTCGCACCGACATGCCACACATCGCTATCCTCGACCGTTCAATATTCCCCATTGGGCCCATTCGTCCTTAGCCCAAGATTATGAGATGAATATATGAGAGAAAAAATAGGTTTTATAATTAATAACAAGGGATGTCTCTATATAAGGATGGAGGTTGAAAAAATTGATCTTAGTGATTGACTGCAGTTGATTTCCTGAAGTATTTTCAAATTACTATTAGTTTCCAAGCATCTCAATGGGTCTATTTAGAGTCACCATATGTTCCTTCATGGTCCTTAGGATGTAAATGATTCATAAGAGTTGTTGGAGGTAAATTCAATGAAATTAGTGTCATCATCAATGTAGGATTTGACTTGTTGTCTCAATGCTACTGGGTATCGGACTGGATACTTATAGCTCTCAAGCTACTGTACACCTCAAAGGGTATCTGATGATCTCCACCAGGTAGCTGATGAACTTCCAATAGCTCTATAATTCTATCCATTTTAACATTTGGGAATGAAATTTAATGAGATTATAAAATGTATTTAAAAATTAAATTCTAAAATTTTCATAAATAAATAAAATTATATTAAACAATTTTAGTCATAAGAATAATTTTAATAATAATCTAACCCTATACCCACGGTTTGGCCAAACCGTGGGTATAGGGTGGTTTTTTTTGAGGACCTATACCCACGGTTCTCCAGAACCGTGGGTACATTTTTTTCACGGTTAAAATTAATATATTTACAATAATATAGATATATTATTTCAAAAATTTTTAGTTCGGTTGGTAAAGCCTTCTGGCCGGGATCTGTATGTCCCGGTTTCGAATCCCTCCGGCAGCGATTTCTGAATTTAAATACTGCACTAGATTATATTAATATATATACGAAGATATATGCATATATAACAGTTAAATGTCACATATGGGTTGGTGTGTTTGTGCGGCGCGGCTGTGAGGTGTTTCATGAGACGCGGGTTCGATTCTCTCGGGCTGCATTTTTTGAAATTTAAATACCGCGCTGGGTTATATGAATATATATACGCAGATATATGGTTATATAGCAAATTAGAATCACGACTTGGTTGGTCGGCTGCTGGGGCGCGCCTGTTAGGCGCAACGTGAGGTCTGGGTTCAATTCCCCCCAAATTTATAATAAGGATAACCAAATTTTATAAATGGGATAAAAGATTCAAAAAAAGACAAGAGGAAATCTATTTTGAAAAAGATTCATATAAAAGGAATAAATAAAGAATTTATATCTAGAAAAAGAAAGTGAGGGTAAGATAATAAAGATAGAGATTTATCATTAAGTTAAAAAAATAAATATCAAAATATTTATATAATAAATATCAAAATACTCAAAATTTAATTCAGTTTAAATAGAAAAAAGTATAATTCAAAAAATGATAAAATTGAATTTTTAAATTAAAATTATTTTAAATAATGTAGATAAAGTAAATAAAGAATTTTAAAAAATGGATTGTAAAAAATATGTAAATTTTCTTTATAATAATACATGATTTAAAAAATCCATTTTAAAGATTAAAAATCATAAAATAAAAGATCGATTGAATTTCATAAACAATTTCAAAAGAAATTAAAGGATAAAGCTAAGGTTTTTCAAGATGAAATTAGTCAAAAAATATTAGTGACATAAAAGATCCATACCTTTCCCCTTCTTAAGAAAATAATCTAGAGAGAGGAGTTTTCTAAAAATATATATTTATACTAAAAAAGGTTTTAAAACACCAATATGTAAAACATCATTAATAATGATATAAATTAAAAAAACCAATGGTACCTATACCAATGATGAGTTATCACAAAGTATGATGTTGCTTCCATAAATTTTTTTAATAAGGTTAAACTCAAAGTAGTCACCACACATGTGTCTTAAGAACCCTCTATCCATATAATATGTATCTTCATGGGACTTTCTCTTGAGACATATTTTCTAGAAAATAAAGACACTGGAGCTTTTGGTACCCAAATTTTGGGTCCAAAAATGTTATCCAAAAGATATTTTTGCAATCAATACTTTTTTAGTATAATATTTTCCATAGGAACTCCTAAAAAAATTATTTTAAGATATATGAATAGACTTAGGATTTCCATAAAGAGAATTTTTACAATCAAATTCATAAATAAGATGCATGATTTTTTTATAATAATTGAAAAATTTATCTTGAGATCACCCTTTTACAAAAGTAGTAGTATTTTTAGAGGTCCTAGATTTATTTCTAAAACCGAAACCAAAATTATTTTTTATAATAAATTGAGAACCCAAAATTTTATTTAGATTTTTCTCACCTTAGGTGAATTTAGAAAGATAATTATTTAGATCCTTAATGGTTGATTATAACATTTCAACTCTAGGTTTCTCTTTTATTTTCAAAGATAACTCTTCATTTAATTCAGAAATTTAATTCTTTTAAAAAATAAATCGATTATATTTATTTTTTGGATATTTTAAAATAGTGGTAAGTTTAGAAAAACCATTAAAGAGTTTATCTCTATAATATTTAAGATCTTAATAGTTTAAATTTCTAGAAGAAAAAGAATAGGTGGATGAATAATAAGTGGAATAAATAACCTCATCATTTACCCAAATTTCATCTTGGATACATTTGGTATTACCACCACTTGAGTCAGAAGTGGAGAAGGAATCATCACTTACACTCTCATTAGAGAATTTCTAACCTTTCTAACCTTTATTATTTTATTTCATCTTCTTTTTGTATATGGGGAACTCCAGTTTGATGTGACCCTTTTTTTGTGATGAAAACTTGTTACCCCGATTTCCTTTTGTTCATTATCTTTTTTTTTTCATATTGTAAGGATTTGTTCCTTTTCATTTATTTGTTCAATTTATTTTCTAGATGTGAAATTTTAGTGTCACTTTCAGATGGGTCATCATTGATTTCTTTAAAATAAATTTTCTTCATAACTTTCTTGAATTCCTTATCTTCTTTTTTGGTTTTCCTATTCATCAAGATCTCATAGGTCCTCATAGATCTAATAATTTCTTCAACCACCTTATTCTTGATATCTTTGGATTATTGGATTGTTGTTAAATTAGGAGCCTAATTAATTATAAAGACCCAAATTATTTTATTTACAAGAGTTTCTATAATAAGAGTATAAAAAATACTTTCTTCTATTACATATGATAGTAAAATGAGAAAATATTTATGTAATAGATTCATTTGGATACATGCTAAAATTTTAAAAATCTTTTCTACACATATAAATTCTAGTATATTTAACTTTATTAATTCCTTAATGAGTGACTTCATGTAATTTTAAAATTTCATGAGGATTTTTACAAGAAGAAAAACAATTACATTCAATTCAATTTAAACCATAGTGAATAGTATTCATATATTTTCCATCAAGTTTAAAAAAATAAATATCAGTGGGAGTCAATTTTTCTTCAGATTATTTAGTAGTTTAATAACCGTTCATACTAATTTTCCAAAAAATATAACCAATTCTTCTAAGAAATGTAGACATGCATATTTTCTAATAACTATATCTTTTCCATCAAATAAATGGGTATGAAACATTGAGTTTCCTTTGGGAGCACCTTGGGTGTGAAAGTTTGAAGCCATATTTTAAATATCATTTCTTGAAATTGATTAATATTTTTAAAACAAAAAATTTGAAAATGAGGTCTAAATAAAATTTTAGAGACATGGTCTAAACAAATTTTGAAAACATGTTATCCTCTAATACCAATTGTTATCCAAAGTAAGATGGAAAGATGCACTGAATTTTCTTTTAAAAATTAAAAAAAATATGTGATGAAAATATGCAATTTAGTGATAAATTTAAATAATCAAATTAATCATGATCAAATTAATAAGATAATTGTAATTCAAAAGAATAAGTGTATAAAAATAATATATTAATAAAGTAATAGATTGATTTATATAAATTAAGTGACTAAAATATTGATATGATGAAATATTAATTGATTAATTAGTTAAATGAATGAAATCAATTAATAAATAAAATATGTTGAAAGTAAATAAATTAAAAGGTGCACAATTTGTTAAGGATGTTTAGAAATAGATCAATTATGACCCCTATGTATCCCGCCCCATTTTATTGAGGATTTTTTAATTAAATCCCTTAAATTTAGAATTAAACACAAAACCTAGAAAAAAATAGACACTTTATTTTGAAAACTATAAATAAATAAATTTATAGACCACTATTTTTAACTAAAATAAAGCAAGAAACCTAAAGAACATTCGTTTTAATGGTTATCCAAGAACCTGTAATAAAAGAGGAAGAAGATATGGTTTGTTAGGAACAATCCCATTGAAGAACACAATCTCAATTCTGAAAATAGAAGAAAATAGTATATGAGAGATAATTAGATGAATAAATGAGAGACAAAAGAGGGTGAATAATTAATCACATGGGATATCTCCAAAGAAGGATGGTGTTTGATAGAATTAAGCTCAGAGATTGATCATAGCTGATTTCATGAAGAAATGTCACATAAAAATTAGTTTTAAATACTCCCATGGGTTCTATTTATTTCCTAAAAATGTCCCTTTATGGTCCTAAGGGTGTAAATGAGTTATAAGAGTCATTAGTGTTTGATATAAGGTAAGCGAGACTGTCATTAATGCAAAATTTGACTTGCTGTCTCGATGCCACCAAGAAGTTGTTGGCTTCCATCAGGTAGTCTGTGGGATACTTATAGCCTCTAGGTTTTTTAGACCACACCAAGTAGCTTGTGAGCTCAAATAGGTAGTCAGTGAGTTTCTAGTATCTCTATAATTCTATCAAGTGTCACTGGTAGACCAGTGAAACTCCACCGTGTATGATACTCTTGTCCAATGTCACTGGTTGGCTGATGGTTTTCCTCTAGCTAACCACTGGTAATAGATTGTGTGGCCTTCTAAAATAGCCTTCCTCACATGTTTTTATGCCTTCATTTAGTCCATTAACAACCTATCTTCATGCTCAAACATAAATATTGAAATATCATTAAATGAAAATTTTAAAACACCAAAAGGTGTTTGTGATCATCAAAACACATTTAAGAGAGCGAGGTATAACACATGAATCATCCTTATTGGGTTAAAAATCCTAGGATTGACTGAATCATCTAGTTACACCTCCCCTATATAAAACACACATGGATTCCTCTACCAACCATCCATACAAACATATATGAAGGAAACCCCTAATGTTAGGCATATGGAACTAATATAAGATCATTTAATTAATTCATTTTATATCCACAACATTTACACAATTCAAACATAGTAACAATGAAGCATGATGCATGTATCATATCTAGGTTTCTACCTCATAATTAGAATTATCTTTATTTGTTATGTTTAATAAGTTTATGGTCCTTATGTCAAATCATGGGTGCTCGAACACGAGTGTCCTAGGCAATCTCCCTTGACTACATCACAACTAAGCTTGAATAATATTATTTACCTTCCAAACCCTTGAAATACTTAACAATTAATAACCTAAAATCTATACTAACTCTTAACCAATGCTTTGATACCACCGTGTCATGACCCATCCCTACTAGAACCCCTCATAGGCTAGTATAGAATTTGTGTGTGAACACCGAAGCCTCACTTCAATAGGCCATGGTTTGGTGACTATAAATGAGAGTATAAAACACACACATGGAATAAATTACCCTAAAAGTTTCTATAAAACAAGAGAAAACCACCAATAAAATCCATCATATAAATAATAAACTACCCCCATAATGTATGAAATTCTATAAACAAACAAGGTATCCAAAATAAAATTTCAAAAACAACTCCTACATTATTGACTCTAACCATCACATGATCTCTATGAGTTAGTAATTTCTATCCTGATCCCCAAATCCCTCATAAAGATCTGTAAAATGAGATATATGTATTTTTATGTAGAGAGATGGGTGAGAGAGAATGGGTGACTATGTAAGAATACTCTATAGGATCCTCCCAAAAATATCTCATGAAAATGTGGAAGAATAATACTAAAAATTGCATGAATAAATAGAAAAACCAACTTGTTACCTAAACTAAATCATCTACCACCCAAATTCACCAAGTCACACTCACAAAATCATCAACAAAGATAGTAAAATGATAATAAAAAAACAGTAAAGGTACCCTTCATTTTCTTCCCTACTTAACTAGTTTCCCTCACACCCCAACGTTATACGTCAACAAAATCACATCCCTTCCATATCCACCTAATCACAGACCATATAACTACAACTACATACCAATACCACATACCTCATAAATATTGCCTCATGCCACATCATCATCCTAGACACAAATCACGTCTATACCACACATCAATACCTAATTTTAATATATGCACATATCTAGATCCCCCACAAGATACGTTATGTAATCATGAAGGAAATTAACCTCAAACCTTCATACTACCATGTATTCCCCCATTATGCACCAATAGTATAACCAAATCCTTACATACCATAAAAAATTCATTACAACCCATACACATCTAGAAGAGAGATCAAGGAAGGGGTGGAAGTAAGAAATCCATCTCACCACTATCCTGGATACTATGGGTACACCAAGATAAAAAAAAATACATCTTGGAATTGAAAATGATATATTAATTGGGGGTAGTTCATAAGAAATAAAAAAATATAATGAATATAGTCTATCACAAACACCAACCTAAGGGTTAATATTATGACCTAAAATAATCACTTCAAGAACAAAAACCATCTCACTATCACCACCCTAAATCAACGTTCACTACCACCTCGAATCCCAAATACCAACACCACCCATAAACACCAAGACAAATTCTTATTATATCACCTCATTAACAATACCCAATTGAAAAAATTACTACCCACATTACATTCATTATTCCTCATTTAATTTCTAGTCATTTCCCATAATTATCACACTATTTAATTCAAACATTCATAAAATAGTTATTTACTACTTTATCAATTACCCATCAATTATTTTATTAATTTCAACCATTTTTATTCATATCATTGCATCCCATTCCAATATTTTATTTTATTTATGAAGATATATTCCATATTCTATATTCTAGGAAACTAATCCACACCACCATATTAACTTATCCCATCATGATATCAACATAGTTGCATGAATATCCCATCCTTTTTTATCACATCAAGATAAACACACAATTCTCCCACCACTACTATAACATAAATTTTAGCAATGAAGAAATATTGAAAAATCTATAAAAATAAAAAAGAAATGATATAACAACATCAAGCAATAACAATTCCAAATTATTATTCTTTTTTTATATTACCATATTTAAGTAATTTATCTATTTTTAATATGTTTTTATGCACTAAAATCAATATAAATCACCATATCATATCAATAAAAATTTATCTAGAAACAATTAATCAATAATTTGTAAATAGTAAGTAAATAGTGATAAATTCTTTATAATATCACCACATATTTTATTTAATTTAATTTTTGTCTAGTTATTATTTTCATAATGTTAATCACATATCTTTACCCAATGAAAAATAAAAAATAATAAATCCATAATTACATAGTTAATAAATAGTATAAATTTTGAATCCTTTTCCTTAAATGGAGATTCAAAAACCATATCATTTAAATGAGGATAAAGAGACGATCAATCACTAAAAAAATCACATGAATATTACATAAAACTTATGCATGATAATCCATCATTAATACCACTACTAATAACCAAAAACAATAAGCCAACCCACTACTATTTACTCTGAGAAAAGAAGAAAAAATAAGAAAAAATGGAAAGCAGAGATAAAGAGAACCTTGGATCATACGAGATTTATCTCATTATTTCTAGGACTAAGGGTCACCCAATTATTACTAAATATCACCAAATATAAACCAAAAGGAACCTAGTTTTCAAATAAAGATGTAGAAATTATTGAGAATATGTGAGGGGACTAATTTTTATATTGAAAATTTAGAAACATATGATCATAATGTGAAAGATTTTTTTTGTGAAATGTGGGCCTGATCCAAGAATCATTGAGAGAAATCCCCAATTCATAAGGTATTAAAACCATTCAAATATGATATAAAGAAGGAAAATCACATATCAGCAAGTATCACCACATTTAAATTCTTAAAGACCCAAAAATTATGGCATAAACCCCAACCATATTCCTATGAACCTAACATCACCTTTCCCAAAACCATCATACAATGAGGACTATCATGCTGCAATACTCTTGAATAAAGTGACATTAAGAATTCATGTGAGATAACCAAATCATAACATATATAAATATTATATCATTTTTTGATGAATTTTAAATACATATCACAATAATACACACCGAAGAACCAAAAGGGTTTATTGTATTTGTAGACTTTATGAACAATCAACTTAGTTCATGAAATGTATTCAACATCTCCCACAAATTTATTCTCACTTGGAACCCTACTTGGGTATATTCTACTTAAAACCTTTTTTATAACCTAGGGAAACTAAAACATAATAAAGGGTGAGATCAGGATATTAGTAAGTGTAAAAAAGGGAGATATCAATTGATGATCATATGTGAGAAAAATATAAACATAATGGAATGATAAAATTATAAAATCTAATGAAAACATACCCAAAAAGTCATAGAACATAAATCTGGAGTCATGGAAAAGAATTTTTCATAAAAAGGACATGAGCCACAAGAGTTTTGAATCATCACTAATCAATCAAGATCCATGAGATCATAGCATAAGAATAAGACATAATTTTATGACACTCACATAAGAATAGAAAATAATTTCCTTAGTCAAGTATCATTGTTATGACTATCATAGTGGATAGAGTCCCATAATCTATTATCTTCACTCCCTATTCTCATAAACATAGTGGATAGAGTCCCATGGTGGATTAGGTTCACTTCTAATTCCCTTTCATATTATCTCATGAGATATCAACCTTTACCTAATGCACTAGAGGGCTATATAATTTCAATCCCACCCATCACATAATTAAATCCATGCATATGTGTCCCACAAGATCATAAATACATTCATCATTTCATCATAGCTTAATTAACCCATGGGAAAGAAATGGGTTTCATGGATATATAATCAAAACATCATCAGCATAAAAAATCTAGAGAAAGAAAGGGGATTGTGAAAAAAAATCATATACCCAGTTAAGCATAAAAATACTTAAAGTATGTTAACATATATGAAATTTACTTTTGTAAAATAACTAAAATATACTTTGAAAAATAAGGGAAAATAACTTTTTATTTTGGCGGAATTTAAAAAATAAAAAATCACAGAATAAGGGTAATGGAATTTTATTTGAAATACCATGTAAATATATAAAGGAAGTTAAATTGTGAATAAAATACATAACTACGGGAAAATCTATTCATGTCATATATGTTAAAAAACATTTTTTTTTCACTATTATAAGGAACATCAAAATCGAGTCATATGAAAAATGTTTGAAAAGATTCCATTTAAAAATTTAGAGAAAAATTAGGATGTAATAGATAATATATTTATCAAACATTTATGTGCAGATAAAAACTTCCATATAACAATTTTTAAGAACATGTGTCATGAACCAGACCAGGTACCCTGGTAACCCGATAATTGAGCCAACCTTGACATAGCTCGAAGGGCGTTCCCAATCCCCATGGGCTGGTGACTAGCACCTATCATCATAAAACATGTAAGTAGGAGTGATTTTGCCACAAGAAATAGTGGAAGTAAGATAATCAAGTCAATATGCATATAAAAGAAACTCCACTTTGAGTAAAGTACCAGAATACAACAAGACATAAAATCCCAAAGTGCTACAACCAAAGTACCAAATGGAAAAAAACATCCCAAGGTCTCTAAGGACACAACTCACCATGACCAAGGTTAAACAACTGGATCCTTCTCTAAGATATCCTTTCCCCTTACTCAAAACTGTAATAAGAAAGTATACAAACACCTGAAGGAAAAATTAGGGTGTGAGCCTAAGCCTAGTAGGATACCACCAAATATTTTATAAAATATTCCCAATACAAATTATCCAAATAAAAACTTTTAATTATCAAAATAAATAGTTTTCACAATTCAAAAGCATATTAAAAAAAACATGCTATACAGTTTCAAAATGAAGGAAAATTATTTTCAAGCATAGGCTTCACTTTACAAGAGATGGAATATTTATAAATCAATGGCTTAAATAGAACAGTTATATAAAATTGTTTATGTAAATACAATAAAGGAATGTAAATCATTTTTACAACATTGGAATACATTTATATCTCATATATAAATAAACAAGTGATCAACATGGTCATATTCCAAAAGGTATGATAGTATTAACCAGCTATAGGATTCCGCACTCTCTAAGTGATCTCCAAAAGATGAGTATAGTGACATCCCCCTAAGACTGTCCATAGGTAACTCATCATCTTCCCATCGGGGATGTGACCCGCCGCAAGTATATTTTAGAACATTGTAATAGCGTAGAGTGTATCCAAATAACTCACCAACTACCTAAGTCTTTCATGTACTCTTACATGATGGGAAATTTATTTTAATACTGTTTAAAATAAAATTAAATCTCATTTTCCATTTCAAAATGCCAATTTTTTTTATTTAAAACCAAAATGGGTTTTAATAAAAAACATGCCCTTTTCACAAGATAAAACCACTGGGTTTCTATAAAATCATTTTAATCCATTTTCACAAGTTTGAAATCCATTCAAAACCAATTCCATTCTTTTGAAATTTAATTTCCATAATTAAATTCAACAATTTAAACCATCCAATTTCCATAATCACACCCCAATTCAATGAAATTGGGGGTTTTACAAATTTATGTTCCAAAACTATTTTAAATCATCTAATTCACTAGAATCGAGTATTTATCAATTTAATTGAAAGAAAATTTGATCAATTGAATTTAAATCAACAATTGAAATAAATCAAGAAATAAAAGGATAATCAATTTGGCTAATCAGGATAGAACCACCTACCTCTTTCCCAAAACTCGACACTCACAACGGTGCCCGTCAACGAGAACGAAGGTGGGGTAGATCTCAAAACCCAACCTAGAAGAAAGATCTAACATCCTTAGGAATATAACCATTAATCTTAGAATGATCAATTGAAATCCCAAAAGAGGAGAAAGAGAGATAGATGAAGAATGATGAAGAACGCTTACCTAGATATCACCCACCAAAGCAATGTCGATCGAACGCCAAAGGAATGGATCTGATAGAGTTGGAAGGATCCAAAAATAACTAAGTAAGGTTAGGGGAGATAAAAATAGAGAATAGGATGAGATAAATTCCAATCACACTTCTTATTTTATAGGCTACTATCGAGGTGTTACACGACATGTAATCCAGTTACACGTGGTGAAAGATTTAATTTCCGTAACGGAGAAAATGCATCGAATTTGTAATGCCTCTTTAAAGTGAGGGTATTACATGATGTGTAACCCCTATTCATATCGTGAAATTACTAAGCTTCATAAATGATGAAATCCCCATCGTTACGCATTAAAAACCAATCTAAAAATATGTCACGATGTGTAAAGTGCATTCACGGTGTGTACCCATCGCACCATGAACCACATTTTATGGCTTGTACCTGACACCAGTTACATGGTGTGTAACATAGTTACATGGCATGTAATATCCTACAAGTTTACAAAAGCCCCCTGTTTAAAGTTAAAAAATCTAACAAGTGTCATACTTTACCATTATATGTATCCTCCCAATCCAAAATCAACCCTTACCCAAACAATGAAAAGTAAAACCACAACAAGGTTTAAGAAATACCTATTATAACGGTAATGGGATGTTACAACCTCACCACCATAAGAAATTTATGTCCCCAAAAAGCCTATGAAGAATCTTCCATGCCAAAAATATGAGGCCACTACTGTCTCATCAGTGTCTTATGTCCCAACATCTCATGACTATCAGAACCATACTGCCATAGCACATGAACCAAAGGTATCATCCTCCCACAAAGTACCTTATCCTCAGAATCAACTATCCCGACTAGCCTCTCAGTCAAAGATAAATCAGGATCAAGCTCAAGATCACTTCATCTCAAAATGTGTGATGGATCCAATAGATACTTTCTCATATGTGATACATAGAACACATTATGTATCAACATCATCTGTGGTGGGAGTGATAAATGTTAATCAAATTTCCCCACCTGATCAACAACCTTGAAAGCTCCCACAAAATGAGGAGAAAGCTTCCCTTGCCTCTCAAGCTGTCGATGACCCAACCGAGGTGAAACTTTCAAGAAAACCTGATCACTAACTAAAAACTCAAAAGTTCTATGACGTTGATCAGTGTAAGACTTATATCGGCTCTGTGTTGTCAACATTCTCTGACGAATCAGCTGAATCTTAGTTTTCATCTTCTGCACCAAGCTTGGTCTAACTAAGGAACTTTTACCAACCTTCGACCAACACAACATAGATTTATAAGTTCCTTTATACAAGGCCTCAAAAGGATCCATCCTAATCATGGACTCGTAATTATTATTATAAAAGAACTCAACCCGCCCCAAGTGATCATCCCAAGCCCCGCCGAAGTCAAGAACACAAGTGCGAAGCATATCCTCAAGAATCTGTAGAGGTCTCTCTGTCTGACCATCCAACTGCAGATGGTAGGCCGTGCTCAAACGAACCTAAGATCCTAGTGCCTCCTAAAGGCCTCTACAAAAGTAGAAAGTAAACCGAGGATCCCTATTAGAGACTATAGCATGTGGAACTCCATGAAAACAAACAATATATTTCATGTAGTGACTTTCCAACTCCTCAACCATGGTTGTATCACGAATGGGTATAATGTGAGCTGATTTGGTCAACCTATTGATCACAACCAATATTGAATTCTTCTTCCTCTAGGTATGATGCAACCCAAAAACAAATTCCATAGAGATTTTATCCCTCTTCCAAGTAGGGAAAAAAAGTATTTAAAGTAAACCTGAAGGTTTATGGTGCTCATATTTCACCTATTTGAATGTCTAACAATGATAAACAAACTTACAAATGTATTTCCTCATCCCTGTACACCTAAACTATCGTTGAATATCATAAAATATATTAGTGGTTCTTGGGTACTCTGCCCATTGGGAATTATGACAATCCCCAATTAGAGCCTTACTTGCTGATAATGGCACAACAAAGCGATTCTGATAGCATAGAACACCACCTATGGAGAACGAACACTGGGCTATGGTCTCCTCACCATAAAGAGAGTCTCAAATGCTATGGAATTCATCTTCAAGCTCTTGGTCTTGAAGAATCAAATCTATAAGATCATGTTTCAACTAAATACTGGATAAAGAAACTTCAACCCCTTTCTCCTAAACTCCAATATGAAACTGTGAAAAGATATCCATCAAATTCCACTCTTCAGAAGATTCTTTCAAAGCATGGGTTAGAAGTTTCCTTCTCAGTGTATCTGTAACAACATTCCCTTTCCCAGAGGTATATGCGATGTCAAAGTCGAATGACTATAGGCACTCCACTCAATGTATCTATAGAATATTTAAATATTTTTTAGAGAATATTTAACTCAAGATTTTGTGGTCTGAAAACACAGTAAACATTTCTCCATAAAGTTAATGTCACTAACACTTAAGTGTGTGCATTACATATTCAAGTTCAAGGTAATGGGTAGGGTAATTATTCTCATGTAGCCTAAGATGACGAGATCCATAAGCAACTACATGGTTTCCCTACATAAGAACACATCCCAAGCCTGAACCTGATGCATCACAAAAGACCACATAGCCCTGCCCGACCTCTAGAAGAGTCAACACCGACACAGTAGTCAATAGTTGTTTTAGATCAACAAAAGAACTCTGACATTTATCATCCTAAACAAATATCAACCCTTCTGAGTTAGAGAATTCATCAAATAATCCAACTTTGAGAAGTTCTTCATGAACCTGTGGTAATATCCGGATAATACCAGGAATCTTTAGATCTTGAATACATTCCGTGGTCGCTCCCAAGTCATAACAACCTTCACCTTATCATGATCAACTAATATTCCTTGTTTAAACACCACATGTCCCAAGAATTTTACTTCCTGAATCCACAAATCACACTTCGAAATCTTGGAATAGAGTCGGTGACTTCTCAAAAGACTTAGAACTATTCTCATATGATGTACATGTTCCTGCTCTGATTTAGAGTAAACGAGGATGTCATCGATAAAGACTTCCACAAAAGTATCAAGATACTCATGGGAAATATTTTTCATTAAATCCATGAAAACTTTAGGAGCATTTTTCAGACCAAAGGGCATAACAAGGTACTTATAATGGTTGTACCTAATCCGAAAGGTCGTTTTATGAATGTTAAATTCTTTTATCCTTAACTGATGGTAACCAAATCAAAGTTCAATATTTGAAAACCACTTTTCACCTTTCAACTTATAAAATAGATCATCAATATGTGGAAACATATACTTGTTCTTTATCATGACTTGACTAATCTTTTTTTAATCAACACATAAGAAAAGAGAACCATCATACTTCTTAAAGAAGAGAATCAGTACCACCCAAGGTGACACACTGAGGTATATAAATACTTTCTTGAGAATATCGTACAACTAGAAGTTCATCTCTTTCAGTTTAGTTAGTGCCATGTGGTAGGAGGGAATTGAAACTGGTTGAGTACTAATCATTAAGTCAATAGAGAACTCAAATTCCCTTACCGGTCACAAACAAGAGAAATATGAAGGAAACTCATTATGAAAATTGATGATGATTGGAGGTAGATCACTGCTCAAAGATTTCTACTCTAGATCAAAATAAAACACCAATATCACTTTCCCCAACTCTGGATAAGAAGGTCCAGCCCTGCTCGACCTTAGGTCCCAATCTCCTTGAAAGACAAGAGATGCACCACTGGGTGTAGTAAAATAGATTCGTCGAAGATAACAATCAATATGGGCATTATTGAAAATATTCCAATCCATACTGAAAATGATGTTAAGAGATTTCATGTTGAGAACCAAAAAACTCCAAGAAATCTTGACATATGAAAGAGAGAACACACAAGTAGGACTACAGAGACCCTTCTCTTTCTTTGTACCAAGGTGTGTAGTAATATCCATTGCATAAGATAAAATCTCCATAGAAAGATTAAGTATATTATAAATATGGGTTGAAATAAATGAGTGAGATGAACCAGTATCAAATAGAGCAGTCACTAATGATGATGTTATAGTAATGGTACCTCTCACAGTCATTGGACCCATGTATACTTCCTCTAGAGACTCTTATACTGTGTGAAGTAGCTTCATTTCGAATTCGTATGGCTAGAACCCTTTTATACATGAATCATCTGGTTTCCCCATAGTCTTAGGAGGAGCTGATGATCCCTTTCCACTATGAAAAGTAGATAAATAATGGAAGAATCTTTGTAAGTGCCTTGAACACTATCAGGAGATATAGTTATTGTATACCTCAGTAAAAACCCTCTTAGAATTTCTGGGCTTTCCACACTAGTAGCAACCCAAAGAACTTCCTCTTGAAGTTATATGAATTCTAGAAAAACTCTGCTGAAGAGAATCACCATGATTCTCTTTTCCTTTTAAGGAACCCACACTGCCATTGGGAGAAAAAGGAACTCCCGATAACCCTGACTTACCAGCCAGGTCCATCTCAACCATCATAACCCTATCCATCACATCCACATAAGTGGGAAGCTTTAGTAAGAAGAACTAATAATGGATATCCGAACGAATTCCCAACTCAAAAGTTTGATCCTTAAACCTTTCATTAGATACTATCTTAGGTGAAAACTGCACTAGATTGGCAAAGCGATTTGAATACTCAGTCATGGTTTTTTTGTCTTACTCAAGATTGAAAAAATCTATATCCATGGACAAAACCATTGATTCTGTATAGAAATGGTCAGTGAAAAGAACCTTGAAGTACATCCACTCTAATCCTTCATGCTTCCCTATTGTCACCATCATGTACCACCATCTCCTGCTTAGTCCCTCCAACATTAAGGTGGCACACTTCACCCCAATCACATATGGTGTCTCTAAGAACTCAAAAAAACGTTCTATATTCCCCATCCATTCCTCATCATGTTTAGGATCAGTGGAGCCTTTGAAAACTGGTGGATTTTGGAAAAGGAACTCTTGAGAATGTTTTCAAAGAGAATCCCCTTGAGGGTCCATATCTTGAGCCAGAACAAGGACTAGAGGTGGTTCCTTCCCCAGAACTTGGATAGTGTGCACAATCACCTCAAATGGATTTGGGTCCACTGAAGGATTCTCTCAATGTGGTTTATCAGTAGTTTCCTCTTGGATCCAATTTTCACATATTCTTGGAGGCATGATGCTACACAACATCAACAGACAACTTTGAAGACATTATATTAACACTCAAATAGAGAAACAAGGAAAAATATTCTCCACAGAAGGAAAAAATAAGATTTGGATTTCACTCTATCCAAATCACAATTGGGAAAAGACTAGAACTAATCCACAAGATGTTTTTTCCTAAATACCCCTAGAGACTTAAGGTTCATTATCATGAGAGGTGGATAAACACTCAATCACAACTACCTCATAAGTCCTGAAAAGATTTCAAAAATGCATATTGACTTCAAGACAATAGTTAAACAACCTCCCTCTAATTCCACTTTGTCACGAACCAGCCCGAGTACCTTGGTAACCCGATAACCGAGTCAACCCTGACATAGCCTGAAGGGAATTATCAATCCCCATGGGTTAGTGACTAGCACCTAACATCATATAATGTGCAAGTGGGTATGATTTGTCCATAATGTATAGTGAAAGTAAGACAAGCAAGTCAATATGAATATAAAAGAAACTCCACTAGGAGTAAAGTACTAGAATACAACAAGGCATAAAATACCAAAGTACTACAACCAAAGTACCAAATGGGAAAAAATAGACCAAGGTCCCTAAGGATACAACTCACCATGACCAAGGTTTAATAACTGGATTCTCCTCCAAGAGATCCTTTCCCCTTTCTCGAACCTGGAAGAATAAAGTCTACAAAAACCCAAAGAAAAAATTAAGGTGTGAGCCTAAGCCCAGTAGGAAACCACAAAATATTCCATAACAGATTCCAAATATAGATTATCCAAATAAAATCTTTCAGTTTTCAAAATAAATAGTTTTGGAAATTCAAGAGAATATTTAAAAAGAACATTCTATACAGTTTCAAAATGGTGGAAAATACTTTTAAAGAATATGATTCACTTTACAAGATATGGAATATTTCTAAATAAATGGATTAAATAAAATAGTTATATAAAACATTTTATATAAAACCATAAAAGTCATGTAAATTAGTTTTACAACATTATCATACATTTACATCTCATATATAAATAAACAAATGAGCAGAATGGTCATTTTCTAAAAAGGTAAGATAGTATTAACTAGATATAGGGTTCTACACTCTCTAAGTGATTTCAAAAAAATGAGTATACTCACATCCCCATGACACTGGCCATAGGTGACTCGTCACCCTCCCATCGGGGATGTGACCCGCCTCATGTATGTTTTAGAACATTATAATAACATAAAGTGTATCCAAATAACTCACCAACTACCTAAGGCTTTCATGTGGTCTTACATGATGGGAGATTTATTTTAAGACTTCTTAAAATAAAATTAAATAAAATTATTACAATTAAAAATACCAATTTTTCCATTTAAAACCAAAATGGGTTTTAATAAAAAAACATGCCCTTTTAACAAGATTAAACCACTTTGTTTCTATCAAATCATTTTAAGCCATTTTCACATGTTTTAAATCCATTCAAAACCAATTCCATCCTTTTTAGAATTCATTTCCATAATTAAATTCAAAATTTTAATTGAAATCATTTCCATAAAATCCACATTTTAAATTCAACAATTTAAATCATCCAATTTCTATAAACACACCTCAATTCAATAGAATTGGGGGTTTTCCAAATTTTCATGCCAAAACCATTTAAAATATCCCGATTCCTTGGAATCAGGTTTTTATCAATTTAATTAAAAGAAAACTTGAGCAATTAAATTTAAATCAACAATTGAAATAAATCAAGAAACATAAGGATAATCAATTTGGCTAATCTGGACTGAATCACTTACCTATTTCCCGAAACTCGACACTCACAATGGCACCCATCAATGAGAATGAAGGTGGGGTAGATTTTTAAACCCAAACTAGAAGAAATATCCAACACCATGATAAATAGATCCATTGATTTTAGTATGATCAATTGAAATCCCAAAAGAGGAGAAAGAGAGATAGATGAAGAATGATGAAGAATGCTTACCCAATTATCACCTACCAAAGCAATAATGATTGAATGCCAAAGGAATAGATCTAATAGAGTTGGAAGGATCCAAAAATAATTGGGGAAGGCTTTGGGTCAAGGGAGATAAATCTAGAGAAGAGAATGAGATAAATGTCAAGTGCACTGCTACTTTTATAGGTTGTTGTTGGGGCGTTACATAGAGTGCAATCTAGCTACATGCCGTGAAAGATTTAATTTCCATAACGGAGAAAACACGTCGAATTTGTAATTCCTATTTAAGTCCGGGTTATTAAATGACGTGTAAGTCCTATTCACTTCATGAAATTTCTAGGATTCGCAACTGATGAAACCCCCATAGTTACGCATTAAAACCCAATCTGAAAAATAATTCACATCATGTAAAGGGAATTCACGACATGTACCCATCAAACCATGATCCACGTTTCACATATTTCACTCGGTAGTAGTTACATGGCGTGTAATATCCTGTTAGTTTACAAAAACCCCCTATTTAAAGTTAAAAAATCCAATAAGTGTCAGATTTTACTATTATATGTATCCTACCAATCTAAACTCAACCCTTACCCAAAAAACTAAAAGGAAAACCACATCAAGGTTTAAGATGTACCTGTTAGAATGGTAATGGGATATTACAACATGGATATGGAGGAAAAATATTCTTGACCTAAAAGAAGAGATAAGGTTATATTTGTTTTGAAAAATTATTTCAGTCTTTTCAAGAAACAAAGTGGTAGAAAAGGAAAGAATTCTTTAAACTCTAAAAATAACTGGATTAAAATATATATATATATATATATATATATATGGGATTTTAGAGATATAGAGAGAGCATATAATTCTTCTAAAGGATATTGAGGCATAAATAATCCTGATTAAAGGTGATATTATAATATAAACCCTTACCTCAAGTCCCAACTTACTTTGTATGCATTGTAATCTAATGTATAGAAATTTAAACTTATTATACTTATATAATAGAATCATATTCATACTTATATTAATATATATATCATTCTTTTATAATTTCAAATT
This sequence comes from Viscum album, assembly GCA_963277665.1. NCBI lineage: Eukaryota > Viridiplantae > Streptophyta > Magnoliopsida > Santalales > Viscaceae > Viscum > Viscum album. The sequence goes on from OY728158.1 coordinate 693,034,391, forward strand.
ACCCATTTACAAAAAACCATCATTAAAATCAACATTCAGTTGTGAACTTTTTTGTTTTCCACATATGATTTGGTTTAGAGATTCCAGTCCTTACACCTTGGTCTTGGTTTCATCATCTCTATAATCTTATTAATTTCATAAATATCATATTTATTCATTATATATACTTTTATAACTATCCATGTAAGGTGATGATGAAAAATGAATTACATCACTTCGTGGAGATTGTAGTCCGCACATACATATGAGTGATGTTTTCATTTTTCAATGGATATAATGAAAGGAAGGTAATTAATAAATATTATTTAAATAATAATAGTTATATTATAAATACCATATATATTCATTCAATTAATCTATATAACCATCCATGAGAGACGGTGATGAGAAATGAAATGCATCACATTATCGAGGTGGTAGTCCACACATACGCATGAGTGGTGCTTTCATTTTTCATTGAATGGATGAGAAATAGATAATAGTTTGTCCATCAATATAATAAAATTTTAATATATTTATGATACTAATTTAATTATGTTAAGATGAATATAATACATTTAGTTGAGGTTTAAGAATAAATAAACTTAGAAGGACTCGATTAACATAATGAACTCTCCATCAAGTATCATCCTTTATCTTAAAAATTAAGTCTTATTATATTAGTATTTTGGGGATACAATAACCTATAGTTAATTTTTAGGGGATTAGGGAAGTTATTTTTTAGAGATTTTTTGGGATAATAAGCTTAAAGTGTGTAGAGAAGTGAGGAGAGTATGTTCCCTTTTATAAGTAACAAGAGTGGTACCCATGTAAATACCGTTAAATATAAAATAATATAAATCCATTTTCATTGGAAAATGGTGTAAAATAAGCCTAATTAAAAATTATAAGGTTATGTGAATTTTAAACACACTCAATCAATAAAATAAATATTATTTTTCTATGATATTAAAAGCATTTTCCCTTACATTAATCCATTTTTAACATTTATCGCGATGACCTAATTTTTACCATGGTAGCACATTTTTATGTCCAAAAATGAAATTAAAGTTATAAAAAAATTGTAAATGATGATTCCAAACATATAATCCATTTTATCAAAGTCAATTTCTATAGGTGGAAGAAATTTATTCTATTATATGGGCATAAGAACTGTAAATTTTTTTTTAGAAAAAATATATCTTTAAGTATGAAAATGATTATTTTATTATTCATTGGATAGTAATAACCATTAGATGAATTTTAATTTTATTTATTAAATATATTTACTATTTTATATAAATCAGTTATCAATAGTGATTAAATTAATTTATTAAGATAAAATTCATTACATTAATAAAAACTATTTTCTGAAGAAAAAATATTTTTACATTCAAATGATTTAATCATTATTTATATATATTTGATAATTAATTACTAAATTATTATAAGATTCTATACATTTATAAAAAATATATTTCTATACGTTTAATACTATAAATAAGATAAAATAAATTTTAAATAAAAAAATATATAATTAAATAATATTTGTAAACAAAACATGATTTAGCCAATAATTATCATACTATTATTTCTTATCAAGACTTAATCATTCCATAGGTTCCATTGATTTATTTTATTTTTTATTACTTAAATTTTGTCAATAAAGTTTTTTATCACTCCTAAAAAGTATTAAATTTAATAAAAATTAATAATTCCTAATGATAGTTCAAAATATTCCCTTTAAAATAAATTATATTTTCTTAAATGGATTTAACCCTTTTTAAAAAGTCATTTATTTTACCAATTTCATTTAACTATTTAATAATTTTTTAAATATTATATTTTAGTAAACCATTATTCACTTAATTCCTATGTTGTCTGACTCAAAATATATCAAACACATTGAATTTATTAAATAGAAATATATTATAATATCTCAGGGTGCTACATTTTACCCTCTTATAATAATTTAACCCTCAAAATTCCATTAATCTGATGAATAAAAATGAGTATACTTTTTCCTAATTATATTCTTATATTTTCACATAACTTCCTCAAATTTATGGTTTTTCCATGAAACTTTCTCCAGATGATTTTTCTTATTCTATAGAACTTTATCTCCTCAATCGAGGATCTCTATCTATTGTGCCTCATATGAAAGATCATACTCTAACTATATGACTTCTGAGTTGATTACATGTAAAGGATCATGCATGTACTTCCTCAAAATCTATTCATAGAACACATCATTAACTTTCACGATGTTTGGTGAAAGTTCTAAGTGATAATCTATCTTCTCCAAATGATAAAAATCCCATAGATACTGATATATCTTGATATAAACTTCTCTTTATTTCCAAATATCATAAAATTCTTCCAAGGTGACATTTAAAGTAATACCTTATCACAAATTTCAAACTTCAGATCACTTCATAGATTGTTAGTATGACTATTGTATCAACTCTAACTTATTATGATGCGATTCTGAATCGATCTTACCTTATCTACCATTTTCTTAGCTATCTATAGACCCAATATATTTCATTATACAAGTCCATCCTAACATATTGTACTTTTTCACTTCTTTCTATATATGTATTTTTAAGGAGCCATCTGAATGATTGAGTGAAATATATCATTGTAAAAAAAATCAACTTGAGGAATGTGTTTATACCAACCACCTTTGAAATCCATAGAGAAAAATATTATCATATCATGTAGGGTTTAAATAGTTCCCTCATACTAACCATATATCTAAGGATGATATACAATGTTAAAGTTCAACTCCATATTCAATTATTTATGAATAATTCTCTAGAAATTCAAGGAAAACCTTAGAACTCAATCAGATACAGTTGAAATTAGTTCTCTAGTAAGCCTTAACACTTATTAATGTATATCCTAGAAATTTGATCAAGTTACAAATCTTATCTAATAACTTTTAAATTTAATGAATTTGTAAGTTGATAAACTACAACCAAAATGGAATTGTGGCCTCTAGATATCTTGGGGTGTCATATGATGAAATCCATAGTTATTTTTTCCCATTTATATATAGGTATGAGAAATGGTTTCATCCTCCCAATATATGTCAAATGTTTATCATTAACTTACTGACATACCAGGCATCGGGATATATACTCTGTAATATCCTTGTTCAAGTTTTCCCACCATAAATTCTCTTTGAGATTGATATATATATATATATATATAAATGTACTTACATGATAGATATATAATGATGAGATATGTGCTTCATCTAATAGTTCCTTATTTAATTATGGTATTTAAAGGAAACATATTTGAGTCCTAAACCTTATCATTCCATCATGGTCAAGGTTGAACTCTAGAATAATCCTTACATTCTTTTTCAATTCTAAATATTACTTTCTCACCTCTTGAATATTTACATAGATGTATGGTTAAATAGAAATCTAAGAAAGATAGTATTTTACCCATTACCTCATGATTTAAAGTTCCATCATATACAAATCCATAAGTATTGGACCTCTTTCAATCCTCATCATGGACAGACTAGCATGGTCCTTCTGACTTAGACCACCAGCCACCTTGTTCACTTTCTTAGGGTGGTGATGTATTGAGTAGTCATAATATTTAATCAAATCTAACCATCTAATTTGGAGTAGATTCAAATATTTTTATGTGATTATATACCTAAATATTTTATGATCATTATATATATCACACCTTTCACCATATAGAAAATGACTCCATATTTTTAAAGTAAAAATTACTCTTTCATATCAAAATCATGATTTAGGTAATTTTTCTCAAGGAACTTCAATTGGGTTTAGGTATACACTACTACCATATCATTATACATGAGAACACATCCTAGTCTATTCTTTGATAAATCACTATATAAAAAACCATTCTCCACTATAGGGTAGTGTAAGCATAGGTTCACTGACCAACCTTCTCCTCAGTTCCTTTATATTTTCTTCACATTTATTTGTATAAATAAACATAAATTCTTTACACATAAACATAGTTATTAGATTTTATATCTATAATAAATTTATCAAAAATCATCAGTGGTATCCATCCAATCTAAGGAAACTACATATCTTGGTTACCATGGTTGGTCTAGCCCATTTTTAATAACCTCTATCTTAGAAGGATCCAAAAATATACCCTCATTGGTGATTACATGACCCAAGAATGATACTTTCTATATCTAGAATCTATATTTTTTGAATTTTTCATAAGTATTACCCTTTATCAAGTTCTTCAACACAATCCTAAAATGATCTTCATGTTCTTAATTACTCTTGGAATATATGAAAAATACCATCTATAAATACTACCATAAATTGATCAAGGTAATCTATGAAGACTTTATTCATTATATCCATAAATATAGTGGGGGATTGGTATGTAAAAATAGAATCATTATAAATTCATAGAGTTCATACCTCATATGGAAGGTTTTCTTGGGTATATCCTCTCATTTTACTCTAAAATGATGATATCTGTATAAAATATCAATCTTAGAAAAGTATTGATCTCCATGAAGTTGATCAAAGAAGTCACCAATACAAGATACATGACACTTGTTCTTGATTGTGATTTTATTAAGTTTCTGATAATCAATAAATAGATTAATTGACCCATCTTTCTTCTTAAAAAAGAATAGGTTCACCCCATGATGAAAGACCAGGGCATATAAATCCATTTTCTATATTATCTTGGAGTTTCTTCTTCAATTCCTACAACATAATTGGGGTCATTCTATAAGGATACTTTAAAATAGGTATAGTTCCAGGTATGAGTTCTATTGAAAACTCAACTTCATGATTTTTAGGAAGACTGCACAACTATGTAGTAAATACACCAACATATTCCTAAACAATAGGTATATATTAAATGTTGACTTTTTCTCCACCCATTTGAGATAAATACCCCTCATGAATAAGTAGTATGACCCATATAATGGAAATAATATCCATTGGAATTTTATGTTCATCCTCGTATCAATAGAAGATCATAGGTAAATTTGGAATATGAAATGTTGCTTCCATTACCTATCAATTGATATATGTTCTATATATAAAGATCAAATCCATTCCCAAAATCATATCAAATCAAAAAAAGGGAGAATGATAAGATTTATAGGGATCACATTCTCACAAAATTATATTAGAGATGAGTTATATACATGAGATGAAATCATCATACCATTTAGATTTTTCACACATAATTTAATATATAAATTTTTAGGTGGTGATGTGATACTGTTAGAAAATTATTCAGATATAAAATAGTCTATAGAACCTAAATTAAATAATACATTTCATGTTCTAGAGTGGATAAGTGTAAACTTCACTACTTAATTGTTATAACCCACTTTAGCAATTGTGATTGTATAATATTTTCCTCTATCCTTTAGCCAATGAGGTTTCTGGAATTTATTTTCATAATTAAACCTTGGTTTGGGGTAGTTTTTAGAATAATTCCCATGATCTTTACAATTTAAGCATTGTAGTGTGGGTGGTCCATTTGGTTGAGCTTTCTTTTCACTCATATCTACCCAGAATTCATATTCTTGATGACCTTCTCTTTCATGCTTGAATAATTTACCCATTCCTTATAGAAAATTTCCCCATACTTCTTTTTACATTTTCTTCATGAAAAAATATTAATTTTCTTTCCTCAATGGGTTTTATTCTTTGAATTTCCTCAAAACTCTATCTTTATCTTCTTCTCAAAAAAACCATGAGAATAATGAGAATCTCTAATATTCATTTTTACATTAAGAGTGCATCAAGATATTTCTTCATAGATATCAAATAATCTTATTGAAAATTCCTTTAGGTGACTTGGGTTTAATCCACTAAATAATTAATCAATTTTTCTTTCAGGTTTGATGATAAAATAAGATGCATACCTTGCATGTCTATTGAAATTTACCTCATAAGTACTAATGGATTCATCATAATTATACTTTTATTACATGAATTTCATTTCCATCTTAGTGAAAATAGTTATAGGAAATTATTTATTGAAAATTACCTTTTAAAACTCTTCCCATTCTATATATTCAATTTCTTATTCTTGTGTCATGTTCTTGATAAGTGTTTACCATTGGCCAACCTTTCAAACAATATAAGAATAGTATTACATTCTCATAATCTGGTCACTGAATAATGGAAAATATATTTTCTATCATAATAATTCATTGCTCGATAATTGGTGGATTAGAGGACCCACTAAAAGAGGGTGGGCGTCGCTGTATGAAGGAATCAATGGTGAGTTATTCCTTTGGTTATTTAATAGTTTGATATGTTATGAATTATTATTCATAGCTTGAGCAAGTTGGATGAGCATATCTACAAGATTTTAAATCCCATATTTTATTCCATTTGGTTACTCACGAGGATGGTCATTGCATTGGTTATTGAAGGTTCCAGGTGCAGTAGAAGTGCCGATAAGGCATGTCCAACTCAATTTGGTTTCATAATAAATGATTAATCCAAGTTGTATATGAAAAATAATGTCATGAACAATGGAATTTAATCAAATATTAATTGGCATGATACTTTTAGAATAAAAAATAGAAACCTCACATAATGGTTTATAAATAATTTAAGCAGTTAAAGAATTACCTTGCAATGAATTAATTATTCATTGCTGAATTTGACATCTTTACGTAATACCATCATTTAATCATATTAATAAAGTATAGATTCCCTCTAGAAGTGATCTGCATGTGCACCATGAACCTCTAAGTGACATCATTGAAATTTCTTAGTGCTTGCACGAAATATCCTAATGCTTTCATTGTTCTTCTATGATCACCACGAGAATTGCTTCAAAGAATAGCACTCCTTGATCTATATAAAATCAAGAGGGGTGGTGGTGGAGGATCACTTTGTTCTTGAGAGAATTCTTGGAGAGGGGTTCTCTAGGTCTTGATAGGATTCTCGAGTGACATTGTGCACAACCAAAACAAATGGATAATGTTAGGGTTGGAAATAATATAATTGGGTTTAAATACTGCAAGGGTTTGAAATAAAGAATTGAAAATGCACCATTATTATTTCCTTAATACCCACAGAATCCCATGTTTATAATAATAATAATAATAATATTTCTAAACATTCACAAAACCATAAAATTAATCAAATATCATTTCTTGAATAAATTGTTTAAATTTTATTAAAATAATATTATATATATATTATTTCTTATCAAACCTTTAAACTTGGTCTGGCATTCCTCCACAATATTTATCAATCCTTGAATAATGACTATTTATTTAATAAATAAATATCACCACATTATTTTATAATAAATAAATAGATATTATATTCACTTAGTAGAAAATATATATTTATTAAATATTTTATGCACAAATATTCTATCAAATAAATAGTGATTAAATATATTTGATCAAGAAAAAATTAATAATTATTAAACTACTTACAAAAATAATATTTATTGAACATGTTAAATAAGAAACAAAAATTAATATTTTGCTAAGGTTCTGAATACACTTAGTGTGTGACCCTCTAGGAATCTTTCTCAATGACATTAGCAGGATCCATCCAATGTCCAAGGTTATTGTATAGAAACACACCAAGGAACCCATGGAGAAAGAATTAGATGTAACAATGAAATAAAATCTCATATGAACACTTAATAGGAAATATAATCCTTTTATCATGATATCTCTAATCAATAAGGTTGTGTGCTGGTGTCATCAACCTTTGTGCTCTATGTATATTTCTTTAAATTTTTAGAAATGAACTTTCCCATAGAACTCCACGAGAATTGATTTATTTAGTCTATTTCATTCCCATAAAATATCCTAATATATCAACTTATATTAAAAAACACAAGGGATAAATCCTTTATCAAATTATTCATTAATATAATTTCACTCGTAATGCACCCAACATATCCTTCTTCATTGTGAATATATATTGTCAGGGTTTTCATAAACACATCAAAATATGCAACTAATAATATCTATTAACAATAATATTAAATTATAGGGATTAATACACATGTCCATAGATACTAACATCCAATGACACATATAAGTATGGATTTCCTACTAGTAGGTCAAGTTCTTATAATATTCTGGACCAGAAATTACTAAGGGAATACACCATAAGAAAGTGATTAAAGGTCCTATGAGTATCCACCAATAATATCCTATATCATTTTCCTCATAAAATGATACCATTCTATAATATAACATATATATTTTAATAATACTATCATGGAACTTCTGGGTTCTCATTATAGTGGGGAACTGATATGACCTTTAAGTAATAAAGTTACTCTTAGGACATTATCACATACCACATCATGTATAAGAATAATAATTATGTGATAATATGTCTATTAATATTTAAAAAAATGAATATAGGTTATCATAAAGTAAATATAAGTTGATTATAGGGGCACTAACTCTAACAGACCCCCACTTTCACTAGAGTCAACTATTAACAATCTTTAGTCTATTATCTCCCACATGATACTCACGCTTCATCTGAGATAAGGATATAGTCATGTGGTATAACGTGTTTTCTTTTTTGAAAAATATACTTAGTATAACTTCACCCCTCTAAGAAAAATCTATCAAGAGTTGATACTTCCTAATTATGTTTTTTTCTTTTGGTGTGACCATGGATACTTTATTAGATCCACCACGACAATATTATCATAATATAATATGATAGAGTATTTACTTATAGGTACCACATTAATATATTAGAAAATGTTTATATCTAAATATATTCTTTGGATATATCAGAAACTAATATATACTAGGACTCCACTATAGAATCAATGACAAATCACTTCTCTGAACACTTCCAACTCACAGCTCCTCCATTGAGTCTAAAGGAATATCCTATCTATGAATTTAAATAATAATAATTATTTTGAAAGTTGGTATCAGTATAACCCATGATGACTATATTTTCATCTCCTCCATGCACAGGTAATATATCCTTAGTTTTTATATACTTAATAATATCCTTAAAATTAGACCAATGTTGTTCACCTGAATCTACTTTATATCCTCCGACCATGATCAAGTTTAATGTAACATCAAACCTAGCAAATATCATGTCATACAAGATTGATCTTATCATAGAAGTGTATGGGACCTTAATCATTATCTCTTTCTCCTCTAGTGTTTGTGGACACATTTTCTCATAAAAATGTTTACCATGTGACACTACAACCAATCCTCTCTAGGATTGTTCCATACTGGATCTCTTTGGTATCTGATCAATGTATGTACCTTGAATTAGTCCAAGAAGCCTCTTAGATCAATCAAAAAATGATCTTAATCCCTATAATGTTGGTTAATTCACCCAAGTCCTTTATAGGGAAGCACTTGTTTAACCAATCTTTAACTAACTGTGAGATTGGTATGTCATTTCCAATTATTAGTATGTGATACAAATATACTACTAGGACAATGAATTCACTCTCATTGAAAACTTGTAAAAACATGTCTCACATTCATTATTAATGAAACTAAATTATTTTATATCATCATCAAGCCAAATTTTAGATGACCTGGATGCTTTCTTCAATCCATAAATGGATCTCTATAACTTGTAAAACTTTATTTATTACTTTGAGTCACAAAACCTTTTGGTTTTTTCATATAGAAATATTCATGACTGTTCTCATTAATAAAATCTATTTTAAAATCCTTCTAGAAAATTTTATAGTCATGGTAATTTTTTATAGAATGTATAATTATGATGTATTTAAATATGGTAACTAGATAAAATGTTTCTTCATAGTCAATGACTTGATGTTATTAAAACCCTTATCCATTAGTCATCCTTTGTAGGTATTTTCTATACATTACATTTCTAATTTTTTCTATAATACCAAGTTACACACAACAAGATTTACATCAAATAGTGAATTGAACATAACCCAAACATGGTTCTTATACATGGAATCCATCTCCAAATTCATGTATTCTTTCCATCTTACAACTTCTGATCTCTATACTACCCATTTTTAGGATATCTGTTCATTATTTTCAATCAATAATGAGTCACCATATTTGGTGACTATAAAATAATATCTTTATAGTTCCCTTAACTCTCTAGTAATCCTACACAATATTTTTTAGGAATAAATTCATCCATGGGGACCTCTGGAGCTTGTTCTATACCAACTCTTGTGTATCCTGAGATAAAATTCATTGAAGTCAATCTTACTCTTACTATCCTTCTAGAGGATTTTCTCCCTCTCAAGAAAGATAGATAGTATTGAGATATTCATGGGATCCTATTGGTTTTTATGGTTTTTGATTTTTGATTTTTGATTTTCTCCCGCTGGATTGTGTGTTGTTTATTTTGACTGTTTGATGTATTGAACAATGTGCGGTTCCCACTCTAGCCGTGAAAGTGGTTTATGAAAATAATAAAAAAATGATTTGGAGGTAATATCCCTTTGTTTATTTAGGATATCATATAAATATATACTTTTTCCCTAGGGTTCTAGTTTGTTTCCAAAGTAGGACTTAACAAATTCATCACATCCCTATACATGTGTATGCGAAAAAATAGGATTCTTTCCACTCCATAACTTAAAAGGGATTTTGTTTTTTACTTTATTTGGTACTCAATTTAGTGTTTATGGTACAATTTTTAATTCATATCCATAAAAGTATAACAGAAAATATACATGACTCATCATCAAATTTACTGTGTCTAGCAAGGTATGGTTTATCCTTTCACTATCATCATTTAATTATGGTGTATAAGGTGTATATATTTGATATAAAATCACAAACTCCCATAGAAATTTGATAAACTCATGGTTAAGATATTCACCACCTTAATCAAATTGAATCTTCTTTATTTTCTTACCAAGTTGATTCTCTACTTCATTCTTATACTCTTTAAATTTTTAAAAGGTCTCAAACTTATACATCATCAAGTAGATATATTCATATTTACTCAAATAATCAATAAAATTTATGAGTTAAGAATATAAACCTCTAGATTATACTATAAATATTCCAAACATATCAGTGTATACCAATCCTAGAAGATCTATGGCCCTTTCACCATATCCACCAAATAGTGGTTTGTCCATTTTTCCTTACAAATAAGCATTACATATTTCAAGTGTTCTTAGCTCAAAAGAGTCTAAATAAAAATATTGATATATATTTTTTAGAAACTTTAATTTATGTGACCATGATAGTGATTCCATGACTAGATGTTATATGATATGTGTGAACATGATTCATTATCTATTACCAATACTTAGTTTTCATATTTTAATTCATAAATACCATTATTTAGTTGTTTCATACCATAAAAAATGATTTCCTTATAAAAGAGTCATTTTTATTTCAAAATTTGAAAATAAATCCATCCATTTTAAGGAAATAAACATATATTATGTTCTTTGTAACACTTAAAGAAATATTTATTTAAAACCAAAATCATTCCAGATGGTAATGGAAGGTGGTAGTCTCCTACAACCAAATAAATGAGTTGTGATCCATTGGATTCTCATAGATCCACATATCTTCTAGAAATATTTCAAAATCTACTTGGTTCCTACACTTGGATATAGATGCGATCACCATAATCTATATATAATACCCATTTTGTAGATATTGAAATATTACATTCAATAACAAATTCACCATTAGATTCTCCTTGCTTCTTGGTTCCATTATTATTCTAGTGGTCTAGCTTACCACATGTAAAACATACTGTATCTTTTTTCCTTCAGCTTTTTTTGGATATTCTTCTCCTAGAAAGGATGGTGATCTGAAGATTTAGACTTATTATGATTCTGGGGCCCATTTTCCTTATTCTTCATTTTCATTTTCACTATAATAAAGGCATGTTTTTCTCACTCCATGTCCTTGTTAACTTGGAAAATGAGAGTAAGATGTTATAAAAGATTCTTCCCATTATTTATTATGTTATAATTTACAAAAAAACTATAGAATGAATTGGGATGTTAGGAAATGATGATATCCATGTGTAACTCATCAGGGATCTTAAATCACAGGATGTTTAATCACTCTATGTATCTGATTATCTTAACTATATGAGGTCCAGTGGCACCGAATCTTCAAGCATGCACATGAATGGTGTAATGGAGATCTTATATATATCTTGTCTTATCTTCTCTTGATAGATATCATGAAGGTGAGACATTATGTTATACACAACCATGTCATCATGTTTATTTAGAGGTTTATTGGATATATCTGATATCATGTAACATTGGACATCATTATCATCATCCAATAGTTTCATGCAGAGATAAAATTATTACTCAATAGATTCTTGGCTAGACACTTTAGGAATGGTGTTTTCCAGTGCATATAATTTTCTTTCATGGAGTAGAATAATGCATAAGATCCTTTTCAATTCTTGGAAATTAGTACTGGTAATAAGGTTATCCTTATCATGTATGGATCATAGTGATACAATTGAAGTCATGTGGATTGATATTTCTATAGTTAAGAAGAGCAAAATTTTTGTACTTCATCTTATTTATAAAATTAGATAATAAATATTAAATTTATTAATATCCCACTATTTTATCAAAACCCAATAGCCCTTACCATTGGTTTTGGAATATATCATTGTGTGTATATTCTAGTGGCAAGGAATTGTATTCCCATTATTATAACTCATAAATTTTCATTAAAAGTTATTTGAAGGGTTTATGTGGTCATGATTTTTCCAACAACAGAAACTCACAATTTCTTGATATGCTGAGTGAACTCCCCAAACCTAAAATTCTAGATTTATATTTCCTCTAATCTTACCTCTTAGTTACACCAATTCCTTCTTTGTTAATAAAAAATTGATGTAAACTAAGCTAATTCAACCCAAAACTCTAGTTATAATTCCCCAACAATTAAAAACACCCTGACTTTTGTTGATGAAGATATTTGAGTTATGGTTCAATTTTTACTTAATTAGTGGAATGATATATCGACTTAATATATATAAATGATTAATTTTTATATGTATGTTCAAATTTATCATTTTATCTTTATTACATTCTTGTTAATATTAAGTGTATTTACTTGAGTGATTAACCATGACTTAGATAAAGTTTACACATAATCCAATTTATTTTGGTTCTATGTTTCATACTTTTTAATTCATTAATTCATGTGATCATGGAAAAACACCTATAATTAAATTAACCATTCATATAGATAGAAATAAATTAATAATTTTGGTATGATCAGGAGCTTTTCATAATGGTTATTTTCTCTAATAAATGATAAAATAACCATCAACCAATGGGGAAAACACATTGAACCATGACCTGGTTCATGTTATAGCTTTCTACATATCCTCTCATGTATATCTTAGATTAGTTTTTCCATGGATCTAAACTCGATCCACCTCCACTTTCCTAGGATCTCCATCCATTATATAAGATTTTACTCACATGCAGGTGATGGAAATCAAAGGATTGGTTTTGGTAGTTTACATAAAAGAGAATTCTTGGAGAGGGGTTCTCTAGGTCTTGATAGGATTCTTGAGTGACGTTGTGCACAACCAAAACAAATGGATAATGTTAGGGTTGGAAATAATATAATTGGGTTTAAATAGTGCAAGGGTTTGAAATAAAGAATTGAAAATGCACCATTATTATTTCCTTAATACCCACAGAATCCCATGTTTATAATAATAATAATAATAATATTTCTTAACATTCACAAAACCATAAAATTAATCAAATATAATTTCTTGAATAAATTGTTTAAATTTTATTAAAATAATATTATATATATATTATTTCTTATCAAACCTTTAAACTTGGTCTGGCATTCCTCCACAATATTTATCAAGCCTTGAATAATGACTATTTATTTAATAAATAAATATCACCACATTATTTTATAATAAATAAATAGATATTATATTCACTAAGTAGAAAATATATATTTATTAAATATTTTATGCACAAATATTCTATCAAATAAATAGTGATTAAATATATTTGATCAAGAAAAAATTAATAATTATTAAACTACTTACAAAAATAATATTTATTCAACATGTTAAATAAGAAACTAAAATTAATATTTAGCTAAGGTTCTAGATACACTTAGTGTGTGACCCTCTAGGAATCTTTCTCAATGACATTAGGAGGATCCATCCAATGTCCAAGGTTATTATCTAGAAACACACCAAGGAACCCATGGAGAAAGAATTAGATGTAACAATGAAATAAAATCTCATATGAACACTTAATAGGAAATATAATCCTTTTATCATGATATCTATAATCAATAAGGTTGTGTGCTGGTGTCATCAACCTATGTGCTCAATGTATCTTTCTTTAAATTTTTAGAAATGAACTTTCCCATAGAACTCCATGAGAATTGATATATTTAGTCTATTTCATTCCCATAAAATATCCTAAGATATCAAATTCTATTAAAAAACACAAGGGATAAATCCTTTATCAAATTATTCATTAATATAATTTCACTCGTAATGCACCCAACATATCCTTCTTCGTTGTGAATATATATTGTCAGGGTTTTCATAAACACATAAAAATATGCAACTGATAATATATATTAACAATAATATTAAATTATAGGGATTAATACACATGTCCATAGATAGTAACATCCAATGACACATATAAGTATGGATTTCCTACTAGTAGGTCAAGTTATTATAATATTCTGGACTGGAAATTACTAAGGGAATACACCATAAGAAAGTGATTAAAGGTCCTATGAGTATCCACCACTAATATCCTATATCATTTTCCTCATAAAATGATACCATTCTCTAATATAACATATATATTTTAATAATACTATCATGGAACTTCTGGGTTCTCATCATAGTGGGGAACTGATATGACCTTTAAATAATAAAGTTACTCTTAGGACATTATCACATACCACATCATGTATAAGAATAATCATTATGTGATAATATGTTTATTAATATTTAAAAAAATGAATACAGGTTATCATAAAGTAAATATAAGTTGATTATAGGGGCACTAACTCTAACAGACCCCCACTTTCACTAGAGTCAACTATTAACAATCTTTAGTCTATTATCTCCCACATGATACTCACGCTTCGTCTGAGATAAGGATATAGTCATGTGGTATACTGTGTTTTCTTTTTTGAAAAATATACTTAGTATAACTTCACCCCTCTAAGAAAAATCTATCAAGAGGTGATACTTCCTAATTATGTTTTTTTCTTTTGGTGTGACTATGAATACTTTATTAGATCCACCACGACAATATTATCATAATATAATATGATAGAGTATTTACTTATAGGTACCACATTAATATATTAGAAAATGTTTATATCTAAATATATTCTTTGGATATATCAGAAACTAATATATACTAGGACTCCACTATAGAATCAATGACAACTCACTTCTCTGAACACTTCCAACTCACAGCTCCTCCATTGAGTCTAAAGGAATATCCTATCTATGAATTTAAATAATAATTATTATTTTGAAATTTGGTATCAGTATAACCCATGATGAATATATTTTCATCTCCTACATGCACTGGTAATATATTCTTAGTTTTTATATACTTAATAATATCCTTAAAATTAGACCAATGTTGTTCACCTGAATCTACTTTATATCCTCCTACCATGATCAAGTTTAATGTAACATCAAACCTAGAAAATATCATGTCATACATGATTGATCTTATCATATAAGTGTATGGGACCTTAATCATTCTCTCTTTCTCCTCTAGTGTTTGTGGACACATTTTCTCATAAAAATGTTTACCATGTGACACTAGAACCAATCCTCTCTAGGATTGTTCCATACTGGATCTCTTTAGTATCTGATCAATGTATGTACCTTGAATTAGTCCAAGAAGCCTCTTAGATCAATCAAAAAATGATCTTAATCCCTATAATGTTGGTTAATTCACCTAAGTCCTTCATAGGGAAGCACTTGTTTAACCAATCCTTAACTAACTGTGAGATTGGTATGTCATTTCCAATTATTAGTATGTGATACAAATATACTACTAGGATAATGAATTCACTCTCATTGAAAACTTGTAAAAACATGTCTCACATTCATTATTAATGAAACTAAATTATTTTATATCATCATCAAGCCAAATGTTACATGACCTGGATGCTTTCTTCAATCCATAAATGGATCTCTATAACTTGTAAAACTTTATTTATTACTTTGAGTCACAAAAACTTTTGGTTTTTTCATATAGAAATCTTCATAACTGTTCTCATTAAGAAAATCTATTTTAAAATCCTTCTAGAAAATTTTATAGTCATGGTAATTTTTTATAGAATGTATAATTATGATGTATTTAAATATGGTAACTAGATAAAATGTTTCCTCATAGTCAATGCCTTGATGTTATTAAAACCCTTATCCATTAGTCATCCTTTGTAGGTATTTTCTATACATTACATTTCTAATTTTTTCTATAATACCAAGTTACACACAACAATATTTACATCAAATAGTGAATTGAACATAAGCCAAACATGGTTCTTATACATGGAATCCATCTCCAAATTCATGTATTCTTTCCATCTTACAACTTCTGATCTCTATACTACCCATTTTTAGGATATCAGTTCATTATTTTCAATCAATAATGAGTCACCATATTTGGTGACTATAAAGTATTATATTTATAGTTCCCTTAACTCTCTAGTAATCCTACACAATATTTTTTTAGGAATAAATTCATCCATGGGGACCTCTGGAGCTTTTTCTATACCAACTCTTGTGTATCCTGAGATAAACTTCATTGAAGTCAATCTTACTCTTACTATCCTTCTGGAAGATTTTCTCCCTCTCAAGAAAGATAGATAGTATTGAGATATTCATGGGATCCTATTGGTTTTTATGGTTTTTGATTTTTTATTTTTTATTTTCTCCCACTGGATTGTGTGTTGTTTATTTTGACTGTTTGATGTTTTGAACAATGTGCGGTTCCCACTCTAGCCGTGAAAGTGGTTTATGAAAATAATAAAAAAAATTATTTGGAGGTAATATCCCTTTGTTTCTTTAGGATATCATATAAATATATACTTTTTCCCTAGGGTGCTAGTTTGTTTCCAAAGTAGGACTTAACAAATTCATCACATCCCCATACATGTGTATGTGAAAAATAGGATTCTTTCCACTCCATAACTTAAAAGGGATTTTGTTTTTTACTTTTTTTGGTACTCAATTTAGTGTTAATGTCACAATTTTTAATTCATATCCATAAAAGTATAACAGAAAATATACATGGCTCATCATCAAATTTACTGTGTCTAGCAAGGTATGGTTTATCCTTTCACTATCATCATTTAATTATGGTGTATAAGGTGGATATATTTGATATAAAATCAAAAACTCCCATAGAAATTCGATAAACTCATGGTTAAGATATTCACTACCTTAATCAAATTGAATCTTCTTTATTTTCTTACCAAGTTGATTCTCTACTTCATTCTTATACTCTTTAAATTTTTAAAAGGTCTCAAACTTATACATCATCAAGTAGATATATTCATATTTACTCAACTAATCAATAAAATTTATGAGTTAAGAATATAAACCTCTATATTATACTAGAAATATTCCAAACATATCAGTGTATACCAATCCTAGAAGATCTATGACCCTTTCACCATATCCACCAAATAGTGGTTTGTCCATTTTTCCTTACAAATAAGCATTACATATTTCAAGTGTTCTTAGCTCAAAAGAGTCTAAATAAAAATATTGATATATATTTTTTAGAAACTCTAATTTATGTGACCATGATGGTGATTCCATGACTAGATGTTATATGATATGTGTGAACATGATTCATTATCTATTACCAATACTTAGTTTTCATATTTTAATTCATAAATACCATTATTTAGTTGTTTCATACCATAAAAAAATGATTTCCTTATAAAAGAGTCATTTTTATTTCAAAATTTGAAAATAAATCCATCCATTTTAATGAAATAAACATATATTATGTTCTTTGTAACACTTAAAAAAATATTTATTTAAAACCAAAATCATTCCAGATGGAAATGGAAGATGGTAGTCTTCTACAACCAAATAAATGAGTTGTGATCCATTGGATTCTCATAGATCCACATATCGTCTAGAAATATTTCAAAATCTACTTGGTTCCAACACTTGGATATAGATGCGATCACCATAATCTATATATAATACCCATTTTGTAGATATTGAAATATTACATTCAATAACAAATTCACCATTAGATTCTCCTTGCTTCTTGGTTCCATTATTATTATAGTGGTCTAGCTTACCACATGTAAAACATACTGTATCTTTTTCCTTCAGCTTTTTTTGGATATTCTTCTCCTAGAAAGGATGGTGATCTGAAGATTTAGACTTATTATGATTCTGGGGCCCATTTTCCTTATTCTTCATTTTCATTTTCACTATAATAAAGGCATGTTTTTCTCACTCCATGTCCTTGTTAACTTGGAAAATGAGAGTAAGATGTTATAAAAGATTCTTCCCATTATTTATTATGTTATAATTCACAAAAAAACTAGAGAATGAATTGGGATGTTAGGAAATGATGATATCCATGTGTAACTCATCAGGGATCTTAAATCACAGGATGTTTAATCACTCTATGTATCTGATTATATTAACTATATGAGGTCCAGTGGCACTGAATCTTCAAGCATGCACATGAATGGTGTAATGGAGATCTCATATATATCTTGTCTTATCTTCTCTTGATAGATATCATGAAGGTGAGACATTATGTTATACACAACCATGTCATCATGTTTATTTAGAGGTTCATTGGATATAGCTGATATCATGTAACATTGGACATCATTAGCATCATCCAATATTTTCATGTAGAGATAAAATTATTACTCAATAGATTCTTGGCCAGACACTTTAGGAATGGTGTTTTCCAGTGCATATAATTTTCTTTCATGGAGTAGAATAATGCACAAGATCCTTTTCAATTCTTGGAAATTAGTACTGGTAATAAGGTTATCCTTCTCATGTATGGATCATAGTGATACAATTGAAGTCATGTGGATTGATATTTCTATAGTTAAGAAGAGCAGAATATTTGTACTTCATCTTATTTATAAAATTAGATAATAAATATTAAATTTATTAATATCCCGCTATTTTATCAAAACCCAATATCCCTTACCATTGGTTTTGGAATATATCATTGTGTGTATATTCTAGTGGTAAGGAATTGTATTCCCATTTTTATAACTCATAAATTTTTATTAAAAGTTATTTGAAGGGTTTATGTGGTCATGATTTTTCCAACAATAGAAACTCACAATTTCTTGATATGCTGAGTGAAATCCCCAACCCTAAAATTCTAGATTTATATTTCCTCTAATCTTACCTCTTAGTTACACCAATTCCTTCTTTGTTAATAAACAATTGATGTAAACTAAGCTAATTCAACCCAAAACTCTAGTTATAATTCCCCAACAATTAAAAGCACCCTGACTTTTATTGATGAAGATCTTTGAGCTATGGTTCATTTTTTACTTAATTAGTGGAATGATATATCGACTTAATATATATAAATGATTAATTTTTATATGTATGTTCAAATTGATCGTTTTATCTTTATTACATTCTTGTTAATATTAAGTGTATTTACTTGGGTGATTTACCATGACTTAGATAAAGTTTACACATAATCCAATTTATTTTGGTTCTATGTTTCATACTTGTTAATTCATTAATTCATGTGATCATGGAAAAACACCTATAATTAAATTAACCATTCATATAGATAGAAATAAATTAATAATTTTGGTATGATCATGAGATTTTCATAATGGTTATTTTCTCTAATAAATGATAAAATAACCATCAACCAATGGGGAAAACACATTGAACCATGACCTGGTTCATGTTATAGCTTTCTACATATCCTCTCATGTATATCTTAGATTAGTTTTTCCATGGATCTAAACTCAATCCACCTCCACTTTCCTGGGATCTACATCCATTATATAAGATTTTACTCACATGCAGGTGATGGAAATCAAAGGATTGGTTTTGGTAGTTTACATAAAAGAGAACATTGAGAGTGCGGTACCTTACACAATGAGAGGAGGGATGGCATGTAGGCAATAAATTTAATTTAATAATAAATTAAAAGGAAACCAATCACATAAAAATTTCTGGTCTGTACTCATGATCATCCATATAAATGCAATAAATTACACATTTAATAAACTAGCATTTATTCTCAATCATTCTTATTTAAGATAAATCACACTAAAATCAATAAATTATCTTATTTAATTAATTAATTGTTTTATTTTAAATTTTCATCCAAAATTTCTTAAGATTATAATCCATTATTATTTTAAATAAATTAAATAATTTTTTTTTAAAATTGACTAAGTAAAAACATATACCTTAGAGGCAACACGACGACTACTCATCCGAAGTACCAATCATGTATGATATTCCTATATTTTTTACTCATATGGAATATAGAATAAATATCTTATCATGTAATTTCATGGTGTGTACTATCAAATAAATGATACATGGACACATGTTATTTCTGTAGCGTGTTATGATTTAAGGTACATAGGTTAATCATTTTATTGTGACTTATACACAAAATGTACTTCATAATATCATTCAAAAATTAATTAGATATTAAATATACATAAAAATCATCACATTTTGTGTATGAATAAAATAAATGACACACAGAACACATATTGATATGGTTTAAGTAGTATATAAAATTAATTTTAAATTTTATGTAATAAGGTAATATACCTAGAATGTACTATACAATTAAATGTCATGTATAGTTCTACACCATCTATCCACACCACATGACAAAGGGATGGGCATGTCATCCTACCACACACATTAATGGAGTACATGGAACATACTTGGGCTACACACCGTGTGGTATCCAAGTTACATGGTTACCAGTCACACATTCCATATAAAAAACACATGGATTGTATTTGACTAATGGTATACATGTCATGTATGAAAGTTTCATGCCATATAGTTCAGACAATTGTGTTCTGGGATGGGACATCCAATACATTATGTGTATTAATTATGTACTCCATGAAATAAATGAATGATGCTCTAAATTAATTCATGAGGCATCCTAGTTCATTAAACATGGGTACAATACATGTAAATATGGGCTAAACACTGTGTAATCTTTCATTATCTGGTCAAAATCTTTAGTATCATTGGATGGGTTATTTAAAAATTATTCATCCATAATTAATCCATGTTTTATTATTTTAGTTATAATGAAGAGAAAAAAGAGGATATCTCACAATTACAATTTAAAGAATGATTATATATAATTAAAAACTCATGATAAATGTGTAAATTAATCAATGATATTTAAATAATTATAAATTATTATGTGACCCCTCTGATACCACTTGAATGTTTTAGACATAATAGAAGCACCAATAGGGCATTACCAACCCATAATTTTTTTTATAATCGATGATTATTATGATATGTACATGGAAAATAAGGTCATGAACAACATAATTGAATCAAATATTAATTGACATGAAAATTCTAGAACCAAATGAAGGATCTTAACATAATGATTTATAATTTATTTAGGCATTTAAATAATTACCTTGGGATGAATTCTTTATTCATTGATGAATCTAAAATCTCTACATCATACCATCATTATGTCATAGGATTCAATTGTATATTCCCTCTAGCAGAGATCCATACATTCCCCATGAACCACTGAGTGGTTTCATGTGAATATTTATGTTCTATCATGTAATATCCTCATTCTTACATCATTAATTTATAATCTATATGATAATCACTTTAAAGAAGTACTCTCCTTGATCTCTCTAAAATCTAGAGGGGTGGTTGAGGAGGATCACTCTCCATTCTTCAGATCATTATTAGAAAGGTTCTCTCTAGGTATTGAGAGAATTCTCTAGATTTCATTACACACAACCAAAAAAATGTCTATCATTAGGGTTGGGAATAAAATACTTAGGTTTAAATAGTGTAAGGGTTAGGAAATAATAATTGCACATGTGTCATTATTATTTCCTTAATACTCACGGAACCCCATGTCTATAATAATAATAATAATATTTATTAACATGGAAAAACCAGTGAATTAATTAAATATTATTTCCTAAATAATTTTTTAAAAATTTATTCAAATAATATTTAATATATATTATTTATCATTATACATTTAAACTCAACCCATCATTTCTTCACAATATTTATCAATCCTTGAATAATGAATATTTATTTAATAAATCAATATTTCTATATTATTTTCTAATAAATAAATAAATATTATATTCATTAAATATAAAATAATTATTTATTAAATATATTTCTCACAAATATTATCTTAAATAGTTGGTGAATGAATATAATTGATCAATAAAGCATGAATAATTATTAAACCACATACATGAATAATATTTATTCAACATGTTAAATAATAAATAATATTTAATATTTAACTGAGAATCTAGATACACTTAGTATGTGTCCCTCTAAGCCTCTTTATTAGTGGCATTAGGTGGAGCTTCCCAAAGTACAAGTTTAGCATACAGAAACACACTAAGACACCCGTAGAGAAAGAATTCAATGTCACAGCGATATAAAACCTCATAAAAACACTTAATTTGTAATATAATCTCTTTATCCTGACATCTCTAATCAATAAGGTTTCATTTGCAATTACTCTATTTTTCCTTATAACACTTTTGAATATTTAGAATAATATTTTTGGAGTTTGGTGCAAAGTCAGTATAGGATTTCGGAGCCCATGGAACCTTAGGGTAGATATAATAAAAATATTTAATATTACATATTCTACATGCACATTTTTTATAAAATAAATGCATATCCCCTAAAAGTTGTTTCATATGGGATATTTGATACTATCATTAAATGAAAAATGTAGGTTTTACCCTAGGCGTGACATAATCTTTAGATGTATCAGGTGTTTTGTTTAAGAGCAGTCATGGGTGGAATAATAAAAAAATATTTAAATAATTTATTATTTAATAATTATTCATGACCTAATCCTCTCATATTTAATCGTCGATATGGAAACATCCTAGGTTTGGATATATAATATTATAGATTAAATAAGATCATGGAGGAGAGATTTAGTAGATGGTAATGAGATCATGGATTGATGATCGGTTTTCCATGGAGTTTTCCGTCATCAATGGAGTTATTAGATTTATCCAATGAAAATAATGTACAAATCATTCTTCATCATAAATTAATCCAATTTCAAGGTAGGACATTTTATTTGTTGTTTTATTCTTCGTACTTGGTTTATTATAATGAATTTGAATTAATTCTTGTAAAGATTAATTCAAGGATCATCTTCTAGAATTATTGTTAAATTATAAATTCCTAGAATTATGAATATGATATTGATTGGTTTGACACCATTGATTTTACATCTCATTCTTTAGATTTCATCAATAAAGGTAAACCAAACACAATCATCATTAGAATCTAATTTTTTTTTTGTTTCTTTCTTTTCTCCCTTTATTGTTCATTCATTTTTGAAATTTTATTAGTTGGTGATTCAACAATACCCTAGGGACCTGATTCATGGTGTTATTGATTCATTGTTTATGGGGTTATTGGTATTATTATTGAAGGTGTGATAGATTGTAGTGTGATAGAGGTTCCATAATGATTATGGATGCTCAATAATAGATTAAAGGAGTTTGGTTTCATAGTATTTGACATATAGGTGACATAATGATATGAGGATCATTTACCTAATAAATGGGTGGTCAAAATACAACCACTGAAATTGACACTAGTTCAGTCAACTCAAATCTAAGATCTATGGTGATTTTTTTGGTGGAATCAGAGGTGGTGGCGGTGCAGGTGAAGACAAATGATACTTTTGGGATTCTATAAAATCCTTATATACACAACATGTTGTTCAGAGGAACACACATTGTGTGGACCCCCATACCCCCTCTATAATGGCTAGGGTTATGTAAAAAGGTAAATATCCCATGTCGTATGGACTTTCCACAAGTTTTGTATCCCAAAGTTGGTGATCCGACATCTACCACTAGGTACATGGGAATAAGAAAAACCAGTGTATATTTTCATGACCATAGTACACAAGCATGGAAGAGGTACACATACATGTCTAGAGTACATGGGCATGAGTTGAAGTACATGTAAATAGACATGTTCATGTCCAAACTAATAAGGAAACACTGTGTATTACATATATAGGCTATGTGGCCCTTATAAGTAAGGTTGGATCCCCCTTTCTCCTCAGTATAAATGTGTATCAATAGGGTATGTTCCCTTGGTCCATCTATATGAGGGTAAAGTGAGGCATCCCATCCTGAGTATAGGATGAGTGATCCCTTATACAGGTTATTTTTGGATATATTTAAGTATCCCTCCATGTATAATGGGTGTGATCCTCTACCATTCTACCCTAGGTTTAGTCAGGTATCCTATTACTGACTTTCAATGTGTGTGATCCCCATCCCAGTGGGTTATTCTAGATAAGTTTTTAGGTATCCCACATATACCTTGGGTGTGATCCCCTACCTATGTTTTGACATATATTGATTTATAGTGTGTAAATATTCATTGGAGAGGTCGATAATCATGACCTATCGAATGAGAACCTTCATTTTTAGCAAGACACGAGGAGTGAGTTCTCTTAAATGAGTGTTACCTTGAATACTCAAGTAGAATCCTAGGATGGAAGTGAGTTCCTGACCTTTCTTTGAGATTCAGTGTCTATCATTAATCATTTCTAGGTTGTTACCATCCTTTCTTATGATATGACACTATTGATTTTTTATATTTAGTGATTTAGAGATGCCCTACTAGGTATGTTTATACTCACCCATGCATGGGCCTTGCTCACGTGTGTCATGTATTGTAAAAATAATAGGCCTTATGATGAATTCCTAGGAGGACCAAGATTAAGTGGAGCTTAGTTTTGATAGACACACCACAGATAGTTCTAAGAGTTGAATCATGATAATAGTCCCCTTTTTACTATAAAGTTATACTCTTTTCCAATTTTGGTGGGCTTGTATTTTTCCCTTCTTACTTTACCATAATCGTGTCGTAATCTAATTTGGGATTATTTGTATGCATGCATATTTGGGATTAATTGTTCTTTTATTTTAGTTTTATATTAGTTCTTAGAGATGTTTGTGTGTAGGTACCTTGGGATAAGGCCTACCATGCGTGTGATATGCCTACTCAATGTTAGTCTCCAACACCTATCCTATTAAAGGTAGGATTGGGGTGTCACGATTGGCTTACTACCATCCAGGCGGGCCCTAGTGGGCCGGGTCATGAAAAATTGGTATCCGAGAAGGTTATCTTAGGACTAGTGTTTGGAGATTGTATAGTTGTAAGGTGTGGTTTGGGAACTAGGGAAATAGTGTTAAAGTGTATCCAGTTCATATCTTGGGATAGGGAAAACTGTGATGGTGTAGTGTATGACTTATACATTCTCCAAGACTCTAATAATCTGTTCATTAACTTGATAAATATAGGCACCAGTTATAGGAAAAAAATTAGTACATGCATCATATATGAATGGGTTGTGATTTCCATGTCTGTCTTGAGTCAGATCCCCAGATATTATCTTTGACCTAAGTGCATTTTAATTTTTTAGGATAACTCAATTAATACATCCAACAAGGATTCTGAAACAATATTGTGTCAATGATCTTCTTGGTGATGAGGCTTCAGTTTAGGGTATTGTGCAAGAGGTGGTACCTTTGGGTAGTTTTCTAGACTTACCTCCACCTATTGGGAAAACAATTGTTTATGAGGTACTGGAAGATGATGTGTATATTCTAGTCACACTTTATATGTTATAAAGGTAGATTCCCCATAGGTCTCTAGGTGAGATATACCCCTAGGTATCATAGGACTATCTCGAGGAAGCTGGGTGAGTTTTCTTCCATGTTAGGACCCCTCTCAATTGGATTTTGGTCCTATAAGTGAGCCTTATCCATAGATTTGTAGGGTGATGGTGGAGCTTGGTAACACAAATTCATTTCTAGGTGGATCTCATATGGATAGAGTTTGAGAACCTCTTCATAGATTATTTTTACCCAGTGAAGGTGTTGGTAGTTCATATCCAGGATCTTATGGAGCCCCAATAGGGTAGCATGTCAGTCACAGAGTAAGATTCAAGGTTCACTAACCTCTCTTATTACTCTATAGATATGTTTTGTGATAAATACATTTGATTATAATCCTTTTAGTGTATTACTTTCTCAGATATTAGGGACAATTTTGTATATATTTTCATTCCTTTTTATGCTAGGGTTCTGGAGCATGACTTGGTTGTGAAGTTATTTCTATCTGAGAATTATTCAATAGTTGGTTCTGGCTGTGGGCACCCTAGAATTGAGACATTGACATCTAGTAGTCGAAGAAAGACTCATGGATCTAATCATATAAGGAATTTATGGAGAAAAACATAGGATATAGGAACTATCATATTGGGATCTTAGGGTGTTTCTAATCAACTGAGGGAGAGGTGATGCTACTCCAGTGATGGAAGAGGGAATATCATGTGGTATTTCCTAATCTGTCATGAAGTAGATAGGGAGATGGTTGATGGACCTCATAAATAGAGTAAATGGATTGATCAGGGAGGTATCTATGGTGGAAGTCATGGGTTAGGATCTAGGATAGTAGTGGGAGGTGGTATACATATTGTTATATTACCACCACCACCCCTGGTGGTCCATGACAGGCATAGGGAGTGAGTGGTTTGGGACATGGGAAACTATAGTCAGTGGAGGCTTATGACCCAGAGGATCATAGTATGATTCAAGATATGATATGTGTCTTATCTAATTTATCTATAGTATTGATAGAAATAGTTATGAGCCACTCCTTCCTTTCCACATCCCTTATTTGAGATCTAGAGATTCTAATGGAACCTTTGGCTTGAACTTTGTGTTTAGAGAATCCTACTGGGGGAGATTCAGTGATCAAAAACTTAGATTAGTAGTGTGACCTAACTCTTGGAGGTTAGTGATTATTTTGGAATATTTTCATGGTTATAATGTGGCCTTATGGTTTCATTATAGGTATGGAATTTCTCTCTATGGTTCATACACTGATTGAAAGTTTTATGTAGAGGATGTGGTGTTTCCAAGTTGATGGGATTAGATTTTACTTTTCTGGAGAGAAGGAAGTCCAGGAAGAGTGGGATGGGATCATACATAGGATAATATATATGATTATTCTTTATTTATCTAGTACTTCCCATGTAGCATTGGATTTTATGATCTTTTAGTTTCCTGTTATAGTGGAAGACTATGAGGATGTATTCTCTAAGGATGTGTTACGCTTGCCTCCCCACCAAGAGATTGCTTTTTGTATAGACATGCACCCAGGAACTATGCTAATATATTCTATAAAATATTGGGTGTTCTCCATAAATCTTTTAGAGATAAAGGTGTTGTTATAGTATTTTTAGATAAAGGGATTTTTTATACCCAGTGTGTCCTCTTGGAAAGCCTCATTGTTGTTCTACAAGAAGGTGGATGGGAGCTTGATGTTATGTTTGGATTATCATCACCAAAATTAGGTTAAAATCAATAATATGTATACAATTTCAAGAATAAAAAAAATATTAC
This sequence comes from Viscum album, assembly GCA_963277665.1. Taxonomy (NCBI): domain Eukaryota; kingdom Viridiplantae; phylum Streptophyta; class Magnoliopsida; order Santalales; family Viscaceae; genus Viscum; species Viscum album. Next base: position 693,062,073 of record OY728158.1, read on the forward strand.
ACTAGTTTAAAGGGTCTAGGTGTTCCTCAAATATTAACCTCAGGTCGGACTATCACCAGCTCCAAGTTCGAGAGGTGGATGTACTAAAGATGGAATTTTGATATTCCTATGGTCACTACAAGTTCTTGGTGATTACATTAGGAATTAAAAACTCCCAACTAGTGTTCCTAGGAATAATGAACTAGATCTTTCAACACTTCTTGGACTGGTTTTTGGTAGTCTTAATTGATGGAATCCTTGTTTACTCAGTTTCGGATTAGAAAAATTCAAGACATTTGAGGATGGACCTAGATATACTCCAAGAGAACCAGTTTTATAGGATGATATCTTAGTGAAAATTATAAATTTGGGAGCTCCACTTCCTGGGAAATGTCTACTCAGAAGAGAGAGTATTAGTGGACCTAGTTAAGGTTGAGGTGGTTATAGCTTAGGATCCACCTAAGAGCATGACTGAGATGTGGAGATTCCTTGGTCTGGTGGAATATTATCAAATATTTTTTAGATTTATCTAGGATTTTAGAACCCCTAACTACATTAACTTAAAAGGTGAATCATTTCAGGTACACATAGATATTCCAACTGACTTTTTAGGAGTTATGGAAGAGGTTTATGAGCACCCCCCATCTTGAGACTTCAAAAGGAGGGTGTTGAGTATATAGTTTTTTGTGATGCCTTCAGAACTAGTCTTGGATGAATTCTTATGTAGTGTAAGGTGGTGATTTCTTATGGGTCCTGTAATCTTAGACCCAATGTAGCACCCCAACATAGGATCCACTTAACCTATGCTTCATGTTGTAGGTCCATTGGGCCTTAGGTGAACCTACCCTTACACCAAAGGCTACCAACTAGAAATGAAAGTCTATTTGGTAATAGTAGGGAGAGTATACCCTATTGTAATAATAATAATAATAATAAATAAATAAATAAGATATGTTCTTAATAATAAAAGAAATGTGGAAGCATTTAGTCAAAATAAGAAGAAACAATAATAAGAAATGGAAATAATGATCCGAATTCGAATAGTTATACATAATAAATAATTTATATATGTCATTACAATCATTCAAAAATATACAGGATCTCCCATGGGCTGATTATATACGTATGTATTCACAATCCCAAAAAGAATATCCAGATCAATATAGATAAGCCACCTGGTCCACTACCATCCATCCCATACACTTAGGGTTCATCCCTACTCACTAAGGTCCAATCCAAGAGTCTGATCCCTTAATTGATTTCAGTGCTATAAATTTTGTACGCATCCCAAGGGGATCATGTAGGGTATTAGTATGAAATCAGTAGTCCACCACCAATGTGTGCCTATTTTACATCCATATTTATATTATTGTCATTCATACATAAATCAATAGCATCAACTAACACATAAAATGTATAACATGCCCCAATTATTCTCAATATACATAAGGAGAATTTTCCTACTTGATCCAATGCTAGAATTTAATGATTTATTTGCTCTCACTCATACCAGAGGACCTTCAGTCTTCCCTCCATATACATGTCACACGGAACCATGTGATGGATATTCCACACATTTTTCATTTCATGTCAAACTGATTCCCTATCAGAACACCTAATAAATAAGTCACAAATCCTTTGGACATCCATTTAAATCATAATCGTCATCTTAGTAGCCTTACATTCCAAGGCATAGTGATATCTATCCTTCCAAAAATCCATCCCATCATCCTCAATATCATTTCAAACCTCATACCCTATTTTATGGTCTCACACCATCAACTATGGATTTTTATTTTTAGCACCTCCTCCATAACTGATGGTCATAACCATCTCCTAATCCATAAATTCTAAGGATTCCTCCACCCACATCAAGTGGTCAATTCCACCTCATTGAGTACTTTCCTGTGTGTACATGACTCCAATGGCACTATCAAATAACCTTGGTGAGTATAAATTTTACAACCATTTTAATTCACACCATCCAGTGAAACTCTATCACTACATATGAACCTCATATCCCAATGGTGATATGGGTTGTCACCATTCACCTCATCCTGACGAAACCTATCGTCTCAGTTCTGGTAATCAACATCACCCCAAGTATCCTGATTCAATCCCAAAATTTCCCCATGTAACTTAGAGATCCATGAAACATTATTATATAAATAAATTAACCGAAATAACCTACCCAACCAATTTAGAAACCCATTCCACACAAACCATGACATTTTAAGGTTCAATGTATTTAACAAACATGGAATTTCATATCACATCTTCCAATAATGATATAAAAATGAAATCATAACTAAAAGGGTTATACTCAAAACACCCCACTAATGTATATTAAATATGAATCCCATAGAAAATATATAAATTAGGATAAATCTAGACAACAACTACCTTATACTCGTTGGTGCTCACTCACTAAAGTTCGGCCTCTAATTCGAGCTAAAACGGGAGGAAACAAAGAATCATAAAAACACCCTAGAAAAAGGGAATATGGGATCAGATAAAAATATCATTCCAAATATCAAGATAAAATAATAATGTAACCAATATTACTAGTATCCTTACCGCTATCCATCCAAATCGATAGACAACACTTGAATCAAATCCCATATGAAGGAGTTTCAAAGAAACATAAGGAAATAGGATATGAGATCCCATGGTTGGAAGGTGTTGTGAAAATGGGGGTCAAAAAATTAAGATTGAAGGGTTAAATGAGAAAAGGGAAAACTAGTAATTTTATTACCTTTAATTAGCCACACAGTTAGGACACATGGTTTGGCTAAGCGTGAGCCAACCGTGAGGTGCCACTATCCAAAAGGAACACCCCATCGTGTGGCTAGGCACACAGTTTTTCAAATTTTGCACAACCATGTGGTTGCTTATAAAATTTATTATAGATGGATTTCATGTCCATGCACCCCCCTGAATGGTTAACTCTAACTATGCCTCAGTACAAATGGGAAACACGGTTTCAGCCGCATGGTTAGAACTAACTGTGCACTGAGTACTATGTCCCCAGATTTTGGTTTTCAAATCCTAACACTTTTGAAAACAAACTGAACACTTGATACACTTATATAGTATTAAACCATATCTAAAAATATAAAATTAATTCATTTTAACTCTTTTAATTTCATTTGAATCATAAAATAAAATTTTGATTGTACACCAATAAAAAATTTGAATTCCCTCATAATTTATAACCTGCTCAAAAAACTAGGACATTACAACCTCACCATTTTAAAATATCTCATCCTCAAGCTATGTATTATCATCCTGAGATGATACCAAACATACCCATATCATAAAAATTCCCCAATACTACCCCAATTATTCTCTCAGGACAATTCCTCTCATGGTGCTCCCCACCTTAGGAATTACCTACCCGATCACTTCCCAAACCAAACCGACACTCCAATGGTTTCTTTGACCATCCCCTGGACATGACATCCCCAAATAAAATATTTTCATTACTAAACCTCATCATATTCTCAATTCATACTTGAATCTAAAAAGAAAACCACATGATCTCACATCACATATGATGCCCAAAAGTTTCTGCATCACACCTAATTACCAAAAGAGATCTCACATCATATATATATATATATATATGTCACACCCAAAAAATATTGTGATTCCTACACATATCATAAGAAACACACATCATACCCAATTCCCACATATTAACCAGTGCCTAGTTAATTCAATTACCACAATTTCATCTCGTGCACCAAATCATTCATATCAAAGACAAAAAGGAACATCCCCATGATCATGGTGTACCTATAACCAATGTTAGATCCTCATCTAGATATAACCCTACTAGATAAAATACATGCACCTGGCCTAAATATTTAATTATTTAAGCATTTCGTCCCTATGGATCGGTAACTAAAACTGGCCACTAGACCCACTACTGGGTCTCCCTCTCCCTACCACAATCTACGTGCTTAGTAGTATCCTAGATACTAGGTTTTGGTACCGCTATTGGTCCTACCTCATCCCCCTGACTATGACCTAGTCCCAAAATCTAATCTATCTAAAAAATATTATGTAATAACCTCTCTATATGTATCATTTAATCACCCTCCTGACACTCCTTTGGAGGCTGATCACACTAGGTACAAACATTACATGGTTCCCACACTAGAAGCACACCGTCGACAACCCACTACTCGGTGTTCTAGTTGAATATTTGAACTGAATACACTACTAAGGATACTCATGTCCTTGCTTCTGGATACTTGAAGCAACATTTTCTACCTCACCTATAATTTTTTCCCAACTCAAATAATTCCTATATGTCAGGTTCTATTCAGATATCAATACTTGATTCACCAAATTTGAGAACAAGCTCAACCTAAAAATATTTACCTATACCCTGATGGCATGTTGTAGGACAACCTCAAATCACCTCACCCTATAAATTTCATCATCTTCCATAGAATTCAAAAAATGGGATAGTTTTATGAACCTCCCAGTGTAATCCATAATAGATGCATCCCCCTGCTACAAGTTCATGAACTCATAGGATTGATCCACCCTAAACGTCTTTAGGGATAAGTGTTAGAAAAATTTGTTCTCAAAGTCCTTCCACGTGATCCTATATTTCCTTCCTTCATGTTCCTATACTACCCAAACAGTTATTTTTTGGTCTTATGAGCATGTAAAAATCTATCTTCACCTTCTACCCTAGGGGTATCTCAATCTGATCAAATATCATTTGCATTGATTTATTTAGTTTTCTGATGTCTGTGTTTCACCCCCACCTTGAAATAAATGTGGGTGTTAAGAATAAAATTCACTTGTCATATATACCATGGATATATTATCTACCTAACCTCCCATATCAATACAATGCACCACCCATACCAAGTATTCCCAGAGCTTCTCATATTTCCCTGGACCGATATCTACAATTTTTTGTGGCCGAATCACCTACCTCAGAGCCTATACCTATGGCTCATGATCATCCCAACCCTCAGGGACCTCATCCCATACATACTCTAGTGACACCACATCATTTACCTCTTTATTCTTCATTAGAATCCATCTATATGGAATCATTCTAAAGACCAAAAGCCATAGTCAATAACAACAATAACAATATACATATTGCAAATAGAAAAATATATAATAGGAAGTGTGTATCACCACCCTTACACTTCCCTATCACACCCATATTACATAACATCTAGCCACATTGACCCTTGACTACCCATATCATATTTAGTCATCACATACCAAGCACATCAAAAATCACTAGCCTAGGGTGGCTGAGTAGAATGCCTCTAAGAATATAAGCAGGAAAACATTGTTTATATTATTGCAGAAACTTTAAATAGCTCACCCCTTTCCTTTATTCCTGCCTAACCTTAACAGATTCATGACCATATACGTCATACACACATAGGATCACATATCAATTTCTTCAAAAACCATAAATCTAGGCTGCCTGAGTAGAATGACACCAATAAGCTAAGAAGGAAAACATTGTTTATCTCATTCCAGACACTTTAAAGATCCCAACCCCTTTTCTCATATTCTAGGTTCCAAGGGATAATCAAAAGCACATATATATGTTATATGAACCTATGTTCCTATCATGATTCATAATTGCTCCTCCCTTTATATATTGGGCCAAGGGTTATAATCACATAAATCAACAACATCACATCCAAGTGTACCACTCGAGGTGGAAATTATTCAAAAGTAAAACAAAAAAAAATAAGAAATTTCATTTACCCACCCAGAAATAATTGGTCTATCCTCCATGCATGGGGCTGCAAGCACCCAAACATGAGTTCTTTACCTAGTTTCAACTACCTCACTAAGCTCTTCCTATCTTAGGTACTCCATGGAATCCATCAAAAGTAATGTGGTCTGGACAAGACACAACACGTGTAGAAAAATCCCATGTAGGGGTGATTATAACAATGATCATTAGGCACCCCAAAACCCTAAAAGAAAAGGGAGAAACTAAAAGGAAATTTTTTTCTCAACCTATCCAGATGGAACCCAATCAAGAGAGAAACTCCATCTCAAGCCATCCTCAACTATACACGACTTGTTAGCTCAGTCCACAAGGGGTGTCAAACTAGACATTTGAAAACACTTTAAGTACTCCCATAATCACCCAAATGTACTTATCTCACACTCCAAGTATCATGAGGTTCTGAAATCATATCCAACTATATGATTCTACTCGAGGATCTAAAGGTAATACATGACCAGGAGAACACACTCCATGAGCTCATCCATCCCATACTACACTTTTCTAAGAGATAAAATCCATTGAGAACAACTTTAACATTCCTGATGGTATTTCCTAGAGAACTCTCTCCATCAATAACAACTCACTAGGTCCATATCTAGTGCCCCGCACAAGAGTTTCTGCCAATGCTAACATGTTCCCTATGCAAGGTCATAAGAACCCTGTTGGAGAGGCCCGCCCCTCACCACTGCAAACATTTTATGGATCACTACTATAAATTATGAACCACATGAATCATCACTAATGAGAGATAATGAAGGGACCTGTACCTCACCAATGGCCTACAGTTGAGGGATTACTAGATCTTAACCAATCCACATAACCTTTATCACTCCTATATGGATTTTAATTCACCTATCTTTATTGAGGGAGCACAAAATCTTAACCAAGTATCACACATAACTAGTGGAGGGGTTCGTTCCTCATGACAATACTCCACAGTCAAGGGAGCTCTGACTCCAGTGGAGGACCTGCTCTCCATCACTACTCAAAGATGGGGGATTAAAAATCTATAGATAGAGGACTCGTACCCTAACCTGTAATTGGGTACTACTCTTCATATGAGGGATAGTTCCCTGGTATGAAAAGGGGTACCACTTGATAGATAGAGGACACACACCATGGAATTACAGGGGAGTACCACTCTATGGCTAGAGGACCCGCACCCTAGTGCAACAGGGGAGTACCACTTTACCAATATGATCACTATGGGGGACCCTCACTCTAACTCGACTAGGGAGTACTGACCCTGGTCTAAAGTAACCGCTCCCTGATATGATAGGGGAGTACCAACTTTTCCAGAACAACGCATATGGAGGGTCGAAACCCAAGAATGAAAGGGGATTTTTAACTCTAAGGATAGATAACTTGTACCCTATCATAGTAGGGGAGTACCCATACTATCTATACATCACATATGGAGAACTCATGCCCTGGAATGATAGGGTAGTACCAAATCCATGGATAGAGGACCCACACCCTAGTCCAATAGGGGAGTACCTACTCTATCTATCTAATGAGTATGGAGGGCCCACATCTTATCATGGCAGGGGAGCACTGTCTCTAACTACATGAACAATATAGGGAACCCACACACTGATCTGACAGGGGAGTACCATCCATGAGAGAACTACCACATGGATAGAGAACCCACACCCATATCATGGAGAGTCTCATCTCTACCAAATCAGAGAGGTAAGGGGGAAACCCATGCCTTGATGTCATAGGGGAGTACCAGTCCAAACATCTCTCTCTAAAAACCACACTAATATACAACATCGGCCAAGCACCATTGAAAGGAGATTTATGCTCATCATACCTTGAATTGAATCACTTACATGGGTAGGGTACCCACACCCTAATAAAATATCTATTGGCCTAAAGATTCTAGGGGACCCATATCCTAAGGTGATAGGGAAGAGTACCGACCCTGACGTCAACCCAGTGATCCACCCTGATGAGTAAACAATGTTAAGCCCCTCTACTATAGTGTTGTTACTGAAACATGCCACATAATATCTCTTAAGACACTATTGATTCCACCATCACATTATACATGTAAAAATACTCAGTATAGGCTACTCACAAGCCTAAATCTGATCCCTAGAGAAAGAGATATGTAAGGAGGAAGATCCCAAGGTCTCACTTGTTACCATTACTAAGAATATGAGATTTCCCTTTCGTAATATTCAATTCCCTTGGTTATGAATAAAGGTGTTCCATATGATAAGTTTGATAGGTTTGGTAGTTATAAAGAATGTAGAATTATAGGATGTAATCATCTTATGATTTTTTTATGTATCCATGTTTCCAAATACAGTAAATGAATATGTTTATGGTGTGGATCTTGATATTATCTATTTTGTATTCATATAAAAAGATGTAATATTTATGATTGAATGGTTTTTTTAGTTATAGTTGACATCCCAAGAGTCCTCGTGAATGTTTGGGATAACATAGTGGACCTCCCTAACTACACATGGATGGGTTAGGGTACACATGGAAGACATGACATGATTGATCAAGGTAGTACATGGGGAAAATGTGTTAGTAGGTTCCTAATATAAACCACATTTACATAGGTTCTAAAGCATGTATTATCTATTTTATGGTGTGACATATATTGTAGAATGACATTAAAGCATGTAATGAATGGACTATGGTATGAGGATGATCTTAAAATGATTCCAAAGAAGTCATTGTTGTGTTATTATATATTGATGCATGTTATGTTTCAGTGTGGGTGTATTTAATGTACACTAACATACACTATATTTTTAATTCATGCACACCCTATCATGACCCGTCCCTCGGGGCCCGTTCTGTGACTACCCCAAGCCCGCCTCCCAAAGGCCATGGGTTGAATACTAGTTCCAAAGGTGTCAACATGCAAGTGGGAGGCATTTTTATAGGTACCTGTACACACACACACACATCCCACAGAATGTAAAGGGAAATAAGTATACCACTAAAAAAGTGCTGAGTACAAGTATAATAGGAAAACGAATGGTCCAAAATACAAACCCAACAAGTAATAACCGGAAAACAGGAAAGTATAGAAGAAACTCTGGATAGACACCTATTGAGAACCCCACCTGATAGTAAGAGTAGAGTTTATAATGGATTCTATAGGAGTATGACCCATCTGCTAGATCTCACTAGGCCCCTCCTAGTCCTAGGTCACCAAGTTCTCTTTTGAAACGTCCGTCATCTTTACAAGACATAACACGTGTGGGAAAAGCCCATGCAGTAGTGAGTAACACAGTGCTCAGTATGGGACCCCAATCCACTAAGGAGAAATACCACAAAGAAACCACAAAGAAAATCCACAAAGTAAAGCCACAAAGCAAGGACATCTCAAACTAGTTATAATATGAAGCATACAGAAAAGGTTCCTCAGTTATAGTGAATAATGTTTTTTACTGTTGAGGGACTCATCCATGATGAGTCACTAAAGTCTGTTGGGCCACTAAGGTCTACATGAATACTACTCATCTACTAGGACACTGAGGTCCACACGACTCTTCTGATCCACTGAGGTCCACATGACTACTGGTCTGCCGAGCCACTGAGGTCCACGCAGCTGCTCATCTTCCGGGCCACTGAGGTCCATGCGGCTGCTCATCTACCGATCCACTGAGGTCCACACCACTACTGCTCATCTATATGATTTATCCTAAGAGAACCGCTCCCCCAAGCCATACGTTGAAATTAAAATTCCTTATAAGTCTCCTTAGAGACTAAAAAAATATTTTGCTTGTCGTGAGGGTCCCAACGCAACAAATGAATTGTTAATCAGACACCTGATTTGAAAGTTATTAGCATTTTAATAATCAGGTGCTGGTTGTGTCTAGGCCTGGTCCAACCCGACCAACCCATCTCGAGGGTCCCACATACCTCGATTTTATTCGACTGACCTGAACTAACTTGGTTTGGGTCAGAGTAAGTCCGTCCCAACATGGAAAGTAAGACAGGCCCAATGGGCCTCGCTAGACCCGACCGAGTTTGGCCGATGGTCTAGCCCATCGGGATGCTCGGTGACCCAATATCATTCAGAACAGACTGAAGGGTGTGGGTCTTGCCTTCTAGTGCAGGTCTGGCCCACTGTTTGTGGACACAACCCACTAGCAGAAGCCCGGTCCTCCAGAGGTGGACCAGTGGTGTCTGCCTGGCTAGGATACAACCAGATTCCGCATCCGGATTGTCCACTGCCCCACTTATATGGGGCCTCCCTCCCACCGCAGTCAAGTGATTGTGGCTCTCCAGATCACCCAGGCAGCCTGAAGATGAGCTTTCATCTCCATGTGGTACCAAGCTGGCGCCACCCCTACTACGACTGACAGGCCATGACCTCCTCCACCGCGACACGCACGGGTGCACCGCCTCCTCTAGCATGGCCGACGAGGGCCGGCTGCCTTTTCAATAATGAAACGCCTCCTCCTCCATGTAGTAGGTGAGGTACAACCGCCACCATCGGTCGCTAGCACTACCACACTGGTGGTTCCGCACCGACAACACCTTCTGTGGTCCACCGGGTCCACTCCGGTGGTCCAATCTCTGATATGACTGCGCCTTTAGGCCTCTCAGGTCTCTGACATCACTAACTTAGACCCATATTCATATTTCCACTGTTTTGAGGATATAAACACAAATAATGCACAAGGAAGAGGTTCTCGGGTCTTGTTCATGTCAACCTGCGCCCTACGCGTTAGAGGTTTAAAGTAGGGGAAGGTCTGTGGATTTTAGTTCAATCAAATAGGTGATAGTTCAAACCCTAATAAAGAAATCCTAAAAATTATCCCTATTTCAAGAATTCACAATCCATGGATCAACTTGTTCATGGGATGATCCGCATTTTTCATTGAATTTTAGAATGGTGAGAAAACAAACTTAAACACAACCCCTACCTACATTGAGGATCTGTCGCTGATGAGGGGTGAAGCTCTGAGCCGTCATCGATCCTTGATCTATTAGCATTCATCATAGTTCATAGATGGAGTTCTTCACCGTTAATTGATGGAATTCATCACCATTCATTGGAGAGTAAACGTGCTGGTGGTTTATCAGAGAATTGCTAAGGTTTAATTCCCATTCCTCCAACGTGCCGAAAAAATAAGAATAAAACATGTCGTAGTGTTTTAGTTACACTGCAATTCCATGTCGTTACATTGTTTCATTTATGAAACAACGTAGCTATTATGATTCATTTAATGCATCTTTATGCCATGGGTTTACGATCCATTAATGAGATCCATTAATGTGCCTCGTCCTTGCCTCATCGCCGCATCATAGTGTCACCGTGCCTCCTCTCGTTGGTTGAGGAAAAGAAATAAAATATTTTCTTAAAGTTATTTTATTTTTTTCCAAATGATCTGAAAATTTACTTTTTCATTCAGCCCTTGATGGCTGAAGTTAATTCCTTTATAAGTGAATCCTTGCATTCCGAGTTCAATGATTTCCTTAGATTTTTGATCTGAGGACCAATTCAAAGTTAGAAAAACCTGCTCTCATGTTTACTGAATGTACCTTAAAAAATGTTTTAAATTCCATTTCATGCTCACTGGGCCTCGGAATCACATACCGTTTGAGCATGCAGTCTCGAAATATTTCCATATAATTAAAAATAATTTACACAGAAATTCCAAGACATTACATTCTCCCCACCACAGGGCTTTACATACCCAAATTCCAAAACAATGTCTAATCAAACCAATGGGGGTACTAAGCACAAATATGAGCCTCTCAATCCCATGTGCTCTCCTAGAGATTACCTTGCTTCTATCAAATGTGAACTAGAGGAATTGACCGCCCACACAGGACTTGATCCTATCGATCCTCTACCTCCAATGGGAACTCTGCAAACTTCTCCCCATTATCATTGTACAACTCTCCATAGTTGATGACGTACGATGGATCATCCACATATCTCCTCAGCTGTGACACATGGAAAAAATCGCACACCTAGTGCATCTGTGGGGTAATAGCTAGGTGGTATGCCACCTCGGCAACTCTGGTCAGCATCTGAAAAGATCTGATGAACCTCAGAAATAGCTTTCTGCCCTGGTCAAATCTCTGTAATCCTTGTTGGGGAGAGATCTGAAGGAAAACATGGTCTCTCTCCTCAAACTCCAAGGGTCTCCATATCCTATCAGCATAAGACTTATGTATACTCTGTGCAATCCTCATCCGCTCCTAGATAACATGAACCTTCCTAGTGGTAGCCCGTACCAACTCTAGACCCATGAGTGCCGACTCCCCTAGATCTATCCAGCATAGAGGTGATCTACATGGTGGCCCATAAAAGGCCTCGAATGGTGCCATTCCAATAGTGATGTGATAACTATTTTTATATGAAAACTCCACCAGTGGTAGGTGGTCCTCCCAACTATGACCAAAATCTAGAATGCAATCCCAAAGCATGTCCTCTAAGGTCTGTATGGTCTGCTCTATTTGACCATCTGTCTGGGGATGGAATATCATCCTAATCCATAGCCAATTCCCGAACACCTCCTGTAATCTCTTCCAAATCCAGGATGTAAAGCATGCATCATGGCCTCATACGATCATCAAAGGCACCCCATGAAGCCGCAATATTTTCTAGACATGGAGGCATCCCAAGCCATCTACTGGTCCCTACTCCCTAATGGGTAGGAAGTGAGCTGACTTGGTGAGTCGATCAACGATAACCCAGATAGAGTTGTGGCCCCTGGATGTAAATGGTAATACCATCATGAATTCCAAAGAGATAACATCCCATTTCCACTCTGTTACCTCGAGTGTTTGGGCCAAGCCTCCGGGAACCCGGTGCTCAGCCTTCACTTGCTAACAAGTAAGGAATCTCGTGACCAACTCTATTACTTACTTATTTATCCCTAGCCACCAGTACTAATGTCAGAGGTCCTGGTACATCTTCGCCACACCTGGGTGTACCACCAAAGGGGATGTAATGAACTCCCTCAACACCTCCTCTAACAACTCCACTAGTACAACGGTGCGCCCTCTGAAGAGGATGACTTGCTTTCCACCTATCAAAAATACATCTATAGATTTTCCTGAGGATAACTGAGCACGTTAGGACACACAATCATCATCCACGAGTTGGGCCTTCCCAAGTCATTATAAGAGTGGGGGAGTGACAATAATCGATTTAAGGTAAGATTCTCTATCATTATCCATGATGGATAATTAAATCACGGCTAGCTGCTACATGGCCTCGCTCAGTAGATACAACCCGAACCTCCTACTGGGTATGTCTGCCACCACATTCCCCTTACCAGGAGTATAGATTATCTCAAAGTCATTATCTTGGAGTAACTCTAGACATCGTCGCTATCTCAAGTTCATGTCCTTCTAGGAGAATATATACCTGAGAATCTTGTGGTCAGAGTATATGGTAAACCATTCACCCATCAAGTAGTGCAACCACATCTTCAAGGAAAATACCACTACTACTAACTACAGGTCATGGGTCATGTAGTTATGCTCATGCTGCCTCAACTTTCATGAGACATAGGTGATCAATTATCACTCCTTCATCTGGAAACAACCCAATCTGGTCCCTGATGCATCATAAAAAACTTCATACCCAATTCCCTCTTCTAGTAGTCTCAAGATGGGGGAACTTGTCAGTCTTTGTATCAGATCCTGTAAAATCTTCTAGCACCTATCCATCCATACAAAGGGTTTTACATTCTTTTTCAAAGCTAACAAGGGTGCTACTACACTGGAAAATTTGGGCACGAACCTCTGGTAGTATCAAGAAAACCCTAAGAAACTCCGCACCTCAGTCATGATTCTGTGTGGCTCCCAAGAAATCACTGCCTCTATCTCTGCCATATCCAATGAAACTCTAGCATCCAGATGACCTATCCAAGAAAGTGGACCTCCTGAATCCATAAATGGCACTTCGAGATCTTACCATAAAGCTGGTGCTCTCGGAGTGTATCTAGGACTATCCAAAGGTGTGTAGCGTACTCCTCCTCTGACGCTGAGTACACCATGATGTCATCAATGAAGACCATGATAAACCATTCATGGTAAGGTTGGAAAATTATTTTCATGATTCCCATGAATATTGATAGGTAATTGGTCATGCCTAAGAGCATCACTATGAAATATTAGTGTCCTTACCAACATCTAAAATATATCTTTGGTACGTATTTTTCCCATACCTAAAGATGATGATAGCCTGATCTGAGGTTTTTCTTCGAGAACCACCTCGCTCCCTTCAGCTGATCAAAGAGGTCATCAATCCTTGGCAGTGGATACTTGTTATTCACGGTCACTTGGTTTAGGTATCGAAAGTCCACACATAGAATCAAGCTCCCGTCTTCCTTCTTGGGAAACAACACCAGGGCTGCCCATGGGGAAATGTAGGGCCTTACAAACCCCTTCTTCTGTAAGTCCTCTAGCTGTACCCTTATCTTGTGAAGCTCCATGAGATCCATACAATATTCTAATGTGGATATAGGTGTTTCCCCTAGCTACAAGTTGATGCAAAAGTCTACCTCTCTATAAGGAGTTAGTCCCAGAACATCCTTAGGAAAAACATCATTGAAATAATCCACCACTACAGGAAAGCTTGGGCTTATCTCTTCCACAACACCAAGGGAGATCCTAGAAAATTGATGAGTTATCAGCTGCACCCTCCTATGAGAAAGTCCATCCTACGTGGTAAAGGTTCCCTTATCATTGATGAAGGAAAACCTGGTCCCATAATTGCGGACACACCACACTTTGCACTTGAAACCGTCAATCTGATCATGGAATATAGATAAATAGTCCATACTAGAGATGACTTCATAAGGCATCGAAGCTACTACTAGGAGTTACCAGCCTAAGCTATCACCTCCTAGAGTAAGCTCACACTACTGGAACCAATGTGTAATCATTTAATCACCTCCCGTAGGAGTATATAGCCATAATGATCGAGCAAATGACTCCACTGAAATGTTTGAGCTCTGAATGAGATCCATGGTAAGGAAAGAGTGACTAGAAACTATGTCTATAAGAACTGTAACTAGGGTGGAGAAGACACATGTCATACCTCAAATCAACTCTGGAGTGCCGTGGTCATAAACCTCTACTTTCTGAAGCTGAGCTTTCCCTTGTCTGCCTACTCCATGAGGTCAGGGTGGACCACCTGGAGGTGGTGTCAGTAGTACCTCGAACTGTCGCCCACCTCCTGCTACTCGGCCTACTCCCCTGCTAAGTCTTCCACCCTACGACCCTCCTCGCTTGAACCTCTGCATCTGTCTTGGCGGTCCCTCAACCATCTGATGATCGTCTATATAGTAGGTCGGGCAGTCACGAGCCATGTGTCCCTACCCACCACATGAATAGAACACCCTACTCCTCTATTGTCTCCTACTGTCTTGGTGGCCTCACACCACCGATCCTAAGTAATAGGGTCATCCACTAGATGATCTGGCCCATTTGGAATATTGTACCATCTTTTGGATTCCTACCACAGATGGCTCAACTACATGTCACCTGGTAGTGGCATCCACTACCGGTCCCTACTCTGTGAGTAATCTCTTTACTAGTAGATCTCACTCTAGCACTCCATCCTATGTGGGGATACTGAGAGACAACACATACACCCTAATCTCCCAGCATATCCCCTGCTCGAAGGCTCGAGCCTTGAAGAAAGGGTCTTGAACCATGTCTGTAGAGTAGCGGGAAAGATCAGTAAACCTCACTGAGTACTCAGTTACCATCATGATACCCTACTAAAGGTGAAGAAGCTACTGAATGCACACTAAGTGTGATGTCATAGGGAATAAATCATCCTAGAAAAGCCGCTTGAAGTCCGTCCAGCTGAGGGTCGCCTCATCATGCGTCTGGATGGTCAAGCTACACCATATCTCTATCGAGACCTGAAAAAGGCTTTCAGACAGGATATCCATCTAGTCAGGTGGCATCCTCACTAAGAAAAAGAACTGCGTCACCACCTCCAGGCAATCCTCAGTGAACTGAGGATCCGTCTCTCCCCTGAACCTAGGAGGTCTCTGTCTCTAAAACTCATGCAAGGCACTGAGTCTGCGCATTTCCTCTATTGGTACTGCCGACAGTAGATGCTGACCAAAGGGTGGTGGTAGCACTATTTCACCACCTATTGGGGTTGTCTTGAGAACTGGTCCCTGAAGGGACGCCTCATCACTAGGCTGTCTATCCTCCCAACCATGTATTGGAATTATGGATCATCATCCACATGGAGGGATTCTGAAATAGATCAATATGGGCCATAGTAAATAGATTATACTTTTTGAGCTTACTCTTATACAAAAGAACATAAGGATACACTTTTTAACCATTATTTTTATGCATTGAGCCAAAAATAAGAATTCAATGTCTAGGTGTGTGCATACATCGGCCGCTGCACCAACACTGGACTCCCTAAATCTAAAAGTCATACTCACAAAATTTATCAATATTTCCCCAAAACAAAAACAATATACTCTCAGTCTATGAGGTAGAACCAACCACCTCTGATACAACTTTATCATGACCCGTCCCCCATGGCCCGTGCCATGACTACCCCAAGCCCACCTCCCAAAGGCCAGGGTTTGGAGACTAGCGCTGAAGGCGTCAACCTGCAAGTGGGAGTCATTTTAATGGGTACCTATACACAACCACACAAATCCCATAGATTGGAAAGGGAAACAAGTAAACCACTAAACAAGTGCTGAGTACAAGTAAAACTGGAAAACGAATGGGCCAGAATACAAACCTAACAAGGACTGACTAGAAAATAGAAAAGTATAGAAGAAACATTGGATATAAACCCTTGAGAACCCCACATGGTAGTAAGAGTAGAGTTTCTATTGGATGTTGTAAAAGTATGCCCCATCTACCAGATCTCACTAGACCCTGCCTGGTACTAGGCTACCAAGTCCTCTATTGAAATGTTTGCCGTCCGCACAAGACACAACTTGTGTGGGAGAAGCCTGTGTAGGGGCGAGTAACACAGTTCTTAGTAGGGGACCCCACTTACACTAAGGAGAAACACCACAAATCAACCACAAAGAAAAGAAACAAAGTAAAGCCACAAAGCAAGGATAGATCACACCAAGTAAAATATGAATCACAGGGAAAAAGTTCATCAGTTATATTGAATAATGTTTCATACTGTTGAGGGATTCATACCTGATGAGTCGCTGAAGCCTGCTGGGCCACTGAGGTCCACATAGATACTACTCATCTCCTGATCCAGTAAGGTCTACACAGCTCTACTGGGCCACCGAGGTCCACATGGATACTGGTCTGTCGGGCCTCTAAGGTCTACAAAGATACTCTTCTACCGGGCTACTGAGGTCTACCCAATTGCTGCTTGTCTTTGCGCTTGATCCCATGAGAACTGCTCCCCCAAGACATATGTTGAAATTTAACTTCCTTGGAAGTCTCCTTGGATCATACCAAAAGATCCGACTAGTGGAGAGAGTCCCAACGCCACAAAAGGATCATCAATCAGACACTTGATTTGCATGTTATTAGCATTTTAGTAATCAGGGACCGATTGCGTCTGGGATCGGTCCGACCCAGTCAGACTGACCCAACAAACCCGGCCTGGGGATCCCACATACCCCAGTTTGATTCTAATGACCTGAACTAACTTGGTTTGGGTTAGGGAAGGTCCGATCCGACATGTCCTGTTGGCCAGGCCCAATGGGCCTCGCTGGACACGACCTAGTTTGGCTGAGGGTCCAGCCCACCGGGTCACTCGGCTTGGCCTGAAGGGCGTGGGTCTGGCCTACCGGTGTGGATCCAGCCTACTGGGTGTGGGTATAGCCTATAGACACAGGTCTATCCTAGCCCACTGACGCAGATCCGGCCTGGATCATCGGCTGGGGGAACATCCCACTAGTAGAAGCCCGGTCCGCCAGGGTCAGACCAGTATTGTGTGCCTAGTCGGGATACAACCAGATGTCGCGTCTGACTACTCCTCTTCCTTACGGACCCAGGGCCTCCCTCCTGCCGCGGTCGAGCGACCTTGGATCACCAGATCACCCAGGTAGCCCAGACGCAGGCTGCCACCTCCACGCGACGCCAGGCTAGCGCCGCCCTTGCCGCGACCGATGGGCCGCGACCTCCTCTACCACGATGCACATAGGCACACCTCCTCCTCCCACGCAGTCAGTGAGGGCCAACCTCCTTTTCTAGCATGTGACACCCAAGTCAGCTCCACCTTCTCCACACGACTGCTGAGGGCCGACTGCCACCTCTAGTCGCCGACATCACCATGCCTATGGTGTCGCGCTGGGGCACCTTACTATAGCCACCAGGTCCACTTCAGTGGTCCGATCTCTAATATGACTATGCCTTCAGGATTCTTGGGTCACCTTCATCTCTGCCTTGGCCCGAGATTCATCTTGAAACCATTTTAAGGATGCACCCACAAAGAACTCACAAGGTAGTGGTGCTCATACCTTGTTTGTGTCAACCCATGCCCTCTACATCATAGGTTTAAAAGAGGGGAAGGTCCAGGGATTTCAGTTCAATCAAACAAGTAATAGTTTAAAATCGGAAAAAGAAATCCTGAAAATCCACCCTCCCATAAGAACACGCAATCTATGGATCAACCTATTTGTTGGTTGATCGGTGTTCGTCGTTGAATTTAAGAACGATTAAAAAACAAACTTCAACACAAACCCTACCTAGATTGAGGATCTGTCGCTGATGAGGGGTGAATCTCTGAGATTTCATCGATCCTAGATCCGTTAGAGTTCTTCACCATTCATTAATAGTGTTCGTCACCGTTTGTCGATGGAATTCATTGCCATTCATTGGAGAGGAAACCCACCAGTGGTTCATTATAGAATTTATAATTTTTAATTCCCATTCCTCCATGTCTCCAAAAAAATAAAAAGAGAACATGTCACATTTTATTTTCGATTCGGCGTTCTGATTTCAATGGTGCCCTCATATTTTTGATCCAAGCACTGGTTCAAAAGTTAGAGAAAACCACTCGTACGTTTATTGAATATACCTTACAAAAAGATAAAAATTCCATTCAAGGCTTATTTGGTCTCATAATCATGTGCCGACAGAGTGTGTAGTCTCAAAATAATTCTATATAATTAAAAAAAATTACATGGAAATTTTGAGACATTACACATCCACATTATCTCAGGAGAACACAGATTAGTCAATGCATTGTGGACATATACGGGGTCATTAGACACAACCCTATCAACATAATGGAATAGATTTTTGTATATTGGGTACACCTTCAAGTTTTCTTTCAGGGAATTCATATCACATAGATATGGGACCATGGTACACGTAATCATATCATGGAGGTTTTGTGTCCCAACCTGTATTTTTTAATTTTAAATATTAACTAAAATTGATTTTATTTTATATTATTAAGAGTTATTTGGAACATCAATGAATATTGGAATATTTTTTTAATAAAATTAATGGTCTTTTTATATTTCATGATTAGCCAGTATTGTTTATAAACAATAAAAATACTACATGGTTATCCTAGAGAAGGGATAGATCAATTTTAAATTTTAGATCATGGTTTTTTAAACCATATAGATAGATATGAGTATCCTTAAACCATATTTTTTAGTTTAATTTATATGATATAAGGGGTTCACATGGTTTATTTAGTTGTGTAAGAAATATATGCGATGAACATGACTTTTTATTTATTTATTTTTACTATTTTTCTTCTCTTCAATCTCTCTTTTTTGAACCCCCTCTATATATCATTTGTGTAATTCCACTACCATTTTTAATCCATCCACATGTGCCTCATCTATAATGACCCTCTCATTCCCACAACATCCCTCTCAACAATCTCACCCTATACCAACCTTTTTCATCACATCTCAACCACATGTTTTTCCTCCTCCCATTTCACCTTCACATTTATCACACATGAATCCTCGAACCGAACTAATCTCATAGTCATGATTCATAATCTAGGTGCCTCTACTTCTCACATGGTGTAATTTTTTCCCTTGGTGATATAGGGTCTTCACTTGAAGGTAAATACTTATGGAATAAATGATTGTTTCTATTGATTTCATCCTCCCAAGTCATCATGATGTTATTTTTTCCAACACACATTCTAATGGTTAAAATGATATCTTACATTATATTTTTGTAGGGTTTTGGTGGATTTTTAAAAAAAATTATTTTTCCATTTAAGGATGCATATTAAAAATACCATGTCCTAGTTCTACTTGAATTGAGGTAGGTTGGACCATGTTTTATAATTTAATTTATGTTCCTATTAAATTATGATTTTTAATTTATTGATTTATTTAATAATTACTATGTGGGAATGTAAAATTTAGGTTGATAAATGATTGAATGTGTTTATCATTTGGAATAATGTAATTAGATAACATTTCAATTGGAAAATTAGACTCTAGGTTTTATAAAAGTGATGAAATAATTATTTAAACCAATTTAGGATGTTTCAATATGGTCTGACTCAGTTTAAGACCAAAATTAAATTGAAAAGATTCATTTTGGTCAATTTTACGATTTATGGGAAAATAGAATATAATTCTCCAAATGGGTTTTCAAATTTATTTTTTCAATATTTTGATTTAGAAATATTTTCAAAATATATTTTTAAATCGATTTTGAAATTCCATGTATCCAAAAATTATTTTCAATTTGTTTTTTCATGAAAATGTGATTTTTATAAAATACATATTAACATGCATATACATATGATGGTTCTTTATATATATAATGGTATACATAGATATATATATGTATATATCAATGTGGAAATTTTTACATGAGTATGTGTGAATTTTTTAAATAGGATATATATATATATATATATATATATGACTCTGTAATTATATACAAGTACAATAAGAAAACATGGTTATTCACTTTTGGATTCAAAAATGAATATGAAAGTCATTTCTTGATCCATTAAGAGATTTTCCAAAATTAAGTATGTTTGAACACTCTATGAAACCTCATTTGATTTTTATTAACTTGTTATATGTCCCTCGGGGTGGTATTTCATTAAATATTATTTTTATAGCAGACCACACATAATTTAAATTACGATTATTCTATTTTTTTGGAATACTTATTAAATTACAAAAAACAGACCCCATATACCTTATTATTATACTACCTTTGGAAACATTGTATTATCCAAAATGATACATAAGTGAGATAAATAATGTCCCCCTAGGTTATCCATGACTATAAACCTTCTTAGAAACATCATACATAATACATATATTCATAACTTGGGGAAAGGAAACAAAGAAATGGGTGATCTCAGATTCACATAAAGGGTATCAAAAGGAGATATATAAGCATAAACATGAGCATAAGGGTATGATAATTTGATCATAACATTATAATATCATACCCTACATATCAAAGATCATAAAAATGAATCATGGAATAAATATTAGATTCTCAAAAGAAATGAATCTTAAGGGAATCAATAGCATACGATATGGAAACATAATATTGGAATAAGACATGGAATTGTGATAGACACATAAAAATGTAATATCATCCCCTAAAATACAAGTAAAATTTCCAAAACTTATCTAGGAACTTCATGGGGACTACACCAACTAGGAAGGACACACCACCATCCCCAGTCGTAGTCCTTTCCTTGTAAGGGATTGGGTTTCCCCATCTTCCCATAGTGAACTAGGTTTCCAATCATCACATAGTGGACTGACTTTCACCATCATCCCAAAGTGGATTAGGATTCCCCATATTCTATAGTGGATCAAGCATGTTAACTTTATTCCCATCACTATTTCATGAGATATAAATCATTAACCAATGAATTATAGGGAGATTTAGGTCTCACTAATATCACAATGAAATCATACATACATGTGACCCATAACCATAAGTAGTCATATCATAACCTATGAAATAAAATTGGCGTCATAAACATTTAATCATATCATAACCTATGGAAAAATTTATTGGATTCATAATAATTTCATCAATGTATAACTTGTAAAAATAAGTGGGTTTCATAAGCATATATCTAGTGAAATAGAAACGAGTTTCATAGCCATCATGGGATACAAACATAAACCATTAATATAAATAAAATGACTATAAAATTTGGATAATTTACATATAATTTAATGAGTAAAAAACTAATCTTATCTTAGATGTAAAATATTTTTTGATGATCATTTAAAAACATCTGTCGAGGAAAAATAGTTTCTTCTTTAATAGACTCTTTTTAAAATATGGACCATTTTTACAACATTTTTCTTTGAAAATAAAAAAAAACTTTTAAAGGAATTATTTAAAACCATAAAAAAATTTTAAAATCATTTTTCATTGAAAATTAAATCAAAATATCATTTTAAAATCTTCTTTTAAAACACATTTTTTGAATAAAACAGGTATCCGACTGAAGAGATAAGCAATGACATATTTTGATAAAAAAATCTTAATTATAAGTGAAACATAGTGGAAAAATGGTACTAATTCATGAATAAAACATTAATAAATATATTAGAAGAAAATTCATGAGTATTATTGAAATATGGATCATCATATTTTAACAACGAAACCATAATCATAAACAATCCTAATAAACAATCAGATTGTTACAATAAACTCTTACCACATTATAACTTTGAGTAAGAATCCTTATCTAAGAAAATGAAATTAAATGAAGCATAAAATATCAAGTAAAGTATTATATACATAATATAACAAGTCAAAGGGAAATATATACACCTTATATAAGAATATAGTTTCATAACATAACATCTGTCTCAAAGAAGGCAAATTGAGACAAAATTACTTTACCAACACGATACTTTTGAAACCTAAACCCATTGGAAGAGAGATCATAAAATAGATATATAAATATAAATAAATTTAAGGATATTAAAAATAGAATATATTCATGGTAAATATATACACCATAGAAAAGAGAGAAGTGGTGAATAAGGAATAAATCTCAGAGAAATAAAAGTGATACTAGAAATAACCTTACCTTATGTCTTGACTCTCGTCATACTCATTCAAAAATCCAGTATAATAAATATAAGTTTTTATTAATCTCACATTGAACCATATTATTATATAAAATACCATATATTAATTTTTAGGTCTTTATATTACTTTTTTGTTAATAATTTAATGTTAAGTTTGTGTTTTGGGTAATATCCGTTTTGTTTTCCCCATGTGTATTAATATATAATATTTTTGGTACTCATACTTATATCATGATTTCATGAATGTAAATAATTATATAAATATCATATATATTCAATATATATATTTATAATAATATATGAATTATATAAATATAAAATGGAATACACTTTTCATGGATACTGTAGGCCATACGTACACATGAATGCTATTTCCGTTTTTATATTATATTAAAATAAATAAACTAAGTGAAATATAATTATATATTTAATATCATTATAGTAGAATTATTATTTCATATATATCATAAAAAATTACTAATCTCATCCTTAATAAATCACATATAAATCATGAATGAATCACATCGCTTTGACAAGGCTGTAGTCCATAAGTCCACATACTAGGTTATCATATTTACATAAAATAGAAAGCATGAGGGTATGTTTTATGTAATAATAGAACAAGAATGAAAAATATATCATTAATATAATATAAAAACATTATTTATATAATAATTACCTTCCATGAGTTGTGGTAAAATAAAAACGAACAACATCATCTCGTGAGGCGGTAGTCTATCGTACACACAAACTGTAAGTTTGTTACCCATTAGGTGGAAGTGTGTGTTTGTTTAGGTATAAGACATAAAATAAAAACATATCAGTATAATTATTATATTTATATTATAATATAATAATGTAATAAGAAGAGTTTAGGGGGTGGGTAATGAAGATAAAAGAAAAGATATCATGGAAGTATGCTACATATATTTTGGGTAACTCCTATAAGTTTTCAAAAAAGGGATTTAATGATTGAATTTATACATAAATTTTGTATTATAGGACGATTTTAGGTATTTTGGGAGGTGATTTGGTCATATTTGTTCCATGAAAAATGACATGAGTGGTGTGAATAAGTGGGAGTGGTGAGTGATTTTTTATAGTGGATGAGGAGTTACATTATTGTAAATATTTGAAAAATGAATTACACCCACATTTTTCCATGTAATGTGGATTCAGTAATGTTCAAAACCTAATTCAATGTAGTATAAGATATAAATATGAACATAAAATGTATTTTGGACTTATTTCTAGTTCATTTTTTCCTTAAGATTAAGGTATAGTTATTTGTTAATCTTAATTAATTTTAATATATTTCACTTCTATTTATGGTCAAAAACAATGTATACCATATTAGACATTATAAATTATGAATATTAATAATATACAATCCATTTGTTCCATATTATAATCACATATGTTCTAGAAATTAATTTAAAAATAATCCCACACACGGGACCCCATAATTGGTTTTTAATGTAAAAAGTTCAAAATCATGAGATGTTTTTATGTCGAATTACACTATTAAATTATTTCCAAGGAATTAAATTGAATTAATTGATTTAAAATATATCTAATTAAACTTTACAACCAAATTAATATATAATTCAAGGATAATAATAATTTTGGTGAAAAAAAATCTATAAATTAAAACTCTATATATTTCATTATTCATACAAAAATGTTATTTTAAGAAGAATCCCTAAAAATCACCCTAATATAATTATGAAACTATGAATTCAAAGTTTATTATTTTATTATGAAATATAATTTCAAAAGGTGTCTAAAATTAATTTTATTATTTTTCATATAAAGATATAAAAAGTAATTCATTTGAGAAAATAGTATTTTCAAACATATAAAAACATTACTAAAAATTATATTTTTTATTATCAATATAATTTATTTATAAAAATAAATTTTAAATAATATTTACAAATCATTTATTACTATTCATATGACTATGTTATATTTTTGTGTTATAACTATCTTATTCAAATAATTATAATAATAAAATATTGTTTCGTAGAAACTGAGTGTTGCATATAATGAAAGCCAAGTCTGTGTTGCGTGTTGAGAAAGATTAATATGTTGTAGAGTATAATGAAATATTATCATGGATTATAGGGAAATTAAGTCCATAAAAAATTAGTTTATTCGAAAAAGGGCTATAAAAACTCATGGTTATAACTTATACCCTGATTAAAATGAATTTCACCCTCAAAAGTTTTTATTATGATACTAAAAAATGATGGTACTTATACCTCTTAATATCCTAATGTACCCATGTAACTTCCTCTAACTAGTGGTTCCTAATCAAAACATTAACTGGGTGAGTGGTCTTTTTTATAGAAATTTCTCTGTAAAATCCAAAATTCCAACTGGTTGATCCTCATAACAAATATCATGCTCCAACGATATAACCTATGAGTTTAGTTCATCTAATGGGTAAGGTATATTATTCCTTAGTATAAATACATGGAAAAAATCATGGAGCTAAGGGATATTTGGAGAAAGTGATAAGTGATAAGTGATAGGCTACCATCCCAATATGATAAGTAATTTTAAGGGGATTGATATATATAGGGCTTAGTTTACCTTTTCTGATGAACCTTATGAACTTATTCTAGGGAGAGATTCATATAAATAACTTGTTAATAACTTCAAATTCTAGATCACACCACCGGTTCTCATCATAAATTTTCTTCCAACATTGATCATCTTTGATAATACTTTACATGGTTCTAACCTTTTATGCCATTTTCTTGTGATCTCATGTCCCAATTAATTTCATTCTATCACTTCATTCCATCATGTTGTAGCTCTTAATTTTTTTTCTGTACATTCCTTTATAAGTATCCATATGAATTATTGAGTGAAAATTTTTATTGTAATAAAAGTAAACAAGATAAAGGTGTTGATCCCAAACACCATTGAAATCCAATGAACAAGATCTCAACATATCCTATATGGTGTGAATTATTTTTTAGAGTGACCATCCATCTATGGATGAGAAAAAGTGCTAATATTCAATTCTGTATCAAGTTATTACTTAATACTTCGCCAAAATATTGAGGTAATACTCATATATAGAACAAATAAAATGGAATGTTGAACTCTATGCATCCTTATATATTCCTTATTATATATCCTAAAAATCTTATCTAGAGGGATGTATTTATTTTAAGAAATGATGTGCGATGAATTATTAAGGCGATTGACTACCACCAATGTTTTATTAAACCCATTAAAGGTTTTAGGGAGTACAAAAACATAATCAATAGTGATGTTCTCCCATATCCATTCTGGTATGTGTAATGGATGCAAAATCCCTTTAGAATTTTTTATTTCGGCCTTAACATGATGAAATTTCAATAAATGAGATAAAAAATGTAACACCTTGAGATTTTTATGAGATATATTTTTTTTTTATTTCTATTTTTTCAATTTAATCGATGTATTGTGTTTTACGCTACACCAAGAAAACCTTGCACTATACGCAACACCAGATTACATTGCGATATTTGCAACACTATGCTTGTATTATGTTACACACAATTTCAAGTTCTATTCATAGAATTAATTTCAAGAAATATCGAGTTAAATATAACAAGTAAATATTATTATGTGACCTTATAACATGGCCTTTATAATTGATTTATGAAAAATAATAACTAAATTGTGAAACTATTCTTTACAAATGTATATAAAATTAATTCTTTGATGAGAAATTAATTGTAAATGAAAAGAAAACCTTTTTTAAATAAAATGAAATGTTTTCTGAAAAAC
Organism: Viscum album; assembly: GCA_963277665.1. Lineage (NCBI taxonomy): Eukaryota > Viridiplantae > Streptophyta > Magnoliopsida > Santalales > Viscaceae > Viscum > Viscum album. Next base: position 693,088,611 of record OY728158.1, read on the forward strand.
TATTTAAATGATAATAAGTGAGTTTATAAAATAATAAAATCACTCTTGATATATTTTATCAAAGTAATATATCTGTAATATATTCAAAATAATGTTTAAAATTTGTCTTATAAGTTTTATTGACTAATATGAAATAATATTTAATACTTATGTGTATGCTGCGAATTCCATCTATTATGTTATTACTATGCTAATTGATTATCTATGATTCCTCCTATGACATAAAATCATGATCTTTTATATATTGGATAAGATTTTCAAATGTTATATTCTTATGTATTATTATTATGACATGATTGATATCTCCCTTTTTACCCTTACCGATCATCTGGTCTCACCCTTTATTATGTTTCTTTTCCCTAGGTTTTGAAGAAGAGTATTAAGTATGATATATCAAAAAGGGTTCAAGTTATAAAAGGAATAAAAGGGTGACAATGTATATGTCTTATGAACTAGTTATTTATGTTTACCAGTTTATAATGACACTATACCTATATAATCCTTTCATGGATTTTTTATATTTTCCAATAGATATTATTCAATTTTGATGCAATATCTATGTTTGTAATATATGATTATTTCTAAAAACTATGTGATACCCCTCATCATGTCATCCCACGAGAAGTATTACTTTAATCTCTAAACATCAGTTTACTTCCAAGATGAATAAGGATTAAATAACTATTTTATTTTTTACTAAAAAAATTCACAATTTTTAAATTTTCATAAAGATTCTCCTCCCTTAGTGGTTTTCAAACAATTATCTTGTGCTATTCATGATATTATTTTTCCTTTGAATAGATAAGGATATCACTTATAAATACTATGAAAAACAGATTGAGGCAATATCTAAAGACTTTATTAATCAAATCCATGAAGATAGAAGGGGAATTAATAGGACTCTAAGGAATCAATATATAGGAATAGTGTCCATATATTTTAGGGAAATTTTTCTCAATTATATCATTTTTCTTTACTCCCAATTGATGATATCAAGAATTAATGTCAATCTAGGAAATGGATTAAGCTCTATGTAGTTGATTAAAAATGTCATATATAAGGGGGAGAGGATAATTTTTCTTGGTTGTGATGTTGTTTGACTAACAATAATCAATTAAGAGTCACATTGTCCCATCTCTATTTGTCACAGAGATCACAGGTTCACCCCAGAGAGACACACATGGACGAATGAATTCATTACTATGGTTTTCCTAGTACTAATTCTTCAATTCATGCAACTTAATTACTTTTATTTTAGAGGGAGTCATTGAAATTGATGTGGAACCAAGTATGAGTTAAACTGAGAAGTCAACATCATTTTTTGGTGGAAGGCTAAGAAACAATTCTGAAAACACATTGATAAACTCCAAAAAATTAGGCATATCATCGATGTCAAGTTTCTACCCAACCAATTAAGAAAATTATGCCTTCTGGATGGTGATTCCAACCCATAAACTATATGTAATATCTATTGAAATTTCATATATCATCACATTAATAAAAACACATAGGTTGGACCACTAGGGCAAGGTTTGATGTTTTAAGTCATTGAAGTCATGTATCATGGTTTCTCACCTTTTCCTTAAAAGTGTTGCTTTAATAAAAAAATTAATTTTCAATCGGTATAAAAAATCAATCCATTCTGAAGATGACATAAAATTAAACTAATGGGATATCGTCAAGATTTTCCAAAAGCACATCCCCACAAAAGTCAACTAGATAGGAATCATATACATGATATGAAATCATCATACCGATAGGGGTTTTAATCAGTAATTCTACGTATAATCATTTGGGTGGAATCTTAATACCCTTATCAAATTCATTAGATATGAAAGAGTGGGATGATCCAGAATCAAATATGTCACTTTTAGTTATACAGTATATGATAAGTGAACCTTTCACCACATAGTTATCCCACCGTTATTATGAAATCATGATCAGATGATATTTACCCTTTTACATTAGTTTAATATGATTTTTACTCCTATCATCATCACCAACCCTTGGTTTTGGGCAGTCATTAGCGTAATTCCCATACTCCTACAACATGAAGCAATGATGTTTGGGAGGTGCATTATATGAATCTTTCAAACTATTTACATCAATGACCAACATATCCCATTTAGCTCTCTAATCAATTTACCAATGAAAATTACTTCCAGAATTAAATCATTTACTAAAAAACTAAATATAATTACCTCAATGCTTCATTCGAATCAGAGAGCGTAAATGATATCATTTCATTTTCTATCCAAAGTTTTTAGATTTTCCTATGAACTACATCTTCAATTTCATGATAATACGTTTTTATTGATAAATAACTCCAAAATCCATTTCTATATTGTTTTAAAAACTCACAATATCTTTATAGATAATAATGTATATTAAGTCCAACTCCTTTCAGAGATTTTGATTTAATCCAAAAAATAATTGGTCAACCATATATTCTAGTTTCATGACAATTACAAAATCACACCTTGCATGTATTATCAAATTAGCTTCATAGGTATAAAAAAATTCATCATACATTTTCTATAACTCATGGAACTCCTTCTCCATTATCATATGAAGAAAAAAAGGAAATTAAATGTTGGTGAATTAGTTCATCAACCCGTCCCAATCCATGGATTCAATTTCAACTAGCATCATCATATTCTTGATCAAAGTCCACTACTATTCTAATTCACCTTATAAAGGATAAAAACCATGATAAAATTTTCATATTCTAAACACTTTAGGATGGATAATATCTTTTCCAGTGTACATATACATTTTTCAGAAATAATTGGATCAAAAGATTCACTAAAAGAAGGGGAATGATTTGGTATGAAGGATTCAATAGAATGTTGTTCCATCAATTTCTAATTTGGATATCCAGAATGATTCATATCTTAAGAAAAATGGTGAGAATAGAAAAAAAATAATTTATTCCATATCCCATAGAATTCAGTTTCTTAAGAGGACAATAATTAAATTTTCTTTTCAATCACCATTAACATGGTTACTTTAGCTTCCATATATTGACTAAAACCAAAAAAAAAATTAATAATCATTTTTCATAGTGAGGAGACACATAATAATGAATAAAATGTAAGACGTATAAATTAAGAAGCATAATTTAATATATGACACTTTATTTTTAACCTAGGTTAATTATAGGGAACTTGTATTTAAATACTTCATGATAGTTTAGGAATAGTTTGTGAATTCCTAAAGCATATCCCCCTAGATATTCAAACCTATTTTGAATCCATGCCCATTTTTGTGCACCGGTTCCTGATCAGGTCTAGCTCAATAATTTGTTTTTAGTGTTTTCCCCTAAGTACATCTGTGGGAGTTCCACATTCACTTGTAGTACCTATACAATGATTTGTTTCTAGGAAACCACTTTCTATATCCTTTTATAAAATTCATGGACATTTTTATATGTCTTTCATCATCCATAGACATATCCTTAGACATTTTCCCAAGGATCTCAATAAGGTTTTCTCATCCTAGTTTCCAAATGATAACTAAATAGTTTCTACGATACCACTTATATTGAACCATTCTTAACATACATTAATATTATATCACTTTTTGGAATACATAATACATTACCCAAAGTGACACCCACATAATGTATTAGTTTAGTGACTTTGGAAACATGGAAACCTAAACACTGATAAATAAGTGAGATAAATTTTCTCCCCTTGGTTATCTATGACTATAATCCTTCTAAGACACATCATACATAATTAATATCTTCATAACCAAAGGAAATGAAACATAAAAACTCATGTGATCATATACTTAGTAAGGGTGACCAACAGAGATATGAAAGCATATAAATTAGAATAAGGGTATGAGAATGTGATCACAACATTAGAATATCATACCCTATATATCAAATATCATAATCACAAATCATGGAATAATGATTTTAATTTCCTAATACATGAATCATAAAGGATTTAAGATCATAATCCCTGAAAACATAACATTAGAATATGACATGGAATTTTGGTAGAGAAATTGGCATGTAATATAAGTCCCTATAAGTCCAGGCACATTTAAAAAACTCCTTAGGGAAATTCATGGGGAATAAACCCACATGGAAGGATATACCACCATCCCCAATTGAAATCCATTCCTTGCAATGGATTGAGTTTCCCTATCTTCTCATAGTGGACCAGGTTTACAAATCTCCCCATAGTAGATAGGGTTTTTCTAGATTCACATTGTGGATTGGGTTTCCCCATCTTCAATAGAGGATGAAAACCATAGACTTTATTCCCACCATTTTATCATGAGATATAAATCATTAACTAATAAATTGGAGGGAGATATAGGTCCCAAAAATCTCATAATTAAATCATACATACATAGGCCACAAGATCATAAATAGTCCTATTATAACCCATGTAATGACATAACATTCATAAACATGAAATCATATCATAAATTATTGAAAAAGTGATAGGTTACATAATCACATAACTAATGAATAAATATTGAAAGGAATCTTGGTTCATAAGTATATAACCCATGAAATAGAAACAAGTTTCATAACCATCATGACATCAAAACATAAACCATTCATAGAAATAATATAAATGGATAATTTGGATCACTTTATTAGAAAGGAATGAGTATCACCAATGTATGTTATCATTGATTTGAAATATTTTAGTATTATATTTGAAAGAAATTTCATGGGGAAAATATTATTTCTTGTTTGAAAAATTATTTTTAAAACATGACATATTAATGATAACATTTTTAATTGAAAATATATTGAAAAATAACAATAAAATATTTTAAAACCATAAATCAAATTTAAAATCGATTTTCCTTGAAAAGGATATCAAAAAATCATTTTAAAATCATTTTTGAAAACATTTTTGAAATCATAATTATTGAATAAAATAGGTATCCGACTGAAATAGAAATAAGGTAATATTTTCTTAAAAACATTTCCTTATTTATAATAAGTACCAATGGAGGTAAAATGGTACTAGTATATGAATATATCAACACAAACCAAAAATAATAAAATAAATATATTTTATTGAAATATACATCATAATATTTTCTCAATGAAAGCATAATCCTAAACAATCCTGATAAATGATGAGATTATAGAAAAAATCTCTTACCTCTTTGTAATTTTGAATCAAACACACCATGTAATAGAATGATATTAAATAAAGCATAAAATATCATGAAATTAAATAGATTCATGACATAACATTTTCGAGGGTATTGTATACACCTCGTATATTATTATAGGTTAATAACATGGCATGTGTCTCAAAGAAAACAAAATTAGACAAAATTACTTTACCAATTGGGCAACTTTTAGAATATAAATTCCATGAAAGAGAGTTACAAAAAATGGATATGTAAATACCCATGAATTTAATGATGAAAAAATTTTAATATATTCATGTTTAGTATACACACCACACAAATGAGGCAAATGGTGAATAAGGAATAAATTTTAAAGAAATAAAAGTGCAACCATAGTATTCATTTTTGATATGTTTCTAGGTCATTATGTGTAATACCCTGATTTTTTATGAGATAAGTTTTTATATTTTATGTCTTCTATTGTATGATACACTAATTAAATCTTTCACTACTCCCAACACCAGCATATATTTCGATATACACAACACTATTCTTGGTGTTGTTTCACACAATTTCATATTCTTTTGATAGAATTAATTTCATGCAACATGGAGTTTAAGGGAACAACTAAATATTATTATGATACCTTATAACCTATCAATTAAAATTGAGGGTATTAAAATTATTATATGAATTATAAAAATATCCTTTACACATGTATATATAATTAATTATTTAGTGATAAATTAATTATAAATGAAAATAAAACCCTTCTTAAATAAAAGGATTTTTTTTGAAAAGCTATTTAACTATAAGATAAGTGAGTTTATAAAATTATAAAATCACTCTTGATATATTTTATTAATTAAATACATATTTAATATATTTACTCTAATTCATAAAATTAATCTTATATGTTTTATAGACCTGCGAGAAGAACAAATTCAATTTTCAGATAAATGGTTTATTTAAAGAAACATAGTTTTGACTTCTTTTGATGGTGCACACATTTTAAATATAGTTTTGACACATTTATATATTATATTTAAAAAAATGAACTTATTAATTGAAATATTTATGTCAAAATTTACTTTGGATTAGTTTTTGGTATATTTTTGATAAGTTTCACATTTTGATGAATAGTAAATAATTAATGCATCTTAATTGAAAACTACATTTTTATAAAATTTATTTATAGTGTTAAGTTTTTTATTTTAATGGTTTTAAAGTGTAAATAGATTATATTTTTATCAGTTAATACAATTTAGTTCATTGGAATTAATTTTACATTGAATTTAGATGTAAAACAATTTCAATATTTTGCATGCTTTAACTCTTAAAACTCGATTTCTCATTCTGAAAATAGGATTAATTTTATATTAATTACTAAAACATCTATTTTTTTTAATTTTGAAAAATTTATTCCATAAATGGAATCCGCGGGTTCAAATTATATATATAGTTTTCTTTTATTTTTGGGTATTATAAATAGTAACATTATATAATTATTAATATGGTAAAATGGTAAATAAGGTACTTATGGGTAAAAAAAATATAATAAAATTACCCTAATTGTTGTCCTAATATCATTATATGGGTGTTTATCGACATAAATCATCCTTGGATCAAAATGGTATCCTTTTGAATCCACTTGGATGAGATTAGGACATTTAATACATTTTATTTAAAGAAATGTTAAAGATTCCATACTTAAATTTTAATGACTATATATTTTTTTAATATAATTTTATAAAGAAGATAAATTCAAATAAAAATTAACATTTTAAGGATAAAATGTTTTTCTTTATCATTGTAAGTTATTTATACTTTTTAGGAAATAAATAATTTCCGTAAATGCACATACAATGATGATGAAAATATTAGTTCATTAATGAAAAAATAGTAAAATAATTTTAATTAAAATGAAGATAACCATTAAAAACCAAAAAAATTGTCCAAATATTTTTTTCCAAATAATATCTACCATAATAATATAAGGGTTGATTAAATTACCATTTGGATCCACATGTATATAATTATTACATATATAATATTTTATTAATGTAATGTTACTATTTTCAGATTCATGTTTAAATAAATATAACATTTTTAATGAAGGATTTACTAGAAGATATATTATAATTTATGTATTCTTATTAATTACAGAATATTTATCTTTGTAATATTATTTTATTTATAATTTTTATTCAATAGTTATATATATTAAATAATTACACAAAACTGATGTAGTAATTATTTTATTAATGGGAATATTAAATAAATGATATTAAACATATTTAAAAAATATAATTTGGATAATAAATATATCCAACTAATTTTACATATGACCGTGAAATCTTAGTAATATAATAAAATATTTGTTTCAATGTTAACTTGATATTTTAATTTTTTTAATAATCAATGAATCGAATAGTATCAAAATTGACACTATTGATTATTTATCAAAACAATATTTTATTAAATTATTTAAAAATCAGAAAACATTTTAAAAATTAAAATTATTTATTATATATTCTAATATATTCTATATTGTTACATTAATATTTAATTGAAATCAGATAATTAAAAATTATACTCTTTTAATATTGACAAATTTGATATCTTAGTTAAAATTAAAATAGATTAACTATGTGTTAATTAAAATGATAATGTTTAAAGTGATAGAAAAAATGGTCTAAAATATATTGTAAGAAGATATTACAACCTTATATAATCTCATATTCTATATTATGATATTTTGAGGTACTTATAAGTGGTTTGTTTAATTATAAAATTAATATTTATGGATATTCCCAAAGTTCCCCTGACCTCAATTATTGAAGAGAAACTCCTCCCTCGCTTATTCACATAACATTGAGCCTTAAAGCTCAACCATCCCTTCCCATTTCCATTTTAAATTTATTTTTCACATATTAGATGTTCTTTTCTTGTTGAACGACCAACTCTAGTGCCTTTAGGAGGAGATTTAGTGGGAACTCATCAAAGAAGAGGTAATCTTCACTGCCAATTATTTCAAAATTACTTCTTATTATACTTCCTCTTCATGAATTTTTTCCACACAGAAGTAATACATCTAGTATACCATATATTATTATAATTTATTATTATTATGGAACAACTATATTCCACCTTCTATCCATCTTATGGAAAACAAATTCACCATGTGTGTGTACGTAAAATTAACCATCTCCATGCCGTGGTGTAATATGTTTTTCATCAACACTTTATATGGATGGGTATAATGATGGATATAATATCAATATATGATTTTTATAAAATTTTATTTACTCTTGAAAAATATTTTTTACCACCCACTTCTATACAATTTCACAATTTAGGGAATGATAATGTTACTCGTGCATACATACGACTTACCATCTCCACGATGTGATTTGATTCATCCTCCATGATGTTTTAATGTATGATTATATAAATTCATATAATTAATAAATATGATATATATTAAATTATTATCATTATTGAAATCATATTAAGGAAATCCATGAATAATAATAAGGATTTATATGAAAAACATGCAACAAATAATGTCCGAAGGAAGAGAAATAATGTAATATTATTAAACAGGTGATAATTTGATAACATATGATATCATAAATATAAATATGGTTCTGGAATAAGTTTATAATACAATACAATATATTATATAGTAGTTATTGATATGTATGAAGGAACCCAGACATGTGGTAAGATATAATTTCACAATTTCATTTTTATCTAAAAATTGTTTATATGTAAGTATTTAATGGGGTATATTTATCATCCTTGCCCATGTTTCCAAAATATGTGTTATAAAATAACCTTTATATTCTTCTAATATTATTTAAAGTAATTTTTACCCATTATAGAATTATTACTAAATTTTATGAAATGAATCTTTTCTCAGTTCTGATAGAAGGTACTTTCTTACTTATCTGACCAAAGAACAAGAAGAGTGTTTTCTTTCAACTTATACAACATCAATTTATTTTTACGCTTTCATGTCACATTATTTCCTTGAAGTATCCCTTACAAGATTACAAGGTTATTATATATGAAAACAATTATTTTTCAAAATACACAAAATTTCATGAAAATAAAATATTTTCAATGTCCGAAGGATATTTTCATTAAGAATTATTTTCAAGTTATATCTCAAGATTAAGTACTATATTTGTTCTTTGATGTAAATTATGTTTTAATGGGTATATTTTTCAATGATTCACTGATATTGTTTTATTATTTTGAGTATAAAATTATATTTATGAAATCCAATTTTTTTCATGGATTATGTTATTATGGAATGATGTTTAAGAAACCCATTTCATTAATTAGGTTATGCAATGATAAACAGTTTATGTTCTTATGGAACACATATGTATGGTTTTAATTATGTGATGGGTGGGACCTAAATATCTATCCAATGCATTGATTAAATATTAATATCTCATGATATAAACATTACTAGAATGGGAAATGATCTGAGTTCAGTAATATAGGAATGGAACGGTAATTAAACCAGGTTAAGTAATACATGAATGGAATGTTATGTAATCCTAGTTAAGTAATATAGGGAATGAATGGTATGTAAACCCGATTCTGTAATACAGGGATGGAATGAGGAGTTTACTTGGTTTAGTAAAGGACTATTTCTACTATGATTGAAAATATTTAAAATGTTTATGTGTTTTCCACATTTCTATGTTTATGTGAATGTTATTCTTATATGATTTATAACTTTTGAATTTTCATGACTCAATATTTTGATATTTTCTATTCAGGGAATAATTTAAAAAACTTATGTTCATATTCATTTACTCTTATGTTTATGTTATGATTCATAAATATTTTTTCCCTTAATGTGTATCAAATCTCACCATATGTTATGTTTTCTTTTCCCCATGTTATAAAAAAAGGTTTTCAGTATGAGTAATAAAGGGGATGATCGTTGTGGGAAACATTAAATATATTTTACTAGACTATATTTGTGTGTGTTGTTTTTCCAAATGAAACAATCTAATAAGGTATCTAGGCATGTTTTTTTGCAATTTAATAAGTATTCTGCGAGAGTAATTAAATTTACATGTATGTCGAGTTTGGGTCATTATAGTTGGCATCAGAGTGAAGTTTTAGTCAATATTTAAAAACTAGGATGATTATATTTTAGTGAGATCCCTACAGATATTTCTATATATAGGTTACTATCCTTGAATTTTGGTAATGATCATGGATAACCTCTGATTAAACCTTAGATGTTATAGATTGAAATTAATTTCCCTTGATTATATGGTTTTTCATTATGATAAATTATTCTCACACTATTATTATATGTTATAGTCAATGTTGTTAAGTAGATGTATCATGGATGAAATTGAATTTTCAAATGTTTAATGTATGTGAATTATGAAAATCTAATTCCTATGTGAAAATCTCATGCACAAAATCAGTAAGATGATATGAGTATTAATTTTACTATTGAAGATAAAGAGATCATGAAGGAAATGTAAAAGGTATGGAATATTATAACATTGTTTTTTAAATTAATCATAATAGGCGTGATAAGATCGAGGTTGAAAAAGTTTAATACATTATTCATTAATATATTATAGGAATGAATAAGATGATGAAGCATGAATGAAGGTTTAAAAATACATTTTTATGATTTAAGTGTATATATTTTAGAATTCAAGGATTATATAATACGAATCATGACATATAGAGTTATTTTAAATATATGCATTTCATTAAGGATTGAAAAGGATATGTTGAATGGTAATGAATACATAAAAATGCGATTTAAGGGAAATGTGATATTTTGATTGAGGTAAGGATAACCCTTAATATGTGAATAATGTTGTGATAATAAAATAATGATATTTTTGATGGTATTAATGAACTTTAGACTAATGTAATAAAAAAGTTGTTTTTATCATATTTTTGGATTTATGGTATGATGAAATAGTTAAAGTTTGAAATCATGCATGTTATCACTAGGTTTTTTTTTTGAAATTTAGGTTATTATTATGTTTCAAGAGATTATATGACAATAGGTTTCACATGTTTGGTGTGTGATAATTAAGGGATACATCAATTTGTTTTGGGAAATATTGATAAGTTTATTTTGGAAATTTAGTGTCATTCTTAAAAATATTTGGATTTTATCCTTTTGTAAGGATCATATAGGTAGCTATTATTGAAATTTTTTTATGTTTTAGATATTAATGTATTATACTTCCATGTGATGATTTATGAATATTTGATAAATTGTGATAAAATTTGTATTGTGATAAATATAGTTGTAATGAACTATCTTTCTAATGATTAATAAATGAAAAATTCACCTTAATTTCTTTGAAAAAGATATGATGTTGAAGTTGATAAAGGTGCAAATAATATATAAGATTATACTAAATAAAGTATGTATTTCTTCTCATTCTTCAACTATAAGGGATCTTAAAACCAAAAATGTTTTACTAGTACCTTATTTACCGATGAATGAGATGGTCCCTTAGATCACCGTGTATTTGTTGAATTTTATTGTTTACTTTCTACCAATGATGTTCTCTACCATGATATATTAGAACATGATAGTTCGATTTATCATCCATGTCCAAGTTCCCACTTGGAACCCATGTTCTCTTAGGTGGAAACCCAATTATGAGTGATATTGAGAAATAGTTATGCTTCTAACATTCCATTTTAAAAATTATGTTTAGTATTCCTTAATACGACGTGGGTTTGTATGAATGAAAAATTCAAGTATTATTCTTTTATAACCCAAACATTTTTCATGGGAAAATTTATTTTAATGGGGGTATAATGTAACACTCAGATATTTTTATATGATATTTTTCTCTTTGATGTCTTATGTTGTATGATACACCAAGATAATATTCTCCTACAAAAAACGCTATATTATCTTTTGGTATATGAAACACTATACTTGTCTTGTGTTAAACACAATTTAATGTTCTTTTGATAGAATTCATTTCATTTAAGACTGAGTTTATGTGAAAAAATGAATATTATTATGTTACCTTATAACCTAGAAATTATAACTGTGGGCATGAACAATATTAGCTGAATTATGAAAATATTCTTGACACATGTATATATAACAATTTTTTTGAGTAATTAATTTTAAATGAAAATAAAATCCATTTTAAATAAAGGGAATGTTTTTTTCTTCTGAAAAAATAGTTTACTACACAATAAGTGAGTTTATAAAATAATAACATCAATATTTATGGATTTTATTAAGCAAATATATATGAAATATATTCATTATAAAATTTTAAATTCATATAATATTTTTTCTAGACATGATAGAAGAAAAAATTCAATTTTTTTGGATAAAAGGGGTAATTTTAAAAAAAATGCAGTTTTGCGGATTTTTCATAGAAACTCCTTTTAAATATAGTTTTTGACAATTTTTTACATTCTATTTCAAAAAATAAACTTATTTTTTTAAATAATAGTATCAAAATTTTCATTGGAAAATTTTATTTTTATTTCTCGGAGAAGTTTGACGTTTTGATAAATAGTAAAAAAATAATGCATTTTAATTGAAAAAAACTTTTTCATCAAATTTATTTTTACTGATAAATTGTATATTTTAGTGGATTAATGTATAAATATATTATATTTATATTATCTAATATAATTTATTTCAATTCCATTAATTTTACGTTGAATTTAGATGTAAAAAATCTCATTCTTTAGCATGTTCTAACATTTAAATCTCGTTTTCTCATTTTGACTACATGATTAATATTAATTTAATTACTAAAAATTCTATATTTTAAATTAGGAAAAATGGATTCCATATTTTTAATCATTGGATCAAAATTATATAAATATATTTCTGTTATTTCTGGGCATTATGAACAGTAACTTCAATAATTTTTATTAATATAATAAAAAGGTAAATTAGGTAATTAAGGGTAAAAATAATATTATAAAATTACTCTAACACTTGAACTAATATCATTGGATTTGTATGTTTTGACCTAATTCATCCTTAGGTCGAAATGGTATCCTCACGAATCCACTTGGATGAGATTAAGACATTTAATATATTTTATTTAATGAAAATTTAAAGATGTCTTACTCAAATTTTAATAATTATATTATTTTAAATTTAAGGTTATACGAAGCTAAATTTTAATATAAACAATAATTTTAAATTTAGTTTTTCCTTTATCATTTTAATTTATTTATAACTTTTAGAAAATATATATTTATCTTAAAGTATTATACATTGATGATGTAGAAATTATTTTATTAATGAAGAATCAATAAAATATTTTTAATCAAAATGACAATAACCTTTAAAATACAAAAAAACATGGCCTAATGTTATTGGTCAACTGCATCTCTTCCATAATTATGCAAGGGTAAAATTATTAACCATTTTGAGCCACATGGATAAGATTATGAAACTTATAATATTTTACCTAAAGTAATGTTAATGTTGTCAAATCCATGTTTTAATAAATATAACATTTTTAATGTAGGATTTACTAGGAGATATATTCTACAATAAGTATTATTAAGAAACTATATTATTTAAATTTATCATATTATTTTATTATTAATTTATATTAAAAATTTTGTATATTAAATATTTGCACAGTACTAATGTAGTAATTATTTTATTAATGGAATTATCTAATAAAATTTATTAAAAATATTAAAAAAAATATAATTTTGAATAATTAATATATCCAACAAAATAATTTTATTACCTTTCCATATTAGAAATATAATAAAATATTTTTTTCTAAGATAACTTTTAATCTTAATTTTTTACAAATCAATGAATTGAATAGTGTCAAAATTGACACTATTTATTGTGTATCAAAATAATATTTTATTAAATCATTTAAAATTAAAAAAAATTACAAATAAAAAATATTTTTAATTTTTTCTAAAATAATCTAAGTTGTTTATTTTTGGATTAATTTTCATCAAATAATTAAATGTTACAATATTTTAATGTTGAAAAATTTGTTACCTTAGTTAAAATTAAAATATAGATACTAACAGTTAATTAAAATTATTAGGTTTAAATTGATAGAAAAACATGAATAAGATTTAATGGATTATAGTTACTAATAGTTAATTAAAATTGTTAGGTTTAAATTGATAGAAAAACATGAATAATATTTAATGGATTGTGATATTAAAAAACAATATAATATTATAAAATAATAAATTTTGGAGTTATTTGGATATGGTTTTATTTTATTTTAAAATTAAAATTTTTGGAGATTCCAAAAGTTCCCCTCACATCAATTATAAAAGAGAACCTCATCCCACACTTCTTCACTTCAATTTGTGCCTTCAAGCTTGGTCATCCCCTGACAATTTCCATTATAAGAGTCCCTACTCACATTCTAGATGTTCTGGTATTCTTGAAAGACCATCTCTATTTAATTTAAAAGGATATTTAGAGGGAACTCATAAAAGAAGTAGTAATCTCATTTATCAATTCATTCAAATTATTTCTTCTTCTACATCATCTTTGAGAGTTGTTTACCTTATAAAGTAATAAATTTAGAATCAATTATATTTATAGATGTTATTATGATTATTGAACAACCATATTTCATCTTCAATCAATCCTACTAAAAATGAAATCCACACGTATTCATATGTATGAATTACCGTCTCCACACTGTGATGTTTTCATCACCACTTCACTTGGATGAGTATAATGATGAAAATAATAACTATATATGATTATTATAACATTTTATTGATTTTGGAAAAGCATATATATATATATATACCATGCACTTCCATACATATTCACAATTATGAGAATGATATCGTCCCTCATGCGTATAGACAACTTACCGTATCCATGATGTGATGTGATTAATTCTCCATGATCTCATTTAAATCATGATTATATAAAATTATATAATTAAAAAATATGATATATATTATATTATTATCATTTTGGAAATGATATAAAGGAAACCCATGAATAATAACATGGATTTATGACAAAACATGCATTAAATAATGACCTAAAGAAGAGTAATAATGAAATATTATTAAACAAGTGATAATATGATCATGTATGATATCATAAATATAGATATTATTGTGGAATAAGTTTACAAAATTATTTAGTCAATTATATAAGAGCTTTCAATACATATGAAGGAACCCAGACCTAAATTAAGGGATAATTTCGTAATCTCATTTTTATCAGAGATTGTTAATATATAAGTATTTAATAGGGTATATTTATCATCCATATCCATGTTTCCTAAATATGTGTTATAAAATATCCATTATATTATTTGAATATTTTTAATTTCATTTTTACCCATTGGTGAATATTTACTAAATGGTATGAAAGGATTTTTTTTGTTTTTTATATAAGGTACTTCTTGACTTATCTAAAAAAAGTATGAGAATAATGTTTTATTTAAACTTATATAAAATTAACACATTTTTATGATTCCATGTCACCTTATTTACATTAATCTTCCCTTAGAAGCGTACAAGGTTATTTTATTAGAAAAATTTTCCTTCTAAAATTTCATGAAGTATTAATAAATGTGAACATTTTCAAAGAAGAAAATATATTTTCATCAATAATATTTTCAAGTTATAAATAAAGATTATTTTCCATTTACGTCCTTTGATGAAACTTATGTTTTAATGGGTATATTTTTCAATGAATCTAATTCTATCACTGATATGGTTTGATTATGATTTTGATGAAATGGTATTTATGAAACCCTTTTGTTTTACATGGATTATTTTATGATGGAATTATTTTTAAGAATCCCATTTTATACCTTGGTTTATGCTATGATGAATGATTTATGTTATTTTGGAACACATATATATGGTTTTCATTATGTAGTGGGTGGGATCAGAATCTCCCTCCAATGCATAAGGTAAATATTTATATCTTATTAGATATATAGGATGAGTATAAAAATGATATTTTTTAGCATTATGGGGATATAACGGTATATAAATCTAGTTTAGTAATATAAGGATGGAAGGGTAAGTAAAATCTATTTTAAAATATTGGGATGGAATGATAAGTAAACACAGTTCAGTAATACATGGCTTGAACAAGGTGTTAAATCAGTTAAGTTAAGGACTTTGTCAACTATAATTTAAATGATTTCCTATGATTATGTTTTTTCTACAATTACATGTTTATGTGAAATTTATTCTATTATGATTTATAACGTAGGAATTTTCATGACTTAAATATTGTTATATTTGATATGCAAGGTATAATTTACAAATTTTAGGTTCATATTATTTTACCCTTATGATTATGTTATGATTTGAAACTCCTTTTGTTACCCTTATTTAGAAGATGAGTTCTCCCATTCTTATGTTTTCATTTCCCCAGGTTATAAATAATGGTTTTATGTAAGAGTACTAAAGAGGAAGATCATTGTGGGAAAAATTCTAGATCATTCACTAAACTATACATTCGTGTTCCAGGTTTCCAAAGGCACTAAACTAATTCAGTATTTGGGAAGGTGTTTGTTTAATGTATTGGGTATTATGATAAATGTAATTTAATTTCAATGTACATCAATCTTAGATCATTATATTGTAGGATTTATGATTAATGTTTCATTCTCTATTAAGATAATTTTTCTCTTAATCATTGCAATTAATTTTAATCTCTTTCACAAATATTTTTGGTAAAAAACTATGATTAACATATTATAAATTATAAATTATGATTATTAAAAACATGGAATCCATGTTTATAGATTGTAGTCACATAATTGAAAGAAATTAATTTAAAATTAATCCCATAGATAGGATAATAAATGGGGGTTTATACTAAAAAGATCAAAACTATGAAATTTTTTTGCATCTAATTTTAATGAATTTTTTTTCCAATGAACTATATTGGATTAATTAAAGTGAAATTGATCTAATTAATCTTAAAAAAAATTAAAATATAGTTTAACTATATAAATAAATTATATGAAAATGATGTTTTGAATTAATATTTAGTTTTTTTCACTATAAATCCAAATATTCTGTTTTTCAGTAAAATCCCTAAAATTCACACTAATATAATTTTGGAAGTATGAATTCAAAAATAATGATTGTTTTATATTATTTAATTTCTAAAAGTTTCAAAAATTAATTGTATTATTGCTCACATATTGTCATAAGAATCAGTTCATTTGAACAAAATGTATTTTTAAATATACAAATACATTAAAAAAATTAGATGTTTTATTATCAATATGATTCATTTATATAAAACCATTTTTAATAAGATAAAAAAATTATTTTTTACTATTCATATTAATAATTTTAATGGCTATGTTATTATAGGTCCTTAGATTTTAATGGTACATAATCTTAAGTTAAATCAAGAATTCACATTAAGAATTTTTTCAGGTTTAGAGTTTTAGAGAATTAGGCCATAACGATTACATAACAACTAAAATATTATAATGTAGAAAATTCTAATAAATATCAGTTATTTCAAAAAATGAAACTCTTTAAAATAAAACATTATTTATTTTTCTTGATAAAAATATTCATTACATTCATCTTAACTTCTTCCATTCTTTTACCCATCCATATACCTTGTGAAAAAATTTCAAAAACTAGTGATGAGGACAAGAATCTATTTAAGGGAATATAAAATAAGGGAATAAAATATTATTCCATGAATAATTATAATCCCCTAAAATCATAATTTTCTCCAATAAAAAATAAGCTCTTTAACATACCTCATGAAATCATAAGATTCCAAAAAAACACATTGAAATCATAAATGTAACTTTTGGCATCCATATCATACTTACATAGTATATTTCATAGCTACATTGGGGTAACCTTCATGGCTATGTTTGGAATACCCATCATAATATATTAACTAAATATCATAAGAGAAACCATATCATTTAACTTAGTCTCATTACCCAATGCATTAGAGAGATATCACGGGCTAGCCCACCCTAGATTTATCATAGAACCAACCATATATATAAATAATTCCCATGAACCATAATATAATCATAACATATAAAAAAAACATATAGAAACATTATCATTTCATCATTACAATAAAAAGATATCATTTCAAGATATTTACATAATAAATCCCTTCTCAAAACCATTTTCAATACCAAAATTCAAGAAATGAGAATGGGGCATTGTTTTTTATTTTAAAACATTACAACTTATAGAGGAATCAAAATTTCAAATAATATTCATAGTGGAGAAAAAGTCGTTTCTAGAATGTATGTAAAAGAATACATTTCTTTATACATTTAGTAAAATTATTCATAGAAAAATATTTCTTTTGAAAACATATGAATGAAATTAAAATTCAATGATCTTTTTTGTCCCGAACCAGGTCAGGTCTCCATCCGACCTGGTGCTCGACCTGGTCCGTGACATGGCCCGAAGAGTGTTCCTGATCCCTACAGGCTGGCACAAGTGCCCAGGTATCAAATGAAATGCTTTGGGAACAATTTTCCCGTATTTACTATGATAAAAATAACAAATAAAACCCAAAAAACAAGATCTAAAAAAATGTACCTGAAAGCACCTTTAATAAATTTAGAAATTTAAAAATTTCAACTAAACAAATTCCAAATAGGAAAATGACACCAAGGAAAACCAAAACGAACCTCACACCTTCACAAAACAAGAGAAGCAACATCCTCAATCCACCGCTGTCAAGACCCCAAAACCAAGCCACTGAAAAAAACGAACTGCCAACCTGTCACATCTTTCCTTAAACAGAAATAAAGAGACAACAGAGTCTGCATACACCCAAAGTTGCATGCAGGGTGTGAGCCAAAGGCCTAATAGGATACCACCAAATAAAAGGTTCCATGTAATAACATCAAAAAGATAATTTAACATGCTTATTTAAAACCAAAATTCTTAAATTATTTTAAGAAAAACATTTAAAGGCTGAAATAAAAAGAAAAGATCCCTAGAAGAAAAATCATTTCACAAATACTACTTTAAAATGGAAGAGAAAATTTATAAATAACATGAACATAATCACGTGGTACTATGTATGCCTATGGAAGGTACTATGTCATGAATATTAGAGCACTATAGGTAAATCCCCTAAAGTTCATCTAGCTCGAGTGGGAGCCTAGAACCTCATGTCTTAGTGAAACACGACTTATAAAACACGAACCTCAGTAAACATGGCTTAGAAACCACGACCCTCAGTAAACGTGGATAGAAAACATGACCCTTAGTCATTCATATGTTTAGTTAGTGTTGCAATCATCAATACATATAAGAGAAATAGGGATGATACCCTTCCGGATTACTAGTGCACTAGTTCTAGTCCGCCCACATAGATACCCGGGGTTTTCCCTTATGCTCAATCAAGTTTCACATTCACCTGGTATATCTTTTTCTCATATCACTAACCAAACAAGACATTACACACACAAGCCACCACTTTCATACCCAAACTCCATTAAAAAAACACACACACACCAAAACCATTTCACAACATAATTAGCATCACTTGCATGAATTGATAAACTATTTAAAAAATTGGAAGAACATTTCTAAATAGTTCAACAAGGGTTGGAACATGAAAAAGGCCCAGTTTCACATGTAAGAGTCCCTTTAAAAACTTAACGCACACATAACCCTATCAAACACAACACTCGCACTCCACATATAATTTAATAAGTCTAATTAAAAATTTGTAAAACACTTCAAGTTAACAAGAAAAGGTTTACACAAGAAAGACGCACTTGATTTCATATAAGAATGTCACTTTAAAACCAAAAGTACAACATATACCTATATAAACATGTTTTCCATTATTCAAACAATTTTCTGTTTAATTTCAAAAGTACTCAACATGAAAAACACACCCAAAGTGACTCATTTTCCATTGAAAATATCCATTTAATTACACACACACCTCAAAGACTCTGAAAACTCATTTCACACCAACCAAACGACCAAATTTTTTTTCCAACCATGTTTGGCATCCCAAATACCACTCAAATAAACAATTTCTCCATTTATAAAACATATCACATGTATACCATAAGACCTCACTTCAAAATACAAAATTTTTTTTACATGAAAAGACCATTTTAAAATAAATTGCACACTCAACTCTTATAAAAACTCATTTTCACCAAATAAAAAATTAATTAAACACTTTTAGAATTTACCACAATAATGTCAAAATAAAAAACATGAAACTTTCTAAAGAAAGTGAATTTTTCATCACGCACGCATGTTAAACAATTTTTAAAATGAATTTAGCATAACCTATAAAGCACAACCAATCATTTATACAAAAACACATATATATAAGATAAGACTATACTATTTCAAAAATCCAATTTCATCAAACGATCATGCCAAAGCATTCTAAACATAGTTCACACAATGAAATTAAATCATAGAACATATTAAATTAACTAAACAACCAAATTAAATCATCTAAAAGATTACAAGGCATGTAACCACCTACCTTTTATTTCGAATTTCCCACAAATTGATGTGAAACTCCAATCACACCATGAACACACCACCTGAAGATCAAATTAAACCCCAAATCAAACAACCGAACCAAAAGTATTCAAGATCGAACTTTAAAAACAAGAAAAACCCTAAAAGATGAAAAAAAGAAAAAAGAAATCTGAATACCTACAAGAATGGAGGAATACTAGAGTAGGACGTGCGAGGGGCCGTGGGAGAGCGAGGTACCAAAGCGGGTCGCGCCAGAGGGGAGTAGCACTGGTAGGGGAAAAAGGAAGTTGGCTGGACAACCTCAGACAACAGGGTTTTGCATGAGGCATGGAAGAGGAGTGGTTAGGTCGCGCACGCTGTATGGAGAATCAAGAATGGGAGGGGTGCCAGAGTGGATTCACGAGGGGAGAGGCTAGCCAGTGAAGATGCCATGAGTGGAGCTGGCCATGGTGGGGGGAGGCACAACGTTGGGTTAAAGGGGAAGGGGGGGGGGTGTCATTCCACTTTGGGGTAGGAGGAGGAATTAACTTCCCCCTTTTGTTTAAAAAAACTTCATTAACTCATAAGATTAATAGAAAAAAAGTTAATAATAATAATAATAAAAGTAATAAAAATAATAATAATAAACTAAAATAAAAATAATGATAATAACTTAATAAAAATTATACCCTCAAGGATAATTATAATGATAATATTATTAATCAAAATATTAACAATTCTAATGATTATAATTAATGATGATAATATTAATACCATTAATGATATTAATAATTTTGTAATAACAATTACAAAAAATAATGACTTAATAAAATGTTAACAATATTAATAATGATAACTTAATAAAATCTATATTATCAACACTAATGATAATAATAACAATAATAATAATAATATTCACAAACAATATTATTATTATTATCCATAAAATAATTCAAAAAATTTATATTAAACTTCTTATTTTCATTTTATTACAATTTTATTATTCAATACATTTTATTTAACCGCCTTGATTATCAGGAAAGCCATGCAGTGAATAGGGCGAGGTCGCGCGACGACCTAGGAAAAGTCGCATAGCTTTGACCATGCCTTGCCCATGCGTCAGACACCACCATGCCTAAAATATTAATTTATCAGTAGAATGTAAAATTTTTAATCTGGATCATCCCGCACTTCGACAAATATTTACAAAAGTGAATAAAAATAATAAAAATAATAAATACTTTTTTTTAAAAATCCATGTGTGACAATTATCCCCACCATAGCGCTTTCCGTCCTTGGAAAGCCACAACTATGGAGGAACCCCAAAGTAGCAACTGGTATCCCCTTGGGGTTCAAAAAGGATCCCTAAAAAAAGAAAGTGAAAATAGGCAACACACCACGCTTAAAGAAAGTGACTTAGATGACAACCTCAAGAAACTAAAAAAAAGACTTTCTGATATGTGTCGCCCGCCCTAAAGAGCTAGAACACCTCCAGTTGATTGTTCAAGGAAATGAACTATTGTTCCCACATAAACCAACTTCACAAACCGAAACACCTCATGAACCATTAAACAAAAACCACACCATTTGACTAGAATTATCAAACAAGACCAACCACATCTAGGGAACACTCTTATCACCTACCACCAAGTCATCTCTAGGAATATAACTAAAATACAACATGGGAAAGCCCAAAGGGGCTCCCCACCATTAGAAACCTACCAACGCCCGAGATGAGACTAGAAAACCAACACGAGGAGGTCTGGGTGGACTCACCACTATAATGGAAAAGGCCAACATTGATTCATTCCAGAGACATTCGTGTGAGACACACCGTGGGTCTCCCAACCATTAGAACTGACAAAAGATACAAAACTTTGAAAATTTCTTGATGGTGACCAAACAATCCACCGCAAGGGATGGGGAGCACATGGCCCAAATACTAGGGCCTCAAAACCATAGCCTAAGATAGACCAACCTCTCCACATCCCTGGATGAGCACTATTCAACATTGAGACCGATTTACCCAACAGACCCAATACAGAACACTAAAAGCAATTACATTCGATGGGAAACAACCACCAGGACTTTAAGGTAACAAGATGACCATGCCTCCACCTAGTCATAGAATCCTTATGCACCAAAACAATCCATTCAGTTTGGAATATCCCCAGAAAACAATTTAAACTTCCTTTGCTTTCAGCACTGACGTTAGAAATAAATTCAGGGTCCCATACACTGCTGGGGTTCCTGACCACGCGCCAGCTTCACTTCGAGGCCTATGGCTGGATCAATGATGTTTGAAGCATATCCTGCCTCAGAGTCAGGAATCGAAGACTCCCAAATGAAGATTATCCTTTTCCTGGTGCCACAAGAAACCACACTACAATCGAGACAACCCCATCATACACAACACACTCCGACATCCACCTACTCCTTCACAACACGTCCACCCAAAATAGGGGTTTAGATGATGTGCATGCATCACCTATTCACCTTAACCAAGAAACTTAATAAGGAAGGACACACAAGAAACACTCCCCCTTGAACAAAAAAAATAGAACTCCCTAAGCATAGGACACAATCCCATGAAAACAGGGATTCCCAAAGGACTCTATGAAATCCACCTTTTCTATTAAAAGAGAACTCACACCGCAAGACGTCACCAAACATGAAACTCATGGCCAATTAAATAACTAAAAGACTTTCAAGACATCATTCATCACTGATAATTCCAAACCACCTTCACCGTTCCCCACTGGAATTCCTTTCACCATTTCCAGGGGGACCTTCAGACACAATGGTGTCAAACTTCATACCCGACGACTCAGACAACTAAAGGAGACCAAAACTCCCTTCAACTCCCCTTGTGTCTATCATCATGCTGTGAGAGGATCCTATTAACTAAAAAAGAGAAAGGGATAGGATTAACACTGTCACCCAAAAATAGAGAGTCCTTTCTTTAATCAACTGGAGGGTCATCCTATGACGAATTACCCATGGCCGCACTTAAATCGCATGCTAACGCTTTATGGGGGGATGCACTAGTCATGAAAGAAAACCATGGACCCAATCAAACTGGTCCAATGGACAAAAAAACCCCATAAGTGACCACTAAACGTGTAGGGGGAACCACTGTAAGGGCTTCTCGAAGCATTTTTCAAAAGAAACTACAAACCACACGCTTTCACACCAACTTACAAATAAGAATTCAAACTCAGGAAAAAAATCATTCAAAAAGGATTCTCAGCTCGAAACACCTCACATACAACATTTCCAAAATACAAGTACACACAACAAAACCACCGATTATTAAAACACTAAATAATTTTTACTTAAAAACAAGATTTCTTTGAATCCAAAAAAAGAGACGGGGAATGATGCAAGATTAGAATAGTGTCATCGGGTGACCGAGACATATGTTTGGTGGCCATACGCCAATCACACCACTGCCTCATAGAGTATTCTAAGACAGTATCCCCGGCCCCACATGGCTTTATAGACCCTGTGAGCTCACTGGGACCACTGACCCTAGTCCCTTTTCATTTTACCTAAATAAGATTAATCACGAGGACTAACAACTCAGACAAACCTCAACTTACTCTGGTAACTAGAGTCCCGCCACGAGGTGTGCTGGCCATGCACCTTGCTCCTAGCCAGAACGTCAAGTTCCAACACCCTTAAATTTTGTCTACGTGACTCTATCCCAAAAGAACACGACCCTAAATAGAAAACCTCCTTTCATACCATTTTTTCACGAACTAGGTCGGGTCGCCATCCGACCCGGTGCCCGACCCGGTCTGCGACATTGCCTAAAGGGCGTTCCCAATCCCCAAGGGCTGGAAAAAGTGCTCGAGTATCAAATGAAATTCTTTGGGAATGATTTTCCCATATTTACCATGCTAAAAATAACAAATAAAACCCAAAAACCATATATGAAAAAAAGGAACTGAAAGAACCTTTAATAAATTAAGAAATTTAAAATTTTCAACTAAAAAAATTCCAAATAGGAAAATGACACCAAGGAAAACCAAAATGACCCTCACACCTTCGTACAACAATAAGAGCGACATCCTCAAGCCACCACTGTTAACACCATGAAACGAAGCCACTAAAAAAACGAACTGCCAACCTATCACATCTCGCCTTAACTTAAAACAAAGAGACAACATAGTCTGCATACACCCAAAGGTGTATGCAGGGTGTGAGCTAAAGGCCCAGTAGGATACCACCAAATAAAATTTTCCATGTCAAAACATCAAAAAGATAATTTAACATGCTTATTTAAAACCATATTTCTAAAATGATTTTAATAAAAACATTTAAAGGATGAAAGTAAAAAGAAAATATCCCTAGAAGAAAAACCATTTAACAAATACTACTTTAAAATGGAAGAGAAAATTTATAAATAACATGAACATACTCAAGTGGTCCTCCATATGCTAATGGAAGACACCACGTCATGAATAGTAGAGTAGTGCGGGTAAATCCCCTAAAGTTCATCAAGCTCGAGTGGGACCCTAGAACCTCATGTCTCGGTGAAATGTGGCTTAGAAACCACAACCCTTAGTAAATGTGGCTTAGAAACCATGACCCTCAGTAAACGTGTCTTATAAACCACGAACCTCAGTCATTTATATGTTTAGTTAGTGGTGTAATCGTCAATCCAGCTAAGTGAAATAGGGACGATACCCTTCCGGATCACTAACACACTAGTTCTAGTCCTCCCACCTAGATACTCGGGGTTTTCCCTTGTGCTCAATCAAGTTTAACATTCACATGGTATATCATTTTCCCATATCACCGACTAAACATGACATTACACACACAAGCCACCACTTTCATACCCAAACACCATTTAAAAAAACTCACACACACCAAAAACATTTTACAACATAATTCTAATCACTTTAATGATTTGATAAACTATTTAAAAAATTTGAAGAACATTTCTAAATAGCACAACAAGGTTTTGAACATGAAAAATGCCAATTTTCACATATAAGAGTCCCTTTAAAAACATAACACACACGTAACCATATCAAACACAACTTCCGCACTCCATATATAATTTAATAAGTCCAATTAACAATTTATAAAACACCTAACATTATCAAGTAAAGGTTTACACAAGAAATACACACTCGATTTCATATAAGAATGTCACTTTAAAACCAAAATTATAGCATATACCTATCAAAACATGTTTTCCATTGTTCAAAAAATTTGAAATTTAATTTCAAAAGTACGAAACACGACAAACACACCCAAAGTGACTCATTTTCCATTGAAAATATCCATTTAATTACACATACATCTCAAATACCCTGAAAACACATTTTGCACCGACCGAATGACCGAAAAACCCTTTCCAACCATGTTTGGCATCCCAAATACCACTCAAATAAACAATTGATCTATTTATAAAACTTATCACATGTATACCATAAGACCTCACTTTAAAATACACAATTTTTTTACATGTAAAGACCATTTTAAAATTAATTTCACACTAAACTCTTCTAAAACCTCATCTGCACCATATAAACAATTGATTAAACACTTTTATAATTTACCACAACAAGGTCGAAATGAAAAACATGACCATTTCTAAAGAAAGTGAAATTTTCATCATGCACACATGTTAAATGATTTTTAAAATGAATTTCATAAACCTATAAGGAACAACCAATCATTTATACAACAAAACACATATATAAGACAAGACTATACTATTTCAGAAATCCAATTTCATCAAACGAGCATGCCGAAGCATTATAAACATAGTTTTCACAATAAAATTAAATCATAGAACATATTAAATTAACTAAAAAACCAAATTAAATCATTTAAAAGATTCCAAGCCATGGAGCCACCTACCTTTGATGTTGAATTTCCCACAAATTGGTGAAAAACTCCAATCTCACCACGAATGCACCACCCAAAGATCAAATTGAACCCTAAATCAAACAACCAAACCAAAAGTATTGAAGAACGGACCCTAAAAACAAGAAAAACCCTAAAAGATGGAAAACAAAAAGAAAAAAAGAAAACCAAAACCCTACAAGAATAGAGGACTACTAGAGTAGGTCGCACAAGGGTCCGGGGGAGAGAGGGGTACCAGAGTGGGTCACTCTAGAGGGGAGTAGCACCGGTAGGGGAAAAAGGAAGTCGGCCGAACAACCTCAGACAATAGGGGTTCACGCAAGGCATGAAAGAGGAGAGGTTGGCTCATGCACTCCACATGGAGAATCGATAATGGGAGGCACACCAGAGTGGATTCTCCGGGGGAGAGGCTGGCCAACGGTGACACTGGGAGTGGAGCTGGCCATGGTTGGGGGAGGTGCGACGTAGGGTTACAAGGGAAGGTGGGGGGGGGGGGGGGGTCACGCCACTTTGGGGGAGGAGGAGGAATTAACTTCCCTTAAAAAAAAACTTCATTAACTCATAAGATTAATATAATAAAATTTAATAATAATAATAATAAAAGTAATAATAATAACAATAATAAACTAAAATAGGAATAATGGTAATAGATTAATAAAAATTATACCCTCAAGGATAATTATAATGATAATATTATTAATAAAAATAATAACAATTCTAATTATAATAATTAATGATGATAATATTAATACCATTAATGATATTAATAATTTTTTAATAACAATTATAAAAATAACGACTTAATAAAATGTTAACAATATTAATAATGATAACTTAATAAAATTTTTATTCTCAACACTAATGATAATAATAAAAATAATAATAATAATATTCTCAAACAATATTATTATTATTATACTTAAAATAATTCCTAAAATTTATATTAAACTTCTTATTTTCATTTTATTACAATTTTATTATTCAATACATTTTATTTAACTTCCTTGATCATCGGGTAAGCTGTGTGGTGAACTCGGTGAGGCCGCGCGATGACCCAAGAAAAGTCGCATAGCTTTTACTGTGCCCCTACCATGCATCGGACACTGCCACACCTAAAATATTCATTTATCAGCAGAATGTAAATTTTTTTAATCTGGATCAGCCTGCACTTTGACAAAGATTTGCAGAAGTGAATAAAAATAATAAAAATAATAAATAATTTTTTTTAGAAATCCGAGTGTGACATTATTATTCACCGTATAGAAGAAGGTGATTTATAATATCGAAATATTCCTCAATGAAAAGACACTGAGACGAAGTCCCTTACCTTGAGTCTTACTCATCACATATAATGATTATATTTCTGAATAATAAATATTGGTTAATTTCAACTTTCTTGAGAACCTTTTCATGTTAATTATTCCTTTAATATTTCTTATTACCATGTTATGAAAATTACATAATTATTTATATTCATATTAGATGTTATGTCGATATTCGGTACTTGAGTCGAAAATGAACTTGTTATGATGAAAATTTTCCATGTGTTCAAAAGTCTATCATCTCCAGAATAATATTCATCACATAATCATAACTTTTATAAATTAAACATACTTTTTAAATTAAACCATTTATTATGGTTATAAAAAATTAACAATATTATAATCATTGAGATGGTAGGTAGTACGTATGCATAAGTAACATTTTTAACATTTCATGAATCATTATTAAAATAAAGTAATTATTTTTTATCCTTATAGAATTATAATAATATTATTAACATCATAATAATCATTTAAATTTAATTATATATATCATACAAGTGATTTCATGAATCATAATGATCACAAAACTTCGTGAAGGTGATAGTTCACACGTATGCATGAAGGATGTTATCATTTTTATGTCCATTGAAGGTGAGAACATAAATTAAATATTACTCTTTTAAAATAATACATATGTCATGAATATCATATATAAAAATTTCTTCCATAATTATAACTAGTCTTGATATGCGGTAAAGAAAAATTAATTATTTCGGTGTGCGAGGCGGTAGTCCTCTGTACACACGAATGAAATGTTAATTTCCTATTTGATGAAATTGAAGATGGAATTAAATGAAGATATTAACATATTAAAATATATGTATCTACAGGATACTAGATTTATTAATTTATCTTTGAAGAATAATATTTAAAAGAATTGGAAGAAGAAATAAAACAGAAACATTCTTTAAGTGTTAGTATTAATGAAGAGTGAGTACTTTTTTTGTAGGAGAGGGGACAAGAACCCTTGGAAACTCTAAAAATATTAAATTAATATAAATTAATTTTTAAATTCAAATGACTATAACTTGAGATATGTCTATGATAAGGTGAGAATAGTTCTAAATCCTCTAATCCAATAATTTTTAGACATGTATTGATTTTATTTTAAACCTTATCATTTTAGTTTACCCTTAATTATTCCCTTTTAGTTTTTATTGTGGTAACAACATTTTAAGTATTAAAAGGCTATAAATTTTACTTATATGGTGTAAATATACCATAATTGGACAATTAATGAACATGTAGACCTTATCATAGTAACTTTTTAATTTTAAAATGATTTTTAAATAAATTAATAAATTATTATTTGTAAAAAATACCAATTATGTTCTTTTTACACTATTCATTTCATTGAATTTAAATAAAATACAAAAATAGATATAATTCTGAAAAAAAACCCGTTGAATAGACTTATAACATGTAATAGTCACCTAGAAACTTTGTTGGATTGAATAAAGTATGTCAGATCATATTTAATTTTATATTTATAACATAATTTATTTTTTCTTTAATTAATAATTCTCTTATTGCATTATCATTGTATCATAATTAAACTTAACTATTTATTTTATAAAAGTTAAAAATAAATTTCCATTATGTAGGTAATGCTTTTATATTTATAACTAATTTTTATAGTTGAAGAGATCACTTATATAACCCATATTAATTTTTTAGTAAGATGAGACATGATTATGAAATTTTCTACATTACATTAAATTAAATGTTATAAATGTCATAATCACACCCATGTGTCTTACAAATGAAACCATTTCAACCCAAAGATTGTTTTGGTCTACCATAAATCTTCCAGTAAGATTAGTACATTTGTTAGGGTAGTTTTATATTGTTATAATATTATTTTTACCCTCAATTACCCTATTTACCTTTAACTGTGGTAAATAAAAATAATTACTAATGTTACTATTAATAATGTCCAAAAATAAAACGGACCTATTTACATAATTTGGAACTTCTAGTTCCAAAAATAGAATCTATTTTTCTAAATTCAAAACATATAATTTTCAGAAATTAATTAAAAAAAGTATCCTATTGATGGAATAAGAAAACATGTTTTTAAGTAAAATGTTCAAAAGTTCACATAGTTTTTAAATTCAATTTCATTGTAAAATTAATTCCAATGACCAACATTGTATTAAATGATAAAAAATTTATTTAATTATACTATAAAAAAATTAAAAGGATAATCTAACAACATAAATAAATTATATTTAAACACATTTTTGAATTAAAATGCAGTACTTTTCATAAATCATAAAATATGAATTTTATCGGATAAATACAAAAAATTCAATAAAATTGAATTTTGATGTCCCTCTTCCAAATAATAAGTTTATTTAGTCAAATAAAACATATAAAAGTGAAAAAATAGTTGTAAAAAATTTTCTCTATCATAAGGCGGTAAAAATACCTTTTAAAAATATTATAGTATTTATGATTGAAATTGGATTTATTCTCATTATAACCCTCTAAAATTTATTATAATAAAGTAAAAAAATTAATAAAAATTTGTAAACATGGTATGGTTAGTTCTATTAAATTTGGATAATACAATGATTAGGCAATAAATACCATTTTAAAAAATAATATTAATAATGTATTATTTTTTTCTATATCTCAATCCTGTGTGAAACATAAGATTTCAAAAAAAAAAACCATTGTTGTGTTTTGGGTACGATATCAAAAAAAAGAGTCCCCTTTAAAGTAAGATTAATATATAATTCATAAATAAAAATATATATGAAAAATTATTATTCTATAATTACTTAGGATGTTACATCCTTTCCCCATTTTGGAAATTTCATCCTCGTAATTTTATTCACTTATTAAACAAGTGGGAGTATTTCCCCTTTATAGAATTTTCAGATTCTGATGTTTCCTTTTCAAACATATTGTCTTTACACAAAACCTTAACATGATAAATCACCTTATTCCGCAACACTTGATCTCTACGATCAATAATTTGGACCGGTTATTCCTCATAAGAAATATTCTCTTCCAACTGAACTATTTTTGGACTCAAAACATAAGATAGATCTAGAATATAATCTCTTAACATTAAAACATGAAAAATCTTATGTACCTAGGAGAAAATTGGGGGTAAAGACACTTGGTAGGAAAATGATCCAACTTTATGTGGAATTTCATAGGATCCAATGAACTGTGGACTTATCTTCCCCTTCTTTCCAAAATTCATCACACTTTTCTATGGAGAAACATTGAGAAGGAAATTAACACCTACCTCAAAAGAAAGACCCTTCCTCCTCCCATTATCTACTTTAATTTTCTGCCTGCTATGAGTGGTCCTCAAGTTCATTTGAATCAACCAAACATTTACTTCTATTCTCTTATACCAATTATGATCCTATCAACTTCCTTTCATATAATTTATCAAAAAATGTTTGAGTTGGACACCTCTTTCCATATAAGGCCTTAAATGGTACCATCTATATACTGGAATTAAAACTTTTATTATAAGAAAATAACACCAAATAAAGATAATGGTCCCAAATTCCATACTAATCCATTGAATAATCACGTAGAATATCCTTGAAGGATTGAATTATTCATTATATCTACTCATCTAATAGATTTTGAAAGTCTTAAATAAAATTTAATTCTGTACCCAATGACTTATGAAGGATTTTCCAAATGTTAGAAGTGAACCTGGAATCATGACCAGAAACAATGTAGAGAGGAACTCCATGTAACCTAACTATATCTTTAATATACAATGGAGAAATATTATCTAGAGATAGTGTATCTTGAATAGGAATAAAATGATAATATCTAGTCAATCTATAAATAAAAACCCAAATCTCATTTTTATCTCAATAAGTCTTTGGTAATCCCACTATGGTACGGGAAAAGGTTGATGCATCCCTTTTGGAAACTATTATTCAGATTTCACCTACTAATAAGTCAATCACTTCATGGTAAAATAAGGAATATCACTTTTCATTTCATCCCACCAAAAATACTCTCAAAGGTCTCTATACATTTTAGTACTACCATGATGAATTGAAAATAGAGAACCATGATCTTTACATAACAACTCTTTCTTTAATTATCAATAACAAGAAACATATAAATTCTTCCCAAATATCAAAACAAAATCTTTATCATTTTTAAATTTGAGTAACATTCACTTATTATCCAATTACACCTTTTTTTGTAACTCATTTTCTTCCTTATACGCTTGCTTAATTCTGTTTGATATAGAATATTGGACTAAAACCTGAAATAAAACAGAGTAATTTCCTACACCGACAACTTCCATGACAAAGTTCATCAAATCATTAATTGAAGGGTTTCATTCCAAATGTAACATGGTTAATTTATCATTAATTTTAGAACTCCACACCTCAGTCACCTTATTTTCTTTTCCTAGATGGTAATAAATCGTGCAATTATAATCCTTGATTAGTTCCAACCATATTCTCTATATCATGTCCCATTCATTCTGAGTGAATATATACTTCCAAATTTTGTGGTAAGTATATTTTTTACATTTAATGCGATACAAATGATGGCTCCAAATTTTTAAAGAAAAACAACAGAACCTAATTCCAAATCATGGGTAAGGTAATTCAATTAATGATTTTTCAACTGTCATGATTCATAAGGAATTAAATGATCATTCTATATTAGTACACAACCAATTACTTTCAACAAATCATAACTGTAGATAACAAATTCACAATTTCTTTAAGGTAAATCCAAAGTTGGAGCATTCACTAATCATCTTTTCATTTCTAGGAAACACTCGTAAAATTATTTTGTCCAGAATAACATAACACCTTTTTCAAGTTATATTAGTTAGCGGGATAGATAACTATGTATAATTTTCAACAAACCTCCTATAATTTCTTTCTAAACCAAGAAAACTATGAATTTTGATTATATTTGTGGGTCTTCGACATTATAAAACAACTTTTGTTTTAACAAGGTCAAAATTTATGTCATATTTAGAAACAATGTAACCAATGAATGATTTTTTTGTAACCAAAACTCAAACTTTCTGAATTTACAATATAGTTTCTCTTCTTTTATGATTAAAAAACACATATTTAATTCATTCTCCACTTTACTTTTAGAATATACTAAAATTTCATCAATAAACACAACCAAAAACTTATCTAAAAACTCAAAAAAAATTATATTATTAAGATCTAGTAATACAAAAAGTGAATTAATTAACCCACAATTCATAATTAAAAATTCATAATGTCCATATCTAGTATAAAAACTGACCTTCAGGATTTCTTCTTCCTTTACTGTAAACTAATGATTCCCTAACCTCAAGTCAACATTTTAAAAATATTTTCCTCCTTGTAGCTAATCAAACAAATCATTAATATGAGGAAAGAGATACTTTTTATTAATAATTATGATATTAAAGGCTCTATAATCAATGAAAAGTCTCATTGAACCATATTTATTTTTAAAAAACATGATATGAGCACCCCATAGTGATGTTCTTTTTCAAATGAAACCTTTATTTAATAATTCCTGCAATTTCGTCTTTAACTCTAAAAGTTGAATTTGAGACATTAGATAAAAGGGGTTTTGAAATTGGCTTAGAATCTTAAAATAATTCAATAGTAAATTCTAATTCTCAATCAAGTATCATACATGGAAACTCATTTGAAAAAATATCAAGATACTCATTTACCATTAGCACATCATTAATCTGAACAGTTCCTTTGTTTTCAACCATAAGTGTAAGATAAAATTAATTTACATCTTTCAATAGTTTCTTGGATTCCTAATATGTTATCAAAGGCAACGGTTCATTATTGTACACAAAATAAAACTCTTTATTAAAATAAACCTCTTTAGCTCAATCTTTAATCTTAGCATGGTAAACAAAAATCCAATACATTACCAAAATAACATCAAAATCTATTAGAGGCAAAAAAATAATTATGTGGGTAAATTATTTCCACATATAAGGATATGAATATTATTATAATTTCTTTTTGCCTCAACATTTTCCCAAGGTGTTTTTACCATAATTTTTGGATTCATTTCTGGAGGTGGAATTTCCAATATATAAGAAAATTTCTCAGAAATGAAACAATGTATAGACCCTAAATCAA
This sequence comes from Viscum album, assembly GCA_963277665.1. Taxonomy (NCBI): domain Eukaryota; kingdom Viridiplantae; phylum Streptophyta; class Magnoliopsida; order Santalales; family Viscaceae; genus Viscum; species Viscum album. The sequence goes on from OY728158.1 coordinate 693,122,551, forward strand.
ACAACACATTGGCATAATCTGTATAAACAAAAAATGTACCTAATACCACTTCATTTTATGTCCCAACATCTATCAAAGTAGTTTCAAATAATTTTACCACACCTTTTTTGCTTATAGTCTAACTGCTTACCATCATTTGAGTTCTTTGTTGGATAATCATTTTTATAATGACCCATATAATTTCACTAACAACATTTTAAAAAATATAAATCATATTTTTTATCATCACTACCTTAACCTTTTTAGTGAAATTAAAATATTACATACCATTTTACCACATCTTAATCACTTACCATAATTCAAAAGGCATTCTCCAGGGTGATTTCACCATAATTTTCACAAATTGTAAACTTAATTTTTGTACCATAAGACCTTTTTGAATAATTTTTCCTTTTTTCCTACCACCTTGACCACTTATTCCGTCATTTTTAAAAGATCACCTGATCATCGACAAAATCTATTTCCACCTTATCTACACATCAACCAAGTTTTTCATAACATTTGAACTCACAATAATCCAATTACCTTCGATACATTGGATTTAATCCTGAGTAAAAATGATTGATTTTACTATTAAGATCGTAGATGAAATTTGGAGAATACCTTTCTTGTTGAGTGAATTTTTCATTACAAACATGCACCGATTCATCTTCCTACATAAATTCTAAGAATTTAATTCTCATCCTATGTCTAACCACCTTAGGAAAACATCTCTAAAGAAATATACCTTTGAATTCATCCCAATTAAGAGAATAAATCTCCTCACCATATCTGATATTTTTAACCATAAACCACCACTAATAAACTTCAAAAAGGTATATAACAAGACTAACCTTTTTATTGTCTGAACACCCCATGTCATTGAAAGTATTTTCTAGTTTTTTAATCCACCCTTCATATAGAATGGGGTTAATTTCTCCTTTGAATGATGGGGGATGTTGCATCATGAAATTATCCACTACCAACATGTTCCTATTTGGTTGATCAGGCTAATCTCGTGGATGGATACCACCGCCATTTATATCTTGATTCAATTGATCCATCACTACAATAAACAGTTCACTTTCAATTCTGACCATAATGGGTTTCTTATTTGGATGCTTGTTTTCCTATTGATGTCATCCCAACATAATAGGTATGTTTACTCTATAGAAAACCATTAAAAAAACATAACTTCGACAAAGAAACTTGTTAATATTTAAATTCTATATCATTTCAATTTGACTATGAAGTAAAAATAATTTATGGAAATTCTATTAACAATATCCTAACACCTAATGTTATCTAAACCGACCTCTGATACCAACTATAAGGCCCCATCCTTTAAAATTACATAATCTCGAGTTAAATAAATAATTTACATTGTGGATATTTTTAGGTTTATAGTTTTAGAGAATTAAGACATTACTATTACATAACAACTAGAATATTACGATGTAGACACTTCTACTTACTATCCATTTTTTCACAATATGAAACTTGATAAAATAAAACATGATTTCTTTATCTTGATTAAAACTTTCATAACATTCATATTCACTTCTTCCTTTATTTTAACCATCTATATACCCTATGATAAATATTTCAAAAACAATGGATGAGTACAAAAATCTCCGTAAGGGAATATAAAATAAGGAAAGAAATTGTTATTCCCTGAATACTAATAAACCCATGAAATCATACTTTTCACCCATAAAACATATTCTATTTAACATAACTTATTAAATCATAAGATTCCTAAAAAAATCATATAAATCATAAAGGTAACAAGGGAAATTAATATCATACTTACATTGTAGTTTTCATAGCTACATAAGGGGAAACCTTCATGTCTACGTTTGGAATACCCATCATAGTATATTCCATAAATATCTTAGGATAAACACTATCATTTACATTATTTTCATTACCCAATGCATTTTATATCTATCAAAGGATCACCCGACATCAATTTATCATGTAACCACCCATATAAATAAAAAATTATCAAAAAACCATAACATAATCATAACACATAAAATAAGCATAAATGAAAAATAACATTTCCAAATTACAATCACAATATATCATTTTAAGATATAGACATAATAAATCTAGTTTCAAAACCATTTTCAATACCAAAATACTATAAAAAATAATTAGTTATTTATTTTTATTTTAAAACATTACGTCTTGTAGAGGAAGCTAAATATCAAATAATAGTCACAATAACAGAAAATTTATTTTCACCATATACATAAAATAAAACATTCCTTTTTTTATTTAATAAAACTCTTCTTAGAAAAATATTTCTATTGAAACCCTTTGAATGAAATTAAAATTCAATTGGTTTTATTATACACCTTATAAAAGAAGGTGGTGTATAATATCAAAATATGTCTTAATGAAAGGATATTGAGACAAAGTCCCTTACCTTAAGTCCAACTCACCACATACAATCATTATATTCCTGAATAATAAACCTTGGTTTATTTAAAATTTATTGAGAAAATTTTTCTTGTTTATTATTCCTTTTATATCACTTATTACCATGTTATAAAAATTAGATAATTATTTAAGTTCAGATCATAAGTTTTGTTGATATTTGGTACTTATGTTGAAAATGAACTTATTATGATGTAAATTGTATGAGTTTTCATAAGTCCATCATATCTAGAATAGTATTCATGAAATAATCATCATTTTTATATATAAATGACACTTTTGAAATGAAACCATTAATTCTGGTTATGATAAATGAACAACATTATAATCATAGAGACAGTAGGTTGTACGTAGGCATGAGTAACGTTTTTCGTTTTTCATTGATCATTATGGAAATAAGATAATTATTATTATATAATTAAATAATTATCACAATAATATTAACATAATAATAATAATTTAAATATACTTATATATATAAATATCATAAATGTGATGTGGTAAATCAAAATGATTCATATCGCATCATGGAGGTGATAGTTCACACATACACATGAATGACATTATCATTTTTTAATGCATGGAAGGTAAGAAAATAATTGAAATATTATTATTTTAAAATAATAAATATTTCATTATTATCATATGTAAACATTCATTCCATAATTATAACCATTATTTATAGATGGTAATGAAAAACAAACTATATCGGTTCGCGAGTCGGTAGTCTTCCGTAAACACGAATGAAATGCTCATTTCCCATTTGATGAAATTGGAGATGGATTTAGGTTATGATATTAACATAATTACATATAATTATATTTAGGATACTTGAGTTATTATTTAATCTTAGAAGAATAATATTTAAATGTTGTGGAAGAAGAAATAAAACTGAAACACTTAAAAAAACAATACATCTTTTTCGGTTGATCACCTTTGAAGAACACCTAAAACCCTCTAAGATGGATGTCACGACTAAAATAAGGAATCAATAAAGTGTGTATGGATTATAGGAAGGTTTTGGGTATATCTTGGAAGAAAAAAATGATTCTTTAAGTGTGAGTATTATAGAAGACCTGGTACCTTTTATAGTAGAGGGGAGGGGCACCCTTAAAAACTCTTAAAATATTAAATTAATATAAACTGTTTTTTTAATCAAAATGACTCCAACATTATATATGTACTAGATAGGGTGAGTAATGTTATAAATCCTCTCATCCAATAATTTTTAGACAATTATTGATTTTATTTTAGGCATTATCATTTTGTCTTACCCTTAATTATTACCTTTTAATTTTTATTATGGTAATAATATTTTAATCATTAAGAGTCTATAACTTTTACATATATGGGGTAAATTCCCCATAATTGGGAAATTAATAATATTTTAGACCTTATAATAATCAATTTGTGATTTAATATTTTTTTTATGATTTTTAAATAATTTATTCAATTGTTATTTTTATAAAATATCAATTATGTCAATTCTTACACTATTCGTTTCATTGAATTTAAATAAAATCAAAAAAGAGAGATAACTTCAACCAAAACCCCTGAATAGACTTAAATAATGTCATATAAAACTAGATAATTAATGGATGTCATAAATTAATATATATAATTTTTATCTTAATATTTATAATAAAATTTATTTGATTCATTAATTAATAAATCTACTATTGCATCATCTTTGTGTCATAAGTAAATTTAATTATTTTTTTCCTATTTTTTTAAAAATATCATGATGTAGGTAAGGTTTTTATATTAAATTTACTATTTATAGTCTAATATATCACTTATATAACCCCGTATTAAATTCATTTATGTAAGAAGTGACATGATTATGACATTTTTTCCTTTACTTTAAATTAAATGAAATAAATTTTATATTCACACCCAAGTTGCTTCCAAGGGTCACCATTTCGACCGAAGGATTGTCCAGTTTATCTATAAATAATCAAATAATATTATTACAAGTGTTAGGGTACTTTTATATTATTGTAAATTTATTTTTACCCTTAATTACCATATTTATCTTTAACCATTGTAAATAAAAATAATTACTAATGTTACTATTCATAATGTCTAAAAATATAAGGGACCTATTTAAATAATTTAGACCTTATGATTCTAAAAATGTAACCAAATTTTCCAAATTCAAAACACAAAAATTGGCAGAAATTAGTTAAAAAATTAATCATGTTGATGGAATAAGATAAAGAGTTTTTTTAAATGTTCAAAAGTTCACATAGTTTTTATATTCAATTTCATTGTAAAATTGATTTCAATGACTAAAATTGTATTAAATGATAAAAAAATTATTTAATTATCCTTTTAAATCAAATAAAATTATAATCTATCTATACCAATAAATTATATAAAATGGAAGCTTTGAATTAAAATGTAGTACTTTTCACTATTAATTAAAATATGAATTTTAATAGACAAATACTAAAAATTATTCCAAATGGAATTTTGATGTCCTTATACAAAATATTAAGTTTATTTTTTCAAATAGAACATATAAATTTGAAAAAAACTAGAACTAAAAAGGGTTCTTCATTAAAATGTGGTAAAACTATCTTTTAAAAATATTATAGTATTTATGCATAAAATTGGATTTATTCTCATTTTATGCCTCTAAAATTTATTAAAATAAAGTAACAAACTTTAATAAACATGTGTAAACGAAATATAGTTAGTTCTATTTATTCCCTCCAATACAAAGACTAGTAAATAACTACCATTTAAAATAATAATATTAATAATGTATTAATTTTCAGTATATATCAGTCTTGTGTGCAACATAATATTTTGGAGAAACCCATTGTTGTGTGTCGGTTATGCTATAAAAAAAGAATCAGTTTTAAAGTAAAATTAATATATATTTCATAAATATTAATATATATGAAGAATTCATACTCTATAATTACCTAGGATGTTATAGTTATAACTATAATGTTTAAATAATTATAATAATAAAATGTTTATTTATATAAACTCAGGGTTGCGTGTAACCTAAACCAAATCAGTGTTTCATATAGATGTATCTTAAATTGTTGTAGTGTATAATTAAATTATAACATGGCATAACATGAAATTAAATAAATCAATGAAGAATTAATTTATTTGAAAAGAAGGCTAAAAACGATGTCTTACAATTTGGTGGTTATTTAATAAAGTATATTTCTTGAGAGGTATTTGGAGGTGAGAAATGGTTATTTAATACCCTCTATGGTGCTTTTCATACTCACCATTTACCATTTTTATGTATCATCAACTGTGGTCATATCTTATTTACTCATCTTTTTATTATTTTGGTTATTGGAACTAGATTATATATGTTGGAGGATAGACTTTAAATACACCAGATATCCACACACAAATAGTGTATAATAATTATTGATTTGTCTAGATGGGGTGTTCCATTTCATTGATGTTGTGTGTATTATTGTTGGGTGATTTCTGATAAAACTAAAAATATCAAGACGCGTTTGTATGTAGTTAGTAAATTATAGGATTTTATCTCCTTAGGACCTATAACAGAGCCTATGAAAACTATTTATTGATTTGTATATTGATATAGGGTCATTTCATCTTGTTTCATTAAATTTCTTAGTAGGTTTGATATCTGGGGCACCTTGATCATTTCTCAATTACCCTTTTAATTTTTTCCTTTGATGATGTGGTTAAATTTATTGATTCCATTTATATTATTTGTGTGAGTTGGGTTGACTAAATTGTTTTGGAATATTTTTTAAAATTCTCATTTTAGCTATGATGGATGTTTTCTAAAGATATGCTTCCAATTGTCTATTATAATTTAATTAGATGAAAATGAATAGTTATAAAATAGTTTTGGAAATGGTCTTGTTTATATTTTTTTATATAAAAACCTATCACTAAATAATATATATAATATATATCAAAATTAATTATTTGTTCAAGGATTATAAATGGTGTGTGGTTTCACTATTACATGCAAATGGATCTTTTTCTCTACCATACCTCTCAATTTAGTTACATGGTCATTCATTATTTTTTATATAATTTAGAGCATTAATTTTTATGTGCATAATTTTTTATTTCATTTCATTAAAAACAAAATTACTTTTAGTTGAAATCATAATACTTTTAAATTTTTTTAATTTCCAATATATATCCCAATACTTATTCTAAATTGGATAATTAGGACTCTAATATATTTCTACGGATGCAGTGTACCTATATCAACGAGAGGTTGAGATGACCCAGGTTGATTCCTATGATTTAGGTGGTATAGGTATAATTCTTGCAAGCTAATGTAATGAATTTATTCTTTTTTATACTTCATTATTGTATATTTTATGCATATTTTATTTGTAACTAATGTCCAATATATGGATGGCCCATAAAAATTTTGCAATGTTTTTATTTTATCCATTTTACTCTAAAACAAGATTAAACCCATTTTTTCAATTTTATTTATCTATGGAACACATGATTTCCCCATCCCATGGGTATCTGGAACATCCCTCAAGATTTATCTCATGTCGTCTCAAGCATCCAAAAGAATGATAGCTCATACTAGTTTGTGAAAAAATGGTATCATATTTTCGAGGTTATTTTCACTATATGAGCATTGTATAATTCATGAGAAACCTTTTTTAAAATTGGTATATCATGGTAGGATTGAATTCAAAATTATTCATCAAGTTTAAAATGGTTTATCAGGAATGGGTTCCAGATCACCACCTACACTAGAAATATCTTAGTCCCTACGGGTAGTTGGAATTTGAATTTTATGTTAGAAACATTATTAGATTATTTTTATCATTCTTTGAACCTTATTATATAGAATATTTTTCTTTGTTTAAATATTGGATTTTAGGAAGTATATGAAAAACGAAATTAGGAATATTTTTGGAAAGGGTAGCTTGATGAACCATGCATCAATTTAACACATCATTATAGAATAGTTTTATGAAATATTGTATGGTTTTTCGTTCCCATAAAAAATGTGTCCCATTAATGAAAGGATTTATATTTTATATGGTTTTTATATTTTTTAATCTATTGGTGATATCCCATAATGGGTGTAAACCTAAGGATTTATTTTGATATATTGAAAAATTAATTTTAATAGTGATGTATTTTATGTTGGGTGCATTTGTGGAACATCTTAAAAATGTTGGCATAAAAACATTTAAGGGGTTTGTGAAAATGCACTATAAAGAGGGGTTTTCTTTAGGAAATATTTAGTTTTTTTAAATGTTTATATATTTTTAATATCTTGGTTAGTTTTTTAATTTTGAAATGGGATCTTAAAATGTTTTTAAAAGTGACTGATATGTATATTTTTGGAAAAGTAGAGTATTTTTAAGGGGCATGGGGTTTGTTTAAAAATATTATTATATAAATTGAATGTGTTAAAAAAATAATTAAATATTTTATTGAAAATAGATTTTATTTTTCAATTAAAAAATGGATTTTTAAAAAGATTTTAAAAAATGAATGTTTTAGATAATTTGTGTAATCTTGAAAGTATCATGTTTTGTTTGTTTTATTATTTAGATTTGACCCATATTTGATGGGGAATATTGGTTAAGAATTTGAGAAATGAACTAGTTGAGATAATTTTTCATGAAATTATAATCCTTCTTCCAATAATGATCTTAGAATAGAAAGAATGACTATTTATAAATGCTACATTTACAATGATTCTATTATTTTTTATGTGATTATTACCTGGTTGGTGTCAAAACCTAGACATGAAATCATGAGGTAAGGAAAAATTATTTTGTGATAATGGATTTGATCAATATTTATATAATTTTGTACTAAAAATATATAGGAACTAAGGATTATTGTTAGTGAATATACATATTCTATTTTTGTTTTTTTGGCTTTGGGTGTTTTTTTCTTGTTATGATTCATTCTTTTTAGTTTTTATGGTTTATTTTTTTATGGTTTTGAATTAGTGATAAAATCCATTTTTATTATCAGGGGTTTTTATAAGAAGATGTTTATGGGGTGATGGGTTTTCATGATTATTATTCTGCCGCATTGGTAATTATGTACATGATATTTATGTTTATGAGATGAATCCATTAGGATTATATTTTGGGTTTGGTGTATTGAGATATTTAATTTTTTAAGGTTCGATCATGGGTGATTTTGAGTTTTTTCTTTGGTAACTAGGTTGGAAGGAATTTGTGTTTTTAATACCCTAAGAGTGATGATACTATTTTGGTGTTTCATGAGATGGTGTTATGAATTTTAGGTTCCAGTTATCTCTATACAGTACAATGACCTGAGTCTAGGTCCTTTGATGGTTTTTGATTCAAGATTACTTTTTTCCACCATTGGCTTGGTATATTTGATAGAGGTATTTTGGATTCCATTAGAGTCAAATTGAAGTGTTTCTTTTATGTAATTGCATAACTTATAGAGAGTGTGTGTGTGTATTGAAACACTATTGATAATTATATCTAAGTAGTTGGGAGACCTCTAAATGTATCATTTTTTAGAAATGATTTCCCATTTGTGATTTTTTTCACATGGATGTGTCATTAGAATTGTGAGGTCGTTCTTATTGATTTTGATGGAATCATTCAAAATGGTGTCTTCTATAACTTGATAAATGTTTTTTGGGGTATAAAACGTTATTAAAGGTGTATTTTTCACACCATATATGTTTGGTAGCTCACTTAAACAATCAATTTAATAATATTGGATTATATTAAGACTTTTCAAGAGTTTGGGAGAATTCCAGACCTACACTATTAAAAGTTTAAAGGATATATTGGGGAAAATTTTTATCTATTATAATTAGTAAATCATGTGGAGATTGTGTGACTATATCTATCTTAGGATACTTCTATTTTTAATGGTTAGAAATTTTTTTAAGCCATGTCACATCATAGAAGTTTACATGAATCAATGTTTTCACTGGCCAGTATAGGTGACATGGTTTTTTCAATGTTTGTCAAAATGAGCTGGGAAATAATGTGATGAGTATAATTTTGAATTATTTTTTTTAATTTAATTTTTTTAATGTTTTCTCCCTCTATATATCTATAAATTATTCCTCCCCACTATATTTCATCCATGTGACCCACTAGTCATTTGCATCCCTGTTCTTGTCCCCTATGTGAATCTCTCACTCACATGAAATCCATCACCATCATATCCCCCTCTCACTCTTAGATCCATCCCCATGAAACCACTATGAATCCACCTCCCCTCTCCTATTATCATCCATTGTATGTTACTCCTCAGGCTGATCCCCTCCCTTAATTCCCATCCCACTCATAAATCCACTTACTCAAATTGTTATTCCTCATATTTTCATAGCAATTTAAGGTTATCACTCCATGGTATTGACTTATCCACCATCAATTATTTATTTTTATATTGATTTTATCCTCCCCCATCATCTCAATCTGGTTTCATTTATGATCATTCGATGGGTCTACCCAATATTTGATATTCACATTTTTAACATTTTTGTGGGTTCGTTCTATCCTATTTTGGTGTCATACATCAGAGTTTACACATTTACGCACCTGTTGTTTTATTCCTATGTATTTAAAAATGTTTTTTAGTACTTAGAATTTTAATTTTAGAGTTCATTATTGCATTAAATTTTAAATTATTTATTAAATTAATTATTCTCTTATGTGAATGTCAAATTGAGTTTGATTAGTGTATCAAGGTGTTCTAAAAATTGAATAATTACTTTACTAGAAATTTATGTAAATCCTGAAATTAAATTTATTATAAAAACACTAAATTAATATTTATAACAAATTGTGATGTTATGAAATTAATTGTCTACATCCTGGTCTTGGTATAAATTAAATATATTCTTTATTGAACATTATTGGATTTATGTAAAAATTGACTAAAATTATCCAAAGGGGAATTAAAATGTATTTTTATTATGTATTTAAAAAAAAATTGATGTAGATTATAAATTCATTTTTAAACACAAAATATAGGAATAATATTTTGAAATTGGATATGGTAAAAGAAATTGACAAAAATAAATAAATAAATATATATACATATAGTGGATCTACATATATACATGGATATATATATATATATATCTAATTATAAAAATTCACATGATAATATTTTATATTTTTGTAATGGAATTAAAAGATAAATATAAATGTGAATGTGTATATGAGTACAATTAGAAATATTATGTTTTATCTTTTGTTTCTAAAATTTACCAAAATGTTATTCTTGGTACATTAAGTTATTTTTCAAATGTGTTTTTGTGGTGAAAATCCTCTCGAAACCTTTTTGTTTTTTTTGACATAGATAGTGGACCAAAGAGTGTAATTTCCATTAATATTATGTAAGGGTTATGAAATATAGGTTGTGTTTTGATAGGTATTTTGTGGTCAGGGTGGGTTATTTGATATGCTTTGTGATGGTTATAATTCTCATTGATTAATATTCATGATTATCCTTAGTTTTACTTGTTTCTTATTTACTCACCATTTCATTTACAATGGTCATGGGAATCCAAGTCGCTATGTTGGAGTCAAGTATTATACTACATTAGATATATGGACATTACTAGTTTCCTTTCTAGTTAGTTATAGTGCTAGATGGGATGTTCCATTCTGATGTGGATGGGTATAGTGCAGTTAGATGATTTGTGATATGATGTAACATATAATGGAAGTATGAATCATGGTTAGTAAAGTACAAGACTGTCCCAATTATTATTTATGATAGTTAACATGATACTAATTTGAGTATTGGTAGTTTAATATATGCATATTTCCTATTTCATTTAATGATTCCTCTATTTACATGATATATGTGTTACCTTGGTCCATTATCCTTTACTCATTATATTTTTTCTTTAGATTATACGGTTCCCTTCAAAAGTTAAATTAATATTCATTATGTGAAGAGGGTTTATTATACATTTTTAGTAAATTTTAAATTGGATTATTTTATCTATAATGGTATTTTTCTAAAGCAATTATTTTTAAATACTTGATTAATTAAATTAAAAAAACTTATGATATAAAATATTATTGGAAATGATATAGTTTATATGGTATTATATAAAAACATACATTAAAAAAATTATTTCAAACTAGTAATAATTGGATATTTCTTTTAAATTTTGTACATGAGGTGTGGAATATCTTTGGAATTCGTACTGAGTTTTTTTCTCAAAAGTATCTATCATTTTGGTTTTTATATTTTTTCCATCCTCTAGATGCTCATGATATCATTGATTGATCTGAGGATTGTTTTTTTATTACATTTAACCTATGGGGAATTTTACTTGATTTTATATGATGCACATTAACATTTATAGGATCTCTAGAGTATGTCTATTTACATAATTTACAATGATTTTTTTTCATTAATTTATTTTTATGGATGGATGGTAGCTATATTTGTGCAAGGTTGGGAGGAAACTAGTGGAAAGTTCAGTTTCCTTCACATGCAAGGAGTTATGTGTTGAGTGAAAATATTCTTTTTTTAATTTCCTTTACTATATAGTTTTTTTTCTATATTTCATTTGGTATTAATATTTGATATATGGATGTGGCATGATAGTTTTACATTAGATTTAAACTATTTATTTTAGTATAAATAAATGTTGAAATCAATACCATTGTATCAATCTAATGTAGTTACACTTAATTCAATCCTATGGGGACCAAAAACACCCCTCAAGACTTTTTCGAGGTTAGTTCTGGTGTATGATGGGTGCACATGTTGGAATGGTTCATGGAACCATGAATATGAGTAGATTTTATGAGTGTTGTGAATGATTATAGTGTATTTTTTTAGTTTTAAAAAACTAGTGTGTTCTAGTGTTCCATTATTGAATGAGATCCCTCTCTTTTTTTTATTTGTGTTTTATTCTATGTTATGTATGAAACATCATGTTTATAGTTTACTTCATTTATATACTAAACTATTAGTGCCCTTGGTCCTCTATGTTTTTTGTCCTTAATTTTTTGGGATATCCACCATATGGATGGGTCATGTAGAATTTTGAGTAGGATTTGGGAATTATCACTGGAGATTTTTGGAGTGTGTTTTCTCCACAAAACTATGTTACAATGTCACCTATAGTCATAAGCTTATAAAGTATGAAGAGGTGAACCTGATTTCATGTGGTGACCCATGCTCAATAATATTTTATGAATTATATGTTATGGAATTGAAAAATTATATTAAATAATGTTTAGTAATGGAGATAATACATAAAAGTGGAGTGAAATTGTTAAGGATCAAGTGGTAGATTGAGGGAATTCATGAAAATCATGACCTTAGTTAATACCTGAGTTTTTAGAGGATGTATTATTTTGGGATTAGGATCTCTATGATGATTGGGTTATTTGGATGGATAGAAAATCCAAATATGGCATATATATGACTCTTGAAGAGTCTTAATACTTAACTATGATCTAGTTACTTATTCTGGAATAATGATACTTGCATTCTAGGGGAATAGTGTACACACTTATGGGTGATTTTATTTTTCATGATTCCTTATTAGAATCAGTATTATATGAATAATCCTAAAATATAATTGATGTTTCCATCACATATATTACAATATATTGATTATATTGGTATTCTTATAAGGACTTGTATGACTATTACATTAACTATTGTTTATCCTCCATTGTGCAATGTATTTTGAAAATTACCTAATTGTTAGGAAAAGAACAGTTTCATGACATGGAAAACTCATGTACTATATCGAGTCAAGACTAAATTTATTTTTTTAATAAAAATGAATTTATATTTTGATATTTTGAAATGGGTTTCACTTTTTGGGTTTTGTGAAAACATAACCATTTTTTTCTAAAATAAAATGTCAATGTTTTTTATAATGGATTACAATTATGTTTTTGGAATATTTTGAAAAATGGATTTTCAAAAATAAGTTTGATTATCAAGAAATGAATATGTTAGGATGTATGTTTTGGTTATTTTTCTATTTATAGAAAACCATTAGATTCCAATTGTAATTTTTGAATCCTTGGGGAGTTTTCCTTTAGGGGAAATATTTTGAATAAATTTAGAAATGGGCACCTGATGCCTATGTAAACCAATCTACATGGATTTTTAAGTTTGGTTGGGGATGACCTAGATATTGATTGTATTCTTGACCAACCTATTTTGTTTATTTGGAAATTTATCCAGCAGTCTCAGAGGGTGTGGTATGAGGTGAATATATTCAATATTTTGTCTGGAATGTGGTCGGTGCTTATGTAGACTATTTTTTTCGGTCATTAATGGTTGAATAAGAGAGGATTGTTGGTATGTTCATGAATAATGTGGATATGTAGTGGGTTTTAAATGGAGTTGTGGGTGGTGGGATTTAAGATGATTTTATACAAGATCCACTTGTGTTAGTATTTTTTTGTTGGATTTTATTTAAAATCCACTTGTGATAAGACCATGGGTATTGATTTTTTTGAGTGGTCTATGTGTGGTGGGGTCTTAGATGTGTGACATGGGGCTTGAATATCTAGATTTTATTTTGAAGGGTATAGGGATTTTGGACCATGATATTTTTATTGATGTTATTTTAGTGATTTTCTATGTTAGACCACATGATGTGTATTTGGAATGGGTCTCTGGTTGGGGTTAGGTGACATGTGCTCATAGATAGTGATTCTTTTGGTGGGTAACACCGCTATTTGTAATTGGTCATTGATAAATAATCCATTTAGTGTATAGGACCATATTCCTCAATGTGAGTGGTAAATTTTATTGTAATTTTTTTTATTTCATCTGTGTGGTTGGACACTATCTTCATTCTACGTGGCTGTGATAAGTATGATAATACTCAGAATTAATTTTGATTAATTTTTTAAATCCAATTTATGGTAAATTGTTAGCCTCAAATTCAACGGATATAATACAAACCACCCAGATGTTAAAATTCAATTAAAAGTGAAAAAAAAAATCCAAAACCACACACCAAATATAAATTTGAAAATATACACCCATCATTACTAATCCAAACTAGGGAAAATTTATAGTGTGGTAAGCTTCCTTGAGAAGAACCCCATGATAGATGTGCTTTCCTTTTTTGAAACCACTATACTGGAATGACACACCATCCATCGTAACACCACATCTTCAAACAACCATTATAAAGTGGGATCACCTCATCAAAACATATACATCATTATCATGATTCCATAATGAACAACATCGATGACCTCCACTATAATAACAAAGGAATAAGTTGGATACACTTGGTCTGGTATTTATTAATATATAGATATTTCCATTCCTATAATAATAATAACGATTCTCCTATAGTTATATTCAATTATCCTTCATGGGAGAATGAAACTTATGTCAGATGCTACATAATTGGGGGAAACCAATAAAAAGATGGTTTATATCAAAGTAGAATGATGGATATGGAATCCTTCATTTTTATTACGTAACTTTTCATTACATTGTACAATCATAGGATATTTTAAAGTTTAGTTTCTTGGAAAAAAGTTACATGATACATGAAAATAGAAAATAATATTCTAATTCCACATGAAGACACCGAATGAGTTTAACCTAAGATATGTTTTCTAAATCTCATTACTTGGAGACATAAATCAAATGAACAAGGTGATCAAAAGGACCAGTAAGTGAGTTAGAAAGGGAAACGTTTTACAAGTCACTATAAGGAATATTAATATGAAAATGTGGAATATCATTATGAAAGGAGAAATAGAAAATGAGGAATATCAGAAAATAAACATGAATCATGACATGAAATTTGGGTGAAATATTTAAATGATATATTCATATAAATATCCCCATAGTTTATCACCAAGGAGTGATAAATGAAAATTACAAAGGTTATTCAACATGGTATCATAAAAAAGTTCATCTCAAGAGAATATATTATTTAACCAATTAATTAGAACACTATTAGGGACACCCTTCATATTTATTAATTTCATGCGAGCCACATATATCATAACAAATCATTTCATTAATAACCCATGGAGAATAAATAATGGATTTCTTAAAAATAATATTGATATAAAAGAAATTACCATTACACTATTTATACCCATAAACAGAAATGTGAGTTTAATATATGAAGATACCAAAATCAAAAAATCATTTTTACATATTTTTGAATACCCATTGAAAAAAATGCAGTTTGGGTATTCAAATAAAATGGAAAAGATAATTTCTCTTATAAAGGAGATAAAATTAATAAGAAAATTCAGTAGTATGACAACTATAAAACATGGTATTATAAAATTGTGAGAGGGGAAAAGGTTATATAATTGATAATACATAATTGGGAATTATTTTTATGATCAAAAGTCTAATAGAAGAGTGTAACCATAAAATTTAGAATCCATATACTAAAAGAGATTCTTAAATTGAAGATAAAGGAAGGATAATTATCTTACATTGAAGTGTTTCACCTAGATCGAGATAAAGAGAGAAATGTGGGATTGAGGATATCACGGGGGGACTAATTTTGAGGTAAAATCACTTGATGTATTGGGAGTTAAGTGGAATGAAGAAATGGGTGGGTATTTAAAGAGAAAGTGGATACTTTTTTATAATTTTAAAATTTCAATCTTGTAAATCTTGGTTGTCGAAAATGAAAAAACCATTGGATTAACCATAGTTTTTTCTCATGGTTTTTGACATTTGGATTAAATTTTATGTTTTTTAAATCAAAATAAACTCAATTTTTTTAAATATATTTTTTTTATTTAAAAAAAATATTCCACAAATAAATGTTTTCAAAAATTCTATTTTTCTTTTTTAGACATCAGAATGTAACTTGTAGCATTTAAAAATTATTAAAATCTATTAAAATTGTTAATATTAATAAAATAACAGGTTTTGGGTCATATATTGTCTTTAATTAACCATTATTAATTATTAAATAATCACGAAGTCATAAAATTTATCAAAAATCCAAAAATATATTTTTTTACTATTCACGAAAAAATAAGGTATTTTAGAAAATTTTCATTAATTAACCCTATCCTAATATCTACATGATTATTTAAAATATAATTTTTATTTTATAATAATAATTCTCTATGAATTATAATTTTATCATTTAAATTTTAATATCCTATTTTATTGAAAAATTGTGGGTTTTAAGACATTGTAAATTTTTCGAAACTTATAAAAATTTCCTGGGACAATATAAAATTACATTATCATTTATATTTAAATAATATTTTAAAAAAATTATATTTCATTGAAAATATATTATTCAAGAAAAATTGTTTTAATATAAAAATGTATATCTTTTATAAGAAAATATTGTTATGTTTTGTTTGTGTCCAGAAATCAATTTATCAAATTCGTCTCAATTAAACATATATTTTATTAATAATGAATATTCTTATAAGAATTGATGGAATTTTTATTTTATTAATAAAATAATTACACTTTAAGAATCTATGGGCTATACACATAGCCACAATTTACACCTACGTACACCATAATGTTAATGTGTAGGATGGTGGTAGTTTTGTGGGGTGGACTGACTAACATTGATTGAGGGGAAATCTCCACTAACATGAACTTATACGATGTGTGATTTTTTTCAAGATACAATTTATAGTGTTCAACATGTGCTTGATCAATGGAAAACCCCAATTAGGATACTTCAATGCCAAGATTTGACAAATGGGCTTCAAATGGCACGACTTTACTAGTTTAGTCCATTGATTATCAATTATGTATCAATTATAATTTTTCATTAATAATTATACAGAATGGTTATAAAAGTATAATTATCAACCAAGTTTATATCTTCCAATATTCATATTGACCAATGGTAATATAATGGTCATATTTTAATGGTCACATTTCCCAAAATACCATATAAATACAACTTTGTTCATTTTCTCAAGAATTAACTATGATTTTTACATAATTATATATTTCCATTTCCAAAGATGATGATTTATTTACTAATATTTTTTTAATTTATAAATATGTTTATGTGGGGTGATGATTCTACTAGATTGGGATGATCCTTATTATCCCATTTAATCTTTTCTATTATATATTTGTTTCCCTAGTTGTAATGTTTGAAATTTTAATTGGTTTCAAAGATGAATAATGTAATGAAAATTGTTAATGAGATAAAATTATGTTTTTTATCTTTATTTTTTATTTTTATAATATTATATAATATAAATTTTTTTGGAAAACAATATAATTTAAAAATTTTGGGTCATTACATTCTTCCCCTCTTATGAAATTTTGTCTGTGAAATTTCATCACATTATCTCAGTTTATCAAAGGTTAGGGTACTTGTAACTCATTGAATCATCAGGTTCCCATGTTTCTTATTCATATTTATAGTACCTCTAAAAAATTTAAATACGTGTGTAGTCCCGTTTCTTATAACCTTGTCTCCATGGACTAATATCTCGATTGGCTGCTCCTCATTAGAGAGTTAATGTTCTAGTAGTCCCACATCCAGATTTTGTACATGTGAGGGATAATGAATGTACTTCATCAAGAGAGATACATGGAATACATCATGAACTTTATCCAGATTTGGTGTATGTTCTAGGTGATTATTTCTGATGATTTCCACCTGAGTGCGCCATCGTACGTTCTTTCGATATTAGAAGTTGCATTGTACCCTGAATTTCCTCTTTATAAAGGAAGGAGTCATTTATCACTTCTTCTGTGATGTTTTATACATAATCAAAATGAGATGATGGGATGTCAGACTCTCCTTACATGGATTCCTCCTTATAATTTTTCATCTAGTCCAGGTCTCCCTTAGAGATTTAGATGTTGTTTGTGAAACTCTCCCTGGTGCCATATCATGTGGATGATGGTTAATTATGTTTCTTCTGTCAGGACATTCCAAAGGGTCACACTAGGGAAGAAACCTTCAGTCAAAAGAGTAGTCATGTTAGGCATCACTGGAATGTATGGATTCTAGAACATTGGCACACTGGAATTCTCCCTTATTAGAGGGATTGTCGAGGGTGTAGAAGCCCAAGGTATCCCACATTTATTATGAGGTATCCTATTCCAGAGGAATGTCTCTAAGGTTTTCCTCAACCTCCCATGTTTATCATGGGGGTATGCCATGAGTTTAATGTCTAGAGGAGATGGATCAAACTAATTAGAACACTAACAAGAGTGGATCAGATTTGTACATCCTTGGGAGGGAGAAATTGAATGGTTTACCAAAAGGATACATCAAAACCCCAAATAAGGGAAGACTAGGGATAGAGTGTCCCAAAACGGATAGTTTCACACCATGAAGGTTGATATGGACATCAAAAAAAAGATGGATCTGGGAAGTGCACCCCAAAAAGGGGATTCCAAGGATTACCATTTGATGTTATTGAACATCATAGAGGATTCCTACGTACCATGATTAGATGATAGGGATCTAAACACACATATTTTGAATGGGTGACTTGGGGATTACACATAGACATCCACCCTTCGAAAGAGGGGAACTCTTGGTTGGTTGGATATGAATTTTGTGGGGAATTATTCATGGTAAGATTATTGAATGGATAAAATGATCCTATAGGGATGTGGTAGCCCGAGTAAGAACCATGATGGACGATGGATGACTCAGTGAAGTGGGTGGGATTAATGAGGTGGAATTGAAGTAAATGTGATAGTTCTAGGCTTGAACAATAGGGAGTCTTCCTATGTATCTCATTGGATGGTAATCAAAGTCAACATAGTTTCGTGGTGTAATTAGACAACTACGGAGGATGCCCGTATTAAATAGAGTGCATGGGTAAGGACCCGACATAAGTAGAACCCCCAGATTGGGAAAACATATTCCTGAAACTCAAAGGCTCAAAGGAAATATCAATATGGGAAATGGGTGATGGGATTGAACTTTAGGGAAGCTTCCTATGTATCCTAGTGGCTGGGAATAGAAGTCCATGTAGTTCAGGATGGGGGAATAGAATCAGGGTGTACAAAAAGGACATCGACCAGGAGATGCGCTAGGGGATTATTCATGGTTAGTGGCCCTTCATGAGAGGGGAACTATTGGTTGGAGGAGTATTGTGAAGTGTAGCTCTTATGCATGATTAGCCACCCATGTGGATCAGAAAAACTCAAAGGATGGATCCAAGAGATGTGTCCCAAAAAGGTTAGATGTCATATCAAGAGGGTACAAACTTAGAAGGGATCATCAGTGTTTACCATTTGTTGGGATTGAACCTCAATGAGGCATCCTATATACCCAAAATATATCAAAACCCACATATTTAGGTGGGTGCAGTTTAACGTCATGTTGGACGAGAGTGGGCCGATGAGAAATAGTCAGGATAGGTGGATTGTGGGGAGTGATATACTTGAACTTCATGGAGGCTTCATACATACCATGATTAATAGACAGGGATCAACGTCCATATATTTCAGGAAGGTTCATGAGGCTTACACATGGCTAGTAGCCCGTAGTCGTGCTAGGGATTACACATAGTTAGTGGCCCAAAGAGGATTTCATGGTGACTTCTTACCTAAGACCGTGTGATTTGTACTCGGTGTGAGAATTAAGAGGTAATAAAAGACCTGGTGGTTGTGTCTGAAGGGTGCGACCTTAATGGATGGTGTGGTGCATATACATGGATAGTGGCCTAGAGAGATGAATATTGGGAGTTATGTCAGAAGGTAATCCCAAGGAGGTGGTTCGGGGATTATGTGGAGACTGCCTGAGGTGCACATGGCATCAAAGCCCAAAGGGAGAGAGAGAGAGTGGATCGAGAAAGGGGGATTGAAGACGTTCCCGATCCCATGCCATCTCTATTTTTCTCAAACTTTTCACGCACATGGAAAATTATAGTTTAAAGTCATGTGTTGAGGATGTGGGTGGTTGAAACTTTAATGTTCTGCAGCTCAAATAATGAGGACTCACTCCTCATCCCTTGGAATTTCATTACATGTACCAACCAAAAAATGGGGAAGGGAATGAAAAAGAAATTACCGAAGGGGGTGAGGTGGAGGAGTGGTCAATTTAGGGGTCTACATTAAATTAGCTAAGTGATTAAAAAATATCTATTATCGTACTAATGCAAAAAATCATAAGGTTGGGAAACACAACATTAAAAACCACTTGATAGACCATAAAATCACATCTCACAAGCTTGTAGGGCCGTGAGGGAAAGGGATTCATGATTTTAGGGATATCTACTAGAGGATCTTAGATAAGGGTAGGACCTTTACAACATAAGTGAGCTCTATGAAGGAAGGATGATTCACAAAGGAAAGACTTTGGTAGAGCAAATATTCACCTTATCAAAGAGGTCATTATTAGGAGAGTGCTCCGTGAAGGCTTAATGCTTCACGGAGCCTTGAGAAACTCGAAGGTCCTCCCCCCTTCACAAAGGAAAAATTCCTTCACAATGGTAATCCCTACACATATAGTCCATGATGAATTTGTCAAATCACATTTTTTTATGCTCAAGTAACTTGGGAGATCCATATTTTTATCGGGTTTGCAATGCTCGGGAGCTTCGTGAAATGAAAGGTTGGAAGGAGAAATGTTGGGGGTATGAATGGTTATATGGGGGGGGGGGTGAGCTTTCTATTTGTTGTAAATGGTGGTTATCAATTCTCATGGGGCTCTTTGGGAAGAAAAATAGGGCACCACAAAGTAGATGTGATTACGCGAAGAAGAAAATGGTTTCAGACTCATGAAGGCACCATCACATGGAAGATCATGGAGATTTCCACATAGAAAAAGGAAAATGTAAAGTTTAATCACCCTATTTCACTTATTTAGATTCATTAATACATCGTTAACCTTCTTCTCAGTCATTGGGTAAAATATCTATGTGGAGGATCTTCGCGAAATAGGTTCTATTGTGGATTTGGATGGATTCCGAGACCATTTGGGTCTAGATTAGATTCAAAACTACTGTGGATATGTTTATTACTTTAATAGCATGATTTTCGGTGCAAAAAAAAAATCCCCCACTCAAAATGGTATCTGAGATAAAAGAGGGTCATATTCTGAGGGCAAGTCGACAAAAAAAAAGAAGACAACTTATCGGATCACAAATATGGCCCGTGAAGCATGCGTGTGGGGCACGCCATGATACTTCAGTGGATGAAGGTCACCTTGAAGCTTGAGTAAACGTGGTCCCAAAGATTAGGTAGTCCTTGCATATAAATAGGACCAGAGGGGTCCAGTGTTCTTACTGGATCTCCACGAACGATTGTGTGGATAATTTCTTTTCATGAAGTTGATCCGTTCTACAAACGCAACTTCACAGACCGGGTGCTACGGTCCTTGTCTCTGTGAAATCATTTGATCAAACTAGTTCATATTGATTCATTGATACTTTTCAACACATGTGGAGAAAAATGATTCTATATAGGATACCACTTAGAGAATGACCTCCAGGGACGATCTTTGTGACTGAGTTTCATGAATAGGATTAGAAAACATCCTAAGTATCAGACTGCTAGATGCTCAAGAGGCTACATGGGAATTTCAAGAGGCTTCTCATTAGGTTCATTCTAATTCCTCTTAGGATGAATAAATGGTAAAAAAACATCATGATATGGTAGTATGTTTGGAGCCACTATGATCTTGAATTTCTAACAAAGTTTTTTTTTCAGATGCTCAGAAGGACTATCCATTATTCAAGAGCTTTTTGCTATATGTATTTGTCCTGTGGGATGAAATATTTATTCTAGAGGATAGTAAAGATGAGCTGCCATATTGTTTTAGAGATATTTCTTGATAAAACGAGTGTTACTAGGATGTAGACTATCATATCAGGATGAAAAACACTCTCGTCACAGCATAGTGCTTCTACAATCATCTCAACAACATTGATAGAAAGGTGTTGGAGAAAGAGACATCCACACCTTAGTACAAAACAATAATTATGTCAAGGATTGGGAACCCAGATAAGGGGTGGATAAAAAGAAGGGATCTACACCTGGGTGGTAATTTCACAGACTATTCGGTCTGGGTCTATTGGGTGTGCACATCTCTGTTGAGTATGAGACCATGCTAAGGTGAGTAGGCATGTATAAAGAAGCATGAGACTACCAATTATATGTCTCCCAACCAAAGGAAATCATACCAAATATGCTGAAGTGGTGGTCACCAGGTACTAACATGTTCTACATGCATCACGAGCAGGTTGGAATCAGCCTTTTGGACCTTTATAAAATCTCAGGCATCCCGATTTTGGGGGGAATGTATGACGAGTTTCTACCTGATGAGAATTCTTGGGATGAAGTAGAATAGATGCCGCCTTTGTAGAGGGAATTAATAAACCTAATGTGAAGCATGAACAAATATAAGAAGAACAATGAGGATGTACACTTCATGTAGTGGTTCAGTTACTTTCTGAATTTTTCACTGGATAAGCCTGGAGAAGGATAGGAAGCACCCATGAAACTACTAGTGAGGCCTCATACCTTTCCAAGGGGATCTCAGTGAGGAAGGTATGGTTATTACTTGAAGATCTTGGAGGATAGCTAGTGGAAAATATGGACCATAAGCCTCATGGATAAGTAAGAGCCAATTGTTAGGCTGTTTGGGTTTATCTCAACACTAATATGTGGATGGATGCTTCCGGTTAGGGACAGACATAAGGGAGTGCGACTGAGCACATTCATTATGGTTGTGATGCTGGAATTTGGGAAACACATCATCTTTGGTATCCTAGTGCTCGAAATATTTTATCACTTACTTTGGCTCATCAGTTAGGTGAATAGTTCCTTGCACATGTGCGGGCCACTCCACTTCCTATACAGCTAGGTCATAATGCACATGGAAATCTATGACTACCTCAATCCCATTTATCCACCTAGGATACACTCTAGACCAGTAATCCGGAATATTGAAGGGAGATTCCCATTCATTCTTGGTCTGGTGGCCGTGATGAGAAAGATGTGACGAGTAGAACAATTCATATTTCACATATTCCCTCTGCCAACCGTAGCATTCACTGATGACAACATAGATACAATGTACAATCCATAATATCTAGGAGGTGGGGTATTGGTGGTTCAGGAGGTTTGTGAATTGATATGTGAACCATACGCTCCACACTGATTGAAAAGTCAATTCAGATGCATCCAGAGGTTGGCTCTGAAGGTGTATATGGGGGAGTAATGAGGAAAACTCATGCGTGATTGAAAAATTTGGATGATATTCTCACATAAATACATGATGATGTGGAATCAGATTCCACCACCCAATGCTGCATTCAAGTTAATTCATCAATATGCATAGATATGGGAATCTTCTTATCCAGGTGTGATGCTAAAGAAACCAACAATCTGGATAAAAAAACAGAGGTCTGTGAACCTCAAACTTAGGGTTGAGCAGTAATAGGGTGACATCGTTAGGGCGGTGAGGATGCGTATCTTGGTGATGAGGCTACAGAAGTAAGGGAATAATACCACAAACCAACACCAACTTAATGTGAAGGAAGAGATGTAGCAATTCCATTCCTAGTGGCTCTGATCATGAGGACTTGAGAGAGAGGAGAATCATCGAAGGGATTCCACAAGATTCCTCCTTAGGCTCTAGGAAAGAATGTGGCTCACACATTGATTCCTCCTAATTAAATCTATCCAGATGCATATAAAGACTGAGAATTATTCAAATAGTTCCTCAACATCGACAACCGGTGGATGAACATGAACAAGCACGAGATGAAGTTGGGGAAAATAAGCTTCGTGAAATGCAGCTTCAACACAGCCCCGACTGTGGGGAGAAAATTCGTGAAAAAATTGGAAGAACCGGCGCACTCTTGAGGCACCACACGACCCATGAAAAAATGATTAAGGGTGCTGTTAAATATGAATGCTGCCCAATATTATCAGAAGCTCAGCTAGATGAGTGATACCCTTTGTCTTACAACTCAGATGGATCCTACTAGGAAGAGGTTGGTGAGGAGGAAACTCTAAAGGATGATGAGAAAATAGTTTCAAGGGGAGTCTCTCTACAAGAAGGAGAAATTGTGGCCTTAAAGGGAGCTTCTCTGGGAGGATTTTCTACATCTCTTGAAGTAAGCTCCGACTAACCCCCCACATTCCATTACCTTATTTACTGTAATTTTTCTTCTCAACTAACATTTTCCTGTGCAGGAGGATCTTGCGTATAGTGTTCCTGCTGATGGACACAAAGGCATGTCGACAGGTGTGGAGAACTAAGAACCGAGACACGCATCCCATGAAGTCATATTTGTAGAGTCCAACAGTACTAGGGATGCAAGGGTGGTCTCCTCAGAATCATTTGAAACCACCATCATATATAGGGCCACACCCTAGCATCTCAGTGATAACAAGCCAGTGGAAAGAGCATGGGCAACCATCACTCGACCATCGTAAGCTTCCTACCCCACAGAGCCATACCTAATGATTGTTTAATCAACATGACTAACATGACCCTAATCTGAACAGTTCTTAGAGTGGTGGGAATCCTACTAGTTTGGATGGCCAGAGGACTCGTAGCCCCTCTCCTGAGATAAATTTAAGTCCTTTTGGAACCAAGTACCCAAGATCTCTAGGCCATGGTTCCTGGTAAGGGACCAACTGTAATCACGGGTGATCCCACTGGTGGGCCAGAAGATGGAGCTAGGTGGGCCATCATCATTGATATAGAATCAAGTAATTTGGATCACCCAGATGACCTAGATCATGATTCCCCAAATGCGATTCCAAAAGAGGATCCTTCTGCCAATCTTTTGGATGCATTCCCTAAGTATAAACCTACAGATCCCTTGGATCTAGATGAATCTGATTCCGATGTAGTCGAGATCAGACAAAATTTCTAACGTTGAGCATGGAAACTAATCAAATGCTTCCTCAACAAGGTTTCAGAATCTGAGTGGATAATTCAAATGGGATCTCTTCTTCATTGGCTGTGGGAACTATGTGCTAGAGTGGAGGACACAAGAAATTTACACATGCTGATATGAGACTACCTTGCTTATAAGGTACGAGAGAGAATACAGAAATTGGATGTTGCTTGGTGCTAGAAGAGGTATGAGAATTTTCAAAAGCTCTAAGTGATCGAGTATGTGATCTAGTGCCTTGATGAGATGATTGGAGAGCATTTCACATCTATTGAAAAGTAGACCAGGACCATCTGACAACTGATTCCAAAATTGGAAGAAACCCAGGAGTAGCTAGCACATGCGAACCATCAAGTGGAAGAACTTTGATCTAAATGGTGTTGAATTTATATTAGGGTTGACATGCTTCAATTTGAGACTGTCAATGAGGAGAAGGATCTTATGTAGAGGTAATAACCCCTAGAGGCTATGTGCCAGAGATTGGCAAATTTGAAGCATTCCATTGAAGGATCAGATCAATAAAGGCCGTGTTTTAGCTAAACTAAAACATAATTTTTTTTCCTACCTCTTCATTAATACTAAATGCATGGATATATTTCTCTCCTTACTTTTATTTCTTTATATCTATCATATTCGTGAAAAAACTATAATTCAATCCCTAAGATCATGCGGGTCATGCCTCATGTGAGAAATAAGGGACGACGACATGATTGTTCACTTTGTATGAGTGTAAGTCAATTTTCAGATACTTGGCATCTGCCATTATGGACTGACCACCTAGAATATATGGGCTAAAGGAAAATGTGACTGAAGAATAGGGTTCCATGAATATCAATCATTCCTTTCCCAACATGTTCTAGTAGATGAATGGGATAATTCCAGGGGTGTTGGAATAAATCCAAAAAAAGGGAATGGGAAATGTGAATAACAATACCATGAATTTAGAACACAATTATGATGGAATTCCAACATAAGATAACTGTTGACCAAGTTCAAAGTTTAGAACTCATACTATTATCATGAAATGGGAATAAACAAATGATTTCCAACTGCTGAATGAATTCGAAAACATGGGTCCAAACTCAAAATGTCGTCAGATGTTTTCTGGAAAGTTATCCCAAAATGGTAGGTGAGCCAAAGTAGTAGGGGACTAGGCCATTAAGGTGGGTTCATTTAGATGTGAAAGTTTATGAATATCTTAATAAGGGGCATGCAAAGCATGTGGTGTAGGGATGGAATGCTCAAAAGGATTCTAACACTCTTGAAACTATGCCATGGTGACGAGAGAACATTAGTGTGAGCATATTAGTTTGAATTAGGATCAAACCTAATTTCTAGCAAGGACCTATCTGGTGAGAACTTAGGATTCCTTGTAATGTGACACTATGAATGTAACGATAAAATGAACATAGTTTAACATCATGTGGTGGGGACGATACATAGACTAGTATAATGTCGTATGACCAGAATGTTGAACATAGTTTAAGGTCATACTGCCTGGACCCTGGAAAATAGTGTAATGTCATGTTTCACGGACTATGATTCTTGTTCCTATAATGTTTTCATGGATTGAAGGAGGTGAACCCAATGTGAATGATCCAATGGAGGCTTGGGCACCATACAAATACTAAGGAACATAAATGAAAGAGGAATATGTGATACAATGAGGGATGACACCAGACATGAATGAAGGCCAAGGAAACCTACCTATGCACCACATATTCACGTGAGGCTCCTAGTTTAATGTTTTGGAGTTTTGACCACAGGGAATTCCAATTTTTTCATACATGTAGAAACCTTCCCCAGACCCTTAAGCCCATGTGATCCATTCTCAGTGTGGAAAACATTGGGAAGAAAAGATATTTATGAAACATTGAAGCACATAACAGGGGAACAAGATTGTGGAGTCCAGGATAACCCCATGAGGCAGGTCCTCTGATTTAACACCCAAAGGTGGACAAAGGGATGAAACAGAGGGTGTCAAAGTTCTTCCTAGACATAAGAATGTGAAAAGGGCTGTGAATCACGAAGTCTAATTTTGGGGACATAATTTGTGTGGCGTAATGATTGAGGATAACTACTGACCATATTTGAAACACAGTATCAATATCATGTAGCTTGGGATGCTAAAAAAATGAGGGTCGGCCGCTGATCATATTTGAAGTGTGGTACTGGAGTCAAAATATCATTCAAAATCCTCCAGGACATTTTCCCAGGATGGTAGGCAATCCATAAGGCCGAGCATTCATACCGTTATGGGGTCCCTTAAGATATGAAAGATGATGAAGACCCATATAAATGGAGACATGAAGCATGTAGATGAAATGAATAAATGTCAATGAAAAATCCAACACTCTAGATCCTATTCCATAGTAGATATGAGCACATTAATGTGGAATATCAGATAGAGGGATCCAAACCCCTTCTCAAGGGAAAATTCCTCAATAGGGATCCTAAACATGGCATTGAAATGGGCCAATTCCACATGACGAGGAAAATGGATATAAGAGGGTTACTAAACCTAGGGCTGGACCTGAAAGAAAAATGTATGGGCATTCCTTCATATCCCATATAGATGGGAATCAAGAAATACATAGTTATTTAATGCCATGTAGTCTAACGTCTTGCGATAAGGATGGAAGATATCTTAGTTTATGGTCATAGAGCTCAGACTTTGGGAAACATATTAATGTCATGGTTCTTGGACTAAGGAAAACACTCAGTCTTAGGGTATATAAAAAACATATGAAGAAATATTTGATATGAATGAGGCCAAATAGGAATCGTGTTTTGTAGACACACCTCATACAAATAGGGGCCATAGGGCCATGAAGGTGTTAAGAAATGTGTGGATGGACCCGAAGAAAAAAATATTCGGTTGTCGCTACATATCCCACAAGGATGGGAATCAAGTTGCATATAGTTCATGAAGAAAAGTGTGGTTAGAGACCAACACTGGTGGGGGAAATCCTTTCTAGTGGTGAGGAAGCTAAAACATCTTGTAATTATCATGGGGCATCCAGAACTCGTTCAGGGTATGGTTGAAGTTTAACATCACACATTAAGGATGATGTAAGGGGAAATAATGCTAAGGTTAGACCCAAGATCAGTGATCTGAGCGTCACTATGTATCTCTAAAGGATGGGAATCAAGACAAACATGGTTATTGATGGGAAATTTTTCTGTGCATTTCAGGACCATGAACAAAGATAAGAAACATTATATATTTCTTCTTTGTCCTTTGGTTTTTGTGTGTGACCAACCTAGGATGAAAAGTCTGTATGTCACTGTGAGAATCAAGAATTATGTAGGTCTTGAAAAGTTTCATGGTGGGAACATTGCCAAGTGTAATTCCCTCTCAAGCAAGAACACAACAACACTATTTAATTTTTCATCCTGAATCCAGGACGATGATGCCGCAATTTAAGGTTATATGACAGGACCAATCCATGCATTTTAACATCATAAGGTAATGGTGAAATAGTTTAAAAGCATGGGTTCATGTGTCAGTAATGTTTAACATTATATTTCTTGGATGAAGAGAGAGTTCTTAGTTTAAGTTGTATAACTTGGACCATGAGTATGTGAAACTTTCTTATGCAGGTATAACCCCAACAAGACTCCACAACCCATATGATTCATGCTTAGTGTGGGAAACATGGAGTGGTTTCAGGATTTCCCCATCACATTAGAGTGAATAATAAGGGAAATCTAAGCACCGAGTGGAAAAAACCAACCGTTCCATCATTCCTACTCAACATGTGTTGATGCACATAGGAACAACACTTGGCAAATTGAAGATCCACAAGAACATAAAATAGAAGGAAAATGAAAACCAAGGTGTACAATATTTGGGACATAATGGGGGTGGAGTAACAATGGAGGGTAATTGGAGACCATATTCAAAACCTAGCATCCATCTCATGTGACCTAGAATGGGATTAAGCAAATGAGGGTCAGCCGCTGACCATATCCGATGTATGGGAATTGACTCAAAATTTGATTTGAAATCCTCCTAGACATTGGACTAGGATGGTAATTGAGCCATGAGGCCAAGAAATCATACCGCTAGGGGGTCCCTTTATATGTGAATGATGAAAAATACACAAATAAGGGGATGTATAAAGCACAAAAATGAAGTTGGGGGAATATCACAATATAATAAATCATTATAGATCTCATGCCATGGGACATTTAGGTATGCCGATGTGTAACATCCATAGGCAGTATCAGATCAATCATCAAGGATCATGTTCCATAGGGGAGTTACAAATAGTTTAATTGTCATGTCGCTCGGACCTTAAATTATTAGTTTAAGGTCATGGAGTATGGAATGTAGGTGACTAGTTTAATTTCATGTACATGGGACATACCTATGCAGTTTAACACAATACAGTGATGATGAATATGTCTAGTGGTTTATCATATTGTGATTAGGGAAATATAAATCCTAAAGGGGAACTACAAGGTGTTTTAAATATCCTAACATGAATGGGGACCAAGGAGGCCTTAACCACGCCACACATTCTCAAAGGGAAACCTAGTCCAAAAGGGGACAAAAAGGGAGAATTGAAAATCCTATAGCTGGGAATAAGGAAAAATTGTTCAGGTGCCTCTACGTATCCTATGAGGGAACGAATCAAGACACACATAGTTTGTGAATGTTTTACTGGTTAATGTCATGTGGTGAGAACAAAGAAAAGGTTTAATGTCAAGTGGGTTGGGGAAATTTTATGTCATTTAAGAAAAATGGGTACATTGCTCATAAGTTCATGCATAAAGGACCATAAATAATATGAAATTTAGTGTCTTATAGGCATGACATTTCAGTTTATCAATGTGTCAGATAGAAAATATCTTAGTTTTAAGGTCATAGTACTTGAACCATAGGATAAGGCTGAAAGGTCTAGAAAGGTTCAGGAACCTAGGGATAAACCAAAAGACACAATTTTCATGCATTCTAATGTATCCTGAGATTAAAGGAATCAAGCCATACATAGTTCATGGATTCTGTGTAGTTTAAAGTCACAAGGTAAGGATGAAGAAATAGATCAACACTCTTAAGGGGGAGGGGCGCACTGTGTATCCGTTATAAACCTAACGTGAATAAGGACTAATGAGGTGCCAAACACAACATGTGAAATCCCTGAAGAGAACTAAGGTTAAGGGGGGATGAAAATATGAAAAGTTTTGGGGAACCTAGGGCTGAACCCAAAGACAAAATGTTTGAGCATTCCTACATATCCTGTGTAGGAAATAATCATTCCACACATAGTTCAAGAATGACTTATAATTTAACGTCATGTTGTGAGGACTAATAAATAGTTTAATGTCATGTGGGAAAGGGTAATTTAATGGCATGTTGGAGACTGTTTCTAGGTAGTTTTACATCCTATATCACAGAAAAGTTTGATGAGTTTAACATCATGCATGACGAACGAGATCTTAGTTTAATGTCAAAGAGATTGGACTGTGAGGTGAATATGTTTATGGTTTGTATTTTTTTGTCATGTAGTATGAAAATTGACTCATGTGAAGTAAAGATTGAGGAACATATCATTGGTGGTAAGAGTGATCAACTCCCCATCCATGGTGACCAAAGAATATCCACCATTGGGATAAACCCTATCAAAAAATTAGGGTGCTTCCCATTTGGGATCTTACATCGGTGGATTATGACTAGGTATCATCAACGTCCTAAGAGAAAATACCATATCACCTTAGAGGAAGGATTATAGATAAACATTATTGTCAAAATCCCTGGATACCATGTTCTGGGGACTCTCTAGGTTGTGTAAGGCTAGGATCCTGTTCTCATCAATGACTTCCAACATAGACAGATAGACTTCTGCTACTTTGTCTGGCGTCAGCGGATCATTGATAATTGTAGTGAGTGACGAAAACTAAATCTCAATTTGTAGGACTACCACTATTCCATACATATAGGAATATGGGTTCATGTTTCGAGAATTATAACTTGTTTTCTTATACTACTAGAGCACATTGGGGAGCTTTTTCGACCATCTTTTCTTATTCTAACCGACTATATTTTACAAAATGTTAGAGATGGACTTATTGAACACCTTGATCTATCCATTTGCATGTTCATGGTAGTGAGATGTATGGTTAGACTAAATAGTGTATTTTTCATACAATTTCATCCAATTAGTTGATCATAAATTGGTTCCATTATTGGTGATGACAACGTGAGGGACTATGAATCGATGGATGGTATTAGAGATTACAAAAAGAAACTATAAAATGGGCCTTGAATTCCTTGAGTGGAATCAGTTCTATCCACTTGGAGAAGAAATCTGTGGTGGTCAGAATGAACCTGCACTAGTTAGTTTTTACTGGTGGATATGGCCCCAAAATATCGAGTCCCCAGACAGCAAAGGGACAAGAATACTTGGTAGTGTGTAGAGGCTCTAGAGGCGCATGTACAAAATTGGCATAGATCTGACACGTGTGACTCCTCTTGGAGAACTCAATAATGTAATTGACCATAGTGGGGAAAAAGTAACCCAACCTTAATGATTTTGATGAGCTTCGTAAGTACCATCATGAACTTCCCACATAACCCAGGGAACCTCATATCTCTGAATGAAATAGAGGAGGATTCTATCAAACCCATGTTTTTAGAGGATATATTCAAGGATGAGACAACCATGAAAGGTGAACTGCACTACACCCTGATGGATTCACTCACGTTTGACTCTCTCTGTCAGGATATTTCCATGTTTATGGTACAAGTCAAAAGGATTTCTCCAGTCAGGGGTCCCTTCTACTATAGAAGGGGGACATGGAGGTCCTGATGTGGAGGAATCAGTGATAAGGTGTCTTACCAATAGGTTCTCAACATCTCACAAGGAGGTGAAAGAGATGACCCTTTGATTCCCCAACTGAATAAACATGTCACCCTGGTTGAGCTTCACGATAGATGAGGCAAGGTCTGAAAATGCCTTAACACGACCATTATGCAATCTGGGGATGTGATTGACATCTGGTTGAGAAGGGAACTAGGCTATCAATTTAAGGGTGTGCTCTAATTGGGGCACAAGTTCTATCTTTCTAGAAACATAGTCACCATTGATCTACTTGACAACTAGCTCAGAGTCCCCCTTTACATGTAGGTGGGGAATATAAATCTCTAGATCTAGATCAAGTTTAGTGATGAGGGAATAAGAGTCTGCTTTATTTTTGGTGCATCCATATGTCAATAAGAAC
This sequence comes from Viscum album, assembly GCA_963277665.1. Classification (NCBI taxonomy): domain Eukaryota; kingdom Viridiplantae; phylum Streptophyta; class Magnoliopsida; order Santalales; family Viscaceae; genus Viscum; species Viscum album. The sequence continues at coordinate 693,155,016 of OY728158.1, forward strand.
AGATAGGGAAACACTACCTAATCACGCATGATGAATACAATGCCCAATACTACTCTTTTGAGCATGAGATCATTGAGTCCCCTACATGTGAGGCTCTGTGAGGAACTATCCAAGTTCATCTGCCAACATGTCACGACCTGATCCACTAGGTGGATGGCCTCATCTAGAAAGTCAAGATCAAGAGACTACTCAACAATTGGTGGATGGTCGACTAGAAAATATACTAGTACCTGACCCTTAATAGTTTTCTATGGGATGTAACTGATATTGAACTACTCAAGGATCACTTCCCACCGTGCTAGATGGCCTATCAACATAGGGGGTTCAAAATATACTTTAGTGGATCCATGCTAGACACCAACTGTATCTTGTCATGTTGAAAGTAATTCTGAGACATTTTCACTGTGAAAACCAACATGAGAAATCTCTTATTGATAGAGGAATATTTGGTCTCATTGTTGAGGAGCGTGGGGATGAGAGAGAACATAATATTATTTATCCCTCTTTTTTCTTCGGGGGAGAAGGGATCCAAGGGATTGTTCCATGTATTTCACATAGTGGACCAGCGACATGCCACAGATGTGTGGAAACAGGACCAGAGGCTAGAGTAGATACTACTTGATCGCATGAAGTAATGTTCGGGACTATTCATCACATTGATAGATGAAACCTTTCTTCAAGAGTTGGGAAAAGGGATTAAAATCATTGTAAATATTCACAATGATTCGGAATATGTAGGAGATGTGGCCTTGAATTCCTTGGAACTCACGAAGGTTGTTCAGAGGGGGAATGTAACTAATAGCCTCAATATTATTCAGGTCAATCTCAATGCCTTTGTACCTGAAAAAAAATCTTAGGAAATTTCTAGAGGTAACCCTGAAGGCACAGTTCGTGGTCTACATCTTTGGATGGTGGGAGAGGTGGAAGAAAAACACTCTATCAAGATCTCTGATATGGTCCTGACATTGACGGGACTTGAAAACCAAATCATCAATATAGTATTCCACCAATGTACCAAGGATCGGTTTGAATATCCGGTACATAACACCCTGATTGGTGGCTCCATCATTCTTCAGACCGAAAGGAATTACCTGATAGAAAATTTTACCTTGAAGTGATTTGAAGGAAGTGGAATCTTATTCCTCATGAGCCATATGAATTTGATTATATCCATAATTTCCATCCATGAAGAAGAGGGAATGAAATCCATCTGTGGAATCGATCAACATCTTTGTCACAAGAAGGGGAGAATCATCCTTTGTATAGTGATGGTTGAGATCCCAAAAGTCGATACAAACTCTGATCTTCCCATTATTCTTCTATATGGGGATGATATTTGTCACGACCCGTCCTCGGGGCCCGTGCCGTGACTACCCCAAGCCCGCCTTCCATAGGCCAGGGGCTGGCGACTAGCACCAAGGCGTAAAATCCCAGTAAACAGGGAAGGCATTGCCTTTATAAGTAACAACCACACAGAGTCAGCAAGCGGAAAGTAAAGTGCAGAAAGGTAAAGGGGCCGGAAATACAAGCCCAACTGTAAAGTACAACTGAAAAGTAAAGTACAACAACTGAAGAAAAGACGGCGGCCTCGTGTCGTCCACTGGCAATCCCACCTGAAGGGTGGGTACAGATAGCCTCCAAGCTCCTCGGGCCCCACGTCCGCTCTGAGCACGTCCCGTCCAGTGGTCCACCTCCAGGTACCGTCCTGCTCCACGCCCCAACCGCGATCAGCGCTGTCCGTCGTCTGCAACCAACACCACGAAGTGCGGGCATAGCCCGTGCAGGGGTGAGTACAACTACTCAGTAAGGACCCCGAGACCCCCGAAGGTCTCCCGAAATCCACAAAGGATATAGCACAAAAGAAAGATGCAATCACGAAGTAACATCTGACTCGACTTAGGTATATGCCCATACATATACCTAAGTCCCCAATTCTAGCTCTGCTCACGAGCTCAAGAACAACTCAATCCACAAAGGAAAGCAAGACTCAAATCCACAAGGAGAGTAAATAGTAAATCCACATAGGATAGTTCAACACAATCCACAAAGGAGAGTAACATAAGATTCAGCTCAACCAGGTATACTTTTTCAGATGACGTCAAAGACGATCACTGATCCGTCTAAGTCGTCGGACCCACGAAGGATCGATAGGTACTAACCCCCGCAAAAGACCCACACAGGATCGGGCTCACACAGAACCTGTAGGCAGTGGCTCACACAGAACCGGTAGGCAGTGGCTCACACAGAGCCGGTAGTAGGACCCACACAGGATCGGGCACTGATCCGCGTAGGATCGCTGAGTGCAGTAGTCGACGCAGTCCACTGAGGATCTCTGCACAGTCGTCGCCGCAGTCCACGAAGGATCTTTGCTCTGCCGTCGTCGCAGTCCACGGAGGATCTCTGCTCTGCCGTCGTCGCAGTCCACGGAGGATCTCTGCTCTGCCGTCGTCGCAGTCCACGGAGGATCTCTGCTCTGTCGTCGAGGTCACAGCCAGCGCTAGGGTTCCCGCACGTAGCGAGCTCGTTTAGGAGGGTCCGCTCCACGAGCCGAGGGGCTGATACATCAACTGACACGTAGTCCGAAGATGATGTATCCAAAAGTTCCGTATCGACAACAGGATCTCAACGCGACAGACGGCGCGTCAATCGGACGCCCGGTCTGAGAGTTATTGGCATTTTCGTCCCAGGGGCCCGGTTGGTTTTTAGGGAAAAACCAACCCGACCGTACTCCGCCTGTATCCGATCCTCGGGAGGAGTATGCCAAAAGTTCCGTCTCACTTAGAGGAAACTACCACAGCTGACGGTACGTCGATCGGACGTCCGTAGCTCAAGTTATGAGCGTTTCCGCTCCGAGGGCCCGGTTGGCTTCGTGTACGAACCAACCCGGCCGAACCCAAAGTCTTCCGAAACCTTGAGTATAATATACCGAAACGACCGTCTCGATCCAAGGATCGCGTAGCCGCTGACGGTTCGTCAATCGGAGGTCCCAGGCCCAAGATATGGGCGAAAGACCGTAGAGGGCCCGAAACGGGGGTACTGGGCCCGGGGCGACCCGGCCCGAACCCCCCCTGGGGTCGGCCGAACCGGGTCGGCCCGAACCGGGCCGACCCGAACCGGCCCGAACCGGCTCGGCCGGGTCCGGTCCGGCCTGGGCGCGGCCCGGCCGACCGGACCGGCCGGCTCGGTCTTCGGCCGAGCGGCCGAAGAGCCGCCGCCGCGGGGTTGACCCGCGGCTTTGAAGGAGACGCGGCCCCCGCGGGGGCCGCCTGTCACGCGGACGCGGCCGGGCCGCCGCGTCCGTCCCGGTTCCGCGCGGCCGCGGAACCGGCCGCCGTTGCCGCCGCGGCTTCAGCCGCGGCAGGCTTCCTCCACAGCGGCGTGCCGGGCGCCGCCGCCTCCGGTCGCCGGCGCCGCCGCGCCGGCGACCCGCGCCGCTGCCGCCTTCCGCGGGCCGCCGGGGATGCTCCGGTGGCCCGATTTATTTCCCGTCTGCGCCGATGCTCCTCCCGGGGGACGATCTTCACTGCGGAGCCAACAAATTGCCCTTGCCGCACGGTTCGTCGTCGTCCGCCAAATCCGCGCAAAAAGAGAAGATCGGCGGAGGGTTGCCGGGTCTTGTTCGTTAGACCCGCACCCTCCGCGTTAGCCATAAACGTCACCGGGAGGGAAAAGGATCAACCAAATCAACAATTTCAAATAGATTAAAAATTGTTCCGATCGGGTTCTTTATTTGAAAAGAATGAACACGGGAAGAGAAATATAATAATCCAATCAACCCTTACCTTGTCGTCGTCGTCGGACGAGAGGTCGTCGCGGAATCGCTCGTCGCGGAGGAAGGAGATCGTCGCGTCGTCGCGGTATCCGGCGTCGCGTCGCCAATCTCCGGATCAAGATCAAACGGATTTAATTAGTTTAAATCCGTTGATATTGAAATTAAAAAGGGAGAAGAAAAGATCCGATTCTCACCTTAGTTGCCGAACGAGGATCGGCCGCGGAAGAAGAGGCGTCGCCGAAGAACGTCGCGGGTAGATCTCGTCGACGTCGCAGATCTTGGTGTGCGTCGTCGAATTCCGGTCACCGGCGTTCTTCGCGTTCTTCGCGTTCTTCGCGTTCTTCGCGTTCTTCGCGGAGAGGGTGGAGGAACGAAGATTCTTTCAAATCCTTTCCAAGGATTTTTGGGTTGGTCTTATTTTATAAACATGCCAACACACGAAACCGGTTAAGAAACGATCCATTAATTCGTTGAATTAATTCAACGAAAGAAACGACCCATTTAATTCACGAAGAAACAGTCCATTTAATTCACGAAATAAACCGCCCAATTAAATGGTCTGTTAAGAATTAAAGAAAACGCGTCGGTTGACTTTTCAGTTACTTTGACGGGTTTTCGCGGGTGCGTTACTTAGCGAAAGAAACGGCGGGGCTCGTGCGGGCCCAGCCTCACAAATATCCTACCAAGGGGTAGGATATTTCTGGATAGCATCCTATCCAGTTCAACTCAGTTCAAGCCGCCTTTAAGTGACTTCAAGTGGCTTCCAAGCAGCTTAAGTGAAATAAAATAAAGTTGTCGCACAAACTTTATTTTATTTCTGACTTAAAGCCGTAAAATTTAAAAACCACGTCTGAGCAAACGCAACTCCGGAAGAGGCGTTTCTAAGCAAATACCGGCGCTGCGATTTCATCGGTGCCCTCAGAATTTGATTCCGGGCACCGGTTCAAAAGATAGAAAAACCCGCTCGTCCGTTCACTGAACGTACCCGAGCCAAACTTCGGAAATTGATTCCGGGCACACCGGGCCTCGGAATCAGGTGCCGTCTGAAGCTGCGCTCTTGTAAAATTCCAAAGAAAATTAAGAAAAAAATTTCCTTGAAATTTGCGGGTCTTTACATTACTCCCACCTCAGGGCTTTACGTCCCCGTAAAGATACATCAAAAACTAGGGAAACAAATGGGGGTACTGAGCACGCATCTGAGCCTCCCGCTCCCAAGTGCTCTCCTGGAGGTTCCCGTGCTGCCATCTGACGCGCACAAGAGGAATCGACCGCCCACGTAGGACCCGCTCCTGTCGATCCTCGATCTCCACTGGAACCTCCGCAAAAGTCGCCCCATCGTCCACGTCCAGCTCCCCAAAGTCGATGATGTGTGTCGGGTCGTGCACGTATCTCCTTAGCTGAGACACGTGGAAGACGTCGTGCACCCTGTGCAACTGAGGTGGTAGAGTCAGGCGATAAGCCACCTCTCCTATCCTGCTGAGGACCTGGAAAGGCCCGATGAAGCGTGGAGACAACTTGCCGCCTCGGCCAAATCTCCGTAAACCACGTCGAGGTGAGACACGCAAAAAGACGTGGTCGCCATCCTCGAACTCTAGTGGCCTCCGCCTCCTGTCAGCATATGACTTCTGCCGGCTCTGAGCTGTCCTCATCCTCTCCTGGATGATCTGGACCTTCTCTGTCGTGGCTCGGACCATCTCTGGTCCCACGAGTGCTGACTCCCCAGGGTCTGTCCAGCACAACGGTGATCTGCAGGGTCTGCCGTACAACGCCTCGTATGGTGCCATCCCGATGGTGGAGTGGTAGCTGTTGTTGTACGAAAACTCCACCAAGGGTAGGTGGTCCTCCCAGCTGCGACCAAAGTCGAGAACACATGCACGGAGCATGTCCTCGAGTGTCTGTATGGTCCTCTCCGTCTGACCATCCGTCTGAGGGTGGAAGGCTGTGCTCAGATGGAGCCGCGTCCCGAACGCCTCCTGCAACCCCTTCCAGAGCCGGGAAGTGAAACGAGCATCTCGATCGGAGACGATAGACGATGGCACACCGTGAAGCCGTACGATCTCCTGGACGTAAAGACGTCCCAAGCTCTCCACTGAGCCCTGCTCTCTGATGGGTAAGAAGTGTGCCGACTTGGTGAGTCGGTCGACAATCACCCAAATGGAGTCGTGACCTCTGGAAGTGCGTGGAAGTCCAGTCACGAAGTCCATAGATATGCTATCCCACTTCCACTCCGGGACCTCCAAGGGCTGTACCAAACCTGCTGGTACCTGATGCTCTGCCTTCACCTGCTGGCAGGTGAGGCATCGTGAAACGAACTCTGCCACAGCTTTCTTCATGCCCGGCCACCAGTGCTGTCGTCTGAGATCCTGGTACATCTTCGCCACTCCGGGATGTACCGCCAAGGGAGAAGTGTGAAACTCTCTCAGCACCTCCTCTCGTAGAGCGACTGGTACGAAGGTACGTCCTCTGAAAAGGATGTCATGCTCTGCTCCAAGGGAGAAACCATCAGGCGCCTGATCTGAGGATATCAGTGCACGCCGGGTCTCACAGTCAGCATCCCCACGCTGAGCCTCTCTAACCCGCTGTAGAAGTGGAGGAGAGACTGTGAGAGACTGAAGAAAGGCTGCTCCGTCTCTATCCACGAAGGATATCTGCAAGGAGGCTAGCTGCTCCGTCGCCTCCTCAAGTAGCTGAATGCCCGTCCTCCTGCTGAGGGCATCGGCTACCACGTTCCCCTTCCCAGGAGTATAGACTATCTCAAAGTCATAGTCCTGGAGGAACTCAAGCCATCTCCGCTGTCTCAGGTTCAGGTCCTTCTAAGAGAAGATATACCTGAGACTCTGGTGGTCAGAAAAGACTGTGAAGCGCTCGCCCATCAGATAGTGCCGCCAAGTCTTCAGAGCAAAGACCACTGCTGCTAACTCCAGGTCATGAGTGGCGTAGTTCTGCTCATGCGGCCTCAACTGACGTGATCCGTAGGCGATCACGGCCCGTTCCTGCATCAGGACGCACCCGAGTCCAGTCCCTGATGCATCGCAGTAAACTACGTACCCAACTCCCTCCTCAGGCAACCTCAAGATAGGTGCGCTGGTCAATCTCTGTCTCAGCTCCTGGAAGCTCTGCTGACATCTGTCTGACCACACGAAGGGTTTCCCCTTCTTCGTCAACGCTGAGAGTGGTGCCGCAACTCTGGAGAAGTCCGGCACGAATCTCCGATAGTATCCCGCTAGGCCCAAGAAGCTCCGCACCTCTGTCACGCTCCTGGGTGGCTCCCAAGCTAGCACTGCCTCGATCTTCGCGGGATCCACTGCAACTCCCGCCTCAGAAATGACGTGCCCCAAAAAATGGACCTCACGTAACCAGAACTGGCATTTTGAGAGCTTGCCATAAAGCTGGTGCTCTCGGAGTATGTCTAGCACAACTCGCAGGTGGTAGGCATGCTCCTCCTCAGTCGTCGAGTATACCAAAATGTCGTCAATGAAGACAACGACAAATCGGTCGAGGTATGGCTGGAAGATCCTGTTCATGAGGCTCATGAACACTGCTGGAGCATTGGTTACGCCGAACGGCATAACCAAGAACTCATAATGGCCATACCGACACCTGAAGGCCGTCTTCTGCACGTCCTCGTCTCGAACTCTGAGCTGATGATAGCCTGACCGGAGGTCTATCTTCGAGAACCACCGCGCTCCCTTGAGCTGATCGAAGAGGTCATCAATCCGTGGCAGCGGATACTTATTCCTCACTGTCACCTGGTTCAGGCGACGATAGTCGACACACAGTCGCAAGCTCCCGTCCGCCTTCTTGGCGAACAAAATCGGGGAAGCCCAGGGTGAAACACTGGGTCGGATAAACCCCTTGCTCTGCAAGTCCTCCAACTGTACCCGCAGCTCTCGAAGCTCGGCGGGGGCCATCCGATATGCTGGAGTAGATATCGGGGCTGTCCCGGGGTACAAGTCGATGTAAAAGTCTACCTCTCTACGAGGAGGTAGCCCTGGAACGTCGTCGGGAAAGACGTCCACGTACTGGTCCACCACTGCAGGAAAAGCCGGACTCCGTACGTCCACTGCTCCTAGGATGAGGCTAGCCAGCTGATGAGAGATGGGCTGCAATCTCCTCCGCGGAAGTCCATCCTGTGCTGCAAAGGTTCCCTTCTCGCCGGTGAAGGTAAACCTGCTCCCGTCGGTACGAACACATCGCACCTTGCGCCTAAAACAGTCGATCTGGGCATGAACCGTGGATAGCCAATCCATGCCCAAGATGACGTCGTAAGGCCTCGACGCCGCTACAAGGAGATCCCAGCCGAAGCTCTCGCCTCCTAGAGTAAGCTCACACTGCCGGCACCAGTGCGTAATCGTCGAGTCTGCTCCCGTAGGAGTCTCTAGCCGTAAGGATCGAGCCAACGGCTCAGTCGGAATCTCCGAGCTCCGAACAAGGGCAGAGGCTATGAAAGAGTGACTCGCTCCTGTGTCTATAAGGACTGCAGCAAGGGTGGAATAGACACAGATCGTACCTCGAATCATCTCTGGCATGTCGGGGTCGTAGGCCTCCACTGCCTGGAGCTGGGCCTGTCTCTGCCCGCCAGCTCCCTGTGGTCGAGGTGGCCCTCCTGGTGGTGGTGGGGGTAGAGCCTGGAAGCGTCGCCCACCACCCGCTGCTCGGCCAGCTCCTCTGCCTCGTCCGCCTCCTCCCTGCGGACCGCCACGGTCGACCCTCTGCCTCTGCCTGGGTGGCCCCTCCACCGTCTGCTGCTCCTCTGGTCGGCGAGTCGGGCAGTCACGAGCCATGTGACCCTGCCCGCCGCAAGAGTAGCACAGCCTGCCTCTCGAAAGGCTGGCACTCCGCTGTGTGCCCTGCACCGCTGAGCCGGTGTCCTGAGGCCGTCTGCGAGGGGGTCTGGTCTGCCTGGACCCGTGAGTCATCCGTCGGCTGCCTGCTGCCGATGACTCAGCTACCTGCCGCCCTGCGCTAGGTCTCGCCGCTGAAGAAGGCTCTGCCAGGAAGCTCTCGATCAGGAGGGCTCGCTCCAGCACTCCCGCCTGGGTCGGAATGCTGAGGGAGATCAGCGACGCCCGAATCTCCTGTCGCAAGCCCTGCTCGAAGTTCCGGGCCCGGAAGAAGGGGTCCCGTACCATGTCGGTCGAGTAGCGAGATAGGTCCGTGAACCTCGCCGCGTACTGAGCGACCGTCATGCTGCCCTGGCGCAGCTGGAGAAGCTCCTGGATGCGCACCGCTCGGAGGGTGGCCGGGACGAACTCAGAGCGGAAGAGGCTCTCGAAGTCCGCCCAGAGCAAGGATGCCTCATCGTGAACCTGGAGCATCAGGCTCCACCATCGTCCTGCCGCCGCCTGCAGGAGGCTCGCTGCGAGGATCACCATGAGATCCGCTGGTGTCCTCACTAGCCTGAAGATCCGTACCACCGCCTCTAGCCAGTCCTCGGCGGCCTGGGGGTCCGCCTCACCGCGAAACCTGGGCGGTCGCTGGCTCTGAAACTCATGCAGTGCCCTGAGGCGACGTGCATCGTCGGCGTCTGGTACTGGAAGCATCGGTGGCTCGGCGGGTAAAGCTACCGCCGGTGCCACTGCTGGCAAAGGGCCCTGCACCGAGGCCTCGTCGCTCGGTGGGCTGCCATCGCGCCCAACACTCGGAACCCTAGCTGGCAGTCGTCGCGGGGCCATCCTGAAAAGGAGAACAAGAGCACCATAGTCAGAACAGTATACCTGGCGAGCTGGCACAAGTAATCACAAGGAAAACTTGAGACTTTCATAAAGCAGATCAGTATACCCGGTGAGCTGACACAAGTAATCACAAAGAAAACTTGAAACATACACGCAATCAATGTTTTCATGCATTAAGTCGGAAATCAGGAGTCAGGGTCCTGGTGTACGGATACGTCGGCCGCCGCACCAACACTGGGCTCCCTGAACTGATAACCACACTCAATACACTAAACACTATTGCTTCACATAGAAAGAAAGGACGATCAGAGTCTGCGGTAGAACCGACCACCTCTGATACCAATTTGGCACGGGCCCCGAGGACGGGTCGTGACAATATTGGACAACCATTTGGGGTATTATACATCCTTGATGATGTTGTATTTTATTATCTTATCATCTTCAACCTCAAGCATGGAACTATGATATGGGTGAATCTTCCTAGGAGGCTACTTGAACCCGTGATGGATTACCTAGAGACCAAGGTGGTGGATAGAGACCTTAAGATATAGTAATAGAATCTCATCATAGATTTAAGCAATTATGTCACAATGCTAGTTCAGAAAACCCACATACTATTGATGTTCCTCAGTAGGCATAGCCACACTAATTAGTGTTAGCCTTAGGTCTACCTCAGTACCAAGGTTTACCTCTATCAAGTCATCGATGGTGGTGGAGAAACCATATTCAAATGAAAGAAGATAATTCTCCATGTCCACTTCATCATCTATAACAAGAGGATCAATGACTTGTTGAAAATTTTCTGAGTTGGTTGGGCCTGGAGGAATGTTGGTACCATCTTGAGTGGAAGAATATTTTTCATCGGGAGACTCATGCCCTACTGAATCCATGCAGATAAACAATATCAACCCAAATCCATCAGGCCTTCGATTGAGGGGCACACACTTGATAATATCAATATAATGGTGGTGTATCGGTCTATGATGACTCAATCCAGCTCATCAGAACATGAAAATATGACATGCATCTATAGCCAAAAGTGGAAAGCCTCAATACCTTATAGTTGTAAGGGGATATGGAATCACTTGATCTTGATTCAAAAAGGAGAAAAAAGTGATATTCTAATGTTCCTTTTATCTTGGAACATGTTTCCTCCTTTTCTATGAGAAAAACAAAGCAGTGTCCCAAGCCCGGGGTTGTATCTTCCAACCAATGTATCGAGAGGATAAAGGCATCATCTATGTCTACTCATGGGTCAATTGCAGTAGTAGTGTGCTCAATCTCATTAGGTTGAACCCACTTTTCCTTGATCTTATAGTAGTCAGTGTCTAAATATAATGATTCATAAGAGAAATGGGGATATACATCACCCTAGAGAACACCCACTCAACCAACAAGGGAGTAATTGAGGCATTGGTGATATGAGGATGGAACTGCTACATACTGATGGATGCAGGGTCTACCCATCAACACATTTTAGGCAGTGTCCTAGGAGATGACCATAAATTCAGTGTTAGTAATTAGGCCACCAAACTGGGTCATCAGGCATGTGAAATAGATTCTTGGGATACTCCTATGACATTCAAAAGATTCATGTCAGGGAATAAACCTTTGGTCAAAAGAGTAGTAATGTTGGGCATCACTGACATGTATGGATGCTAGAATATTGGTACACTAGAATGCTCCGTTACTAGAGGGATTCTTGAGGGTGTATAAGCCTGAGGCATCCCACATCTATTGAAAGGTATCCTATGCCAGCGGAATGTCTCTGAGATTTTCCTAGGCCTCCCTTGTTTATCATGGGGTATGCCATGAGTTTAATGTCTAGCGGAGATAGATTGAACTAATCAGAACACTAAAAAGAGTGGATCAGATTGGTACAGACCTTAGAGGGAGAACCGAAATGGGTTACCAAAAGGATGCATCAAAACTCCCAAAAAGGACATACTAGGGATAGTGTGCCCCAAAAAGGGATAGTTTCACACCGTGAAGGATGATCAGGACATCACCAAAAGATGGATCTGGGAAGCGCACCCCAAAAAGTGGATTCCAAGGATTACCATTTGATGGTATTGAACCTCAGGGAGGATTCTTATGTACCATGATTAGATGATAGGGATAAAAACACACATAGATTGAATGGGTGACTTTGGAATTACACATAGATATCCACCCTTTGCAAGAGGGTCACTCTTGGTTGGTTGGATATGAATTGTGTGGGGATTATTCATGGTTAGATTATTGAATAGATGGAATGATCCCATAGGGATGTGGTAGCTCAAGTAAGAACTATGATGGATGATGGATGACTTGGTGAAGTTGGTGGGATTAATGAGGTGGAACTGAAGTGAATGTGATGGTTTTAGGCTTGAACCTAGGGAGGCTTCCTACATATCTCAGTGACTAGGAATCAAAGTCAACATAGTTCCATGGTGTGATGGGGAAACTACGGAGGATGCCTGTATTAAATGGAGCACCTGGGTAAGGACCCGACGAAAGTAGAACCACCATATTGGGGAAATATCTTCCTGATACTCAAAGGCTCAAAGGAAATATCAGAATGGGAAATAGGTGATGAGATTGAACTTCAGGGAGGCTTCCTATGCATTCTAGTGGCTGGGAATAAAATTCCATGTAGTTTAGGATGGGGGAATATAATCAAGGTGTATGAAAAGGACATCGAACAAGAGATTCTCTAGGGGATTATTCATGGTTAGTGTCCCTTCACAAGAGGTGAACTATTTGTTGGAGGAGTGTTGTGAAGTGTAGTGCTTATGCATGGTTAGCCACCCATGTGGAACAAAACACGTCAAATTATGGATCCAAGAGACGTGTCTCAAAAGGGACATATGTCATATTAGGAGGGTACAACCTTACATGGGATCACCAATGTTTACCATTTATTGGGATTGAACCTCAAAGAGGCATCTTATGTACCCAAAATGGATCAAAACCCATGTAGTTAGGTGGGTGCAATTTAATGTCATGCTAGATGAGAGTGGGCTAATAAGAAATAGTAAGTATATGTGGATTGTGGGGAGTGATGGATTTGAACCTCATGGAGGCTTCATTCATACCGTAATTAATAGGTAGGTATCAATGTACATATAGTTTAGAATGGGTCATGGGGCTTACACATGGCTAGCAGCCCATAGTCATTCCAAAGCTCACACATGGTTAGTGGCCCAAATAGGATTTCATTGTCACTGCTTACCTAATACCATGTGATTTGTTCTTGGTGTGAGAATTAAGAGGTAATAAAAGACCTGATGATTGTTTCTGATGGGTGTGACCATGAGGGATGGTGTGTCACATACACATGGCTAGCATCCTAGAGAGAGGGAGATTGAGAGTTACATCAGAAGGGAATCCAAAGGAGGTGGATCAGTGATTATGTAGAGACTTCTTGAGTTGTACATGGAATCAAAGCCCAAAGGGAGAGAGAGAGAGAGTGGATCAAGAAAGGGGGAATGAAGAGGTTTCTGGTCCAATTCCATCTTTATATTTCTCAGAAATTTAAAAAATGTGGAAAATTATAGTTTAACATCATGTGTTGAGGATGTGGGTGGTTGTAAATTTAATGTCCTGTAGATTGGATGATGAGGACACACTCCTCATACCTTGGACTTTCATTAGATGTACCAAATGACAATTGGGGAAGGTAATGAACAAGAAATTCCTGAAGGGGGTGGGGTGGAGGAGTGGTCAATTTAGGTGTCCACATTAGATTAGCTAAGTGATTAAGAAATATATATTATCATACTTATATGAAGAATCATAAGGTTGGGAAACACAACATTAAACACCACATGATAGACCATAAAATCACATCTCACAAGCCTGTAGGGCCATGCGGGAAAGGGATTCATGATGTCAGGGGGCTCGACTAGAGGATCTTAGATAAGGGTATGAGATTAACAAAGGAAGGGTTCACTATGAATGAAGTTTGATTCAAAAAAGAAAGACTTTGGTGGAGGAAATCTTCACCTTATCAAAGAGGTCATTATTATGAGAGTGCTCTGTGAAGGCTTAATGCTTCACGGAGCTTTGAGAAACCCGAAGGGGCTCCCTCCTTTCTCAAAGAAAAAAGGACTTCGTGAAGGGAATATCTACACATAGGTTCCATGATGAATGTATAAAATCTAATTTTTCGATGCTCAAGTACATTGGTAGATCCATATTTCTACCGAGTTCGCAATGCTCAGGAGCTTCATGAAATTGGAGGTTGGAAGGAGAAATGTTGTGGGGTAAGAATGGTCATATGAGGGGGGGGGGGTGAGCAGGCTATTTATTGGAAATGGTGGTTATCCATGATCATGGGGCTCATCGGGAAGAAAAATATGGCATTACAAAGTAGATGTGACTCTGCGAAGAAGAAAGCAGTCATCATATTTTTTCAGACTCATGGAGGAACTATTGTAGCAGCCATCATGGGGCTTGTAACATATAACAAGGACAAAGAAAAGGGGAATCACTCCATTACACTTAGTTATACTCATGAAGACACTGTTAACCTTCTTCTCAGTCACAAGGGAAAAGAACTATATGGAGGATCTTTGAGAAAGAGGCTTTATTAAGAATTTTTATGGATTATGAGGCCATTTGGGTATAGATTTGCTTCAAACCGGCTGCAGATATGTTTATTCCTTTAATAGAATGATTTTCTATGATAACAAATTCCCCCACTCAACACGGGACTTGAGAGAAAAGAGGGTACAATTATGAGGGTAATTCAATGAAAAAAAATAATCCAACTTATTGGATCTCAAATATGGCTCGTGAAGCATGCGTGCAGGGAACGCCACGATACGTTAGTGGACAAAGGTCTCCGTGAAGATTTATTGAATGTAATCCTAAATATCAGGTAGTCCTTTCCTATAAGTAGGACCAGAGGGGTCCTGTGTTCTTACTGGATCTCCATAAACGATTGTTTGGATAGTCTCTTTTCACGAAGTGATCCACTCTACAAATGCGACTTCACGAACTGGGTCCTATGGTCCTTTTCTCTATGAAATCATTTTAGAAAACCAATGAATATCGATTCGATGCTACTTTTCAACAAACTCTAATAAAAATGATTCTACATAGGCTGATACATAGAGAATGACCTTCGAGAATGATCTTTGTGACTGAGTTTCACGAACAAGATCAGAAAACATCCTAAGTATTAGACTGATGGATACTCAAGAGGCTACATGGGAATTTCAAGATCCTTCTTAGTAGGTTAATTTTAATTAATCCTAGAATTAAGTAATGGTAAAAATATGCTGATATGGGAGTATGTTTGGTGCCAATACGATCTTGAATTTCTAAAGAATCTTTTTGTTGGATGCTCAAGAAGACTATTAGCTATTTAAGAGGTTTCCACTATATTTATTCTACATGTGGGATGAAATCTTCATTCCATTGGCTAATAGAGATGAGACACCATATTGTTTTGGAGACATTACTTGATAATATGAGTGGTACTGGGATGCAAACTGTCATATTAGGATGGAAAACACTCTCATCACAGTACATTGCTTCTATAATCATATCAACAACATCTATAGAAAGGTGTTGGAGAAAGATACATCCACAACTTAGTACAAAACAATAATTATGTCAAGGATTGGGAACCCAGACAAGGGGTGGATAAAAAGAAGGGATCTACACCTGGGTGGTAATTTCATAGACTATTCGGCCTGGGTCTATTGGGTGTGCACATCCTATGTTGAGTATGAGACCATGCTAAGGTGAGTATTCATGTATAAAGAATCATGGGACTACCAATTAAATGTCTCCAAACCAAAGAAAATCATACCATATATGTTGAAGTGATGGTCATCAGGTACCAACATGTTCTATATGCATCACGAGGAGGTTGGGATCAACCTTTTGGACCTTTATAAAATCTCGGGCATCCCTATTATAGGGGGAGTGTATGAAGAGTTTCTCCCTGATGATAATTCTTGGGATGAAGCAGAATAGATTCCTCCTTTGGAGAGGGAATTGATAGACCTAATTCAGGGCATGAACAAATATAAGAAGAAAAATGAGGATGTACACTTCATGTAGTGGTTCAGTTACTTTCTGAATTTTTTACTGGATAAGCCTCATGAAGGATATGTAGCACCCATGAAACTACTAGTGAGGCCTCACACTAGTCCAATGGGATCTCAGTGAGGTAGGGATGGTTCTTACTAGAAGATCATGGAAGATAGCTATTGGAAACTATGGACCATAAGCCTCATGGATAAGCAAGAGGCAATTGTTAGGCTGGTTCGGTTTATCTCAATGATAATATGTGGATGGATGATTCCCGTTAGGGACACACATAAGGGAGTGAGACTGAGAACATTAATCATGGATGTGATTCTAGAGTTTGGGGAACACATCATCTTTGGTATCACACTGCTAGAAATGTTTTATCACTTACTTTGGCTCATCATTCAGGGGAATAGTTCCTTGCGCATGTGTGTGCCACTCCACTTTCTATATAGCTAGGTCATAGTGAACATGAAAATCTATGATTACCTCAACCCCATTTTTCCACCTGGGATAATGAATCGAATAGTAATACTGAATATTAATGGGAGCTTCCCATTCATGCTTGGTCTGGTGGTCATAATGAAAATGATTTGATGACTAGAACAATTCATATTTCATGCATTCCCTCTGCAAACCGTAGCATTCACTGATAAAAACACAGATACTATAGATAAACCATCATATCTAATATCTTTATAAGGTGGGGTACTGGTTGTGTAGGAGGTTTGTGAGTCAATATGTGAACCATACACTCCACACTAATTGAAAAGACAATTTAGATGCATTTAGAGGCTGGCTCCGAAGGTGTATATGGGTGGTGCGTAATGAGGACAACTCGTGTGTGATTGAAAACTATGGATGATATTAACACATGAATAAATTAATATTCTGAATTAGATTCCACTAATCACTACTGCATTCTGGTTAATTCATCAATATGCATAGATATGGGAATCTTCTTATCCAGGTGTGATGCTAAAGCAACCAAAAATCTTGTTCAAAAAACAGAAGTTTGTGCACCTCAAAGTTAGGGTTGAGAGGTAATAGGGTGACATCATTAGGGCGGTGAGGATGCATATCATGGTGATGAGGCTATAAAAGTAAGGGAAAAATACCACAAACCGACACCAATTGAATGTGAAGGAAGAGATGTAGAAGTGCCATACCTAGTGGATCTGATCGTGAGGACCTGAGAGAGAGAGACGAATCTTCAAAGGGATTCCATAAGAGGCCTCCTTAGGCTCTAGGAAAGAAGGTTCCTCAGGAATTGATTCCTTCTAATGCCATCTATCCAGAGGCCTATAAACACTAATAATTATTTAAATAGTTTATCAGTATTGAAAACATGTGGATGGACATGGCATGATGAAGCTGGGGAAAACCAGCTTCATGAAACACATCTTCAACACAACCCCGAATATGGGGAGAAAATTCATGACAAAATTGGATGAACTTGTGCACTATCGAGGCACCACACGACCCACAACAAAACGATTAAGGGTGATATTGAATATGAATCCCCCCAATGTTGTCGAAAACTCAGCAAGATGAGAGATACCCCTTGTCCTACAACTCATATGGATCCTAGTGGGAAGAGGTTGGTGAGGAGGATCATTGAAAGGATGTCGAGAAAATAGTTTCAAGGGGTGTCTCTCTATAAGAAGGAGAAATCATGGCCTTGAAGGGAGGTTCTCTGGGTGGATTTCCTGTATCTATTGAAGTAAGCTCTAACAAACCACCCATGTTCCATTATCTTATTTACTGTAATTTGGATTCTTAACTAAAATTTTCCTATGTAAGAGGATCTTGTGAAGAGTTATAGTGATGGGGAAGAAATCATGGCGATAGGTGTGCATAACCAAGCACTGGGCCCCGCATCCTAATAAGTAATTTTTGTAGAGTCCAACAGTACTGAGGATGCAAGGGTGGAATCCTCAAAATCCTCTGAACCCACCATCATATATAGGTCCACTCCCTATTATCTCAGTGATAACAAGCCAGTGGAAAGAGCATGGCAATCCATCACTCGACCACCGTAAGATTCCTGCCTCACGAATCCATACCTAATGTTTGTTCAATCAACATGACCAATATAACCCTTATCTGAACAGTTCTTAGAGCAGTGGGAAACCTGCTGTTTCAGATGGCCGGAGGACCCTGGCCCCTCTCCTGAGATAAATTTTAGTCCTTTTGGATCCAAGTATACAAACTGGCTAGGCCATGGGTCCTGATAAGGGACCAACTGTAATCACGGGTGATGCCTGTAATGCCCCAACCCCAGTTACCCAGAGTCGGTGCATTATTCTAATACATTGGCATGATACAAGAAAATCGTTTCTTGAAAGACCAATTAGTTTAGTAGTCTTGGAAATAGATTACATACATTGAATTCACATTACAATTTCAAACATAAAATACAGCATAGATAGTTCTTTTAGAATGCCATTATTCCCTTTTAGCTTAACCCTGTATATCAATCATAATACACTTCTAGGAAATCTTGGGAAAATAAAACATAAGAAAGGGGTGAGCTTAGATGCTCAGTAAGGGTAAACAATTTAGTGGAAGATAACATAATCAATAGGCATGGTGAATAATTGAAAACACACGACTTTACAAATAATAAACATGAACACTTTATGGCAGAAATATGAGCTGAGTAAATAATGTCATAATAAAACATGGTCATGGGTATTATACTAGTTGAATAACCACATGAACCATGAATATTATTTTTATAATGAGGGAATTTATAATGCCAGACATTCTCAAACATTTTGTCAAGGCCTCGGCCAAGATGCCTAAAAATGATTAAGGCCTCAGACAAAACCATATATCAAATTGGGAAAGGCCTCGTACAATTCCATATCTAATTGTCTCATGATACCTACCGATGCATCGAGGAGCTATAGCAGGCTCCAACCGTCACTTACTAAGTCCAATACATTCCTGAAATGAAAAGGTTGAAACATAACATAAACATTCATATTAAAACTAGCATACGAAATGTCAATACGTTAACCCTAAACCATGAATGGTAAAAAAATAAAACATCCATAGTCAAATATATCAAAAAAACTTCAATACAACATGGAATATTTTTATCATAATAAATCAACCTCGATCAAGAATAATATCCTGTAAAGGATGTTAACATAGTTGAAAATGATCAGTAAAGATCTTTGAGAGAAATAACCCCTTTTCATGAAATCATTTAAAAGTCACATAATTTATAAAAGAAGTCATTTTAAAGATAGTTTTGAATAAAAGTTTCCCATACCATTTGAAACTTTTTAAAGGAATTAACATTTTAAAACATTCATGTCCATATAAATAAATCCTTAACACCATTTTGAAAACATTGGCATTAATGAGAAAGGTTTAGAAGAATAAATCTTTAAAACATTTAAAATGATGTTTTAGTAAAAAGTACCTTAAAAATAATCCCTTTGAAAACTATTTTATGAAACATGGACATGGATAATAAATATGTCCCAGTAAAAACATACCCATAAACAATCTTGAATAATAATGAGATTGAGGAATTAACCCTTACCTTGCACTTTCCTTTGGTCGAGGGTACATTTAACCTTCTGTATAATGACCAAAGTATGTTATTAAATTATAATTGAACCATATTTATATTTATTATATCATACATGATTCATTTATGACTTTATACTACCCATTTAATAATTATTTCCATGTTAAATTAACATTTTCGGTAATAATCACTTTCCTTATCATACATGTTTCAACTTGTTATTCTTGATCGTATCATTTAGATCATGATTTAAATACTTCCAGAATATAAAACTTGATTTAGATATGATATATATTTATAATATAAATATTTATAATAGATAGATATATGAAATGGAAGGAACCATTTATGGAGATGGTAGGTCGTACGTACGCGTAAACGTTGTTTCCGTTTTCATATCGTATTGAATTGAAGTAAGTGAATAAGATATATGTAAGTACACACACACACACACACATATATATTTATATATATATCCAGTATAATTATTATGTCATATATTACATACTTATTAATAACATATATTTTTATAATCATCGTTGAATGTTGAATGTGGGAATGAATCTCATCACGTCGTGGAGACGGTAATCCGTACGTACGTACGAGCGAAAATATCATTATATTGATGGTGAAATAATATGTAATCGGATGGTATATCATATATACAGAATCATTAACATGTTATATTTATTATTTACATCAGTTATACTCATTATTAAACCCATCCAAATAACGAAGTGTTTGAATAACAAACTACACCACGATGTGGAGACGGTAATCCGTACGTACACACGTATGGTTACTTTGTCATTTATAGGATGGATAGAATAAAGAATATGGTTGTAACATATTTATAATAACATCATAGTATGTAGGAGTTACTGGAGTTATTATTTTGGTATGGAAATAACAAAGAAAGAGGAAGTGGAAGAAGAAAAGAACTTGATAGAGGGTGGTGAAATTATTACCTCTTCTTCGAGTGTTTCCTTTTGAGTTGATCAAAAGAGCTCCTTAGGTTGGATTTATGATCAATGTAATGAATCTAGGTTGATTTGAGGGAAGTTGGGAGGATATTTGGGTAGGGTTTGGATGATCCAAATGGCTTTGGAAGAGTGATTTTGAGAGAAGGGGATGTTTCATTTTATAAGAGGGGTGATGGTCACTTTAGGAAAAGATTAAAATATTAATTTATTATACAATCATATTATTTTTATAATGGATACAAATGAATTTATTTAGAGACTTAGGTGGTTATGGATAGAAATAATCTAAAAAATAGGTTTTAGACAAGTTTAGGTTACCATTTTAACCTTATCTTTTAGATTTAACTCTTAGTTAAATAGTTTAACTTTTTCCGTGTCTTCTTGTATTCTTACACTATATGGTTAATAAACTTACTCTAAACTTCCAAGAGAACCTAAAGTGGTTCATTAATGACATATATAATATTATTTAAGCCCCTTTTCTGAACCTTATATTTTTAGCAATATTATATATACCAATAATATAGTATTTGTTTTAAAAACTAATTTATGTCAATTTTGACTCTATTTGGTATTTGGTTTATCTGAAAGTCATCACAACTTGATTAATTCAAAAAAGATACATTGAATCAACCCTAACATGTCATATTCACCTAGAAAATTCGTGTATATCATAAAAACATTGAAATTATATTTATTTTAATATTTATAATACCATATATTTGATTCTTTCATTAATAAGGTAATTACTACATCATCATTGTGACATAAATAAATTAAATTATTTTTTGTATAAAAATTATAAATAAAATACCATTATATAGGAAATAATTTTATATTTCTAATTAATATTTATAGTCGAATTTATATTGTGTGTAACCCTATATTAAAAATGGTTTCGTTATTAAACTTTAAATTTAACACTTTTAACTCTTCTTTAAATAAAATAATAATAAATGTCCTAATCTAATCCAAGTGGACCAAAGAGGATAATATTTTATTACTAAGGTTTTTTTAGTCTAATTAAACATATCTAATAGAATTTGTATTTGTGTTAGGGTAATTATAATATCATTTTTAACCTTAATTACCCTATTTACTTTTAACCGCGGTAAAAAAGTCAAAAGTTACTATTCACCAAAAAATATTTTCATCTTATTGAACCACATTTTACTTACTGATGTCAACCATGTCTCTTGGATTTTTTAAATTCAACTCATACAAGAGGTAAAATTTAGTTTTATGCAAATTTTCAAATGCTCCTAAAGGTGGGTAAAAAACGTTAAAAAGTTAAATAAAATTTTATACACCTAATTTTATTATAAAATGACTCCAATGAATTAAATTGAACTTATATAGGTATTATATATCTATTTTGACTTAAAATAAATTTAAATAAAATAAATAATTATTTAAATAAAACGTCGGTTTTAAATAATAATGCAGTGTTTTTCACTATTCATAAAAAAATTAAAAGCTTTCCGAAAAATACAAAAAATTCACCATAAGATAATTTTGATATTCTAAATTAAAAAATGATTTATATTTTACCAAATTCAAAACATAGAAGTTTCATTTATTAATTTAAAATTAATTCTCATTGTCAAAACCAAAAGGCGGGTTTTTAAAAAGTAAAAACTATCAAAAGATTGACATGTGTTTATGTCAAATTTAGATGTGAAATTAGTTATAATGACCTAAATTGTATTAAATGATAAAAATATAATCTAATTATACTTCAAAACCATTCAAATTCATAATTTAACACTATAAATTATTTCGATTAAAAAAGTTGTTTTCAATTAAAATATAGTATTTTTCACTGCTCGTTAAAATATGAATGTTATCAGAAAAGTACCAAAAATTTATCCAAACTAAATTTTTATGTCCCAAATTTAAAGAAGAATTTAATTTCATTAAATTGAATATATAAAAGTGTCAAATATTGGTTTTAAAAAGGGTTCGCCATTAAAAGGTGGTAAATTTTAATTTTTTGAAAAATACTTCTTTTATCTAAAAAAATGAATTTGTTCTTATATTGTAACACCCCAAGCTTCTACGGTACGCTTCTCTTTGAATAATGCAATAGCGTGTGTTGTACGCAACATCAAGTTCTAACACACCACAACCAATCAAACTAGCCATTATGAATAGTAATACCTACTTTTTGAAATTATATATATTTTATATTTCAAAATGGACTTCATTTTTGGATTCAGAGTATCGAATTTAGCCTAAGGTGAAATTTTGGTACTTTTCGGATAACTTTAATATTTTGATGAATGGTGAAAATTACTAAATTTTAATTAAAAACAACTTTTTTAATCAAAATAATTAATAGTGATAAATTATGAATTTGAGTGGTTTTAAATTATATTTAGAATATATTTTTACCATTTAATACAATGTTGGTCAATGGACATAATTTCACAATTAAACCAGACATAAACAAGTACCAATCTTTTGATAGTTATTATATCTTAAAAACACGCTATTTGTTGTGACAGTGGGAATTAATTATAAAATTAATTAATGCAACTTATATGTTTGGAATTTTGTAAAATATACATCATTTTTGAATTTGGAATATCAATTATAGCTTAGGGTGAAATTTTGGCATTGTTCTGAAAAACTTCAATTGTTGATGAATAGTGAAACCACTAAGTGGTAGTTAAAAAACTGATTTTTTCATAAAACTTAATTTTACCACTTCTCTTAATGGAATTTCAAAAATCTGAGAGACACGGTTAATATCAAGTAGTAAAATGTGGTTCAATGAGATGAAAATATTTTTTGGTGAATAGTAACTTTTTACTTTTATTTACCACGGTTAAAAGTAAATAGGGTAGTTAAGGGTAAAAATGATATTAATATTACCCTAACACATGTCCTAATTATATTTTACAAGTGTATCTCGACCAAAAACAACCTTAGGAATAAAATATTATCATTTAGGTCCACTTGGATTAGATTAGGACATTTATTATTATTTAATTCAAAGAAGAGTTAAAAGAGTTAAAATCAAAGTTTATTTACTAAAACATTTTTAATATAGGGTTATACATAAGATAAACTCGATTGTAAATATTCATTAGAAATCTAAAAATATTTCATACATAATGATATTTTATTTATAATTTTTAGACATTAAATAATTTAATTCTTTTATGACACAATGATGATGCAGTAATTACCATAATAGTGAAAAAATTAAAATAATTGATATTATAAATACCCAAATAAATATAATTTGAGAATTTTAATGAATTAAACTAATTTTATTGGATAATATGAAATATCAGTATTGATTTAATTGACTTTGTTCGAAGTAATCATTCTGTTATGATTTTCACAAAAATCAATTTTCCAAATAGTGTCAAAATTGACATAAAAGAGTTTTTAAAACAAATATTATATTATTAATTGATATTAAATTCCTAAAAATCTAAGGTTCGTCCAAGAGAATTACATCATGATAGGTGTATCATTAATGGACCACTTGGGGGTCTCTTGGAGGTATATATTAAGTTTATTAACTATATAATATAAAAATACAAAGTGACATGGTAAGTGTCAAACTAATTAACTAAGAGTTAAAACTAAAAAATAAGGTTAATATAATGACCCAAACCAGTCTAAATCCTATTGGTTGAGTGGTTTTCGACCTATACCCACCTTAACCTTTAAATAATCCACTTTGGATCCATTAGAAACCGAATATGAATTTATTATAAAATAATATTTCTATCTTTTCCAAAGGTTCCCCTCACCCCTCTTATAAAAAGGCACTCCCCCTTCTCATTAATTCACACCTTAAAAGCCATTTGGCTCGGCCAAACTCTGCCAAAAAAATCTCTCAACTTCCTTCACTTAATCCTAGAGGCCTTACTTTAGTCAGAAAGCCAACCTAAGGATCCCTTTTGATCAAATCAAAAGGAAGAACCCGAAGAAGAGGTAATGATTTCAACACCCTTTTTCAAGTTCCTTTCTTCTTCCACTTCTTCCTTATTTGTTATTACCATTCTAAAATAATAACTCCAGTATCTTATATATACTATGATGTTATTATAAATATGGTATAATCATATTCAGTATTCTATCCATCCTTTGAATGACATGTCACCATACGTGCGTTCATACGACTTACCGTCTCCACGTCGTGGTGTAATTGTTATTCAATATATTATTATTTGGATGGGTATAATAATGATGTTTAATTCTTATAAATAATAAATATAACATGATAATGATTCTTTATATATGATATACCATCCAATTATATATTATTTTAATATCAAAAGAATGATATTGTCGCTCGTGCGTACGTATGGACTACCGTCTCCACGAACGCGATGAGATTCATTCTCCATCGTATCCATTAAAGTCTAATACTAATTTGATGATTAATAATAGTATCTAAGGACTTAATATCATTCTGGATATGATTAAGATACAACCTATCCATGAAAAACACATCTTACGTAACAAAACATATAAAAGAAAACGAGCAAGTTAACACCCGAAACAACGATAATACTAAGATATTATTAACAAATCAATGTTAAAAGATCATATATGATATCATATTATGGTATATGATTCTTTTATAATTTAATAACAATTATTTCACCATTATAAAGGAGGTTAACCTACCCCCAACCAAGGAAAAGTACAAGGTAAGGGTTTATTTCACAATCTCTTCATTATCCGAGGTTGTTTATACGTAATAATCTACTAGGATCTCTTTATCATCCACATCCGTGTTTCTTAAAAATGTATTTCAATCTTTTTTACTATTTACAGGAATATGGGTTAAAGTCATTTATACCCTTTTTTGACTTTTTATAAGAGGTTTATAAAGTAATTTTTCCGTCGTTTTCCAAACAAGGTGCTTTTAACCTTTTCGACAGAATTAAGGTAAGAATGTTTTTTTAACATATACGGCGGGTGTAGCTATTTTCCGCCGTTATAAAATCTTAGAAGATTCCCTTACAAGCTTATAAGAATATTTTCAAAGAAAATGTTTTATTTTATAAATATAGGACTCTTAAATTATTTCAAAATAGAAAGAGATATTTCTCTAAAAAGAGTTTTGATTTCATCTATGTCAACATCCTTTGATGGATTTTACGCTTATTTGAAGTTGATTTATTATGATACAAAACTTCTATATTGTATTGAAGGTTTTGTGATATTTTTGACTGTGGATATGTTATTTTTATACCATTCATGGTTTATGGATGAAGTATTTACATTTCGTATGCTAGTTTTAATACGAATGTTTATGTTATGTTTAAACGTTCTCATATGGGAATGCATTAGACTTAATATGTGATGGGTGGAGCCCACTATAGCTCCTCGATGCATCAGTGGGTCTCATGAGACAAACTAGTGTCTTGGCATAAGTCCTTGGCAAAATATTATTTGTAGTCTTGGCACGAGGCCTTGGATATGTGGTTATGATAGTCTGGAATTATGCATTCCATCATTATGAAAGTGGTTATTGATATTGCATGTAGTTATTCTATTAGTAGAATATCCATGGGAATAAGTAAATGGTATTATTTCATTTTATTTTTTCCATACTATGTTGAAGTTCAAGTTTAAAAGGCTTATGTTTTAGTTATACATTGCCTTAAATGTTTATTCTTATTTAGGAAAGTTTACGCTATATTGTTATCCTTACTGGGCATTTGAGCCCACCCCTTTTCTATGTTTTATTTTTCCCAAGATGTAAAGAAGTAAATTATGAATGACCTACAGGGATAGTATGAGGGGATAAGAGTGTAGACTATGGAGACTATGTTGTTTTAGTTCTCATTTTTATGATGTAATGTAAAACTTTATGAATATATCTAGTGTTTCCAAGGATACTAAACTAATCGGTCTTTTGAGATTTGATATTTCTTGTGATCATGCCAATGTTATGTAATAATGCATCGACTCTAGGTAACTGGGGTCAGGGCATTACAGTTGGTATCAGAGGAAGTTTAGTACAAACCTTGGAAGCTATATTTAGATAAACTCTGATTAGAGAACATAGATTTAAGATGGACATTGAGGATTAGTATAGAAGAACTTCCTAGAATTTTGGTATTATAGAGATTTTGTGAGTTTTCTGAGCAATACATCCATGTCTGGATACGAGCAGGTAGAGGCAGCTCTGGCACAAATGTACCTAGGGGTAAAACACAAAAACACCGCTTTAAGCTAGACTCGAATGAGAACTGGTGCACGACAACGGGCCTTGATGCACTCTTGGTTACGACACTCCCGAGGGATATTCTTAGGATAAATCTCATTTTCTTTACAAATCATTATGAAGGGTTTATGAGTATATACTTCCTCAAAGAAAACATTTTTATTATTATGGATTATATCAATAAATAGTTCAATTTATGTTAAGTGTTTTATAAGTATGGAATTATGTATTTTGATTCATAAACTGATCTAGTTTATGACATTGTTTAGAAATGGCGCCTAGTGGAAGAAATGGAAACTGTATCAATGCACGCACTCCATGTAGGGATTTACCTCATACTAAAGATAATTATAGTGGAGATGGTGATGCAACTGGTGCCGATCAACTAATCACCATACTGGGACAACTCACTCGGGTTATGAATAATAACCTTACCCATATGGAGCACCCTGATCCGCAGTGTGGAGGATCAATGTTAGATCAATTTATGTGGAAACAACCACAAATGTTCAATGGGAGTACAAATCCCTTAGTAGCTAAGCAATGGATAAATTCCCTAGAGAAAATATTTCAGGCTTTGGGAAGTAGTGAAAGGGAAAAAGTTATCATGACAGTTTACCTCCTCACTGGAGATGCTGATCAATGGTGGTAATTGATTCAAAACATGAAGGAAGATGATGAAGTATCAAATATGGAATGGAGGGAGTTCAAAGATCTGTTTTTAGAAAAATACTTTCCTCGTGACCATCGAGCAGATATGGAAAGACAATTTCTGAGTCTGAGACAAAAGGAGGATGAGAATGTCGCAAAGTATGAGGCTAACTTTACAAGGTTAGAAAGGTATGCTGGAGATTATATACATAACCCAAGAAGTAATATTGATCATTTATTTGATGGGTTAAAACCATTTCTTCGTCGAGAATTAGTCTCACAATCCTTCTCGTCATATGAAGACATTATCTCATGTGCTATCAATACAGAAAATGAATTCTCTAAGTCTTATGACTTTAAAGAAAAGAAAGAGAAGAAGAGATCTGCTAATCAATCTGGGAATGGAAATAAGGGGAAGAAGGGAAAGGTTGAATATCCATCCTGTGGTAAATGTGGGAAGAAACACCCCGATACTTGCTTGAAGGGAATGGGTGTCTGTTACAAGTGTGGTGAAAGAGGCCACCAAGCTCATGAATGTAAAGGGAAGAAGGAAGCTACCAATGTTCAATGCTACAATTGCAGGGATATGGGATATTATGAAAATGATTGTCCTAAGCGTCAGAGGAACTTATCTCAGAAAAGGACAAGGGATCAAGGCCAAGATTATGCTATCACTACTGCTGAGGTAGAAGCTCCGAAAGACGCGGTGGCATGTAATTTAATGGTTTCCTCAAGTTTAGCAAATGCATTATTTGATTCTGGATCATCGCATTGTTTCAGATCTTCCTAGTTTGATAAGAAAATTATATATTTCCAATTTGATTTAACAATGGAGTTGTCAGTTAAAACTCCTAAGGGAAGTATCATTGCAACAAAGTTTTGTGAATCAGTCACCATTAGAGCACATAAATGTTCTTTATCCGTTGATATCATCGTCATACCTATGATTGATATTGATATAATCCTCAGTATGGATTGGATTTTGGACTATGATGCGAATATTTATTGTAAGAAGAAGGAGGTTACAATTTTTGATGATGATGATGATAAGGAACACCTTATCTTTAGAGCAGAATCGTCACCACCTAATTCTTATCTAGATCCACCCCCAATAGCTCAACTAAATTCAATTATTGGGGAGGAAGAGAATGAAATGACTATGGGTGAAGAAAGGAATGTTCAAATAGAGGATGTACCTATTGTGAAAGAATATATAGATGTATTTCCAGAAGATTTACCTGGACATCCTCTAGAACGAGAAGTTGAGTTTTCCATTGATTTAATTCCTAGATCAAGGCCTATATCGAAGACCCCTTATAGAATGGCCACTATAGAATTAGTTGAACTAAAGAAACAACTAGAAGAATTGAGTAATAACGGATTTATTCACCCTAGTGTTTCTCCATGGGGATCCCCTGTTCTTTTTGTTAAAAAGAAAGATGGATCTATGAGGTTATGTATCGACTACAGGGAGATCAATGCTATAACAATAAAGAACAAGTATCCCCTACCTCACATTGATGATTTATTTGACCAACTGCATGGAGCTCAATACTTTTCAAAGATTGACCTTCGATCTGGATACCATCAGTTGTGTGTAAAGAAGGAAGACATTCCGAAGACAACATTTCGAACGAGGTACGAGCATTACGAGTTTACCGTAATGCCTTTTGGATTGACTAATGCACCCTCTGTATTCATGGATCTGATGAATAGAGCTTTCAAGGAATATCTCGATGAATTTGTGGTGGTATTTATTGATGATATCTTGGTATACTCCAAAAGCTACGAAGATCATGAAAATCACTTGTGCATTATCCTGAAGACTATGAGAAGACATGAATTATATGGGAAGTTTAGCAAGTGTGAATTATGGCTTCAAGAGATTTCTTTTCTTGGCCATATTGTCTCTAAATATGGAATCTCTATTGATCCTTCTAAGACCAAGGCAATCCAAGAATGTCCAGCACCTACGAGTATAACTGAGGTGCGCGGTTTTATTGGTTTGGCAGGTTATTATTGACGTTTCGTCCAGAATTTTGCCCGGTTGGCTAACCCATTAACAAAGCTCACACGTAAAGGGGTTAAATTTGTTTGGAAAAAAGAGTGTGAATAATGTTTTGAAGAACTGAAGAGAATATTAGTCAATTCTCATATATTTACTCTACCATCGGGGAGTGATGGGTTCGTTATTTATAGTGATGCATCAAAGAAAGGACTTGGTTGTGTTCTTATGCAAAATGATAGGGTTATTGCCTATGCATCATGATAGTTGAAAATTCATGAACAAAACTATCCTACTCATGATCTCGAGTTAGCAGTTGTGATCTTTGGTTTGAAGATATGGAGGCACTACCTCTATGGTGAAAAATGTGAGATTTATACTGATCACAAGAGTTTGAAGTATATCTTCTCACAAAAAGAACTCAACATGAGGCAAAGGAGATGGCTTGAATTACTCAAGGATTATGATTGCATGATACACTACCACCCGGGGAAGGCAAACAAGGTGGAAGATGCTTTGAGCAGAAAAGATCATGGAGTTTTGAACAATATGAGAATTGAAAGGGATCTAATTTTCATGGATCTAGTGAAGATGGACATGGGAATAACCAGGGAAGGTGAAACATCAATTCTTTTTCAAATGGTTGCCAAACCATCTTTACTAAAAAGGATTAAGAGTTCTCGGACCGATGATGAAGAATTTCAAAAGAATATTAAAGCTGTGAATGATGGGAGATTGAGAGACTTTGTGTATGAAGATGGAATTATGAAATTTGGGAAGAGACTTTGTGTTCCCGATATACCTGATCTAAAAAGGGAATTGATGGATGATTCTCATAGTTCCAATTTCTCTATACACCCTGGGAGCACCAAAATGTATAGAGATTTGAAAGAACATTTTTGGTGGGACAACATGAAGAGGGAGATTGCTGATTTTGTGTCAAGATATATGGTTTTTCAACAAGTGAAAGCTGGAAGGCAACAGCCTGGTGGAGTATTGAAACCTATTCCCATACCAGAGTGGAAATGGGACAATATTACGATGGACTTTTTCATGGGGATACCAAAGACTCCTAGAAGGAATGATGCGATATGGGTCATTGTTGATCGTCTTACCAAGTCAACACATTTTCTTGATATAAGGGAAGATTTACCACTTGAACGACTAGCAAGACTATATATTAATGAAGTTGTGAGACTTCATGGAGTACCCCTATCGATTGTTTCTGATTGTGATCCCTGTTTTACTTCAAGATTCTGGAAAAGTCTTCAGAAAGCCTTGGACACTGAACTTCATTTGAGCACTTCCTACCACCCGCAAACAGATGGACAATCAGAACAAACTATTCAAACCTTAAAAGACATGTTGAGATCCTTCTCACTTGACTTTCAGGGTATGTGGGATCAATATTTACCTCTGGTAGAATTTTCCTATAACAATAGCTTCCATTTGAGTATTCAGATGACACCATATGAAGCGTTATACAGAAAGAGATGTCGTACACCAACCTGTTGGGATGATGTTGGTGAAAGAAAACTTGTAGGCCCAAAACTGGTGGAGGAAACGATGGAAAAGGTTTAGTTAATCCAAAACCATATCAAAGCAGCTCAAATTAGGCAGAAGAGCTATGCCGATAATCGAAGGAAGGATTTGGAATTTCAAGTCGGTGATCATGTTTTCCTGAAGGTATCTCCATGGAAGGGAGTCATACGTTTTGGTAAGAAAGGTAAATTGAGTCCCAGGTACATAGGACCTTTCGAAATTCTAGAACGAATTGGGGTTGTAGCTTACCGATTGGAAATCCCTCCAAGTCTCTCCAAAGTTCATGATGTGTTCCACGTATCTCTATTGAGGAAATACATGCCTGACCCAACGCATGTACTCACCTATGAGGAATTAGAACTGGAACTCGATCTGTCTTATTGCGAAGAGCCCATCAAGATTCTTGATACGAGAGAACAAGTACTGAGAAACCGAATGACTCGTCTGGTAAAAATCTTGTGGAGAAACCATAAGATGGAAGAGGCAACGTGGGAACCCGACGAACTTATGATGAAGAACCACCCGAGTCTTTTCATGTGGTAGTATTCTAGAAATTTCGAGGATGAAATTATTTGAAGGAGGGGAGAATGTAACACCCCAAGATTCTACGGTACGCTTCTCTTTGAATAATGCGATAGCGTGTGTTGTACACAACATCGAGTTCTAACACACCACAACCAATCAAACTAGCAGTTATGAATAGTAATACCTACTTTTTTGAAATTATATATATTTTATATTTCAAAATGGACTTCATTTTTGGTTTCGAAGTATCAAATTTAGCCTAAGGTGAAATTTTGGTACTTTTTGGATAACTTTAATATTTTGATGAATAGTGAAAATTACTAAATTTTAATTAAAAACAACTTTTTAAATCAAAATAATTAATAGTGATAAATTATGAATTTGAGTGGTTTTAAAGTATATTTAGAATATATTTTTACCATTTAATACAATGTTGGTAATTGGACATAATTTCACAATTAAACTGGACATAAACAAGTACCAATCTTTTGATAGTTATTATATCTTAAAAACACGCTATTTGTTGTGACATCGGGAATTAATTATAAAATTAATTAATGCAACTTATATGTTTGGAATTTTTTAAAATAGACATCATTTTTGAATTTGGAATATCAATTATATCTTAGGGTGAAATTTTGGCATTGTTCTGAAAAACTTCAATTTTTGATGAATAGTGAAACCACTAAGTGGTAGTTAAAAAACTGAATTTTTCATAAAACTTAATTTTACCACTTCTGTGAATGGAATTTCGAAAATCCGGGAGACACGGTTAATATCAAGTAGTAAAATGTGGTTCAATGAGATGAAAATAATTTTTGGTGAATAGTAACTTTTTACTTTTATTTACCACAGTTAAAAGTAAATAGAGTAATTAAGGGTAAAAATGATATTAATATTACCCTAACACATGTCCTAATTCTATTGTACAAGTGTATCTCGACTAAAAACAACCTTAGGAATAAAATATTATCATTTAGGTCCACTTGAATTAGATTAGGACATTTATTATTATTTAATTCAAAGAAGAGTTAAAAGAGTTAAAATCAAAGTTTATTTACTAAAACATTTTTAATATAGGGTTATACATAAGATAAATTCGATTGTAAATTTTAATTATAAATATAAAAAGATTTACTACATAATTATATTTTATTTATAATTTTTAGACATTAAATAATTTAATTTATTTATGACACAATGATGATGCAGTAATTACCATAATAGTGAAAAAATTAAAATAATTGATATTATAAATACCCAAATAAATATAATTTGAGACTTTTATTGAATTAAACTAATTTTATAGGATAATATGACATATTGGTATTGATTTAATTGACATTTTTCAAAGTAATCATTCTGTTATGATTTTCACAAAAATCAATTTTCCAAATAGTGTCAAAATTGACATAAAAGAGTTTTTAAAACAAATATTATATTATTAATTGATATTAAATTCCTAAAAATCTAAGGTTCATCCAAGAGAATTATATCATTATAGGTGTATCATTAATGGACCACTTGGGGGTCTCTTGGAGGTATATATTAAGTTTATTAACTATATAATATAAAAATACAAAGTGACATGGTAAGTGTCAAACTAATTAACTAAGAGTTAAAACTAAAAAATAAGGTTAATATAATGACCCAAACCTATCTAAATCCTATTGGTTGAGTAGTTTTCGACCTATACCCACCTTAAAATTTAAATAATCCACTTTGGAGCCATTAGAAACCGAATATGAATTTATTATAAAATAATATTTCTATCTTTTCCAAAGGTGCCCCTCACCCCTCTTATAAAAGGGCACTCCCCCTTCTCATTAATTAACACCTTCAAAGCCATTTTTCTTGGCCAAAATCTGCCCAAAAAATCTCTCAACTTCCCTCACTTAATCCTAGAGGCCTTACTTTAGTCAAAAATCCAACCTAAGGATCCCTTTTGATCAAATCAAAAGGAAGAACCCGAAGAAGAGGTAATGATTTCAACACCCTTTTTCAAGTTCCTTTCTTCTTCCACTTATTCCTTATTTGTTATTACCATTATAAAATAATAAGTCCAGTATCTTATATATACTGTGATGTTATTATAAATATGGTACAATCATATTCAGTATTCTATCCATCCTTTGAATGACATGTCACCATACGTGCGTACGTACGGCTTACCGTCTCCACGTCATGGTGTAATTGTTATTCAATATATTATTATTTGGATGGGTATAATAATGATGTGTAATTCATATAAGTAATAAATATAACATGATAATGATTATGTATATATAATATACCATCCAATTATATATTATTTTAATATCAAAAGAATGATATTTTCGCTCGTGCGTACGTACGGACTACCGTCTCCACGAACGCGATGAGATTCATTCTCCATCGTATCCATTCAAGTATAATTCTCATTTTATGATTAATAATAGTATCTAAGGACTTGATATCATTCTGGATATGATTAATATACAACCTATCCATGACAAACATGACTTACGTAACAAAACATATAAAATAAAACGAGTAAGTTAACACCCAAAACAACGATAATACTAAGATATTATTAACAAATCAATGTTAAAAGATCATATATGATATCATATTAAGATATATGATTCTTTTATAATTTAATAACACTTATTTCACCATTATACAGGAGGTTAACCTACCCCCAACCAAGGAAAAGTACAAGGTAAGGGTTTATTTCGCAATCTCTTCATTATCCGAAGTTGTTTATACGTAATAATCTACTGGGATCTCTTCATCATACACATCCATGTTTCTTAAAAATGTATTTCAAAACATTTTTACTATTTACAAGAATATGGGTTAAAGTCATTTATACCCTTTTTTGACTTTTTATAAGAGGTTTATAAAGGAATCTTTCCATCGTTTTCCAAACAAGGTGCTTTTAACCTTTTCGACAGAATTAAGGTAAGAATGTTTTTTTTAACATATACGGCGGGTGCGGTTATTTTACGCCGTTATAAAATCTTCAAAGCTTTCCTTTCAAGCTTATAAGAATATTTTCAAAGAAAATGTTTTATTTTATAAATATATGACTCTTAAATTATTTCAAAATAGAAAGATATATTTCTCTAAAAAGAGTTTTGATTTCATCTATGTCAACATCTTTTGATGGATTTTACGCTTATTTGAAGTTGATTTATTATGATACAAAACTTCTATATTTTATTGAAGGTTTTGTGATATGTTTGACTGTGTATGTGTTATTTTTATACCATTCATGGTTTATGGATGAAGTATTTACATTTTGTATGCTAGTTTTAATATGAATGTTTATGTTATGTTTAAACCTTCTCATATGGAAATGCATTAGACTTAATATGTGATGGGTGGAGCCCGCTATAGCTCCTCGATGCATCGGTAGGTCTCATGAGACAAACTAGTGTCTTGACATAAGGCCTTGGAAAAATATTATTTGTAGTCTTGGCACGAGGCCTTGTCAATGTGGTTATGATAGTCTGGCATTATGCATTCCATCATTATGAAAGTGGTTATTGATATTGCATGTGATTATTATATTAGTAGAATATCCATGGGAATAAGTAAATGGCATTATTTCATTTTATTTTTTCCATACTATGTTGAAGTTCATGTTTAAAAGGCTTTTGTTTTAGTTATACATTGCCTTAAATGTTTATTCTTATTTATGAAAGTTTACGCTATATTGTTATCCTTACTGGGAATTTGAGCTCACCCCTTTTCTATGTTTTATTTTTCCCAGGATGTGAAGAAGTAAATTATGAATGACCTGTAGGGATAGTATGAGGGGATAAGAGTGTAGACTATGGAGACTATTTTGTTGTATTTTTCATTTTTATGATGTAATGTAAAACTTTATGAATATATCTAGTGTTTCCAAGGCTACTAAACTAATCGGTCTTTCGAGATTTGATCTTTCTTATGACCATGCCAATGTTATGTAATAATGCACTGACTCTAGGTAACTCGGGTCAGGGCATTACATATATTATGTCTAAGAAAAACACAATATGGATGTTAAAATTATATGAGTATATTAGATTCAAAATGTAGTTAATACTATTCATAACTGCTTTTTGAACGACTGGTTTGGTAAGTTGTGGTGCGCTTGAACTCGGTGTTGCCTATAGCGCAAGCTATTGAATTACTTTAATGAGATAAAATACTATGAAATCTTGGGGTATTACATTCTCCCATCCTTCAATAAATTGTATCCTCGCAATTTGAAATTGTTCTTTGAAAATAAAATGTTAAAAATAGAAAAAATACCTTTGTGGAAAACCCACATCAGAAATTGGGTAAATAAAATTTAGTCTTAATAAGAGGGAAAGGGAATAAATAAATTAAAACCAAATTATGATATCTATTTTGAGAACATTGGTGGAAATTAGATACACATAATTGGAGGAAAAACAAAAATATTTATAGGGAGTGATTGAGGTCATCAATCATAAACAAGTGTGAAATTGAGGGCCTCAAAGCCATCAATCTATGATGATTTAAAATATCATTAGTTCAAAAAAACATAAGTTATTAGAATAACACATATTTGGTTTTAAGATCCCTTCCCTAAAGCTTAAGAGTTAATTTATTCATATAATAACAGGAAAAAAATATATACTTGACAAGTAGAGTTTCATCCTTTAACTAATTCCTACCACAAACTCATCTTTTACTCCAAAAGATAATAGAATTCAAAAATATTATAATTATACTAATCGTATAGGGTTTAAAAAATAATGAATTTATAATTCATTTATAAGAATATTT
Organism: Viscum album; assembly: GCA_963277665.1. NCBI lineage: Eukaryota > Viridiplantae > Streptophyta > Magnoliopsida > Santalales > Viscaceae > Viscum > Viscum album. The sequence goes on from OY728158.1 coordinate 693,190,730, forward strand.
AAAAAACTACATTATACAAACTAGGACATCACATATGCTGGTGGTAGGTGATCTACCTTTATCGCCCTTCGGTTACAGGTTCAAGTCTCACGACTTTTCTGGATGCAACGGGTTGTCACCCGACCTCCAGGATGTCCTTTTTATGACAATCCAAAAATAATCTCAAGAAATCATTTAACCTTAACAATAGTATCCAATGTCAAACATAATCAATTCCAACCTTTAGACTTATCCAAAATACTTCTGTCCAAACTCACAATCCAAAATTTATAAGGAAGGTAAATACAATGAGGATCTTTTTTTCACATAACAACTTATAAATACCTTCATCATGTATTATTTTAAAACACGGTAACACCCTGAATTACCATAAAACCTTATTGGTTACATTTATACTCCCTTATTCTTTATAGAATACTGGATATACTCCTTATATCAAAAACTGTTGTAAAATCCAAAAATGATGGAATATACAAATCATTAATCAGTTTCAAGGTAGTCAAGAATATCCAATATAATTTATACAAATCAATCATATATTATTCTAGAATCACTACCTCAGTATCAGAACCATATTATGGTTTATCTTTCTCTCAACCATATATTTTCTAAAAAAAATTAACCAGCTATTGAGTCACTTTTCTTGGTTCCATACAATCTCAAGTCCTTAATGAAATAGTACTGCAGTACAATCCTTATATACTCTATAATTCTTATAACATGTACATCATTAATACAATACTCAAATGACACAATAATTTAATAACAACATAAGAACTCTAATCATTCCTCTTCATCTTCGGTAGTATCATAACTTGATTATTATCTAATAACATCATTTGGGGTATACTTTGATGATTTGGACATTGATTCATGTAGTGTCCCAAATCCTTGTAGATGAAGCATTGTACATTTGAAACCTTTTTCTTACCCTTGAAATCATGTACTCGGTGTCCTTTTTCTACACACTTATAACAAACTCCAATTCCCTTCAAGCATTTAACAAGGTGATTCTTTCCACAGTTATCACATATGGGAAAATCCTTCTTTACCCTCTTCCCATTATCTATCTTTCTCTCTTCCATCATTTTATTTTCTTGATTCCCTTCAAAACCATAGTACTCAGAGAATTATTTACTTATCTTATTAATACATGATATTATTTATTCATATGATGAGAATACATGGGGGACTATTTCCATTTTAAATCACTACTGGAAAACTAACCTATACCAACGGTTTGGAGAACCGTTTCCAAGTAAGTCATTGGGATAGGTCTATACCAACGGTTTTCCCAAAAACGTTGGTATAGACCTATACCAACGGTTTTGGAAACCGTTGGTATAATTAATATGAAAATCTATACCAACGGTTATGGAACCATTGGTATATGTATTCCAAAAAAAAAACATTCACTGGGATTTGATCCCAGGACCCCTAGTTTATTATTCAACGACTTACCCACTAACCTAACATGACTTTTGTGAACATAATTACATTAATATATATATGTATTCTCATAATGATTTTAAATTTTGATTTATATAATGTTCTGGGTAAGAAGAAATGATAAAAAATCAAAGGATATATACCAACGGTTGTCAAAACCGTTGGTATAGGCCTATACCAACGGTTTTGACAACCGTTGGTATATATTTTGATTCTAGATTTTGATTCTGGGGGAAGGTTGATTTGTGTGTGACCTTTCCCAACGGTTTTGGCAAACCATTGGGAAAGGTGGCCAAATTGTGGGCTTTCCCAACGGTTTGGCCAAACAGTTGGGAAAGGTGGCCTCAAAGTGGGATTTCCCAATGGTTTAGCCAAACCGTTGGGAAAGGGAACCTATATCAACGGTTTTTACGAACCATTGGTATAGAAGCATTGGGAAAGGTCAGATTTCCAGTAGTGAATGTTGGATTAATGCCAAGAAAGATATGATCCTTTTAATATTTTGATCATGTGTATTGCTGGAATTCACATTCTTTCTACTAGGTGCCATTTCTATGAAATGGAATACACTAGGTTAGTTTATGAATCTCAATGCATAATTCCAAACTTGTAAAATACCTAACATAAATTGAAAATATTATGAATATAATCTATAATCATAAATTTTTTTCTTTGAGGAAGTATTTACTCCTAAATCCTTTATAATGGCTTGTAATGAAAATGTGAATTATCATAAGCATATCCCTCAGGAGTGTCGTAACCAAGAGTGTAGCACGGCCCATTTTCATGTACCATGATACCTCAAGTCACGCCCAAAACTCCTTGTCAGAGTTTTCACTCCTAGATACATCTGTGCCAGAGCTGCCTTTACCTATTCGTATCCAGACAGGGATGTATTGCTTGGAAAATACACAAAATCTATAAATTACCAAAATTCAAGGAAGTTATTCTATAATAATCCTCGAAGTCTATTTAGGGTAATGTTCTCTAATTAGATTTTATCTGAATCTATTTCCAAGGTTGTTGCTAAACTTCCTCTGATACCAACTGTAATGTCCAGACCCTAGTTACCTAGAGTCAGTGCATTATTTTAATACATTGGAATGATACAAGGAAATTATGTCCTGAAAGACCGATCAGTTTAGAAGTCTTGGAAATATATTACATACATCAACTTCACATTACACTTTCAAATACAAAATTTAGCATAGATAGTTCTTTGATAACACCATTATTCCCTTTTAGCTTAACCCTGTATATCAATAATAATACACTTCTTATAAATCCTATGAAAATAAAACATAAGAAAGGGGTGATCTCAGATGATCAGTAAGGGTAAACAATTTAGTGGAAGATAACATAATCAATAGGCTTGGTGAATTATTGAAAACACATGACTTTACAAATAATAAACATGAACACTTTATGGCAGAAATATGAGTTAAGTAAATAATTCCATAATAAAACATATTCATGGGTATTCTACTAGTCGAATAAACACATGAACCATGAATATTATTTTTATAATGAGGGAATGTATAATGCCATACATTCTGAAACATTTTTTCAAGGCCTCGACCAAGATGTCTAAAAATGATTAAGGCCTCAACCAAAACAATATATCAAATTGGGAAAGGCCTCGTCCAATTCCATGTCTAATTGTCTCATGAGACTTACTGATGCACCGAGGATCTATAGCAGGCTCCACCCGTCACTCACTAAGTCCAATACATTCCTCATATGAAAAGTTTAACACATAACATACACATTTGTATTAAAACTAGCATACGAAATGTCAATACTTTACCCCTAAACCATGAATGGAATAAAAAAAACACATCCACAGTCAAATATATCACAAAACCTTCAATACAATATGGAATATTTGTTTCATAATAAATCAACCTCGATCAAGAATAATATCCCGTAAAGGATGTTGGCATAGTTAAAAATGATCAGTAAAAATATTTGAGAGAAATATCCCTTTTTCATGAAATCATTTAAAATCCACATAATTTATAAAGGAAGTAATTTTAAAGATAGTTTAGAATCAAAGTGTCCCATACCTCTTGAAAATTTTTAAAGGAATTAACATTTTAAAACATTCATGTCCATATAAATAAATCCTTAAAAACATTTTGAAAACATTGACATTATTGAGAAAGGTTTAGAAGAACAAATCTTTAAAACATTTAAAATGATGTTTTAGTAAAAATTACCTTAAAAATAATCCCTTTTAAAACTCTTTTATGAAACATGGACATGGATAATAAATATTTCCCAGTAAAAACATACCCATAAATAATCTCTAATAATAATGAGATTGAGGAATTAACCCTTACCTTGCACTTTCCTTTGGTCGAGGATACATTTAACCTCCTATATAATGACCATAGTATGTTATTAAATTATACTAGAACCATATTCATATTTATTATATCATACATGATTCATTTATGACTTTATACTACCCATTTAATAATGATTTCCATGTTAAATTAGCATTTTGAGTAATAATCACTTTCTTTATCGTACGTGATTTAACTTGTTATTATTGATCGTATCATTTAGATCATGATTTAAATAATTCCATAATATAAACCTTGATTTATATATCATATATATTTAGAATATAAATATTTATAATGGATAGATATATGAAATGGAAGGCACAATTTAGAGAGACGGTAGGCCGTACGTACGCAGAAACGCTGTTTCCATTTTCATATCGTATTGAACGGAAGTAAGTGAATAAGATATATGTAAGTACATATATATATACATAAAAACATACATAAATTCATACATACATATATATATATATATCCAATAGAATTATTATGTCATATATTACATACTTATTAATAACATATATTTTTATAATCATCATTGAATGGTGAACGTGGGAATGAATCTCATCGCATCATGGAGACAGCAATCCGTACGTACGCACGAGCGACAATATCATTATATTTATGGTGAAATAATATGTAATTGGATGGTATATCATATATATAGAATCATTAACTGTAATGTCCCAGAAATTCTGTATAATATTTTTAATTATATGGAATTATTTCGAGACCGTGAAATCTGGCGGCGTGTGATTTTGAGACCCAGAGTGCCCGAAATGATCCATCAAAGTTTTGTTAAGCTTTTATTAGCACACATAAGAAATTTTCCTAAAAAAGTGGAATAAATCTTAAACGGTTACATGGATGAGAAATATGAGGGCACCATTGCGCTAAGAATGACGGGTTTACCCTAGGCATGACTTAAGTTTAGTCAGTGTGGAGCTCCTTTGAGAAAACCTGAAAATGGAATAACCGTAAATAAAATAATTAAATAAAGTTATTTTATTTTTCGAATGATTATAAATCACAAATGGTAACTTGGATTAAAAATCTGAGACCACCGCTGAACTCGTGAGGGTATGCTTTCTTTAGGAAAATACTAACATTGGACGGCGCGGGCCACCAGTGAAAGTTAGTTTTTTTCCATAAATAAAATAATTAAGGGAAAATTATTTTATTGTAAAATCCATAACTTTTAAATGGTAACTCATATTAAAAATCCGAGAGCATCATTGGGTTCGTTATGGAATGTTTCACTGAGGCAGATCCTAACCACGACCGATGCAGGTCGAGGGTGACTGTTAATAATTTCCGAACTTTTTTTCAGGTACGTTCAGTAAACACGCGAGTGGAATTTTGTAACTTTTGAACCGTTGCTCGGAATTGAAATCTGAGGATGCTGTTGAACTCGCAGTGCCAATATTATCGTAAGGATACATTTACCTCGACCATAGTAGGTCAAGGGTGAAAGTTAGTTTTCAGACTTTTTGTGGGTGTATTAAAAGAATAAAAATAAAATAAAACATCTTTTATTTAATTTTTCCTTGTGAAACCTCTCATTTGAATTCAGTGGTGGGGACCAAACAAGCTTGAAACCTCCCATTATGAAATTAATGGTGGGGGCCACCTGATACTTGAAATCCCTCTTTAATCTGGGAGGTGACTCTTGGTTTCTCCCCCAAATTAATTATGCCAACTCAATTAGTTTATTTTATATGTTGGCTCCTCACCTTTCTTTGGGTTGGGGGAATTGTTGTAAAGGAGAGCACTTAGAGGGTGAGCTTTGAAGAACACATTCTCCAATAAAGGAGATTATTAAACAAAGAACGAGGACGATTCTTGAGCCCAGATCAGAAGCGTCTTGCGGAAGTGACGAACACCTACGTCCCCTACATTGACTTCTTCTTCTTCCTCACACTGTCCCCAAGAAACAAGGTAGGGGTTTAAATCTATGTGATTACTGTTTCCCATGTTCTTCTCTTCTAAACGAAGAACGTGGATCAAATAACTAACTAGTTTATCTGTGGATGTTTTCTTCTTGAGGGATTAGGAATAATTATTGCAGGTTGATGTGGGGGTTTAAATCTATGTGATTATTGTTTCCCATGTTCTTCTCTTCTAAACGAATAATGCGGATCAACTCACCAACTAGTTGATCCGCGAATGTTTTCTTCTTGCGGGATTAGGAATAATTATTGTAGGTTTATATAGGGGTTTTATTTATGTTTGAATTTACTTTACTGGTTCTTCATATCCTAAATTCACGATGATGATGGCCAAACAAACATGGCCATCGTCCTACGCATAAACCTTGCTCCTCTTTCTTTTTATTATTCATGCATTTTTTGTGCGTTCTTCAATGCCTAATATTTATTGACACAATAAACACAGAGTTTTGTTGAGTGCGATATATAGACACGAATCCCTCGACGCAAGGATCGCGAATATGCGATCATTTAATTTTTCGGGCGTGGAACGAAGCCGTAGTGGCTCACAGAAGGAGGCAGCCAAATATTTATTGACACTTGAAACACGGAGTTTTGCTGAGCGTGATATATGGACACAGATCCCTTGACACAAGGATCATGAATATGCGATCGATTAATTTTTTGGTCTTGGAACGAAGCTATAATGGCTCGCAGAAGAAATCGGTGGCCGACACCCGATTGGCCGTGAGGAAGGTGGGGCGGCGCGTGTTCGTGTCACCGGTTGAGCAAGAGGCTGCACCCCATTGGCCATGGAGGAGAAGGGTAGTGGCCGGAATTTGGCCGGCTGCATGGCAGAGCGACGATGTGCATCCGCGTTGCCGATGGAGCAAGAGGCCGCGATCGCTTGGTCACGGTGGAGGCCAAAAGCGGCCGACATTCGGCGAGCTGCGGCGGAGTAGCAGCGTGCGACCGTGCCACTAGGAGGAAGAATAGATGGTCTTCCGGCCGGCCGGTGCCACATCGGGTGGGACCCCCAGACGGTCCCAAATTCCTACAGTCGAACGGTCAACAGACCGTTCGGGAAGACCAGGGGGTGCCTCCCCCCAGGTGTTGATCACTGCGGACCCCGCCTCGGCAGACCGCCGGTCGTGTGGTCCACACTGCAGCGAGTCGCATCCTGTGGGCCACACCACAGTGGGCCACACCACTTGGCAGGCCACGCCAACAGGCTAGGTCGGGCCGTCCCCTTCGCAGGCCAGGCCGGACCACGACCCAATGGGATGGGCCCACCAAGGCCCAGGCCATTTGGTCCGGACCCAAATTGGGTCCGGTCGACCCAAATTAGTTCGGGTCGGCATAGGACGAGTCATGCCGGGTCGATCTGACTGGGACGGACCAGACCCGGGCCCATCTGGACCCAGTTATGCCTTCGTGGCCATAACTTGTGAACCATACATCCGTTTGAAAAACCGTCTATGGAACCAGAATCCTTGGATCGAGACAATACTTTTGGTATACTCCACTTGAGTTTTGGATATGGTTGGTGTATAGCTGAGTTGGATCGGACCCCGAATCCAACTGAGCCCTCAGAGTAGAAACACTAATAACTTACAGACCGAGCGTCCGATTGATCTGTCTTCTTTTGTGATGGGTCCCTTAAGACATGATAGACCTTTGGGATACTTCTTCGTGGGACTTCAGGGTGGTTGATGTTTGAATTATGTCTTGGGGAGTGGTTCTCCCAAGCGCGCTATGTGCGGAACCTTACGAGTGGCTGAGATCTGACGATTGCTGACCATTACGACTCTAAGTGACTCAAAAGGCCTAGTGGGGAGCACCTCTGTGTGATGTGGCAGAACCACGGTGGGAAGAGCCTCTCTGTGATGTGGAAGACCCATGGTACTCGACATGAGAAGTACCTCAGTAGGCCATAAGGGGGAGCGCCTCTATGTGATGCGATGGACCCATGGTGGGGAGCGCCTCTGTGTGACGCGACAGACCCACAGTACTCGATAAGAGGAGTACCTCAACAGTTCAAGATTAGTGGGAAGTGCCTCTATGTGACGCAGTAGGCCCACTGTACTCGATAGAGGAAGAGTTATCCAGTAGCCGAGGTGTCCCATGATGTGACTGGGGATGTTACTTGTTACTACCCCTAGAATAGATCCTAGTGTGAGTTTTCTTTACTTTGTGCTTGTGATTAAGGTTATGCTACGTGATAATTCACCTTCATGGTGTTAAATTTGGGGTATACTTCCTACATGTATGAGATGATTATATCTTGATAACTTAGGTATATGTATGGACATATACCTAAGTAGAGTTGGGCTCTTTCTTTATGGTCTTTCCTTTGTGGAACTCTAGGAGACCTATAGGGTCTCGGGGTCCCTAATGAGTGTCATTATACTCACCCCTAAATGGGTTATGCTCACACCTTGTTGTGTTTGGTGTAGAATATGGACAATGCTAACTGAGGATGAGGGTACCAGGACTGGAAGTAGATCATAGGATGACTTTAGACGAGGTGTACTGCAGAGATGACCATTCGAGAGCTGTAACTACCCTTCAGGTAGGATCCTTGGTGGGTGTTCACATGAGTTGTTTTTAGTTTTACTTGTACTTTTCAGTTTACTTGTACATTATAGTTGGGCTTGTATTCTATCCCCTTTTACTTTTTGTACACACCCTATTTACTATATAGTTTTACTTTGAGCTTGTATCCTAATTTGTGCTTAATTTTGTGAGTTTACAAGTTATAAAGGCAATGCCTTCACGTTTTTAAGGAATACGCCTTTTGGTGCTAGTCTCCATCCCCTGGAATATGGAAGGCAGGCTTAGGGTAGTCACAACATGGGCCCTGAGGGATGGGTCATGAAAAATTGGTATCAGAGGAGTTCAGTTCTACCAAAGAACTAGGACTCTGAAATTTTCTGTGAAGTAATAGTGTTAAGTGTTAGGAGTGTGGTTTTCAGTTTGGGGAGTCTAGTGTTGATGCGGTGACTGACGTATCCATACACCAGGACCCTGAATTCCAATTTCTGACTCAGCACACAAAAACACTAATTGCGTGTGTTTTTTAAAAGTTTTGTTTCTTTTTATTTCCTTAGAGTAAGCTCACTAGGTATAACTTAATGACCATGGCGCACCTTTTCCTTATCAGGATGCCACCACAAAGACAACCACCCAGGTTTCCTGAGAGAGTACGCGATGACGACCCACTAAGTGATGAGGCCTCGGTGTAGAGGCCTCTTACGACATTAGAACCTTCAGGTGGTGTACCAACAGCACCACTACCCATTTTACGAGAGTTTCCACTAGCCCCACTAGTAGAGGATGCATGCTGACTGAGCACGTTGCACGAGTTCCAGTGATAGAGGCCTCTAAGGTTTCAAGGTGAGATAGATTCCCAGGCAGCTGAGGACTGGCTGGAGGCTGTGGCTAGAGTTTTCCGCCTAGTTTAGACACCAGTAGAGCAGATGGTGATCTTAGATTCTAGTCTTTTCTAGTGAGTGACCATGTGGATGGTTCGCATAGTGATGAGGCTTCGGTACATGGACCGTTTCCCAATATAGTACCTTCGGGTAGTATTTCAGCTATATCACTACCCGTTGGTCAGCAGTTACAACTGGAGATACTGGTAGAGGAAACATTTAGGCTTTGTGCCTTACATGTGTTTTGGCATCAGAAACCCCTCAGGTTTCAAGGCGAGGTCAACTCATAGGTGGATAAGGACTGGGTTGAGGAGGTGTCCAAGTTTCCATCTAGCCAGGGCACCATTCGATCAGATGGTGGTCCTGGTAGAGAGCCTTCTACGTGGCTCAGTAGGATGATGACATGGATTAGATTAACCTGATCTTGCGAAGAGGTGAATTTTTCTATGGACAATCATGAGAACCTTCCTTAGATAAGGGGGTATCCTTCCATAAATATCTAAGGGTTGAGTGTTCCCTAAATATTCTACAGATTCGGCAGGATGACATGTCTGTAGCTGAGTATTCATCGAGGTGTATCGACCATCCTAGGTACTCGATTAAGACAGTATAGTCAGTGCTTCAGGGCTCAGACCTCTGAGCGAGGTGTGTTTAGGGACATCCGAGCCGTTACTATTCCTCTATGCATTCCTACTTATGTTAGGGTGATAGAGAGAACCTTTGGGGTTGAATATTATTTGGATGAGCAGATACAACCAGTGAATGTTAGTAGTAGGAAAGTAAGAAACTAGAACCAGTCTCAGAGACTTGGGCGTGTAAAAATGTTTTGGGAATAAGAAGTGTTAGAGACAGATGAATCTTCAGGGCTGCAAATGTGGAAGCAGAGCTAGGAGAGCAGCATGAGGTGGTGTGCATTTTGACATGTTACAACCACCCCCTTTGTTGTCCCCACCAAGCTTAGAGAGCTGGAGGACAGGGGAATTGAGTAGCTGCATATGGTCAAGGAGTGCGACCCAAGGGATCTAGGAATGATTTGATGAATGGTCTATGTCTTCTACTAGATGTCATATTAATAGACAAAGGTACCAATCATTCCATCCTTCCATGAATCTTGTCCAAGAACTAGAGTTTTCGGTTATGTCATTGACTTGACCCTCACATATGAAGATACCTTTGGGAGGAGACTTGATAATCACACTTACACTGACGGTGTGATCTGAACCTTGAGGTGAGAGTTTTGGTTGGAACCTCTTGGTGGCAGTGTCGAGGCCTTACGACATTAGTTTGGGTATGGATTAGGAATCCACAGTTCATACTCAGATTAACTATATTAGGAAAAAATGTTGTGGTTTATATACAACTTTGGAATGGGGGTTTCCTTGGTCGGTGAAAAAGGAAACCCAGTCAGCATAGGATAACTCATGTATAGGAGGGTGCAGCCAATCACTCTTGATTCGGCCAACCTTATCCTTGTGGAAGTAGAAATTTTGAGTATTCAATAGGAGTGGTAGATCAAGGGGACATATTTTCAAAAGATGTTTCCAGGATTACCTCCTCGAAGGGAGAGGGACACCTGATTTAGCTAGGTACTACCGAAGATTTTTACCCAACTTCTCTAGGGAAGAGGCACCCTTGTCAGCTTTGATGAAAAGGGGGAGTGTTTCTTGTGGAAATAGAAGTGTCATCAGAGATTTTAGGGGATGATATAGAGACTGACAAGTAGAACTATGATACCCATGACCTGAAGTTAGCAGCAGTGGTATTTGCACTAAAGATGTGGCGACACTACTTGATGGGTGAACATTTTACAGTCTACTCTGATCACAAGAGTCTCAGGTAAATCTTATCTCATAAGGACATGAACTTGAGATATCGATGATGGCTAGAGTTCCTCCAGGACTATGAATTTGAGATAGTCTATACTCCTGGTAAGGGGAATGTGGTAGCAGATGCACTCACCAGGAGGTCTGGTCTGTAGTTTCTGAGTGAGGCAGTATAGAAGCTAGCCGCGTTGCAGATATCCTTCTTGGATAGAGACGGGGCATCTTATCTTCAGTCTCTGATAGTCACTATCCCACTCCTTCAGTGATTCAGGGAGGCGCAACTTTGGGACACTCACTGCGAGGCTTGGCATGCTCAGATATCCACAGGACATGCACCTGATGTATTTTATAAAGGTGGGGAGCACGTCATCCTCTTTAGAAGACATACTATGGTACCAGTGGTGCTATGGGAGGAAGTGTTGAGGGAGTTCCATACGTTCCTTCTAGCAATATATCTAGAAGTGATGAAGATGTACCGGGACCTTCAACATCAGCACTGGTGGCCAGGGATAAAGAAAGCAGTGACATAGCTTGTATCTCGATGCCTCACTTATTAGCAAGTGAAAACTACTCAGAGCCAATAGAAGTCTTATGCCGATAGAAGGAGGGACATCATGTCTTCCTACAGGTCTCACATTGATGAGGCTTGCAGATATTTGTCCGAGGTAGCAAGTTATCAATGAGGTTTATCGATATTTCTATAATACTTCGGAGGATAGGCGAGGTAGAATACCGGTTGGCTCTTCTGCCACAGTTGGAGAGGGTGCACGACATTTTCCACGTATCCCAGCTGAGGAGATGCATAAATGATCTTTCACACATCATTGAATGGGGGCGAGCTGGATATCGACGATGGGATGACGTTTTCAGAGGTTTCAGTGGAGATTGAGGATCAACTGGAGTGGTTCCTTCTTGGGCAGTCGATACCTATAGTGCATGTTCTCTAGCAGCACAGGAACCTCTAGGAGAGCAGATGGGAGCAGGAGGCTCAGATCTGTGCTCAGTACCCCCATTTGTTTCCTTGGTCTCTATTGTGGCTTTCAGGGACGTAAAGCCCTAAGGTGGGGAGAATGTAATGTCCCAAAAATTTCGAATAATTTTTTTATTGTATAAAATTATTTCAAGACCGCGAAATCTAACGGTGCATGATTCCGAGGCCCGGAGTGCCCAGAATGATCCGTCGAAGTTTTGTTAAGATTTTATTAGCACACGTAAGCAATGTTCTTGAAAAAATGGAATAAATCTTAAATGGTTACATGGATCAGAAATATGAGGGAACAGTTGCACTCAGGATGATGGGTTTACCCTAGGTGTGACTTAAGTTTAGTCGGTGTGGGCCTCCTGTGAGAAAACCCGAAAATGGCATAACTGTAAATAAAATAATAAACTAAAGTTATTTTATTTTTCAAATTCTTATAAATCACAAACTGTAACTCAGATTAAAAATATGAGACCACCGTTGAACTCATGAGGGTATGATTTCTTTAGGCAGATACTTACATTGGATGGTGTGGGCCACCAGTGAAAGTTAGTTTTTGGCTGTAAATAAAATAATTAAGTGAAAATTATTTTATTGTAAAATCCATAACTTTTAAAGGATAACTCAGATTGGAAATCTGAGAGTACCGTTGGGTTCTTTGGGGCATGTTTCACTTAGGAAAATCCTAACCTCAACTGGCGTGGGTTGAGGGTGACTCTTAATAATTTTCCGAACTTTTTTTTTCGGGTACGATTAGTAAACACGCGAGTGGTGTTTTGTAACTTTTGAACCAGTGATCGGAATTGAAATCTAAGGACACCGTTGAACCCACAGCCCTGATATTTTCTTAAGGAAACCTTCACCTTGACCGCAGTAGGTCGAGGGTGAAAGTTAGTTTTCAAAATTTTCATGGGTGTGTTAAAAGAATAAAAATAAAATAAAACATCTTTTATTTTATTTTCCATTGTGAAACCTCCCATTTGAATTTGGTGGTGGGGACCACCCGAGTTTGAAACCTCCCATTATGAAATTAATGGTGGGGACCACCTGACACTTGAAATACCTCTTTAATGTGGGAGGAGACTCTCAGTTTCTCCCCAAAATTAATTGTGCCAACTTAAACTTAATTGTTGTGCCAACTCAATTAGTTTAATTTATATGTTGGCTCCTCACCTTTCTCTGGGTTGAGGGAATTGTTGGAAAGGAGAGCACTTAGAGGGAGAGATTTGAAGAACACATTCTCCAACAAAGGAGATTCTCCAATGAGGAACGAGGATGACGCTTGAGCCCAGATCAGAAGCATCTTGCAGAAGTGATGAACACCAACGTCCCCTCCATCGACTTCATCTTCTTCCTCACGCCATCTCCAAGAAATAAGGTAGGGGTTTAAATCTATGTGATTATTATTTCCCATGTTATTCTCTACTAAATGAAGAATTAAGATCAACTCACTAACTAGTTGATCTTTGAATGTTTTTTTCTTGCGAGATTAGGAATAATTATTGCAGGTTGATTTAGGGGTTTAAATCTGTGTGATTATTGTTTCCCATGTTCTTCTCTTCTAAACAAATAACATGGATCAACTCACTAACTAGTAGATCCATGAATGTTTTCTTTTTGCAATATTAGGAATAATTATTGCAGGTTGTTGTAGGGATTTTATTTATGTTTGAATTTACTTTATTGATTTTTCATATCCTAAATTCATGACGACGATGGCAAAAAAAACATGGCCACCATCCCGCACATAAACCTTTCCCATCTTTCTTTTTATTCTTCGTGCGTTATTCATGCGTTCTTCAATGCCTAATATTTATTGAAACTAGAAGCACGAAGTTTTTCTGAGCGTGATATATGGACACAGATCCCTCAACGCAAGGATCATGAATATGCAATCATTTAATTTTTCGGGCCTGGAATGAAGCCGCAGTGGCTCGTGGAAGGAGGTGGCCAAATATTTATTGATGCTTGAATCATAGAGTTTTGCTGAGCGTGATGTATGGACGCTGAGCCCTTGACACAAGGATCACGAATATGTGATCATTTAATTTTTCGGGCTTGGAATGAAGCCGCAATGGCTCGCGGAAGAAATCGACAGTCGTCACCCAGTCGGCTGTGAGGAAGGTGGGGTGGCACGCGTCCGCACCGCCGGTTGAGCAAGAGGCTAGGGACCATTGGCCATGGTAGAGTAGGGTAGCGACCGACATCTGGTCGGCCGCGTGGCGGAGCGGCGGCGCACGACCGCGCCGCCGATGGAGCAAGATTCCGAAGCCACTGGGCGGCGACAGAGGCCAAAAGCGGCCGTCATCCAACTGACTATGGTGAAGCAGCTGCGCATGACCGCGCCACTTGGAGGAAAATAGGCCGGCCTTCCGGTTGGCCGTGCCACACCAGGCAGGACCCCTCGGCGGGTCCCATGCTTCAGCAGCCGAATGGTCCACGAACTGTTCATGAAGACCAGGGGCACCTCCTCTTAGGTGTCTGTCATGGAGGACCCTTCCTTGGTGGACCACCAGACGATCGGGCTGCACTACAGTAGGCCACGCCGCCCGACGGGCTGCGTCTAGCGGGCCGCGCCAACGGGCTGGGCCGGGCTGTCCCCTTCGCGGGTCGGGACAGACCACAACTCAACATGCCGGGCTCGCCAAGGCCCAAGACATTCGGGTCAGACCCGAATCAGGCCGAATCGACCCAAACTAGTTCAGGTCATCCCAGGTCAGGTCGGGATGGGTCGGACCAGACCCGAGCCCATTTGGATCCAGTTACGCCTTCGTGACCATAACTTGTGAACCATGCATCCGTTTGATGAACCGTATGATGCACCAGAATCCTTGGATTGATACGGTCCTTTTGGTATACTCCTATTGAGTTTTTTATATGGTTGGAGTATGACTGGGTTGGATTGGTCCTCGAATCTAACCAGGCCCTTGGAGCAGAAACACTAATAACTTACATACCAGGTGTCCGATTGACGTGCTGTCTATTGTGATGGGCCCCTTAATACATGAAGAACCTTTGGGATACTTATTCATGGGAATTAGAGGCATTTTATGTATGAATGATGGCTTGTGGAGAGGTTCTCCCAAGCACGCTACGTGTGGAACCCTATGAGTGGCTGAGATCTGATGACTGCTGACCATTACGACTATGAGTGACTTGACAGGCCCAATGGGGAGCGCCTCTGTGTAACGCAGAAGTCCCACGGTGGGGAGCTCCTCTGTGTGATGCGGTAGACCCATGGTACTCGACAGGAGGAGTAACTCAGCAGGCCATGAGGGGGAGTGCCTTTGTGTGACGCAATAGACCCATGGTGGGGAGCGCCTCTGTGTGGCACGACAGACCCACGATACTCGACCAGAGGAGTACCTTAAAAGTCCAAGATTAGTGGGAAGCACCTATGTGTGATGCGGCAGACTCATTTTAATCGATATAGGAGAAGTTATCCAATAGCCAAGGTGTTCGACGATGTGACTGGGGATGTTACTTGTTACTACCCCTAGAATAAATCCTTGTGTGAGCAGTCTTTACTTTGTGCTTGTGATTGAGGTTATGCTATGTGATACTTCACCTTTGTGGTATACTCCCCACATGTATGAGATGAGTATATCTTGATAACTTAGGTATATGTATGGGTATATACCTAAGTAGAGTTGGGCTCTTACTTTGTGGTCTTTCCTTTGAGGAACTCTAGGAGACCTACGGGGTCTCAGGGTCCCTAATGAGTATCTTTATACTCACCCCTGCACGGGTTACTCCTGCAACTTGTTGTGTTTTGTGTAGATGACAGACAACACTGATTGAGGAAAAGAATACTAGGACTTGAGGTAGCTCAGAGTTGGACTTTAGATGAGTCATACAACAGATATGACCATTCGAGAGCTGTACCTACCCTTCAGGTAGGATCCTTGGCGGGTGTTCACATGAGCTGTTTTGAGTTTTACTTGTACTTTTCAGTTTTACTTGTACTTTTCAGTTTTACTTTTACTTTTTAGTTTACTTGTACTTTACAATTGGGTTTGTATTCTAGCCCCTTTTACTTTCTATACACACCCTATTTACTATATAGTTTTACTTTGATATTGTATCTTACTTTGTTCTTAGTTGTGTGAGTTTACAGGTTATAAAGGCAATGTCTTCCCATTTTTTGGGAATATGCCTTTCGGTGCTAGTCGCCAGCCCCTGGCCTGTGGAAGGCAGGCTTGGGGTAGTCATGGAACAAGCCCTGATGGACAGGTCATGACATTAACATTTTATATTTATTATTTTCATTAGTCATACTCATTATTATACCCATCCAAATAATGAAGTGTTTGAATAACAAACTACCCCACAACGTGGAGACAGTAAGCCGTACGTACACACGTATGATGACTTTGTCATTCATAGGATGGATAGAATAAAAAATATGGTAGTACCATATTTATAATAACATCACATAATGTAGGAGGTACTGGATTTATTATTTTGGTATGGAAATAACAAAGAAATAGGAAGTGGAAGAAGAAAAGAACTTGAAAGAGGGTGGTGAAATTATTACCTCTTCTTCGGGTGTTTCATTTTGATTTGATCAAAAGGGATCCTTAGTTTGGCTTTATGATCAAAATGAGGACTCTAGGTTGATGTGAGGGAAGTTGGAAGGATATTTGGTCAGGTTTTGTCCGACCCAAATGGATTTGGAGGTGTGATTTTGAGAGAAGGGGAAGTTCCCTTTTATAAGAGGGGTGAGTGTCACTTTAGGAAAAGATTAAAATATTAATTTATTATACTATCATATTCGGTTTATAATGGCTATGAATGAATTTATTTAGATCATTAGGTGGTTATAGGTCTAAATTCTCTCAACCAATAGGTTTTAGACAAGTTTAGGTTACCATTTTAACCTTATCTTTTAGATTTATCTTTTAGTTAAATAATTTAACTTTTACCATGTATTCTTGTATTCTTACACTAAATGGTTAATAAATTTAATATAAACTTCCAAGAGAACCTAAAGTGGTTCATTAACAACATATATAATATTATTTAATCCCTTTGGCCAAACCTTAGATTTTTAAAAATATTATATCAACCAATAATTTAGTATTTGTTTTAAAAACTAATTTATGTCAATTTTGACACTATTTGGTATTTGATTTTTGTGAAACTCATCACAACTTGATTAATTAAAAAAAGATACATTTAATCAAACCTAACATGTCATATTCACCTACAAAATTTTTGTATGTCATTAAAAATTTGAAATTATTTTTATTTTAATATTTATAATCCATTTATTTGATTCTTTCATTAATAAGGTAATTACTGCATCATCATTGTGTCATAAATAAATTAAATTATTTAATGTCTAAAAATTATAAATAAAATACCATCATGTGGGAAATGTTTTTATATTTCTAATTAATATTTATAGTCGAATTTATACTATGTGTAACCCTATATTAAAAATGGTTTAGTTATTAAACTTTAGATTTAACACTTTTAACTCTTCTTTAAATAAAATAATAATAAATGTCCAAATATAATCCAAGTGGACCAAAGAGGATCATATTTTATTCTTAAGGTTTTTTTAGTCGAATTAAACTTATCTAATAGAATTAAGACACGTGTTAAGGTAATTATAATATCATTTTTACCCTTAATTACCCTATTTACTTTTAATTGCGGTAAAAAAAGTCAAAAGTTAATATTTACCAAAAATAATTTTAATCTTTTTGAACCAAATTTTACTTAATTATTTCTAACATGTCTCTTGGATTTTTAAATTCAACTCACAGAAGCGGTAAAATTTAGTTTTATGCAAATTTGTAAATGCTCCTAGAAGGTGGGTAAAAAACATTAAAAAGTTCAATAAAATTTTATACATCTAATTTTATTATAAAATGACTCCAATGAATTAAATTGAAATTATATAGGTATTATATACCTATTTTTACTTAAAATAAATTTAAATAAAATAAATAATTATTTAAATAAAAATTCAGTTTTAAATAATAACTAAGGGGTTTTCACTATTCATCAAAAATTGAATGTTTTCAGAAAAATACTAAAACTTCACCCTAAGATAATTTTGATATTATGAATTAAAAAATGAAGTCTATTTTACCAAATTCAAAACATAGAAGTTTCATTTATTAATTTAAAATTAATTCCCTTTGTCAAAACCAAAAAGCGAGTTTTTTAAAAGTAAAAACTATCAAAATATTGACATGTGTTTATGTCAAATTTAAATGTTAAATTTGTTATAATGGCGTAAATTTTATTGAATGATAAAAATATAATATAATTATACTTAAAAACAATTCAAATTCATAATTTAACAAGATAAATTATTTCTATTAAAAAATTTATTTTCAATTAAAACATAGTATTTTTCACTACTCGTCAAAATATGAAAGTTATCAGAAAAGTACCAAAAATTTATCCAAACTAAATTTTTATGTCCCGATTCTAAATAAGAATTTAATTTCATTAAATTAAATATATAGAAGTTTGAAATATTTTTTTAAAAAGGGTTCGCCATTAAAAGGCGGTAAAATTTTATTTTTTGAAAAATACTTCTTTTATCTGAAAAAATGAATTTGTTCTTATATTATGTCTAAGAAACACATAATATGGATGTTAAAATTATATAGAGTATATAAGATTCAAAATGTAGTTAATACTATTCATAACTTCTTTTTGAACGGCTAGTTTGTTAAGTTATGGTGCGCTCGAACTTGGTGTTTCATGTAGCGTAAGCTATTGAATTACTTTAATGAAATAACATACTATGAAATCTTAGGGTGTTAGAATGCCATTGGTGGGGTAGAAACTGGAGCTAGGTGGGCCATCATCATTGATATAGAATCAAGTAATGTGGACAAGCCAGATGACATGGATCCTAACTCCCGCAATACGATTCCAAAAGAGGATCCTTCTGTCGAGCTTCTAGATGCATTCCCCAAGTATAAACCTTCCGATCCCTTGGATATGGATGAATCTGATTCCAATGTAGTCAAGATCTATCAGAATGTTTAACACCGAGCATGGAAAATAATCAAATTCTACCTCAACAAGGTTTCAGAATCTTAGCGGATAAGTCAAATGGGATCTCTTCATCATTGGTTGTGAGAACTATGTGCTATAGTGGAGGACACCTGAAATTTACACACGCTGATCTGAGACTAACTTACTGAGAAGGTATGGGAGTGAAGACATAAATTGGATGTTACTTGGTTCTAGAAGAGGTATGAGAATTTTACGAATCTCTAATAGATCAAGTATGTGATATAGTTCCTTGATGAGATGATTGGAGAGAATTTCACATCCATTGTAATGTAGACCAGGATCATCTGCCAACTGATTCCCAAATTGGCGGAAACATAGGAGTAACTAGCACATGCGAACTGTCAAGCGGAAGAACTCTGGGCTAAAAAGTGCTAAATGTAGATTAGGGTTTACATGCTTCAATATGTGACCATAAATGAGGAGAAGGATCTTAGGTATTGGAAAGAACCCCTGGAGGCTATGTGCTAGATAGCAGCCAAATTGAAGCATTCCATTAAAGGATCAGATCAATAATGGCCATGTTTTAGCATAACCAAAACATACATTCCCTTAATACCTCTTCATTAATACTATGTGCATGTATATATTTATTTTCTTGCTTCTATTGCTTCATCTCTATCATATTATTGAAACAACTTGCATTCAATCCCTAAACTCATGCGGGTCATGCCTAGTGTGAGAAATAAGGGATGACGACCTGATCATTCACTTTGTATGAATGTGTTAGTCAATCATTAGATACATCGAATCCACCATTGTGGATTGAAAACCTAGAATATATGGGCTGAAGGAGGTTGTGACCAGAGAATAAGGTTCCATGAATATCCCAAATTCCATTCCCAATATGTTCTAGTAGATGACGAGATAATTCTAGGGGTGTTCGAATGAATCCAAACAAAAGGGAATTGGAAATGTGAATCACAATACCTAGAATTTAGAACACAATGATGATTGAATTCCAACATAAGATAACTGGTGACAATGTTCAATGTTTATAACTCATATTGTTATCCTGAAATGGGAACAAACACAATATTACCAACCACTGAACGAATTCGAAAACATGGGGACAAACTCAAAATGTCGTCAGATGTTTTCTAGAATGTTGTCCCAGAATGGTAAGTGACCCAAAGAATTGGGGGGACAATGACATTAATGGGGGTTATTTCAGATGTGAAATCGGATGGAGATCTAAATAAGGGGCATGTGAAGCATGTGGTGGAGGTATGGAATGCTCAAAAGGATTCCAACACTCATGAAACTATGACACCATGACAAGAGAACATTAGTGTGTGTGTGTCAGTTTGAATTAGGATCAAACCTACTTTCCAGCAAGGACCTCTCTAGTGAGAACTTCTGATGCCTTGTAATGTGAAAATGTGAATGTAACGATATCATGAACATAGTTTAATGTTTTATGGTGGGGATGATACATTAACTATTTTAACATCGCATGACCAGGACGTTGCACATAGTTTATGGTCATACTTCTAGGACCCTGGAAAATAGTGTAATGTCATGTTTCATGGAATATGATTTCTGTTCCTATAATGTTTTCATGGATTGGAGGAGGTGAACCCGATGTTAATGAGCCAATGGAGGCTTGGGTACCATAAAAATACTAAGGAACATACATGAAATAGGAATATGTGATACAATGAGGGATGAGACCAGACATGAATGAAGTCCAAGTAGACCTACCTACGCACCACATATTCATGTGAGGCTCCCAGTTTAAGGTTTTGGAGTTTCAACCATGGTCAAGTTTTATTTTTTCACATGCATAGAAACCTTCCCTAGACCTCCAAGCCCATGTGATCCATTCTCAGTTTGGAAAACATTGGGAAGAAAAGATATTTATGAACCATTGAAGAAAATAATAGGGGAACAAGAGTGTGGATTCTAGGATGAACCCATGATGTAGGTCTTATGATTTAACACTCAAAGGTGGACAAAGGGATGACACAGAGGGTGTTGAAGTTCTTCCTAGACATTAGGATGTGAAAAGGGTTGTGAATCATGAAGTCTAATTTTGGGGACAAAATCAGAGTGACGTAATGATTGAAAATAAATACTAACCATATTTGAACACAGTATCTATATCGTGTATCTTGGGATAAGAAAAAATGAGGGTCAGCCATTGACCATATATGAAGTGTGGGATTAGAGTCAAAATTTCATTCAAAATCTTCCAGGACATTTTCCTAGGATGGTAGGCATGCCATAAGGCCAAGAATCCATACCATTACGGGGTCCCTTAAGATATAAAAGATTATGAAGACCATATAAAGGGAGACATGAAACATGGAGATGAAATGAGAAAATGTCCATGAAGAATCCAACGCTCTCGATCCTATTCTATAGTGCATTTGAGCACATTAATGTGGAATATCAGATAGAGGGATCCAAACCCCTTCTCAATGGGAAAATCCCCAAGAGGGATCCTGAACATGGAATGGAAATGGGACAATTCCAAATGACAAGGAAAAGTGATATAAGAGGGTTACTAAACCTAGGGCAGGACTCAAAGGTGAAAGGTATGGGAATTACTTCATATTCCATTAGTATGAGAATAAAGAAATACATAGTTCTTGAATACCTTGTAGTATAAAGTCATGCTGTAAGAATGAAAGAGGTCTTAGTTTATGGTCATCGAGCTTAGACTTTTAGAAACAACTTAAAGTCAGGTTTCTTGGACTAAGGAAAATACTCAGTCTTAGGGTATATACAAAACACATGAAGAAATACCTAAAAAGAATGAGGCCAAAGAGGACACATGTTTTGCAGAAACACCTAAGAAAAACAAGGACAGAGGGACAAAAAGGGGTTAAATAACCTGTGGATGGACCTAAAGAAAAAATGTTCGGTTGTCTCTACATATCCCATAAGGATGGGAATCAAGTCGCACATAGTTCATCAAGAAAAGTGTGATTAGAGACCAAAACTGGTGGGGGAAATCCTATCTAGTGGTGATGAAGCTGAAACATCCTGTAATTATTATGGGTAATCTAGAACTCGTTTAGGGTATGTTTGAAGTTTAACATCATGCATTAAGGATGAATTAAGGGGAAATAATTCTGAGGCTAGACCCAAGAATGTTGAACCGAGCGTCACTATGTATCCCTAAAGAATGGGAATCTAGAGAGACATAGTTATTGATGGGAAATTTTTCCGTGCATGTCAGGACAAAAAAAAAGATAAGAGACATTAGATATTTCTTCTTTGTCCTTTTGTTTTTGTCTGTGACCAACCTAGGATGAAAAGTCCGTATGTCACTGTGAGAATCAAGACTTATGTAGGTCATAAAAAGTTTCATGCTAGGAACATTTCCAAGTGTGATGACCTCTCAAGCGAGAACACCACAATAATATTTCACTTTTTATCTTGCAGCCAGGACAATGATGCTGTAGTTTAAGGTCATATGACAGGACCAATCCATGAATTTTGACATCGTACGGTAAGGGAGAAATAGTTTAAAATCATGGGTGGATGTGTCAGTAAAGTTTAACATCATATTACTTGGATGAAGAGAGATATCTTAGATTAAGTTGTATAACTTAGACCATGAGTATGTGAAACTTTCATATGCGGGTATAACCCCAAAAAGAATTCTCATCCCATATGAGTCATGCTCAGTGTGGGAAACATGTAGTGGTTTTAGGATTTCCCCACCACATGAGAGTTCACAATAAATGAAAGTTAAGAACTAAGTGGGAAAAACCAACCATGCCAACATTCCTACTCAGTATACACTAATGCACATAGGAACAACACCAAGAGCATTGTAGATCCACAAGAACATGAAATAGAAGGAAAATGTAAATCATGATGTACAATATTTGGGACATAATGGGGGTGAAGTAATGATGGAGGGTAACTTGTGACCATATTCAAAACCCAACATCTATCTTATGTGACCTAGAATGGGAATAGACAAATGAGTTTCAGTCGATGACCATTTCTGATAAATAGGAATTGAATCAAAAATTGATTTGAAATCCTCTTAAACAATGGACTAGGATGGTAATCAATCCATGAAGCCAAGCATTCATGCCACTAGGGGGTCCCTTCAGATGCGAATGATGACAAATACTCAAATAAGGGAATGTATAAAGAGCAAAAATGATGTTGGGGGGAATATCCCAATAGAATAAAAAATTATAGATCTCATGCCATGGGATATTTAGTTTTGATGATGTGAAACATCAATAGGCAATATCAGATAAATCCTCAAGGATCATGTTTCATAGGGGCATAACGAATAGTTTAATGGTCATGTAGCTCGGTCTTGAAATTATTAGTTTAAGGTCCTAGAGTATGGACCGTAGGTGCCCAGTTTAATGTCATGCACATGGGACATACCAATTCTATTTAACACAATGTAGCGATGATTAAGATGTCTAGTGGGTTATCATCTTGTAATTGGGGAAATAGGAATACTAAAGTGGATCTATAAGGTGCAGTAAATATCCCAACATGAATGAGGAACAAGGTGGCCCCAACCACACTATACATTCTCAAAGGGAAACCTAGGATAAAAAGGGACAAAAAGGGTGAATTGGAAATCCTGTATTTGGGACTAAGGAAAAATTGTTCAGGTACCTCTACGTATCCTATGAGGGAAGGAATCAAGCCACACATAGTTCTTGAATGCTATGCAGGTTAACGTCTTGTGGTAAGAATAAATAAAAAGTTTAATTTTATATGGATTGGGGAAGTTTTATGTCATGCAGAAAAAGGGGAACATTCCTTATATGTTTATGCATAAAGGACCATAAATAATATACAGCTTAGTGTCTTCTAGGTAGGACACATCATTTTACAAATGTGTTAGATGGGAAAGATATTAGTTTTAAATTCATAGTACTCGGAACATAGGAGAAGGCTGAAAGGGCTAGAAAGGTTGGGTAACCTAGGGATGGACCTAAAGAAACAATTTCCATGTGTTCTAACGTATCTAGATATGGTAGGAATTAAGACTTTCCTAGTTTGTGGATTCTGTGTAGTTTAACGTCACACGATAAGGATGAAGAAATAGATCAACACTCTTAAGAAGGAGGGACACACTATGTATCCGTTATAAACCTGACGTGAATAAGGACTAATGAGGTACCAACCAGAACATGTGAAATCCTTGAAGAGAAATAAGGTTAAGGGGGGATGAATATATGAAAAGATTTTGGGAACCTAGGTATGGACCCAAAGAAAAAATGACCAAGCATTCCTACATATCCTACGTAGGCAAGAATCATGCCTCACATAGTTCATGAATTACTTATAATTTAACATCATGTTGTAAGGACTAATACATAGTTTAATGTAATGTGGGAAAGAGAAGTTTAATGGCATGTTGGAGAATGTTTCTAGGAGGTTTTACATCCTACAACTCAGATTGGGTTGACGAGTTTAACATCATACAGGGCGAAAGAGAACATAGTTTAATGTAATAGAGATTGAATTATTAGGTGACTATGTTTATGGTTTGTAGTTTGTCATCATGAAGGATTAAAACTGAAAAATGTGAATTACTGATTGAGGAACATAACATTTGTGGGAGGAGTGATCAACTCTCCATCCATAGTGACAAAAAATTATCCACCGTTTGGATAAACACTATGAACAATTTAGGGTCCTTCCTATTTGGGATCCTACTTCGGTGGATTCTGACTAGGTATCATCAGCATCCTAATAGACAATACCATATCACCTTGGAGGAAGAAGTGAAGATAAAATTTCATGTAGAAATCCTTGGATACCATGTTCTGGTGCCTCTCTAGGTTGTGCAAGGCTAGGATCATGTTATCATCGATGGATTCTATCATATCTAGACAAACTTATACTAATTTTTCTTGTGTAATCATATCATAGATACCTTTAGTGAGTGAAAAAAACTAAATCTCAATCGGTAGGAAAACCACTATTCCGTACACATAGGAATTTGGGATCACATTGGAGGAATTACAAGTTGTTTTCTGATACTCCCAAAGAGCGTTGGGGAGATTTTCCGGCCTTATTTTCTTATTCTAACCAACCATATTTTACAAAATCTTAGAGATGGAATTGTTTAACACCTTGATATATCCATTCACATGTTCACGGTAGTGAGATGTATGGTTAGAATAAATTATTTATTTTTAATATAGTTCCATCAACTTAGTTTCTCATAAATTGGTTCCATTATCGGTGATGACAACATGAGGGAATCTAAATCAATGGTTGGTGCTAGAGATCACAAAATAAATAATATAATGGGCCTTGAATTCCTTGAGTGGAATCAGTTCTACCCACTTGGAGAAGAAATCTATAGTGGTCAGAATGAACCTACACTAGTGAGTTGTTGCTAGTGGATATGGCCCCACGACATCGAGTCCCCAGACCGCAAAGGGACCATAATAATTGGAAGTGTGTAGAGGTTCCAGAGGCCAATACACAAAATTGGCATATATTTGACATCTGTGACACCTCTAGGAGAACTCAGTAATGTAATGGACTATAGTGGGACAAAATTAACCCAACCTTCAAATCTAATGAGAGATTTTTGACCCATAATTATGATCTCTATAAGTACCATCATGAACATTCCACCTAACCTAGGGAACCTATTATATCTAAATGAAACAGAAGACGATTCTATAAAACCCATGTTTTTAGAGGATCTGTTCAAGTATGATACATACATGAAGGGTGAACTTCACTACACACTGATGGATTCACTCACATTCAACTCTGTATGTCAGGATATTTTTGTATTGATGGTACAATATAAAAGGAATTTTCCAGTTAGGGGTCCCTTCTACTATAGTAGGGGGACATGGAGGTCCTGATGTGGAGGAATCAGTGATATGGTGGCTTACCTATAGGTTCTCATCATCTCATAAGGAGGTGGAAGAGATGACCATTTGACTCCCCAAATGAATAAACAAGTCACACTGGTTCAACTCCATGAGAGATGAGGCAAGGATGAAAAAGGCCTCAACATGACCATTCTGCAATCTAGGGATGTGGATGACATCTAGTTGAGAAGGTAACTAGGATATCAATTGAAGGGTGTGCTCTAACAGGGGAATAAGTTCTATCTTTCTGGAAACATAGTCTCCATTGATCTTCTTGACAAAAAGATCAATGTCCCCCTTTACATGTAGGTGGGAAATATAAATCTCGAGATCTAGATCAATTCTAGTGATGAGGGAATAATAGTATGCTTCATTTTTGGTGAATCCATATGTCAATAGGAACAGATAAGGAAGCACTTCACAAGAATTCATGATGAAGACGATGCCCAAGACTACTCTTTTGAGCCAGTGATCATTGATTCCCCTACATGTGAGGCTTCGTGAGGCACCATAAAGTTCATCTACCAACACGACACGACCTAATCCACTAGGTGGATGGACTAATATAGAAAGTAAAAATCTGGAGACTACTCTACAGTTGATGGATAATCGACAAGAAAATCTACTAGTGCCTGACCCTTAACATATTTCTTTGGGATGAACCTAATGTCAAACTACTGAAGGATAACTGCCCACCATGCTATATGGCCTATCAACATAGGGCAGTTCAGAATATACTTTAGTGGATCCATGATAGACACCAACTTTATTTTCTTATATTTCAAGTAATTCTAATACATCTTCACTGTGAGAACTAGCATGAGGAATCTCTTCTCGATAGAGGAATATTTGGTCTTTTTGTCGAGGAGCATGCGGCTGAGATAGAATATACTATTCTTTGTCCATCTTTTTTCTATTGGGGGGAGAAGGTATCCGAGGGATTATTCCATAGATTTCACATATTGTACCAATGATATGGTGGAGATGAGTGGAAATAAGAAAATAGGCTAGAGTAGATACAACTTAATCTCATGAAGTGAAGTCTGGGACTCTTCATCACATTGATAGATAACACCTTTCTTCATGAGTTGGGAAAATGGATTACAATGATTATAAATATTAACAATTATTTTAAGTATATAGGCTAAGTGGTCTTGAATTCCTAGGAATTCATGAAGGTTGTTTAGAGGGGGAATTTGACTAATAGACCCAATCTTCTTCAATTCTATCTCAATGCCTCTGTATTTGATGACAATGATTAGAAAATTTATATAGGTAACCCCGAAGGCACAATTCACAGTCTACATCTTCATATGGTGGGAGAGGAGGATGAAAAAACATTCTATCAAGATCTTTGATATGGTTTTTGACATTAGTAGGAATTGATAACCAAATCATCAATGTAACATTCCACCAATGTCCCAAGGATCAGTTTGAATATTTGGTACATAGAACCCTGATAGGAGGCTCCTGCATTATTTAGACTGAAAGGAATTACCTGATAGAAAAAGGTACCTTGTGGTGCTTTGAAGGGAGAAAAATATTTATCCTCATGGGCCATCCAAATTTGATTATATCCATAATATCCATCCATGATGAAGAGGGATTGAAATCCATATATGGAATCGATCAACATCTTTATAACAATAAGGGGAAAATCATCCTTTGGATAGTGATGGTTGGGATCCCAAAAGTCAACATATACTCTGATCTTACCATTATTTATCCTTATGGGGATGATATTGGACAACCATTTGGGGTTCTAGACTTCCTTTACAATGTTGGATTTGATGATCTTATCATCTTTACCCTCAAGCATGAAACTATGAGAATGGTACCTCTTCCTAGGAGGCTTCTTGAACCCATGATGAATTAACTAGAGACCAAGGTGGTGGATAGAGACACGAGGATATAGTAATGGAATATCATCATATATTTAAGAAATTACGTCATGATGCTACTTCAAAAAACCCACATACTATTGATGTTCCTCAATAGACATAGCCACGCTAATTAGTATTGGCCTCATGTCTGAATTAGTACCAAGATTCACCTCTACCAACTCATCAATGGTGGTGGAAAAACCATCTTCAAATGAAGGAGGACCATCCTTAATGTACACTTCATCATCTATGGCAAAAGGATCAATGACATGTCGAATTTGTTTTGAGTTGGCTAGACCTGGAGGAATGTTGGTACCATCCTAAGCGAGAGAATATTTTTCATTGGGAGACTCATGCTCTACTGAAACCATAGAGACAAACACTATCAAATCAATTCCATTAGGCCTTCAATTGAGGTTCCCACACTTGATAATATCAATTAAATGGTGGTGGAGCGGTCTGTGAGGACTCAATCCAGCTCATCAGAACATGAAAATATGACATACATCTATAGCCAAAAGGGGAAAGCCTCAATAAATTATAGTTTCAAGGTGATATGGAATCACATGAGACTGATTCATAAAGGATAAAAAAGTTATCTTTATGTGTTCCTTTTATCTTGGAATGTTTTCCCCCTTTTCTATGAAAAAACAAAATATTGTCCAAAGCCCGGGGTTGTAGCTTTCAACTGATGTATCGAGAGTATAAAGGCATCATCTAGGTCTTATCATGGGTCAACTATAGTAGTAGCATGCTCAATATCATTGGGTTGAACCCACTTGTCCTTGATCTTGTAGTAGTCAATTTATAAATAGAAGGATTCACAAGAGGAAAGGGGATATGCATCACGCTGGAGGACACCCACTAAACCAATAAGGGAGTACTTGAGGAATTGGTGATATGAGGATGGAATTGTTTCATACTGATGGATGCAGGGTCTACCCATCAACACATCTTAGGTAGTTTCCTTTGAGATGACCATAAATCAAGTGTTGGTAATCAGGTCACCAAAATGGGTCATCAGGCATGGCATTCCACATGGGATTTTCTTTGTCCTTTCATAACCTTGAACTTTCATGTTAGAGGGACTCAGTTCTCCTTTAGAAAATCCTATCTTATAGAGAATCTTGGTATGGATATGATTAATTCCAGAACCTATGTTGATAATACAACGATGGAATTCCACACCATTGAATTGGTTAGTGATGTTCAATGGACTAATGTGTCCCTATACGGGAGAAAATTTATCTTTACCTAGGAATGAGATGATTTCTTGGAATTATTCTCAATCAACTTCCTTATCATGAAATGAATGTACAACAACTACCTCTATTTCTCAGTAAATCCAAGGGGAAATCCCTATATATAGAATCATAAAGTCATTGAGAGTGAGGAATAACTTTGTCACCAGTGGGGGGATCTGGGTTTCCATCCACCACCACCAAAAACTCATATGAAAAGAATAAGGATGAGACATATATGAAGAAGAAGTAGAGATAGGAGGATAAAATACTTTAGAAGGATCAAGCTGATTCAATTGGTCATAGAAGATATCATGGGTCCAAGAAAATTACCTATAGATAAACTAGTTGTCAAACATCTGAGACCTGTGATATGATACCTGCTTCCATTCACATTTTCTTTCATTTTTGACTCTTTAGATACACATTCCACAAATTCTGAGGTAGGAACCAACCTTAGTACATTATTTTTGACCTATTCCTGAATCTATTACTTGAACACATAACACTTCTTGAGAGTATGCCCAAGGAATCAGTGATATGGGAAATAGTTGGGGAGATCATTATGATCATTCTCATGGGGCCTTTTGCAGTCCGAGAACCTCATGATCCCTTGATCTAGGGTTCATTAGAAATAACTAGGGACCAAAGATTCTTCAAATGAGTAAATACACTTTTTCCTGTCCAAGAAGGGGACTCTGGGAGAATGGCCCTAATAGGTGGATAGAGCCTGGTGAGGAGGTGGAAACTAATTATATCACCTTAGGGGTGGTCGTATATTATGTCATGATTCCCTTCTAGGGATGTAAATGCTAATCGTGGGGCTAGGATTGAGGATTCTTCCCTCGGTGAGGTTGTGGATGTGGCTCTTCTGGTAACAACTCTTGCGGCCCATGGGCCTCAACGTGTGTAATGGATGTAGTCTCAGCTTTGGAGGCTCTTCTTAGAGGAGCCATGTGAGGCAATAGATTTGCCTATTTGGCTAGCTGCAAAGCTTCCTCTAGGCACTGATCCATGTTAGAGAAATCCATGAATTTTCCTAGGAAATTTTGAGTGATGAGGGATGTGACAAGTTTAGTCTTCATATTCCACATGAACATCATCAACAACTATTCCAGAGCTATCAGAATATCGAACGAATATGTGAGTCCTTTACACCTAGTGAAAAAGTCTGTGACTCACTCATCTGGACATTATTCTCACTTGAAGAGGTCAACAATACTAGTATTCCACATAGTGGAGCTGAATTGATAAATAAACTACCTACAAAGATCCTCCCAAATAGCTATAGAACCAATAAGAAAATGGTTGTACAAGATGAATGCAATACCTTCTAGTGTTTATATGAAATAATAAATCATGGTATCTTCATGTTCTGCTAGATTGTCTAGCATGGGTCCACATCTTTGGATAAAGTGGGCCATATGATACAGCGGGTCGCCCATTTTGCTGAAAGTGGAGAAGGTAGGATTCTTGAAATCTGATGCTGATGGAATATCATCTACCCATGTCGGATATGGATTTTCATTAGGTAGGATCATCACCATCCACATTTTAAGGGCCTCATGGTGGAAAATGAGAGTGGCCATCAGATCATCCTAGTATGGGTTCTTGTATTGGCAAGGATCCCTAACCACTGATGCATTGATAGGTTCTTCAACATGATAAGATAGATCAACGACTCATGGAGTAGATGGAAGAAAAAACTGAGGAACTTCTAGAGAATTGACCTATAGAGATCTATAGGTATAACTTGAAGAGATACCTAAGGAGCTACTGGAGGAATATCTTGTAAAGCTGGGTCTCAAAGAATATTCTCATGTAGCTCGGGAAGATTCAATGATGTGTATTGTGTCCATTTTCCAAAAACTCTAGCCTCTTCCTAGTAAAGATGTGTAGTGTTGTGAAGATCGATGAGAGGCAATTCATTGAGAAGAAACTATGGTTTCTCCTTCTTCCCTGGTGGATGTTGGATGGGATCATACCAAGGATCACCGTAATCTGTGTGTCGTTCCACATAGTGATGAGTGAGGCGATCATAATTGATCTTCTTATATTCTGTGATTTTTTGAAGAAGCGTGACTTTATTAGGATCATCTTACGTCTTCTGTGTCGAGCCTGATAGGTCAGAGGACATAACAGTCCCAACATGTCCATTACCTTTTTTGGGGTCCTGATCGAGAGGCAATGATTCGACATGTTCAACAAGGCTAAAACAAATGTCTTTTTTGGTGAGTGAAAACACCATGGGGTTCTAGAAGATGTTGCACTATTCCCAAGGGAAGTTTATCTTAAACGATACCTACCCCAATATCCTTAACCCTAATTAGATTGAGGACATCCATGTTCACTACGAATACACCTAGTGGAATATCCTTGATATCACCTGACCTATTGGGTTGGTTTAGGAGAGAACCAAAGTAGAGAGTAGCATACTATCCCCAACCATGAATTTAGACATGTGGGGATGCCTAAAAAATTACTCTACAGACCACAGTAGATCTATGAACTCACTGTTTTTGGAGGTTTTTATGATAACCAGGAAATTTAGGATGATGATTGATGGGGAGAACATCTAGGTCGATCATGGAACACTCCTGGATTATATCTTCATAATTCTCACGACACATTGGATAAATGAATTGATGATGAAAAAGGCTGAAATTTTTCTCCGAGAGATTTCGGTGAAAACACATGACTTCATCCTTAGTGAGGGACTCTGGGTTGTCTATGTTTGGATTCATGATCATCCAGAACATCTTGGGGATGTGGTCCTCCATGATAATGTACCACAAGGTTCCTTTTTTATAAGTAATATTGAGCATCTATTTCCCCATTACATGACTGGGGGAAATTGGGGAACTAGTAATGAAACTAATGTAGATCGTTGCAGTAGTGGACTGGCCGGTGGAGAGAATGACGCATGAGCTAATAAGCTACTACATAATGGGTCGTCTCTCGTAGATGATGCTGATTGCATCATCAAATCCCAATAGAATGGAGTATAGACCAATACTTCTAGTATGAATTTGGATACCATTAATGGTGGATCTAGTTGGGAATCAC
Organism: Viscum album; assembly: GCA_963277665.1. Taxonomy (NCBI): domain Eukaryota; kingdom Viridiplantae; phylum Streptophyta; class Magnoliopsida; order Santalales; family Viscaceae; genus Viscum; species Viscum album. Next base: position 693,222,764 of record OY728158.1, read on the forward strand.
CATGTACCAATCAAAAAAAAAAAACTCATTGTGATCTCATGTCAAAGTAGAGAATGATCCTGGGGATGACAGAGAGGAATACATAGAGAGACCCTGGAAAGGATTCAAATCTACCTCCTATTGAATGTACTTGAGGAGGGATATAAGGATCTATCACATTTCAGGATTCCATTTTTTTAGAAATGGTTCACCCTCTTGCCCCGAGTTGGTTCTTCATGGTATGGTAGGTCTTTGACAAGGATGGAACCTTCATGTAGGTTGATGCTGGAGTGGGGAGGACCTTCTCTTAGATTGGTTGTGACGTGATGAGTACCATCACATAAATAATTGATGATTTGGGTAGGACCTCTGATTTGGTAACATGGGGTGTTAGTGGAACCTATGAATATATTGAATGGAACACAGGGAGGTCCTTCGTGTCTGTTACCTAACAAGCGGGGGGGGGGGGGGGGGGCATACGTGGTAGGAATTACTGGATTAGGGAGGGACTTCGCTGGATCTGATGAGAAAATGGGGAGGAAAACCTTGTTGTTTGGTGATGGATTGAGGAGTAACTTTAGTTAGTTCAATGCTTCTACAAGGAGGACCGCTGCTAGAGCTTCTGATGACGTGGGGATGGATTTCACATTGATAACCATTGATATAGGTAACATTTCCATACATGGGATCATGGGAATGTGGTGAAACGTTTTTGATGGGTGTCAAAAAGATAGAGAGGAACTATTCTATGATTTCTGCCAGTATTGGATGGTCCTACATACTAAAATTCAGTGTCATGGGTCAGCCCTCGATAGCTGCAACTCATGCTTTCGACCAGAAGAGGCAACACAACCTTCCCATGGGGTGACTGGGGTCTCAATCCTGATCAGACATGATAGTTACCATGCTCTATAAAAGTGGGGATATGATAATATGTATCGATGGTGGAATATTCCAGTGAAGCTGTAGAAGTTGATTCCCCCTGGTGGGAATCTTCCTAAGCCTATACCTGATGTTGACACCAGGTCAGCCAGGCTGGGGCTGGGGAAAAACCACATACTCTTCATCTCGGGGAATGGAAGCTAGTGGTACTGGCGATGCTTGGTGGGATCCCTCCATGGAGGCTCCTAGGAAAAAGTTATGTCTATGGTCACACAAAAATCACTTACCTGATCGGAATAAGGGAATGATTCATAAGATAATTCTAGGGAGTGGCTTCTGAAGTGGTTGGACATCGAAGTGGAGAGAAGAGGCTCCGTGTGCGGCCCATGGGGCTGTAGTGAAGGCGAGGCACAAAATCCACTGAATCTAGGTGGGTCATATCTGTCATTAGAATTAACCCCTTTTTCTCATACCTTTGGAAAATAGTTTAAATAAACCTTATCTTGATATATTATAAGGTTGAGATAAAATTGGGAACCCAGAATCCATGGTTGTGGATGAAATCATGCTAGAGGTGGAGCCATGCGAGATTTCCACATTGGCATCACCTGAACCCCTGCATCTATAGGTGGGATGTGACTGGTTTATTATAGCATGAGTATTACAAAGTAGGAATATTTCACTATTTATATGTAATGTATTAACATAGTTAATAGTTCCCCAATATCATTTAGTCATCCATGAATAGATATAAATATCCATGCTGATGATATCACATACCTAAATGACCAGCAATTAACTGCCCAAAATTATGGTGAGTTTCATGTCTGGCCATCTATTTACATAGCGAGACATGGGAAAATAGCTAGATCCAGTGACACGTATATCTTCTAATTTATCAAATTATACTAATCCCCATGTTTTTAGGGGAAAATTTTCATGTAGGTTTCACTATTTTATGTTTCCAAATAATTCTATTCGGGGGAATCGCTGTGCGTTCTGTCGACGGTGAGAGTCACACTGTACCCTAAATTCCCTCTATACCAAGGTGGGTGACTGATAGAGTGCTGTCGTGGGAGCCCTCAAATGATTAATGTGATTTTGGGGTACTTAGGTGCAACAGAGTGGCTGACCAAGGTCGTCTCTCAAAGGAGGAAGTGAATTTAACAACTTATTAAAGGTATTATAAAAATAAAATAAAATAGAATAAAATAAAAACACTAATTTAAAGGATTGGGTTTTTTTATAGTTTATGAATCTAGAAGAAGTTTTCTGGAAGAAGATTGTATATTTTTTTGTTTTTAGTTTTGAAATGAATTTCGATTAGAATGACACAACAAGAAGATGTTTTTTTAGAAATCTATTTTAAAAGGCGTAATCGATCTAAATATACCTCTTCATTCACTTATTAATAATTATCATTTAAATAAATATCCACTTAATTATGATCCCCTAATTTGTTATCCCTCTAACCCTATGAGAGTTAGCTTAACCACAAAGATGAAATTACTTAAACCCTAGGCTAGCTTCGGAACACGCAATCGCAACACCCTGCTTTGATTGTTGTTCTAAGGATAGCTTATGGTCAGTGGTTAATTAGAGCACATATCCATTATGGAAATGAGGATGAATTGTGTTTAGGGATTATATTTTAACTCTACAAATTTATCCCATGTGGTCTTGTATTACCGATTAAGATTACGCTCTCACAATTTACACAAAATCCCGACCTCGCTTGTTTTTGTATTAATTGTTCAATTGCTTGCTTAGTTTATTGTAATTTAAAAACACAATTCATGGATCATATTATGTGAATTAAAGTATCTCATTGATTCAAAATAATTAAATTAAGAGGGTAGAAGATAGATCGATTACTAAAAGACTACTCTTCCATGGGTGGCGTAATCATCGTAGAAGCGTTTTGCATATGCAAAGGTTTATAATGGGTATAACCCAATAACACTTCTACTTAAGAATTCCAGACCAAAGAGGAAGATTAAGAGAAGAAGAAATTTAAACAAAACAGAATAAAAGAGAAGGAATAAAAGAATAACAAAGAAGTTTATTACACAAATGAAAACATTACAAAATGAAGAAGAGAAGGAGGCTTCGATGAGGGGATCCTTGCTTCAAGAGCTACCCCTCTTAAAATGGTTGGAGAATTTGGGTGAAACAAATTCTCCTCTTCCTCCAATCTCCTAATTCACGTCCCAACCCCTCCAAATTAGAAAAACTCCAATTTATAGAGTGGAGGGGAGGCTAGGTTTAAAGAGGTTTCAAGTGTGAATGGGAAATCTCGGCCAAATATTTTAATACAACGTGCACCGCCCATTTAACCTCCAAAACGTGTGAACCAGCTCTACTTCCAGAAGTATTATTTGTGGGAAAATGAATCCCCGAGCTCCTCTCAAAATATGGGCTTAATCCAAGACACTATGAAGAAGATATGACCAAAATACAGAACCCATGTCCATTCTGTCGAGTCCATCCCACCATTGGATTAATGTCCAATGTAATCTATCCAAATTCCATTTTTATCTCTAGTGTCATGAATTAAAGTTGTAGAAAATTATGTTAGGAACACTGTTACAAAATTTCAAATTACAATGATAAATATAAAAATATTTATCTTCGAAATACTACAGTGCACTATAAAGGGTAAAACTGGAATTTTCACCAAATTTTCAAATGAATGATCAAATCCCAAATATTTTATAAATAAACATATTTAGCACAATGTGGGGAAATTATATCATTTATTATCAATAAAATATTCAAAAAAATAGTGTTTTATCAACTCCCCCACACTTACCCTTTTGCACTCCTGAGCAAAATCTCATATTAACTAAACATCAATATCAAATCAAAACCAATTTTAAAACACATATCCTTGAGATCAATCAATTTCACACCAATAATCAAAAGATATCATGCCTCATAAAAAAACCTTATTTCAAGTTCTCCATTTATATCATTTAATATATTTCTACTTCATTTATCCTCCCATGCACAAAACACTTACCTCGCTTGAATTTTCTCTCATCACTCAAATATCAATTTTTTTTGCAATGTCTTTCTCATCCAAACTCATACAAGGGTCACCATAGGCTTGATAAATTCCTACATCTCTACCCAATGTGAGTCAAGGAAATATTTTTATCATGAGGACTTTTCAGGGTTGTTCTGTGGCTTTCGGTTGGTAGGATTAATATGTGAAAAATTCTGAGGCTGAATGAGGAGGGCTTGACTCTTTTTGAAGCAAAATTGCATTAATCTAATTTTCACTTAAATATGGTCTTCTCCTCAATCCACATAGTATCAATTCAGCTCCATAATCATAAAAAGTCATTAAAGGTTTACACCATTCATCATTTTAGCATCAAAAATTTCAATCTTCTCAAACATGATTTTCTTGAAAGCTCCAGATGGGCACAACTTTCCACCTCAATTAGAAGCTCCAGAAAAGGCACAACTTCACTTTTCGTGAAAGCTCCAAAAAAGGAACAGATTTCAATATAATTGATTTCTTCAGTAGAAAATACATCTCTTCAGAATTTAATTTTCCACCCAAAGTATCACAGAATGTGGTGGCACAACACAAGACAGCTTCCCCCACACTTAAGCTCAACTAGATTATGCAATTTCACTTCAAGAGTTGGATGGATAGGTAAAATTGTCTTGTAATGTGGCTAACGTAACAGGATGTGCATGGATTCTAAGGGATACAAGGATAAAATATTCAAGGTAGGCCATTATAAAAAAGGATTCTTTGAAATAGGGGCTTTAATACCAAACAAATGCCTCAATCATTTAAACATATGTACCTCAAACCCTCAAGTTTTGACAGGAATAGATCAAATTCTGGTTAAATCAAGCATGGTTTGGTTCTCTAAATAAGTGAGGTGAATGTAAAGAATATGAAAATAATGGTTCAGAAGCCTCACAAGAAAATGATTTCAAATATAAAGACAGTGAGATGTGGCATGAGATTCAAAATTCAGTGTACTTTTCATGAAATTACTAAATATTTGAACTTGAAACAAAGTCATTTCAGCATTCATTTAAGCTTAGTTTCAAGGGATAAATCATTTCACTCATTAATATGCATTTCAAAATTGTGATGAGAATCATTTCAGCTCAAAAATTTCAAAAACACAAAGAAAATTGAAAAATAAACACACAAAATTTGAAAAACACGCAATTTTTTTTTGGTTTTTTTTAAATAGGAAAACAATTTAAATTACTAAACTAAAAGGTTCCCTCCCCCACACTTAAAATATTGCATTGTCCTCAATGTGAACCCATGAGATGATATATGCACATGAAATGCAGAATTTTTAAATTGGACAAATAATATAAAAGTGAAAGGGTTAGGAACATCCTGATGTGCTCAAGTGATGATGGGGTCATGCAGTGTGATAAAATCCACTGCATCAGTAGGAAGTCCCTCAATGTATCTCTTCAATCATTTCCCATTGACTATAAAGCTCCTTCCAGTATCCTCTTGTGTGATCTCCATTGCACCATAAGGAAAAACATTAGATACAATATAAGGACCAAACCATCTGGAACGCAACTTACCAACCATCAGCTTCAGTTGTGAACTGTAGAGAAGGACTTTCTCTCCAACATGAAACTCCCTTTGTTGGATCATTTTTTCATGAGATGCTTTTGATCTTTCCATTTAGAGCCTTGAGTTCTCATATGATGACAGTCGAATCTCCTCAAGCTCTTGAATTTGCAACTTTCTTTGAATTCCAGCTTGGGCCAAATCCATGTTGCATTTCTTTATAGCCCAATATGCCCGATGCTCGACTTCCATTGGGAGATGACATGCTTTCTCAAAAAAAATCCTAAATGGGGACATACCAATGGGTGTCTTGTATGCTGTCCTATAATCCCACAATGCATCATCCAAGCGCTTGCTCTAATCCTTCCTATTTGGCTGCACTATTTTCTCCAATATTTGTTTCAACTCACGATTTGAAACCTCAGCCTGGCCATTTGTTTGGGGGTGGTATGGTGTTGATGTTTTGTGTGTCACCCCATACTTTCAAAGGAGGGAAGCAAAATTCCTATTGCAAAAGTGTGTCCCTTGGTCACTGATGATGGCCTTTGGTACTCCAAACTTGCAAAAAATCTTTGCTTTGAAAAAGTCCACAACAACATGATAATCGTCAGTCCTGGTGGCCTTGGCCTCCACCCATTTACTCACATAATCAACAAAAAACAAAATATACAAAAATCCAAATGAACTAGGAAAAGGACCCATAAAATCAATGCCCCATACATCAAAAATCTCACAGAATAGTATGGGTTGTTGGGGCATCTCATGTCTCCTAGAAATATTCCCAGTGTGTTGGCAATGAGAGCGTGACTTACAAAACACATGGGTATCATGGAACAATCTAGGCCAATATAATCCAGAGTCCAAAACCTTCCTAACTGTCCTTTGGGGTCCAAAGTGTCCACCACTAGCATGTGTATGACAGAAATGAAAAACAGACTCAAACTCATGATCGGGAACACACCTCCTAATGACTTGGTCACTACACATGCGCTAGAGGTAAGGATCATCCCACACATAATACCTAGAATCAATTTTTAATTTTTGGACTTGATATTTCTTTTAATTTTCAGGGATTTCAGAGGCAACAATGTAGTTCACTAAATCAGCATACCAAGGATGCATACCTGAGATGGAATAAAGATGCTCATCAGGAAAAGCGTCCCGAAGTGGTACCTGGTCCAAGGTGTCATCCTCTAGTGTGTGAGTAAGCCTACTCATGTGGTCCACCACCAAATTCTCTGACCCCTTCTTGTCCTTTATCTCAAGGTCAAACTCTTGAAGAAGGAGCATCCAACGGATAAGTCATGGCTTTGCATCTGGATTCTTCAGGAGGTACCTCAAAGCTGCATGGTCAGAAAAAACAACTACTTTAGAGCCCAATAAATATGAACAGAATTTATCTAAAGAAAATATGACAACAAGAAACTCCTTTTTTGTGGTTTTGTAGTTTGATTGGGCTGAATCCAATGTCCTTGATGCATAGGAAATCACATGTGAACTTCCTTCCACCCTCTGAGATAAGACTGCTCCAACCGCGAAGTTGGAGGCGTCACACATAAGCTCAAATGGAAGGTCCCACCGCGGGGGCTGTATGATCAGTGGAGTGGTCAGACACTTATTTAGCTCATCAAATGATACCCTGCATGAATCATCAAAATTAAAGTCAATATATTTTTGAAGCAATCGAGATAAGGGTAGAGCGATCTTACTAAAATCTCTGATGAAGCGTCGATAAAATCCAGCATGTCCAAGGAATGATCGAACATCACGCACACATGTAGGATATGGAAGGGATGAAATAATGTCTACCTTAGATTTATCAACTTCAATGCCATATTGTGAGACTATATGACCTAAGACAATTCCCTTTTCGACCATGAAATGAAATTTTTCAAAATTTAAGACCAGATTCTTCTCAATACAACAATGAAACACATCACTCAAACTAGAGAGACAATCATCAAATGAGGATCCATAAACTGTAAAATAATCCATAAATACCTCCATGCAGGTCTTAATGAAATCTGAGAAAATACTCACCATGCATCTCTGGAAGGTACCTGGGGCATTGCAAAGTCCAAATGGCATCCTTCTGTAAGAAAAGGTACCGAATGGGCAGGTGAATTTCGTCTTCTCCTGGTCCTCTGCTGCAATGGGAACCTGAAAATAGCCAGAGAAACCATCCAAGAAGCAATAATGTGTCCTACCTTCAAGTCTCTCAAGCATCTGGTCAATGAATGGAAGTGGGAAATGGTCCTTACGAGTGTATTGATTCAGTTTCCTATAATCAATACACACTCGCCAACTATTTTGAACTCTCACAGGAACTAACTCATCATTTTCATTTTTTAAAACAGTGAAACCAGTTTTCTTAGGCACAACCTGAATTGGACTTACCCACTGAGAATATGAAATAGGATAGATTATACCTGCCTCGAGCAATTTTTCAACTTCTTTTTTAACAACCCCCAAAAGTGTTGGACTGAGTCTCCTTTGTGGTTGCCTCACCGGTTTAGCCCCATCCTCCAAGAGAATCCTATGCATGAAAATGGAGGGGCTAATACCTGATATGTCTGCCAATGTCCAACCAATTTCCCTAATGTTATCTCTCAATAGATTCAAAAGTTTTTCTTCATGTTCAAAAGAGATATTGTTAGAAATGATAACAGGTAATCTATCACCACTCATCAAGTATGAATATTTAAGATTTGGGGGCAATGGCTTGAGTTCCAATGTAGGGGGGTGATGTATGGATGGAGAAATTGATGCAACAAACATATCTGCACAATGAACATCAGTATCAGAATAAAAATCATCACAATCAGAGAATAAAGCATCAAATCCATCAGCATACTCAACATCCATGTCATAATCAGAGTGAACATGATCAAAATCAGAATATGAATCCACATCAAAATCAAATCCAAGAAAGGATTGTGTATCAGCAACATGTGTGGAAGTGATATTAGACATCAAACTCGAACCAATACTCATAATCTCCCTAAGCATAGGAAAATCAAATTCTATGGAGTTTTTATTTGGTGGTTCAAAATGGGAGATAACAAAAACAGAATGGTCCTCTGAGGGGTACTTCATGGAATCCATAACATTAAATATCACAAATTCAACTCCAAATTCCATGGAAAGTGTACCCTCATTGACATTTATGATAGTTTTTGCAGTTTTGAGGAAGGGCCTACCTAAGATAATGGGGGAATGAGAACTTACCTGATCATCCTCCATGTTAAGCACATAGAAGTCTGCTGGAAAGATCATGTCTCTTACCCGGAAAAGTACATCCTCAAGGACTCCCGCTGGATATGCCGTAGATCTATTAGCCAATTGCACCACTACTCTTATTAGCTTCAACTCACCAACCTGCAAGTAAGAGAATACAGAGTGAGGCATCACATTTATTAAAGCTCCTAAATCACAATGAGCATCAGAGAAGTGAAACTCCCCTATGGTACATGGGATGGTGAATGTCCCTAGATCCTTGCACTTTGTTGGCATTGCTAGAGTTGGTGTAATGAGTGCCGAGACATTCCTTCCAAGGTTGATCCTCTCATTTCCCTTGAGCCCTCTTCGATTAGTGCAGAGTTCTTTTAAGAATTTGTCATACCTTGGAATTTTCTTAATGGCTTCAAATAGAGGAATGTTGATCTCCACATGCTTGAATGTGTCTAAAACCTCCTTTTGCATTGCTTCTTCAGCCATCTTCTTGGTTTGAACAAACCTGTTTGGAAAAGTAAGGGGTTTAGGAGGAACATCATCAATCTTTTTCTTACCTTTATCTTTCTCCTTGGATTGCTCATCAGTTGGTATGGAATGCGGCTTCTCTGGAGTTGAGGTGAATCCCGGTGGAATGGTAGGTACATATGTATCGTTCATTTTCTTCCCAATTCTCAATGTGATGGAACTAACATCCCCCTTTGGATTTGGAGTGGGTTGGGAAGGTATATTTCTGGAATTCTTACTTACAAGTTCATGGAGGGCGGTGGAAATCTGGCTCATTTGAGTCTTCAACTCCCTCAGCTCCGAACCTTGACTCTTTAGCTCATTCTGTTGATTAAGAACAATTTTCTTCAAAAGGTCATCAGTGTTAAAATCTACCTTGGGTGGGGGATTCCCTTGTTGTTGGCTTGTTGATGTTTGAGCTTCAAATCTTCTTTGGGGTTATTGGAAACCCTGCTGGGAAGGCGGAGGCTGCTGGATGTTTGGTTGAAAAGGGGGCCTTTGTTGTTGTCCAAAGCCATACCTCATGTACGAATGATCTTTCCACCCTTGGTTGTATGCTGGATAAAACTTCTTTTGGGGATATGGTTGTTGTTGTTGCTGCTGATATGGTCTCCCAGGGAACAATGCTGCACAATCTTCTGTTTCTTGGAGTTGTGGGCAACAGTCAGTTGGGTGGATTGTCTCAGTGCAAATACCACAAGGCCTTGAAAGAGGGGGTAGATATGTCTTTTGTGCCAAAGCAATTTTCCTCACCATAGTGGTCAATTCTTCCAACTTGGTATCAATCAAATGACTTTCAAGAGAGGAAGGACTTACCTGATGTACTCCCCTGACATGTGGTGTACCTCTATCGCCAAATTGTTGGGAGTTTTGGGCCATCTTGTCAATCAACACACGTGCAGCTACTGGTGTATTGTCCACCAATGCTCCTCCAGCCGCAACATCCACCATGCTCCTCTCCATGGGTGTGAGTCCTTCATAGAAGTACTGAATGAGGAGTTTCTCACTCATTTGGTGATGTGGACAGCTTGCACACAACTTCTTGAATCGCTCCCAGTACTCATATATTGACTCCCCTTGTGCTTTCTTGATCCCTGATATCTCCTTTCGAATGGAAGTAGTCCTTGATGCTGGAAAAAATATCTGCAATAAAAGACGTTTCAAATCGTTCCAACAAGTTACATCTTTGGGTTGTAAATAATACATCCAGTCTTTTGCAGCTCCATCAAGTGAGAATGAGAATGCTCTTAATTTGATTTGATCTTCAGAAACATTTCTTGGTTTAAGGGTTGAGCAAACCACATTAAATGCTTTCAAATGTTTATTGGGATCCTCACTAGAGAGGCAATGAAACTTTGGAAGTAAGTGAATTAACCCAGATTTTAGTTCAAAATCCGATTCGAGATTTGGGTATGCAATACAATTTGGTTGATAGTTAATATCAGGTGCAGCCAATTCTCGAATGGTTCTATTAAGTTCATTTCTATTTTTTTCAGCCATTGGTTCTTCTTTTATGTTTGAATTTGAATTGCTTCCAATTTCATTGTTTCCAGAAGAGAGGAATTCACCAACTGGTTGAATATTGAAACTTTCTGTGGATTGAGAATGTTTGATTCGTGCCCTAAGGCTACGTTCAATCTCAGGGTCAAGATCTAAGAGATCTTCGAGATTAGTTCGTGTCATAGATCAAATAAAAATGAAAAGAAAGAAATTGGACCATAGTAAAATAAAAATGAGAAGTTTGAGTTGATGGTCCAAAAAAAGTAGAAGAAAATAAAAGAAGAAGAAGAAAAATCAGATTGGGTAAAGAAGGAAGAAAGAAGAGAGGAAGAGAATAAAATGTAAAATAAAATAAATACCTCTAATTGGTTGAAATAATTACTTTCTTCCCTATAAATGGTGCCAATTTGATAGAGTAATGTCGTGGGAACCCTCAAATGATTAATGTGATTTTGGGGTACTTAGGTGCAGTAGAGTGGCTGACCAAGGTCATCTCTCAAAGGAGGAAGTGAATTTAAAAACTTATTAAAGGTATTCTAAAAATAAAATAAAATAGAATAAAATAGAAACAATACCTTAAAGGATTGGGTTTTTTTATAGTTTATGAATCTATAAGAAGTTTGCTGGAAGAAGATTGTATATTTTTTTGTTTTTATTTTTGAAATGAATTTCGATTAAAATGACACAACAAGAAGATGTTTTTTTAGAAATCTATTTTAAAAGGCGTAATCGATCTAACTATACCTCTTCATTCACTTATTAATCATTATCATTTAAATCAATATCCACTTAATTATGATCCCCTAATTTTTTATCCCTCGAACCCTACAAGAGTTAACTTAACCACAAAGATGAAATTACTTAAACCCTAGGCTAGCTTCGGAACATGCAATCGCAGCACCCTGCTTTGATTGTTGTTCTAAGGATAGATTATGGTCAGTGGTTAATTAGAGAACATATACATTCTGGAAATGAGGATGAATTGTGTTTAGGGATTATATTTTAACTCTACAAATTTATCCCATGTGGTCTTGTATTACCGATTAAGATTACGCTCTCACAATTTACACAAAATCCCGACCTCGCGTGTTTTTGTGTTATTTGTTCAATTGCTTGCTTAGTTTCTTGTAATTTAAAAACAAAATTCATGGATCATATTATGTGAATTACAGTAGCTCATTGATTCAAAATAATTAAATGAAGAGGGTAGAAGATATATCGATTACTAAAAGACCACTCTTCCATGGGTGGCGTAATCATCGTAGAAGCGTTTTGCATGTGCAAAGGTTTATAATGGGTATAACCCAATAATACTTCTACTAAAGAATTCCAGCCCAAATAGGAAGATTAAGAGAATAATAAATTTAGACAAAATAGAAGAAAATAGAAGAAATAAAATAAGAACAAAGAAGTTTATTACACAAATGAAAACATTACAAAATGAAGAAGAGAAGGAGGCTTCGATGAGGGGATCCTTGCTTCAAGAGCTACCCATCTTACAATGGTTGGAGAATTTGGGTGAAACGAATTCTCCTCTTCCTCAAATCTCTTAATGCACGTCCCAACCCCTCCAAATTAGAAAAACTCCAATTTATAGAGTGGAGGGGAGGTTAGGTTTAAAGAGGTTTCAAGTGTGAATGAGAAATCTCGTCCAAATATTTTAATACAACTTTCACCGCCCATTTGACCTCCAAAAAGCGTGAACCAGCTCTCCTTCCAGAAGGATTATTTGTGGGAAAGTAAATCCCAGAGCTCCTCTCAAAATATGGGCTTAATTAAAGACCGTATGAAGAAGATATGACCCAAATACAGAACCCATGTCCATTCTGCCGAGTCCATCCCACCATTGGATTAATATCCCATTTACTCCATCCAAATTCCCTTTTTAGCTCTAGTGTCCGGAATGAAAGTTGTAGAACATTAAGTTAGGAACACTGTTACAAAATTTCAAATTACAAGGATAAATATAAAAAATATTTATCTTCGAAATACTACAGTGCACTATAAAGGGTAAAACTGAAATTTTCACCAAATTTTCAAATGAATGATCAAATCCAAAATATTTTATAAATAAACATATTTAGCACAATGTGAGGAAATTATATCATAGATTATAAATAAAATATTCAACAAAATAGTGTTTTATCAGTGACATTCATCACTTCTCTAGTGATGATTGATCCTTGATTGAAACGAGATGATGGGATGTTGGTCTCTCCTCCTATGGATTCCTTCTCAGAATAGGTCACCTAACCCGGTTCTCCCTTAGAGATTAAGAAATTTTTGATGAAACTCTCCCTAGTACTATCTGTTTTTGGATACCTATTAATTATGATGCTTCTATGAAGACATTCCAAATGGTTATGTTAGGTATGAAAAATTCAGTCAGAAGAGTAGTCATGTTGGGAATCACATGCATGTTTGGATTTTGAAACATTTGTACACCATAATTATCCCTTATTAGAGGGTTTATTGAGGGTTTGAAAGCTCGAGGAATCCCACATCGATTGTGGGGTATCCTATGTAGGAGGCATGTATCTGTGGTTTTCCTCGGCCTCCCATGTTTAACACATGGGTATGCTGTGAGTTTAACGTATGGATGAGACAGATCATATAGATCAAAACACTAACAATAGTGGATTAGATTGGTATATCAATATGACGGAGAACCTAGAAGGTTTACCATATATATGGATCAAATTTTTCAATAAGGATGGACTAGGGATAGTGTACCCCAAAAAGGGATGGTTTAAAACCATGAAGGATGATCTTGAAATCATAAGGGACAAATCAGGGAAGAAAACCCCAAAATGGGGATAACATGGTTTACAATGGGTTGGGATTGAACCTCATGGAGGCTTCCTACATACCCTGTTTAGAAGAAAGGAGTCAAAACCCACTTATTTTGAATGGTTTATTTGGGTATTAACCATGGCTAGCTGCCCTTTACAAGAGAGGAACTTCTTGGATGAATAGATCTGAATTGTGGCAGAGTTATTTATGGTTAGATACATAAATGGATGGAGTGATCCCATTAAGATATGGCTTCCTAAGTAAGATCCATGACATATGATGGATGACTATGAGAAGTGGGTGGGATGAATGAGCTGGAACTGATGTGATGGCGACAATGCTAGGATTTATCCTCACAAAGGATTTATACATATCCGGATGGTTGGAATCAAAGTCCACATAGTATGGTGGGGTGATGGGACACCTTAGGAGGTGGACCATGGGAAATGAAGTGCATGGGTATGGACCAGAAGGAAGCCTAACCTTCAGATTGGGATATCGTCTTCCCAAAACACAAAGGATCAAAGGAAATACTGGGATTAGAATTGGGTGATGGACTTGATCCTAGGGGTGGCTTCTTACATATCATAGTGGTTGGGAATAAATGTAAATGTAGTTTAGGATGGGGGTAATGAACTGGGATGTTCAAAAAGGACCGCGACCCAGAGACACGCTAGGGTCTTATGTGTGGTTAGATTCCCTTTATAAGTGGTACACCCTTGATTGGAGGAGTATGGTGAAGTGCAGTTGTTATGCATGGTTACCTGCCAGTGTGGATCATAACATCTCAAAGGATGTATATGAGAGAAGTGTCCACAAAGGTAAGATGTACCATCAAGAGGGTACATCCATAGAAAGAATAACTAGGGTTTACCATTGGTTGGGATTGAACCTAAAAGAGGCATCCTACATTCCAAAAAGGGATTAAAACAAACATAGTTTTGAGGGTATAATTTAATATCATAAAGGACTAGAGTGAGTCGATGTAAAATATTTTGGATAGTTGGATTGTGGGGAGTGATGAACTTGAACCTCAAGTAGGCTTCCTATGTACACTACTTAAAACACTTGGATCAAACTCCACTTACTTCAAGAAGGTAAATGGGGATTACACATAGCTAGTAGACCATAGTCGTGAAGGGGATTACACATAGTTAATATCCCATAGAGGATTTCATGGTCACTGCTTACTCTAAGACCATGTGATTCATTCTCATTGTGAGAAACAAGTGGTAATAGTAGACCTGACGATCATGTCATGAAGGGTGAAACCATGAGGGATGGTGTGGGGATTACACATCTCTAAAATCCCAAGGAGATGGATATTGGGACATACTCATAGATGAAAGCTCGATGAGATTGTATGAGACTTATGTGGAGACTACTTGAGGTGCACATGGAGACAAAGACCAAAGGGAGGGAGAGAGAGAGAGTGGACCGAGAAAGGGAGAAGAAAGAGGTTCCCTATCCCATCCCCTATATGATCTTCTCAAACATGTCACACACATGGAAATATATAGTTTAACATCATGTGTTGAGGACGTGGGTTCTTGGTATTTTAAGGTCCTAAAGTTCAGATGATGGGGACTCACTCATCCCTTGGAATTACTTAACTTGTACCAACCTGCAATTGGGGAAGCGAAGGAACATGGAATTCTATATGGGAGTGAGGTGGAGTTATGGTCAATCGAGGATCCACACTAGCATATCTATTATATGAATAAATATCTATTAGTGTACATATGTGAGGAATCATAATCTAAGGAAACATTACATGAATCACCACTCTAGGGACCATAAAATCACTTTGCACAAGCCTAGAGGACCGTTCGGGAAAGGGATTCATGATTCCATGGGGCCTGACTAGAGGAGATTCGAAAATGGTAGGAGATGCATGAAGAAAGGGCGGTCCATGGAGGAAGTTTTCTCCATAAATTAAAGATTTCAGTAGAGCGGAAATTCACCTTATAAAAGAGTTAATTATTTGTAGAGTGCTTCGTGTAGGCTTAATTCTTCATGGAACCTCTAGAAAAACAAATGGGATCCCTCCTTTATGAAGGAATAAGGCCTCCATAATGGGAATACCTATATGAAAGTTCCATGAATAACATAGAAAAACAAAATTCAAAACAATCAAGTACCATGGGAGATCCATATTTATCTCGAGTTCACAATGCTTGGTAATTTCATGAAATGAGAGGTTCAAAGGTGAAAAGTCAGGGTAATAATGTTTATAGGGGTGGGGTGAGCTTTCTATTTATAGGAAATGGTGGTTCTCCATGATCTTGGGGATCACAAAAAGTAAAAATAGGTTCCATGAAGAAGATGTTGAACTGTGAAGAAGAAAGAGGTTGTCGAATTTAGTCAGACTCACGAAGGCACCGTCACAGTGGTGATCGCAGGGTGTGCCACGTAGAACAAGAACACCGTGAAGTGTCCATGCTCTGTCACAATTGGTTTGACTCCCTAAGGAACCATCAACCTTTTTTGAGGCCGTGGAGGAAAGGATCTCTATAGAGGATCTTCTTTAAGTAGACTCCATTGAGTATTTTGATGGATTCTAAGGCAATTCAGGTCTATATTAGCTTCAAACCAACTGTGGTATTTTTCATGACTTCAATAACATGATTTTAAGAACCAAAAAATATTTTCAACATATTATATGTTATTATGGATTAAAAAGGGGAGATTTTACTTGGGGTTATTCCTCCCTTTCTCTCCAAACTAGATAACTATCTTCCCTAGTGATATTTGAAGGAAATACTTTTCTCCATCCTAAAGCTCAAACTCCCTTCAATTGTTGTGAGAATAGTTCTTATAAAAAATATGAGTAGCCTTTATATGTTCTTGGATGGAATGATCCTTCTCCATCATCTATTGAACAATATTTGGCTGATGTAGATTTCCCTCACCAACTTTATCCCAACATGTAGTAGTTTGACATAACATCCACTATAGAGATTCATATGGTACCATTTGATTACCCGAGTGGAAGATGTTATTGATTGAGAACTCAACTAATGGGATGTATTCTTCCCATAATCCTATAAATTACATTGATCAAATTCTTATCATTTACCAATGTTTTTAAATATTCCTTTCACATTGGAAAATATTTTGTGAGTGAAATTCCATACTAAAATTCAATTTAGTATTCCAAGAATCATGAATACTTCTCTTGAATTTATATTTGAACCATAGAACATGGTAAAAAAGGATATAAAGGGAAACCCCATTAAACCTAAGGAATTATTTGATTTATATATTTTCACATTGTTCAAGAGGTAAATATTTTAGAATAGCAATGAAATGGGAAGTATTGATGTGGTGATCCAATATAACTGATATCAAATTTTTTCCATCGAATATTATTGAGATACTACTGATAAAGTCCATTGTGATACTGTTACACTTACATTTTTTATGGGTAGTGTTTGCAACACCGTTTATGATTTTTTCACCCAACCTTAACTTATTGATGTAACAGGAACCTTTTAGTGTAGTAAAAAATCACCCTTTTTATATTATCCCTCTAATAATGATCATGAAGGTCCCTACACATTTAGTAATTCTAGTATCTATAGATAATTTATACTTATTAGATTCATCCTTCAGCTCCTTTATCTCCAGGATTTATGGAACACATATCCTTGAATTAAATTTCAATACACCTTCTTGATAAATGTTGAAATCAGAGAAAATACCATTCCTCACAATCCCTATCTTCTTTTATAAAAAATGATATTATATTTTAGTTTTATTGATATTCTATATTAATGATTGTTGAGAAATCATTTGGGATAGGGTTGATGATTTTTCTTGACTTATGATTCTCTTTTCCAACTTTATTTAGTTCTTGATCAATGGATCTCCTTGAATCCTCATCATTTCCATCACAATAAGGTACTTTATACTTACTATATTAGCATGTTTGTTTGGTATTACATGGTGATAATGAATTAAAAATTCATAGTCTTTAGGAATATCCAACCATCTCCTTTCTCTCTTGTCCAATTACATTTTCAGGAAAATATACTTCAAACATTGGTAGTGTATATATATATATATATCAAATTTACCCCCATAATGAGAGATTCACCATATTTTCAAAGAAAAGAATAATTGAATCTAACTCCAGGACATGCATAGGATAATTAATCAGTTGAGGATTTAAATTGGTTGAGATTAATAAGTAATCACCTAATCATTTTTTAGGATGATTCTCCAATGCCATTTCAAAGATGTATCACTATAAGTAGTGAATCCTTATCTGATATAGGTTAGTGTTAGCACATGTTCAATAAATGATCTCTTCTCTAGTTCATATAAATTTATTCACATTCATTTTTTTTAAATAAGGCCATTATATATTCTTCTAGACAAAGATATTTTTGGGATATCTCTCCCTTTAAAATGATAGTAGTTTGTGCATTAAAGAATACTAAAATTTTATTAATTCTATAGTTGATCATATCATTACACATTAAGTGAAAATCCATCCATTTCATAGTGAAAAATTCCACCATGTGACTAACTACTAGATTTGAGATGAGATTTTAATCTCCAAAGTTAACACCAGAGTTTCTATAAACTATTGATTACAAGATAATACCTATTGTAATCTTGACTGATAAATAAACTTCTATAAGTTTTGGGACTTATTATATATTCATTTCAAACATGGATGAAATAAAGGAATGTGTAGTACCATAAGAAAAAAAACAAGCTTTCTATATTTGAGAGAAAAATGAGTATATGTTCCACCACATCATTTAGAGCCTCTACTTAAGGTTTCATGACATAAAATGATGAAACAATATCTTTTAGACTATTCTATGGATGATGGTGGTTTCCCTCCATTATTTTATAATTTTGACATTGATTGGTAATGTTCCCAAGATGTACACACTTGTGTAATTGAACTTCCTTCTATCCCTACACATATTCACTTTTTCGTTACTATTGAAAATTGAAAATTAACCTCACCATGAATGTTTCAATCAATATTACCATCTCTTACACAATTGATGAATTTTCCACTCCCAAGTAAGAATTTTCGCGAATGCTTCATCCCATTTTTTTTCAAATGGTATTTTTTACGTTATTTCCTCCAGTTCCGTGATCAATTTTATTCCTTGGGGTTTGATTCATTCATCTATTCCTTTCATTTGATCCATGTGAAAATTTTTTCTCTCAAAACTCTAATTCAAACATCATAGAACTCTGAACTACCTCTACATACCATTAATAGTTTTGATTTTATATATTCTTTTACATATGGGGTCTCATTCCATCAAAGAATATATCAACTTTCCCTTTAGGATCCATAACAATGCTTGAGGTGTATCAACCAAGAAATTTATATTTCATCTCATAGCTTCCCACTGATTCATTTTCCATTAACTTCAGTTATAATAATTCCTTATAAATTTATGTTTACATTGAAAAAGGAAAATATTTATTGAAAAGGATTCCACTTAACTCTTATAATCCATAGGATTAATCTCCTTTAATGAAATCATGTTTTTATTTAGTTTCCAACACCAATCATCTTCTTATTCAAAGAAGCATACTACTAGGGTCACTTTCTATTAATCCAAACAATGGATTATAGAAAATATTTTTTTAGTGATTATCCATTGATTATAATTAAATACGTCAGTAGAAATACTGAAAAAAGGTGGTCATTGATGGATGGTAGATTCAAAGGAATGTTGTTCCCATTTATGTGAATCTGGCCCGTCAAATAGATTAAATTTAATTTCCATGCCATGAGTTAGTTGATTTATAATGCTCATGATGATTTTTATTCCATCATACATCTGAAAACTACCAGTTCATCATTGTTTGCACACATCATTTATGTGGTTCCTCCTTTTTTACTTCTATTTTTCAAAAATAATTTATCCTTAGTGAAAAAAATGTTACTTTTAAAAATCTTATAATTATTAATGGATTTTATCTCTAAATAAATATTTCATAAAGATGTTATTAATATCCTCTATTAAAAATTATATTTTCTATATATATCCTTTATAATTATTCCTAAATGACATGTGACTAACCAAATACATCCATTGAGAGTTTCAAAAAAAGTGTTAATAAAGCCCCGTTATCATTCACAAGTTTCCATTTGAGTCTATCTGAAAGAAATATTTTCTGGTGTTACCCCTAGGTATATCTAAGAAAAATCCAAATCCACTTATAATATCTATAAAGGTATGTATTTTTTTAAAACCACTCACTTAATATTTACGAATATAAAAGGATGTATTCCAATAATTTTACTTGTACTAAGTGTTCTTCCTAGAGATTCCATGTAAAAATTTCCACATATAACTGAAACATAATTTCATAGAAACTATGGAATCCCAACTTTTTTACATATCATTTCATTACACAGTACAAAAAGTGGATATTTTAATTTTTATTTTCTTTCAAATAAGGTACATAGTACATAAAAATAGAATACATTCTTCTAAGTCCATTTCAATAAACCTTCACAAGTTCATCCAAAGTTACATTTACAACATCCCATAACTCAAAAACATATATTAAATTAAATATGTGAGCATGAAGACTATTAAGAGAGTAATAATGGGAAACAATTTACATGTGATCATGAGAAATACCAATAACAACATTAGGAATATCATTATTGAATGAAAAAGAGTGGAAAATTTATATCATAAAAATAACATGATTCATAACATAGAAGTGTGGATATAAAATTTAATTGGGATATTTATAATCATATCACCATGATTTATCAGTAAGGATTCATAATAAAAAAATACCATGGTTATTCACCAAGGTATCATAAAACATGTCAACTCTAAAGATTAAATTATTTAATCAATGCATTACAATGATATAAGGATTCATCCTTCATTTATATTAACATCACATGACACAAATATATCATAATAAATCATTTCATTAATAACCCATGGATAATAAAGAATGAGTTTCTTATCATAATATTGTCATTCAAAAGAGATGAAAGACATGACCATGACATCATTTTTAACCCACAAAAGAAATTCGAGTTTCATATATGAAAATACTAGAATAAAAAATTAATGTTTACATATTTTTTAATACCCATTGATATGAAAAGTGGTTTAGGTATTCAAATAAAATGGAAATGGTAATTTATCATGTAAAAGAGAAATTTGAGATGTAAATTCGACATCATGAATGAAATAAAACAAGGTTTTATAAAAGGGTAAAATGATAGGGTACAAGTGTCTCCAATTGATAAAACATAATTGGGAAGTGAGGGATTGGTAAAAAGGTTAATAAAAGTGAGTAACCATAAAATTTAGACGACATATACAAAAATATGTTATTTAAGTTAATACAATGGAAGGATAATTACCTTACATTAAATAGTTACTCGTAGATATTGATGAATGGAACCTTGAGGGCTTGAGGAAACTTTGGGGTTACTATATGGGAAGTCATACAACCATATATTTGTAGATAATGGATTTTTAGTGAAGGCGAATAGTGAAATGGGTGGGTAATTATAGAAAAAGTGGAGGTATTGTTTAACAATTTCAAAATATTGGTCATGGATATGTAGGTTGTGGAAAATGAATAACCATTAGATTACCCAAGGTTTATGCTCATGGGTTTATAAATTTGGGTCATATTTTATATTATTTTAATCCACTAAAACAATTTTTTTTAAAATGCTTCTTTTGGAATAGAAAAGTAATGATTCCAAACAAGTAATATATTTATAAATTTAAATTTCCTTTTTAGACTTTGGAATGTTACTTACAGTTTTATAAAATGAATAAAATATATTAGAATAAAATATATTAATTAAATAATTTGTATTTTTTTCTAGGATTATGTTTATTTAATTATTAAATAACTATGAAACAATAATGAAATCATAAAATATACTAAAAAAGAAAAACCATATATTTTACTATTCATTAAAAAATGTTTTTTGAAAAATTCTAAAAATTCAACCTAACCTAATTTCAGCATGAATATTTCAAATATGATGTTTATTTTAACATAATAATTCTATAAACATGATAATTTTAATGTTCAAATATAAATTCACTATTTATTAAAAAAATAGAGATTTTTAAGAAAGTCAAATTTTTGACGCTTATAAAAATTTCCTAGCACAATATAAAATTATATTATAATTTTTATTTAAAAATAGTTGTTTTGAAATTATATTTCATTGAAATTATTTAGAAAACCATTTTCTATTATAAAAATCAATTTTTTCTAACAAATAAAATAATGTTTTGTTTTTTTCCAGAAATGAATTTATCAAATTATTCTCAATTAGACATATATTTTATTAATAAATAATAATCCCAAAAAAAAATTATGGAATAATAATTTTATTTGTAAAAATTAAATCACATATTATGTTACTATGTCATGGGCATGTAAACCCTTTTTACACATGTATACACCCTAAGGGTAAGGTGTGCGATAGTGGTACTTTCGTGAGGTGGTTCAGGCAACATCGAGAATGTGGTAATCTCTACTAACTATAACTTCCCCCATATGTGATTTCATTAAATATTTACATGTTAACATTCAACATGATCTTAGTTAATGGAAAATTCCAAATATTATATCCACTACACAAGTTCTAAAAAATGGGCTTTAAACTGCATGACTCTATTAGTTGAGGCCATTGATTCTTCTTTATGTATCAATTATTATTTATTATTACTAATTATAAAAACAACACATTAGTACATAGTTATCAACCACATGTATAATTTAAAATAGTCATATTGACCAATATTCATATTGAAAAATGATCATATAATGGATGAATCCAAAAGGTCACATTTCCATTCATACATAATAAATAGAACATCATTATTTCACTCAAATTTTAACTACAATTTAGCCACATGGTTATATTTACATTTCCTTAGATGTTTATTGGATTAAGAATATTTTGTATCATTTCTATTATATTTTTAGCAGGGTTTATGGTTCTTGTACATTGGGGAGATCCTTATTTTTCCATTTTAACTTTTTTGTTTTATATTTTTATCTATTTTCAATTTTTGTTATTTTAATTGGATTCATAGCTGACTAATGTAATGATCATTGTTAATGTGATAAAAATTTGTGTGTTTCAAATTAATTTTTATGTGTATAATATTATATAAAGTAAATTCATTTTAGAAACAAATTTCATTTAAAAATACCATATCATTACATTGGAATTAAGAATGACCTTGTATGGGAGTTCAAATTAGATTTTGTTTAAGTTTCTATGTGGGAATCAATCTCTGGGTGGTGGTTGCATGATCCGAGGGTGTGTCTAATTGTAAAGAATAATCAATAAATAATGTTTCTATAGTTTTAATAAGTACTATGGTGAGGTTATTTAATGGCGTATTGGTTTATCTTGGAGTAGTGGAAATTGATTAAGTGATGTGGGGTTCATTGGTAGGTGAGAACATCTGTTTTTGAGGAACGTTGCCTACAGATGGATCCATTGATGATATCATGGGAAATAAAATTATTTTATTTTTATATTCATCTAGGAGAATCATTAATAAATTTATTGATGATTATTGAGGATCAAATTGAGAATTTTTAACGAGGACTACTATAGTTGGGATGAATGTTTAGAGATGTATATCAGAAGTATATTTGGGGTTCTAAGATGGTATTTGGTGAGATAATTTTAAAATGATGTTCTTTATAGGTCAAATTGTGTTTATAATTCATTAAAAATATTTATAGTGCGTGAGAAGAGTTATTGTGGAGAGTTTTTGATGGTTTGTGTTCTTTCATGAAAACAATTCGTAAGGCAATATGAATTTTTAGTTCTTGGCTTGGTTGTTTAGGGAAAATTAATTGGAAACATTATTCTAATAGTTGTAAGAAAAAAATATATTATTTTTTTTATAAGGAGTGATTCTCTGTAGGTATTTTTTTTATTAGGAGGGACCTTGGATTGACCTGGGTGGATTCCATATCCATTTTTATGGAAATCCACTTGCTATCAAGTATCCATAGATTACCTTTTCTTTAGATTCCACAAACCGTTCAGTATAATCATCTAGCCATGCATTTTAATCCAATATCTATCCAATGTTATAAAGAAACATCATTGTTGGATAACATGACAATCATTTTGTTAGTATACTTTCAAATAATAGAAATTACAATTTCCCACTAGGTATTTTAGAGGAAAAAACCCATGTTCTCATCCTTGGTTGTGTGCACAGGAAGGTGGATGAACTCCCTTCTTCCCCACTAATTTCCATAGATGTGGGAGTGGTTTTTTAGGTGACATATTTAGTGTTTTAATGTAATATATACTCTCACATTATCCATTTTTATCATACCCTCCATTACCAATGAATTATATTCGACTAGACTGGGCTTTGAATGTATGGTTACACCACGTATTGATGAATTGTGTTTAGCTTGATGGGTTTTGGTGTTTGGAATGTAGAGGATATCATTGAAGGTCATAATTGTGTTTTAAATTTTTCACTTAATATAAGGTATTTTTCCCAAAGAGTTTTTATAATATTTTTTTATGAATATCGGGTGAAATTATGAACAAATTATAGTTGATAAATATGGGGTTTCCCTTAGAACTGAATCAAGGGTGAGATAAAGGTGAAATTATCACTAATGCTTAGGATTTGGTTAGTATTGTACATCATGGTAAGATTTATGAATTTTATGAAAACTTAGAATATTTATTTAAATTAACTAATGAAAAATTTGATGGTATTTATACCCGAGGGTGATTCTCATTGTGTTTTTTGATGTCAGTACAATCATAGGATGAATTTATAGTTCCATTAGGTGATTATTGAGGAAATAAGCCTATTTTTAATAATTTAACTAATTATAAATCATTTAAAATTATTTTTAGTGACTCTAATTTTAATATATGGATTTTATAGTTGAATATGTGCTTGGATGATCTTAATGAGTAGTGGATGAGCTATGTAATTAAGTTAAATGGAATTAATTGAGGTATGCGGAATTAACCTTATTTTAATTCTCTTAGTGTTTTTGTGATATTATTTATTAGTTCTTCACCAGTATAAATACCTACAAAATTCACGTGGTTTGTAAATTATATTTCATATATTAAATATTCTC
The DNA here is from genome assembly GCA_963277665.1 of Viscum album. NCBI lineage: Eukaryota > Viridiplantae > Streptophyta > Magnoliopsida > Santalales > Viscaceae > Viscum > Viscum album. Next base: position 693,247,359 of record OY728158.1, read on the forward strand.
TTTTAAAAATGAAATTTTAAAATGATGTGCTGGAATAAGATCCAAATATAAACTGTATATGCATGATTTTTTGAAATAGTTTGAATTCAGATATCTAAATAGAAACATGGAATTATAATTTATGTTTTGAATTAGTTTATTGGATGGAATGAGTTTATTGGAATGAGTTGATTTCTATCCATTTTAACATGTTTTAGAGATTCCCATTTTATGAAAGCATATGTCTCTTGCGTTTTCACTTTAATATGATAACCCTTATTGTGTGTATTGAATAATTTTTTTCTTATGGAATCAATGTGGATGGTTTTTCATATGGATATATTAGAAACCTTGAGGGTTGAGATGGGTTAAAGTCTCCCAAGTGGATTATTTTGTGTGTGTCTACATCCTAAGAATTTTTTTTCATAGACAATGTGATGGTGACTTGTGTTACTTGTTGTGTTCTATGTTTGTTTGTTTCTACATCTAATTAACTGATTTTTGGTATGATATCTTTGAGTAAAAAAGGATGGGTTGGGGTACATGAGTACTGATCCTCCCATGAAACCACATGATATGATCATGTGTTTTATTGGCCTTCCTAAAACCAATGTGGATGTGATGATGTGCATGATTGACCACCATTGAATCCTCAAGATGGGTCAGTTTAATGTTTTTATTCCAATAAACCATTATTACGGGACAATGTGAATGATTATCCTCATTAGAACCAATTCATATGGGATGGTGAGAATTATTTCCTTCCCCAGGGACCTTGTGGATGTATCAATGTAACTTTGTGGGCCTCTATGACGACACAAGGAAAGATCGGGGTATGTGACATGGCTATTACCTAAGTGAAAGGTATGAGCCATGGGACACATTTGATTTTATGATCAGTAAGTATAACCTTTATGAAATAGTTTTTATGATGTTATAGTATGGGTTGTATTTTGAAACTAATTCCATCATGATGGTAGTGTACTTTTTCTACCACTTGCAGTGTGAGGAGGATTCCAGAATAGTGTCGAAGTAGGTATTCATGTGTTGTTATCAGTGCATGTCTGTAATGATTTTGAGTGGGTGTAGGACACAAACATTAACACAGTATATATATATATATACATACACTTAATATAAATCAAATTTATAAAAAAATGATGTAGTTTGGTTAATCCCCTTGAGATACCTACATGTCATTAGAATCACCCATAATTCACATAAATGTTGTGGGATCTAGTGTACATGTGTATAAATTCATGATTTAATTATGGACATGGTTATAAAATGAATTTTGGATCATGTTACACAATATAACTCCTCAATCCATTTTTTTTTTATTTTTTAGGAATCCACTTTATGGAAAAGTGGTAACCATATAAAAACCTCAAAAAACCACCCGCAAAAATCCCACTTCGACTATCAACATACAACATACTAACTTCAAAAATCAAAATCCATCTTCACCTAGAACCAAAAACCTCCATACCACATTTATAGAATACTTTAAATTTTAAATTTCAAATTTTAATTTATCCCCAACCATCTTGGTAAACGAGACATCTCAATTCACCTATCTTCCTCGATTCTCACTCCCATCACGATAACCACCCTGTAATAGAGATGCCCTATTTTCACATCAAACCAAATCATTGGCGAGCTTCTACCGGCGTCCTCCATCACCATCACTATCAAAATAAGCTTCATCGTATCCCCCATACTCAAAACACAAAACACAATAACATCATGCCATTATCAACTAATTTATCTGATTCCCAACACCAGATTACTAGCAGAGGCATCACTGGCTTAACTCTACTGCCACTATCCTCGTCCGAACACCACACTTGACACAACCTCATCGTGGGAAGATTATATGACTACCCTGCTTTTATTAAAAACTTAAACATGATTTACTACATAAAACTTCACTTGATACAACAAGAAGATCGAGAGTTTTAGTGTCTTTGGGGCTTAAGATCATTACATAAAAACTTAAAACATGAAATACAACATCTTTATTGAAAACTTCCTTTACATGACCACTACATTCCCTCGTACTTAGCATTGCATGGGTTAACCTGAGGACATGCATAAGAAAAGGGTGAGCTATAAATCCCAGTAAGGGAATACACATGGAATAAAATGAAGAGTACAATTCATGTTAGACATTAGGCATATCAATATAGAACAATAGAAACATGAACATAAAGTCATGATAAAGCATGATAATCATAACATGGAAATGTGGCAACAACACTTAACATGGAATTAGCATGAGCCAAGGATCATTGCACATGGAGCATGATTAAATCCTTATTGCACTTGAAGCATGAGTAAACCCTCGTTGCACATGAATTATCATGAGTCAACACTCATTGCACATGACGTATCATGATACTATAATTTACCCAATGCATTGGAGAGCTATAAGGGTGCACCCTTCTTAAACATTTCATTTCATTCATAAGTGTGCCACATGGATCATAAAACATTGATTCATAAAACATAATAATTTATTCCATGATAAAGGAATGTGTAATTCAAACATGAAACTTTATAATCAATAAGTAAATGTGCATAAAGGTGAATACTCTTGATGGAGAAATGGGCATGGTATTCACTACACAATGACATTGGCTTAGAAAATCGGTGCAATTTCGGCAGCGTAACGGCGTGACATAAGAATTCATAAAAATAATTGATGAGAGATAAAGGGGTGTCTAATCATATTTACATGAAATGGAAAGTAAGGGGGTCATATAGACACATGTCCAAATTTTTTTAATGGAATTTAGGTTCATGATACAAAAGTATTGCTTGAATGTAAAAGAGGAGAGAGAAGTTCCTTTCGGAATTTTGGCATAGTAACAGGTGTACATGGGGGGCATTTAATGAGAGAGAAAGGGGTATCCCATCATTCAAACAATAATAGGGCAGTATGGGGGAGGTGAGAAACCATACCCCAGCATTTATAATTTAAATTAAAATGTAAAAACAACTTAAAGAAAATTGGACAAAAATGAGAAAGGAAGAAAAACCCTTACTTGGAAGTGTGCTTCCAAAGGCTAGAGAGAGTCTTGTGAGAGGCTTCTTGGGAGCTTGAGGCACCTTGGGAGGATTATAGAGAGAGTAGGGAAGAGGTTGGATGAACTCCAAAGGCTTTGAGTGAGGAGGAAGTGGGATCTTCGGTGGGTTTATATAGGAAAGGTGAGGGAATTCTTTATTATTTAGGTTTGGGACCCTTATATTAAATAAATCCAAACCACAAACCATCCCATGGTTTTTGCCCATGTTTTTTGTCAAAGGGAAGAGAAAAACAATATTTTATAAGTCCAAGGTCAGAAATTCTTAAAATAACAGGGTTTCTTATGTGGAGGTGAGTCACACTCTCATGGAAATTAATTTAAAAAGACAAGGTGTTTAATAAGTCTTGAGGGGTCCATTAATGCTTTGAAAAGTAAGTCAAACAAACCCAAAATCACATTATTTTAATGGTAAAACATATATTGGCCGAACATAAAGATTATATTATTTTATTACATCAATATTGGGTCATTATGATTTCATAAAACACATTATATATTTAAACGGTATTTAATTTTTACCCAAAAATTTGACTCTCTCAGAAAATTATGAAAAAATTCACCGTTGGATAATTTCGATATCTTGATACCAGAAATAACATTTATTTTATCTAAATAATTTTATAAATATTTTAATTTTCACTTTTAAAATAAAAACCGACATTTATCGAAAATTCGCGGGTTTTGACAGAAATGGATTTCAAACCTTAATAAAAATTATAATTACATTCATAAAATTATAAGATAATTTATATTTAATAAAAATAATTTAATAATAATAATAATATTTTATTAAAATATTATTTAATTCAAAAATCCCTTAATTTTAAAAAATAGAATTCTTAATTAAATAACAACTAAAAACACTATTTGTACTTTAAAACTATTTACAATGTTTCAAAAAAATGACAAGGAGGTATATTCATTATTATATACAAAAATAATATACATGAATATAGTACTAGCGATTTGTTACATAACCCCTTAAAACAGTCGCATAAGACCTAAGGGTAAAGTGTGCGATGGTGACAGACTCTCGGGGTGGCTCAGATAATATCGCTCGAGTGGTAATCTCTATCAACTTCCACTTTTCCCGTAGACGGTCCCATTTGAGCTTGACATGATGAAGCTCAGCTTGGGCTTGGTCAAGAGCGAAGCCCAAGGATTCCACCTCTTTTCCGAGTTCCGAAAAAATGGGCTTTGTATTGGGAAATTATACTGGATGAGGCCATCGCTTCCTTTGTCTGAGTAAATTGGATTTGTTAAAGCCCTATATTTATACTAATCATGTGATCAATATTCAATGGCTATATGAGAAACAATCAAAATTCTTAACATAAAACCAATGAAGTTGACATTTTATATAAAGAGACATTTAATTAGATCAAGAGGGATTTCTATTAATGAAACTTTGGGTCATTACAATATTCACCTCTTAGAAATTTCGCCCTCGAAATTTTCCTTTTCCCACACTAAAATAGATGTGGGTAACTTAGATTCATCATTTCCTCCGATTCCCAAGTCACTTCTTCAAACGTTTGGTTTCTCCACAACACCATGACAAGGGGCATTGTCTTATTTCGTAGAACTTTTTCTCTACGATCTAATATCTTCACTGGTTGCTCCTCATAAGAAAGATCATCTTCCAATTGTACCACCTTAGAAGAGAATACATATGAAGGGTCCGGTATGTACTTTCTTAAGAGAGATACGTGAAAGACATAATGTACTTTGGCCATGGTAGGTGGAAGTGCTAGTCGATAGGCCACAACCCCAACACAATCAAGAATCTCAAAGGGGCCGATGTACTTTGGACTTAACTTCCCTTTCTTTCCAAACCTCATGACCTTATTCCACAGAGATATGCATAGAAACACCATGTATCCAACTTTAAACTCAAGGTCTGGTCAACAATTATCTGCATAAATATTCTGTCGACTCTGAGCTACCTTGATATGCTGTTGAATGGTTTTCACCTTCTCCACCATTTCCTTGACCATTTTTGGTCCAAGTAGCTTACGTTCACCGACCTCATCCCAACATGTCAGTGTTATGCACCTTTTCCCATACAGGGCTTCATATAGTGCCATTTGGATGCTTGAGTGGAAACAATTATTATAAGTGAACTCAAACTGAGGAAGATGTTGATCCCATCCTCCTTTAAAGTCCATTGAGCACGCTCTCAACATGTCCTCAAGTGTTTGGATAGTCCACTCGGATTGGCCATCAGTTTGAGGATGATAAGACGTACTGAAGTTCAGTTTAGTATTCAGAGCATGTTGAAGACTCTTCCAAAACTTAGAGGTGAATCTTGGATCTCGGTCAGACACAATAGATAATGGTACTCCATGCAACCTTACCACTTCCCTGATATATATCCATTCCAGTTGATCCAAAGATAAATCCTCCCAAATAGAAATGTAGTGTGCAGTCTTTGTAAGATGATCCACAACAACCCAGATTACATTGTTACCTTTGGATGTCCTTGGAAGTCCGATGACAAAGTCCATGGTGATGTTATCCTATTTCCATTCTGCTGGTATAGGAAATGGTTGCATCATCCCATTATAATTCTACCTCTCTGCCTTCACTTGCTGACACACCAGGCACTTTGATGTATATTCAGCAATCTCCTTCTTCATATTACCCCAACAAAAGTTTTCTCGGAGATCTCGATACATCTTTGTGATCTCTGGGTTAATAGAGAAATTTGAACTATGTGCATCATCCAAAAGTTCCTTCTTTAGCTCCGAACTTGATTGAACACATAGTCTTTTCCCAAACCGCACAATTCCTTCTTCATTAACATTAAACTCCGAGGATTTCCCTTTTTTGATAGCTTCCACTTTTTTCTGAATTCCCACATCATCCTTTTGAGCATCCTTTAACCTTTTCAAAAGAGACGGTTGAGCAATAATTTGTGAAAGGATTGATGATGTTCCCTTCTTTATGATTCCCATGTCCATCTTCATCAAGTCTAAGAAGATTTAATCCTTATCAATTATCATCATTGATAGAATTGCTGGGTCCTTTCTACTTAGGGCATCTGCCACCTTGTTCGCTTTCCCAGGGTGGTAATGTATTGAACAATCATAATACTTGATGAGCTCTATCCATATTCTATAGCGCATATTATGCTCTTTCTGTGTGAATATATATTTAAGAATCTTGTGGTCAATATATATCTCACATTTCTCCCCATAGAGATAATGCCGCCAGATTTTCAAGGCAAAGATTACTGCCACCAACTCCAGATCATGTGTTGGATAGTTTCGCTCATGGATTTTCAACTGCCTTGAGGCATAGGATATCACTTTATCATTCTCCATCAGCACAAAACCTAATCCCTTCTTTGAAGAATCGCTGAAAACCACAAAAGGTTCCCCACTTGTGGGTAAAGTGAGCACAAGCGCAGTGATAAGCCTCCTTTTCAACTCCTTGAAGATTTCTTTGCATTCATCACTCCAAGAAAACTTTACTCTATTTCGAGTTATCTTGGTAAGAGGGTTGGACAATCGTGAGAAATTTCTCACAAATTGTCGATAATATCTAGCTAACCCCAAGAAGCTATGGATATTCGTTACCAATGTCAGCCTCGGCCATCCCTCAATTGCATCTTTTTTGGAGGAATTGACAGATATCCCATTGCTTGTGATGATATGGACCAAGAATGAGACCTCCTTCAACCAGAACTCACACTTGCTATACTTTTCATAGAGCTTCTCCTTGCGCAAAGTCTCTAGTACAATTCTTAAATGCTCCTCATGATCCTCCTTGGTTTTGGAGTATATTAGAATATCATCTATAGAGACTACCAAAAATTTGTCGAGGTAATCTCTAAAGACTCTATTCATTAAGTCCATGATGATTGTTGGAGCATTAGTGAGTCCAAAAGGAATTAATATGAATTCATAGTGCCCGTATCTTGTGTGAAAAGTAGTCTTGGGGATATCTTCCTTCTTCACCCCTACTTGATAATATCCCGACCACAAGTCCACCTTGGAGAAGTATTCTGATCCACAAAGCTGATCGAACAAGTCATCAATTCATGGGATAGGATACTTGTTCTTTATCATGATTTTTTTAAGTTCATGATAATTGATGCAAAGCCGCATTAACCCATCCTTCTTCTTGACGAAGAGGACTGGTGCACCCCATGGTGAAGCACTTGGGCGTATAAACCATTTATCCAGATTCTCCTATAGTTGTTTCTTCAGCTCTTCAAGCTCTACAATAGCCATTCTATGTGAAGTCTTGGATATTGGTAATGCCCCAGGTATAAGTTAAATTGAGAATTCAACATCTCTTCTAGGAGGAAGACCAGGCAGTTCCTCAGGAAACACTTCAACGAATTCCATCACAATAGGCATTTCTTCAAGGATGGTTTCTTCCTTGGACTCAATCATCTGAGCCAGATATGAATTATCATAGGGCAGTAATATCCATTCTTGGGATGATGGAGCTAAAGGAGATTCATCTTCCTCCTTACACTTGTAAAGAATCGGGGGTCGATTCTCCATATGAAGTGTGATTTCACTCTCCCGACAATTTATGTTGGCTCTATATAAGGAAAGACAATCCATGCCAAGAATTGCATCAAATTCTACCAGAGGGAGTATGAATAGGTTCTCCGGGAAATTCAATCCACAGATTATAACAGGGGAGGACTTATATTCATGGGATGTAATGATTGCCCCATTTTCCATACTCACCGACATCTTCACTTCCATGATTTGTGGTGGTGATGGGATTGTTCTACTAAACTTTCGAGATATAAAAGAATGCGTAGAACCTGAATCAAAAAGTACGTTCGCTATTTTTGAATGAATAACTAGCGTACCTGTCACCACTTCGTTGTCAGGGTTCACTTCGGTAGAAGTGATGGAAAAATCTCTTCCTTGATTCCTTGGAGGTTGTTGGTTGCCTCCAAAAACCCTTGGATTAGGGAACTGATTTGAAAAATTCCTTGGTTCTTTGAATTTGTAGCATTGAACAACACGTTGAGGTTCGAATGGAGAGTTCCTCTCCTATATCGCAGCCGTGGGTCTTTCTTACCGACAGTTAACAGCTAGGTGCCCTTCTCTTCCACACCTGAAGCATTTCCTCGTCCCCTTAAGGCAATTTCTAGGGTGATTCTTTCCGCACTTTTGGCAAGTGGGGTGCTGTATATTCCTAGCACCGTTGGATTTATCCATAGGACCACCAACATTGAAGTCCACCTTACGCTTCTTATCCCCATGATACCCATGTGATTCTCTGATCTCCATTTCAATCGTGAGGGCATCAGACAATTTCCTCATAGCTATCGAAGTCACGGATCGCCAATGCTTTCCGCAGGCTAGGATTCAACCCACCAAAGAAGCGGTCAAATTTGCATTCAAGGGTAACGACAAAGTTGGAAGTGTATCGTGCAAGCCTTGTAAAGTTTGACTCATACACTCCAATATATTATTCGTCTTTTTTCCTGAGGGAAAGGAAGTCCCTTTCCATCTTAAGCTGGAGGGTGTACGGAAAATATTTATCGAAAAACATCTTCTGGAAATCCTTCCATTCCAACGCCTCAATCTCCTCCTTAGGCTTTGTATTTTTGATCAACGTCCATCATTGATCAGATTCACCCTCTATACGATAAGCCGCCAGGAGAACCTTCTCTTGTTCAGAACATTGAAGGATGAAGAAGATCTTTTCAATGGAGTTGATCCATTATTCAGCGATCGTGGGATCGGATGATCCACTAAAAGTAGGAGGCCTTTGTCTCATGAAGCTCTCGATAGAGACTTGTTCTTTCTTAAGGGGGGTTTAATGTTCCTATTGACCCATTTTTCTATTCAAAACTTGAGTTAGCTGAGAGAGAAGCGTGACAAAGTTCGCGATTCCCGCTCCCATTGGATTGGGAATCTCATTAGTACAGTCATCACACTGATCTTCACAACGGTTGTTAGCCCGAGTCCTCCTATTACCAGCCATTGTCTAGAATAAAAGGAAAGTTAGGGGTAAAACATAAAGGGTAATCCAAAGACAAAAGTTGATGACTTATAAATAAAATTTTATTTCCTTAACTCATGAGTCTATAGGCTTCAATCTAGGCTTTTCACGATCTAATTTCTAACATATATTCTTAGCGGATTTTTTTTTTAATTTCCTTAATAAGGGTTCATACTAAGCTTGTGAATTTTTCAAAACATATCCCCCAGGAGTGTCGTAACCAAGAGTACCGCAAGGCCCATTGTCGTGCACCAGTTCCAGTTTGAGTCTAGCTCAAAGCGGTGTTTTCGGGTTTTACCCCTAGGATACATCTGTGCCATAGCCGCCTCTACCTGATCATATCCATACATGGATGTATTTGTTTGATAAACCACTTAATCAGTACTTACCAAAACTTTGGGATGTTTTTATTATACTTAGTCTTGTCTCTAAGGCCTTACTAGGGTTTTCTAATCCTAATCCCAAAAATAACTAAACCTATCCTCTGATACCAACTATGACGACCCTGCTTTTATTACAAACTTAAACATGATTTATGACATAAAACTTCACCTGATACAACAATAATATCAAGAGGTTTAGTGTATTTGGGGCTTAGTATCATTACATAAAAACATAAAACATGAAATACAATATCTTTATTGAAAACTTCCTTTACATGACCACTACATTCCCTCATACTTAGCATTGCATGAGATAAACTGAGGACATGCATAAGGAAAGGGTGAGCTATAAATCCGAGTAAGGGAATACACATGGAATAATATAAGGAGTACAATACATGTTAGACATTAGGCATATCAATATAGCACAAGAGAAACATGAACATAAAGGCATGATAAATTATGAAAATCATAACATGGAAATGTGGCAAGAACACTTAACATGGAATTAGCATGAGCCAAGGCTCATTGCACATGGAACATGAGTAAATCCTCATTGCACATGAAGTATGAGTAAACCCTAGTTGAACTTGAATTAGCATGAGTCAACACTGATTGCACATGATGTATCATGATACTACACTTTACCCAATGCATTGGATCGCTATAAGGGCACACCCTTCTTAAACATTTTATTTCATGCATAAGTGTGCCACATGGATCATAAAACAATGATTCATAAAACATAATCATTTATTCCACAATAAAGGAATGTGGAATTAATACATGAAAATTTATAATCAATAAGTAAATGCGCATAAAGGTGAATACCCTTGATGGAGAAATGAGCATGGTATTCACTACACAATGGCATTGGCTTAGAAAATCGGTGCAATTTCGGCAGCGTAACGGCGTGACATAAGAATTAATAAAAATGGCTCATGAGAGATAAAGGGGTGTATCATCATATTTACATGAAATGGAAAGTAAGGGGGTCATATTGATACATGTCCAAAAAATTGTAATGGAATTTAGGTTCATGATATAAAAGTATTTCTTGAATGTAAAAGAGGAGAGAGAAGTTCCTTTCGGAATTTCGGCATAGTAATGGGTGTACATGGGATGCATTTAATGAGAGATAAAGGGGTCTACCATCATTAAAACAATAATAGGGAAGTATGTGGGAGGTTATAAACCATACCCCATAATTTATAATTGAAATTAAAAGGGAAAACAACTTAAAGAAAATTGGACAAAAACGAGAAAGGAAGAAAAACCCTTACTTGGAAGTGTGCTTCCAAAGGTTAGAGAGAGGCTTGTGAGAGGCTTCTTGGGAGCTTGGGGCACCATGGGAGGATTCTAGAGAGAGTAGTGAAGAGTTTGGACAAACTAAAAAGGCTTTGAGTGAGGAGGAAGTGGGAGCTTGGGTGAATTTATATAGTAAATGTGAGTGAATTCTTTATTATTTAGGTTTGGGACGCCTTATATTAAATTAATCCAAACCACAAACCATCCCTTGGTTTTTGCCCATGGTTTTTGGAAAAGGGAAGAGGAAAACAATATTTTATAAGGACAAGGTCCTAAATTCTTAAGATAATAGGGTTGCTTATGTGGAGGTGAGTCACACTCCCATGGAAATTAATTTAAAAAGACAAGGTGTTTAATAAGTCTTGAGGGGTCCATTAATGCTTTGAAAAGTAATTAAAACAAACCAAAAATCACATTATTTTAATGGTAAAACATATATTGGCCGAACATAAAGATTATAGTATTTTATTACATCACTATTGGGTCATTATGATGTCATAAAACACATTATATATTTAAACGGTATTTAATATTTATCCAAAAATTTGACTGTCTCAGAAAATTATGAACAAATTCACCGTTGGATAATTTCAACGTCCCGATTCCAGAAATAACATTTATTTTTTCTAAATAATTTTCTAAATATGTTAATTTTCACTTTTAAAATAAAAACCGACATTTATCGAAAATTCGCGGGTTTTGACAGAAATGGCTTTCAAATCTTAATAAAAATTATAATTGCATTCATAAAATTTTAAGATCATTTATATTTAATAAAAATTAAATTAATAATAATAATAATATTTTATTAAAATATTATTTTATTCAAAAATCCCTTAATTTTAAAAAATAGGATTCTTAATTAAATAATAACTAAAAACACTATTTGTAATTTAAAACTATTTACAATGTATCAAAAAATGACAAGGAGGTATATTCATTATTATATACAAAAATAATATACATGAACATAGTTCTAGCGATTTGTTACATAACCCCTTAAAACAGCCGCATAAGACCTAAGGGTAAGGTGTGCGATGGTGACCGACTCTTGGGGTGGCTCGGATAACATCGCTCGAGTGGTAATCTCTATCAACTTCCACTTTTACCGTAGACGGTCCCGTTCAAGCTTGACATGATGAAGCTAATCTTGGGCTTGGTCAAGAGCGGAGCCCAAGGATGCCCCCTCTTTTCCGAGCTCCGACAAATGGGCTTTGTATGGGGAAATTCTACTGGATGAGGCCATCGCTTCCTTTGTCTGAGTAAATTGGATTTGTTAAAGCCCTATATTTTTACTAATCATGTGATCATTGTTCAAAGACTATATTAGAAACGGTAAAAATTATTAACATAAAACCAATGAAGTTGAAATTTTATATAAAGATACATTTAATTAGATCAAGAGGGATTTCTATTAATGAAACTTTGGGTTGTTACAGATTAAGCCATAGAAACACCTTTCTAGATGTAGAAGCCGAAACCGTCACAAAAATAAACCTCATTCACATCCACCAACATAGAAGGAACACACAAATTATCCTCAAAACTGTGAGAAAAATATATCATGAGAAGCAAAAACCACTGCCAGATCCCACCTCGCAAACCATTAAGGAACTGCCATTCCAGATCCAACTCTGAGTGGACCAGAGGGGCTTGGGGTCGGGGCAGGGATAAGCATAACTGTTTCTTCTTAGCAATGAAATCTCACCTAAACTGAATTTAGAATCCAAAACCAAGATCATACGAAAAATTATGTTCATGTGGAGAATCCACATTAAATTTTATAGACCCCAAAACTATAATCTAGAATCTAGAATATATGGAGAGTCACTTATGTTCATGTGGGAACACTTTATCAAGCATCTTTGTGACACCCTACATCTAAGAGTTACATACCCCCTATAGAATTACACTATCTGATAAATGCCATAGAATCCTAATCATTTATTTTAATATTTATTTTTTAAGATTTTTTTATTCAACATGATATAGAAGAATAGAAATTATCATAGTTAAGGGAAATAGTTCCCTAAAAAAGACCACATCTAGGTTCAAATGAAATCCTATAAAATACTAATACATGTTACCTTTATAGAGTTGAATCCCCATTGATGTGTATTATAAACACTTCTATTAATCATATAGAAAACCATTTACATTATCTGATATATAATTTCTCTTTTTTCTACTAGAAAAAACCCAATTTAACATATTAAAAATGGTATACATAAATTTATTTTAGAGGATAATCTATGGATTTAATGAATATTATTCACCTCAATTGTAAATTAATCTTATCATAGAACTAATAATATAAATACAACAATAATCTCACACTAAAACATAAAATATAAACTGTACATAAATATAAAATAAGTGCCAACAATCTTATGATGTATAGATATATGAAAAATATTCTCATCATATTTTTATTTCTCCCTTGGGTGTATAATATTATATTATCCAATATATAACTCCACATTCATTTTGAAACCACAAAAATGGGAGATGAAACAAATAAATATAATTATATTATAAAAATATTAGAAAAAATATAAATATGGTGATTTTTAAAATAAATTATACTAAAAAAAACATAACTGATATTTATTGGTACAAAATATTACTAAAAAATTAGCAAGATTCTTCTAAATGGACATAATATATACCCAATCCAAATATTTCTTAAAATATAAAAAAGGGATGATTATTATAACATATGATGATTTTTATAAAAATATTTATTAGTATATAAACATGATATAATATTTAAGAATAAATCTAGAAAATTAATTGATACATACCTTATATCGAGGAATTTGATACTTAAAACAAAATAGATATCCATTAAATTTTTTTTATAACCATTAGAAAAACTCTTTAAGATTTTATAGTTTCCAAATGTTATATACCAATTCATTAACATGGACCTAATGAATTATTATTTCCTAAAAAAGAACAATTTTAGACAAAAAAATCATTCCAAAGATTACTAGGAAGAAAAAAATGTTCTTTGGAGTAAATTTATATGTCTATCCTGATCCAAATTCATAAAAATTTATATTATTGAAATTTATAGATATATTTTTACCAACAAAACCCACTCTCTAAATATAAGATATTTACTAAAGAATCTATAATTACTTACTACCTCATTATATTTGTATAATAAACAATTACATCTAGGCTTGATGATGAGGCTGAAATACATAATTAAACCATTGATCCATTGATATCACATTAAATATAATAGTTGGATAAATGTATAGAAGATAGATAAATGACTTAATAAACTCAAAAAAATATCTACCCTTATTCAATCCTGTAAACTCATAAAAAGTATAAATCCAAAATAAATATGAAATAATTTCCTATGAAAAAATTCTAGATTTATATTTGATGAACTCATTATATCCCATTAACTATACAAGTATATTCTCTTATTGACATGATGGCCCTTATGAAATAAATATTGTTGACCTATAATACTCTATAGGTCATAGATAATATTTAAGATCATACTAATTCATTCATATAATTACTTAGTATTATATATCCCATGTACATATCTTAATATATAATGATATTACATAGAAAAAACTTAATAATGTTTACCATTTTCGTATCTTCCACTCTTTTAAACACTATTTTAACTAATGACGATATAATAAATTATACTAAAAAAACTAATAAATATATGATTTTTAAAATTATTTTCACATTTATATATTTCCACATTATTTTTTTCAAGAGTTCTACAACAGTTAGTAAATAATTAGATAACATACTATCCATTTTCTTAAAACATATATCTATAAAGACACACTTAATTAGTTAAAGGTAACTCAAAATCCTAATCCTATAAATTATTAATGTTTTTACTCATTGTGAAGCCCTATAAAAAAATATGTAAATGAATTGGATGTATGAAGAAATATTAGTATGAAATGTAATAGAATATAAACATGATAGTTCATTTCAAAACATGAAAAAATCATAATAATATTTTGTTTTCTCTAATGACCATATGACATCAAATATCTATTTAATTTTTAATGAAGAATATTTTTTTAATTACATTCATATAAAATTTCATATTCAATCACAAAAGACATAATAATATTCATAATGATTCATTGAAATCATGAAAAATAACGAATAAAATTTCATGAAAATAATCAATTCACCATTATTTGAATAAATGGACATAAAAAATCCAAAAAAGCTTCATTTTATTAACATTTAAAATAAGAAAATTTCCCTTAAAACCCATTGAAATAATATTATGTATTTTTGAAAATTATCCCAACAATAACCCATATAAGAACCCATACAATTGGATCTTTTTATAGGATATTTCCCATATCTCTTAGGTGTAAACATAAAATGGTAAAATTCATTCCCTAACCTAATTTATTGGATACATATATTGGTATAACCTATTATCGATTATTTATTAGACACATACATAATTATTATAAAATATCCAATTAAATTATAATGAATTAAACACATATATTACACTTTAATCATAAATACCATTTTAATTTTAATTTAATCACAAAATAATTAATACATTTTTTTTATTATAATGATGAGAAAAGTTATCCATTATATAAAAAATTATTTAATATAAAAAAATCATAGAATTTTAAGAGAAAAAACTTATTTAAAAAAACTAACAAATTTTTTTAATGGAATATTTATAAGGAATGAAATTCGTGATGGTGGAGAAATTTATTATTGTTGTATATGTTGAAACAAATTGTTTCACACATTGGTATAAAAATGCCAAAATTATCCATATGGAAAATCATTGTAAGATTCCTTTTTATGAAATTAAGAATAATTTAAATATTAGTTAATATGATATTAAGAAATACATGTTTCATAAAAAACAAGGAACATTGTAATGAACATGGATACACTACAAAATAAACAGTGTTTAGCGGCGGTTTTGTGGCGGCGGTTCACAAAACTGCCGCTAAACGTTTTCCGAAATACGTTTCGCGGCGATTTTTAATAAACCGTCACTAAACCGTTGTTTTTTTTAAAAAACCCTGACCCTTCCCTACCCCGACCACCGTTTCCCCCGACCCCGCGTGCTGCAACCCTCGCACGCAGCCCCCCGCGACCCCCCGGCGATCGCGCGACCTCCTCCGGCGACCCCGCGACCTCCTCCGGCGACCCCGCGACCACCTCCTAAGGAAGGTATATTTTAGTTCGTTTAGGTTTCATGATTTATTATTTTTATATCGAATGGTTCATGTAATTAAGATTAGTGTACCTCATTTCTTAATGATATGTATGGAGTATTTGAATAAACCTTTTTCCAGATTCAATACACTTCTTTATCCAAAGTTTATTTCTATTATACTGGAAGGGATAAACTTAGTTACTTTAGGAGTTTATAGAATGTTTTTCCAAGTGGTGTTTATTTAAATTGGACTACCTCTAAAAGGATAAAAATTAGTTGGAATCCTAATAAAATAATGTAGATATTTGATGAATGGAGACTCTAAGAGATGTTCAATCCAGTATATCATCCCTCTAGGATATGGGTTTTAATTTATCATGGTTTGGAACTAGATAAAATTGTTGATTCTAATTAATCCTCTGATGAGGATGAATCCCAAACTATAGATTTGGTTGTATAAGTCATAAGATATTTTGATTAAATCCAAGAAAATTATCATGTACATGAATCTCATGATATGTTAGAACTAATGAGATAATAAGTACCTTATATTCATAAATCTCAAAAACATCCTAATGTTTTATTTGAGCCTACTATAGTTATTTTTTTTCTCATGAGAGATAAATCAATAAGAGATAATTCATCTCCTAGGAGATATTTCAAACTTCAATGTTGTTTAGACTAATTATTACATATTCTAAAAGTGATAAGTATTTTTATTCTACTATAGTGGAGATTTCACCTATGTTTTAGATTGGTGGAGCTCACATTTTTTATTCCTTTCCTTCTGAATATTAAGCCCCAATAGATAACCATTTCATTGATTTGGGTGTATATATTCCTAAGAATGGTGTAAATAAGGTTGAAAAAGAGGGAAAATAAGTTGATAAGGCTAATTAAAATGATAGAAAAGATAATCATGATAACCTAGAAGGAAGTGCATAATGAGCTTCTATAGTTTACACAAGGAAAGAATAATTAGTGGAGCCTAGGCTTCCTTATACATCTTTTTTTGAGAGACCAATTAGAATTGACTCTACTAAAGACCTATTGAAGATTTTGGAAACCCCGCCTTCTCATATATATGCTCCTAAGAACACTTCTCGGGAAGATCATGTCTATTAATCTTCTCATAGAATTGAGGTTATAGCCAGGGATGATTCTAGTGAAGAATATGAGGTCTTTTTGAAGGAAATTGAGAGACCACATAGGGTATTCTCACTGAAAGAATAATCTAGAGATATATTATTGATATTATTTATCATTATTCTAATTATGTTCATTACTTCATTACCAATTTTGATTCTACTAAATCTAAATCTACTAAATATAAAGAGTCTAGACCTTATTTAATCCCTATTTTTTACCTCAATTCTAGAGATCTCATTCATTTTAAGAATGATGTTTAGAGATGTTAAATAAAATTTTCATGTGTATCAATTTTTTTAATAATATTGATTGATGGGAAGATATAGAATATATTGTTTAGAAGGTTGTTTCTCACCATCATTTGAAGTTATTTCTCATGTTAGGCCATCAGTACCAAGAATTTCAATCATTCATAAAGGAAATAGAATGTTTTAAAGTCATGTGGAATCCCTATAAGTATATCTAAACAATATTATAGATACCATGGATGTAAGGTATCTATCTATGATTACCAACCCTTATCAACCTTATAACTATTATTTAGAGCCTCCTCCTACACCTACTATTTTAGTTAATAAATATCTAATTAGAATGTTAGTCCATAAATAGATTCAAGATATTCTATATAGTGTAAAGTATATGGAAAATCGAGTTCAAATGGATATTTATACTCATGGTGAGAAACACTTTCATTTGATTAAGGAAGAAACAAACAGGTCTACTAAGGAAAACAATATAACCAAGGGTGAAATAATATATTATCTGAAAATAATTTACACTAAATATTACCTTAAAACTCATTTTCTATAATTTTCTAGAGACTTGAAAACTCCACCTCTGGTAGTTTCTTTCAAATCTATGGTAGAGAATTTTTTGGAAATGACTCCGCTACAAGATAATTTCTTTTTTAGAAAAAGATGTCTTTATTCAATAAATGGAGAATGGAATAAGGGTTGTAACCAATATCACAAGTCTTTTGGAACCTTATATGTAGGTTTCTAATACTCTTATGTTAGATCCTCTTACCCTACCTATACCCAGACCATATTTAGTTTCTTTTATATTCCTCCAAGAAAACCTTTTGATCTTATAATTTCTCTACAACTTATCCATGTTATTACTATTTTCATATAAATAACCATTATTATACCTATTTATACTCATTAGACTTATGATCCTCCTCCTGATATTCGAAAAGGGAAGGATCCCATTACCCCTTCTAAATAATTAGTTCTGCTAATTCGGATTCTGATTAGATTCGCATAGGGATAATGTTCAATCTTTTTGAAAAATTAATGAAAATTACACTTCAATCTTATTTATGTGTCTCTTATATTTATTATTCTTTCACCCTTTATGATTTATTTTTTATAATCCCAAAGTTGGAGTAATATGTGTGGAATAATAATTTTATTACAAAGGGGGAGTAAATTGTCTCAATTTACATTGATTTATTCTTTACTTTCAATTTTTTACTTATATTATATTGAGAAATATTTAATTCTGACCTACATCAATCCAGAACTCAAGGCCCAACAGCCTCACTCCATTTCAAACATCCAAAGCACAACCCAAGAATAACCTTCATCTTAAGGTATTCAACCATCCAAAACCTGATCCAACACCCATCACCAAAACTAATACACTAATATGGTTCCTACCTGAGACCATCCAACTTGAAACTCTAGCCACACCATTAATCGATTACTTTCCTTCCATGGTTCTCAACACCATATTACTTACTTAGTCACCACAATTTTCTAGTTTTGAGAACTTCACTCATCAGAAAAGAGGTCAACAGAACCTCAACTCAACCTTCAAAACTTCCCTAACATGTTTTCCAACTCACAACATCCATGAAAACTCCACCCAATTCTAGCATTCATTATTTCTGCCAAAACTACCCAGATTTGTCACACTTTCACCATCCATATCTCAACCAAGGACTACTTGGTTCTTCTTCAAAACTCATTCACATTACTAGGATAAACTTATCATTTCAACATTAACTTGAGGTGCCTCGCAGCCCACCACATCCATTCCCTTTCTATCCAACTATGTCTTTCCATTCCTGCTAAGTCACTCCGTTGGTTCCCAACTTCCCCTATTGGCATGTCGCCCCTCTACCCAAACACAAATCCTTCTCACTTAAGGTATACCTCCATCACCTACACACACCATATCCAAGTTCCACCTGACCTTCCCTAAGAACCCCCAAACATGTCCCTTATAGGTTTCTATTTGGAACCTTGATTCCTCCACATCCACTCTATAGTTTTCTCCACATTTCCATGACTAACATAATTCTATCCACCTTAGGAGGGTCATTATCACCAATTTATTCAAGAAATTCAAACACCATGTCTCATGCTTCCATCACAAGATATACCCCAAAACTTAAATGTGGCCATTTAGATTTCCCTAGAACAATAAAACAAACATTACCCATTGTGAAAATGGTTTCAGTGAATGTAGTTAACTTGATTTAAAATGCATTATGATCAGTTTTGATCACACATCAATGGGGTGTTGTTTGAGGCAACATAAATGTGTGATCGATGGTGTTATGATAAGTGTGTATCCCGATATTATTATTGCTCCTCAATGAGGTGTTGACACTGTCTCCTATAGACCAGACTTGTTCAGTTGGTCTGAAATGGTAAATGTGGTCAATGAATCATCTTTATTATATTATGCATACTTTATGGTCAATGGTTCATCTTTATTATATTATGTTTCTGTAATATTACACTATCGTATATTTTGTGTAGGCACATTGTGATATACATGGATAAAAGCTGGATCACATTACCGAGGAACACACCTCAATATGTTAAGGGTTTGAATGGGTTTTTAGATTTTGCAATTTCTAATTGATCCATTGAAGGGAGAATAAGATGTCCATGTCCTAAATGTAAATTTAGAACATGGTTGAAGAGAGATAAAGTTTATGAACATTTAATACTGAAGCAATTCCCTGAGCAATATTTGTGTTGGATTTGGCATGGAGAATCAAACAATACAGAAAGATTGAGGACTGATGTTAATCCATAGAATGAGGTCCCAAGTTCTTCGACAATGGAAAATGAAATGCAAAACCTCATAAATGATGCATTCGGCACTGCAAGACACCACTATGAGCATCAAAACATATCAGAACAACCAGAAGAGGGTGCTACAAATTGCAACGTGACAAGTGATGTTTCTGAGACTGTAACACAAGCAGATCAAGATTGTAACATATCATTGGATCCTCTTGATTATGTAGAGCCAAATGTAAGGGAAAACTTCAGTGAGGAAAATGCATTTCATGATTTAGTTGACGATGGAAATCAAGAGTTGTATAGTGGGTGTTTGAAATATTCAAAGCTTTCATTTCTACTGAAGCTGTACCATATCAAATGTCTATGTGGAATTACAAATAAGGCAATGTCCATGTTATTGGAATTTATTCGTGATGCATTTACTGAAGCAAAAATCCTAGAATCGTTTTATGATATGAAAAAAGTGGTTAACAAGCTTGGTCTGAATTATACAAAAATACATGCGTGTCCCAATGATTGTATGCTTTACTGGGGAGAGGATTCAAGTAGACAGAATTGTAAGAAATGTTCTTCTTCTAGATGGAAGTCAAAGGGTGATGTTGGAAGTATGACTGAACATAATTTCACGGAGAAGAAGAAAAGGAACACACCTGCAAAAGTTTTGCATTACTTTCCTTTGAAGCCTCGACTGAAAAGATTATTCATGTCATAAAAAACCGTCGAACACATGAAGTGGCATGCTGTAGATAATAACAATGATGGGTTAATGAGACATCCACGAGATTCCCAATCGTGGAAGACATTTGATTCATTACATCCAGATTTCTCAGCTGATCCTAGGAATGTTCGATTGGGATTGGTTGCCGATGGATTCAACCCATTTGGGACTTTGAGTACGAGTTATAGCATTTGGCCAGTTGTTTTGTTCCCTTATAATCTGCCTCTGTGGATGTGTATGCAACAAACATCTTTTATCATTTCGATGATTATTCCTAGAAAACAAATGCCTGGAAATGATATTGATGTATACCTGTAGCCTTTGATTGAAGAATTGCAGGAGTTATGGAGCAACGGTGTTGAGACATTTGATGTTTCTTCTAAAACAATGTTTAAAATGCATGCTGCTTTAATGTGGACCATTAGTGACTTCCCTGGGCTTGGGAATTTATCTGGTTGGAACACTTATACGGGTTTGGCTTGTCCCGTTTGTAACTTTTATTTCGAGCCCAAACGGATACCTCACAGTAGAAAATGGTGCTTCTTGTTCCATCGAAGATTTCTTGATGCATCTCATAGATTTCGGCTGAACAAATCAAAATTTAATGGTTGCATTGATCGTAGACCACCTCCAAAGTTGTTAACCGGTTCTGAAATATTGACACAGCTTGAAAATGTTAAAACAGAATTTGGGAAGGTTCATCATTTGAATGATAGCAGAAAACGAGTGCGAAGTGCATCGTCAAGTGAAATCAGAACGCAACAATGGAAGAAAAAAAGTATATTCTTCAAACTTCCGTATTGGGAATTTAATTCTTTGCGCCACAATCTTGATGTGATGCATATTGAGAAGAATGTATGTGATAATTTGATTTTCACATTACTTAATGAGCATGGAAAGTCGAAGGATCATCTCAATGATCGCAAAGACTTACAAGTAATGAACATAAAACGTGATCTCTGGCCAGATGAGAATGAAGAGTATGCTCCGGCCATTTTTTCATTGAAAAATAGGGATAAAGATACGTTCCTTCAAATTTTAAAGAATGTGAAGGTATCTGATGGGTATTCGAGTAACATCTCAAGGTGTGTTGACTTTAATAATCGTAAGTTATATGGATTTAAAAGTCACTATTCACATGTTTTGTTACAACAGTTACTACCATTGGCATTGCGTACATTATTACCTGAAAAAGTTACTGCTGTTGTACTCCATTTCTGCACATTTTTCAGACAGTTATGTGAGAAAGCTCTACATCCATTTCATCTTGACAACCTACAAGAGAGGTTTGTATTGACCCTTTGTGCAATGGAGATGATCTTCCCTCCATCGTTTTTTACTGTCATGATGCATTTAACTATGCATTTGGTTGACGAAGCTAAATTAGGAGGCCCCGTTCATTATCGATGGATGTATCCAATTGAGAGGTATTTTATTTATATGTTTCCATTTAAGTAAACATTTTTTGGCATTTAAATAAATGCATAATATTATTATTTTTTTTCACAGATATCTTGGGCATTTGAAAGCATACGTGAGAAATAAAGCTCAACCAGAAGGCTCTATTGATGAAGGCTATTTGGCCGAGGAGTGTCTCACCTTTTGTTCCAGATATTTGGATGATATTGAGACAAGATTTACTCGAGTTGGACGTGTTGACGACACATCAACTCAATCTAAAATGCATCAGAAATCAAAAATATTTCCTGCTATTGGCCGATCAGTTGGGAGGACCTCATACGCGACACTAATAGAATTGGAATTATTACAGGCACATAGATATGTGCTGATGAATAGTGAAATTGCAGATCCATTTATTGAAGAGTTGAGGATACAAACAAAGAGACGAATGAGAAGCCGAACACGAAATGAAAAAGATATAACGAAAGCTGTGAATAAAGAGCTGGTAGAATGGTTTGCACGACGTGTATGTTTATAAATATTGCAATAAATACGAATATTACTTTGACACATACAATTTGAAAATCTATTAAATTATAGTTTTTTTTCAGATCATGAATACTGATACTCGAGCTGACTTTTCAGAAGATTTTAAGTTTCTTACTAGAGGTCCTATAAAACAAGTTAGAAAGTTCAACGCTTATAATGTGAATGGTTTTAGATTTCGTACAGTCGATCGAGAAGTGGGTTTGAAAACACAGAATAGTGGTATTTTTACATTTGCTGAAGTGGAATACTATGGAAAGCTGCATGATATTATTGAATTAAACTACCACGGGCATTTTTCTGTTGTTTTATTCAAATGCAAATGGGTCGATTTTATCAGAGGTGTTAAAAGAGATTCCTTACAATTTACTTCTGTAAACTTCTCTCGCTTGATGGATGTTGGTGATCGTGAACTGCATGATCCATATATCTTAGCATCGCAGGCAAAAATGGTATATTATGTGAATGATGTTGTGGATGAAGGGTGGAGTGTAGTTACTCATGTAATACAAAGAGATTTGTATGATATGGGTGATGAAGTGGAAGATTTGACCTCTGCAATTGAATTTCATCAACAACAGCAAGCAGAATTATTTGTCCATCATGATATTGAAAATATTGGTCTAGCAAGGATGAATGAAGTGGATGAAGCAATGAAGCAGGAAACTGACATGATTGAAGGGGAAAATGATTGTATGTACAATTATTTATTCATTCAGCAACTACTTGTTTCATTTCTGTAGTCATTCATTATCATTGTTATATATATTTTGTTTGTTAATACTGGGCATCTATTATCATTTTTAATTTTTTTTTTGCATAATTTTTTTGAAATATATATTCTGAACTTAATTTTATTTGATTAAATGACAGGAATGCCAAGGAAGAAGCGGCACACTATTCCTTCTTCTTCTGCGACAGATGACGATCTGTCTGTCCCCACGACATCATCTCCCCCTGCACCATCTCTGACACCATCAGTGGATGCCTCATTAGAGGATGAGTCATCGCCTCCCCCTACAGGAGCTTCAGTAGTGGGGCAGCGACACGCCCCCTCCAGTTCATCATGGACATTCTGGAGGGTCGCAGTCATAGGTACAAATTTTAATTAAATAAATTTATTGCATTTTGTTTATAGTAATTGTTTTCTCATTGTAGATGAAGACAATGAAACCGTGGAAAAAGACATAAAAAGTTATGATGTTTGGAACATTCATGGCAAGAAGATAGTGGTGCCATTTGATTCTTATGGGGTCCCGACGGCTGACGCCGCCGGTTTACTTGGTCAGATTATAGGTCAGCTGGCAGCGGAGCCCGTTTCCCTGCCTATTTCGTATGATGATTGGAGGCATATGCCTCCAAACTGGAAAAATGAAGTTTATGATTCTCAGATAAAGGTAATTTTATTACTTTATGGTTTAATTGAATTCCATTTTACTAATATATTCAAAATGAATTTCTGTATACAGATGTTCTTCTACTTTACCGTTGCTGATGTGATAGCACAGAAGTGGACATTGAAAAATCTTGGAAAAAAATGGAAAGATTTCAAATGGAGTTTGTGGTGTGATGTCAACGATTCTTCGTTGACCGTGCAGCAGATGTATGAGAAGATACCCAATGGGGTACCAAAAGAACAGTGGAAGGTTTTTGTCGATAGACATCGTGATGAGAAGCGGATGGTATTGAAATATATATTATTATATTATCCTAATTTTACATTTATACATGTACATGAAGAGGAGATAGACATTGAATACAATACTGTTAAATTGAATTTTATTTATTTCAGGATCTCTCAAGAAAGAATGCTTCAAACCGGGCGAAGAAGGTAATCCCGCACACTGCGGGTTCAAAAATCTTTTCAAGAAGCCGAATGTCATTGGTAATATTTTAATTAGTTTAAATATTTATAAGATAATATTATCTATTTAACATATTTGATTGATGATTTATCTTTGTTTAATGCAGTCACAGAGTTTAGGGCATGAAGCATCCCGAACAGAACTGTGGCTGGATGTTCATAAAAAAACAGATGGAAGTTTTGTTAATGAACCTGCCAGAGAAGTTGGGGTATGAAGTCAATTATTTATTATAATAACTTAATATCAGTTTTTACTGTGTTAATATATATTGATATTTGATTTATAGGTAAAAATTAAAGAAATATGGGATACCAATCCTGGGCAATCCTACTCAGTCTCCCAGGATGACCCGGTTGGTCAAGTCCTTGGGAAGGAGCATCCTGGTAGAGTGCGCGGGATGGGTTTGGGACCCGTACCATCTGAGGTCTTTCGCATGCCATCAGGTATTTCAGCCTCATCTACTCCTGGTTATAGTCATTTCATACCTGAAGATGCTCAGAGAGAGATGTCTGCTCTATAAAACACAGTTCACCAGCAGGGGGATCAGATATCTGCTTTGCAGAAAGAGTTGCTTGAAATACGTCAGCATATGAGCAGATATGCCCCCGGTGGTAGTGCATCGGGTAGTGGTGAGCAGGTAAATCACAAAAAAATCAAAATCATTTAGTTTTCAAACTTTTATTGGTTTTAATTTTTATTATAAATATGCAACAATATTTAATTTTCAATATAATGTTCTTATAGGTGGCAGCAGGTGGTGGAGATGAAGGTGGAGAGGGTGACGATGCAGCATCAGATGATGAGTAGTAGTATTGTTGATGTGTTGAACAAGTATGATAATAGTTGGTTTGTATATGTAACATTTATGGCACATAGTTTCCACCAAACATTTCCATGTCCTAACATTTTCTTGATTTCTCATGTTTCCTTATATGCATTTTATTTATTGTGTTCTGGATTCCTCATGTGTTGACAAAAAGATTCTTAATGAAATATGCATGTGATGATACCACATCCAATGAGAATACCATATATGTAACCCATATTCATACCCCTATTGTATCCATATCCAATATGTATCACACTAAAATACCAATCCCATGACCATAAATGGATAAGGCATGAAAGGTTAATGATAAAAGGCTCTGTCATGGCCTTAAAATTTTTACACCAATCCAATGGGTCCAGGAATACGAATTTGTTTTTTGTTTAGGCATGGTGGATGTCATTGGATTCGGTGGATGTTGGTTGGAAATTGGTGGTAATACCTTCCTTCTTCTTGGTTAGTTTCCTCTTATTATTCTCTTGGGGATTCAATACAATGATTTCTTTTTGGTCTAGGGTCTGAATTGGTTTACATTTTTATGATCTTTTGGCACAGTGTAGGTTTATTTGTGGGTTTTTCATGAATTTGTGGTTTATGGTCATTTCTTCTTCACCCTATGGTGTGCTGCGAGTCGAAAAATATTCTTTAAGGTAGGGAATCAGTTATTTCTCTTTATTGTGTATCATGCATGGGGGGTTACTCTTGTTCATCTATGGGTTTTAGTTGTGCTGGCTTAATCAAAGATAAATAATTGGCTAATTGAAACTGAAGGGGGAAAATAGGAATGATTCACATGTTTTTACAGATTTGATATTATTATGATATGATGGATTGTATGGTATTGATACCTTGGTTAAAATTATGGTCATTGGGGGATTTTCTTTCACTGGATGATATGTGTTTGTTGAGCCCTCAATTGTATATCAGTGAGGGAATATTTGGTGTTGAAGTGGGATTTCTCATGAACATCCTTATTATGCCCCCTCCAAATGTTGTGACCCGTCTCAAGAAATGTCACCTTAAATATGATGGTGACCTTATTTGACATCTCAATGTTAAACAGTATTGGAAGGAATACATTAATCACATATTCCTATGGTGGATAGAAATCAAATATGTAAAATACATATTTATAGAGGGATGAACCAGTTTTACAAGAGAGAAATAGATGTTTCAAATCCTCCCGGTGCTGGTGGAAAAGCACACACTAAGAGAAAATAGAGATTCCCATTTTCTAGAGATTAAACTTAGAAGGAATTTTATTGTATCATATCCTCTAGATAATGGTAAACTCCAAAGGAAGGATCCATTTTTTATTGAAGTCTCTAATCCATTTTCATGGACCTTGAATGAGATTCTTGTAAAAATCCTTGGAATTGAGCTTCCCATTTAATGTTGGTTCCCAAATTGTTATGTCTTCCTAGTTTGATAAATCATAGCTTGAGAAAAAATGTAAAATCTCATGTAGAATATTGTTAAGATTATCCATTTGATCTTTAAGGGATATGTTATAATAAATATTTTGAGCCATGGTATTAATCTTATCCATGAGTGGGATTCCATTCCAATTGGCAGTCTAGAATTTGAAGAAGAGTTAACACTGACCATCTAATGAGAATTCTATAAGATCTTGTGAAATATTACCATAAGACCAGGCCATATTAAGGATTCCATGTAGCATAATTTTACTTTTTTTAGTTCTTAAACAATCCTTGATATGAGAAAATCCAAGGCTTCAAAATTGGATTTGATTAATTTAAAAATAAATTTAGTTTGAAGAGACTGATTAAAGAGGGTCATATTCGTGATCCCAAGGCCCCTGAGAGCATAGGTCATACAACATTGTTTGCATGAAACTGTAATAGTATTTCTCTCTAATATAATCCCACTCCAAATAATTTTTTTTATAAATGAATTAATGGTTTTAATGACCAAGGTGGTCCATGAGTAAACCATGAAGGATTATACCATTTTTTATATTTCAACATGCTTTAAAAATGAAATCTATTCTATCCATTTAGAGTGATATTTCTTTCCAAGAGGCCAAAGTTCTTTAAATCTGACTGAGAATATTGATAAAGTAGGAGGCGTGTGTTCTTCCCTAAAACATGGAAACTCCAAGATATGTAAAAGGTAAAGATCCCTCCCTAATACCCACATCATCTATCAATATTTTTTTTAGGATTTGAGATATTCTTGTTAATGTATATGAACTAATTCCCCAACTTATTTTTTGTCTTAAGAAACAATCTTAATGAAGAAGGGCCTTCATGATGTTTTTGATATTCCTCATAACTCCCTAAGAAAAAATTATAATGTTTTCAACAAAAAAGAGATGACATGGTTCTGAAGAACCTCGTGATACCATGATGGGTTTCAAGTCACAAGTATCAACCATATGGAATAAAATATGGCTGAGATGGTCTTCTATAAAGGTAAAAATGATTTCTGGGAGGGGGTCTCCTTGTATTTCCCCTCATGAGAACCAAAAATAAACCTCTAGGTATTCATTGATTAAGATATAAATAGGGTATTACCCAAGAAGAGTTTTGATCTAGCTAATAAACTTTTCATTGAATCCAAAACATGAAAGAACATTACACATGAATCCCTAATCTATAGTGTCGAAGGATTTTTTTTATGTCAATCTTGGAGACAATGTTACCACTAATTGTCAATTTCTTTATGAGGTTAACACACTTAAAGGAAGAAATTAACAAATCATGGATGTGTCCTCTATGAAAAAAATCAAAATTAATTCCAAGATATGAGCTTTTTTTAGATCTGAGAATGTCACACCCCGACCACAGTTTTCTTTTGTTTTTGTTTATTTTCAATGTTGGATCTTTTTGTTGAGGTTTAGGTTGAGTGTCCAACAAAAGTCTTTATGTTTTGGTTGTTTTGGTTATCTTATAACCCTATTAATGTTTATTGTGAATGTTATTGGGATAAAGTTAGATTGTGAAGATTTTGTGACACCCACAGTGTCACTATATTGTGTTTAAATCATTCAAGTATCATTGGCTGTGGTTTTGGAAAATTTAGGGCAGTGGTGGAGCAGATCCAACATATTTTTTTTTCCAGTTCAACATTTAGCGGCGGTATTAACCGCCGCTAATGCCATACTTGTGAGCATTTAGCGGCGGTTAAAATCGCCGCTAAATGATGAACTGGGCAGCATTTAGCGGCGGTTTTAACCGCCGCTAAATATATTATGTTGATATTTAGCTGCGGTTTTCACCGCCGCAGAATAGGCGCATCAAACGCCTGAATTTAGCGGCAGTTAAAACCGCCGCGAATAAAAAAATGTCAGATACCCATATAACCGCCGCTAAATGAAGAGAAACCGCCGCTAAATGACGGATCTACGACACATTTCTAAAACCGCCGCGGAATCGAAAAAACCGCCGCTAATAGATTTCCGACGCCAAACTTAGCGGTGGTTTTTGTAAACCACCACCACACAATATAGTGGCGGTTTAAACCGCCGCTAAACAGGGAAAAAACTGCCGCTAGGACCGGCTTTTGTTGTAGTGATATAGAGAGAAAATATATTATATAAATACATTAAAATAATTATTTAATGAAAAATACCTTAACTTTTGTCTGGTATAAGTTCATGCATTATTTATCTCTTGAATTATAATATTTTATTAGTTTTAAAAATTATTAAGTAAATAATTATATATTATTATTATTATTTCATTTCATTTATTTTTTTCCTTGATTACCGATTTTTCAAGAATGGTTAATATCACATTGGATGTTTTGAGGTTGTTTGGTTTATAATCTCAAAATAAAATCATTTCAATAGATATGGTCGAAGGAGTTATAATTATATTATATAGAATATATTTAATATAAAATATATATCGTATTTATATATTATATGCACTTTTAAATGAATTATATAATGAAAAAATTAAAAGTGAACCACATATTTTCATAGTCATTAGTCCATTCATACAGATAAACATTTCTTTTATTTTTCTTACAGGTGGGAAATTAATAAATTAGATAATACTTTATAATTATTGAATCATAAATATCTTACATACTTCATATTTTTTCATTAGTTTTATCCTTATAAATGACCATTAATTTTATAGATGAAAAAGTATTCACATTTCTTCATAGAGATTAAATATCACAGATACAGAAAAGAAATTTTTTTAAATTTAAAAAGCATGGAAAGAGTAATAAGGTATGTAATATATAATATTTATGGAATAATTATTGTTTCATAATTATATTATTTATTCATTTGTTAAATAATTTTTTCCATCCACATGATCTAGTTATGTAAATATAAATGCACCACTTAATGGAAGTAGAAGTCCACATGAAAACATGAAAAATTCTTTCATTTATCATAAGATGGAAAAGTTCATATAAAGGGATTTAATGTAATCATGGTAACCTCATAGTATTTTTTTATAATGATGTTATTATTACATATTTTCTGAAAAATATTTTATGGGGGTTAAAGAATAAATTATCATGGAATTAGTCATTTAGGACTTATACCATATCATCATATATCTCAAATAGGGTCATAACATAATCCTTAAAAGATTTTTCATTTGAGAAGATGATGTTATCTATGTGATGGAGAAATATTTTTTGGAGATTTTTGTTAATTTAATGGCCTAAAAAGAGTGATAAAAATTTTTGAGGTTGGGGTGAGATGATGATCCTTCTTATATGTGAGTGTAGGGGCACACTTGTAAATTTATAAACATATACATATTATATAGTCATAATATTCTGATACAGTTTTTAATAATAACTAATTTCATAAATAAGGTGATAAGTGTTTACGTCCCATCAGCAAATATGAGTTATGAAATGATTTTATGTCTTTATATCTAAACTTTTTACTATAATTTACATGATTTTCCATTTACTAAGGTATCAAAATTTTACCTCTTTTATTATTAACAATCACCAAAATATGACGTTTTCCTCACTGCAAAAATTATTATATTTTATTAAAAATATCAAATATAATTTTTAATATTCAATGTTTATATGTGCAGTAAATTAAATTTAATATTTCTTTATTAGATGCAATGAAAAATTGTTTTTTTGAAATTTTTATTTTTTGAAATAAATTAATTCTATAGAAAGTCAAAATATAATGTTAATTTTAATGGATTAATTTATATTATGATTAATAAAATTTTCCTTATTATAGTTTAAAATTAAATTAAATATATAATAGTCCATATAAATAACATTATATAATTAACATAAATGGAACTTTTTTAAAAATCATCATTTTTCATTATTCAGAAATAAATCAACATTTTCATAAAAATATGAAAACTTATTCTAAATTTATATTTTATATGATAATAAAAAAATGATTTTATTTTTTTATCAAATTAAATATTGAAAATACATCAATTTTTATTTCATATAAAATAATCAATTTATTGGAAAAACTTCTTAGTTCACTAAAGCTCAACGGTTATCGACTAAAAATTTTAAAACATCATTTCTAAAATAATAATGAATATAAATAAATTAATTAATTAAATTTAAATCATAAGATTAATTTATTTCTACGAATATCTAGATTAAAGATTATTCCTATCTTTGGAAAATTTATCCTCATGATTTTATTTTTTATTTTATCATTTTTGGGTAGTTTTCCCTCATATCATTTTCTGATTCTCATGTTACTTTCCCAATAATGTGATTCATAATTAAAAATTGACTAGGTCAATCATCTTATTACATAGTTCAAATAATATATGATAAAAAATCAAAATTCTATTTTCTATATATGGGATATTCTCTATTAATAGTACCACTTTAGGGTTCGACACATGAGATGCATCTGGTACATACATTCTTAGAAAATAAATGACAAATATGTCTTTTACCGTAGATAAAATCAATGGTAAATATAAAATATATAAATGTAATCATATTATTTCATTAATTTTTTATGAACCAACAATAAACTTGGTTAACTTTCCCCTTCACCCAAAACACATCAAACTTTTCCATAGAGATATGTTAATAAATTCACTATCACCAACCTCAAAAGAGAGATCATTTCTTATGTGGCCTACATAAATGTTATACCTACTGAATTTGTCCCCATGTTTTTAAGAATAATCTTTAAATTATCTTCTATTTAACCATGCATATTTTTTTTAAAAACAACCTTTCACCAATATCAACCCAAAATGTATCATACTACTACCATTTTCTATATAATGTGTCAAAATGTTCCATCCTTATACATGAATGATTTTTTCAATATATTCAAATAAATAAAAAATATGATACTAACATCGCTGATAATTAAATTATAAATCTATATGAATATGTTCTAATTTATAAATTGTATTATATGATTGTCTATCAATCTTAAGATGAAAATATATAGTGAAATATAATTTAGTACCTATTTAATTATGAATTAATTTCAAAAAAATTGATGTAATACTAGGATAATAGTCTAATATAATACAGAGTGTGACCACATGTTATTTAAATATATCTTTAAGATGACATCCAAAAAATTAATTCAAAGATATAGCATCCAAAGTTTTCATAAAATTCATATCTTTAATTTAATTATCAATAATAACCAAACATTAATTATTATAAATTGACATATTTTTTAGCACACCAAACAATTCAAGTACATTTTCTCCCATTTAGAATTTTTCACTATAAATGGATGAAGCATCACTATATGTAGTTATTATTTGTATTTAACCTACTAAAAAAATCAAACAATTCATTGTAAAATCATTTATATCATTCTTCACACATTCTCATAAAAAATAATCCCAAATGTATATATAAATATTATTATTAAAAAATGGAGATCTATGGGCATAAAATAAATATTAGTTCTGTAACAAAGAATCAAAACGCACAAAAAACTTCGTTATAAATCTGATAATAGGTTCTTTATCAACATTAATCATGGGAATCTTACCTTCTATGACCAATTCTATAAAATATTTCAAAGAATGATCTTCCTTTTAAGTCTCATAATTTTTTTCTGACAAATATTATTTCACTAATACGTGAGGTAAAATAAAAGAAGATTATACATACAGAAAATGTAGGAAAAAATTCATTAAACCATTAACTGAAGGATCATTTCCTAGTGAAAACATAGTTAATTATTCATTATATTTTTAAATATAGATGTTATATACCCTTTTGACCTAAATAAATTATGTTGAATTATTTTATCATAATCCTTAATCAGTTCTATCCAAATTATCTAACACATTTAAAACTCATTTTGAGTTAATATATATTGTAACCATTTTTTTATTATATATTTCTCAATCATCTTGATATAAAATATGTGTCCATACAATTAAATAAAAAACTACAATATCCAACTTAAGGTCATGTGTAAGACATTTTTTCTCATGTGGTCTTAATTAACGAGATCCACATGGACAACCCAATCATTTTTCATTAAGACATAACCAAGTCACTTTAATGTAGGATAACCAAAAATAAAAGATTAACCATTTCTTAATAGGAAGGATATCTCTAGAGCATTAAATAATAATCCTTTATATACATGAAAACATTTATTAGAATTTTTTTACATATGAATTTATATCATTTTCATTTTAAAATTATTAGTGGGATAGATAAATGAGAATAGTTCTCAATTTTTTTTATAAAAACTAGTTAACACATGAATGATTCAAATCTTGTATCTTTTTTTGGCCATTTTCCAATCTTCAACAATTTTATTTTTATCTGGATCAATAGTTATTCCATATTTAGGAATAATTTTCCTAATAAATTAAATTTATTATATCTAAAATTCATATTTACATAATTTTCCATAAAAAATATTTTGATTTAAAAATATTTATTACAATACATAGGGGTTCACAATATTACAAATTATTTCAGTGTATATGAAAATATGAATGATAAACAAAAATATAATCTTTTTCTAAATACTCATAAAAAAATTATTCATTGGATCAATAAATACAGTGGTTTGGTCTTTTTAGCTAAAATTAATTATAATAATCTCATAAGGAATATACCTTTTTCAGAACAATAATGTATTTCTCATTCACTGTCATCATATGATACTCAAACTTGAGATACCATCATTGAAAAATACAATACACCCTTTATATAATAAAACAAACCATCGATATGAGGTAAAATATATTAATTATTTATATTGATGTTATAAAGTGAACTATAATCAATAAAATTTCTCAATGAACCATCCTAAATTTCAACAAATATAATATAATAACCCCATTGAGAAGTTATAGGTTGGATGAAAACCATATCATGGAACTCCAATTTTTTTTTTCAATTATAATAAATCAAATGAAAAGATTCAATAGAGATGTTTTGAATTTAGAATAGAATTATGAAATAATTTAATCATAAACACAACCTCTATATCTGAAATAAAACAATATATATCATCTATAAATAAATTTAAAAATTTATTTACTTTTAGAACATATCCAATTTGAGCATTTACATTCCTCTCAATAATATGGGAATGTTTAATTTTATTTCCATATTTTATTAGTTTTTAAACTTCATGGTATATCATCAATGGTTTTAGTTTATTCATATAAAAAATTTAAAAATCATTTTTAAACATAACTTATATATCCCTATAAGAAATCATATCATGATATTAAAAAATCAACCCATAACTAGAATAAATTCAAACACTATATTGGGAAACCTAATAAAGTTTATTAGAAAACTATTTCCATATACGATAATATGAATATTTTAATAATTTTTATTTAGATTTATACTACCCCTTGGAATTTATAACAATAAATATGATTTCCATTCCTTATAAGGTATTTCCATTTTTATTGAAAAAACCACACACACACACACACACACAGATATATATATATGAATTTATGGATCATAAGTCATAAAAGATATTTTTATATTCTATGTAAATAATTAATGTTCCTATCTCTACGTCATTTACTAGTTTTGAATATGTAATAGTAGTATAAAATCCATTTTTTATCTTTCTTTTATAGTAATAAGTATTCAAACATTGAATAACTATATTTTATGTTTCATTAACATAATTATCCAATTCAGTGCAATTAAAAATTTTCACTTCCTACTTTTCAGTAACAGTATAATCATTTACATTGCTCTTTTTTTGAAGTCATTGTCTATGTGCATTGGATTTTCCCATCAAAAAAACTTCCTATATCTCATAATACCTTCTCTTGTAATCTTCATTCCACATTAAACATAAGAGG
The DNA here is from genome assembly GCA_963277665.1 of Viscum album. Classification (NCBI taxonomy): domain Eukaryota; kingdom Viridiplantae; phylum Streptophyta; class Magnoliopsida; order Santalales; family Viscaceae; genus Viscum; species Viscum album. The sequence goes on from OY728158.1 coordinate 693,282,121, forward strand.
TTAATTTAATTTTACTAAATTTAGGATTCCTCTATGAATTCTTCTATTGTGAATTACACCCACATCTCTTCATATTCTTATTATTATAAAACTCCACAAACACCCTATTAACTTCCTCATCACACTTCACAATTTCCTCATAACCATTGAACATCCATGTTTCTAGTTTACTTCATAAAATTTTCTTTCATACTGAAAAAAATGTATCATTATTACTGTCATTATTTAGAATGAAATTTGGTGTATACCTGGATAATATTTTAAAATTTACTTCATTGGAGGAATCCAATTAAACATAATCTTTTATTAAACTATATGATTTTTTCCTATTCTATATCTAATTACTTTTGGATTTTTTTTGAATAAGGGATCATTAAATTATGTCTATTCCATAAAATCTAATACATTATTTTACTTTGTTTTTAAATTATTCACCACCTTATATTAGATTCATCTTCAAAATGATATAAAAATGTTTACCTTATAATGTTCCAAATATATTCTAACATCAAAAATCTTCTATAGTTCATTAATCCATCCTTCAACATTCACTGGGTATGAGGTTCCACAAAAATATAGGGGGTTCTATTTCACAAAATTCTCTACTATAAATATATTCCTCTATGAAGAATTTAATCACTCTCATTCATTGGTTAATATATTGATAGCTACACCAACCAATTCAACATAGCTTCAAAATTTTATATTCATATTCTATCCATTATATGTTTTTTATGAGGAGAGATATTATCCTCAGTATGCCTTTTTACCTCAACAGCCTTGTTTTCTATATGGAAAGGAATTTATAATTGACATGAATTTTATTTAAATACCTATAAATCATCAATATATATCTGATGATAATATGACTATAATTTTTATTCCACTTAAATTTAATTTATACAATATTCTAATGTATAATTATATCTATAAATTTTCTATAATACCAACAATAATACCTAGTACATCAAACAACCTATAATTACATGTTTTTTTACAAGGTGTGTAGTTTCATGTATTTTTAGGATCTTATTATTTTAGAGTTATAGATAACTAGGTAAATTAATAAATAAAAATATGTTCAATTCAGAAAAATATCCATTTCCCCCCCACAAAATATAATCTTATTGAAACACTCTATTTATTCCTGATAACTCTCATAATTAATAAAATTAACATTATTAAATTTTCTACTTATCATTAATCAATATGAAAAACTATTTGAAAAAGTTTAATGATAAAAAAACTCAATAATTGACATATTTCAAATGAAACATATTATTCCTTTTTTAATCCAAGAAAATCATTCAGAACATTTCCCTTTTAACAATTAACTTTGAACAATAAATATTCTTTTAATTTATCTTGAAAATAATAAAGTTTAAAAAAAATTCATATAACATTTAATATTTAATAATAATTGAAAAATTATAATCACAATGGTGTCCAAAAATAAAATAATACTAATCAATACAATTTTCAAATAAAAATTCATCTTTACCTTTTTATTAAATATTTTCATAAAATATCATTAAAAAATATGTTGATGCTTATGCCTTTTGAAATCTATAATTTCCCATTATAAAACATTACATGGATATAATTTATATATCATGGGACATAATATATACCGTAAACCTTAAATTATCCCTTATAATTAATACACCAAACTAGATAATCCCATTATCACTTTAGATTAAACTATTACCGGTAAACTCCTTTACTTTACCCAATGCATTAGACATCTACCTTGGGTTAACTTATTATCATAGATATATTGGGAGAATCCATAATTTATATTAAATGTACAATAACAATACCATGAATAAAAAACATATATTATATTTAAATAATAAAATCAAATTGAATTAGCATGCAATCACTTAATTAAAAAAATAATTATTTGTCTAAAAAAGATGAGAAAAATTCAGTATTTTCTCTAAAAAAATTAAAATAAGAAAATAAAAAATTATTAAAATAGTTACATACTTTAAAAATTACAATGAAATATTTTAAATGAGTATTGATAATTATTAATGGCTATTATGGTGTAATATTTGGTCAAGAATGATATGTTATAAAAACTGTTATTTCCCACATTATTAAAAAAGTATAAAATAGCTCATATGGTAATTGATTAAATTATTACATTTTATGAAATTTAAAAAGTAAATATTATATGAAAATGAAGATGATAAATCATTGATATATAATTAAGATCATAATTTAAACATTTTGATGAACATGGATAATGAGGAAAAAGAGTTTGACAAAACATTACTTATATTATGTTCTATGTAGATTCATATTTTCAATAACTAACAAAAAGTAAAATTATTTTTTATTTGAAAACACAAATAAATTTTTTCAAAATAATTTCATATAATTAATCTTTTTTTGTTTATTATTTTATTATATTTATTTACTAAATTGGCGATGTTCACATTGGATGTTTTGTTAAAGTTTAGTTTATAATTTCAAAATAACATTGGTGCATTGATAATTTTAAAACAGTGATGGTTATCTTAAAAATATTATATTTTTTATATTTATAAAGTAGGTACACTTTAAAATTCTACAATTTTAAGTGTTCATGAAAAATGAATCACTTTATTTCATGGAAATGACACTCAGTAAATATAAATTATTAATGTTATCATTATTGAATCATGGGGAAAAAATAATATAGATAATATAAATCTTAGAGAAAAATAAATATTTTTACTTGTATGATTTATTCATTATATCCATCCTTATAACAAACCATGTAATATAGAGATGAATAATGAATCAAATCACTTCATGGAGGTGGTATTCAACATATACATAGGAGAGATGTAGAAAATATCTAATGAATCGAATGGGTATGATTTTATGTAATATATTATCTTCATACAGTCATAATTATTTTATAAATATACTAAATATTAATTTTTTAGTAATTTTATCCATCATAATGAACATGTGATGAAAAATCACATCACTTTTATGGAGGTGATAGTACACACATATGCAGAAAAGGATGTTTATATTTCTCATATGATGAAAAAAAATAAAAAGTGTTAAAACATAATAATAATAAAATTTAAGAATATTTAAGAATATTATGTTATAATTTAATCATGGGTGAAGATGATTTTATTGAGAAAATAGAATAAATAAACAAAAAATATGTCTCGTAGCACATATACAATCTACAGAGATATCTCTCTAGGTATAACACCATACCACATTAAGGATTGATCTTTCAAGAGAAAAAAAAATCTGGTATTTGTTAAGGGATGTTAAGGGTATTAATGTGTAGGTATTGGATGAAATAGATTTATACATATATTTGAATAAGGGAGGATAGAAGGTCCCCTATATTAGTGAGGAGAGTGACACAATTGATATTTTTATATACTTATAAATATTATAATTTCATCCTAATGGGAATACAACTATAAAAAAAATCCAATTTCATAGAAAATATTATTTGGTTGGATATAATATAATCAGAAAATAATTAATATAAGTATTTTTTTCTTTATCAAAATGATTTTACAATATATAACCTGACATAACCTTTATCATAGTGACACACATATACCATGATTACCAATCAAGTGGACCAAAAAATGAAATTGAGCTCATAAATAAAACTAAACCTTTTAATTCAAATCAAGGATTCCATTATACAATATTTAATTTTAATAAGTCGTAGTAATTACTTTTTATATTTTTGAACAAAAGTAAAAGGATAATAATTTTTATATAATTGAGTTTTATTAATAAAAATATAATTAAAGGAAACTAAAATATAACATTGATTCCAAGGAAATTATTTATATTTTTCTTAATAAAATGGATATTATTTTATATAAACCAAAATCAAAATTCTAATGGTACATTTAAATTACATGATTTAATAAAATTATATTTTGGAAGGAATTTTAATTTTTTTATATTCAATATAAAATCAATAATTAAAAAAGAAAGAACTTAATCAATGTTATAATTTAAAATTCAGTTACAAATATGAATTATTTTTTATCAAATTTTGTTCATAAAATAAAGAAAATTAACATTTAAATAAAATCATATTTTACATGAAAAAAAATTTAGCTAAATGAATGTATTTTTTTCAGAATATTTATATAATATTATTTATAGAACTAAGATAAATATAAATACATTAAATGGATACATTTAAATAAATATATTTTTTTATTTTGTGGATTAAATGTGTTTTCTCTAATTCAACTAAATAAAACTATTCAAAATATAAATATTCCAATGAGCATTTTGAATGTCCACTAGTAGAGATTGTTCCACTACACCGACCGAATTGTATTTTTTATTACCCTCTTAATTAACCCCATAAACATTGTTTCCCCTAGTATACCTATTCGGTTTTGATATATCAATAAAAATAAATGAGAATTAGAAACAAAATAAAACTTTTGATTAATAAAAAATCATATGTAACATTTTTTGGAAAATTTATACAAATTAAAATGAAACCAATATCAATTCATTTAATCATGCTCATATATTCTATTTTTTATCCTATTCACCATTAATAATATATTCATGGAAACTATAAATAAATAATTAGTGATTCAATATATAATATAGATTATGTTTTTTACATTAATATTCAATCAACACAAAACCACACGCCTTTCCAAATATTACATTCCCCTATATATTTAATTTAATACAAAAATATATATATTCAAAATAAATAATGGTATATTTAGTGACACTACAAACATATTAGAAAAATATCCCAAAAACATTGACCTATAAAAAAGTTAACTATTATCCTCACCATTTCCATTAACTTATTGTTATATTGTTAATGTTTGGGATTAGCACATACTCATAATTTCATCTTCATATTCCAACATCTAATCTCTTTAATATTATTTATAAAAACATCTAAAATTATAAAAGAGAAATAAAGTAAAATTGAAAAATTTTGCAGCATTCTACCACAATATAATCACATTTTGGACATAAAATATGGAAAATATAATAGCTATACAATCAGACAACCAGAAGATATTTATAGAAATTGTGGGTTTAAAAAATTCACATATGGATTGATTTTACCAGTAAAAGTTTATTTAATATATATTATTTAGTAATTTATATAATATCAAATATTAGTTGAATTGATATCCAAACACTATGAAATATGTTTATAGATAATATCTTTAATAACCATAAAACATACTAACAAAAATAGACATTCAAAACTGATGAAAATGTATAAATATAAAATAAAAACAATAATCAATTTAAAATGAAAATTTTCCCAACTATATAACGTAAAACCACTCATAAAATAAAAAATCACGGTATATATAAAAAAAGCTGGCTATGTATGGTCCTTTAATACACCAATATTATTAATGTAAAACCAATACATAAATCAGACATATACATACATTGATTAGGAATACACTCAATAAGACACCACATGGGATACTAAATAATTTATGGATATAAATGTGTTCATATGCATATTATGTAATGAAATTTTCATAACTAACATACACCAATCATATATAGCAGAGTTCTATCTATGTGATATCAATAAATTATTTGATATCATGTCATGACCCCCTCCTTCCAATGATAACCCTCTTGGGCTGTAAATGAAGAAAGGGACATAATGACCCATAAATCCCTCCTCCAGTAGGCCCTAGGTTGAAGACTAACACCAAAGGTGCACAAATTTCACAATATGGGAGGCATTTACCTTTATAAAAAAATGATTAGGGGATAATATGAATCTTCCACAAAAACTCCAAGGTATATATAAAAGAGGAAGAAAAAAAAAACAATCACACATGGATGAAAAAGTAGAACAAATACAAAAATACTAAAGTGGCTAATGAAAATACCCAAAAGTAAGCTAAAGATGAAACTCACCAACTGTCCCAAGCCCCGAGCTAGTAATGCCTAAAATGATCTATGTAATCCTCAAGGAAATTTATAAATTTTTTTATATACATAGGGTGAGAATACAAGTATACATAGTAATAAAGACAAAGTCTCTCATAAACATGTGAAAGAAACATAATAATTCCCCTATGAAAAAGGAGAAAAAACCAAAGAACACCTAAACATGTATACAAACCAAACCCAACCTCACTAAGGCATGCTCACAATATAACATATGTAAAGTAATATAATATGTTATAAATCACATTGATGATAGGGTATCCTGTACCCCTTTCCCACTAGTATGACCCTCTCACCAAACATTACGTGTCTTAGTTCTCCCATCACTTCCGCATACCACATCCCTACCATCCTGCACACACCAGGGCCTCACAACACATACCACCCTCAAAAAATTGGGGCCCACATCCTACCATCATGCACCTGGGCCTCACAACACATCTCATACCATCTCATCCTGAAGAAACCTAATAAAGCACATAACAACTCATCCTAAAGAAACCTGGGAAACAACCACCTCGCTTGTAAAAAATGGGCCATCACATCCCACCCAAAGAGACATAGGCCAAAAACCACCTTGGACGCTAAGACATGGGCCATCAAAAACACTAGCTAAAGAACTAATATACCTCTGATCATAATAGTTCCATATCTACCTTTTCTAGAAGGTAGAGCAAAATAGTGTGGGCACCCAACCATCTGTAATCTTCACTAGATGTTATGAAAAACACCTCATGAATGACTATGTGGGTGTTCAACACATAATAATTTAAATGGGGAGGGGTAACATATAGAATTAAAAAGAATATAAATATATGTATATTATCAAACACTATAGCCCAAACTATGGGTTCACAAACGAACAAACCATCTCACAACATCTTCACTTTTTGACAACCTCTAAATGAATTCATTAGTATCTGCAATATTCATTAAAGAAAGTGGAGAACCCTGATAAATTAAAGAGGCTTCACATTCCCACTACATTTAACACACATTCATTTCATTATTTAGAATCAACCACATTTAATCTCACAACCATCACTTAATATTTTATTAACAACATTTATCTCATTAAACAAACTAACCAAATTCACTCAAAACATTTTTAAAAAATTAATCATTCATTCCATCACTACCTCAAAAAATTTTCAGCACAACACACATCATGAAACATTGTAATAGTCATTTAGGATGTCAATATCCATGGTAAATTAATGCACTTCAAATTAATGACACATCATGACATGACCTCTAGATATGGGGTGAGGTTTCTGAATGTTATCAATGGGTTGTCTCTTAGTAATTACACATAGAAACAATACTATACTTATTAAAACTCATCAACCCACTTCACTATATTAATATAACAAAAAACTAACTCACAACCACATCCAAAACTTATTACAACACAACCAAATTTGGTAGACCTCCTGTATAATCACACTACACCCATTACAACCGCACTAAACAAGCAAATTTCATCCACTATCCCCATACACACAAGCCAAAAAAATTCCACACATCACATATCCTCATGTATGAAGGAAAAAAATTAGGTTTAATAAGGAATCCCTTATTTAATTAAACTTGTTAATTTTGTGGTTATCACAGAAACTGTATGATCTTAAGGAATCCATTTATTAGCTAAATATAAGTATTTAAAAACATTTATATATAATAATTCAATAAGTATCCAAAAAACATTAATTCCATAACCATCCAGTGCACAAAAAAGGACCCTAAATGGATATGATTTCCAGTGGGTAGTTAGCTCATACAAATCACAAGAATTTACAAAATCATTCTTAAAGCAAGATCATGCATCACTTGTCACCATTCCCAATATATTTATTCTTAAACCAATTATATTATCTATATTAATTATGAATCAAGTAAATTATTAAGGAAAAAATTATATATACCTATCCCTAATTATTTACAATTTAGTATGATTAAGGAGAAATGTGCATGGAAGAATAATGATTGACATTACCTGCTTGTGCCAAAAATAGGGGTGCACGTGCAGTAGGTGACTCTCCATGGAATCATGATCCAAACTCTGAAAAATTCTCCAAGAAAGAAGTATTTGGGGACATCCATTCTCAAGGGAAAGGAGATGGTATGGTTAAAGGTCAGGGTATATCGACTTTAACAAGTTATGATCTGATTCAATAGAAATTAGATAAAGTTTAATATTACCATTAATGGTTGATCTAAAGAAGGAAATTTGGTTTGATAATTTAAAATCCTCTATACCCTTAGGTAGATTATGATATAATTTATGGAATATGAATCAATATCAAAGCCTTTTAAATTTAGAATTTAATCAATTTTATATCAATGGAAGACGTAAAAAGGAAAATACTAGAAGATCTGGAAATACTGTTCATGATGAACCTCTAATGAGACACCATCAAACAAGGAACTATTAGACGAGGAACCATCTGCAAGACACTACTAGATGAGGCACCATCATATGATGTACTGCTATAAGAGGCACCATCAAGATGAACTGCCTTCCACTATCAATGAGTCACCACAAGGTGAGACACCTCCAGGAGAGCCATCGTAAGACGAGACACCGCCATAATGACCTACCACTAGGAATGAGTAACCTTATGAAAATGAACTTTTGGTGAAGAAACATCGAGGGTGAGACACCTCTAGAGAGACACCACCAGGGTGAGACACCACCGATGATCCAACACCGCGGTGAGACACTGCTAGGGTGATACATTGCCTAGCTGAGACACCGTTGGCACGAGACATTTCCAGCCTGAAACCGTTGACATGATACACCATTTTTGTGAGACACCTTTGGATAAAATGGAAAACTATAAATTTTTAGAAGTGTTTAAATGAGTCACCCTAACTTCTTAGAACACCCCAAACCCCAGATACCCCACAATGCAATAGACTGGAATGGTATTCTCCATTACATCAGATACCTCTAAAACTATTCTCAACCATGAGAATTCAAAACCATTCAGAAGGAAAATAGAGGAAGGGTCCAAAAAACCATCACTTGAGATACCTCTCAAGGATATCATCACACTTGAAGAATTATTACCAACTAAACACATTGAAGATTAATGATAAACAACCTTGTGTTGTTCAAAAGCTAGAGTGGAACCTCTACTCCTAAGAACACCCACTCCGACATAAGCTAACCAAACCTTATAATCATGGATGTTGAAATATTAACCTAAGTAACCAAAAAAAAAACCTTTTCAAAATCTTAGCAAACCAAACTATCCGAACATACAAATCACGGAACTCTGTCCTCTATGTAAAGATACTATCTACTCTAGGTGACACTAAATCTACCATAAACATTTAATCACATCACAGTTAATGTGACTGGCATAGGAATCAAGTCCTCTGCTTTTCATTTACTAGTATGTTATCAGACATCACAACCCTATAGAAAAATACTCATCCTAAAATCAACAAGTATCAAACATGACATCATAAAGAAAAATAGAATAAGGAATAACTCAAAAGAACTATGGGTATGAGGCACAAATTTACATCTCTCATTCATATGTACTATCCCAAGGACACAAAAACTCCATCCTTAAGCCATGATACATCTAAGAAACTCACTGTTGTTCTTCCAAAGGTGATCTATGAAACACATGATGGAATCCATCATGTATCACCACGAGAACAAACAAATTTCCATGAAACAACATCTGGTCTAACTGTCCTCTGAACATCCCTGTGGAGAATCCCTATTTCCAACACAATCATAAATCACCTGTTCCTTTGAGTCTCCCCACTGAGACTCCTCCATAAGGGGAATTATATAAGACTAAACTATCATATAAAAGAAATTTTCCCTATATCCATCTAAACCGCATCTATGTGAAAGGATTCCTATTACTCCATTACATTTCAAGAATCCATGGATTCCCGAACAACATCATTCTATGAAATTCTACTTAAAACATCTTCCATGACATTACCCATTCCTGTGGTGTATGTGTTATTAAAATCATAATCTAAAATAAAATCCTTCCACATCCACTTACATAAGTTCATATCACATTGTGAAAAGATACACCTCAATATCTTGTGATTAATAATGACCAAAAACTTCTCCCAAATTAGGTAATGATTCCACAAGTTTAGGGAAAAAATAACTGGTTCATGTTCCATATCAAGTGTGGAATAGTTATGTTCATGAGGGAATGAATTACTATACCCATAAGAGATCACGTCCTTATGATGCATCAATATAAATCCCTATCCCAAATGGTAATTCTAAAAAAACACCTTGAACATTACCCCTTGATCCAGAAATTGGATCAATAGTGCATTAAATAACTTCCCCTTCATGTAACCGAATGCTACTTTTCACTGATCGACCCCACCAGATCTTGGTCCTTTATTGTCAGATCTATCCATGGGGATGAAATTTAATAGAAATTGGGCACAAAACTTCCATAATAGCCCACAATACCATGGAAAATATGAATCTATTCCATATTATTGGGCACTTCCTAAGAAAAAATTTCATCAATCTACAAAGGGTCTATATACACACACTACTGAGACCCCACATGCCCATGGAAATTCACTTATCATGTACCAAACATACATATGGAAAAATTTCCATAGAGTTGGTGGGGTAGAAAAACATGAAACATAGTTATAATATATTCATCATCCTCTCCTCTAAATCATGGTAGATTATGATATTTTTGATGAATACGATGAAAAACTGATCTAGGAACTCATCGATCACAGAGTTCATATTCCCCATGAACATGAATAGTGCATTTGTAACAGATAACGACATGACTAAAAACAAGAAGTTACCACAACTGTATCTCAAGGTAGTATTTAAGATATTTCCATCCTTCACCATCCACTGGTAATATCTAGACCATATGTCAATATTATAAAACTAACTCACCCATATTATCTAGTAAAAATGATCATCTATCCTCAGATAAGGGTAATATTTTTTGACTGTGGCCTAATTTATCCTTCAGTTGTCTATACACAACCTCATACCACCATCTAGATTATATGAAAACAACAATAGAGTACCCCATGGTGACACACTAGATTGGATGAAACACTTCTACATCATATCATCTATATGAATCCTCCACTCCCATATCTCATATGGTTCCATCTAATACGGAGACATCAAAATTCGAGAATCACATGGCTGCAAGTCTATCCATAACAAAACATCACATCCAGGGGGTAACATCACATCTTCCAATGGGAAAATATCCAGGAAATACCCAATAAAATTTGGAACCTATACCATTTCATATTCCACTAATTACACAAAAAACTTGGCCAATAAGGAAATAAGGGTCTCCATACACCGACTTACCACCTCACAACTCTGGTTTCCCAAAAAAAACCACACACTAGGCATCCACAAAAAAAATGAATCTCTAATAGAAGAAGCCGATAACATCACGTACTGAATACAACTGGTTGATGTTGAGGGTGAAATAATATGGTTGTATCTATAGCAATAAGAGATCCCCACATGAGTGATATGGTCCCATCATCAGCCTAAAACTCTAGCACACATCAGACAAGATGTTCTGGCCTTCGACTAGAGCACTCAATACTAGGGGCATGAGAATCACCTCTATTCCTATTCCTAGAGCATGGACTATAGCATGTGAAACAAAAGAGTGTGATTCTCCCAAATTGAATAAGGAACAAACAAGTATACAAACAAAACTGATTGTACCTCTAATGATATTTGGACCTACTGGAACTACTGCCTCCAAAACATGCAACTGACCACACCCAACTCATCTACCTCTCTGATGATGAACACCTATATTTCCATGATTAGTGAGAAATCCCTAAACATGAGTAACATCATGAGGTCCACATGTACCCACTTCATCTCCCCTTAGTGGATAAAAATGATGCTATACCTACCGTTGAAATGTTGTCACTAGGAACTACGAATGTGGATGACGATGATCCTATCCACATCCACAAAACTAAGTTTGGGGAACTACTGGGAAATTAATCTAGCGATGACCAGAAACCCCACAACCAAACCAAATAGGTTCAAATATCCTAGTAAAAGCTAGGGAACTACTGGCACTGGGATGTCTGAAAGGGAGTTGCTGAGGTCAGCTCCCTGAGGGTCAAAAACCTGAAGGTCTTGGAACCTCAGATCTGTGATGGAAAACTCTTCCTCTTGATGAAATCTTCTTCCTACCCTCTACTCATGGTATACCTCCTTACAAGTATATTTTTCCGATCACCTCTTCCTTCTTATGAACCTCCAAATACATTGGAAATATAAAAGGAGTAAAAAAATATTGGATATAAGGATGGAGTTCCTATTAAAGATGTCTCACACAAGACTCATCATGTAGAAGAAAGGTCTGGGGAAAATGAAAAAGGTACTTGAACTTAATTCCTAGATCCCATACTGACATACTTTGATGGTGTAGGGAGATTAACTTCTATCTCTTCTCATCCATCATTGTCGATGAAATGAACTCTTCCCGCAACTCCTTCATGAAGTCAAACCACAAAATTTCCAAATCCTTTCACAACCCTAGATACAACGTCCACCACTGAAATGAAACACCTCACATCTTATTGACTAAAATAGGGACCTAGTACTCCATCGAGGACCAAATCAAATAGAAAGTTATCTCAATCACCCCCACCCATCTATCTATCTCCACATGATAGACATTTCCCTCGTGCTTCCCCAAAGACTTCCGCTACAAAGTTGGCAATGTCTTCTACCACTATTCATTCCCCTCAACATGATCAACCTTAATGAAATCAACCTGATCATCTTACTGAACCTAAATTAACTGAGCCAGATGCAGACGATGACCAAAAGCCATAGTTGAAAGGAAAACAAGGATTTAATATTCCCAAGTAGTTTAGAATTATTAATAAGATTTATTTTATTTAATTTAATCCTTCCCAAGACAATCCAATTCAAATAAGATCACAAGTCATTATGATGCATGTACCTTTAATTGGTCTCTAACCTACAAGATGATCCATCTCACTTGGTCATTCAGTAAGTTTTGACTCTATGCACTAGATCACAATGGGCCCTAAAATTTCGGGACCCATTCAGTCTCCCTGGAATATGTCACACACCAGGGTCAATTAGAAATATTTAAATACCATCCCATGAAATCCTTTCTTGGAATAACTCTGAAATATATCCAATCTCTCAACCATCATCTCTAATACCAATCTTTCATGACCCCTCCAACCAAAGATACCCTTCGTATACTGGTGATGAAGAAAGGGTGATAATGACCCCCTCGAGTCCTCCCTCCAATAGACTCTGATTGGTGACTATCACCAAAGTTGTACAAATATCAAAATATGGGATGCATTACCCATTTTAAGAAACAAGACAAGGAGATAAGATGAATCATCCACAACATCTATAAGACAATTATAATAGCGGATTCCTAAAACCCTCCCACATGCATGGAAAATTATAAATGATACAAAAACAAGAATATACCAAATGAAAATACCCAAAATAAAGATAAAGTTGTGACATAACAACCTTCACAAGGTCTGAGATTTTAACTCCTGAATGGTCCATGTAATCCTCTTGGAAACCTGAAAAAATATCTATATACATAGAGTGAGAATACAAGTATACTCATAATGAAATCCAAAGTCTCTCATACACACGTGAAAGAAGAATACTAATTCCCCTCTGAGAAAATAGTAGAACCAAATAAAACCTAAACTTATATACTAATAAAGGAATTCTCACCAAGTAATGCACATAATGTATTAAATTATGTTATAAAGAACATCAATGATCGGGTACCCCACACCACATTACCATTAGTATAACTCTCTCACCCAATGTCGTTTATCCTAGCGCTCCCATAATGTCCTTGTAGCACATCACATCATTCTTGCACCCACCTGGGCCTCAAAACATGCCCTCCCATAGAAACATGGTCCCCACATCCCTCCCTTACACACATGGGAATCACAACACATTTCATCACATCTCATCCCAAAGACACCTAAGAAAGCACATTGCAACTCATCCCAAACACACCTAGGAAATAACCACCTCACCCAAAAACACTTGGGCCATCAAAAACACCATACAAAACACTAAAATACCTCCTAACATCACAAATTGTACCATACTACCTCACCTTTCATAGAGAGTATAATAGAGTGGGTACCATATAAAAAACTAAAATACCTCCTAACAAATGGTGAAGAGAAATGATGAATTGAAGAGGATTTTAATTACCTCTACATTAAACACTCATTAATTTCACTATTTATCATCAAACACATTTAATCACACAACCATCATTTAATATTTTAATAAAAACACTCATTTTATTAACCAAAAAAAATCAAAGTCACTCAAAAATTTATTAAAAATTTATTCTTTTATTCCATCACTACCAAGGAAAGTATCAGGCATAAAACACATCAAGAAACAAAATAGAATTCATTTAGGAGGTGAATATCCCAGGTAAATTAACACACATCATAGTAATGACACATCATACCATGACCTATAGATATGGGGTGAAGCTTTTAAATTTTATCAATGGAAGGACTGTAGGAAATTACCCACACAAATACTATTTCCCATATTCAAACTCGTATGACCATTTCAACATAATAATAGAACCATCCCAAAACTCACAACCACATCCAAAAACATATTATAGTACAACCCAATTCCACACCCCTACTGCATAATCACACCACACCCATCATAGCCCCACTATACAACCATATGTCATCCACTCCCCATAGAGAAAAGACATAAAAATTCTAAATATCACATCACATAAAGTAATAAGGAAAAAAGTATTTTATGATTTAACATGTCATCCCTTATTTAGTTCCACTTTTTAATTTTGGGGTTTTCAAAGAAACAGTATAATCCCGGGGAATCCATTTACTAGCTAAATATACGTTGTTAACCATATTCTATATATAAGCATTCAAAAAGGATATAAATAACATGAATTACACAACCATCTAGTACATAAATAAGGACCCCCCAATATCCATGATTTTGAGTTAGTAGTTAGCCCATAAAAATGACATGAATTTTCAGAATCAAATATACAACAAGATCATGTTTTACTTTTCCCTATCACGTGTATATTGATTCTTAAACGAATTAGATTATATTTATTAATTAAAAATCATATATAATCGAAAGGGAAAAATTTTATGTACATATCCCCCATGATTCACAATTTAGAAAGATGATGGAGAAACATACTTGGAAGAATAATGATCGACACTTCCTGGTTCTACCAAAATAAGGGGTCGTGTATAGCAGGTGACTCTCTAGGGAATCAAAAAACAAACTCAGGAAAGCTCTCTAATGAAGAGGGATTTGGGGATATCCAAAGTCAAGATAAATAAGATGGTATGGATGAAGGGAAAGGTAACCTAAATATAGGAAAACCAGATCCAATTCAATGGAAATTAGATACCATTTATTATTTCCATTAAAGTAAGATCTGACTGGACCATGCATCTTGATAATTTCAAAGCCTCCATACCATAAAGAAAATAATAATATAATTCATGGCCTTTAAATCGATCTCAAAGACATTTAAATTTGGACATAAAGCTATTTTTTGTCAAAGAAAGGCGTGAAAATGGAAAATAAGAAGAACAAGAAATAATGCTGATGAGGCCCCTCTAGTGAGACATAGTTAGAAAAGGCACCACCAGACGAGGAATCATTAGTGAGACTCCATCGGATGAGGAACCACTGGATGATACACCGTCAGGATAAAATAACTACCACTATTAGCGAGTTACAGTTAGGAAAGATATGGCCAGGTGACAAACTTCCATATGGTACACTGAAAGGGAGACCTCCCACCAGGAATGATGATCTGCTAGATGAGTGACCACTGGCCAAGAGACAACCATGGTGAGACCCCTCCAACAATCCACCTATTGTGTGAGATGCGGCTAGCGAGATATCTCCTGGGTGATAAATCATAAGGGTGATACACCGTTAGGGTGATACACCATTGGCATGAGACATAACCTATATGAGACACTTGTGAAATGAGGCAATGTTTGCAGAAGGTACCATTGGAAACCATGTAAAACATGAATTTTTTTAAAATTGTTGAAATGAGTCCTTGTGACTTTATAACACACCTCAAAAAACCATATTTCCCACAAAGTAATGGAATAGAACAGTTTAGGCCATAACACATATAAAGTAATTTTTAGTAGATAATAAATGGTTTTGTTAGGTCACACAATTTTCCAACACTTAAAATAACTAGTTTTTTGTTAATTTTTTTTTGATACAAACAAATATCTCATCTATCATCAAAAATAAACTCTTAGAATAACATATTTAATCACTATTCACAAGGATTTATTCAATTCATATGAAAACTAATGGATTTACCAATATCATTATGAAACACATAGACATAGGTAAAATTATTTTATATACCAACATTTTACAAAACCATGAAAATTTATTTATCATAAAACCTAAACCATTCCTAGTTATTTTATTATATCATAAGATCCAACAAAAAAATTAAATAATTCAATGATCCTTATTACTTAATAATTTCAAATATAATTACATAAATAATACATATTTGGAATATAATTATCATTCAATAATAATATATTAGATATCCATAAATAGTTGTCATGATTTATATATTTCTTTAATGGGGTATAATCATATAAATAAATATTGATATGAATTAAAATAATTTTCAACACAGACAAACCAATTTTCCCATAAAAATTCATTGTTATATATTATTTCAAATAATTAATAATGTTTATGATGTATTAAAAATCATTAATAATTTCCTAACTACATAAAATTATTTTATTTCTTTAGCATAATTATAATAAAATAATAAAATGATTTCAAAATATTATTCCCCCACCTAATTCCATGTCTAATGACATGAACATCAAATTAATATTTAATCGAAGTTAAAAATTATTAATCATCTCATCATATTTTATAAAATATTATTTCATTAATTTTTTCATGTTTAGTATAATCATTCATATCATATTAACTCATATACATGATGTTTAATATATATTTATATTATGAAAAATAATGTTAATTCCATGAAAATAATAAAAATAATGAAATCTCCCAAATCAGTGTAAATTCCATCAAATTAAATAAAGTATTTTCAAAATAAAAACTAGTAATTATTGAGTTTTAATTTGTATTAGTATCATGAATAAAACATTCCTGATTAATTGAAGATATTTTATTTAATTATATGATTCCCCTAAAAATATATAGGTATAAATTATATAGGAATTGTTACTAAAAAATTAATATAAAATTAACAGATTCTAATACAAAGGTATATTTTTAAAAAGAAAATGATTAAAATAACATTACTTAAAATTAGTGTTTAAAACACCCATTGAAGAATTATTATTTATTCATCCAATTAATAAATATTTAATGGTTTCATGAAATTAAATATTATTCTCTAATTGGTAGTCTAAAAAATAGAGAAAACACACTTTACAATAGACCATAATCTAATTTCTATTAACATAGTATGTGGTCATCACCTTATTGTAAATATCAATTCCATGTCACCAAAATTTGGAAAAATCATATTTTACAACTATTATAACATTAAATTTAAAATAAAAAACATTAGGGTAAATTTAATAACACAATAAATAAGGAAACACTCAAACATAAAATTAAAACATCTGAAAACATAATATTTCCATGGATCACAACATTAGGATATAATAAATATTATAAACATAAAAATATTGTTTCCTATCTGGAATTGGGAATGACCTTGTTGGTTTAAGGTTCAAACATTCCAAGCGGTTTCAAACGGGTTTGTTCGTAGAACCGGAAACATCCAATGATTCCATATTCATTTGGACCTACTTTCCAAAGGCATGCACTCATTAGTTATGCACTGATGAGGCTTACGAATTTACATTGGTCGAGAGCATGGGAGGTCGGACTCATCACACCTTTTTGAGGGGAATTATTGTCTACTCCGGGACTCCCTTTATAGATTTAAGTTATGTTCGTGAATCCTTATTACATTACCAAGTATTAAAATGAGATTTTTTTTAGATCTTATAATCAATGATAAATATGTATGAAATTTAGATAATCTTTTATATGTATTCGAGGTTCTTCATCAATAGAGAATCATCTATATTTTTTTAGAGATTCTTAGTCAATGGTATCCTTTAATACATTATATAAAAGTATCTTGGTTATTATGATAACCATGCTGGTTTTAAAGCCACTCAGTGGGGCACTTGAATTTTATTGTCATTCAGAAGGACATAGATTATTTCAGAGTTGGGATCACACCCATAGATGGGCTACCTACGTATCCTTATTTGGAGAAGGAATCAGAACCCACGTAGTTTGAGTAAGGGAGTATGAGGTTTATGTATGATTGATGGCTCAAAGAAAGATGTCATAATTACTTTTACACTCTAAGCTCACGTGAGTCATGCTCGGTGTGAGAAAAAAGAGGTATTGGTAAAACCAGAAAATTGTGCCATGATAGATACAATAATAAGAAATAATGTGGGGCTTATGTATGTATGACTGCCTAGATAAATGAAGATTAGGATTTACATCAGGGGAGAAACCCGAAAACAGGGTCCATAAAGGTATATGTACTTCATGGAGATTTTGATACTCTAACTTGGGGCTTACCCCTAAGAAAGATGCCCAAATTAAGAGGGGACTTATGATTGGGTTTTACTCTTGAAAAGGAAACTCAAATAAAAATTAAATGAATACTGGTTAAGAGAAATTATGACTGGGGCTTACTCATAAGGAGGAGGCCCAGGTTAAATGAATTGAGAACTGGGGATTACTCCTAAGGAGGAGTCCTAGGTTAAAGGGACTTGGGGCTTACTCCTAAGGAGGATGCCCATATTAAGAGAACTTGGATTGGGGATTACTCCTGAAAAGAAGGCCCAGGTTAAATGGACTTAAGGCTTACTCCTAAAAAGGATGCCCATATTAAAGGATTTTTGAGACTGGGGTTTACTCCTGAAAAGGAAGCCCAGGTTAAGGGACTTGGGGATTAATCCTAAGGAGGATGCCGAAATTAAGAGAACCTGGATTGGGGCTTACTCTTGAAAAGGAGGCCCAGGGATAGGGTTCTCTCTCATTTTAAAGGATTAGGTAGAATGAATGAAATCACTAACTTTAGTGACATAAAGATGTGTAAATCACAAGGTTTTGAGAGATGTTCCACGGAATTCCTTTCAGATAAAGAAGTCAATGAAGAAAAAAATGCCATAAATGGATTTGAAGAGTGTCTTGAAGACTGAATCTTGAATAGGAGAGGTGGAATGGAATAAGATAGGTGAAATGGGCAGGAAGGGCACCTAAAAATAGAAGGGCGCGCAAGTCCTGGGGGCCGCACAAGTACTGCATGGGTGCGCAAGTCTTGGTCGCGCAAGTATACTTGCGCGACACCTATATACTTGGGCGACAGTTAAACAGTAAGGTAATACTTGGGATATCCTTGACTAAAGCCTTTAGAATTATCCTGAGGTACTTCCAGAAGAGTGGCACACAAGTTTCAATAAGTAGGTAAGGAGGTGCGCAAGTGTGTCCATTTTCCTTAAGGGTAAAACACTTAGGCGCGCAAGTATTAATGAATTATCACACTTAGACCTTATTCCTCTTGTTTAGACCTTCCATTGTAGGTAAAGAATTACCTTATAAGTATTCAGAAGACTTGAAGAAGAGACTTGGGAATTCAGAGCTCTGTATATGAATTCAGGAAAAACTCCTCTCAAATGGGGGGCCCACTGTGGGTATATATAGGCTGGAGAAGACCCTGGGCAATTTTCAAAGAGGGCGCACAAGTCACCTGCACGACCATTTGGGTGGCGTGCAAGTATACTTGTGTGACCATGCTGGAACTTGCGCGACCCATGGGAAATGTTCTCCTTGTTCATCCCTTTCTCTTTTTTTGATGTTTATTCAAAGGATAAATCTTCTTTGTTTGAGGTATTTCCCTTTCCATTTCATTTAGAATCTGTGACGAAAAAGGAGTGTCAACAAAAGTCCCCCCTCAGAGTTGGATCAAAAAAGGAATGAGGATTTGACTCTGAGGAAAACGAAAAACAAAAGGAAATTAGGGCACGCAGGGTATGGCGCACAAATGGGATTCAGGCGTGCATGGTATGGCTCGCAGGGGTACGCCCTCGTCTATAAATATATGGCCTCACATTGAGCAAAGCACTCGGCTCTGACTTGTTTTTTTGCTCTCAGTGCGCAAGTGGACTCCTGGCTTTCACTCATCCGTGCTTCTTGTTTCTTGCGTCGCGCTTCTGTTAAGGTATTTGGACTTGAACGGTGATACATGCGCGACCAATACTTGCGTGACCGAAGGAGACTTGCACACCAATTATGGGACTTGCGCGCCTAAATGCCTTAGCCAATTTTTCAAATCCATTCACAAATTTTATGAAAAATTAACTTACTTTAAGAGTTAATTATTCAACTTTTGTGTAGATCCAATGGATCCAAAGAGAATCAGAACGACTGATGAACTGGAAAGAAAAAGAATTGATGATATGATGGACATCGTTGGCCATGATTACTATTCCACCTATGAAAGTAATTTCCCAAAATTATCCAAGTACTTGAAGAAGAATCATATTAATTTCCCGCACAACATCTATCTGCCTCTGTATGGCCATGGTCATCTACAAGATGTCAATATTCCAGAGGCAAAGAACTATCTCCCGCATTCCTGGTTTCAGTCATATACCAACTTTTCTTCAGCAAATTTCTCAATCACAGGAACATTTTCTAATGCTGGAACAGTAAAGAAAGCCTATATAATGCATCATAGCTCGTGTGCACCAGATCTGAAACCTCACAAACCTGATCTGCAACCACATTGTTATCCCTCAATCTTTCAAAATTCTCAGATTGATCAATCCAAAGGATGGAAGGAGAAATGGGAATTCCGTTCTGGAGGAGGGGTGAAGCCAACTTGGATGTGGGCTTATTGGGTGAGACAAACTTGTGAAGACTTTGTCGAGGATCTGAAGGGAGATGCAATTTATGAATCCGTCTGGGCAGGGCAGATGTATGTTTATAGGAATGATAATTTTGCACCAGAGTTGCTTAGCCACTGGAGCCCAGAAACTAATTCTTTCTATCTGAACCATGGAGAAGTAGGCATTAGTTTGTGGGATGTCTACAAGATCTCAGGGGTTCTAATTTTGGGTGATATGTATGACGAATTCATCCCTCCAAAGGCAACCTTGAATTATTCGGATAAGACTCCGGATTTGGTTCGAGAGTTATTGAAGATTTATCATAAGCTTAAAATCTCAAAGGCTTCAAAGACTCATTATAGAAGGGATATTCATCCAGAGGAATGGATGGATGTATTTCTCAAGAAGAAGAGGGAAAAGGGGACTACCTGTACTCATCCTACTAGCTGCCCTAGAGCAGATAAGATAGGTGCTCCTAGAACATTCTGGCCGACTCTGGAAGCAGGAGAGTTTGAGAAATGGGGGTATGAAGTGAATCATAAAATCCCAGAGAAGACCCTTCTGGAAGGATTTTTAGCCTTATGGCTCAATGTCTATCTTTTTCTAGTCAGAGATTAGAAGGGAGGCGTCAGGCCAGGGACCTTTGTTATTGCAGCCAAGTTGGATGAGAGGAAGATAGTGGGGTTGGATAGCCCAGTTTTGGAAAAGATTCACAGGATCTTACTCCATGTCTATATGGGTAATTCTCATTTGAGATTAGTGGGACCATTCCAAGTTTTATGGGTATGGATCGCCACTCACTTCCGGACATATGCTGTATAGAACGGAATACAGATTCCTGGAAGTTCTTTCAGGCCGTCTGTTCAGGCCTTCTCTGGAGTTTGTCCTTTGTCCCTCAATGTCGATGATATTAGTCCAAGGCTGGGTATGCATAAGGAATTACACTTCTTTCCCTATGGAAATCTGCTGACAGGGCGATTTGTTGATGATGGATCAACCAGCTTGGAACAAAGGTCTTACATGATGGACTGTAGAGATGGTGTACTGGCCACCAGAATTGATGGGGAAATTATATGTGAGGCCTATGATACATATCTATTTGCATGCTAATTCAAGTGTCTGCATAAAACTGTTGTATCTCCTCCAGTGCATGTCAGGTCAGAGTAGCATCTAATGGTTGCCCGACAACTATGGTTGCTAATGGCTATAGAAAGCACTGGGGTAATTTTTGACTTACTAGATGCTGAAGCGGTAAGCAATTTGGCCATATGGTATGCTGAAAACTGGATAGTGTCATATCCTGAGGAAATTTTGAATAAACTTGTTTATAGGGTGGGGAAGAAGAAGAGAACCATTGAGAAAGAAACAATTCAGGTGGCAGGTGATTCTTCCACTCTTGAAGCTGGTTCACCGAGTTCTTCAATCGAGGCTGATTCATCAGATTCTCAGGAGATACAACATGTGTCAAAGCGGCCACGTGCCATATATAATCCTCCTATCAGAATCAAGATATACACTCCATCAACTCCTGGTGAGTTACTTTATTGAGTAAATTTAATTGATAGTAAATTTATAGAGTAACAAGTTTTCATTATCTTTTTATAGTTGCAGGAGCTAGAAAAAATTAAAATCTAAGGTTGTAGGACCCTCTTCACAGCCTTCTAGTACACCTGCATATCTACGACCAGAGGCCATCTAGACATGGCGGAATATATACTGTGATACTGAAACTATATGACTGGAGCTATGTGAAGGGCTACATCTTCTTGGAATAGGGACTCTTCAGGATCCTGCAAATATTCATTTCAAGGATAAACCTGATGAAGTAAGAGCCTATGTAAAATAGTTGAGGGCCTATATACATGCCACCAATGATTCTATCTATATCACCAAGAGGGTGAAGGAAATGATGGATCATGACGCCACTGATGAGGAGTTCCATGAGTACGTGGCTCCTGAAGATGTAAGTTTTCTTTCCTTATTTAATTTGAAACTCAATTTTAGTAAAAGATTTGTTACTCAAGGAAATTACTTTCTTTATCCTATAGCTTTCAAGGAAAGGAACTATTGAAGTTCCTTTACCACAGTATAGCCCTGGTGGTACTGCCATCGGGGATGCTGCTGAATCTCCTTGTGAGTCGGGTGAGATATCTTCAGGCCAGTAGGCCATGGATGAGGAGTTGGACATGGATTTCCATTCTCTGATTCAGGTACCTATAAGGAAGACTGCTGACCCTCCCAAAAATCCAAAGGGACAAAGGCTTCAGAGGAATAATTCCACAACTAAACGCTTCATTAGTAGTGGTAAGTCCTTCAGATAACCATGAGTCTTAAACCATGAAAATATTGCTCATTTTCCTTGGGATTGCAGGGGATTCTTCAATTTCCCCTATGAGGGAGAGGACTGATCCTCATTTGAGGACCACAAAGGGTGCTGTGGAACAAATGCAAATTCAGGCTGACTTGGCTACTTCTGAAAAAGAGCCAACATCTATTCCCAGTCCTACTTCTGCTGCTGCTACAAGTAGAGAAGATCCTACTTTTGGTAATTTAACAATGTTTCATACAATGCTTCATTAAATGTTTAATGAAAACATCAACTAACTTCCGTTTTGTGATATTTTAGGTATAACACCTGCACCAGAATCATTGGCGGCCGCGAAAACTGAATCTTCCATCCTTCCTGAAGAAGTTGTCCAGGGTCAGGGGCCGTAGAATGAGGGTCACCAAGAAGACACATCAAATGCTCCCACTGGCGAGACTAACCAGGATTCCGAAATATCATTGGATGAAATGATTAATCTTGGAATGTCTTTCGAAGAATTTTTTGATCATGCTAAGTTATCATGTGATTTAGAAGATCTTGAGTGTGACTGTTATCCTTTGCCCGGTAAATTTTCTTATAATTTACACTTCTAATAATGACTAAAAATAATATGCAGTTCTATCCAAAGAAGCTGCTGAACTGCCAATTCCTAAAGAGGGTGTGGACATTGATGTCAACCCTAACATTGCAGAAACATTATCTCAAGTGAAGCTAAACCCATTAAACCCTCCTGAGACCCATCTTGAAGATCCTGTTAAAATTGGGAAATATGGGAATGAGTCTTCTCAAGCTGTTGATCTAATGTTAGGTAATGATTTTACTGAGTTTTCAAGATAGACAACCAACTTTCATTGTTCTATGAAACTAACCAAAATTTTAATTGATCAAACAGGGCTATCAACTTCAATGGCTAGATCTAGAGGTGAAGTCTCAACTTCCACCCAAACAGTACTATAAGACGAAGTAACCAGGGTCAGGGGGGAAGGAGAATAACATGGCACTTACTTAAGTGAATTAATCCTAGATTACATGCCCCCCTGTGATGATGATGTCGAATCAGACCCAGAGGTGCTTAAGGCGCTCAGATTTTCATGACGCAAGGCATGGAACAACATATGGAAAATCATATCTGAAGTTCCTCTTGAAGAGCTGTAATCAAAGATTTCCCGATTTTCGTCCCGGTTCGTCATGCTAGGACTTGGCGGTTTTGGATATCAAGAGATCCATACCTTGGTGAAACAGGTCATCTTAAGAAGGGAGCATGAGGAAAAGTGTCGTGAAGATCTGACCACGGTGAAGCTTTCAGTCAATATCAGTGAATTTGAGGCTGCGGTATCCGGTGCTGAGGCTAATTATGCTGCCAAGATGAAGGAGATGATGCATAAGATCAAAGATAAAGTCGTCCAGTAGATGCACCCTCAGCAACAGTTAGACGCTGTTATTGGGGAACTTGACCAACTCAATAATTCACTGGAGGGAGCTCAAACAAATGGTATGAAGGCCATTGAGGATGCTAAGAAAGCACTCCATCAGGCTGAAAAGAGTGAAGTTGGTCGAGTGCATGAGTTTCAAGTAGCTGCTGATGAAGCTCAGGATGCTGTTCATCAAGTGAAGACTTATGTTGACAGCCTCTTGTAATTTCCTGGAAAAGAGAAGAGACTCCAATCTGTGGACATCCTTCTAATCTCTTATACACCAAATGAAAAACTTTTTCATCTACAATCATTTGTGCATGCATTTTCCTGCTACCTGCTTTAAATTTTTACCTAAGCCAATGAGCCTAGTAAGCATAGTTTGATTTTTAATAGGATTATTATAAATAACCCTACAAACTTTGAATCTTTTAATTGCTAAATATTACCTAAAATCACACAAAATGTATGTTTAGTGAGCTATAAATTGACTTTTATTCAGAGTTACCTTGTCTTTTGCAGGCAGTTTAAAGTCATGCATATCATACATAAAAGGCTAATATTTAAGGTTGAACTAGTTTTGACTGAATGGATTAAAAATTGACTCAATTCCTTGATAATTTGTTTGAAAACATATTACCATATTCAATTATGGAAGGGAAAAAATGTAAACTATGACTTAAGAAACCTTGAATATGAGGAATGATATGGAAAAGGACTAAGAGGCATTAGAAGAAGTATTTTACAAGAATGAAGTTACCATTATTTAACAAACCCATTAGGGGGTTGAATTATGCAGGGCCACCTAAGGGCATTGGCTGCATAGTCAAATAATAGCATCTTTTGGCTGACAGGTCCGTTATGTAGACTTGTTTAAGCAAGGCTGCATAAGGGCACGTGCTGTATAGTCAGGCAAAATAACTCTCAGAAATTTACTTTCCTACTGCTAAAAAGCCAGTGGATGTTTATGGAGATTCAAATTTTCCAAAGCATAGAGTTTTCTATATGAAGAGAGGTACTTGAATATGGAGAATATATTTACAAACAAGACTGTTTAACAACTGGATGAATGTCACTCCTACGAAGGTCTGAACCAAATGTAGGGAAGGGAAAATATAAACCATAGAATTGAATATTTTCAGATCATGAAAAAGAGTATGAGACAAATATATAAATAATGGCTATTTTTACGGATCCCTACATATCGTTGTTAATAAAACTAAGGAAAAAAGGTTTTCACCATAAGAATGAAGTTACCATTATTTAACAAACCCATTAGGGGGTTGAATTATACAGGGCCGCCTAAGGGCATTGGCAGCATAGTCAAATAATAGCATCTTTTGGCTGATAGGTCTGTTATGTAGACTGTTTATGCAAGGCCGCCTAAGGGAACATGATGTATGGTCAGGCAAAAGAATTCTCAGAATTTGGACATTTTGTGATTGGAAGTCAGGAAAAAGGGTTATGAATATCTGAAAATATTTAAGGTTAGGATTATGACACATAAAATGGGTATTGTTAAATGTATGTAAAGATACATACATCAATGCTAACCATAATCACGTTGTGGCTGGGTCTTGAATTGAAATATTAGACTTCACTACGTATCCCATAAGGATGGGAATCAAGCCATACATAGTTCTTGAAATACAGTTTAATGTTGTGTGGGACTAAAGTATGAGAGATCTTAGTTTAGGGTCATAGAGCTCGGACCATTATAAGAAATACACAGTGTGTGTTTTCATGGGGATTTTTCAGCTAGGGGACTGAAAGTGGAATTTGGGGTTAGGACCAAAGACTTGGGGTTGGATTTGAGGGACACTCGAACATTCCTACGTATCCCATAAGGATGGGAATCAAGCCCATGTAGTTCTAGAAATACCCTATGTACAGATTTGGTTCGTATAAGTGAAGGGTGAAAGGGGACTTTAGTGCAATGATGGTTTGACCCAAAATAAAAGGTTCGGGCATTTCCATGTATGCACGTAGTCTTTGGAATAAAACATGATTGGAGATCAATGTAAATAATGATTTCCTCTCAAGTTAGGGTATAATATAATGTTGTAGTTTATTTTCATACTGGACAAAAAATGCTGTACAGTTTAACGTCATATATCAAGGAAGAAGTTGAACCAATGTAAATATATTGATTATGGGGGCGGTTTCACAAATCAATATCATATGAGATGGAGGTGAACCGATGTGAAGAGATTGGTTTTGGGCTTGAATCTCGAGAGGTTTCCTACGTACCCAGCCTGGAAGGCAAGGATCAAAGTCCGCGTAGTTCAATTAAAGAATGAATTAGTGATCAAGTTGTTCTTGGGGATAACAACCTAAAAAATGGTGTTGGGACTTACGCATGGTTAGAGGCCCAGAGAGGGTGTTATGGTTGAAGTTTTCTATAATCTCACGTGAGTCATACTCGGTGTGAGAAACAAGAGGTAGCAACAACCTTAACGATTCACAGCTTAATGTCATGTAGGACATATGAAGGGACTATGTAGTTTATAGTCTTGCAGTTAGGACTATTGGTGCTGCATAGTTTAGTGTCATGTAGTAGGGACAAAAATACATTTTAACATCATGTGGAACGTATTAAGGGATTTCTATACAGTTTAGCGTCATGTAGTTAGGACGATTGGGACAATACAGTTTAATGTCATGTTGGACAAAAAGAGGACTGTTCAGTTTAATGTCATGCAGTAAGGACAAAAGAGAACACATTTTAACGTCATGTTTGATGTATTAGGGACTTTTTCACAGTTTAACGTCATGTTGGAAAAAAAGGACGATACAATTTAGCGTCATGTTGGATGAAAGTGAGAATAGTTTAAGGTCATATGAATGGACCGTTGGTTATGCAGTTTAACGTCTTGCTGAACATAAGGGACTTCTATATAGTTTAGGGTCATGTAGTCTGGAAGTCATAGTTAAATGTCATGCTGGACGTAAGGGACATGCAAATAGTTTAAGGTCATATGCTTGGACTGCAACAATGTATTTTGTGTTTATACAAAATACTTCTTCAGAAATCTGGCATTGGTTGGAGTAGTGATGAGTTCTCCATCCATTGAGATTAATGAATATGCTCCATTGGAGTAGACCTTATGTATTAAATAAGGTCCTTCCCATTTTGGTTCAAGCTTGGGAGGTTTCTTTCCTAGTATCATTGGAGTTCTGAGAACCAATACCAGTTCTCCCTGAATGAATGAACTAAGATGAACTTTTTTGTTGAAAGCTCGTGCTATTCGATTCTGGTAGACTTCCAAGTGGTGTAGTGTGCACAATATTTTTTCTTCTAACCATTCCAATTCATCCAATTGATTTTGAGATTGTTCATCTGTAGATGAATGATCACAAATAGCTACTCTGAGCGAGGGTAATTGAACCTCAATTGGTAAGACTGCTTCCGTTCCATATACCAGTGAATATGGAGTTGACCGCGTTGCAGTGCGGGTGGTGGTCCGATAATCCCATAAAGCATGAAAGAGTTTACTAGGACATGACCTCTTATCCTTATCCACCATCTTTTGCAGTATATTTTATAGAGTCTTGTTGAAGGATTCTATCTTTTTTTTGGACGCTGCATGATACTGAGATGAATGATTGGATTTGATGTTGTATTCTTGATACAACTTCTTCACCTCGAATGAACAGAAGTTGGTGCCATTGTCTGTAAATATGGTATGAGGGACACCGAATCTGGTAATGATGTTAGGCTTAATGAAGCTAACAGTTCTTTTAGAACTAACTTCTTTAAGAGTTATTTCCTCTGCCCATTTGGAAAAGAAGTCAGTAGTAGTAAGAATATACTTAAACTGCTTGTCTATAGCTGAAGGGTAAGGTCCCACCACATCCATTCCCCATGTGGAAAATGGCCACGAGTATTTAGATCTATAAAGAAACTATGGAGGTTGATGAATGAATTTGGCATGTACTTGGAATGAATGAAAATTCTTTGTGAAATAAACACAATCTTGTATCATTGAAGGCCAAAAGTATCCAAGCCTTCAAATCTGATTAGACACTCTATGTCCAGAATTGTGGGCACCACAGACTCCTGCATGCACTTCTTTCATAACGACCATTGTCTCTTCACCATCAATGCATCTGAAGAGAACTCCATCAAAACCACGCTTGTAGAGAATTTTCTCTAGGTAATATGGGCTATCATAAAGAGTAAAATTGACCACACATCGCTGGATCTATTCTTTCCCGACTCTATCAGGTGGAAGTGTTCCATTTTAAAGGTATTCCCTAATAGGTGTCATCCATCCTATAGTATGACCATATGGTTCAGGAATGGGACTAATTTCATTGATCTCCTCTATTCTGGTTTGAACATAAGGTGAAATAGTACGACGATGGGAAATACTGATGGTTGTTTTGTCACAATTTGGATCTGCCAGAGCTGTGGCTATAATAGCTAGGGAATCAACTTGAATATTTTGTGATCGTGGGACATAAGAAAATGTAGATTCTGTATGAAATTCCGCCATTAACTTTTTGACGCAATCATACAAAGGGATCAACTCTTCTTTTCTAATTGCATAATATCCATTGACTTTTTTGATTACCAGGTCAGAATCACCTTTCAGCCTTAAGTGATTCACTTGTGCATGAAGTGCTAATTCCAATCCTGCGATGAGAGCTTGGTATTTTGCTTCATTGTTTGTCCCGCCTCCCAATAATGAGAAGGAATAAGGTAAAACTGCCTTTTCTAGGGAAATAAGTACAATTCCTAACCCAAATTTGTTGAATTTAGGATATTCCATTTTCTTCCCTGTTGGACTTCTGGAAGCACCATCAAAATACATTTACCATACCTAAGAACTATCCTGAATAGAGAAGACTTCCTCATCAGGGAGTTCAATATCTGAAGATGTATCTTCTACTGAAGGATGTTCAGTAAGGAAATCAGCTAGATCTTGGCCCTTTATTGCCTTTTGAGACACATACTTAATGTCGAATTGCTGCAAAATAACTGCCCACCTTTCCAGACGTCCTGTAAGCATTGGATGACTAAGGATGAATTTGAGCGGGTTATTGCGAGATACCAATTGGACCTCATGATGTTGCAAGTAGTATCTCAA
This sequence comes from Viscum album, assembly GCA_963277665.1. Taxonomy (NCBI): domain Eukaryota; kingdom Viridiplantae; phylum Streptophyta; class Magnoliopsida; order Santalales; family Viscaceae; genus Viscum; species Viscum album. Next base: position 693,311,946 of record OY728158.1, read on the forward strand.
CTTCTGAACTGCAAAGATTAATTCCAAGCAACACTTCTCAATATTTGAATACTGTGTTTCTGCTTCAAGCATAGTCTGACTGAGATAGTAGAGGCTGTTTTCATTCCCAGCATCATTCTTCTGAGCAAGAAAGGCACCCAATGATTGCTCTAAGGCTACCACATAGAAGATAAGTGGCCTTCATTCAACAGGTGACATAAGTACCGGTGGACTCAAGAGGTATTTCTTGAGAATATCGAATGCCCTTTGACATTCTTCAGTCCACTGGTAAGTGACTCCCTTATTTATCAATTTGGTGAAGCGTAAACTTTTTCCTGCCAAATTGGCTATGAAATGTCGAATATAGGCTAAGTGTCCTTGAATTCTTCTTAATTATTTCAAATTTCGAGGAGGTGACATACCAAATATTGACATGGTCTTCTCAGGATCGACTTTAATACCACGATGGCATACAACAAAGCTGAGAAATTTTCCTGAGGTTACCCCAAAAGCACATTTTAAGGGGTTCATCTTCAAATTATTTTGTCGAAGCTTGTGGAATATGACTTCCAAATCAGCCAATTGATTAGAACATTGTTTGGATTTGACCACCAAATAGTCCACATAATATTCAACAAACTTCCCTAAAAAGGGTTTGAAGATACGATGCATGGCACACTGATATGTTGCGCCTGCATTCTTTAAGCCAAAGGGCATTACCCGATAGCAAAATACACCCTGAGGGGATATGAAGGCTATAGATTATTCATCTTCTGGAGCCATTCGTATTTGATTATACCCGGAATATCCATCCTTTAAGGAAAGTGCTTTATAGCCCGTTGTTGTATCAATTAAGAGTTCTGTGATCGAAACTGGAAAATCATCCTTAGGACAATGCCGATTAAGATCTCTGAAATCAATGAAAACTCTAATTTGTCTATTATTCTTTTTCACAGGGACAATATTAGCCAACCATTTGGGATATTGAACTTCTCTTATGAAGTTAGATTTGATTAGCTTATCCACTTCAGCTTCAATTTTGGAAGCATAAGTTGGGTGTGTTCTTCTTGTAGCTTGATTAAATCCTCGATGTTCTTCAGGAAAACCCAAGCGATGGGTAGCAACATCAGGATCAAGACCGGGCATCTCTATATAGTTATAAGAAAATATGTCTCAATTTTTCTTTTAAAAGGAAATATACATCTCCTGTTGTTCAAGAGTCATGGCCACATTGATTAAAGTGGGGCGTGGATCTTCTTTTGTACCCATATTTATTTCTCTGAGTTCATCCATGGTGGTAGAGATGTCCTCTTCAAATACTGGAGGAGCATCCCTGAGATCTTCCTCTTCTTATTCAACATGTGTTATTTCTTCCATTTCTACTTGCATAGTAGATGATGAAGCAGAATTTCCATGATCAAAAGAGATTTTAAGATTTGAACATCTTAAAGAAGAAGCTTCCATTTCTGACCCAATTGATGATGAATGGTCTTCCATGGGTAATAAAGAGGAGATGGTGGATTGAGAATCGACATCATTGTTCACCTCTGACATTGCTATCACTTCTTCTAGCTTAGTTGAAGAAGTATAAACTTGCTGGATTTCTACAGATGAAATAAAGACATCTCCATTTGGGCTTTCACCACTGCTTGGTGGCTCACCAATTTCTCCCATGCTGTCTGGATTGATTGCCATAATTGACATTATGGAAGTCTCCATAAGAGTATTTTTATTTAGATCTATCTTGACAATTTGACTGATAGGCAACACATAATCTATACTCACATGTGCAAATGGATTTACTATAATCTTCTCCAAACCATATAGAGCATTAACTTTGGTAATCTCCCTTGTTGTGGATTTCTCCTTTCCCTTCATGTGATAGAATTCCGCCTCAATGTATTGAGATTCACATGTCTTGAATGGGGACGTATCACCATAAAATGTCCCAACATGACCATCGAAACAATACTTGAGACATTGATGGTATGATGAAGGGATAACCTCATGTTGATGTAGCCAGGGTCTTCCAAGAAAGATGTTGAAGGATGAGTCTTGATCAACAACCATGAAATCTGAATTGGATACAAGATCTCCAAACTGAGTTTTGAGTGTAATCTTTCCCAGTGGTTCTTGTTCATTGTTATCATATCCTTGTAACATCATAGTAGAAGGAGATAAATTATATTCCTTGAGGCCCAATCAACAAAGTGTACGAATGGGGATGAGGTTGACTCCTGAACCATTATCAATGAAATCCATTCAGATGTCCACAACATTGACCTTGATAGATAAATACAAAGGTCTAATGTGTCCATGCACAACATCATCTTCATCTTCATCTGTGAAAGATATCACTGCAAGGCATTCTGTAGGATTAGTTTCAACATGGTAGGCTTCAACTGCATCAATTTCAGTTTCAAACTCCTAAGGACTTGACAAAGCCTCAATGAGTGCCTCTCAAAGACCCTTTGACAGATTCAAAGCATCAAAAATTGATAACTTGGACGGTACTTGAGCCAGGTGTTCCAATACATCATAATTTTGATTTAAAGGTCTGCGTTTCCCAACAGGAACATTTGGTTTAGAATGTGCCTTGGAAGTTGATGATTTGGAAGTTGATGCATCTTGTATTGGGATAGGAGTTTGAAATATTCTTGGCTTTGGAAGATTAGACCGACTAGATCCATTTACTTGTTGAGAGGATGAAGGTGGAACCCCCAACTGATCCTCCCGAATAACTGTGCCAGGACTGAATTTACTATTGGTGGAAGAACTTTCTTGTTCTTGTTGAGCTCAATAAAGGGCTCTGCCACGAGTTTCTGCTGCATACACAGTTCTAGCAGGGGTAGAATTGGAATAGTGGATTCTGGGATATCCACATCTTCCTCTGTATCCCTGACCTCTGGAACTCCCTTTGATTCCTCTGTTTGATATAGGGAACCCAGGTTCATCGAGATCGAAACTGTGACTGACATAAGGATCTGTTAAGTGAATCATATTAATAGAACCGAAGACCAGTTCTTCATCTGATGAAGACTCTGCCTGACTAGCCAATTTAGGCTATGCCGTTTGGTGGGATGGTGCCCGTAGCTTCGAAGTATATGGCATGAAATATACCAGAGTTAAAGACAACTTAGGTTTTGACATAATTTCATCTTCCTCTGATTTCTTTTATTTCTTCGAACTATGCCGCCATTTTTAGGATTTTCCCTTTGAAGAGGATTTTATTGTGGCATCCATAGTAGAAGACACAATTGGTTTCTTCAATTGCGTTCGCAAAACAACATG